>JBAJFG010000492.1:0-2400000 GCA_037903475.1 Ancylostoma caninum | reverse complement strand
ACAAAGACAACCTCTGTGGACGAAAAAATGGGAAAATACATCATCAGGCCGCATTTGAAGTAACTTCTCCCTGTAAAATGGCACTCCATCAGCTCCTAACGACCAGCTTTTGCTGGTAGAATGATATTGCTTTCATTGTTAGTATCCATACCTTGCATCCCGTAAACCACTGGAGTCTGTGGATCAGACACAATCCTCCCTCAGACCGCTGTGAAAAGCGCTTGCTGGTTTAGATCAACACTGGTTTCAGTAGTAGAGACTTAGCCCTAGACTAGTGGTCAGAATTGGCGAAGTCCATCCCAGAAAAACGTGTGAGGAGTGGACAGAGACCAACTGCGAGTCAAGAGCGATTTTACTAACAATAAGTACTCGAAAGAAGACCATTCTCTCAAGTCCCTGCAGACGGAAAAAGAGGTCAACTTCAAAATTAGCTGCTTTTTTATGGTAGAAATGACTTGAGCAGAGTTGTATGTACATATCATGACTGGATGCACGTAGCTCGGATAATAACAACAACAAGAATGAGAGACCGAAAGGAAATGGGAGCATAGTTGAAGGTTTTGGGCTTTTTACACAACTCCGGGATTAGAACTATTAGGTAGGCCGATTAGGAAATGCGCCCTGTCATCTCTTGCTAAGCGTGCTATCGGGTCCGTTTGCCCAATCATTTGACACCCTCTGATAGAAGAGTTTTGGGCAGCCTTATAAGTCTTTTCAGTATTCGCCAAATTCCGACCTTAAAAAGTTTGAAAAAGACTGATCAAATTACTGCATTTTCCTTGCAGATGTTATACGGCAACTACCATGCAGACACAGCAATGAATTAGCGTTTGGTATCCCATTAGGCTATATCGGTGCAAGAATAAACTCTTCGAAAATACTGTCGAACTTGGCTAATTGAACCGAAGATGCGTGAATTGATCAACCTCATCTTTAGATCTCACATAGAATGTCAAGCCTCATAAGCTGTTTGGCACAAAAGTGACGTTATCAGGCCCTCACGTGTTTTCAACCATGAAGTTCTCCCTACCGGAAAAAAATTTCAAGAATTACTAGAAGTCAAAATTCTTTCTGACTCACGGTGTAGCGACAATTTTTAAGACAGTTCCTGGCTGCATGTATGGGCCTGGGACCTAATTCAAGGCAATTTTTGTAAGAAAACTCATCAGCATCTGAGAAGAGCATTGAATACTTTTCAAAAAATTGTCGGGACAGATTCCAAAGGCACCGAAGTCTCTACCGAAAATAAGTAAATTACATAAACGAGCACGTGAATATGAATATGATTACCTGATACACTTCCACACACCGTTCTCATCTGCTGTCGGGCAGAATTTCCACACTTGGCCTTTTATATTCGGGCATTCTAAAGAGGACATTTGAAGCGGAACCTAGCTTTAGTGTAAACTTGTATAATGAAAGTGGGGTACGGTAGCGACTTGAACGACCGTGAATCACGTTGGTGCAAGAACGAGTTACCAATTGAGACAAACAGGTCTTGTCAGAAATCAGAATTAAAGCATAGCCCACCTTGTATAGGTTGCCGATAGTCATCTTCCCTAACTCGATTTGAAAGACTCTGACGAGCGACGCTCTAAATGCCCATACTTTTCTTGAATTTGTTCTTGATTCAAAGACTTTCAATTGCAAGCGCAGGCTGTATTTAAGCCACGGGATTTGATCATATTAAATGAATAAAATTTATAACACTAGAAATATGTAAAGACAATAAGACACTCAGATTGCGTAGGCGCGGCCTGAGCAGGCCCTGCTGCTTTCTCTTTTTCCCTGGGCTTTCTCTTTTCAGTGGTAATAAATTTTTCCTTAATCCAGTGTTCTAACAGAACAATACAAGATAATTTTTGAAACACCGTCTCTCAGAGATTTCAGAAGAAGCGATCATGGCGAGTGTTGTTCCACCAAAGCTGCATCTTTTCTCCGAAACAAAAAAGGAAGAAACGTGCGAAAAGTTCAAAACACAGTATCATGGCAATGTTTCGCTGCACGTACATGTGTATTTTCTCACGGTCGTTTTCGCCATTTTTTGAATATTAAGTACGTTTTGTGGAATGGGTATTTAAACTCGATGCTTTCTCGCCTTGTGATCAGCTCCAACACACTTTTCCAGAAGTGCTGTTCCTAAGCCATCTACCTCAAGCAGTTGTATCTTATGCTCATATTTTTACTACTGTTACCTCAACAATACAGCTGTGTACGCTGATGTACTTCTTGTTCTTCTCTATCCCATCCATTCTGGTTCAAGCGCGGCAGCAGATTGAAATAAACCCCTTTCTTGCTCATATCCGAGAACAGCGATGGCAAACGCGTGCAAAATACAAAGAACTTGCGAAGCACTATTTAACCCCAGGGCTTACTACGGAACTTCACCACCGATCATGTTCTAATAATTGTTTTTTCTTGAATAAAAATTGGAAGATGCTCGTCAACTCCCATCCATTGGGTGCTTTTCAAATTACTGAGAACAGAAGATGTAGTCCGGCGCACTGTGGCACCTAGCATATACTCAACTAATTTTCCAGAGAATTTTCCAATTAAGCACAGCGGACACATTGCTCTTGGCCATTCCGAGAAACCGCTATGGTTCTTACTAGCAGGATTCATCCTAGCAAAAAATTTACCCTCAGAATGGAACCCACCACCTCCTCTTAGCATATGTAGGAAAGAGGCAAAAATTGTGCAGTTTGGTATTAAGCGGAAGCTTATTTATTATACTGATGTTGCCGAGGAAAGAATAAGCCAGGTTATTCGTGTAATGTTACCTGTCTGGAGGAACCATCAAACAATCGGCTCGCAACAGTTGCAGCCATGAAGAAGAACACTAAGGTTCCAAGGCCAGATTTCATCTGAATGGTTGGACGGAGTGGAGTGGCAGCGGATGAGTGAGCTCGCTGAAACGCTGACGAAATTTATATGGGAACTGTTGGTCATTTATAATACGAAATATAACAAAAAAGCAATAAACCAGTCTCTCCGAAACAGGGCACAGCAAGTGGTGGTCATTGACCAGATGGACCCAGTAGGCGTCGAGCATATTTTGAGGAATTTACATAGTTCCACCTTCCGGTGATGTGATGAGATTGATGGAATGATTTCATGGTTCATACTAAATGTGTTGTGTCCATTGATGGCCATAGTTTCCACCCTCGCCCACTTCTAAAGCATTTCTCTCAAAGGCAGCTGACGATAAATGCATACTCTGAATGCAAATGAGAGTCAAAGCCGCGAACGTGTGGTTCTAACCTGCATCCAGGGTCAAGCGTCCGATGGGAACTTCCCATGAGGGGGTCGTATGGGAGGGGACTGGGGAGGGAGGGGGGTCGTATTGGAGAGGTGTGGGTGGGGTACGTAGCGAGGTGGCTTGACCACTGAATGTAAATTCGAGATTGTTTTATGACGTGAATAATGACGTTCCGCCCAAAAACGATCACGTCATATCGAGTTAAAGCAGGACTGGTTGGCAGCGTATGAGAGAAATCCGCTTCAGCGCACTCACAGGTTCGATCCTCGGCGCCTTCCATGAATTTTTGCACGGGTCGGAATCTCTTCAGAACCAAATGTGAAGTAAAGGGGGTGGAAATGTTTGAAAAATAGAGTGTGGGTAGCGAGATCAATCGATTGCACATGTTAGGATTCGCCTGCAGGGCCCGTCAGAACGTGGAAAAGTAGGGTGATCTAGACCTCGTGCTGAAGTCCTCTGACTCGAAATCAGCAAACGCTTTTCTATGGATCCATAGAAAACGATCAGCTCTATCTTTGGCCAGAGTTTTAATTTTCTAGATCTTCATATGCTTTTGGGAGCTAGATGGGAAATTTTTCAAGTTTTCGGGTCTCCTAGGGGAAATTTCCCATCTAACTCACGCAAGCAGGAGCAATTATTGGGGTGCGACAATGAGGATGGAGAATCAATGCTTGGAGCTCTATTACGTGAAGAGAGTGAAATTTCGGTAAAAGGCAAACCCTTTTCATGGGAGTTGAAGAAGTGAAAATCTCGCAATTTGAACAGATGCTGGAAATGGAGTAAATCTGTTTGGCAAATCACTGAGAAGCAATTTGCGGATATCAAGAGAACTTTTCTTATATGAGTTTTAGTTGAGGGAATTTCCAACTTGAGCACATAATCTGGCTCCACGAAGTTCGCTCGTTTTCCCGCAATTTAGACTCGATGGAAAATGGTCTAGAAGATCGAAACTCTGGCAGAAGATAGAGCTGATCGTCTTATATGGACAGGTAGAAAAACATTCGCTGTGAGTAAGAGAGCCTCAGTGCGAGGTCTAAGTAACCCTAGTTTTCCACAAACTGGCGTCCTCTGTAGGCGAATTCTCGCACGTGTTATCGATCGATTTCGCTTCCCTCACTTCATATTCAAACCTTTAAATCCTCTCTACTCCACACTAAATCCTGAGCGGTTCCAACCTCTGCAAAAAATTTTTGTCGGCGCCGGGGATCGAACCCGTGGGCGCGCAAATGTCAACGCTGAACCCGATTCCTCGCATGCGCTGCCAATCAGTCCTGTTTTGACATGTAATGACATGATTGTTCTTGCTGGCAGTCTGATCCGATCGGACGAGGAAGGATGTATATCCACCTCAAGGTTGTTTTAGTTCCAATTTTGGGTTTTTAGTGTGTTTCTTTTGTGTTTTCTTCCTTGAAACTGTTCAGTGTTTCAGTGTACAGAGAAAACATGCGGGAGCAGAAGAGGGGGAAGGTGGGGTTGGACGAGGGAATAGGGGGGGGGGGTCGTATTGAGGGTCGGTTTTTCCCATCGTCATGCTTGACTCTGCCTGCGTCTGAGAAGCGTCAGAGCTGGGACTGGGTCAGTCCTTCATTAAATAGACTCGTGCTACCCCAACACACTCATCTATTATTAACTGAACGGACTGCAAATTAATTCAACCTTCCCTTGAAATCTTACGCGCTCCAGTGGTAATCAGGTATTGCTCTTCTTTTAGGTGGCGGATCATATTGAAATTCTGGGTGCGGATGCGCACTATATGAGCAGCAATCCCCCTAAGACAGCATCCTTCGTTTTTGAGAAACCGTCTTCGATTTAGAAAGAAACGTCATCAGAATGTGTTTTTGACCATTTTTGATCACTTTTTACGTTTTTTTTCAAAAACGAAGACGGTTTCTCAATAACGAAGGTTGCCATTTTGGGGTAGAATTGGCATCCCCTTGACGCACATTTCGGAGTTGACAGCGCATCAATACGCTCCTTCGAACTAGAGAAATTTCTGAAAAATTTTCGGGGCTGGGATAAAGAACGTGCTCCAATGACGATCATCTGGTTCTGGTAGGTCCTTTAACGAATTCGAACCAGTTCTAGCAGGTTCCGACAGTTCCTGGCAATGATTAGTTTTTCTAGAGTTTCAGCTTGGATTGGAAACAAATTGCACTGAAATGTTCACGAAGTTCACAAACTAGCTGAAATTTTATTATTGGACTATAGCAGAAGCTAATGATGTTACTACTGTTCAATTCATTTTTCCTGAAAGAGCCCCAATACACATGTAATTATTTAGTAACCCATTTCTGAGTGTGACTGGACTTATTAGTTCCGAACCTCTAGCAACCACATCCTGCTGTACCCTGCTCCAAAAAGAAATTCTCTCACGAATGTAAAACGAGTGAAGCTGCTGAGCAGAAAGCCCGATAGGAGACAAGGTTAAGGAGGTGTACCTATAAGGTGCTTGATATGCGTAGAACTTTAATGGCAATGTTTTATGCGTCCAGCATGGATGTGTTTATGACGAGTTATTTGATGCTCAATTTTAATTAGTTTTAATGGCAGGGAGGAAAAGCACAACCCTAGCTCAAGGGAATGCTATGTGATTTCTCGTGAACGTGCACAAACACTGTGGTACAAGTGTCCTTCTTTGAACAACCACATCTTAATTTTCTAATTTTTGTTGCAACTAATGCATGAGTCATGATTGTTTTTACTTTGCACCTTTAAGTAAGATCCCTTCTATTAGGTTGTCCCACAAAAAATGGCCGCAACCTAGTAATGAATTTTTGGAAGCTTATAAATCCATTAATTCAGAAGCTAGATGGACAAGCTTTGGACTACTATAAAGAGCAAGATCTGCTCTATCCGTATTCCAAAAAGGACTCCTCAGTTACCCTTTCTTTGGTTTCTGTAGACGAAATTGTAAGATGAGGCAAAACATGATTTTTGTGTTCTCCCAATTTTTAGACTATTTTTTCGACCTAATAGGACAAGAGCCAGATTTGGTGTTAGCTTTGCATCTGGCCAGGTAGTCGTGTTGTAAGCGCGCAGAAGCTGTGACTAGAGAAACACTTCCAGAACGATACGAGTTCTGAAATTTGACCAGGTAATGGTCGTGTTGCTGTACAAGAAGGGAGACCCGCAGGATATTGGCAATTATCGCCCCATCTGCCTACTGTCCGTCGTCTACAAGCTTTTCACGCGAGTGATCCTCAATAGGATCGAAAGGACGCTAGACGAGGGACAGCCGTGCGAGCAAGCAGGGTTTCGAAAAGGATTCAGTACGATCGACCACATACACACCGTCACTAGACTCATCGAAGTATCGCGAGAGTATAAGATGCCCCTCTGTCTCACGTTCATCGATTTGAAGAAAGCCTTCGACTCTGTTGAGACGGAAGCGGTGTTGGAAGCCCTGGGCAACCAGGGCATACCTACTCAATACATCAAGGTATTTCGTGAGCTCTACAGCAACTTCACGACCAGGATTTCTCCATTCTACGACGACATCATCATCGACGTCAAGAGAGGGGTTCGGCAAGGCGATACCGTGTCGCCAAAACTATTCAGCGCCACTCTTGAAGACGTCATGCGGAAACTGGAATGGGATAGCATGGGAGTGCAAGTTGATGGCCGGCGACTTAGTCATCTTCGCTTCGCTGACGACATCGTTCTTATAACACCAACCATCAGCGAAGCGGAACAGATGCTGGCCGACTTCGAGGACGCGTGTGGAAAGGTTGGTCTCCAGCTGAATCTGACGAAGACGATGTTCATGAAGAACGGATGGGTCCCGGATGCCCCATTCTCGCTCAACGGAACGACCATATCCGAATGCTCCAGCTACGTATACCTAGGTCGGGAAGTCAATATGATGAACGACCTCGCTCCAGAGCTGGGCAGGAGGAAACGAGCGGCTTGGGGAGCTTACAAGAGCATCGAGGACGTAGTGAAGAAGACGAAGAACACCAGGCTCCGTGCCCACCTCTTCAACACAACCGTTCTCCCTGCTTTGACCTACGCCTCAGAAACCTGGGCGTTGCGCAAGCAGGATGAGAATGCGGTTAGCGTCGTCGAACGCTCCATCGAGAGGGTGATGCTAGGAATAACCCGCCTCACGCAAGTGAGGGCTGGAATACGGAGCTCCACCCTCCGTCAACAATCGAAGATCAGGGACGCTGCCGCTTACGCCAAGTTGAGTAAGGTTAGGTGGGCCGGGCACGTGATGCGTTTTAACGACAACCGTTGGACAAGAGCCGTCAGCGACTGGACTCCACGGGACGTTAAGCGCACGACAGGAAGACCACCGACCCGATGGTCAGACTTCTTCACGAAGTCCTTCAAGGATAGATACGATGCTCTCCGTGTCCCTCGAACGGACAGAATCCACTGGACAACTCTGGCTCGCGAGAGGGACAAATGGAAGGATTGCTGGCGCCCGCTCGGTATACCCGAAGATCAACGGGAGTCAAGGTGATCAAGGTGATCAATGGTCACGAAACTTGTCAGAAACGAAAGCATAGTTGTGGAGGCGAGACGAGAGTTCTGAAACAATCCGTAAAAATGTTAGCAGCCAGGTTGGGCGCAACTAAATCACAGGTCGGCCTGCCTTCTTGGCAGCCAAACATGGCAAAAAAATGGGCAAAGTGGATTTTGAACAAAAGCATTGCTGGTCATTGCTTAACTTGGGACACCATTTACTTTTATCCCTCTAATAAGCACTGTTCCGAAATTTTCCGGAAAAGTGGGCCTCTTTTAGTGATGAGTAGACATTGCTTATTAAAATGGACTTTTGCCTCGCTTGCATCGCTGAGAGTGATCTGGATAAATTCAACAAATCTTGACATCTCAGAAAAAGGTGATTGTTTTTCTGATAGATGAAATATTGCCCGAGGTGTTCGACAGTAGCTAGACCAGGGCATTAGTAAAATTTACCAAATGCCTAGCCTGTTACCATTTTAGGCTTGGCTTTGAGATTCGGTTGAAAATGCCTCAGTTCTGGTGAGCCGAAGAAGTGCATGTCCACTGGCGGGGCGGGCAAATCCACACAGGTTCACATCCTACCAAGAAAAATTTCAGTGAGTGAGACGTTGGATCTCTCCTTGTAATATTGTGTTGACCAGACTTTGCCTAATAGGGTATCTGTTCGAGCTTGCTGTGCATCCAGTTTTCGGCTAGAAAATTCATGCGAATCAATGGGTACTGAAAATTGGCCATTCGCACTTCGTTGAATCCTGTGATTTTGGCTTTCTTCCTTACATAAGTTCGACTGTACTGCTAAAATGTGCAGGGAATGCCAATCATAATACTTTTTATTTCAAGGGAAAATCTCAAGTTTGAGCTGAGTTACGCACATTGGAATGCGCACCTCCAAAACGGCCATTATTTATGAGACAACCTAATATAAACATATGTTCGGTGTTGTATTGTCTGAGTGGTTTTGTTTGTTGAAAAAAAGCGAATTCTCAGAAAAGAAGTAATTGCGAAGGTGGTTGTGGAGATATGAGATCAGCGAACGAATGGGGTTTCATTTCCGAAACATTCTGTGAGAACAGTTAGGCTAGGGTGTGGGCAGTTGCGACCTCTTCGGTAGAATTGGTTGCCTCTTCACCAAACGTAGAGTGGGAATGAATGCCTAAATCTGCATCCAGTATGTCAAGGAGGTTGTAGAAGACAATATACTCTTGAGATCTCCAAACCAACATGAAAATTGATAGCATTGTTCCTGAACATCATGCATTCAAGAAAGAAAAAGGAAAATCCAAATAATGAATCTTCCCAAGATAGTGGAAAATTGACGTACACCTCGAAATATGTAGTCCCAAAAACAGGATGCGCACCCATCTGGTGCACTCTTTCACCAAGCGCATCATGGCTCACATTTAATTCATTTACCTATGGAATAATGGAAATTCTGCGAGCGAATATTGTGCACATCCACAAAGGTGGCGTTCCTGGTACCACAATGAGAAAGAAGCTTAGGTGAAAATCGACAAAGTGTTCTTGTTCACGATCACCGCTTCTGTGGAGGATTTTCTCCTTTACTAAACAATAAGAGCGCAAATCTTTAGTAAATCTTTGTTGCCAGTTCTTTTGATCAACCAAACCACTATTCTGGTTTGGCCACTGCTTCTAGTTAAGTAGAATTTTCACAGTACTTGGAATCCAGACGAAAATTTTTGTTTCATCTTGAATGTAAGTCATTTATGTGGAAGGAGTGGCTGCCACCTAGGATTAAGAATGGAGTTGAGCATTCACTGTGACTCAGTTAGATATAATATCACTCGGCAAAGCTTGTCGACCTTTTAGCATAGGTTGGAAATCAGAAATGGAAAGGACACTTTTAGTAGCTCCTCAGAATGACAAGATTGGAGTGATTCGACTCTTCCAGGAAGAGTTATATGATGTCAACAGTTCATAAGTAGGTTGCGGCTCAAGTCATGATGAGCTATAAATCGGATCAGGATGTAGAGTGCAATCAAGTCGAGTGATTATTTCGCGATTATTTCACCCGGAAGCAGTGGCTAATTTGAGAACTTATCACTGAACACCCATATGTAGACCGAGCGTTGGTGTTCTCATTTAAGATCTCTCTAGTGGAAAACCATTCTAGCAAGCGCTTGTTTTTTTTTCGAGTGAAACATAAGTTCTTTGACCTCACATTCGCAAAATACTGATTAGCTAGATGAGTAGTTCCAGAAATTTTCAATTTTATGTAGTTTCCTGGGAGCATTTCCTAACTACAAGTTTTTCCAAACCACTGAGAAGCAAACGTCGTGATAGCAGAGAATTTAGAGACTTATATAATATTTTTCACAACCTAAGGTTTATGTGATCTTTTTCACAACCTAATTTATCCAAATTCTAGATGACTATTCTATATTATCAAGAGAAAGCTTGCGAGCTTTCCATTCTCAATGTAGAGCTCCCTGACTTGCAACTATTTCCCAATCATTTTTAGGCCAAGTGGCTCAAGCTGCGCTTCACTGGGTCATAAATATCAGCCTTTGATATTGACCCTAACGATAAGTAATGAGCTGCGAACAGGGACATCGCTTTGTGGCTGATCCAGTAGCTGATAAGAGAAGCTAAGAGTATGCTCAGACGGAAACTATATGCGTTGTGAGAGAAAGTATCTACAGAATCAACAATCTAATCTTAGGGTACGAAGAGCGGTGAAAGTCCACCATAGTTCGCTGACTTTAATGAAGTGTGCATTTTCTATATAGAATGTGCATGAGACATGTGCGACTAGCTCATGAGGTACGTAGCTCACGCTTCTGGATGAGATCCCAGAAATTATGGAAGTTCCGAGCTGAGCAGACATAGAAATTTGTCTTTGCACTACATGCTTCCGATTGGAGTAACGGCTTAATAGCTCTTACTTGGTATTAGACTGACTTATATATGTTTTCCTATGAAAGCATTCAAAACCAATAACAGCATCCGAAATTCCTCTCGAAAAGTCGGCCGAACTAGATCAAAAAATGTGATGATCAATCAGTGAAAGCAATTACAATTCAATAACAATAAAATCTTTGTGAAACAAAACATTTCTGAGTAGTTGCCCTAAAACACTACGTGTTATGTCATGTCTTGGCAAAAGGACTTTCAGAAATGTTATATCGAAAAGAAGCAACCCTCTTTTTGTTAAATTTAAAATGTTGTTGGTTGAGGTGTCCAATTTTTTGTTTGATTTTTGGAAGGTTTTCACAGGATAAATTGTTCTTGTTAAAGGCACTTATCAGAAATCTCAGCTTACAATATTAAATGAAGATGCACGATCGGTTCTCTCTGCTCTCTCTCTCTCTCTCTCTCTCTCTCTCTCTCTCTCTTGCTGCAAATGTACCACCCCCTTTCGTTTGTATGCTAAAGCCGATGAGTTTTTTTTTGAATTCTATACAGTCCATTTTTTTGACAGCAGCAACGTAGTCTGATGCTGACTCTGATAACCAGAGCTTTTCAGGTAAGGAAATGAATAAGTGTGGAGTTCATGCCATTTTGTAGAACGAATTGTTCCACCGTTGCTCGTGTAGCCTTGATGGATGGAACACCAGCAATACTGACCACTTACTTCCTCACAAGGGATGCAACACCATTGACTGCATCTGACTGACTTGGAGAGGAATCAAATATAACACTTCAAAGATGTTGGCCCTACAGTATAGCAGGAAAAAATTGTCTTACAAGTCGATGTACTGTGTATTCCTTATGTCAAAATATCCACTGAGAAGGCCTGAAGAAAATCTGGCCGAAACACGTGAACAAACAATCCACTGCAAATCCTTGACTCAAGACGAATATCCACAGCCCCTTAATGTAATCCCACCTTCATTGCTCAATAGAGGTAAAACGGTTTGCCGCTTCTAGACATCAACAGAATTTTTACGAGCTTCTAAATACATAAATTCCTTGCTTCAGAATATTCATTTTCGAACACGATATGTATGTGCTCAACACTTGTATACTGCTCAATGGATGCAAACCTCTTTTTATTTAGCAGTATGGACTTCCAACAAGCCAGGATCCCAGCAGTGGAGAGAACTCGCTGCAGAACAATATGGAGGTACGGACAAGAGCCTCTGGCACTCACAGTGTCCCCCGTTTGTGGGCAGGAAAAAACAACTCATTTGTTGTGCACTACTATTCAACAACTGATGTGGCGCACCTGTACCGAACACGGGGGAACAGCAGGCTTAAGGCACTTTAGGGTACAAACAACAGCAACGGTCAAAAATCACCAGCACTGGTGCGTTCGCAGACTATTATTCAGTATAATGTCAACTGAATAATCGTTCACACTCCGAAGTGGTATAAGTAGTAGAGCAAAGTTGATTAAAGGTCACTGAGGTCAGCTTATACAAAATACTCAGCGCTACAAAGAGCAGTGGCTCAAGTACTAGACTGTTGGGCGAATCATTCAAATATTTGAATATGTACATTCATCACTGATTTTGTTAATGCTTGGCGAAATTATAAACTCCTCCTTCTGTTCTACTCTTCTTTAACCATGGAGCAGAAGACTTCATCCTACACTATTCTACGTATGTACTAGGTAATCTGAATAAAATGACTGAATATAATAAAATTAATTACTTTTTCGAATTTCTTTTTCGAATAGTATTTGAATCGATCAACACTTCACCCAATTCTTTGGGATGTCAGTGTTGATAGTGTGAATTGTATTTTGCGCTGAAGTGTCTGATTACTCTAGAGAGCCTCTACAGCGAGCGGGAATTTCCAGCGAAGACTGCTTGATGGATAGTGCCCAGATACACTTTTACTGAAAGCCTATAATAGAAATGCTGGAAAAGTTTTTTTTTCTGAACAAATATGTGGTATTATTCAACACGTCGCTATGAGAAAGTTTTTCTCAACCTCTTCCTGCATCCCTTAACTTCCCTAACAACCCTCAATTATGGCAAGAAAAACAACATATAATGGAAAAATCAACGAAGCATGTGACTTGTTTCGTAACTTCCTTCGAACGCCTGCTGTACCTCACGGCCTCTCCGAGTTATTTGGATCAGATAGCTCGACCTGTTTTCCGACCAACTGCTCCAAGTGTGCAATATTTGTATATAGAGTTTTATTAGGCCATCACCCGTGGAGGACTGCCTTTCCTGATTGCCGCAGTAGCTGGAATTCGCACAAAAAATCTCAACATCTCAAGATTACTTAGCCAGTCTGTGTTCACTTGATTATAAGTTAACGAATCCATAGCTGAAAATTGCGAAAAGAATCGATGACGTTTCTATGATGGATTGAGAGAGACATGAGACATAAGAATGTACGACAAAACTTGGATTATTCACAGCAGAACGAAGTCCTATCTACAGGAACACATCCTGTATCACTGTAACAACGAGTACAACGACTGTAATTTGTTTGTCAGTCAACCTACCGGATCTCATTATAAAAATGCCATGCATGATCAGAATGTAAGGGCTAATCAGTTTCGACATGCATTATTAGCATGCATCTGTTAATGAGGTGTACACATCGTTCTGATTTGAATTAAAGGTGTAGCACATAATAAGCTATTTCATATTTGAGGCGTGCACATTGTAAGCACAGTTCAGAAAACTCCGCCTGATTGGCAGCAAGGGAATATAGCTTTGAACTTCAGATAGGGTAAACAGCTGCAATTAGTTACTTTCCATTGTCTGTAGGTGTGTAGTAAAGCACTGATAGACTCAAAATAAGATGTCACGATGGAATCCGACGATGTAGGACGACGCCTATCTAATTTGTCAGCATTACGGAGTTGGAATAGCTTGTGTTGTGTCAAGAGAAATAGATGAGACTCTACAAGGCGTATTGAGTAGACAAATGAGGTAAATCACGTTGTCAGCTTTGTGCATCCTTTGAATTTGCATCCGAATAACAAGCGACGTCAAAGTTTTGCGTTATTACGTGGCGAAGCAGTAGCAAGACTAAATCAAGAGAAAGTTAAAAAGGACTCGCATCGTGTTTGCACAACACGAGTGAAAAGAATTGCAGGAGTAAAATTAAATATAAGAGGCTAATTTTGCTATCGTCATACGGTTATTATTCGGAAATGGCTTTCGTGTTTTCGGCTGATATTTAAGATTTGCTGAAGTACATATATGAATGAAATGAATATGATCTGATATGAAGTACGGTCCCTTCTGCACAGCTGGAAAATAGATGCGCACGTAAACTATGTACAACGACGTCTTGCTTGTGTGACGGACGCAATATTTGATAGTGAAACACGTTATTGCTCGTTTCGTTTCGCTTACTGTCTACATATACTATTTGGAAGCGCTTTCTTTCATGTACAAGGTCGTTGTCATCTGCGTGTTTCCGACTTTCGCTAGGTTTCAGACTCATCAAATGAGTTGTCAACTTGGAGAAATCTGAAGCTCCTCTTACATGTAGGAACAGTGGAGTATAAACCTTCACGAGACCGATTGACAGAGCTCTCAAAGTGCATTTTTAGCTGTGTTTACGATGGGTGTCTCTGCATTGCCAGGAGTAAGGAGGCGGTGATGCAGTGATCCTGGCAAGTTTTTCTTCCAAAGTGAAACCTCAATTATAAAGTACACCAGCACCTTTTAATGTTACCGTTGACGATCTAGTTCTTCTCGGGCAATTTTCAGGTCATTATCACGAATGATGGGATTAGTAGGAACTGCAGTTTTCCGCTAGTGCAGAAACACTTCTAAATTCCAAGACTCAGGAGAAACATCCTTTGGAAAGAAATTAATGACAAGTTTTGTAGACAAAGAAAAAAAACTTTCGAACGGTTCTAAGCACTGTGTTAAAAGGTAACAAATGCTTGGAAGAATTCGCAACTAAGGAAAACTCGCAGAAGCAATTATGTAATCTATTTTCAAACGAATGCTTACAGCTAGTGTCTTTCCCAAAGTTGAATACTTTGTTGAAAAAGTGGAAGAAATAAAAGACAGACAGCTTGCCAATACCTATTTGAGTGTTTATAGTAGAGTAAATAGTAGTAAAGCTATTATTTACAAATATGAATAGTTACATAGATGATATTAAAGCATTCAAAATGCTCATAGGTTATTAACAGGGTGTAACTCCTCACCATCAGTTTAATTTCATAGCGCAATAAAAGATTTTCACCATCATATCACTTTCAAGTATTTCTGTTGATTATGTTCATTTCCACAGTCAAAAAACCTACGATTGACCGTGATATCCACATACTAGTGTACATATGTTTTTTTCCTGGGCACAATTTCGCATTGGTCCATATAAATAATGCAGAATGTCGTGTGTATGTGTGCGTATATATATATTCCAAAAAAATCACGGGAAATGAATTGAAAGAGACCAAACTTTGTGCGAAAATCCCATATAGACAGGCGGAGATTTCAGGCCATTTTACCGGGAACTACAGATTGATTTAGCGATCATATCGATTGTACAGAATTTTCGCTGTTTTTGCTCAGGGTGAGGACATCTCCACTAGAGTCTCTCAATACCTTCACCACGAATTTCTCAACTATTTTGTAAAGAGTTGTCTGTTTATTGTACTTATCGTGGTTTTCAAAGGAATTTATGTAAGTGAAACAAACCCACTGAGCAAACTCGTGTATAATTCACAAGTCACTCAAGGCAGGGTGTCCCATAATTTACCCTACTAGGTCACCGATAACTGGACAATAAATGAAGGCAATAGTGAGCTTGATTTCATATCGAGTAATTCGAGGCTGGAAGTGTTTGAAAAGATGTGAAAGATTTAACGCATCGCCTGCGACGTCACGAAAAACAAGCAAACAAATACTGGCTATTAAAACAGTGTTGCGAAGCGTGTCAGCCAGAATACCTATGGGTCTTTCTTCTTCGAGGAGAAAAAAGAACACAAACATGTTAAAACATCACACAGTTTAGCAGGAGCAGTCATTGTCAGCCGTCCTTTAAGTCTACGAAGGTAAAAATGAGAAAAAATCCTCGGAAAATTTGGCATGTTCGCGAGACCATAGTAACCCCACATAGAAATTGAGCCAGGGTCGCATTCACGGTCACTTCTCAGGTGACCATCTTCATGCGGGAAACTACTCTCAGCTGCGTGAAGCGCCTCAAAGGCAGTGAAGCGATCGCCTCCACGAACTCAACTCGCACGATGATTCCTTGGGTGAGGTCGTGGAGGATGCCGTAAGGTGCTCGTACTCATTTTACGAAGAAAAAAAGAGGCGACTTGCAAAATTGCGTCGACGATCAGCACACATTGACGTGAATGGAAAGTTCGTCCAATCTGACAAGAAGGGTTGTCTTGGCGGAGTTCGAATGCCAATCATATCTTGTTTGTTCCACGCAACCGATGGATCACCACGGTGCTCCCCATCTAAGAAATAAGATCAGCTGAGCAATGATGCAATGTGTCCTGAGCCAATCCAGCTCTAATCGTATGGTTCCCTAGTATCTTGCAACTTGTGCTTCAGTTATTAGAACAAACATTATTTAGGGACATTTGCGACACCTCGGATAGTTCTGTAAAGAGGCCCTTTAATTGACTAACGTCTGCTCAACCGATTGCACATCTTTCTGCCGTAACAGACATAAGGCGAAAGCATTTAAAATGTATGCGACGGGAGCATAAAGGTTCTAGAGTTCACAACTACTCATTAGGGGATATAATAACGAGCACATAACAGGGCTGACAACAAGAAGTTGAATCATAGAGATGGCAGTGGTAAATGAAGCGTGAAGTGGCTCTGAATGACGCCATGACACCGTCAGACATCAAAAGCTGAAGCAGTACAATCAGGGCTAGAAGACTCGTTGACAGCGAACTGATGGCTTACGTACGTCCTTGGGAGGACGGTGAGCCTGTAGTTTGCAGCAGCCGATCTATTTATGTCAGAGTCACGCGCGGAAGTATATCATCTATTCAAGTGAGGCATGCCCGGATTAGACACACTTCTGAGACTATTGAAATGCATAAGCTATTCCGATGATCTGCTAAGACGTTCACAGTCCATAAGAAAGATGCTAATTCGAATGTGCTGCGGTATTATTGCGGAAATGGGAATGTTGATCGTTTCGCTGAGATCTGCGACGCCTCATCCGCCACGAATTCTCTGGAAGCGATTCGTGGAGAACTGCGAGTTCCGTAAAAGATTTGTGCACTTCTGCAGTTTTCGCGGAATCTTTGTGCACTAAATGAAAGAAGTCGCTATGAATAAAGGAAAAGGATAAAGAATTCAGTTCTCTCTCTGAAATTACAAAGATCCTGGACTTGTAAGCATACAAAAATTAGAGAAGAATATAAAGGTGAAGTATATAAGGAAGGGCTTCTCTATGCGGCTCTCACGTGGCTTATTATTTGTTAACTATGGCACTTTACTGCTGCTACGTGAAAGCACACATGACTTCTTCTTTTGAGGGAGCATCGCATATGTAAACTTCTTTTGTTAGATTGCATACTAGAAACGCAAAGAAGTAGTGAATCATTGTAATACGGGACTACACTCGCGTCGGAAAAAGTTTTCGACTCGAGTGTGGTCGCGAAAATTTCCGCGGGACTTGTTGGATTTGCGGGGTTTTTGCAAAACTCCTTTCAGGATGAAAGTTTCCTGAAATAAAAAGGACTTCGCAATGTAGAATAACATTCTGCATCTAGTCTTACCTCAGCCATGCCTGATTTTTGCTGGAGTCACCGAATATTTCAAGAAGTTCGTTAACTGCTTTGAATCCTCACACTGATTAGGGCCAAACACGAAAACACCTCATCTTTCTACTCGCTGTAAAGCCAGCTACAATTTGGAAATTTTTGATCAGATCCAATGAATTCATTAGAGCATGACGAACAATCTGATATCTGATATGAAAATTAAACAGTGAGTTTGCAAATTTCCACTTCTGAAAATAGCAAATTCTCAATGCTATGCATCAAATTTCCAAATTATAAGCCAGTTGTAAAACGTTCATTCGAATTTTGCGATATGTCGGAAAAGGGTACAGTGAGCTGCATAGGTTACATCTTACAAAGCTCACTCCAAACTCTGTTTCAGAAGACAGCTGCAAAGTTGACAGCATGTCCAATTTTCATGGGAATTTGTGTAGACAGACCAGCAAGACATTCCTTTTTTAGACTCCGTATATGATACTTTTGCGGCGATCTAGAGAACTCTCTACCCTGTGGTAGATGCAGATGTTTTGTGTCTTGAAAAAAGAGTGCTCCTTCATTCCAGTGGGCTTAAAAATGCCGAGAATGTCAAGCTCTGAGATTCATTTGTCTACCTATAATGTACTGTGTATCCCTCAAATCCATTTAAAAATTTCACATTCTACCGAAGCGACCGTAGATGGCAAAAGGAAAAATATCTGGAAATTTGGAAGGTGCGAAGGAAAATGGACGCATTGGCTAAGGTCCACGTTGAGGTTGATGTCATTTCGTTCACGTCTTTACAGTTCTCAAGAATTTTTGGGCACCGGTGCGCAACCTAGGGGGCAGATGCCCCTTTTACCGACGCCAAAAGTGGACTGCTCTCGGGGGGCAGTAAAAATGCTGAATCGGATCCAATTCGTATTTCGAACGGAGCACAGAACTATCCATGTGTGGAAATCCTATGATTCGTGTACACAGTGATTGATAGGTCGCTATTCCTGTACCAATTCGCTGTGGTGCCGGCATTAGATTACTATTTCCTCAGGGATGTGTTCCATCATTCGGACAGGTACCCGTTATTTGCGCCTCGGTGCCCAAAAGTTTTTGAGTATGTAGGTAGCAGTGCCGGACGCAGTAGTTTCTAGCCAGGGCGGGCGGGAGTGGGGGGGGGGAGAGGGGGGGGGGAAGCGTGGGAAAAAGAGTGGCAACTCCTGCATTCCGTGGACCCAGATGGAACAGTAAAATAACTAAAACCACCATAGTGAATAATTAATAACAAATATTTCAAAGGCAATTGCAAAGATGAACAATGAAAAATAAGGTTATACAGTATTTTCATCTATTTTGTACTAAATTTCGAAAGCCCAGCGCTCCCCACTCCCGGCACCTGCGTCCGCCAGTGGCAGGTACTTTCATCAGAAGAGAGAGAGTTATACAAATGACAATTACGCAGCAAAATTAAAACTTTCATCCTTGGACGATGCCAAGTCCACTAAGCAGCTCAAGATTTGGCAAATCTCTTAGTTCCTAGAATCTCATGTCCACCAAAATCCCTGCTCATATCTGATACTGGAGATCCTCGTACATATTGTCTTTTTAGTCTTTCGTGGACCTGATTGCAGATCTCCTGGAAAGTCGACAAACAGAACAAAGCAAATATTGTTATTACTATTTCATTATGTCCCTGGATGAACCGAACAAATCTTGTAAGAAGCGATCACATTGCTTCTCATTAACTGGAGGGTATACTGAACAATTTTGCTTTAGATATGGTAAAATGCCTATTATTTCGCACCTATAAAAGTGTCATATTTATAAATCGTAGATGCGTGTCTGTTGAGTCATCTGTGTGTATCTGTGAGTCAGTGTACCCGCGTTCTGGCAGAAGCACAGACATCACGTGGAGATGAAAGTTAAAGTTAATGAAATTCAAAAAAAAGTGACTGAATGTCTGGTGTAGAAGATTAAATTGGTGATCAAAGCCTGAACGATGACGAGAAACAACTTTTAGTCAGGCAGTGTTTATCGGAGTACACGAAGTTACCAGGAAATCATAGAAACATGTCAACTCGCGAAATTAATACGTATTTAAGACATCGGTAAGGGGCGGGCTCACGATAAGTCCGAAGTTTCTTCTCCTAACTTTTTACCAGACTATTACCACACGTGACAAAGCAATGCAGTCTGCATCGATTCTGCAAACCAAACAAAACTCGAGATTTTGGTGGGCTTTATCAAGTTGTTGTCAACGCAGTAGAAACATTGCCTGTAGTTGCATGCATCAATATATGGGTGAATTGTTGTTTGGAACGAGGGTGGGAGAGAGGGTAATACGGGCTATACTCTTTCACTGCTAGCTGTTGCGGATGTGAACTTTATAGGTACTTTTCTTATTACTTATTGGCAAACTTTTCATAAGCTTTCAAAGCTATTATTTTGTTGATAAATGGCATAGCGCTGCAACTGGATAAGGATGACTCATAATACATATCACAGAATTCCAAAGATCGGAAAATGCGAATACGAAGAGAAATTCCGAAAGTAATTCGGGTATGCCTATGCGGTTCTTGCCGGGATCTGCAAGATACGATGTTGTAAACTTAGAAGACGCGGGGACTTTGAAGGCTCCGAAGTGAATAATAGGAAGTCAATGTACGTACTCCAGATTTCTTCGAGTTGGATCGGCACGTCCAGGGTTTGGCCGCTGTGGTTTATCTCGCTAACGAAAATTTTTGAAGTTTAAATTTAGCCGAGCTGGACGTGTTGAAACACTTTGGGCAGACGGTGCTCATACAACATCGAGAACTGCCTCAACTTGGAGAATTGTCTGTTTTTCGTGAAGTTTTATCAAAATGACTCGAGTTCAAGAAAGAAATTTTGGCAGAACAAGTTTTTGAAGTCAAATTCAGACAGACTGGGCCAACTAGTCCAAGCCACAGATTAGCTGTCGATCCAGTGGGCCCTTCGTAATAAAGTTCGTAGTTTGTTTTGCCTCATAACCTCAAGGAGCAGTTCTCATTCCATTCCATCAAAATAGGAGCATTGTTGTAGGCGAAGATGAATGCTTTCAAATGTCGTCGAGCAATTATTTAGATGAAACGTTTTGCAAACCAAAAGTACAAGAAGCGATGACATTTGGAAAGGCAGGTGTACGCGTAGACTAGAAGGAGCCAAGAGATGTTTTTTATACGTGTGGGAGGATGAAGCAACACGAAAACACTCGTCATTTTTAGTAAATGCATGTAGTCGTAGGTCGAACTTGACTGATACCATATGCATTTGTCGTGGAATGTTTTGGCGGCGGTTCCAAGAGCTGGTAAACACATTATTTTTGCATTATTCCTATAATACGAGTGAATAGATTCATCCGCGTGTGCAGCCAGTGCAGTTCCAGACTTCAGGTCATCGGATCAAAAGTGCGTGTGAAACAGTTCACAATAGGAGAGAATCGAGATGGAAATATGAAGAATGGCTTTGAATGACGTTATTTTGACCGCCTGTTCTGGACCCGTATCCGGTACAATTAATCTGATCAGATAAACACGCTCTAGCAGATATGCTGCTGTAGTTTTGATACCCTGGTGTGTAATAAAAACTTATCCACGGGCATGCACATCCACTTGCTCCGTATCTTTCCTCAGAGGATTTTTCTTTATCCGGTTGGTTTTCACCTGATAACGTTCCATTATCACCCAACTCACCGTATTTGATCCAGGAAATTGAAACGTATGCGGATGACTCCCCCCGTATCCTTGCCCTGTCGAGCAAACGAAAAGGATTCTGAGACGGATTCAGAGCGGCCAGTTACTCTGCATTTCTAGCAGCATCTGCATGAGGTAAGAAAACACCATAAGTTTTTTTTTTTGTGGATCGCTTTTAACCCATTGACGACCACGCGCATTTTTGCGTGTCTGGTGAGTGGGACCAGCGCCTCTTTCAAGAGTGCGGCACCCGCCGAGTTCCATACTGTTGCGATCAGAGAGTAGGGAATAGAACAGATCTTTTTGCAAAAGTAACTCGAAATTAAGTTCTAAGAGATTTTTGTATCATTGGGCCTGAAAAGGAGGGGATCTGAACCCTTGTGGATTTCATTGAGGACGAAAGAAGTTTGCAAAGGGTGTTTTGTGTGATATAACGGAGTGTTCAGAGAGTATAGATGTTTCCGTGGCTCTAGCCTGGCGAATAAGCAGGTGCAGGATGTAATAAACGTGTTTCTATGTAGGAAATGTGTTTTTTATCCACATTATTTCCATCCACTACACAAGAAATATAAAGATCTATGCATCTTACAATGAGAGTAATGCCGCCGAGGTTCACTCTTGCCTGTCTAGGTCCATGGAAGCCATGGTCAAATGGTCCCATGATAATGATTTGCCTCTAAACATTCAGAAAAGTATGATTCTACATATAGGAAAAATTCCCATGAAGGAGTATGCAGTCAGTGGCATGTTGTTAGCGAGCAAAGAAGTGGTCAAAGATCTTGGGGTTTTAATTGACCGGGAGCTCAAATTCTCCGATCACATTGACAACATCGTCAACAAGGCTTTCAAAACATTATTCTTCATATTTCGAAATGTTCATTCCAAAGACCCCTCAATTTTTGTGCGACTCTTCAAATCGTATGTACTACCAAAGCTAGAATACTGCTCTCAACTCTGGAACCCCTATCTGAAAAAGCATGTAGTAAAAATAGAGAAAGTACAGCAAACATTTACACGTATACTTTTCTACAAGGCATTCCCAAACCCCAATTATCCACATTCCATGCTATCGTATGATGATCGATTAAAATTCTGAAATTACGAACCTTGAGATCTAGGAGAATTACGAATGATCTAAGCCTTGCTTTTCGAATAATGAGACTAGAACTAAAGCTTAGACCCAGCAAATATTGGGCTTTTAGACCTACAAACGGTAGACTAGGTATTTATTCTTTCCAGCATATGAGAGTTAGTCGTAAATTTCATTCTTGTATTTCAAATTCGTTCTTTGTCAGGACGGCGAGATGGCTGGAAAAGCTTCGAGATGAATTACTACGAGCAAGGACTAGCACGGCATTTCGTAGCGGGTTACGGAAAATCGACCTTAACGGCTTACTCCACCTTCAAAATTAGTCGTATCTATTGTTAATGTATCGCTTAGTGAAATGAGGTTGTTAGTCATACCAGCACTGTCTTCAACCTACCTTTCCCAATGGATTCTAGAGACTTTTTTCTTCCTTTATTATTCACCATGATTCTCATAATGGAAACATGCTCGTCTGACATTGATATTTTCTTGAAAGGGCCATTTCAGGCCATTGCTTATAGCAAATTGAGTTTTTGGCTTCTTCCTTGGAAGTGCTTGAATCAAGATTCTACAAAGGGGGTGCTGTCAGCTAACCTTCGGCACCGGGTTCGCTGACTTTTTCACAAACGGGGTACTTACCAAGCACATTAAAGGAAAGTCAAAACCTGATATATCAACGCCGCTTCTCTAGCTCTGTCAGACAATGCATGTTGCACCTTTTACGAATTTCCAACACTGTTTGGCTTACTGTTTTTACTTTGCTATTTTCTTTTACTTATGCGCACACCTTCGAGTGTAAGAAATGAAAAGCAATTCTTTTTCATTTCAAAACCCCATCCTTTTTATGATATTTGTCGCAACAAAGGAGAACTCTTTCTTGAACCACAGTTGTTTTAGACCTTCTTAGGAAGAATTGTACCCATTCTGTATGGAAATACTGCGAAATAGTTCGAAAATAAGGTCTAGTACTTAATAATAAGGGCGCGGCTCACCGGTGAGCCGCGCAGTCGTCAATCAGTTAAGAGACTTTTCTTCTTTGATCACAGAACGCTTTCATGAGTTTGCATTTGAGGGTAGCGATTACTTTCACATCGGTAATCTCGTCATTTTCTTAAGGGCACCATCATTAATAACGCGTTCGTTCTCGCTGCTAAACCAGCATACATGTGATCCCATTTTTCACCGCACAAAACTTCAGTTGTCTCTAAGAACAAAAAAACAGGAAGTTCTCGGATGGCACTTCGGCAATGGCGTCCCAATTTAGCGAACGTGTGTCTGGGAGATTCTGACTTTTGTAGTTTAAGATCAGAGAACTATTTGAACGATTTGAACACCTTTGGACTCGAAGTCCCGCTCCTCATTTATTTTCTGAGCCGTCTATTTCTCCAGAATTAAACCAAAGTCTGGAATTATGTTCTTCATGTAGCAATACTTGCATGGTGCGTGTATTTCTCCGTTCGCAGCGGTTTTTATCCGGCCTGGTATTCAGTATAATGGTTCACTTGTACTGATACTGTTAAGCGCAGTTTGCCACACTGTTCGAAACTTCATGTACAGTGCAGAGCAGAAAGAAATCACATTTTGAACTTTCATTTGCAACTTTTTTCATGATGAAGCTTGAAATTTCTAATTCTGAAAAATAATGCGGCTTGTCTCTGCTGATGCATAGAGCTACTAACATCCTCATTGCGCTTACAAATTCTTATGAAAAAAGTTTTTTTTAGTCAAGAAGGTCAAAATTTTTGATTTCGTATTGCTCACCTTTGACTACTGCCCGACTTCCAGGAATTTTCACTAAAATCGAACCTTTCCTGGGGAATAGATTTGCATTCAATAGAATTTCAGTGAGTTAGGGTGGTATGCTGACATCTCCGGAGCTCAGTTCGCAACACCTTGAAATTGACCTCTTTGGACAGTTTGAGCCAATCCGGTTCGCACTCGCGGTCGTGCTCCCAGCTGGATCTTGCTCTGGATAATGCTTCAGCTCAAACAGCAAGAATGTGGTTGTACTGGTGCACTGGGGATGCTCGATCGTTCCAGATATTCTAGCCAAACACACAGTTACCGTTGGTGCACTTCATGGCTATCAAGCTTTGCCTTTTTATTTTGGGGGAGAATAAAGCCTAAGTGAAGGGGTTCCTATTTGCAATGATGCATGTAATTTTCTAGAATACAGCATAGAACGACAGCACCCATCAATTACAAATCACGTGAAAGATAGCATTCAGAAATGCCAGCAAATGTCAGAGAAGTGAGGGGTCGTGGTCTGTCCCTACAGAAGCGAGCTAAGTGAAAATCATACTTTTTATACAAAGGGGTTGAGTACGAGGCTTCCTGGGAGGTGATTGATGCTGTTCACTTTGAATCCTCCTAACGCATCAAATTCGGAAAGCTTCACAAGCCAGCGTTTACCCAGACATTCTATTATAGTAGCAATGTGTATCGACAAAAATCAACGATGCCTTCACGAACATTTCTTTTAAAGCTTCACAGCCGTGGAGTGCACCACTGCAAACCGTGTGTCCGACTAAGATGTTTCGAACGGCTGGACATCCTCCACTCACAAGCACAAGAAATCTTCTGCTTGAGCTAGAGCATCGTGCAGATTAAGATCCAGCCCGAAACAGGGCCGCAGTTGCGATCCAGAATGGCTCAAACTGCTGAAAGAGGTCATACTCAAGGTGATGTCAACCGAGTTCTGGAGATCTAAGGATTTCGTCCCAACTCACTTAACTTCCATTGAATATAAACTCATTTCCTAAGTAGCGTTCAACTTTCACCAGTGGAAGTCGAACAGTAGTTGGATATGAGCAGCGCGGAACCAAGGATTTTTACCTTTTCGAATAAAGAAAAATTTTCTTACAGAAACTCGCAATCACAATGAGAACCGTAGTAACTCTATGCATCAGCAGTGAGTAGCTGCATGAATTAAAAAGAACCAGAAATTTCAAGCTCCGCTTAGAAAGAAGTTATGAACAAAACTTCAAAAGGTGATTTTCTTTTGGTCAGCACCGCACATACTCGGATAATGGCATGGGGGATGGCAACAACGAAGAGGATTTTTAGATTTCACTCAACGTATTACGCTGCTCGGGCTGCGTTCCTTGCGCACATTTTTAGAGTATGTGTGGTTAGAAATCCAAATATTTCCTCGCATCTCCTCGGTTTCGTTGCGCAAAGCATGGAACCACGTCAACCTGACAGTGCATCGTTGTCGTAGGTTGTCATTGAAATGTGTCGTCCATGAAAATCGATACACAGATATTGTTTTATAAATTGCTCATAATTGGTATTAGTCTGGCAACTAAGTTCTTGGCTTGGTGGGACCAAACACGGAAAAATTCTATTTCACAAAAAGGAGGACGAGAGAATCAATCGAAGTAGTCTCTTTTTGAATGCACAACTCTTCGCCATATTTCAGGTAGTTTCTCTATCCCATTCCTGTAGAACTGCGCCGGCTTTGACTCGAAGAATCTGGTGAGACGGTCCTTGACCTCCTCTACATTCGTGAGCAGCTTTCCTGCCAAATGATGTTGAAGCGAACTGCACAGATAATAGTAGCCTGGAGCACCGTCCGGACTATAAGGAGGGTGAGGTAGAAGCTCTCAGCCTAAACCTTTGATTTTTTCCAGGGATTGATGCGCAGTCTGAGGCCAGGCATTATCCTGCTCTAGAATGGGCCCTCTTCTAAAAAGATGCCGCAGTCCAGCTTGTCTAATTTTGTCGTTCACTCGTTGCGGCTGCATAGAGTAGATGTCGGCGTCTATGGTATGGCCACTTGCGACAAGCTCCCAATGAATAATCCCTCCAACCCACCACCACACACATCACCTTCTGCTCGCTCAGACTTGGTTTTGGCACCGGTATTGGCCTTTGGCGGGGACGAAGCCATTGCTTGCTCATGCGGCGGTTGTCGAAGGCAATCCGTGTTTTGTCGCACATCACTATTCGGTTCAAAAATTATTGCTTTTCATGGCGATCTAACAGGTCTCAAGCGCACTCAAACCTTCTCTTTCTCCTGGGAGCGGTCAGATCATGGGGGGCCCATTTCCCCTGGCGCACTCTGAACCGTGCTTCACACAAAATCTTTTCCACCTTTGTATGTGAGCAGCGAAAGCTGGTGGCCAATGTGTATACGGGTGCTGGACGTTGGATTATTTTCAATGGCTTCGACTACGAGGGCCCTGTTGATCGACCTTGGCCTACCTGCACGTTGGCCATCTTTCACCTCCGTACTTCCTCCTCGAGACTTCTTGTACCAAAATTCTGCCGTGCTCTTCTTAAAAACATCTTGGCCCAACGCTGCACACACGTTTCTCCTTCCGACTTCTGCAGAGTGTCCCAATTGGTACACGTGAAGCAAACGTTCACGAATGCTCGATTTGGTGGCAGACATTTTTCGCATCTCCAAAAAATGGTTCGATCACCCCAACAGCCTCGTTAAATACAGAGACGACCCACCAGACAACCCTCTTTGTCTTTATCGTACCTGCTTCTGTTTTTTTTTGCAATCTCAGTGATATCCCTAACATGGTGGCTCATAATTTACTTGAAAACATTAGGTGGCAAATTTTTAAGAAATTGGCAAACATTGTCGTTTCAACAAGCCCAAGAACTTAGTTGCCAGACTAATAATTTACACAAGAAGATTCAAGTCGAATTCGCTATTTTGGGAGAACTCAGGGCGGTTCAATTCGAGCTCACATCACCTGCAAGACTCGAGCAGACCTCGTTCAATTTCCAAAATTTTTTTCTCTTCCTTGAATTTATGTTCTTCAGGAATAAAACTTAGAAAATGAGATGCCTCTATCTTTGATATGAGAAAGTTCAGTTCTAGCGTAGGTAGAGCTTTTCCTATTCATCAACTTCAATCTGTTCCCACACACTCCCCCCTCCTCACCCCACGTTCTACCCAATTTTGTGATCGCTCCAGTGCTTAGCATGGCTCCATTATTTCATGGATATAAATAGCCCTGAGATAACGAAGGCATCCCCAAGTTCAAAAAGTCAACCAAAGTTATTAGATCAATTTCAAAGAGAAAAGTGCAGAGAGTACATAAAGAGTGCAGGAGATGCACATAGAACGAGGATCCATGGAGCGGCTCCAAGGGTGCACGCTGTGAAATAGCAAGGTGGATGAACCTGTGGATGGATGTGGAGTGTCTGAAGATATGTGGGGGAAGCTACATGAGCGCGCCGGTGAGGTTGGTGGTGACTGGACTGAGTATATTCATAAGTTAAATGCAAGGATGCACTGAAAAACAAAGTAGTGGATTATTTATTTATTTACTTAGTAATTCAGTTGAGTTTATTTATTTATTTATTTATTTATTTATTTATTTATTTATTTATCTATCTATTACAGCATATAGTTGTCATAGGAGTCAAAAAGAACAAAACTGTTCAAAAGAGTACCTAGAAAGGAAAAGGTAGGAGAAAAACAATTCAGAAGAGACTGTCATCATTGGCGCGTCATGAATCGGTACGGAATTATCAAGATTCGGTTCGAGCCGTTTTCGAAGCATCAAAATTCGATTATGTTAAATTGCATGGTACATATATAGCACAACAGTGACAAGTACATAATTGTTAGCCACTCCACAGAACGAAAAAAGGAATTAGAACTGGCGCTTAACCGGATTGTAAGCTACTGTGAATCTGAACTTAAGGAAAAAGAGTTTAATACGATCACCGTTATAGAAATGAAGTTGCAAATTATTTATTCTAGACTGTATGAAATTTTCATTCTAAAATCAAATCAAACAAGGAAGTTTGAAACTCAGGAGCTAACACAGCAGGATGAGCAGCATTTCCACTTACTGCTTCATGAGCACTTCTTGAAGTGTTTACTGATTTATGACTAGGGAAAAAACTCTTCAAAAATTACTGAAAAATGTGCCATACGCATGTTTATCGTTATCCCAGATGTTATGACAATTATCCACTCTTGAAGTTCGAATTCTTTATGGAGAGATTTCCTGACACTGCTATTTGCTGCTTATGCCCTTAATCATAGCCTTTCTTTTGAGACAATAGCCAGAAAAGAATCCAGTTCAATCGAGATCCGTTGCCTGAGTGAGATGCTCTAGCTTGAGCGATCACCTCCTATTCCTTTGTACGTTGTTCAGCAAACATTATCATGTTCCGTTCAAGACTTTGTTTATTAGTTATTTATTGATACACTCAAGGCGTGTAAGTCGATGTGAGGAGAAATAAAAACATAAGTAAGGACAGATTCAAACATCAATATATAATGAAAACTAGAATGTGATAAAAAAAAAGACAGGAATGGCTAGAGAGGGAGGAGGAGAAGTTCCAAGGGAAAGGATACCTCACAAATAAATTTTGAGAAGGAATCACGCACGTTTTCCCGGATGCGGTAGGAAAGGTTTGGATAGACATGAAAATAAATATTCCAGGATTGCGGAGAATTCTGGGAAAAAAACTCTAGATAAACTCCACTCCGGAAAACTTTAGCTGAGCACTGTCTGGAGTGAAGGAAACAGTCGTTACTCCTGTGAAACGAAAGATTGAGTCTGTGCAGTATATTCACCTGGGTATTTATATTTTCATTTCATTTCACACTATTTTCATCCTCGTAGATGTGCTAGCGAGAAAAGTAGAAACAAAAAAACTACAAAGTAAAAAATGGAACAGCCAATTAAATGGCTTTTGTGGGTTCGTGTACTTTCCATGATTAGAATCGCATTTTTCGAAGACGGCTCAGAATCACTAATTCAAGGATGGCTCTCTAACAAACTCTTTTTTCCATTTAGTCTCGATGATTTAACTCCATTCTGAACCATATGGACAAGTCCACGAGACAACTCTTCAGCATTTCAAAAGAGAGTGAATAGGAAAGTAAAAAGAAGAAATTCTCATTGGCTCAATGTATTACATATATAGTGCATTGGATCCAAAAGTTCACATTGTTTCACTGAGATAAAAGTCTTTTACAAACAGATCTGTCGCGGATTAGGTGGAGTTGAGCAGTTTCGAATCTTTCCGCATAAGCTTATGCAAGAGGAGACGAGCCTGACTGGGTCTAGGTTCCAAGAGGTTATTCGTTTCGCCTCCTATGAGATGAACTATCCATTTGGATCAGTCCCTTGAGGTCCATCAGTGATAACAGGAACTGCACGTTGGAAATATGCTAACCTGTACCGCCAGCGTTAACTTTCTTGTTATTAAAACTTCATTTAGTGATTGGCAGCATACATCTTTCGAGGTTTTTGTCTCTTCGTTTCCACATAGTACAATCGTATAGATTTTTCAGAATAAAAGGCGAGTAAAAGGGAAGGTCATTACGATTCCTCTGTGAAAACTGTTTACAAATGCTCTACTAGTTCCGAGGTGATTTTTGTCCGCAACGCCTGCAATCACGCGTGGCGTCCTCATGCCAGTGTTCAGCTACTGCTCTGAGGTCTACCGCCGGACCAGCGGCGGGAGGGTTGTGCCTGACCAGGAAATAGGAGATCTGAAGTTTGCCTGACCAGTTTACGGCTGAACCGACGTTTTCAAATATTGCCTGAACATTCTATGGGTCAACATCCGAATCGGCTCATTTTACGGGTGTTGCCTGATCATATTCCCAGACTCGTTGTTGCCTGACCAGGAAACGGATGTCGCCTGACCAGGTTACGGGTATCGCCTGTTGCCTGACCAGATTACAAGTTTTGCCAGGCAGTTTTTGTACTCTCACCCATATTTTTCTACAATACGAAGACATTTAGAGCTGGAGCTCACGTCAGACGGATGTGTCCTTAATGTCCCCCCAAAAAGTCAAAAATTGAGCGATTTTTCAGTCAAAAAGATTCTCTCCTCACTAGCATAGGAGTTGCAACCGCCGCATGTACGCAGCACAATGAACGGGAGACTCGCGGTGGGAGATGTGTTCTAAGCTTAGAGGCGAAGACAACTGCGTTACGAAGTGGCGTGCACACTAAATTGGGATGGGTGGCTGTTGCAAGTGGTTCGTCAACGGAAATTTTGTGGTAGAGTTCTACAAGACCTCGTGGGACCTCACACTGTGAGGGACCATGTCATCTGAGTTTTGTCTGAACGTCCGGGGCGTTGCCTGGCCAGTCTCCGGGTGTTGCCTGGACAGTATCCGGGCGATCATGGCTGCCTCATCAGATTCCAGGTCTGAATTTCCTGACCAGTTCCCGGGTGTTGCCTGGCCAGTTTCCGACTGTTGCGTGCCTGGCCAGCAGGCAAGCACGTCTGCTGGCTATGCAACAAAACCCGTAAAATGTTCAGGCGGCGGACTTCAAAGTGATCAGCTGAGGAAGGATGGATGTTAGCCGCATGCAGCAGGATAAGTTTCTGTGATGGTTTTTTTGTGGTTTTACTCATTTCTTTTTACTGAAGTATTCATGAGTGTTTTTATTTCTCATATTTTCACATCCAGTAGTTGTTTTTATCATTCAGTAGTTGTTGTGAAGACAAAAATAAATGCAGTGTAAAGGTCACTCAGAGCATACAATGACTACAAAATGATAAAACCAGCTACCAGGCATGAAAATTCGAAAGAAAATATTTGCAAAAAAAAAACAAGCAAAACTGAGAACAAGTTATGTTCCTTTATAAACACTGGCATTCTCTTGTCTCAGGTGGAAACTTCATCACTGTTCTTCGAACAAATCCCACTTCGAAGACGTGAGAGACACTTGGCAATTATTACCATCTGGATGGCGTAAAAATGTTAGATGTTCTGCCTGCACGAGCAGAAAAATGATGTAATATTTTGCTCAGCTCGAAAAGGTAATGCTCTTCTGTGTTTTATACAATGACATCGATAAGCCAACTACTTGAAAAACTTCTCAAACAGTACAAAACACTTGTGAAATTTAGAGTTAGATGAGAGTTAGTGTGCACGACCGCTCAAGATTGCTTATTTCATGAACATGTTTACAAAATTTCCTATATTGTACCTCAGATCATGGCGTTCCACTACTACGTACCCTACTGCGTAGTTGCTGAGCTGTTTGTTGACTGACTACGAATGCATTACCCTACTGCAACCCACAAATATTAGGTTGGCGAGGTTTTCCGCCACCAGCTGGTATCTTGTATCTTACTTTGGGATTGTTTTGCAACCACATACCCATGCTGACTTCTTGTTCATCCGCGTAACTATTGCCGTGATTCTGTTTGCTCTGTTGGACGAACAAGGCATCAACGCTGAGGTGCGTGAGGGGATGGGAGGGAATCGCACTATCTATGGATTTGAAAAGGTGGAGCGCAAAAGGCAACGAAGCTGTTCTGATTCTGAGAAAGCAAAGGAAACTACAGATAGCTGAAGTGAGGACTAGTCAGGATTACTCAGATATCAGATCATATTCCGCATGAGAAATGAGCTGGATTGGAGATTGCATGGGTACTGAACTAAAACACTGCGCTTCTGTGTTCAGCGGCGGAAATTTGTCCTTAGCGTTTTCAAAACACAGAAGGTGTCGTAGTCAGGTTAACTTCTTAGAGCTAAAAGTCCAGATTACTACCTGCTGCATAAATAAAAGAAGGGTTCATGAGCAGTTCCTACTAGTGGAGTTATGTCTGGTGGGGGTAGCTTTTTCGGTGATTCAGCTAATTTTAAACGCCATTGCGAAATAGATCTTTGCTTTTGCACATTGCTCTTCTAATACCAGGACATTCATTCAGACACGTTTAATCTTTGCTTCTCCCAACTCCGCGAATGAAGTTCTTCAACAGCATAATATCACCCTCCCCTAAAGGCCCTGCCCGTTATAATACTCAACATGGCTTAAAAGCAGCACCCACGGAAACTTTCGCTCCTTAGATTTTCACACTTCCTGGTACTTTAGAGCAAGCCGGTTGGTTCCGTTACAATTACAACAACAGAAACCCGCTGCTTCAGGGCAGTAACTGGTACATCTTTGTGCTGGCGTCAAATTCGGACGAGTTTTCCGTCGATTGTTTGTTGCGCACATTGCAATAGAAACAGCTGTTTTGCCGCAATCTTGAAGAGATTCAGTCGTTTCTTCAATGTTTATGAGTTCTTTTGGTGATTTTTTGTGCCTTTCACTATTTTTATTAGCAAGAATGCATTCTCATTTGCACTTTACAGAATTTGAAGTTCTTTGGCAACAGTTCGTACTCATTTTCATTGAAATTCCAATCTTCTCCAAATTCTCCTCCATTACGAAAATTCATGACATTTTGATTTCTTAGTGAAGCCTTTGCTAAGTGCCACACAAATTCTAGTGTTTATTTGTCTTGATGAGGTGTTAGAAGGCTGCAGTTTAGAACAAAAAAAAAACTGATCGCGCGAATATCCAAGCGGTAAAAGAAGACATTGTCGATTTTTTGATATCGTTCCCTATCCCCTGGCTCATGCAACTCGACCACACCTGCTGCACCTAACCTAGCCATCAGCTTCTATAACCTGTATTTCTGGTGCTATCGGAAAGTTTCGTTTTTATGCAAGTGTTCAGCACCTACGATACCTTCGTAATACGCTGAGATTTTCAAGTCGAAAATTTCCGCGGGTGCTGCCTTTAAAGATACAGTGCTAACAAACATTGTCAATGCACAGAAAATTTAGTCGCACAGAAAGAATCATGTCTTAGCTGCGAAAAAAAAGTTCGAATCGTAATCGCGAACACAGCTGACTTGTTGCATTCGCCGGCTTCCGCAGGCTCCGGTCACTTGCACAAGCGTGTGCAAGTGCCAAGTTGAGCTCAATTACACGCGCGGGGAGCGGCACCTCGACTTTGTGAATTTCCCGTGTGTTTAGGCGATTTCACCATTGAATAAAAGGGTATAAGTTCTCATTCGCTCAAAATGCAGAAATTCGCCAAATGAAGGTTCGAGATGGTGCCGCTTCTGACGTATCCTGAACCTTATTGGTTCACAATAGAATTGAACGGATTATCCGTATCCAGATATCCTTTGTGCAGTTAAGTAGTTACCTGTAGGCCCTGGCTATTCGTTGTCCGGACCACTGTCCGGGCCTTCAGCTTGGCCTGGATAACGGCCCGGATAAGTCAGAAATAGGTGGGCTTTCAATTCGCACTCTTTTCCAAAAGGCAGCCATCATTTCCAGGAAGGAATTCGTTCTAAGCATTCATCTCACTTGTGATTCGCTACTCATTCCGACCTTTACTTCAATTTTTCTGTTTTTTTTTAATATTTTTTTTGTTTATGCTTGCTGCAGGTCAGGTAATGGCTGAGGATTTTACGGTTAGAAAGAGGTTACTCGAGCACAAGAATTGCAAGTGTTGAGAACTAGTTGAAATGAACTGAAGACCGGTTGAGGAAACGTTCGCAAAGGTAGTGCTTGGCATGCAACAAAGGTAGTGCTTGGCATGCGACATGAAAGAATTAAATGCACTTGATGCACTTAACCGACCTGTCCACGCCCCTTTGGTAGGAGAGCAACGAAACAGTTTGTGGTGGACTACTACAGGTTAGCGAGAATGTAGTTAGCGAGAATAATAGAGTCTCCTTTGGTTCAACAAGTGTTACACAAAGCCTCGAACCAGTGATGAATTAATATTATAATAATTTAAAGGAAATGAATACAGGTGAAACGGTTCATCTTCCTAGTCAAAACTTGCTTAGCTGATATCATCAGCGTCGCTGCCATGAACAGACCTCGTCTTCAGCAATTGTTTGGTTTTGATTTGGAGAAGGTAGCAATTTTGAATGAAAATTTAGGTAAGGTTGTATTCGATAGTGAGCCACGCTTCAGATATAGTGGTTTTTTTCTCGTGCATCGTGCAGAGATGTGCATTGTGATGTACGTAGCCTTTTTGAACTACTTCAGATGGAATTGAAAGTGTTGTGTCTACTCGCATAATGGAGCATCATCGACGCGCTTTTTCAACAATAAGCTACATCTACTGCATTGAAAGCACTTTAAAAAATTTCTGAATAGTCTAGAAGTTGCGAAAAAAATGAGATCATCTTCAAAATGCACCTTTGCTTCAAAGTGTTCTTTTTCTACGAGAACGGAAGACTAGATTTGCTAGGGAAGCCATGGAGGATCATGTACAGCAACGGCTAATATCGTTGATTCTAGAAGTGGTATCAAATCCACGTTCTATAAAGGTGTAATCGTACTCCTTACCCCGACCCATAACTTCAGCAATCCGGCGGCGCTTTCCCCTTCTACCTTCAAAGTTGGACCGCATCTAAAACACAAGATTTCTGGAATCGACAGTGTATGCTCTGTTAGCGTTGTTTTACTCAGAGCGCAGCACTAGTTGGTCATTGACCAGCAGGACTTAGTAGCGTCCTGCAGATTCAGGGGGCTTAGCACCAATGTCCGGGGCGTAACCAACCGCCAGCAGTCTACTGATATTAGATACAAGCAGATCTCAGAGAGGCATGTCCGTAGGATCATCAAAATCGTGGCTGAAGATCACTGTCGTTCAACTATTTACTCCATCCCTACATTCTGATGCTCCCATCTCTGCACTCTGGTGCGCTCCAGTTACAATCAGGTGTTGCTCAACCTGTAGGAGACGTATCATGTTGGAATTTCGACTGTAGATGCGCACTCTATCAACAAGTATCCCTTCAAAGTGGCCACTTTGTTTTGAGAAACCGTCTTCGTTTTTGAAGAAAAACCTTCAAAAATGGCCAAGAAGTGATTTTTGACTATTTTTTGACCATTAATGACGGTTTTTTCTTTCAAAAACGAAGAAGGTTTCTCAAAAACGAAAGATGCCACTTTGGGGGATAGTTGACACCATCTAGGCGCATTTCTTGGAGTTGACATCGTACCGGAACACTTCTTCAAACGAGAGAAATTACCTGGGAAAGTTCCGGTTTGAGAAAAAAAACACGCTCCAATGACAATTTTTGTAGCTGACACGTCCTATAACAAGTTTCAACGAGTTCTAGCGGGATCAAACAGTTCCGGTTTTCCGGGATCGGTTTTCCGAGGATTTTAGCTTGAATTTGGGATGATTTAGGCTGTCTTCGCTAAATGGTACGCATTTGTTGCTGAAAAATCATTCGTCGTCTCACTAACGCTTATTTAAGGCACTTTTTAGTGCTACCTGCTTTTCCTGAAAGAACCCTAGCGTGTAGGTACTTAGTAACTCATTTCGGAATCCGACTGGTCTTGGTACTCGCCAACCGACACCGACCACCCAGTGCTGTGCCTTGGTTTTACTCCAAAATTGTAGAGGCAGTATTTGCATGGCTCCTTATTTATCGGAACCCGCGAGAACCCATTTTTCTCGAAGACGTCTGCTACTCATTTCTACATGCTTCCGTGAAACTTGGATGGAATGAATGAATGAATGGAATGAGTGAATGAATGAATGAATGAATGAATGAATGAATGAATTCTTCATTTATTCACTCTACTTGCGCAAGGAATTTGCAGTGCTGCTCATGTGCAACCTCAAATGTCATGTTTCCTTCGCGAAAACATTTGGAAAGGATTGGAGGGCAATTCCTATCATGATGATGAGAACTTGCGGTTTCTTACATAGTTTTTACATATCTAGGCAAAGGTTGCAGCCTTGAGCGAAAAGTGACAAACTTTATTAGGCCCTTTCGATTCATTCACATTTACAGCTTCATTTATTCTACTACGATCAGTGAGGAAAAAAGTAATCAAATACGGTATTGAAAAGGTCAGCGAGCGCCAGGGCTATAGTATTATAATGCAATGATAATGATTGGAGAAACGTGCCTCAGAAATAGAGAAATTTTACCTACTAAGCAAGCTGAGTAGAGAAATTATAATGGCAGCTAACTGCTTGATTACACCTCCACTGCTCCACCAACTCATGTAAAGTAAGGTAGACACTAGCACACAAAGATTCTACGTCTACTTATCCATAATGAAGCCCCATCCTGTATCACTAGGAAAATTTATTTATTTATTTATTGAATACACCACGAGGGTGTGCCATTAGTACATTGAGTTAAAATCTATAGTCTGACCGAAGTGCAACACTGGAAAGCACCATAACATAGTAAGTGAAACTAAACAAGACTAAACTTAAGACTAAACAGAACAAAACAATAAAGGGGTGACCTGGCACTTTAGTTTAGGCGGTTTTGAAATAATCCTACTGTATAATCTACCAGATAAAAGAGAGGACTGTGTCCGGCGAGGGCTTGCAAATTTTGCACTAAAAGGATCAGAAATGTATGTAGAACAGAATAGCAACCAGTAAAATCCCGAAGTATCTCATAGGAAATGGTTAATTCTGGTGGGGCTAGTATTAGATACTACTGATTCTGCAAGGAGCTAGACCTTAGAGATAATCACGCCCTAAGAACGCAACTGGAGTACCATTCAGGGGCGGGCGCTGAGGCACCTCTTTGATCTGGTACGAACCCCCGGCGTAAGCTTAGGTAGATGCTCGCCGGCTCTGCTCCTTAAGTGAAGCGTAGTACCTAAACTAGATAAGCTGAGCACTAAAGTGTAGCTGAAATTCGTGCAAGCTAGCATCACAGACGCGTTCCCCTCAATAGAGCCTAATATCTCAGTAGTAATGTGTGAGATACTGAAGTCGAGAAACCTAAGCTAGGTCAACCCTGCTGACTATGGAAACGATGCAACAGAATCCGAAAAAGTATAACAATGTGAAATAAAAGTCAAACATAGCATATGGAACGAACATTAACAGAAGCCTTTACACCACGTCCTCAACTCTGAGAAGGTTAGGTAGGTCAACTTTTGACAGATGCTTTTTGAATTTGTTAGAATCATGGCAGACCATTACCATTAGCCAGCTCAGCTAGAAACTCTACCAATAAAGAAGCACAATTCTTTTCTCATGATTTGTAGACTGTCAAAGATGGGATCAGGGGTTACCACCTTCGGACTCTAGACAAACAAGGAATTCCATTGCTCTTGTTTCGCAACTTTGTTAAAAACACGTGAATGGAGCTATACGCGGCTTTTCCAGTACCCTCGGCAAAACACATACTTTGTACCATACAATGAGGTTAGGCAATTTCTGAAGCGTTGCTCGTGCAACGTAGGAGCACGTTAATCTGTGATGCGTGTTTTTATAAAGTTGGCTCAGCGTATCAACTAAGCGCACCGTAAAGCATCTCTTTCGAATACGAAGTCCAGCTTGAGCCACTCAACCAGTTAATAGAAGAATAGTGAAAGATAGAAAATCTACACAGACATCACTTGTTGCGAAGTACCATTAGGTTGGCGCACTTCCTTTTCGAAACCATACTATAACTATATACCATGTAGGTATATACCATACCATATATGCATTTTGAACAGAGTAACATCCAGATACAGTGATATTCTTGTAAAGCGAGGCAAGCGCTTCTCTGCTGTACGTATGGGAGATGTTTAGTGGGGATAAGAGCTATGGAATGATTGAACGTTCCCAAAAACCTCGTTTCAATTTTCTGAACTTCGAGGATTTCTCTGCACAAGTAATACAGTCCAAAGCAGCCTTTGTATTAGGTCAGTCGTCAGTGCTTAATACACATGTGAGCTTTGGTGCAACGGTTTCCCTGTTGAGGTAACGTAGATGAGCACTATTAAAAGCATTCCCAAAGGGATTACATCACCCGCCGAGGTTATCGTGCATTAAAGTTGTGGAAAAAAATGAAGTCAAGACGAAAACGCGTCATTCCTTTTTGCACAGCCTAATATTTGCATGATGCCCACTGGTTTTTGTAAGCAACGTCACAGCTCTTGCCAATCCAAGTAAGGAGCGCGTCCGAAAAGCTGGCGGTATGTGCAGGCGAGTTCCGAGTAGCCGTCATGTGAAAGCCTCTAAGCACAGTTTGTCCGGCGTTGCTGGTTAAGAGCAACAAGAATTGCAGCTGCAACGGTGACGAGTTACTAATAGAATTGGCGCTGCGACGGATAAACGTACATGGTGGGAAGTTTGTTCTATGAGCAAATCAACGTGACCTTTAAATTTGCTAGATGCATGGGCGATGGACAAAAATAGGTCCAATAATCCGCCTAGATGTAGATCCTAAACCAACAAAACAGCGACGTTCATCTCAGAAACAATATATTAGTACTTCACATCAGACTAAAAGCCTGCCTCAAAGCCACACTCTTCTTTAATCTGCTCGTATCAGAATGGAAATTTGAGTGACACGCTATGAGTTTAAAGGCAGCACTCATGGGAATTTTCAGATCTGAAGCGAGTCGTCTACCACTACGAGCTCTTCATTTTCACATTACCTTGCTCGTTTGCTTACTACTCTTCATAGCAATAATGGAAAATGTGGAAGAATTCAAAGCAGACGCGGAGCGCAATTAAATCAATGCATTAGAAGCCCTGTATACGCATAAGCCATTCCATTCGAATGCTGGAATATGCGTAGTTCGAAGCGGCAGGAAGCAGATGACAACCCTTTAATGCTGGGATACACCTGGTCGTCGGAGTCAGCGAAGGATGGTGTTCCATAACACTCGAAAATTCACTTCAACACTATCATCATCTGAAAAGGAAAAAATCTAATTCGAGCTTAAGAGGTTTGCTAAGGGCACTACATGTTGTGATCGTTGTTTACTTTGCTTCCCAAGTTCTTTAGGCCCTCTAGGAAAGTGAGTTATCCCTTCACTTCGGAAGACCGCTGCTAACATGAATCCTCGGCCTCGAACGGTCGTGGGGTATCAAACACCAAGCCTTGAGTGGACCATAAGCGAATGACAGAGTGAAATGTCGTGGAATGTTTGTGATTGCTACTGTGGAACATGTCCCTGTGATACAAGGGTGTCCTCCTGCTAATGGGTCAAATAGATGCATCTAGTGTCAGCGGCAGTTTACACGATCAAAAGGAACGCCTTGCAAATCTAGCTGGAATTGCTTAACACACTACACTACGTACTACATTTACTAGGTGTAGGTGTAGAGTCTGCCTCCAACTAAGTGGCGGATGAGGGGCATGGCGGGACCCACTCGACTGTCTGGGTCCTCTTGCTCTTCCAGAGCTCTGACACTGTGGAGCCGCGCACGCAGTCCACCAACCATTTCACACAGACCGTGCTTCTCTCAAATACGTAATAGCAGAAGAATTAAGAGCTGGAGTCGGCCGGGGTCGAGAATGGTTTGAGGAATTTTTCAGCGGTAACGACAAGATGGACAGTCCTTGTAGAAAAGACAGATTGCGCGCGCGGTTCATTGGCGGCCGCAGAATCGCGTTGGGACCTACTGGACCCTCCCTCTTGGAGCATGCTCCCTCCCCATCCATCGTCCAGGCCCCACCGCTTTTCTGCAGTCACAGAATCCGTCTAACTTTTAGAGAAGGACTGTATGACTTGGCATGGTTCAGCTACTGCCAAACCGTCAGAAATCTAGGCGTTGGAAGCCTGCGTGAGTAAACCAGGGTAGTAGGGGTGATGAAAAATTTAATTTAATTTAAATTTAATTAATGGAAAATTCGCTTGCCTATGACGACTTCCCATCCATTTATTATCTATTGAGTTGCTACGACTCAGAAAGACTGAGGTTACACGAGAAATCCTCCTAGAAATGGAGCCGAGAAATCACTTCGAGATCTGAAGTGGAGATAGTCGAGGCATAACAGTTGAGTCTGGATATGACCAGTAAATGAGGACGTTGAAAAAATGGAACGAAACTAAAGTGAAATGTCACGAGGTTTTCCTGACATTTCAACGGCAGTTTCATTTCATTTTTCTCAATCAGCATTTCAGCAGAGAGAAAAAAAGAATGAAAATGTGAGATTAATTTAAAAACATCACAGTGAAATATTCAATTAAATAGTTTTTCTTCAAAAAGTTTCCCACGCTTGGTATTTTCGGCGAGTGATGGTAACTAAGAATAATGTTCTGTGTTTCACTAATTTTTAATGGTCCTCTAGTGCTCATTCATTCACCAACCCTGAGTGATGAATTATTGACGCCCATAACCATGGTATCCTTGGATAATTGCGGATTTTGTCAGAAAAGAGCCTAACCTTGGTGTGGCTCGAGGCACACATCCTTTTTTACTTGCGCTTACGTTCAATTATCTCTACATAATTGTTCTTTTGCTGGATTATTGCTACCGTAACTCGGTCCAACTTCTGCTTACTACCTTTTTTCATGTCTTGAGGAAACTTTAGAGATCCATGTTTTGTGAGCTTATTCCAAGCAGAATCACATGTAGTTCCGGAATTCATCGGAACAAATTGCATTTCACTCCATTCATGCGAGATGCCTGATCTGTTTACGTGGAGAGTGACAGCGGTCACTTCCCGCCGTTACAGTATCCACAAATATTTGAGCGAGGTGTCGATGTCGATGAGCATTTCCGCAAACCTGCGGACCTCGGTAGTTCCATTGTCCCACGCGCAATGTCCATCAGACTGCTTCATCTTCTTTTGCTGCCTTTGCTTACGAAAGGTAAGCCGATTATCTCACTCATCTTCAACTCTTCCTGTCTATGAAAAGTTAATCTCACCTGCTTTTAGCTGTTTACTACTCTTCTCTGATGAATAACCAGTTATCGACATCCGTTTTTGGTTCGGCTTGTGACATATCGGCTGAGAAGAAGATCTCTTCATGTGCTGCTGAGCTAAGCGAGATGGGAGTGTTCTCATCGTCGTCGAAAACGATGAAGTTCTCAGAGATGCGGCACAAATCTAGGGATTATTTTGCAGAAATGTGCAGGTCCGTGGATATCTACATTCCTTTAGCGGTTTGTGGTTACCCGCGTGCATCCTTTTCTACCGGGAAAAGTGGTTAACTATCAAGGATTCCTGCAGAATGGGGTCGGCATGCATATGTAGCCAAAACGTTTGACAGAATTTCGCCAATTTCCCTCAGATTCCGTGGAAGACGCATCTCTTATTTAATTGATATGCCTGATTACAAAAGTTTGGATGAAGTGACGCGCTACTAACGTGCTGTGACGAGCTTTTTCCAGAGTTTTGAGCCTTGAGTTATTCAGGACATCCTTATCTGTTGTACAAAGAGTTTTCATGATCTTTTGATATCTGCATAATATAGGACATACGTGCTGTCGTCGCGTTCCCTGTACAGCTGCTGGTAAAACTTTCACCTACGACGCCTAACTTTGGACTGTGAATAGTTCGTTGGATACGGCGAACGCTATAGTCCACGTGAAGCATAGCATCCTGAGTCGTCGTCACTGCGATGGCCGCCTCGGATCGCCAACATTGGCGACGATGAAATCGATAGGCACCGATGTCACAGTCGTTAATATTAGCGACGGTAATTCGTCGAAGTTGGCGATCGCCCATCGCCAGCTCCGGAGCCCACCGCTGCACCCAGCCCACAATCGATGAGCACCGCCGTCACAGTCGCGAGCGGCGGCGACGCAGGGTGCTATACTCCAAGTGGGCTGTAGCACCAGCGTACGTTGCGGTGAAATATCTCATCAAATCTGCTTCATTGTTGGAACATTCTTGCCAGGGTCTGCATTACGCTCCAAGGACGTTTCCCAAACTTCGGCCACTCCTGTCAGGTTCCATGAACTTCTGGCAGGTCTAGAGACGCTTCTGTACCCCTATTTTCCTTCGATATTTCGATTGCCACATCGTTTGAGAGGTCATTTACCTGTCCAAATCCGAACACACCTCTTTCCTTTACTTATTCCATTTCTAACTCCTCCAAAAGATATTTTTTTACCTCCAGCTCATGAGTCGTATTTCTGCAAGGGATTACCTAGGCTTCCTACAGAATTTTGTGGTTTTCCTTCCGATTTTCTGCGCAAATTTTAAACTTCTCACAGTGCTTCACTCAGCTACTAGATAAGATGATTTAGACTTTGGAGTTTTTGCTAGTTCCATGGGTACGGAACTCACCGGTTGTTGACGTCACAACCCAGCGCATAGTCAGCGATGCATATCGTAGTGCACTTATGCTATTTGAGTAGTCATCGCATAGTGCGACTTCCATGGCATCCATAGAGAAACACAGGGCAAGTCGAGTATTCTAGGGCCTACAGTCGTTTCAACAACTGCCTTGGCGGTAGTTATATCAAACAGGCCTGCTATCCTTCAGAACCGCTGAAGTCACGCTATGCTGTCGTGGACGCCGCTCTGGACTATGTTTGTGGAGAAGGCTATGAATGTAAGGAGAAATCGTTGATAGGGTTTCAGCGTTTTACCCTTCTTCAGAAATTGTTTCCAGCAATGCTCCAAAACTGGGACTGCTACCTTTCCGTGGCCAGTAGCGAGGACATTTCCCAATGTGAAGAAAGTTTCCTGCGGCTATCCTCGAGGACCGAGGAGATGTACAACGACTACTCTACTGGGGCAGGAGCATGTTTGTAAGTGGACTACACTGATTTTTCCCATGAAGCATGTTTGTTGACCTAGATGGAGATGGAATTGTATTAGGAAAGGACTAAATAATGTAGCACTGTGTCTGCTGAGACCAGGATCCGCATCCAATGCACTTTATGCGGCCAGATAAACGCGCTAGAAAAGATATTGATGTGATTATCCTGATCACTTGATTGAAGCTGGTACAAATTCTGTGTTTCGACTTTAGTATTTACGTATGTAGGTCTAAAGTGCAAGAACTTTGTCAGCTGTCACTCTGTTTCCGATCACATCTACTATTTTACATATCAGTTTTTCTTCATCAGTACTGTTTTGCCAAGCAGGCTGTTAAATGACCATTCTGACCACTGAGCTATGTAGGCTATGGGTTTAGACCTTTTGTTGTCTTCAGTGGCCAGAAGGGTAAGCAGCAGCTTGACTTATCCTGCACAAGTTTTAAATAAGAGGAAATTACTTTATAATTAGTCATGTCCTCTACTACTCCGAGTTGTTTCCATAATTTGATGAAGATACCGCATATTCCAAGTTATTTTCATGTTTTGGGGAACTTACCTCATCTTATGTCAAGGAAACTGAAAACGGTTGCCAAAAAGTTGACACTTGATTTTAGCTGATCGTTTGGTTCCTAAAGCTTTCTGCTAGCAATTTAATTAATGAAAAGGTGAACCAAGGAAAGAGACTGGTCATCTTTCCAACAGTGCTTTGAATTCAGTGAAACTTCACTGGGTTTCTGTCCTTACAGAATGCGCACCTCTTGGCTGTTCTTCTCGCAATTGAATGATAAGCATAGAGTTACTGGAATTTTAGCTCTCATTAGAAATTCAGGAAGGGAAACAAATTAATAATTACGCTTACTTATTATCACCAAAACATGACATAGTTATAAAACTTTTCCACCCCCTCTGATCTCGCTTGTAGACATAATAAGAATTGAGGAATGACTCTTCCTTTTCAGCAGTTTGCAGTCCTACGTTGACTGCATCCGACCAAGCATTGAGCTCTCATGCGGAACCTACTCATTCAGTACAGTTACGATAGTAAGTTCTCTCTCGCTAATTTTTACAAGGGTGAAGATGGGGAGGCATGTCCCTCCAGTGCTGATTACCCAATAGTGATAGTGAGTTTCGCTCGGGAGGTATTGTTAAAAACATTTTTTAGGCAATAGAGAGGCCAGTGCAGGTGTATTTGCCGTTCTGCACATTATCCGCGACGGGATCCATGCCAGCAGTGCTCTTGCTCCTTTCTTGTATATATTTTATGCTGTCGTAGTTGTAATAATAAAAGCTGATGCGATGATGATATCTTATTTTGAATCAAAAGGAGTACAACGTGTGATTCTAAGGTCGACGATTCGTTCAGCTGTGAACAACCACATCGACTTCTCTTATGTTGTATGGCAAATGTGTGTAACCAATATCAATAACCAATATCGCCGTTTATGGAAATTTTAGCAGTTTTCTGAAAATCGCGACCCGCAGAAAATGTTGAACATTAGTAAGAATCCTAAAAAGTTCGCCTCCCACGCACAAGCTTCCAAGACTCAAATAATGAAATCAAATTTTAGTAGCTCATTCATTTTGTTATTGTTCGTTACTATTATAACTAAATAATAGCAAAATTTGACAGCAAAAGTATTATTACCGTTCTTTGAGCATTCAAAGTGCTTAACGTAGTTTTTTTTTTGGATTCCTATTGATGTCCAGCTCTCAACAACTAAGAAGTTAACTTCAGGGTAGAATTTCCGTCAACTGTGTTGTCGAAATTTCGGCGTGCGACTCCTCTTTTAACCCATTGACGACCGCGTGGCTCACCGATGAGCCGCGCCCTTCTTATCAAGTACTGGACCTTATTTGGGAACTATTTCGCAGTATTTCTGGAATGGGCACAATTCTTCCTAAGAAGGTCTCGAACAACTGTGGTTCAAGAGAGGCTTCTCCTTTATTGCTACAAATATTGGGTTGGGGAATAAGTTCGTTCGGCTTTTTTCGACATGTTTTTTCACGGTGATATGAACTTGGCGTGATGAGCCATCGCAGCTCATTTTGTAGCATTTGATCTGCTCTTTGCAGCCGTTACGACTTCCCTCCTTAATTCTCGCTTTACCTTACTTTCTACCGCATGAAACGTGACTCCCCAAGTCGATAAAATTGAACCTCCCCGCAACCGAGTACTGTTCCACTTCAATCCTGGATCAAATGTGGCTGAATTGTCTAGGGATATTAATGATGTTTGGAAAGGAACCGTTATAACTGAAAGGACAGCGTAGAAGTGGTAAACCCACTTTAGACAGGGCAATTTTGGCCTCAAAGTTGTTTTTCTTTCTGCATGCCCATTTTGCAGGAAATAGAGACAATTATCTGCTAAGGTTGTTTTAGATGTAAGGAATAATCACTATTGATGCTAACTCTCAACGATGTGTAAGTTTAGCAAACGCATTCCGTGCATAACCCCAAAATGCTCGAAATGAGGTGATCGTCCGCATTGGGTATGCTCGATCTCTCCACGCAAATTTCACTGAAATCATTAGCAAAAAAAAAACTCGATAGTAGGGGATTTTAACTACTACCGATTCTAAAGGTCTAGCGCAGTCATACACAGCTTATTTCGTACAGTTTCCTACTCATTTCATAAAGTCCATCCGAGAGTTGCAGTTGCGGACTGGAAATTTAGTCATCTCAAACAATGCAATTTTTCGTGGACATAGAGATTGCGAGCTGCCCTGTCTCTAGCAGCATAAATAGAAGAGTGAAGGAGCTACGCAACCCCTTCAGTGTGGTTTACAATGTTCATGGAAAGTGGTGGTTTCTATGCCCATGAAAAACCGAACGAACTTATTCCCCAACCCAATTTCATTAAAAGAATGGGGTTTTGAAATGAAAAAGAATTGCTTTTCATTTCTTGTGTAGTGGATGGAAATAATGTGGATAAAAGCCACATTTCCTACATAGAAACATGTTTGTTACATCCTGCACCTCCTTGTTCGCCAGGCTAGAGCCATACATACGAACATGTATACTCTCTGAACACTCCGTTATATCACTCAAAACACCTTTTGCAAACTTCTTTTGTCCTCAATGAAAACCCAGTAGGGTTCAGGTGCTCTCCTTTTCTAGTCCGATGATACAGAAATCTCTTAGAACTTAATTTCGAGTTACTTTTGCAAAAAGATCTGTTCTATTCCCGATTATCTTATCGCAACAGTGTGGAACTCGGCGGGTGCCGCACTCTTGAAAGGAGCGTTAGTCCCATGCGCCAGACACGCAAAAATGCGCGCGGTCGTCAATGGGTTAAGGGTACGGGTTTTCTTACGGATGATTTCGAGCTTCGTCGTAAGAGTCACTCTGTAATCAAAACTTTATCTACTAAGATGACCTCCTTTATTTACAGTAGTAGAGTTTTCTTCACTGAACTTGTCGTGGTTAGGCGAATCTCTGCAAAGAACCTCGCTTACAACTCTTGTTTTTGCAGCCCTACAACGAACATTAGGCGAAATGTGCAATCCACATGAAAAACGCACTAAGAAACAGCATGAAATATCCTATGCAAAGAAAAATGTATGGAAGAAACTTTGCTTCTGTGAGCGCCAAACATAACTCACTTTTTCAACATCCACCCTCTCATTACGTTTATTATTGCAAACACATCAGCTCAGTCGTTTTTTTTTTTTTTGCTAAAAAGAAAAACTATTCTCAGAGCACGCAATATACTAGCAACAGATGCACGCTAAGAATTGTTATAGAATAAGAAGAGTAGTGCGAAGAAAGAAAAATGAAGGCAAAAACAGAGTATTGTACGATAAATGAAACCTGACAGCACAGTTCCTTGCAGCAACCTCTCGTAAACGGTAAACATTATTCACTTTTTCAGCATCCACCCTCTCTTAAGTAAATTACTGCAACCGTCACCAGTTCATTGGCTGTTTCGATAGAAGGACCCGTTACTTCATAGGACGCAGGTCACACAATCTAACAGCAAAAGGTCAGGCGGTGTGAAGCAGCCCAAAAACCCTACTGCGAACAAAAACAGTGTAAAAGAAACAAAATACTGTACGATAAATAAAGTCTGATAGCATTGCTTTTTACACCATCCTCTGGCAAACGCTAAATAGAATTCACTTTTTAGCATCCACCCTCTCATTACGTATACCATTGCGGACGTAATCAGCTTATTGGCTCTATTACCAATGTTGATTTAATGTTATGCGAACGCTCGAAAACAATTCCAAGTAGGGGAGGAAGGTAGGGAAGAGTACCAAGATGTCGACTTGAACTCACAATAGGGTTAACTTCGATTGAGAATGAGATCAGATACTTGCACAGTTGCAACGATTCTTCATGTTTTGAGAGTCACCCCTTTTTGATGTGGTATCGCCATTAATTAGTTTGCCTATCAGGTGTCGTAGGTAACTAATTTGCCAATCAATGTACTGAAACAAGTGTAGGAAAGTGCAGATAAAACGCAACATTCTCAGGGTGATAATTTCCATGCTCCTTGTTCTTTAAACCTGGGCTTAGTTGTACCATTTGATATTTTTTTCACGCCGGAATGTTGTACCTTGGGATCAGAACAACTCTTTCTACTCAAAGATGCCTAAACTTTCGCTGTGGCCTGTCATCTGTAGCATGGAACCACTATTTGGTGTTTTCCTGCTCTAAGGAACATGAGTGCATTTCTCAATGCCTTTCTGCCTTGCCAGTTCTTGCCGGTTGAATTTTGAGGTGTGAAGCCTGGAGCAGGGAAAAACTTGACTTTGTCAACTCGAAATTACAATACTTAGACTATTCTTTCAATGTCTGACTAGCACGGGGAGAGCTACTGTGGACCACACCCTTATAGCACTAGCAAATTTCTGACACCTCCCTACGGTGACGATGTCCTCCTACGGTGACGATCTGGTTTATGAAAACTTAGAGTCGCGAAAAACGCCATGAATATTGTCATTGTTAGGTTCCATTGAAGACTAATCTTGCCATATGCGTCGGCAAAGTCGGCTAGGACGTTTAGCTTGACCGATGCTAGGTGTTATGAGGACGATGTCATCGGCGAAGCGAGGATGTTGTAGTAGCAGGCCATGAACTCGCGTTTCCATGTTATCCCTAGCTTTCGCATGACGTACTCAAGAGTGGAGCTGAACAGTTTTAGAGAGACGATGTCGCCTCGTCGAACCGGTCTCCTTCCTTCGACGGTGATGTTTTCGGAGAATGGCGAAATTCTAATTGCGAAATGTTGCCATACATCGAGCTCACGAAATATTTTGATGTAATGAGTACACACATCGCGGTTGCCCTGGGATTTAAGGAGTGCTTCTATCTCAGCGGAGTCGTAGGCTTGCTTCAAATCGATGAATGAGGCAAAGGAGCGTCTTTGACTCCTGTGACACTTCGACCAGTCTCGTGATCGTGGGTACGTGGTTGATTTCACTGAGTCTTCCCGAAACTCTGTGGCTATTCATCGTCGTGTTCCTTCGCTCATGTTGTGGATCACTTCCCTGAACAGTTCATAAAAGACGGATAGCAAGCAGGTAGGGCGATGACCGTCGTGCAGGTATCTCTTCCTCAAGATCAGCACGATCCTGCAAGTCTTCCATTGATATCTTGCGTTCCAACAGGTATGACCTCAGCAGATAAGCCAGTGTGCTAACAAGCGCTGGCGGTAGGTACTTCAGATGTACAGAATCTTGTTGGGACCGGATGGACCGGATCAAAATTTTAGTGCACGGGTAATTTTCTACCACCCTGTAAAACAAACTCTGAGCAAAGAAAAAAATTCGAAAACGCAACACTGGCGAAGATCAACCACACAAGTAACAAAACCTACACATTTCTTGTGAAATAACAGGTAAAAAATTTATCGTGCTAAGTAATGCAAAAAAGGGGAAGTTAAGGACCAAGAAGAAGCTTTACAATAACAAGAAAAAAATGGCTAATCACCAAATCAGCTGGCAGCAACGATCCGTTCCCGCCACAACTCGATCGAACGACCCCACGCTGATCCCGCTGATCCAGGATCTTGGACATTTCACCAATTATGTCTCAGAAACGGTTGAGTGTTCCGCGCTACTTTCTTCGCCAAATTGTTAGAACTATTGCTAAGGTTCAAAAACGATCATAACCTCAGATATGAAAATTTCCGTGGGTGCTGCCTTTAAATGATTTCAGAAAAAGGAGGAGGAAACATGAAATTCCAATGCAATGCCTCCACAAATATGTAGAACGATGGAAAACTAAAGATTATCTACATACTCAAATAGGCCTTCTCCAAGATAGAAATTGTCAAAGATTGATCTCGTCGACCCGTCCTCTTCTTACGGTTGCTGCTGAAAAAGTCCCATTCCAACTCTCATCAGAAGAGCCCAATGTTTAGCAGGCAGTTGTTTCGTTGTTCCTTGGCGCTGCTATTCATCGCGCAAACTTCTAAATCTTCGTGGTGCCAGGTAGTGCTTGAAAAGTGCCTTAGATACACAAAAAAAATTTCACATGTGTTTCAACAAAACTACACCATCTACCTCATTTATGAAGTTGTAATTGTCGCTACAATAGTTTTGATAAGGCGTGGTTTTTGTTAGAACCTTCCTGTCTAGTGCAAGTGCAAACAAGATCTTGTTGCTGAATTCAAGTTGCTTCTCAGATAAGAAGTCATATCGCAGACTTTCTGAAAATACTCCATTTTATCCTTGAACGTTGAAAAATCCCAAGATTCCCGAAGAAATTTCCTTCCCGCTGCGGGGGGAGGAGACGATATTCCCAGCCTTCTTTCGGAGCAACTGGTACAGCGTGCGCATCCCAGTGTTCAGCATTCGCAATTTCGAGCACACCTCAAACTAAAGTGTTGGCTCGAATATTCTGTACAGCAGAGTATCCAACTTGTGCACAACTTCCTCACAAAACTTTTCCATTGCCAACTCTTATAGAAGAGGCTCTGCTTAGAAAGGTGTGTTGAAGTCGAGAAATTGTTTCGAAAAAATGAGGCGCACTAAGAATATTGACTCTGCCGGTTACCTCCTCAACCTACTTGTTGAAAATTTTTCGAGGTGGGTGCCTTCGAACTCATCATCAATAATTTCTCCAGAGGTAATGACATGATCCACCTCCTCGCAAAGCCTTTTCGGTGAAGTGGACAGGATCTGTGAAAACGTAAAAGAAAGTAAGAAAATAAGAGAAAGTTATAAAAATTATGACGATTTTCAAGAAAATTTTCAGCTTTATGAGCAATGTGGGAGAATGAGTGAGTTCGCTCAAAGTTTGAGAAAAATTCTGCTTTATGGACACAATGGATGAAACCATCAAAATTACAGCGGTTTCTCGTTTTCATTCTCGATTCATGTTTCTGAGAGAAATACGAAAAAGGGATGAGAAGATTTCATGCAAAGTTTTTCAAGGAGGGACTAAAGTTCGAAAAATGAGGAGAATGAGAAGAAGCTTACCTTTGCTGCGTTGGGCTTAACTTCCCACTTAGCTTTGATGGAAGCCTTCAATCCGAACTCTCCTTCATCACCCATCATCCATGCGTGAACTGACTCAAGTACAAAAGCAAGCTGTACAAGAGCGGCTATGGGGTTGTTTTTATACCTGGGTGTTCATAGACAAGTCTTAGGCATCCCCTGAGGGCAAGGTCATTGGGCACGGGTCAAACGTGCTAACGTTCTGGGGTCCCTAATCATCATTCATTCCTAATCTTCTGCTATTCACTATCAACACATCGTCCCTTCTTTGTCCTGCAAAGAAAACTGATAAGATTCCGTTTTGAAGAGGGTAAGAAGGGAGCTTTTGAAAATTCTGACCTTGAACTGCTGTACTTGTTCGAATATTTCACAGGTCGGTGAAACTATAAAATATTGTGTCGTGAGAAGTTTGATGAGCAATTTTGTAGAGTAGTGGTAAGAGTTCCGCTGTTCGCTCGCACGATCGATGGTTCGATGCTGCCCGAGGCCAACCAAGCCTTTCATCGGTCCGTGGTCGGTGAATCAGTACCTCTGGGAGGATGATGCAGTGGTTTGGTATATCGGATGCCCCCAGCAAGTCACTGTACAGTGCACATACGCATTCGATGCCTCCACGATGCCAAGACGAATTCGAATGCGTGGCGAATAATACAAATCGGGATTGATCAACGCCGACCAATCTACCCTTTTTATTTTTTATTCCTCTGGGAAGAAAAGAAAGCCACAAACATATGGTGGTAAACTCGTCAGGAATTCTTATTTGCCGCTTTCAAAATTTCACCAAATTTTGTGATATTCAGCTCGTTCTGACCATATCGAATCACAGATTGAGAACCGTTAATCGAGGTGTAGTTCTTCCACTTGCGCGGAAGTTGCTGGTACATACACTTGAAATTCATGACATCCCAACTAGTTTCTCATAAATGTACGACGCTATCGATGAACATTTGATTCAAAAAAGCTAATACGAAATATTATCACACGATCAGAGAGGAGAGCAAGACTGCCCCTGTATTATTTGTGTAGGAAACGATGACTGCGACCGAGTCGTTTTACGATTGCATTTTCGTTGACGAGTGTACTTTTCAGAATGAGACCACCTGAACTGGACCTCAATTTTATTCTCGGATTCAGTAATTTAGTCTATTCCACAATGCCATTTCCTTTTGTTAAAGACGGAGACCAATTTCGGAAATTCCACAACGGTGCAAAGCTGCAAGAATACGTGATTTGCCCCCTTGGGAGGCAGAAGACTGTATGATTTTAGGTGTGTTCTATCTTACTACCTGCAAATCATGTGGGGAGGACTATAATGGCGAAACGGGAACACCGTTGTGTATTCACATCAAAGAAGACTGGCATTGGTTCGTTAAAGGCTGCACCCACGGAAATTTTAGCGTTTGAAATTTCAATCGTTTTGGAATCTGAGCACTTGTCCCAACAATTCTACGACGACAGCGGTACGGAAAACTCAACCGTTTCTACGAAATAACTTGTCGAATGTCCAAGATCCTGGGTCAGCAGGATCAGCGTGGGGTCGTTCGATCGAGTTGTGGCGGCAGCGGATCTTTAATGCCAGCTCAGCAGATGGGCAGTCATCTCTTTTCTAGTTATTATAAAGCTCTTTTTTTTAGTCTTTAGCTATCTCTACATATTTGCATTAGCTACCACAGCAAAATTTTCACATGTTATTTTAAGACGAATCTACTTCTTTACTTACTCTTGTGACTGATTTTCGTAACTTTTTCAATTTCGAGTTATTCCATTGTAGTGGGATCGTTTTAGAATTCGTTAGTGTTTCTGCGCCATCCTGATTGGTTATACCATCTTTCTCAAAATTTGTTTTTGTTCATCAGTCCCAAAAACACTGCAAAACAGTGCCAGAAACCGATTTCGCCAACAAAACAGCTGACATGAAAAGCAGCGGTATCGACTTTTTTGGAACGGTCAACATCGAACAGGTCGCGGAACTCCTCCCAACCTAGTGGAAAGCGATGAGCAGAGAGGTTCCAAAGAACGTGAATATCGAATGTTTCGTTAATTTTCAGTAGTGCGGCAGTGTTCAGCACATGCGATTACCCCGAACTGTGCCAAAACCTCGAGGTCGAAAATTTAAGTGGGTGTTGTCTTTAAAGGCAGGGGTCCACCTCATTTTCGTAGTTCAGCTAACAGCACATTCTGCATCTACTCGGCGCGATGGTTCCAACGGTATACACAAATTGTCTCAGAATGGTCTATAAACCCGTCTTCCAGGACGGGGTCTGTAACAGTTTGCCAACCCGAGTTGACATGTGAAGCCGTTGATCTTATCGATTAGACACGCCAAGACTCGTGACCGACGCAGCAGCCGTGGCAGGCAGCCAGCACAGCTTGGAGCGATCCGCCTCCGGGCTCCAAAAATTTAGCCACTTTGAACCCCTCAAAAATGGGGATTTTGTCGCTTCTGGGCCTGTTGATGTACATCCCAGGGATCAACATGATGAGAAGGTCTAGGATATGTTGGTAAATCCAACAGGCAGAACGAGGTGGCCCTCTGCCTTTAAGATCAAAATTGGCAATCCCCTAGGTACCCATTGCAGGCAGTATCACAAAAGTGCTTTCTGCTTCTTCTTTTTTTTGAGATTGCTTTGGGTCGGTCTTTCTGTTGAACTGTGATTGCGTATGTTCATGACTTTCCAGGCTCTGGCGAAGGCGACGACGCCGAAACGTTAGCCGAATAAACGCGAATAACAATGTTGGTGTGTTGCTGAGCTGCTGCTATTCCTAAACCACTCATAATGCGATCATTCAACGGTAGTTGAATTAGGGATCTGTTGAGAAATACGTCAGCAGTAGTGGTAAAACGACGAAAATCACAGATCCTGCCCAACTGTTCCCCTAAGGTGCTACTCCTAGACAAAGACCACTCTCAGGGACCTGACTGCAGGCACCATTGAGTGACATTGTGAAGAAAAATCTCGAATTCATCGTTTTCACGCGCTTTTAGAGAAGACAGAAATGACGATAAATACGATAAATATAAATAGCAACGATAAATACAATAATTAGCTCTCAGATGAGCAACGGAAAGCAGCCACATTAGGTCTTGTGAAGGGCGGCCAGTTGTGGCTGCTCTCCGTGACCGCTGACAGAAGGCTTACGGAGCTACGTTTTCCATCACAAACCTTACTAGGGAAGGATACTTGGCCGGGGTGGCCATTCGTAATGCGATCTACACTACCATATGCAGTTTCCAACGCTGATCTCGAAAATGCTGTCCAAATTTCCTGTGTTCTTCTCTATAGTGAGCTGCACCTATATCTTCCGAACTGGTCTTAAGCACAGTCCCCATGTACGGGCTTGAATCCGACTGAAACACCTATATCGGCAGCTCAACAGCAAAGCTCTTGTTCTTAGAAAAAAACTCAGTAGTTTGAATACTCTGCAATACCGAGTAGGCACGGCCTGGAGCTCATACTTGAGTGGTTCATGTTAAATCTGCGCAAGAAGAAATTGGTGTGATTCACTACAGAGAAGCTCACAGAAACTTTGAATAGCGTATATGCAGTATGCAGTGTTTGACGGTGATTCGAGATCACCATGGAGTACTGCATATGGCAGTACACATAGCATTACGAATGGCCACTTCGACCAAATATCCCTTCCTTGTCAGCCCCTCCACGGTCCATCTGGCATTGGAAAAGTCGCGCCGGAATTCGGTCTCGCTATTCATGCTCAAAGAGGTAAAGTGCCGAATGCCTGATAGAGCTTATCCTGTGCGAAATTTAAGGGGGTACAAAGGTTCAACTCTCATCCTCTTCGATGAGCGAAGTTCGTGTGAGTTGCAATGATTTCACTCGACTACTTTGCCACACTACACGCAGACCACCAACGAAGATCCTGCATTCCCATATTTATGCAGATTACTTCCTCTGAGTGCATTGCTGGAATTAGTAAAGATTCTTCATTAAGAGAAAAAGAAGTGAAAGCTAACAGATCACTCAGCTTCACGAATCCTCCAGCAGAGAGCTAAGGGTTGTCTTATATTTAGAACCTTTTACTGCTTTTCTTTTCGTTCTCACTTCTTACAAGAACCAATAACAGGTCATTTTGGCTGAAAAGGTAGAATTTCTATCCTTGAACTCCTTGTATGACCGTTATGTCACAAGCAGAAATCCAAGGGAACTCCAGCTTTTTCCAACATTTTTAGCAGATTTGCTATCTTTTTAGTTATTCGGAAAAGGACGCGAGAGAAGCAAGCTGTACATAATCCAATTCGTACCTTTTATGCGTTTAGGCACGCTTGATCAGGTGGCGTGCATCTCTTTCCATCTCACCATTTCCTCCCGAAGATTTTTTACAAGTTTGTTTTGCTGTCTCTTGGGCAGAAAGTCTACAGGAAACACAAGGTAAGTAATGAGATAGTCATTTTAGTTAAAAAAATATCCTGAAAGATTTTCACCGCCTTTACGCGTAGCTAACAAGTTTCCAGAATTTTTATCTTTAACTGATTAGCACAACAGTGATGTGCTGTAAAACACCAATCTCAAGAATTACGTGATTATTTTCTTGCGGATCTTCCCTTCATTCATGACGAAAACACAAAAGAAGCTGAAATTGTTCAAGAGACTGGGGGCTGCTAGAATTACTATTCATTTGAAATTGCTGTAAAAAGAATTGCTAGAGTTTCCTGCACTTTATGCAATCATAAACCCCCAGAAAGCTCATTCCGGAGGCTCATCGAGGCGATAGATCATGCCCTATTGAAACGGCGATTACAGCATGCAAAGCGGATAGCGTGTCATTGTATTGCAGTGTCGTCACTGGGAGAGGGAGGAGTCCGGAAATGTGGTCGAGCCTGCCGTCCTCGGGGCACTAGTTAGCCACTCCCCGCCCGTCCCGAATCTCAACGTCAATACTCCACTGATTAACCGCTGATTGCCATTACAAGCTATGTTTTCGTCGATTCACCCCACATTTGTTTCGACTCTTACGGTTCCGGGCAACTCTTACACCTCGAAAAAGTAGAGACTGCTTTACTGAAGCCTAACAAGAAAGATATTCCGCGGACTTCTTTTACTACGCATGCTCATCAGCACGCCTACTTGCTGCTGCCACTGCATTTATTGCGAATGCAAAGGAATTTCGCAGATCTGGCTATTTTCCGTAAGCATATATTTGTCCTTCACGACCGGCTAGTACATATACGTGTAACATATAATGGTAACTCAATGTACGATTGTTATAATGAATAATGATCCCCCCTCCCCCTTATCGAGGCCTGCAGTTCCTTCTTCTTTCAAGAATTGTGAACCCATGTTTGACTTCATTAGAAGTAGAGCCGACAGCAGAGATCCCACTCTTTTTGAATTACCATGTACTCCACTAGTAAAGCAGTGTTTTTTTTTAAATAAGAGAACCTGCGATTGTTCATCTGATGAAACCAAATTTACAAATATCTTGATATGAATAATAACACGGAACCTCTTTATGGTACCATCGTGAATAGAGAATTCAAAGATTGCGGGTGAATAATGGCATGAATCGCAGTGGAGTTCAACGTATTCACTATGTATGATGCTTTCGCTTCTTTGCTGACAACACGAATCCTGAGCTATTTCCATCCAGCTCTTCTGCATTGTGTAGTATTCATCCATTCATCAGAGCCTTTCATTGTAATGAGTTGTGAGGATGCAACGAGGATCTAACATGCTCTGAGATACGTTCCTTTGTTTCGAGTTCCTTAACTAGAATTAAATCGAAAATTTAGGCATGGGATTAAATTATTAGCGAACAGACTGAATTCAAACAGATTGTTAACTAATAGTTACCTAAGCTCCAATGCGTGGACTTTCAGCCTAAACATAAACCTGAGGTAAACTAAGTATTTGAAACATATTTGGATTTAATCCACCCCATATCACATTTTTATAAGTAAGGTGGCTCTGGAAGCATTTGTAGTGAAATTGTAGGGATAAAGCACTCTTTTGGAAATTAGCTCTCCAGTTCTGTTTGTATGCCATTTCTCTAGACTGGCTTTGCAATGAACTTCTTCTTCGAGTGTGTTATTCGAAAAGAGCTCTCTCGAAATAGTTCTGTACTGTTTCTTCGCGTGGCTTTTGGAGTCGAGTGATTTTTTTGTTTCATGAATTTGCTGTTGATTGATCCTTTCAGTTGTTCAAAATCTCATCCCTTAACCCTGCGTTTCAGGATGGATGAAAGATAGCGATCATGCAGGCCGAGGTCGACCTGTCAGAATGTACAGCCGCCCTCACTGAGCCACACATCTGGTTGGTGAAAAAGGCATTTGTTTAGCCTTCACAGAACTCGTCTTGGAGAAAATCATCATTGAGTATTAAGTCGAAATGCACTAAAAATTATGGTTTTTCCATTGAATTATTATCATTCTACTAATTTCCCCTCAATTATGGATATTCCTATTACAGGGTATTGCATATACTCGAAGTAGTATTGGCAGTATTAGCAATTATCACGAACTGCATTATGACCGTAGTCGCGCACAGTGCCGTGCCCGTACCGTACTCTCAACGGCGTATGCTGGTAAGCAGTCGAATCTTTATTTTTCTTTACAGTTTTCGATGGCAACCTTATTTATGAGGAAAATGGGTGCAAAAAAATGGACACGTTGTGGTTGTTCCAAATAGACATTTTTCGTTAACTGTTCACCAAATGAATTATCCGTGAAGTTCGATAATTCCTTCGACGATTCGAGTAAATATGGCGAATAATGCACCAAATCTGCAAGCGTAACTTGAGTGTACGTTTGTTTGTGGTGGACTGCTGGATCGCCGTTCGAGAACGCGATGACGCGAATTCAATTTAGGCATCCGTCTCGTTGAACTTCGTGCTGTTGGCTGGTTATCAGTTCGCTAGGAATTTGTTTCTCGGTGTCTCCATGTACAAACCATGTGTTACGATGGTACGTTACTGTACTTTTTGGTTTTTTTTAACCGGATTTCTGCCGGATTTCTTGTAAAGATTAATTTCTGAGTTTCGGTGAAGCCTGGATATAAAGCTATACAACAGAAACTCAACCCAGGGCCCATTAACGAACACATTGTCACTGCAGATTGAGTGTGCCGATTGATGATTGGTTATGATCCCTTATTTTGTTTATCTTAGACAGATGTATTGAAGGACTGGGAGTGCAATGGAACGAAGAACAAAATAACTGTATGAGCACCTAGAGATTGATGGAGTAAGGTGGAGCATGGCCATTTGAGGGCATCACCTCATAATGAGCGTCCTATCACTTTTCCAGATTGTCTCCACTCTACATATTCGAATGATATTTAGAGTAACTATCAACAGTAGCTCACTACACCTTTAGACAAACCCACTTCACTTATTAATGGCCATAAAAAAACAAGAGTAAATAGGCATCGATTATTCCGTGTTTTTCGCTTCGCCGCTATAGGATTTTTGGAATTTTCGCCATTCGCGTTTATTCGGATATGGGTGGAACACCTGCATATTTAGATATTAGCTTGATGCGGGAGATTTGTCGTTTTTTTTTTTCAAAATTCTTTAACTGTTGATGCAGAAGTTCTGTCGGTTTTTTCCAAGAATCTGTAATTGCCTTCAAGTGTGGAGTGGAATCTTTATATGGTAGTGAGCTTCTAAAGGAAAATCTGATTTACTTGCTATAGGTGGTGTTGGCGTTCATCGCAGTTAGGAATACGGAAATACCTAAAAAATCACAGACACCGCATTTTCACTTTCGCTTTTTTTGGGTGTTTTTACACTGAGGCCGTTAGCAATTTCTTGGAAACACTAGGAGTCGAGCTCTGACTTGACCGCTTCCTTCTTGGAGAAAGACAGAAGAGCATCATCTGCTATTTCGAAGCACTAGAACAAGCGGTATATATGGCTGTTGTTCGGTCCGAAAACTCGTAGGCTCCTGAGTAGAAAAGTGTTCAAGGTGACTAAGGGATCATCTTCATCGTGGCTGAAGAGAGCAAAAATCTGCTTCCGGGACCTTCCATAAGTTTCGATAATTTTGCTGGCGAACGCTACACCACCCATCATATTCGCTAAGAATTCTGCCTTTTGGTTGCACATTCCCAAGCTTTGCAACCAGGAAATTGCTCTCACTTCTTGAGAAGAAAATCACCGAACATGACGCCACAAAGTGCCAGTCTCGGATTTCTTTGCTTCGCAGTTTCCTCTTTACTGTGCATGGAGCACCATGACATACGTATGCAGTGGTTTCTCACTAATCATAGATGTTGTACCAGCTGTCACGGTTATAGTTCGATGAAGCTGCGGAAAAAATAATCTTGACAAAAGAAACCGACAAACTTTTCGCAGCAACCCCATATGTAAGAATTCAGTGTATTGTCTTGGTACAGACTCTACGATTCAAATCCGTACGAATTTTTAGAACTCCACACGGTAATCCATGTCCGTTGAATGGCAGAGTACTACTATCAAAAATCCGAAATGAAATAGATTGTAGTACTTTGTTGGTTTTTTACCTATACTTCATTTCATAATTAAAACACTTCACATCTCTGTTTTAGTTCTTCAATTTGCTGCAGAATTTGCTGTTAAACCTTCTCTGCTCTTTCGAAGTTGCTGGCTTCCTCAATCTTTCCCCAGTCCACTATAAAAAAGCGCTAGCCATTGCCGAATAAATGAGCTGCCCTTTGCATATGCTCATGGTTGTTGTTTGAAGATACCTCCTACTGCTTGATCAAGCAAGTTGTTGTTAGTTGGTGGCTGGCGTTTTTTGTTTTGCAGCAGGTACAGGCCAGTAGATCTAGAAGAGTTTTTCTTCTATTTATATTCAGCTTTCCGAGCAGCTATTTCTGAAGTTTCTACAGCACCTTCTTTCTCACTGACAACTTTTCAGGTGACCACAATAACCTGCAAACTTCACGAGTTTCCCCTACTTTTCTGTTACATACACGGTGCAGTGCTTGTGTGCATAGTTGCTATTCAAACGTTAGCACCAATGAAGTGAGTTCGCTACTCTTTCCTTTTATGTTTTCTCATCCAGATTTTCAAATGCGGGAGCTTTGCTACAGGAAACATTGGCCTACTTACAATTTTATGCAGAATCTCATGTGAATATATGGTGACAACAAAATAAATCAAGAAAATGTTCAGGCCAAATCATCGGTCTTTCCGCTGGACATCGACATGTTCTGTTTGGCAAAGTGCTTTGATTGTCGTCTGTATAGCCGCTACACTGGTGTTCACTGCTTTCGATCATGATGTGGATCCTGAAAACATGGGACAGGTTGCTTGCAACTCATTTGTCTTTCCTGTCTCTGACACTCTGTGGCTACGTGCTAATTAGAGTTTCCTTATATAACAATAACTGTTCCTCACTCATTTGTTCGTAATAAAAATCGAAAGAAGCCCGTTGCGGTCTTTCCTCCGCAATACTCCTCGTGTTGTGTGGTTTTCTACATATTTTCCCTCCACCCTGTGCTAGTCTGAAAATTCGACACTTATGTTGTGCTCTTTGTCCAAAAATTTCAAAACTTTTGTGGAATGTCTTCTTAATTTCAAATGAAACTGTGCTTCCAGTGCTCCATTTTGCTGGCCCTCCGTGATCGGGACCTCGCATTCTGCCTAGTAACATTGTTGATCGTTCTCCACTCCACTGCCGTGGCTATCATCACGGCTTCAGCACGACGCCTATCAAGCAAGTGGGTACTCATTCATATTTCATTCAGTTGGGACAGTCTTTTTTATTGCTTTTACCCTAATAATTGAAATTCCAGGATGACGTCTTCAGCCTGTATGACCATATCACTCAAGGATGTTATTAAGATTGAAACTGTGATGTGGCTTACTTCGCTGTTTTTCTCTGGTTGCTTTGTAGTTTATCGACACGTGATCACTGACAATTGTGAAGAGGTGGGAATTTCTCGTTAGTTTCACTTCTCTCTTCTTTCTTTATATCACAATTTCACAAAAAACGCAAAGGAAGTGGAATTTTGCTTTCTGACGGAGACTATTTTTTTTTCTTCGAGAACATGACAGTAGCATGCTGCTTCCTCTAAAAATTGCATAACCGTCTATTCTACCTACGTAGCTGGAACACAGACGTCATTTTCATAAGGATCGATCAGGCTACGTGCAATACAGTCGCGTTGGTAGAATGTGAAATTTTCGCAGGATTTGCGGGATCTTCCCTTTCTAACAACAAGGCCTGAGGTCGCCGAATTAGAGTGCTTTGCGTTGTTCTGGGACTTCAAGGCTCCTTCCGTTTCTTTAGTTCAATCCGACGTGAGCGAACAGGCCTAAAGGCTATTCTTGGTTAACTAGCGCTCATTTAGCATCGTAGTCGTAATTACGACTGTCTTTTATAGTTTGTACTACTATCAGGCTTATATAATATAAATAATACTTATTTTCATGATTTTGAAGTCGAATCTCTTCGTGAGTAATACATCACCTTCTTCGTTTCCCATTTCATCTTGAAGTGCACAAGAAATCGTATCTAATACCGCGACTATTCCTTGCCTGTCTCTTGTAGAAACGAGGGAATTGACAAATGAATTTTGACTGAGGGCACATTAAATTATGTATTGTGTAGTGCTTGCAGGCGCCTCCTTTGCGTTGGGAAGAAAATGAGCACAGCCTGGCATCAATTTCAAAAACTAATGCACTGAGACCTCGACTGGAAAAAAAGATAGACAAATTTTTGTGCAGTGAGAAAATCGATTTCAAACTCACGAGAAACGGTTTTTCGTGATTTTGTTCTTCAAGCTTTTCAAGAGGAAATCAAGCACTTAAGCTGCTAATACACATTAGAGTACTATGACAATATTAGGAAGGTCAAATGTCCCTGGGTCCGAAATTTGAAATGAAAACATGTCACTCTATCATCCGCAAAGCAGGCGAGAAGGAACCTTGGCATCTGGAATTAAGAAAAGGTTAACATACAATAAATAAAAAATGCCCATAATTTTTGCGAAAAAATCGGGTGGCGATGGATTAATCGTTAACAAACCGTCGCAGTACTGTAACTCCTTTGAAAATGAAGCTTTTCTAAATCTTAGCACATTTTCGGATTGCTCATCGAAATTAGAATCGAACAATATATGAAATTAATTGGACTTTGACTTCAAAACATTAGTTTTTTCAAAAATTTAAAAATTTTTCAAAATTTCAGCAATCTGGTCAAGATTTGAAAAAACGTCAAAAACCGAGGAAATAATTGAGGATTGAGGCTTCTGAACACGGTCATTGGATTTCGCTCAATTCTCGATTTTTAACGTTTTCTCAGATTTTGACCTGATTGCTGAAATTCTGAAAAATTTTTAAATTTTTGAAAAAACAAATGTTTCGAAGTCAAAGCTCAAGTAATTTCATATATTGTCCAAATCCAATTTCGACGAGCAATCCGAAAATGTGCTCAGATTTAAAAAAGCTTCATTTTTAAAGGAGTTACAGTACTGCGACGGTTTGTTAACGATTAATCCGTCGCCACCCGATTTTTTCGCAAAAACTATGGGCGGTATTGTATTATAATTATGATAACGTGGGAACACCGTACATTGAACGATGGAGTTTCTTGTGATGGCTATAACTAGCGGGGAAATATTGACTCTGGACGAAAAGAACGCTGTAGCTGAGCGATTTTATCCCAAAACATTTTATTTCTGGCCAGTTTTGAACCCACAGAAATCCACTTTAGGGAGAAAGAACATGTGCATCTGCTAAAGTGCAGAGAATCTACTCGATCACTCCAGAATCGACATCTATGAAGTTAGACAAAAATTTTTGTTGGTCGCTCTTCCCAAGTTCAGAAGATTTTTGGACGTGTTGTCAACTTCGTAGCTGACTCCTGAATCGGTACTTGAAGTGAGCCGAATTTTGACCTGTGCCGCTCACTGCATTCTTCTCGGGCATGTTTTGACATTGGAGTGAACACTCTGTCGTAGTTGTTTGAGTTGGAAAATTAATAGAATACATTGAAAATCTGCTGTTTTTGAGAACAGGAAAATTGCAGACTCAGTAAACAATTTCCACTTCGAATTAATCGCCACTATCTAATGAGCTCAGTGGAACTGTATAAGTTTTCCCAAAATGTAAACTATCATGATGGAGAGCGAAATATTGAAGTTTTCCGCGTCCGAGCCCAACTAATGGGTGGTATCAAAGCAATTACGAACTTTTCGAAATATTTGGTGACAGCCGCAAAAGCGAGGAGTCACCAAGATACTACGTATACATGCATCATTTGGTTGTGTGCATTTTGAGAAATTTTTGTTCTGAAACGGGTTATACGAAAATCCCGTAAATTCTGAGAATTCCACGGATATTTTCACATTCTATCGACGTGACTGTGCGTTTCCTGATTTTGCAGAAAAATAAAGGACATTAAACCTCCTCGATACATTACTCGTACCTAACATTATTAGAGGCGAAAATAATGAAGATATTCAAATTTTCTGAGATGGCATAGCTCGCGCTGATTACGGCGAATCTAAGAATTTGTGAGCTTCCTAGTATTGAGGTCGGATTCAGCCTCGCTAAAGAAAGCTTATGAGCTCCTCCTCATTCCAATCTCTTCCTCATGGGTTTTTGCTTCTGGTGTGCTTCCACCATTACTTTCGAGTGATTAGCCCGTATTGAGCTTCAGTGAGCGCATATCGTTTTTGATACTGTGTACCGACGGGTTATCGGCAGTCATCGATAGAGCTTTTCTGCCATCCTGATGTAAAGTGTCGCCAAAAAGGCATGAGCAGTGACTTTGCTGAAGATTCAACATGTTGATTTCTCGCTTGTATCCCCTGATTTCGATTCAAAAGTTTTTATTCTGATTGCTATGTCAGTAATCTGCCATAAAAGTCGTGTTCAGTAGTTCTTCATTTTATACAAAAAATGAGATTGCCATCAAGTCCTTTAAGAGTGAAAAAAACTTTTCAATTATTTCGAGGAAAAAAAAACGTTCCGACCGAGTATGTCTCCATGGTGCATGCTACTAACAACTGTTCTCATAACACAGAAACTGTGGTGCCGTTAATATTCTCAAGACGTGATCAATTAATGTTACCTTTCTGTTTGAGCAACGAAACATACTCCAGCAGCAACGTTCTAGTGGGAACATTAACTTTTTTTCTTAGATGTTGAGATTGGAAATATTGGACAAAGTCCATGGAAGTCGCCTAAGTTGAAGTTTAGTTTACATTAAGTAATGCAACTAAAACTGAGTCTCTGCCGATGTTGAGAGGCTGTAAGGGAGCGATCATAGGGTATTAATGCAAGTTCAAATTTTATCGGATAGCTCTATCTAGAAGTGAGTTATGGCAAAATATCCTCTGGTCGATAGGGTGGCTGATCATATCTTTTTTACCTTTACTGTACACATCAAGGTTTGTCGTGACACAAATACATTCATGATCAAGAATGTTTGTTCCTGAGGGAGCTAGAAAAACAGAATGCGACGAAGTAATGCTTCAAGTGCTTTCTTTTGAAAAATTTGGGAGCAGCATTTCATGATGGCATGAGTAATCAATTGAATGAATACTGAATGTTTCTCATATCTGTTAAGAAATGTAGAATCACAATGGCTAGTACCCATTGTTGACTTCGAATATACTTGGTCAGTTTTATTACAAGGCAATGAATTCCACGATCTCTTTGTTATCTAGGATCGAGTTTTCAAACTTCATTAGAAAATCCCATGATTCCTATCCGACGTAAGAATCCCTTCCCATATTCCACGTATAGGTTTGGTATTTCGAAGTTAAAAATCTTTACCTGAACATCTCTGGAGGGGATCAACAAGTCACATATAATATCCGAAAACATTTATTGGTGGTTCTTCTGTTTCAGTGTATTTTAATAGCTCTGGAACTGTCTTTCATAATTCTGCCGCTTGCTATAGCCTTCCTTCATCCTATGTTGATAATTTGGTGAGTTCACCGCTATTATCTCACTTTTTCACCTTGAAACTGTGTTCTTCTCCTCTGACGGTGATCTCTTCAAAGGTTTGTCTTTCCAATGCGCGACGCTGCCGTCAGAGTTTATCCTTGTCTCCGTTCTATTCTGCCAGAATACGCCATGGTACCTCCTCCGCCAGTATCGAGGCGAATCCCAGGAAAAGCATGTAGGTTACTAATGAACCAAATGTTCGCTCGATTCTCAATACGTACAGTCACCTAGTGAGGTATTTCAGCGAGTCCACTGACAGATACTGTTTCAAGCACAGTGGACCTCCAACAACGACAGCCAGTGAAAGTTGCACTGCCAGATAACGACGACGTCGCTGAGACAAGCTTTCAGATGAATGAGGTGTAGCGACGAAGACTGTTTTCATAATGCAATACTAAAATTTCAATTGTGAATTGTGTCTCGTACTACAGAAGAAGAAAAATCGGCGCGATAATGTCGCGTATAAGTTGTTCAGCGTAGAAAAATAACATGTGTGACTCACAAAATGGTTGCATGCAAATTGCAAGTTGAAGAAAGCTTACGATTAGGTTGCTTTGGTTCAAAAAAGGCCGCATATAAGCAACACATTTTGACTCGAAAACTTGCACTTGAGTTGTCTGACTTGCAATTAAGTTGTTTTGACACGAGAAAGATTAAAGGCAGTGTCCAGGCAAAAATTTCGATACTTCAATTCTGCCATCCTGTTACTCTACTCGACGAGCTGATTGCAACTGTATAGACTTCACCCGTAGAAACCTTGAAATTTGTGGTTTTTAGAAGGTTGAAAGTTACGACGTGGACGAGTTGTCCGGTGCAAAATGAAAAGAAGGCAATAAGGCTTCTCGAACTCTCGTACGTTTGGACAAACCAGCTAATTATTGTTATAGATGATCCTAAGGGACATTTTATTTATTGCTATTTGCTTTTTTCCATTAGTATTTCTACTAGTAACCATTTTTTTTCCCGAAATTCAGGGCGAGATTCTGGAATGATGCTGATTAAAAACCTGTCAAATTTAACAATACATGTTCAACAAGTTAGCACATGTTGGTGTGAGTTCCATCCGCAGCATAAGAGAATAGAGAGGAACCAGACTGTTAGACAATAAAACATGTCTTCACAATGTTAGGCATGACTTAACATGTTTTCACGACATCTTCGAAGGGGCGGAGCGGGCACTGAATCGGCTTTGGGTACCAATAGTGAAGATTCTGCCTGGACACTGCCTTTAAGTATATGATATTTCACTCCCATTTATATCACTTCTCCTCGATTTGCTCAGGGAGGAGGAGGAGGGGAGGGGGGGGGTTCCTTCACTTTCTGAACCTCTAATATGTATAACCAGCAAAACGCTTTTCTGAACGGGAAACCCTGGAACACCGGAAAAGTTGCCATTTTTCCAGGAAATTCATGAATCCCTCTCATACCAGTGTAAATAACGCCATCTAAGCGGCGCTAATGAGTCCATATGTTGTGGCTGCATTTATGGGATAAATTATAATAATACTTTAATGGCCGTTGATAGCACATGCATAATTTCATAGTACAATAGAACAATCACAACAATTATATGAGACGGATTCATTCAAATCGAATGAATGTGATATTCAAATCTTCATACGGGGGAGGGCTGCTTTCAGGAAGCATAGCTTAGTACTTGAATCGTACTAAATTCATGCTAGGAACTGGAGTTCTCTCATCGAACTCGCAAAAGATCAAACCCGATAAGGCACATGTTCAAGTTACATACGTGAAAACATCTCCATGGGAAGAAAACGTGATGATATTTACAATCATATTACTCTATACTTACTTATCTAGTATAAATATCGTTTGTTTTGTTTGTTCTCGAGACTCTTCTCCAGATAGTCCAGTTCTTGCGAGGAGAGATCCAGAATTCGGGCGATGGCATACACATTTGCTAATTGACTGTTTACATCACTACAAAGAGTAAGCAGTACATTTTTCAACTGATAATAATTTTTTGCTAGTTCTAAGATGGCGTCACTCACCTAAGAATATATTTAACCACCGAAAACCGCGATGAAGGGCTGTTATCTCGTGTTTGGAATGAGTCTGAACTACTGCCGCCACTATGTAGAAGTCCTGGAAACTTAACGATCCGGAAAGGCGACACTGAGCAAGAAATTCATGACAGAAAAGACTGCTTGGCACCCTGGGAAAACCACTGCAGAAAAAGTGAAAATACAGAAAATTGTACGATGCCGTATAACTTACCGCTGTTGTCTCTAAGTGTCCTCTTAAGATCGTTGATTACGCTTTGTTGTGTGTGGATGAGAATATCTCGTTCCCGAATTTCATTTTCCAGGCTGAGCACTCGGCGTTCCCACTGAATGTTAGAAATTTTATTCAACTGTTACAGAGCACTTCCTCCCAGCTCCCACTAAAACATTTCCCAGATAAATCACGGTTGTTTTCCAACTTCTCAAATGAGTAGCCTTTGATAATTTTAAAAAGTCCACGTGAAAAACTCCAGGATCAGTCGTCGAAGGGCTTCTGTGTTTTAACAAAATCTCTGGAGTGAAAAACGGAAAAGTAGGGGAAAAAGTAGGGACCTAGCCCAAGGCGGCCTCGGTAATAGTCTCGGTAATACCAATTTCATCCTTTTTTTCTCTCAAATTCACACAGCGTCGCTACATAAAGCTCAGGAACTAATAAATATCACAACAAGAGCAAACGTTCACACTGGATTCTTGCTTACCTTGTTAACAATTTGTGCTATGCTCGTGCTTGCGAGTATTTCCTTTTGCTTTTCAAGTTCTCTTTGCATGTCCTCTAGCTCTATCGATAAGAGTACATCCTGCAAGAAGAAGCTTATCACACAAACGCGTTAATAAGTGCAACTGGTCTTGTTTCGACAAAAATTCCTGACCTTTGCCAAAGCGTCTCCTTTTTCCGTTTCCATCGTCTTTTTCAAACCGTTCAGTTCCTCTTGTATTTTCTCCTTGTCTCTCGCTAGTAGCGCCGACTTTTCTTTTTCGCTGTCTAGCTCATCTCTGCAAAGCGATTTTCTCGGTGAAACATGTAAATTTCTGTGGCGATTTTTCAGTACTACACTAGCGGCCGCGTAATCTCAAAAATTTGCGCGATTTCGCGAGTAATCGCATACTTTGCGAGATTTCCCTATAAATTGGCTGAAAATTGTCTTTTTTGAAAATCAAACATACCACAGTATTGTGGGTGTCGTCCTCTACCTATCTGCGGTATCGGCTCCAGAAACGGGTCACTCGTTGACTTGCAGGCTGCGTGACCTCTTTTTTTTCTGTGTGTTTCCCCTGTGGCACTCTACCACATGACCAGTTATGACCAATTAACGCTCGATTTTTTAGTTAGAAACTAACTTTTCCAGGGGAAGTCTCCACCAACAGATATTATTCGAGTCGTACAGGTGAGTTCACGAGCATCATTTTGATATCTCACTCAGTTTCAAAATTTCAAAAAAATTCATGCGGCAATTGGCTATGAATTGCAAATTTTTGCGTGATTTCTTTATGGTTAGACAAGAAATCACTTCAGTTATATTCATAGTCATATCCTGGGTTCCTTTTACCTAAGCACTTGCGAAGAAAATGTACTCGAACATCAGCTAATTTTTTTCAAATTATGGAATGGATTCAGTTCAAGTACATTTTCTTCGCAGGCCACACTGCTTAGGTGAAAGGAACCCAGGACATGACTATGAATATAATTGAAGTGATTTCTTGTCTTACCATAAAGAAATCACGCAAAAATTTGCAATGCATAGCCAATCGCCGCATGAATTTTTTTTTGAAATTTTGAAACCGAGTGAGATATCAAAATGATGCTTGTGAACTCACCTGTACGACTCGAATAATATCTGTTGGTGAAGACTTCCCCTGGAAAAGTTAGTTTCTAACTAAAAAATCAAGCGTTAATTGGTCATAATTGGTCATGTGGTAGAGTGCCACAGGGGAAACACCCGGAGAAAAAGAGGTCATCCAGCCTGCAAGTCAACGAGTGACCCGTTTCTGGAGCCGGTACCACAGATAGGTAGAGGACGACACCTACAATACTGTGGTAAGTTTGATTTTCAAAAAAGACAAATTTCAGCCAAGTTATAGGGAAATCTCGCAAAGTATGCGATTACTCGCGAAATCGCGCAAATTTTTTAGATTACGCGGCCGGTAGTGTACCTCAATGACTCAATGATTTCAGCTTGTCGTTGAGCTGTTTGCTTCTGCTGCTCTGCTACTCCGCTGTTCTTCTCGAGGGCTTTGTTCATATCGGCCAGCTTCTCCTTAAGCGCCTTTATCTCGTTGTCTTTCTTTTCCACCAGTTCGCATAATTCCGAGATTTCTGATGACAGCTCTGTGTATTGCTGAAAGAAAAAACTGAACAAGACTCGAAAAGTGACCCGAGAGTTATTACTACTGTCCACTCCACACCGAGTGGTTTCCTGCAATTTCGAATATACGTGATCGAGAAACCAGGTCCTAATTTGTAAGTCGCGCTGAAATGGTAAATCCGGAGCAAAAATGCGGATCGGAATATTAGTTTTCACTATTTCCTTTTTGTTTCGCATTAAGACGTCCTGTGCAGGAGATAAAACTGAAGGCCAAAGTACAAATGTTAGATATAAACGATTGCTATAAATATCTACTCCTAAAAGAACCTGTGGAAGAAATCCGATCGGCAGCGTCGAAAAAGTCAGTGTTGAAAAGAGAGGTATTTACCGCAGTAATCTCTGTAGGACCACTGGTCTTCAGTGAGTTGTTGCTCAATAAAGGCCAATAGCAACCACAGCACAAGTTTCTTTTATCGCAACGGAGAATACTAAGGATTCTTGACGTACACACTTCACAACAAATCATAAAAGCTCTGGGTGGAGAACCAGAAAATATGAAATTATGCGGAATTGCTGGACTCAGAAAAACAACACAAAATACGCAAGGTCAAAAATAGGCGTTTAACCATATCATGCAACATTAACTGCTTTGCGGCACTTCAACATCCATTTGTCCACCAATAAGTTCAACCACATTCCAAGACCCACCGCACCGAACTAACAGCTCAAAAACTACCAAATCAAGCAACAATATGTTAAGGAGATAAGAAAATCACAAAACTCCTATTCTATTGCAGAATTTTGGAGCGGAAGGTGAAGAGGGTCCGAGCGAGATTTTATCACCGAATTCCGGCCTACCAACCACGTCATACGTACTTGGCCATAAAAATCTAATCTTCCAAAAAAAGCGCAAGTTGATTTTGAATGCTTTTCAAATCATCAAAAGAGACTTGTACTGGCTTAGGTCAAGACAGGTCTCCACCTAGTAAGCTTCAATAGGTCAGGAAGGTTTCATAGCGATGAAATCCTTTGGAAGAAAAAGAGCTAGAAGTCAAGTTCGGTACGGGTTGAGCAGACTCTTCCTCTCACATCTCGTTATTTTTGATTTTCGTCGACTGTTATGGCGCTCAAGTGCAATGAATTAATAATTAATTGAATAAATGGATAACTAAATAGATAAATCCGTCAAAGAGCTTGGGTGAATAGAGGCAAACAGAGAAAGGTGGGCGGGACGGGGTTGGAGGGAGGGTAAGGGTTACCTCTCAAGAAAGATAACATCTGCTTCGTTGTTTCTTGGACGACTGCCCTGTGAGAAAACAGCAATACAACGTATGAAATCTTAAACAGTTCAAATTCGGACAATGTCAGAGGCAGTCAGAGTTGCACTGCAGTTCCATCATATGTCGGTGCTCTGCCGGTTCGACCCTTTACAAAATTGCAGGCGCACCCATGTTGTCCAAGAAAGTTCACTGCACTAGCCAGAATATGCCTGACTCACATGTACCTATCATCCGAAAGACATCCAGGCACAACTATCACATGTTGCGACAGAAAAATTCAAGAGCACTCAGGACAAACAGAGTGGCGTCACCTCTTTGTACCACTTCGTCACGCGTAAATGAGGTAAACCGACAAACAATGCAGCGAATAACGAGGTTGCGCGTTACTACCTGGTACCAACGAGTAAAGAAGCATCCAACCCAACCAACCTGTTCCGCTTCCACATCCACCTGATCGACGTACGACTTGGCTTCTTTCAATTCTTCCTGGAGTTTTTCATTTTCTCGGAGAAGATTCTCGATTACTTCCTGCAACAAGGCCATGTTGACAAGAAGAACCAGCATCAAGAGAATTCGTTTCGTTACAGGTGGAAGGTTGACTAATTCGCTGGAACTGGATGTATATGGAGAATTCTTGTCGAAAACGGTAAAAAATGACAAATGCAGAGTTTCCGAACAAATTTACTGGTTCCAGAATTTTGTATACGGGTCATATTTACATGCCTGGACGTGCTTTTGCAGAGCAGAGAGGCTGCGTTGAGGGTTTCGGAAAGGAAACATCTAGTACTAAAAAATACCGAAAAAATTAAATAGTAACATGCATTGGTTCTGGAGAAAACACGTCATTCAAAAAAGTACGCACGTAGTTCCTCAACAAAAAACGTGTAGACAGCAAAATAGCGAATGGTGAGAGCACTTCATTTTTAGTTCAATAATTAATTATATGAAATGAACTAAATACATAAATGGTTCTAAGGAGGCCGCAGAACAAGAGTACAAGGATGTTTATGAAGTAAGTATGAAGTAAGTCATGAGAAAATTCACAGAAAATTCCAGTTCTGAAGAGAAGTATAGATGAATGCTAGTGCTGTGACGAAAACTCGCTAGGAACGGCATTCGTTCGGAAGGACTTTTTTCCAGTCGAATAATTGATTATGCGCAATTCAGAACGAATCAATCAATAGACATGACTAATATCCAAAAATATGTACAATTCTCAGCCTTCGCACCACTGCATGGCTTTGGATTTTTTCGTGCTCTTCTGGATTATCGATTAGAAAAACTGAACAATTACGTCGAACCGTCGGCAAATACTTAAGTTTAGAAGAACTGATCAAAATACTTAAGTTAAGAAGAACCGATCAATCTACCATCAAAGAAGTGTCAGGGAAGAATTCTTGGAAAGAAGTGCGATCTGAGACTGATTACTCCCGGTTAACTATGTAACAATGCCTTCATAATTTCTTGAACTTCTGCGAGAAGATGGCGGTAGAAATATGATGGTGAACAAGAATGCAATATAACTGTATTATTGTAGTTATTACTGCAGATTTCCGGCTTTACAACGACATTTGCTGTTGCTGTAGTCCACAAAGCTTCATGGATTCTACTAGGAAGAGTACTGTACTTACAACTCGTGAGCCATTCATGATCTCATCAATCTGTTCTTTCAGTGCTCGATTTTCTTCAATGAGGCTTTTGCTGGTGGACGACGGTACGTCGACACTGTTTGACATTGTATAGCTGCTATCCTGAAAAGATAAGCATCCGTGGAGGCAGTAAACAAAACAACAAAGCCAGGTGCAGTTGCTTATTTGCTCAACAAAACGGATGCCGTGAATAACAGCAGTGGATATTTCGAGTCAATCAACGGCTAGTTTGAGTGCTCCAGAAAATATGTAAGAGAAAACAAAAATAAGATCCATCGGTTTGGGGGAGGATTTCGATGATTTACACTGGATGTGTCATGTTGATGAGTAATAAAGCGTTGATTTGTAGACGTGAAACGCCCAGTCAAATACGTAGGTGTGGTCGGAAAGTGGGCGTGTACGTGTAAAACTCGTTCTACTCGGCACGCTCTCAAACCACACCGATACAATGCGTGCACACGAACGCACATGACTCGAAACATGAATGAGTTCTGGAGGTTGAACGGTGCGAGTGCTAAAGAAACACGGCACGAAGTTCCGAGATCCGTTACCGTGGTGGCTGGAGCAGTGGCCGTCGACGTGCTGCTGGCGTGATTAACTCGACCAAGGGTGTGGCGATTGCGAGATGACGTCCGACTGCTGCAAAACGCAACTGATCACCGCTGAGCACCAAACCGTGCGAGTTTGACTGATTAACAATCATGGTGGCCGCCGCGCCCGCCCACTGAGCATGGCACCCTGCCAGCACGAGCAGAAGCGGTCACAGCGCCATGCAAGGAAGGCAGTTCGGAAGTAAGTATGCACACTGTGCTGGATTTCGAATACGTCGATAGTTCGGATGTTTGAGTGAGCAATACAGACCTTCAGGACTGACGAAGAGGCATATAGGTAATTCTCTTTTTTTTTTTTTTTGAACATTTGAATTCTTTGGATCTAATGTTGAATGAATAAATAGATGAAGTGAAATATTCGACTTCTATTCGGTTCTAAGTATTATACAACTGAACCGATTTCTCACAGTTTCTGCAGGTTAATAATATTCAGGGACACGTTGCTCAAATGTCTACTTTCTTTCTTGTATTCTTTCTTCTTGCATAGTGATCCCTCTTTTTCGCAGAAACTGTGACTATATGTCTTCTTCAATATCAGCCCAAAAAGAACGTTACACGTCATTGATCAGAACACGAATACTACGACGTTTTCGGTTTAATTTGTGCCGTTGTTTCAATAAGAGCTTACGAAAAAAATCTTTTTAGAAGACATCTAAGATGGACTTTGCTTTGAAAGCTTCATAAATTCACTTTTCATGGTTCCCCACTAGCACACCAAGAAATAGAATATCAGAACAGAATTTAATGATAGTTGAAAACAACAAGTGTACGCAACTGCAGAATATCGAAATTCTTATGATTTCTAGGGCAAAACTTTTGTCCTGTGCACCATGACATAGACGGCTTCATTTTCCGACTGGTTTCACAACTCGGCAACGTTACATCATAGTGAATTTTCGAGAACGTACTATCTGCTCTACGAATAAAGAGATTCATAAAAAAGGTAGGTGACTAAGGAATACTAAAGGTAGAATTGGATAACGAATAAATGATTTCAAATGAATTGAAAATTCTAATCACAAGAGAGTGAGAGAGAAGGAGAACAATGCAGCTTTAAACACAGTATGTGGAGAAATTTGGGGATCCTTCGAACACTTCCCACATTTTTGATCTGGTTCCCAGACTACTAGCGATTCTTACTTAATTACTCTTAAATTAAAATGAAGTTAAATTACTGGGTTCTTGTTGTTCAATCATACAAGCGAACGAAATTCCATTGAAATTTTGCGATGCGTAATCATTGGATTTCTTTTTTTTTCTTTGCAGTAATTGGGGGAAGCAATCCTTGAATCCATCCAAGCACCGAGCAACCCCTGCTCCGTCAGTTTCTGTGAAAATATTGTTTTCAAATGCACTAAGTAGGAAAATAGGAAATAAAAAAGTGGTGGTTGGAGATAAGGAGAAAAATCCGAGCGGAAATGAAAAGCATTCGAAGCGTCTTGGAAATGTACAGGAAAACTGAACAGCAAATGGCGTCTTAGATACTGGCATTTAATAGAGAAATCCAGACGGAGGCGAAATATAAAATGTTGGAGGAGAAGCCTCTCAACAAGCCAGTTTGCGCTCCAGATTTTCATAAAACAGTAGTCAACTAAATGACTCACCAGGGAGGGGGGGGGGGGGCAGTGACAACAGGGTGCGTCAAAATTATTGACTCACCTAAAATGAGGCTGTGCAGAAGGCAAGATGCGGAGACATTTTGGAAACATGTTTTCATATGCATATACAAAATATAGTGGTGAATAGATGCACTTTTTTCGAAGTGACATCTACCCCCGCAGAAGCAGTCGCGAAGACGCCGAGGGAGCGCAATGTCTCAGAGCTGCAAGTAACTTAGGTCGACTCAGTTCCAGATCTCGAACAGATCAACCTCTAGGAGTTTGGTATTTCTGTGGGGAGGGGTGGGGTAGCTGAGCGCTCACTCTGTAGGAGGCCCATATGGAGTAATCTAGCATACATATTAAAGTCCGGGGTAAAAGAAGCCGCATCTGAGCCAGCAGGAAGCCCTTCAGGTGGATTCCGGAAACCAGGCCTGCGTCATTTTCGTCCCTTTCACTGGAACTAGGCAATGCCAAAGTGCGTGTGGATTTGTTTGTGGTAGCAATTGAGCAAAGGGAGTGAATGCCCCCTTGAGACGTTGCTTGGATGAGAAACAAGAAAATGAAAACAATTCCCATAGTAAAACACATATGAATGTCATTGTAGATTTGTAAACAAGGAGGGAACATCGTATGGCACTCAAAAGGTAAAACTTGCCCTACGCACTTCTAACAGGAGCATCTAGTTGCTGAAGGTTAATCTGTATGTGAATGGAACAAAAATGGATGTGCTTCATTTGCAGCGCTACGGCAATATGCTCCACTTGCGTCTTCGTGGTTGCTTTTACAGAAATAGAGCTTGCTCTGGGTCAATCCAATGCTTTATTCGCTCTGGGCAAGGAGGATGTTTTGTGTTCGCTAAGACATTGCCTTTATTTCGGATAGGCATACGTATGTACGTGAGATTTTTTTCAGATGTTGTCTGATTTACAGAATAATTTCGGTGCGTCACAATGTGATTTAATAAGTAAAGAATACGCATACATGACGATTTTGGCAGGGACGGAAACATCTTTCAAAACGCGTGCTCTGCGTGAATTCTGAGGAGATCTGAGAGTTTTTCAGGGATATTTTCAGTACATCGTAGAGGAGGTGAAGAACGGTATATGAAATGTTGATGAGAAGGAAAGTGCAGAATTGTTGGAACTGTGATGCCAAGTCTTCAAAAGGCCTTGACAACGTCTCAGCGTACGATCTATTCCCGGTTTGATTACGCTCTTTATGCAGAATGAACGGGCATTAAAATGCGCAAAGAATATCGCCACAAAAGCGTTGTTCGTGCTAGTGATAGCATTTCGGCAACATGAACACGTGCACGTCACGAATATCTGACGACATAGCAGATAGCTTTGGTTGCGATAAGGAGTAGGAAAAAACCCATCTGAATAGGAGATTTTTTCCGGAACTATAGACAAACGACGCGCTTCTTTTAGCTCAAGACAGACGAAAATTCTGAATGGTTCAAATTTCGTTCCTCTTAGTCTAGAAACTTCCGAATAACTGCCTATTTCGTAAACGTTTTCAAATTCCGTGCAGATGCTGGTTCGCACCAGACAATGAGTCCTTTAACTCAGCCGAATACCACCATACGTACATGAGCTAATAGCAGGTGTAAAAATGATGGATCATGCCACATATGCGGCACTCTTTCGTAACAGCAGACAGATCATTATGTATCTTTGAAATGCTCGCCCTAGCAAATAGGATGTAGTAAAGTACACAACAATTACTATGAAAACTAAACCAGGTCATCGACAGCTATTTCCGAGTCCATAATAACTCCCAACTACTAGATAAAAATTAGATCTAATGTACGCAAATTGTACTGTCAGAGCAAATATTTTGCCGTGAAGTCTATCCCAATAGAGCCGAAAGTCAGAAATAGTGACAGCTCTCGTCAACTGGAACCCACACCCCGGAAAACTTGAAGAGATAGAGAAAAAACGAGTTTTTTTCCTGGAATGAGTGTTTAATGTGAGTGGTTCTGATGTCTCTTTGAGGTTCTGCGTGCCTGAGCAGAAAAGAAGTAACGAGAACGAAAGTGAATGGCTCTTACCGGTAAGCGACAACCGACCGGCGCCTACTTCAGAGTTCAAAAATGCCCGCACTTCCATTTCCGGATAAAAACTGCGCTGCAAACCTAGGAAACTAGTCAGGATGAGGAGTTCTCCAGGGTGTTCTTACGAAAATCTAGGGATACGTTGAGGAATGCAGGCTAATCTCGAAAAGCCAACAACAAACAACGTGACTTCGCGTTGTTTATAGAGTGGAGGAGCAGCAACAGGTGAGGTAAACGACGCACAGAACTCACTCTGAATCCAGTTGGAGCGAACTTCCAGTGGGTGTCGAGTAGCCCTCGAGGTTCTCGTCCGACACACTCAACTCGCTGCCCTGAATTATTTGAGGTAATCAGCTGGCACGAGTACGTTTGTTCAATTCAACAGAAAGCAACTTGATACTGTAACAAATAGTGACGATGGAGCACGACCAGAAGGTATTAAACAATAAAAAAAACGGGAATTTGATGACAGATATAAAATGTTGCTCTCAAAGTTATTCTCAGGTTCACACTTTTCCAGGAGCTAAATAATATTATAATGCTCACTCGTGAATTCACCGCAGGTCATCATTGCAGCTTTGTAATGCATCCGCGGGTTACAACATCACCGGATATTAACATCTTCTAACACGAAGATATTTACTCCAGTGCCGATGCGATTAGGAGATAAAATAGGTGTTCATTGGAAATTTGAATTCTCCATCTATGCCACCGGAGTAATTGACAGCGTAAGCGCGGCGCAAGCGTGAATGCGTGGATCATGTAAAATTATGACAGATCTTTACTGGTATCTACAGGGTACGTGAAAAGTATTGACCGCCTTAAAAACACTATTTCAACTACTCCAATCTCTTACCACTTTTTGTACATGCCCCCAACCCCACCACTATCTCTATAAGAAAACAGGTTGAGAAGTTTTACAAAATTGCAGTAGAAGGTGAGTGTCAAAATTTTGTGTAGGCCTAGTTTTAGCCTCAGCTCGTTTACCATCCTAATTTTTCTTTATTTCACTCTATCTTGTGAAGTAATTATTTCTAGTTTTTTAAACGGTTACAAGGGACGTTTGCCTTCAGAATTCCCACTTGCGTGGACTCTTTTTCCGCTGCAGACCTCACTTTTTTCTCCCATACTTGCCCACCCATCTCAACCCTCTCCCCCCTCCCCTGCGTACCTTTCCAACACCCTTTCCCCCCTCCCCTGCGTACCTTTCCAACACGTCGCTGACCGCCACTGCCGATTATCAGAGGTTTTGGTAACGCTATTCTTCACATTAATCACGTTACAGTTATAATACGCAGCTAGTTCCGCTGAAGGATTGCTTAGGTCTGCTGGTACATTCCGATGGAACAACAATGAAGAAGTTAGCAAGATGACAAGCTCAACATCACGAGTGGAATTCGTTAGTCAAAATGAACGCGAATATTGTGAAGGAGGTTCGGGTAATATTTTCCGAAAAATATGAAGCAAAAGTGTGGAACGAAGAAAAGACGTACGTATTTCTCACAGAGTGGAGCGGCAAAATCAAAGTTCAAGTCCAGAGTTTATCGTAGAGTTTACGGAATATTGTCGATATCCTGATCGTTCGTAAACCACTTAAAAGTTACTATTTATTATTAGTTATACTATTTTTATCATTTATCTTAGGTGAAAACCTACTCCGCCAATTTTTAATTTTGGCTTGCCTCCAGTTCAGGAACCATTTAATTAAATTCAACAGGATTTGATCCATGTTCTAAAACGAAGCAACCGCGCGCGGGGCACGAATCATTGGAAGGACGTTACTTTATATGGTGAAATGATGTCCGAGGAGAATCTTCGCTAAGCGATACAGAATAAAATCGAAAATGAGAAAAGGAACCATCAGCAATGAACGAGTGCATTCTGAGAGGCCGAATAAGGACAACTGGTCCACCGCCGCCTACAGATTTCAGGTTCTAGGCAGTCTCAAAAACGGATTTCTCGGACGTTCTTTAGATTTTCGTCTATTCTAACCAGACCAGCTTGGCAAACTGGTTTAGTTTAGTCTGTGTAGGAACCATGTCCAAAAAAACGTTCGCACTGTGTCAATGCAATTCAAACGGAGGCGCAGGCGATGCTATGTAACTGATTAAATGAATAAATGTTTTATGTAAAATCAGAATAGAAAGCAGAGAAATTGAAAAGAAAACATTACTCGTTTACTTTATTCGAATTTTAAACAGAAAGAAGAGTGGAAGACTCCATCCAAAAAAACTTAAATCAAAGCAAAATTCTGGGATGTGGTGTGTAAAAACTGCGCAAAGCTCGGTAACATAACAAGGAAAGGAGGAGTTTCACAACACAAGGCTTTAGCGTCCCAGCTAGAACTGGTTGCGGAGTAGTTGAGGTTCACTGGAGTTCTCCTTTCAACCGAAAGAGGGTGAGCAGAAATGGCAGAGTCGGACGCTTCCCACGAGTTCTAATAGGTAACCAAACATGTTATCACAACAGATTTCAAGGACTGTTAACAAGAACAGCCGGAAGTTTTTTCTTGTTTCCAATCAGTACTTCAGCTAAATCATTAATGGAGACATAGACAAGAACTTTCTTTGTTATTTAGCTACCCTAACGCTTTGCATTAACTTTCGTTCTTACAGGACGCCTTCGTGATTTATGCGCAAGTGAAATAATACAAAAATAATACATTTCCTTCTAAAATGTCCAACTCAGTGAAGTGTATTACGCGGCTACATAGCAACAGCATAAAATATGACCCCAAGGACCTGTGAAAGAATCTCAACAAGGGTGGTCACTCGCTCTGGTAGCGTTTTGTTCAGCTCAGCTTGTAGTGACTACTTTAATGCGGTTTGTCAATTTTACTATTTCATTTTTAGTTATTCATGTACAAATTGTTCCAAGAATACAGTGCAGGGAAGCATGGAAGAAGCAGGAAGAAGTAACATGAATTAAAAATAAACGCGAGTTAACTCCTAACAGCTATTTTGAAACTCCCCTACCAATTATAACATGTAGAGTTACCGATGACATGAACAAATTTTAGTAGCAACTTAGCAACGATGTTCAAAAGTAAACAGCTAGTGAATACGAGACAGGTTTTGCAATTAGAGAATGAATGGAATAATGCATGTTCTAGAACATTCTGTAAGAACAAAATACCTAAGTAAGACAACACTCAGGACGTTGACGACATCAAAAACAGAGTTCTCAGCAGCTACGCTTCGAAAACTAGACTGACTTGTTCCCGGCACGATCTTGCTACGAATACAAGGGGAAAGGATGAAAGAGATTGGAATTTTGGACCGAATGATATTCAGATATATTCGATTTCGAGTACTCGACTTTACATGTGTTAAAAATTAGAATGTCGAGAGAAAAAGCCCCATACCCTTTGTGCGAAGGACAAGAAAGGCTTTAAATCCCTCTTTCGAATTTTCGAAAGATCTGATTTTTAGAAATGATTCTTGATTAAATCGTTGAATCAAGTTCATTCGGAGCTGTTCTGGCTAACATTGTGAAGGAGATCCTGGATTTTCGTGTTAATTGAATACATAGATCCACAAGGGGTGTTGATAAGCAGCAGCAGTATTAAGGTCTCATCTATAAAATAGGGAATGTTTGCCGACATTCCCTTTCTCGCCATCAAAAAAGAGATTATCTATTTGCTATCAAAAAAGGATGATCTATTCATTCGTTCACTTATGTGCTGATTTGTTTTTGATTGCATGACTACAAAAACGTGCCTTCTCAAAAAAAAATAAATAAAATGAAACACACAAAGTCGTAATTCTACTAGAAATTGAGTTAAATACCAACATTGAACCAAACAGCTGACGGTCAAGATGCACCGACGCACCTCAGAATCGCCTTTGAGAATCTCATGAGAAAAGAAACTCCATCACCGAAGAACTCTTTTTTGTGCTCTAATTCTCGTATAGCTTATAGGCGGAACTGAAGGCCGTTCCAGAAATGAGAACGAGGTTTCTGAATAATGCATTCCCGGGAGTGCATTTTTCAAGAAAGTTTAGGCTCCTTGCTACAGTCCCTCATCACCCACTCATTGAAAGGATCGAAGCTGCGTTCCATGTGTGGCCAGCTATGTAGTGCACGGTGTGGAAACCTCGCAATCTCCCCTTGGCTCCGCCAATGAGCTCCGAAAAGTTGAGGCTCGCAAATGGCTTTTCGGCCCTTCTAGACGGAATCACGTCGATCAATGTAATCAGAAGCTTCCTATTTTTTTCATATGAAAGCCTCAGAAACGATTTCGATGTGAGATGATGCCTTAAAACGGTCATAAGTAGTAAATCGATCGCCTTGTATCATAAATGACGCCTTGTACAAATTTGAGCTATGCGTGCATCCAGACATTTGTGGTTATTCAGTGAATTTTTACGATAACCGAGATACAAAATCATCCCTAAGTTTGCAAGTGAAGTGATTTGTTGGGGGAAAGCGCGTAAAGCTAACGCAAAGTGATGCGACAAGTCGATGAATCTTCTCGCTTTTGTTCAGATTAAAAAGATTTTCTTTTTCTTAGCAATTGCAGAAGTAAAAACAGTCGAAAGAGTGAACCAGTACTAAGCCATTTTCTACTGCAGAAAAGTTATTACATAAGAAGAAACAGTCACCTAAAAAAAGTAAAAACGGATAGATATTCCTAGAGTACTTCTAAGACGTCTCTGAAGTAGTAGGGTTCAAAAGTTAGGGTGGCGCGTAAAAAAATTCCCTCAGCACAAAGTTTCACAAAATAACGGGATTGCTAAATTCTGTTCCCAGCGGAGGTGCTTGTGCACCTAAATATCCATAGGGATAGATACAAAATATTTGAAATCTTCTCTATTATCGTCGAAAAAATTGACTGGTGAATAGCTGCAAATTTATGGAATGAAAGAAGGAATATAATGTCAAAATGTCCTGGCAGGAGCTTTAAAGACCAAAAAAAATTAAGCAGACGAATAACGCTGATCGCAGCAAAGACAAGGTTGGAAGAGTGCTGTGAAGAAAAAAAAGGTACGAAACCGAGATGAAAATGAAAGCATCACCACCTAGCTAACAGTAGACGAAAAAAGGATGCGCAAGACCATTACTTATGAATAGGTGAATAAATCCCAAAAAAAAACAGAAAAAAACAGTGATGCGGGTAGTTCAAACATGTTCAGCAGCAAGTTCTCAGCAAATCTGAGCGCTCATACATTTTCGTCTCATGTCAGTGTCCTTTCATTTATGCGGAAATATTATAAATAGAAATTTTAATGGTTCAATGCTCAGAGGTGCACAATCGCATCGGTTTCGTAGTACATAAATTGTGTGAATTCCATGGGAGAGCCGAAACGTTCGCACAGTTTATACGCTCATCCTCCGATGAATTCATTGCACTTTGTTGCGGGAGTCAGGAGCGCATCGAATGTTGTCCAGAATTATTTTGCGCTTTTAAATTGAAGATACGCAAAATGAGACTAGCAACTATACAGTTTTCGCAAATCCACACATGAAATTGGAGCAAAAAATCGCAGAAGAAAAGGCTTACCGTTTCCGTAGTGCCGGCGTCGGTGAAGACTATTGACGCTTCGAGGCTCTCACGTGACGTATCGCATGCTAATAAATGATCCATTTGGTGGAAATCACCTGGAAAAGGCTGAAAATAACACGAAATTTCGCTCAGAAAAAAGCATGACAGGCGATGAGCGTCGCGGAAACAAGTAATCATTGGGTCATCGAAACCACTGCAGCGACACCGCCCTTTTCCAGAAGGGCGTTGGCTGCGAAAACATGTTGTATGGACAAACTTGACCACATCTACGATTACAGGTTACGTCATACACAAACAGAAATGAGCACAAATCGCAGTGCGACAGCGAAATCGCATTCATCACGCGTTTTTCCACTACTCACTGTAACGAGTAGCGACAGTGGAGTGTTGCAACAGCGCGATTTTCCAACGCTCTCTCGCTCTTGCCACTTGTGACGTCACAGTTATTTTGTGGACTTCAAACCAGCGACTTTTACACACACGAAGCACTTGCACGTGGAATAATATTGGCAAACATTGGGCGAGTTAAACAAACATTGATGTCATTAGTTCAGAAGTAAAGTTCGCCACAATAGGTCTCATCGTACCCTAGCAACTTCAAATATCAATACGTATAGTAAACATGTCGGTGATTGAAAAAACCAGATCAGCAAATCTGGCTGAAAGACGTTGACGGCACAAGGATTACGGAGATTTGCAGCAAATCTGGTTGTTGGCAACGACCAGTATGTAGCTGCTAGATCAGCGTGGTAGTGGAGAATTGAAGGTATCACAACAATGTTTACAGCCCTACTTTACTGGTAATGCACAGAAAGAACCAGTAGTGCAGGTGAGTAATACTGTGGAGGAAGGAGCAACGGAATTTCTTCCGGAATTGCTAAATAAAATGGAGATTTCGCCAGATCAGCCGCCGATATCGCCAATATCGCTTCAATTTCCACTCGCAAACGAGAGTTTCTTCGAAACCGGTTCGCTAGCGCTTTCAATCACCGCCCCACACATTTCCTCGGAAAAACTCATTTCCGTGCTAACATCGGGTTTACTGGCATTGTTTTGAAGAATTTTTCATTCCGAAAATGACGTGGCTGTTTCTGCGGCGTCACTAGAGGATACTCAGTTGCATAAAAAGAGTTCATCTTTCAGCCATCGAGCGAAAGTGCAGCAAGAACGACGCAGCTTTGGAAGAATTGTGGATGGTTCTCACTTTCGTTACATCTGTGCGCTACTTGGACAAGAAGAAAAACTCAATGTGATATACCCAGATTTGCACGCTAGGAGGAAACGAAGTCTATGGATATGGCAGATATACCTACAGTAGGTACTTAAGCACCTCATGCGAACAAGCAGGAGTTGCAGAGAACGCCTCCACCCTGTGGATCGTTGATAAGGTACGGTTTTTTTCACTTATGGCCATGTGGCCGAAAATGAGCCTTAGAATGTTTTTTCGTAGGTTTGTGTTGGGGTTCGGCCGACTTGATTGGAACCGAATCCATCGTTTCAGACTCTGAAGAAGGCGAACTCGCTGGAACGTCAGTCGAAAAAAGATCAGAACAATCTTGTGTCCGGCTACAAGCAACCAGTCAGCAGTCTTTGGATATAGTTTGCTATGTTCTGGACATCCATCTTAAAAATCTCATATATGAATTTTTCAACAAAATTTCGTGATCTCGACTGAGGCGCTAACAAGCTTGTTCTCTGAAAAATGTGCGCTGGGAACGCAGCACGAACAGCATAACACTTTGTGCGGAAATTCTAGCAGCATCTCTTTCCAGTTGCTGCCATCCACTCCTCTATTGCTGCTTAAGCTTTCATGGTTTTAATAGCAATTGCTGGCAACAAGTAAGAAGAGATGGCGCTTGAATTTCTACCCGACGTATTCCGCTGTCCGGGGCTGGACCTAAAATGACGCGCTTCCCTTTCTAATAAGAAACATTTTACTACGCTGGCATAATGCAGAACGTCCTGCGACATCCTCATCACCAGAAAAGGAACAACCACACAAGAAAAGACATAGCTGCATGGAAATATTCTGTATCAATGAACAAAGATCCGTGCAGACTGCGATGCGCAGTTCTTGGGAGTTCTTCGGCGTTAGAATAAATGTGAAGCACAAGATATACGTTTGCGGAACACCGCCCGAAGAACGCCAATGCCCACGAAAGTTGTTGATCCTGAATCGTTCTTAATCACTGCTGAATCAGTTGTGAGTCAGACGTTCAGTTTGCCGTGTTTGGAATTAGTTCAGAGTTCTTTTGATACCACTTCAAGTGGTGCGAATTCGGTTAACAATATAAGAATGATGTAAGAATAATCATGTGCATCGGATGAGTTTGTCATAAAGGGTTTCCAAAAGTCATCCAAAATGGTGCCAGAACCGAACGTCGCCGTTGTATCAAGGCGAACTGTGATGTCTGAGTCATCAACGGTCATTAGAACTTCCGGATCGAAGACTTCCACAGCCACATGGGAGCTTTACATATATATGTACATTCTTTCAGACATCTATTTTATTCCAACTGCATACAAACACATACTAGCCATATATCATTAAACAGTTGAGGGAGCTGGCGAAGGCAAGTTGTGCATAAAACAATAAATGAAAGATAAGAGTAATGTAGGGAGATTTTCACAGGTCATCAGGTGAAAACAAGGCTCCTGTTTCTTCTCGGAAGCCTTTAGCAATGATCATAAAATCCCCTATAAAGTACTGCAAATGAGAAACACAAACACTGCTATCAAAGATGCTTCAATCTGTGGATAACCCACGAAATTTGTCAGATCGTGCTATACACAAGGAGTGCAAAACAATGAAAGACAATCACTGCATGTTTTGTCAGTGGTTTTCTTAACAAAAGTTTTTTTTGACGAAGGCAATATTGCTTCTACACTTGGAAATAATCCATCTCCGCTCATTAGAACGAGCAGAACTTGCGATGGTGAGACTGAATTCGAGGAACTCACGCGTCTTGTATATCTTTATTCTCAAGGAGAAGTTAGAAACTGTAAAAACGCATGACAGTCTCTCAAGAGTTATTCATGCTTGCTAGTTCGTTCTGGAGAAGTACCTCCATATAATTCACAGGGGACAGTGTGCAGAAGGTGGTAGCCAAGAATTTTTTCAAATCAAGTACAAGCCTTGTATTAGACGAAAAAAAAACCCAGGTAACAAGCAAGACCAAAAGGAACTAAGTTGTAAAAATAGAGACGGCAAGGCGTACATATCTTCCTGCTAATTTTTTCCTCGATTCATTATTCCAGGAGCTCACCACGAAAGGAAATTCACCGGATCACCCATGATTAGTTCGAACGGAGAAACTGCTAGCAACAGAAGATACAACTGATTTCGATAACTTTCTATTTTGACCGTTTTCTGTTGATCAATGAGAGAAGTACGCTGAACGACCCGAAACTGTCCACGGTCACAGTAAGAACACTTAGCTGGAGAGTGAAAATTGATTTTGGACAGCAGTACTATCCTTAGCTGATTCCCAAGAAAAAGGCACTTGAAATTTCTTCTGGAGCCGTTACCTAATGAAATTCCTCGCGGAGACTGGAATGCGGACGTGCTTTTAAAAACGTGAAAAACGTGCAGTGATCATGGATATGCAAGTACATGCGGGAATGCTGAAACGTTGAATAAGCCCTGAAGTACCACTAGGACAATTTCGTACCTGCATTACTGCACTGCAGAGGGAATACCAACGAGCACACCAATAGAATAGCAAGTGTAGTACATGCGAGTATGAGATAGAAAGCTTGCATGTAGTCATTTTTGAATAAAAATCCTCTCTGATTGCAGACATAAGGATGAGCGTGAATGGGTGAAGGATCGATGAAAGAATCCCAAAACAACAGTTTAAGAAAGATAGAAAGTAACAAAAGAACAACAAAAGCTCAGCCAATCTTGCATGAAAGACAACAATGCATGGGAAAATTCAGGGCGAGAAAAAAATTTGAAAAAATAGTTTGATTCAATAGGGTTTATTTCTTTCATGAGGCAACACTTTCGGAACAGCTAGGAATACAGAGCAGATCCTTCAATTTAACATTTACGGAAGTTTTTCCGGAATTCCGAAGAAACTGAGAGGAATGATGGCCTCATGTTCAGGTTCTGTTTTTTCAAGGAACAGGATCTGCAGTCCTTTTAATGCGAGGAATGAATTGAGAAACGATTCACCTGAAGGAAGTCGTCCAGATCAAAAATTCGTAATCCAAGCGATAGCTAATCATAAGATCTGAACATCCAAGAGAAATTATACGAGAAAGCGACCAAGATTTGGCAGGTGGCATTATAAATGAGGGGTTGAACATCATGATAGGAAGACGAAACACAGAGTTTAAGCAAGAAAACGCAGCATGAAACGGAAGACGAAGACTATCTGCCACCTTATTTCGTTGTCGTTTTCTTGCTGAGACTTTAGTACTGGGAAATTTGGAGATGAGAGGCTGAAAGTAAGAGCTACCTAAGCTCCTGAACAATACGCACAACTCCTTAAGAAATCGCTGGCAATTTCGTTAGAACCATGAAAGCATCCTAATAACGACCAGGCAAACACGAAAACGGCGAAGCAAATCCTGAACGAAGCTATCTTCTTCAGTTTAACGCTGCTTTGCTTCACAGCGAACAAACAGAAGAGTTTCGCACGTTACCGTACGTGCGTTCACTTACTACGGCGACGTGGAGCCACGCGTTACACAAACAGTTTCTTGCTTTGACGCAGGCGTTAACTCTATCAATCTCTATGCACAGTAATCATTGAACATTTCTCAGACATGTGCAAATACAGGCAGTTCCAGAATTCTGCACAGGATTCCGCGAATCAAGTACAGCAACAGGGCACAAATTTACTCCTGTTCAAATTTATGTCAGTGTTACTTTTAGGATCCTATAGAAAATCTTACGGCCTATTGTGGACCCGAAATGAGCCTCCACGGAAAGGCCATAGCACCATCCATATGTTTGCGTGTTCGCTACTAACAAAGAGCAGTTCCCTACATTAATGCTCGTCATCGTATCATGCATAATTCGATATGGCATTTCGTGTGTAACTACGACCGTTGAAAAACCTTCACGACGTCTCGACGGGTCGCCAATGAGTTTTTGCACTCGAGCCCGACCCGATGAGGTTACACTGTCAAAGAGAAAGAATGGAAGAAAGTGACTGTCTGCTTGTTTTTCAAGGAGGTGCTGCTGCTGGAAGCAGACGCAAAGGTTTCCAGCTCGTGTCAATATTGTGATACTTTAGAAAATGCCAGAAATTACCAACGGAATTCCTGGAACACCAACTATCTCTCAATTCAAGAAAAAATGTGGGCTGGATAAGGAGTTCTAAATAAGTCCGAGGCTTGTATGCATCACTGACATGATAATGTGTTAACACGTAGCCACATTCACCCCTTAGCTTTCCCCAATCAACATGTAAACCCATACGTGACGTTGTTTAATTGCATCTGCTACCCATGGAGAACGATACTCATGGATCGGATGACCCATCCTTCCAACGATGCATTGGGCCCAGGACGCACCGCCTATCCATGATAGTCCACGCGCACATAACCATTTGCTTCTTTCGTTGATTGTGACAGTGCCTTTTCACCTAAGCAAGTGATTACGTTTACAGTCAGGTCCACAAGAAGGGTATGGTGTGAGGAGAGTCAGGAAACTGACAAGGCCCGTGACCAACTCTACGGCTGGGAAGGGAGGGGTTGGAGAATTTGCACAAATTGATTAGTCGGAGGATCTGCAGACGTGAACTTCTCGGTCTGCAGTAAAAGGGTGCTCGATTGAAGCTGTCAGACCAATGTGAAACGGCCAACTGTCACTGAGGTGATTCTTTCCGATGGAATTTCCAACCAACGGAATTTAGCAAATGCAGACAACCAAGAGTGCCTACAGGTAGTAGTCACGAGAACCCTGTGTTGCAAATGTCGCACGTACTCATGAATCCCCTCCACACACCCCCCCCCCCCCCTCTTTAGCTCTTCCCAGAATAAAGCATTAAGTATGCTTTAGTCCATCTTGCTCGATTAAGTCATGTCATGTCCGTAATTAATAATAATAATAATAATAATAATAATAATAATAATAATAATAATAATAATAATAATAATAATAACAATAATAATAATAATAATAATAATGATAATAATAATAATAATAATAACAATAATAATAATAATAATAGTAATAATAATAATAATAATAATAATAATAATAATAATAATAAATAATGAAGTTTAATGCTCGTATTTTAAGGTGCAAGAAGAAAGATATAATACAATATATAATGGGGTGTACTAATCGCAAGCTTTTTTATTCTGAAATTTTTGCAAAAAAAATCATATAGGCGTTGGACAGGGGAATTTGGGGGAAGGGTACTTTTTGAAGAAGACGTAAGAGTTTTATCAGTTCACATTTGCACTCCCACATTTTGATCACTTTTTCCATTCATTTTTTATTTGGATTATTGAAATTTGAAATTGTTTTCAACAATTTCGAATTTCAACAATCGCTGAACTAGAAACTATAGCATTAGTAAAACTTTCATATTGGAAATCCGGAAATTCAGGTCCACTAAGTGGGCGGACCCCGGTATACTGCCCTTCCATTACCCTTCCCGTTCGCTTTATTTCACTACTGCGGCTTACTATAGTGGATCAACGAGATCTGTAATATGAATTTTCCGGAAACTAAAATAATCGACTCTATGTACCTTTAGAATTCACACAGCCTTTGCTGGTTTCTATACGTTCTTCACCTAGGAAAAAAGCGAAACTGCGCTGAACTAGAAACTATAGCATTAGTAATGCTGGCATAAAAGGGTGAAACGGTTCAGCGCGCGTGCCGATGTAGTGACAGATGTGCGAAGGAATGCTAAGGCTGCATACTTTCTCGCTGCAGTGTTTACAAGAAAGATTCAACAACGGTTCTGAAATTTTCTCTGCTCTCTTGAATTTCGCAGAACGACTGCTTTAGCAGAAAAATGCTTAGGCAGCAGTAATAGGTGAATTTCAAATAATTACGTAAGTCAGTTGGAAACAAGCAGCATCGAATTAAGCGCAAAGAGAAGACTACCCTTCTGAGCGTAAGGCTTACGCAGTACTTCCAACTTCTTCCTCACAAGTTTACTGCATAGAAAGAGTGTGACAGGAAAAAAAGACTTTAGCAGCGGGTTTCATGAGTGTTACCGTGAAGTTTTTCGGCCACCTTTTCTTCTAGATTCAATAACACAACTCGACCAAGGTGAGATGTGTAACTTGCTACCTCCACAATAACCTATCACAGTTGAATAAGGCACATCTCTCGAGCAGATCACATGCACACTAGAGTTTTACATTCGAAAATATTTTTTATTCGAATATTCGAATTTTCGAATTTTTGGGGACCCCCGAATTTTCGAATATTCGAATTTCCGAATTTTTGCGAACAATCGAATTTTCGAATATTCGAACTTTCGAATTTTCTGAACCCACCGAATTTTCGAATATTCGAACTTTCGAATTTCTAGGGATCTCCGAATTTTCGAATATTCGAATATTCGAATTTTTGCGAACCACCGAATTTTCGAATATTCGAACTTTCGAATATTCGAATGTTCGAATATTTATTCGAATAACATTCCATTTGGTAAAAACATTTTGTACCCATGCATGTAGGCGAACAAGGCGATATGTTTGCCAATCACAACGGGCATGAAACTTTTCGGGTAGTAAGTTTCATTTGCCGTTTTGGAATTTCTCACAACCTTCTCATGAGTGGAAGCTTGTGCTGCTTTGGAGTTGGTCCCTTATCGGTTTTAAAATTGCAACGGGTTGAAATTTCTAAGCTTAGGAACGCCTATCTCTTTTGAGGTCTGTAACCATCATCAAAGGATCGTAAAGTGGACGACACCCTTCGTCCGTGAAAAGGCTTTCTTTTTAATATCTCTGTGCTGTAGTTTAACAAAACGAGCCATGGTAGTGAATGTAGGGGTAGTGACGTGGTAAAAATAATGTTGGGTGCAGTGGTTCATTTACTTTGATCATGAATGAGCTTCCAACTATCAACTAAAAAGCGTCAGCAAGATAAAAAAACAGTGTGTGTTTTTTATCTTGCTTACGCTTTTTTGTTGATAGCTAAAGCGTTCCTCTTTATCTTTTCTGTTTATTGGATCCAACTGCATGCTTGTACGTTGAATGTTAAAACCAACAGAACTTCTACAACGAGAAGTCGGAGTATGTTTGGGCAGAAGGGATGATAATAGATCTCAAGATTTTGTGTGAACTTTGAATTCCATAACCAACGGTGATGTACTTAGAAAGAGTTTAATTATTAGAGTTCAATTAGAAACGCCTGCCTCTTTTGAGATCGAAAACGATCATCGAAAGATCGTGAAGTGATGAAACCCTTCGTTCGTGAAAGGGCTTTCTCTTTGATATCTTTGTGTTGTAGTTCAACAAAACGAGCCATGGTAATCAATGTAGAGGTATTGACGCGGTAAAAACAAAAACACAACAAAAAAGTGTCAACGATACCTAAAAATACTGCGTGTTACCCCGTTCCTCATCATTAGTTCTGTTTAACCGCCCCAACTGCATGCTTGTACGTTGAATGTCAAAATCAGCTGAACTTCTATAACAAGATGTCAGAGTATGTTTGGGCAGAAAGGATTTCCAGATTTTGTGCGAACATTGAATCCCAAGACTAACAGTTATGTACTTAGAAAGAGTTTCAACGAAGCAGTAGTCGGAAATCAGCTAAATACGAGGAGGAATGCTGTGTAAAATTTTATATTATAGTTTGCAGTTCACTTACATAGTTCCGGAGGAAAGGCTAGAAGTATAGTTGAAACTGCTGGTTTCTCAAGTGTCTAGAAAAGTACATACGTAGGTTTCACCGGAGAGATCATCGTCACCAATGTCGTATATCTCGTAGGATTGCATTTTCAAAGCTTTCAAATGCTGTCGGTGGCTTTCGAATGCGTGTAAAGATACGAGCAGGTTTTTGGAAAAATTGAGGTTGAAATGAGAAATTGGACTGGAGTTTCAATTGGAATGGTTCTTCAGTGAGAAAATGAAACTAAAATAACAGTTGCAAAGCAAAACAATTCCAAATATTCGAATTTTCGGCCTAAAATTTTCGAATAATCGAATTTTCGAATAATCCCGGACCCTCGAATTTTCGAATATTCGAACTTCCGAATATTGCGGAGCCATCGAATTTTCGAACATTCGAATTTTCGAATTTTTTGGGACCCCCGAATTTTCGAATATTCGAACTTTCGAATTTTTCGGAACCTCCGAATTTTCGAATATTCGAATCGATTCGGTCAAAACTCTAATGCACACTCGCTTTTACCCGGATGATTCGTCCATCCCAGACAAGCGGATAGCTCGCAACTTCCTCCGAAATGTTTATGAATCTCGTCACAGATGTGCTGAATGCAGGGGCTACTACATGGCTACAAGCGTTGTTTCCAGGGCTGGGATTCATGAAACGATAACCCAGGTTAGCAAACCAACTTTTGTTGTCTGCGTCTCTTAGCACTATGTAGTCAATACGATAACCAATCACAGACAGACACCGTTGGTTTTCTTGGTTATTGTTTCATGAATCCCAGCCCAGGAAGGAAAAAAAAACAGAATTGCACCTGATATTGTGGTCCTTGTTCCGTACCTTCAAATTCATTACTCAAATCAGTTGTTCGAAAGAAGTCACGAAAACTAACCAAAATAGAAAAGCTGTTGAGCTTTCCTGAGTAGCATGAGTAGAAGGATTAGCGAGAAACCATAAGCTGATAAACCCAGTTAATGTTCCAATTAGTTCGACGACGACACGCCCTAGACGTATTCAAAAACCTGGACGTCGACAAGTTTTTTTCACATTGGCATGCCTTAGTAATTCAGCGTCAATTCGTATAAAGAAAAATGCTTCAGCAACTCTCTCTGCAGTGAAAGAGCGCACTCCCACTAAATGCTTGTCGAATAATTCCGCGAATATTTTCGAAGTCATGTTTTTGGGCTCCTCCTGGAAGCGGTTCAAACCTCCGGAACAGCATCATCATGAACGTATATAAAATAGATGAATGTGTAGCGATACGTCTGTAGTCTAGAAAGAGCTATAATCGAATCAGATGGGACACTACCAAAAGCCGGTTTAGCGGGTATATGTAAGCTCGAACGGGCAACAATCCCAGGGTATATAAATACTGTGGCCTAGCACTTGCCTGAGACCTAAGCCTAGACCAAGCATCGAACTGTGCACTTCCTTGCACTGTGGACGGTGGTGTGTGCAGAATCGACAGAAGTACTGAAGGTTTTGCGAGGGTCTAGGCCTCAATTCGTCAATACTTTCCTATAAGATGATTGGACAAGTAGTGCGTGAAATCTACAGTGGTGACATGAGGAAGCAGCTAGCATGATAAGTGAATGTTCAGAAAACAGTCAGGAAAAGACAGTTGCTGGGGTATGGATATACAGTGGATGCGCAGTGGTAGAATGAGAATTCATCGCTAAGATAAATGTACATATCGTAGAAACGTATTCATACTCTAAGAGGGGTGGGATGTAAGCATAGATGTACGTGTGTCAGCGCCGGAATAAACATCGACAGAAGCCGAATAGGACATACATAATATACCTATACTCCATGTGCTCTTACATTGCTGTCCACAGGACGATTAGACGTATTAAAAGTGCAGAGAGTTTTAAGCACTAGTGCTAGACGTTGAAAAAAATCAAAGTCAGCTTTTTTTCATAAGTATTCGAACAATCGTTTCAGAATAATCAATTGTGGAGGAATATCGAGAAGTTAGATCCAAGTATAGTCGTGCAATCGAAAAATATCGAATGCGGCGTTATCATATTCAAAACACTACGCATAACCGAGAGTAAAAATAACCGAAATACAGCATTTCACGGGGGAAGAGATGCCTCATTCGCCCAATATTTCGAATTCTTCCTTTTCATAGAAAAATTCTTGAAAGAAAAAGGATCATAGTACTGATGAGAGATGCCGTAACGGAGAAGAAGTTAATGTGCTTTCATTTGACCAGAGTTTATACTAGTACGAGCATTGCTTGAGTAAGTATTATCGGAGTATGAAGGCAAAGTGTAAAGGCGCTGAACTACCTCTTTATGAAATGCACCACTATCCTCTCACATAAAAGGTGGAGCGACTTCAGAATACTAACGTGACCTATATGTATATTCAACTGGGGGTATTTCATACATGTACAGGGCGGGCTAGAATTATGGGGACTGCCCGTGCGCTGTGAATTTGCTCAAGTATTGACAAATTTCGAGGTGCTTTTTTTTCCTACAGTCCAAATCTTCTACTTTCTGTTTGTTTCGTTTCATCTATCGGCTTAAATCACTGACCATTTATAGACCCATTGTTCTTTCACTATCACCTAGCGCCACAACAATGTTAAGGCACGCAAAAGTTGCAGCCTTTTAAAAATATTCAAGAACTTTATCCACAGAGTGCTAGAATGTGTCAAGGCCCCGGTAACAGGAGGCATCAGTCTCATCAAAGGAAGATGCCGTTCCTCAAACCTTTGTGCTAAAATCGCGAAGAAAGTGAGTGTGGCTGACGCATGCCGATGAGCCGCTTCCATCAAGTCTCTTGTGAAACGATTATTATCGAGCCATCAATGAGAACAGCTGTAAGAAAACAATTATAGAATAACTTCTCAAATGAAAGCAAGTATCACTTTGTCATTGAGCCCACCAGGAGGTGCGCGAATAGTGCTAGCAAAACTTTTTCAAACTTCGACTTCAGTCTGTGGCTATCAACTCCTTCAGTCTTCGCTCACCTTTAGCCCACCTCACATGGAACTAAGGTTGGATCGATTACGGTTCTTTCCATCAGTTTTATTTCGCAGTACATTGCGTCTTAGCAAATTTATAGGGATGGAACGAAAAGAACGCAACCTTGCTCGCAGAGTGTACTTTTTTGAATAATTTAGGTATTGTAAGTCATCGAATGAAAGCAGAAATTCTCGTTACGTCACGTATGGCACGTTTTCTTGGGAGAACTTAGAGGAAAAACTGAATTAGAATGAAGTTAACATGGAAAATCTCCTGATGAAAGCCTGTCCCATGAGGTATAAAAGATTCCCGGAGAATATATAAGAAATCACAACGCAGATGTGTTTTCCGATGACCTCAAATCGCAAGGACTTCATCAACTATTGTAAACACAGGTATAGAATTGCGAGAAAGAAGTTATATAGGAGAATGGCACAGAATCAACCTGGAGAATGTCCCATCCTTGGAACTGTGGGACGTAGTACCAGATTTGGACAGATAGAGTATGTAAGGAGAAAATAGCCTCTAGAGAAGAGATGCTGACAGTGTGTCCTCTCCCAATGAACAAGTTGAGAAACTGTGAAAGGCTAATCGGCAGAAAGTTCTCGCTCACCCCTAGAAGGATTCGATCCAGAAACAATCACTCCCATTAGCCGAGAGGAGATATATGTACAGCCGATCAAGAACATGCTAAACTGAGATAGCCGCGGAGCGCGTTTTTGTTGCTCGTTGTCTGAATCATAGTAGTCGTTATCTAGTCGGCGAGAACCTGTTCGTGGACAACGACGCAACGGATTTTCAAATAGAGACACGCGCGCTATACACGCTATTCAACTTCACCGCGTATAACTTGAGATCGGAGCGGAAAACGAGTTTCAATAAATAGACTCACCAATAGTGCACTCATACTCTTATACACAAAAGTGAAACATACTCGAGTGGATGTGAAAAGAGGGTTCCACATAACTTCTGCAGAATCTCATGCGTGGACATTTTCAAAGAATTCAGTAAAAGGCTTAAAGTTCTAGGATCTATGCTCGAATTTTGAGTATTTCACTGCCTTAAGCATTCGCTAACGAACGGTTCAGAATTACGTGAAACTTTAGGAACGGTTAATAATGATGATAAATAATAGTTGATAGGTGCGATAGCAACAGTTCTAGGAATTCCTGGAGATATTCCGAGGATTCCACGTAATCCGCGTCACAACAGCATTAAACCGGCCCAGAAGCTACAGTTCTCTGATACTTTAGTACTATTATAGAGTATCAGTAATAAAAGTGGGAGTCGAGACTTCATTTGAGCCAATCCAAAGCCTTAGAAACTTTAGAACACCTAGAACGGTCTGGGAAAGTGTGGTATGAAGGTGCAAGGTGAGAATTAAGCTCCTCTTTTCACTAATTTCAATATTTGTAGGTAGGAAGCCAACATCTTTAGTTGGTGGATTTCGTAGTGATGAAATGTTGAATACACATAGATCCAAAATTTGTCGAAAGGACATGGGTGCACGGATGTCGATACAAAAGTATTAGACCCAAAAAAAAACCTCAAGATCCCAAGGAAAACACCGAGATTCCGTTATAAATCCCATGCTTTCAAAAGAAATGTAGCTTTTAAGAAAAAGAAGGATAGAATAGTTTACTCGAAAGAGTGCTTAGTTTTTTAGGTGCTTTACATGCATACATACATATGTGTATAATTGATCGGGAAAGTTTTACCTGATCCGGAAATGTTGCATCATTAGGCGGAAAGATCGTTTGATTAAATCATAATCAAACCACAAACTCTACAAATTCGAGTTATTCGTCAAGCTTACATGGAGAATATAGATATTCCTCTAAAAATATAGAAGAACAAAAGTTAGCCACAAGTTCCTAAAAATGATTGAGAGATAGTAAATTATGGGCGCTTCACATGATTTCCAGGACTGCAAGTACTTGCAACCCAGTACAGCCACTGCGTCGACGCCTACAACATTATTCTTGATGAAATAGAAGAGTAAGACGAGTAATCGCACCCTATCAACACTACTGGTTCACCTCTAGTAGTGAGAGAAGGAGGAACAAAAACCTGCGCGCAGGTAGGCGTTCAACAAAGTGTGGAAGTAAATGAACGCTGCTAATCGGGTGCGAACGCTCGTACAATTACGAAAAATTGCGTCCGCCCTCGCATAGATCGCCATGGGATCGCCACCGACGGAGGCGGTGAACCAAATAAGGATCGAAGGCAACGCGGGGGCGGCGGCCACACAAAGGCACAGGTACGAGACCGCTCGCCTGACGTGTGCCCACTTAACAGCGGTCGTTTTCGGTTCAACTTCCCCATCTCCTCAATGGGAGCGCGGAAAACAACATGCAACCAGCCCTGCTAGGAGAAGTGTATAAAACCTTTTAGCTTTATATAACTATCCATGTGTTACATGTAGTTTCGCCAAATCTCATAGTACTCCTTTCACCAACAGCTGCGAAGGGCAAATGGGAAGATGGCTAGGATAACACTAGACGTGATTGAAAAAGAAAAAAAGATGTTAACCATGCAGCTTAGTGGAAACTTGTTAACTATGCCGCTTAGTGGAAACTATTACATGTGCTGATGATAGAGTATAAAAATACCAGAAACTGATTCTTTAGGTACGATGTGTTCGAGGGTTTTTGCTCCCTAGCACATTTCGCTTACCCATGACTATAAGCATTGCTGATCTCTGAGAATTTCATTGTAGGCAGAATTGTCCTAGATAATGAGAAGGTTACTCGACGAAGCTGAAGAACCAAAATGGTTACCACTCTAGCTCGTGAAATTTCAAAAGAGAGCAGTGTCCTAATTTTTTTTTAAATACGGAAATAGCCTTTTCCTCATGTTTACATATCCATCAATGGTGGACACAGAAAGTGAGCGGTAGGGGGGAGGCGGCGTGGGAAAAAAATTGGGGTCTCCGCCGTTTTGGGGACCCAGACGGAAAATAAAATTGATAAAAATATTAATTATAATAATAAATAATTAATAAAAATTATTTTAGAAATAATAATAAAAATAAACAATAAAAATAAACTAATACAAGATTTTTACAAGACCCCCCCCCCTCCTGCGTCCGCCACTGATATCCATACATATTTTTCTCTTTGAAGAAGTGCGCGTGGGATTACATTTCAGTTGAAAGAAATCCGGCCTCAAAAGTTTTTCTGATGAGCACTACATATATTCGACTAGAACATTTAAGTGAGAAAAGGTTTACACGTCAAAATTGGGAAGGATAGTGGGCTCGTTAAAAAAAAAACGAAACACTCATAGGTGAAGAAATTCTGATTCACACTTACGCTTCTTCAGAATGCTGTGCCTTATCAGTATTATTGCCACTCACTGCTCCTGTCATGCTATCATCTTTTTTTCTTGTGAATTTGGTGGTCAAACGTAAATATGGAAGCTTAAATTTGCGTTTAGAGAAAGGACTTGATTGTTTCTTTGTTCTTTTCTCCTCAAGAGAATAAGGATTTCGAGTGCAACCAAATAGAAAGTAGCAAGTGATAAAACTGGGTAGTCAATGTCAGAAGTTTCATACTCTTCTTGAGGGTGACACATGCCCAACAATTGGCGTCGTATGTATATGTGGAGATGTGGAAAAGCGGGTGGAAGCGAAGCTTAGAGGGGGGGGGGGTAAGAAGGTGGTGTGGGGTCGAAAGCAGTATCATGTGGAAGATAAGGTGTGGTTTGAATCAAATAATGGGTTTTGACTGTTCAGTTGCAGGCAGAACTCATTCTAAAACCAACAGTAAAATAATTATCACAGTCGACCACATGTTTCTAGAAAATAATGACCAAAACAACTGGTCGTCACATGCATTACATGCAAACGACCTAAAGTGGAAAACATACCATGGTTAGCTAAGACTTTTAACTGAATTTTCTACTGAAACCTTTCACACTCTCATACTTGTTGTGCCTATGATTTTAATAAGAGTTGGCTTCAGTGAAGAGGAAAAAAGAGCTAAGCATGTGTGAATGCTTTTTTTTTTTCGAGAAACCAGACAAGCACAACGTTTCAGGGATTAATTTTCTTGTTTACCCTTTTGTATCACAGTACATACGTGTTTTGCGCGAATCTGTGTCGCTGTACTGAATACATGAGTAAATTAGCAAATACGTATATAAACGAAAGAAGTAGATAATATTCTTCCTTTTATCCTCCAAACTGTCGGTTGTGAACGGAAAATTTGGAGGAAGAAATGAGGTCCTCACCATACATATATGTACATACATATAGGGTTTCGACGACAGCAATTTCAAAAATTTCAAAAATGAACTAGACATGCATTCTATTTGAATATAATTCATGAAAGAATACCTTATAAATAATAATATGCATTTCAAATTAAGCTCACAAAAAAGTTTGGTATGTAGAAAAACGTTACTGTCCCAAACCAGCAGACATAACACCCGATTGTTCATGGCATCAAATTCTTCGACTTTCCTTTCTGTTCGAGTATTTTTTCTCCAAGTATTCTAGTCTTGCGGACCACTACCACGGTTTTGGCACGTTTAGCAGAGAAGAAATCAGATTTCAAAAAACTAAAAAAGAAAAAACAAATAGATAATTCGAAAACCTTACATGGCTATGCGAGCATTCGATTTGTTATGTGCGAATTTACAGCTCAGTCATCGTTTGTTTTGTGAGCGTCATGCTATTTCTCTCCTGTTTTGCATTTTACATGGTTTTCAGGCCATCCGACGTTGTTCGTTGCTCCCCGTCCACTTCTACATAACTATTCGCTCCCAGATGAGCTTCCATTATTGGCTTAGGTGAGTTTGAGATAAGACTTGCCATAAACTGTAAAAATTTCGCTGAAGCTTTAACGTATCAACCGATGGGAAAGGCTTTATCTGAATTATCTCCAGAATGCAGAGAGCTTAAACAATCAGTTTGAAAGAACAAGATCCTGATGTCCCATCACTCTTATTCATCAGAAGGGAAAAATTTGCCGAGCAACACGGGCCAGCACGACAGAGCTGCACCTTTTCAACATTTCCGTAAACCCGACTTGAAGGAATTCGCAATCCGAGCCTAAAAGCAATTTTCCTTTTTTTTTTGCAAATTTAGAAAGGAATGTATTAGCCTGGTGCAAAAGTTTTGTCGTTCTTTTCTTCTCAAATCTATAGCTCGCTTTAAATATTATATAACAACCAGATGTGGCAATGCACTTGCAAGGCGAATCATGCTCTTCTTTATTGTTTGTGTAAGAGATGTCCATCACAGTAAAAAGGCAGGAAATACCCGTAAATTCTCAGACATCGCATTTTCAATTTTCCATTTTTCGCGCGATTTCCTAATAACACCACAAGCAATTTTCTTCAAAACACCGGCATTCAGTCCAGAGCTTTCCACCGATTCCACTATCGCGCACCAGCCTGAAGTGTACCGTCTTAGAGAAATGTAGGCAAGCACTTTTTGGTACGTTTTCTGTGCTTTTTTTCCTAGAATTTTTTTAGATGATCCGTGCTGCTAACTCGCAGAAGTTCACCAAGCATTATTTGTACAGCTGTTATTTCGATCCAGACAACCGATGATGCTCCACTAGAAGAACGCTCGAGATGGCAAAAGGCTCAATCCCTGCGCTAAGAAATCGTTCAAAATTCGCTTCCAGGACCTGCCTTGAATTTTTTAATTTTGCTGGTAAACGGTACACCTCTATCACATTTTCCAGGAATTTTGCCGCATAGGTGCCACTGTCACAGCTCCATAAGCTCTTACTAGGCGAACGGTAATTGTTGGACAGAAAACAGAAAAATCGGACTGAGTTTTTTCCGTTTTTTCTCCATAACTTAACCCCATTCACTTTTAATCAGAACCCAATCGATTTGTGGAGACGAGATCTACAAGATGAGCTCAATATCATTTTTGAATTTCCACAAGGACACAGCCTAATTCCCAAATTACCAGCGGGTACGAATCAGCGCGCGAAGCTCCGCGATATTTGTATTCTGAAGATATGCGCTGTGTGGGGGTACACATTGGGAAAAACATGTGGAAATACTTATGTATATGTTTCAGATCTAAAGAATGACGCAATAATTTTGATATCCCATTCACCTGCGTTTCTGAAACTTGTATATTTGTCAAATTTTTTTGAGAAATGCAGTTTTTCAGCAATCAGAACAACACATTTAACACCTACATTTAAGTGAAGCTGTGCAAAAAATAAACCCGAAAAAAGACAAAACTTTTGCACCAATCTAATACTTACAAAGTGAATGTCTCGAAACCCGTGTGGTTCACTACGCAGATGAAATTTCCAGAGATGATGTGTGTACGGAGATGTTTTTTCTCCTTGCTTGAAAATACAATCTAAAGGCTATCCATAAAACATTTCGAACACCTGGCTTTCACCGTGCCAGGCATTGCATTTGACATGCACCTGCGTAGTTAGAATACAGAGGTTTAAATAGCCTAGGAAAATTTCAGATGTTTGAATTAAACTTAGTAAAAAACGTTAATCTCCAGTTGGAAAGGGTTGCACCGTAATTAAAACGAAAGGCAAACAACAGAAGAAAGCATTAAACAGCTGTAATGAGTTTTTTCGTATGCAGAAGAACCTAAATTCCACGGAAGAATATTTTTCTTCGTCGTGTTTACTCGAGTGGCTAGGCGAGGAAGAAAGGCAAACAGCGCTTGATCATTCTCCTCCTCCTCAGAAAACTCCTCCACTCTACCTCACTTCTGTCGTTTGACGCTTAACATTTGAATATTTATGAATATTCGTTTTTGTCACTATTGTGTTGTAAATTTAACAAAGATCATGGAATTCCCGAAGGACAGCCGCATAGCTATCGATGTTCTATAAACTTCGAGGAGATCCTTCCAAAATAAAGAAGACTCCCATTGCAAGGACCACAGTCCATTGTTGACTACCCCAGAATGTTTGCCAGTGGCCCCAGTCACATGTTGCTTAACCCGGACCATTACTATACTCGGATAATGCGGGTCAATCGATACGAAGGACCGTTCCTCGCGCATCTGCACAGTGTCCTAAGCAAACCGCACTTGCTACTCATTTGCTTCCTCCCTTTTTCTTTTTCTTTCATTCGTACCATTCATCATTTTTATGATGTTTATTCTAGATATGACGTAGGAATGTTCGAGAAACACAACGCCAAACTCATATACTTGACGGAGAATGGCTACGCTTCCGACCAAGGTCAGTTGATCGGAAATCGCAGATTCCTCCCGTGATTTCGCCCTTTCCGACTGGGGGACACACCCTCAATTAGCGGGAATTTTCCCAGGGTACAGAGAGCAACACAAACGAACCTTACTTGCTCGTGTTCGAGAAGAAAGCAGAAACTCGAAGTAAATGGAAGGTTTCAAGCAAATTATCACAAGAAAAATGCTAAAAAAAATCCTACCCCTATAGGAGTTAACTTATAAGTTGCCATTGAATTCCGTTGTATTCGTTTACAAGTCATATTTGTTGTTGCGGCTGGTCTCGGACTGCTAGCTTCAGAGACTTCAGAGACTAGCCGTTTGCACATCTTTAGTTGGCTTTGATGAGCTATAAACCGGTTTCCCGTGCCTCAAAGAATATCAGTATTTGAAGTAAGTCTTGAAATGATATTTGCTTTAACCAAAAAGAACTTATCCAGAGTTGTGAGGGCTTTCAAATATTTAGATGTTCCTATTTGCTTAGTAAACCTGAGTACTCTGTTCCATCTAAACCTCTTATGTTTAGAGGGAATTTTATTTTCTTGCAAATTCTCTTGTTTCAATATGTGCACCTCCAGAGCAACACGCACTGATTCACGTAACATAAGACGTTTTCTGTATAGAGGGCTACCACACCATATGCAATTTTAATTCACTTTTCTGCGAAAGGATTGAACAAATCTGTTTGCTGGCCTGGCAAATAGCTCTTCCAGCCTTTTGTGCGAACTTATGTGTAAGAAAATTATCTAAAGAGTGAATCTGCAGTAGCTTTTCCTTCATTAGCTGGGATAATGACAGTACATCTATGGTAAGCCTACAAAAGTGTGATGCAAATTTTTTTCAACACTTCCTCCGTTTCCCGCTTTTCTTATTTCGAAAACTACTGAAATTTACTTACAGTAGCGAGCAAAAAGATTGCAACTTTTGGTTTTTCGTCTGTAACATTGTTCAAAGCAGAGCATGAGTGCCCAAATTTTTATGGGAGTTGTGAATACTCATGCGAGACAGGAAAAAGTTAGAGCCTGCCCATTTCACTGTTCTCCTGTATTTTAAGAAAAATTTATCTCGCAGTAGTCGAAATCCGTAATTTGGCACCATCGACAATATCTCATGAAATGACATCTATCGTTGGTATCTGACCACGTTTTGGTTCCTTGATGCAGAATCAACTCTTATACGCTAGAAAATATGCATCCATACACCACTGGTTGACATCCGCGAAGTCCATTTGAGGTTGCTTCAGCAATGATCCTCTATGAATGTATCTGTCAGCCTTGCTCCTTCCATCAGCTCTGTTTAGAAGGAAAAGGTACTGCTAACGATTCCACATGTTTGTTTACGAGTATTCGGTTTAAATGCAGTTCATTGCTCTCTCGGAGTTCCGAAATATTCTTGCTGATTTCAGTGCACCCAATTGTGCACATCAAAGAAAATAAGTTTTGGAATTTTTTCTGTCTCTGGGGGCAAGATGCCTCAACGATCCCATCAGTGATAAAGATGCTGCAGGTTCCTAGAATATTGTCGTGCACACTTGGATACATGCCGCCTTGGATTTATCGAAAGAGGACTACTCAAAGTGAGCAGTGCCGGTCACTAAGACGAGTGCACGTGCCCCCTTGCTCCACACACGAACTTTCGCAGTTGATCCGGAACCTTTCGCCTAGAATTGTCTCGTTTAATTCACTCAATCCAAACCAAGCTAAATTAGCCAATTTGCAAAGTTGCAAGTTACAGTATCCCGCTTCGGTGGTGTCTCGTATATTTCATTGCAGCTTTCTAAGACCTACCTCAGCAAATCCAAGGCGGCATGTATCCAAGTGTGCACGACAATATTCTAGGAACCTGTAGCATCTTTATCACTAATGGGATCTTTGAGGCATCTTGCTCCCAGAGACAGAAAAAAATTCCAAAACTTATTTTCCGTGATGTGCACAATTGGGTGCACTGAAATCAGCAAGAATATTTCGGAGTTCCGAGAGAGTAATGAACTGCATCAAAACCAAATACTCGGAACTAAACTTGTGGAAGCGTCAGCAGTACCTTTCCCTTCTAAACAGAGCTGATAGAAGGAACAAGGCTGACAGATACATTCATAGAGGATCACTGCTGAAGTAACCTCAAGTGGACTTTGCGTATGTCAACCATTGGTGTACGGATGCATAGTTTCTAGCGTATACGGGTTGATTCTGCATCAAGGAACCAAAGCGTGGTCAGATACCAACGATAGACGTCATTTCACGAGACGTTGTCGTTGGTGCCAAATAACAGATTTCGACTTCTGCGAAATAAATTTTTCTAAAAAAACAGAAAAACAGTGGAATGGGCAGGCTCTAACGTTTTCCTGTCTCGCATGAGTATTCACAACTCCCATAAAAATTTTGCCACTCATGCTCTGCTTTGAACAATGTTACAGACGAAAAACCAAAAGTTGCAATCTTTTTGCTCGCTACTGTATCTCATCCACTAGAACTGTTACGTAATCCATCTATTCCATTTCCTATATTCATTCGAGGCGATGTAAACATCAACAACATTGTTTACAATAACTTCAATTACAATTATGCAAGTGAAAGATGTGGAGAGAAGCTTCCGCTACATATACACATGCTCTGTCAGAAGCGCGCTTTGAAGTAGTATTTTTATTTTCCAGTTTTGTGCGGCAGTCGTTTTAGGGTCACTCTACAGGACCCAACTTTGTAGCAGTTGGCACCGTGGAGTAGATGTAATTCTATTCCAGAAGATGGAGGAGTCGCCGAGGAGCAGCTGGATCGAATACCACGACATCTGTTCGTGCGACGATTCGACCTATTCTGCTTTTGCTTTGCAATGATTACTTATTGTATCGACATAGTTAGTGACGTCATCACAGCAGCATTCCACTACTATGACGACAGAGTCAGTACTCCCTAATTCCAGCATAAAATATTAGGGGTAATTTGCAAAATGCGATTATGAAAAAGATTTTCAGGCCCTCGCCTGCTTGTTTATACTTCTGCTTTCGGTCGTTCCTTCTGTAGTGCTGAACGCTGTGTCATTTGCTTGGATTTGTGACGATAATTATAGCAAAGCTAAAGCGCTGAAAACACGAGGAAACCAGCCTAGTGGTGAGGATGAGAGGGAATCCTACGTTAATCATGCGCTGTTATGCATTTTCCAGGTGTGGTTTAACGGTTTTTATTCTCGAATTGGACAAAAACAGTAACTCGGAAGGTTACGTTGTTTTTAGGTTGGTCCCTTGTGGTGGTACTACAAGGCGCTCGTGCATGGAATCAACTTCCGACGCGAATCAGATCCAGTAAAAAGGCGGAGGCACTTCTGTCGAATGATCGAAGCCGAGAGGGATGCCACACTGTTGCGATTTTTCGAAGGATTCCTAGAGTCTGCCCCTCAGCTGATAATCCAAGGAAATATTCTTTCCGAATACCTATGGTGGCACTTCAACGAAGCAAATAGTATTCTCGAGCTGCCTCGTTGGGGTGAGCAATCCTTCATTGTTTCACTGCGTGTTTAGCACCAATTTGTTAATATCACAACCATTAGAAACGCATTTTAGTGTACGTTCAACTTATATCTATGGCATTGTCATTGCTGAGTGTTTGCTGGTCGATATCCATTCAACATCGTAGTCTACGAATGGTCCGTCCTGACAAAGTCAACATGCACCCCCATGAAAGCGTTATGCAGGTGATGAAATGATCTTTTTTCCGTTCTCTTTTCTCGAGAATTTTATAAAAAAATATACTTTTATAACATATAATATGCATTCTGATCTACTTCTTGTTACGGTTTTCATATTTCTTGCGTTCAGCTCATCTGGCGTTTTTCAACGGTAGCGTCGCGCTTCATCGTCATCGTGTTATCGGTGGCCTCATACGAATTCAAAGTTGTTCCTCCTCTTGTGCTTCACTTCCTCGTCTCATTGGCGCATATCAAAGCTCTACAGGTAAGCAATAAACTCTCAATTGAACTGAAAATATAAAAGATAGAGATGCAAAAGAAATAGGCTGAGGAAATGAGATAAACTCCGTGGTGAACTCCATGGTAGTAGTTCTCAAGGGGTGCGGAATCTTTCTTTAGCCTAAGCCAATTCATCGTTGACCCAAATAACTAACCACCATCAGATTTTGTAAGAATTTCCTAATTTTCTAACATTTTCTTGGCAGCTTTCCAGTCCCATGGAAAATATGGAAAGTAGTCATCTATATGTACCTGCATCGTGCAGATTTGGTTCAGGTCTCGAAAGAAAAACGGAAAAAAATAACCTCTGGATTTGCAAACACACCTTATTTTATCCATCTACATGAGCAATAGAAAACATAGCGAGAAGTGAGAGAGTCTAAAAAAGAGGGAGGAATAAAGAAAAAGTGAAGAAGCGAAAGAAAAAAGAAGCGAAAGGTATCAATAAAAAAGAAGAAAAAGATGGTGCAGGGGTAAAGGAATAAGAAATTGAGAGAAGGAGAAAACGAAGGAATTGAGAGTGAAAACTTGTGACGGAAATGAATGTCAAGGTAGAGCAGAGAAAGTGCAAGATAGAGAGGGCTCGATTGAGACCAAAAACGCGGTTTTGTGGAATTTTACTTATGACATTATGTATGCGTCAATGGCGAACGCAGGGAGAGGGTGACAGGAGGGGGGGGATGGCTCGCTGAATTTTCGAAATTAAAATCTATTAAATTAAATCTATTTTTAATCTATTTCTTAATCTTTCATCTTCTATTAATTGATTTTAATTTTTTATTAGTTTATTAATCGATAGAAATCAAATCCTCTAGTGTTTTCATTGATCTACACGGGTCCCTTTAGTGGCAGAATTGCCACTTTCCCCGTCCTCCCAGCTTCCCTCTTCAGCATCCTGCACTGGCACGTAGTTATGTACCATGCTTTCGTAAACGGCCCTTCTCGTGTAATCTGCGTCTTCTACAGCGCTGCACACCCCTTTCTTGCTCGACAATTTTATCCTTGAAATGCTACATTTTGCTCCAAAATGCCGCTTGAAGCTTGCACAGAGCTGCAATTTTATTTAGCAGCCTTATTTGGAGATAATGAAGTTTCTTATCATATCATTTTTTGTCCAAAAGTTTTGCATCGATTTACCGAAAAAGGAACACCATCGTGTATTCAAAATCCACACATTTTATGAACACACATCACATATCCAGTTCGGACCTAACGCGATACATAGTTTCTTTTTACTTAGTTTTCTCCTTATCTCCTGAGTAGTTGGTTAGAGAGATTCATTACGGCTTTACAATGTATATATTAAGTATTGCTTCGGCGCTTGGTTGTCCTCTTTCCGGTTTTCACTCATATTTGCACAGCTCAGGCCATTTTTGAAGGAGGTCGCGATAATCGTCCTATTCACAGGCTTTGAATATCCCGTCAAGAGGGCTAGAAGAGGGTTTAACGTTGATCAACGCTGCTATTCACACCTTCACTCCGTTCAACATGGCCGACGGTCCGACGCGATGGCGATACGCTGCAGCCTACACTGTGGAAGCGACAGAAGCTGTGGTGAGTAATTCGATTCTTTTCCTGATGTTTTCAACAGCAACGCAACACTAGAAACCAATTTCAGCTTTTCTTTACGTTCTGGATGAGGGATAGTTCCATCCAATTTCCCTACAAAAAGGAAGCTGCTGTTTTGAGTGGAGTCTTGTTTATAACAGGTACGCATGTAGGGCATCCATCTAAGCAGATCTCAAAGAGAAGTTTTCTTTTGAAGAAAAAGTAATTCAAGCATCCCTCTTTTCCTACAGGTATATCCGTGATGATCACGTATTACTCATGTTTTCATCCAAATCGACGACGGCACATTCGCATCCCAGCAGAAGACCACGAGAGCTCGCCGACTTCTTAGAAGCGTTCACATCATCGTGAATTTTGCCAAAATTACGTTCAAAATGACTGTACAAAGTGTGATTTCTGGTAGATTTTTTACGAGTTCAAACAGTTTTAATAAAAATTCTCGTCTTCAAGCTACCATCTTTTCAGACTGCATTCCCTCTTTCCTTATTTTCCGTGTTCCCCAAACAAAGACAGCTAAAACGTCCCTGCTTTCGCAAGTGGATTTCTACGTGCTAATCGTGTGCAAACAAATTCCACTGTATATTTTCCACGTATTCAATTTCCACCAGTTCCTATATTAAATTTGCAAAAAAAGTCAATTGTGTACACAATTCATTGTCCTATTCTACCAATTTGTCACGCTAACAGGAATTAAAGTAGTATTAATCCGATCGATTTCCCGAAATGTTCACATTTTCACGCAAAGTCTCCAACCAGTTGCTACGCGGAATTTCTGGATATCATTTGACATGCAAATGACCGCGACTGAAAGCATTTGACTCCCATAAATGATAAATCGATAGTGACCGAAGACGAATACGTACATGGTCCAAAAATCGTTTGCATAATCAATCCATAATAGATGCAACGAATAGGCAAATAATGATAGTGAACGTGAAGCTCCATCTGAAGTCGGGATTTAGTGTTAAGTGGCACCTAAATGGGACTTACACCTCACTCTTAGATGGGAATTTCGGCCAAATTGCTGCCACCCCACAGGTTGACCTTTTTGCGGAGAACCGATGCACTAGTATGCAAAGCCACTATCCATAGATGATAACCATGACAAGCTCAGAAAAAGCAGATATGTTGCCGTTGGTATTTTGGACGCAGGGGCTACGGCAGCTGTAGAGCTATCTTTCTTTCACGGCTACCTCTTCTAACTGAAGTTGTTTTGTTTTGAGCTCTTTGTTTTTATACTCTGTTCTAGTTGGGTACCTTCTGCAACGATTTTTGACTTCTATGTAGATGAATCTCACCTTCACTGAGACAGGTCATCCGCTAGGCACTGGGATTTGGCTAAGTAACCGCCGGAAATTTGTCCTACAATCATGATACCTTACTACTCGGTTCCGCAGGGATTCACTTGGCATACCTGCGTGCCGAAGTGTCGGCATACTTCAGAAAGCGTAATCGGCTCCTGGGCACATGGCTAACTGGTGTGGATGTGAACTCTTTTTTTTTCGCACGTGATGTTTTTTTTTCTGCTGCGGTTCCAGTTAGTCCTGCAGCTCTGCTTGAACATGTTGTCAGCGTATTAGTATCTCTATTGTGACCAACTGCAGAAGGTGCTTACATATTTCGTTATTTTACAATTTCCTCCTTCGCCTACCACAGAATTCTTACTAATACGTTCTGTTTTACGTTGAGGTAGGTACGCTGTGAGTGCAGTGTGTCAAATAAACAAATAAATATGTGATGCGACGCGATATGACGCAATATTAGTTCATGGAACGAACAATTCTCATATAATTTTCGCATGAAATTCTCGTGGTTTTAATGCTTCCAAAGCTCAGCTCTCAGAAGAATTCTCTGCTGTTCAATCAAAGGGCTCATCCAAAATTGTTGCGCTATCGAGAAACCGCTCGAAGAATGCTGTCAATGTTGATCTGATTTAAAAGTTCTGAACTTGAAAAATCTACCAAGACTTTTCAAATTGTAATTCCCAAGCAAGCATCGATCCACAGATTATCAGATACCTACCACCCAACTGCCCTGCATGGGTCCCACTGCAATTAAGCAACTCTTGAGAATCTTCACTCTTCTCGCTAATTTTTTAGCAAGACGGTTCAGCAATCTTCTGAAATCATTGAACGAGTGCGAACACTTTGCCATCCTTGCATGCTTAGCTGCTCACCACTACTTAGAAACAAAACAACTGCTCGACGCATGCATATTTATTTGCATACAGAGGCCACCTCTCTCCAACGTGGACCCCTATGTTAACTTAGGGATACACGCGGGATTCATGCGTGCAGTGTTGAACAAACATTCGGAATACGAAACTAACTTCATTCGCAGTGGAGTAAAAAGTTGTAACTTGAGCGCAAGTCTCTCTTATTATTTACCACTGTTAGACATGAGTCCTGTAACGCATGAATCCCACATATATCGGTAATTATGGCCTAACCTGTGTTCCAAAAGCGATATAGGTGACTATTCTTTTTCTCTCAAGTCTTTCAACATTACGGTTACGGTTAGTAGTTAGCAGCGCATGTGATCGTAGATTTTAAGAAAAAAAAATCATACGGAAGGGTAAAAACGATTTTAAAAAAAATGGGTTTGCTAAACCTTCAAACCTCTTGTACAGTATAATCGCAAAGAACACTGCCAAACTACATGTGGGGTCTTCCGTAACCCATGAAATACACTGTGCTTCTTAATGTTTTCCCAAGCTTCTCTTCTTTGAATGGTTCTTTTTTTGAGGCATCAAAATACGTTTTTACTTTCCTCCAGGTTTTTGCTTCGTAGCTAAAGTGTTCCCACTGATCTTTGCTATTTTACCAAATTGAGAAACTAGTTTAAAGCAACACAGCGATCTTCTGAAACGTAGTGGAAGTGGCACGACTCTTGAACAACCTTTTGGTAGAGTCGTCATTGTGCCCTTTCACCAGTTCAATCTATCAAATCTGAACCCTAGTTGGACTAATCTGAGCGCCATCCTGTTAGGAAATTTTTGAGAAGTCCAAAAAAAAATATGAGAATTCCCTAATGAGGAAGAGATATCTGAAGGAAAAATATGATTTTTTTCAAGTGCTTCGATAATCCTTTCCACTGCATTCGCCACGTTCGCTGCACTCTACAGCCAGCTTTCAAGAGTTTAATGAGCCTTGAAAAAATCTCATTTCCCCCCTCGATGGAACACTCCTCGCTCCTCCAATTCCTATATCCGTTCCCGGCTGCCAAATCAATAGTCGTTATTAACGATTCATTGGAAACGATAACACAAGTGCATAAAAAATAAAAATAGAAACAAATTTCCGTTGGTGAAACTGATGAGAAACAACGTATTCAGGAGCTGCACGCGAGAGAAACAACAGGATGTCACGAGATTTGTGACGTCATCAGATGAGAAGACAGAGGATTCCACACCTCAATCAGTGACACATAGCGTTGTGGTTGTTTGTGAACAACCTTCGGGTTAACCTTTAAATCTGTTATTACTGGATGAAAATACTGACAATAGCACTATATACAGTCAAAACAGGGATGCATGGAACAATAAATGGCAATTAGACGTCGTATCGATTGTTCATATAATTTCCATACGAGTTCTCGTTGTATGGCGAGCGGGTGGAGCTGCAAATCGATTAAATCAATAATAATCCAAGGGATCCAGAGAAAACTAGGTTTTCTGGAACCCAATTCATGAGACTCTTTTTTAAGGAGATCGGTCCCCGCATGAAGACCCTCCCAAGCCATTCCAAAGGACAATTTCCTGGGAAAGCGAGAGTGCAAACACGCAGAATAATAAAAAGCCAAACCTGCTCCAGAATTCAAATGTGTAATATCGTCGCCTATGACGACAACCTATACTATTACAATCATCCGCAAAAGGTATGAAAAATCTCCAAAAGACAGTGTTTCTAACGATTGGCTCCAAACTGGTGCTTGCTGAATCAGAACCGAGCCGCAAAAAGTACAACGCCCCACCCACCCACCCACCACAAGCGAGCACAAGTGATCCGAGAAACCGAATAATTATGTTTTTCTTTCGAATTGGATCGACGCATTTTGTTCAGAACATTATTCAAGGCATTGATATTGTATCAATAACCACAAAAAATGACAGTGGTAGTGCAGAAAATGCAGTGAATTCCATCGTAAAGGAAATTGGAGAGGGGGGGGGGGGTCCCAATGTTTTACGATTGGCCCATTCAAACTACCACTTTGCTCAGTAATATCTGCTCGACCGACTAATTCGTCCACATAGTGTGTTCAAGCCTGGATATTGGACGAGTTGAAATGGAAGGGACAAAAGGTCACCTTGGTCAACCAATCGTAGAACAACAGCAACGCCCACTCCCCCATGATGGAGCCAACCCGAAAAACAATAGTTTCGTGTCCATTTACTAGTATGTAAGAGCAATTTCAATTGAAATAACTTCAGAAGATTGACACATGACCGCAACCAACAAGCCCATAGTTGGCGGAAGCGCTCTAGGATTTCATTTACAAGTTAGCCATTGAAGAACCTTGACGCAGGAGGTGCACTGGCCGTGTTCCATAGTGGAGCCGTTTGGTCATCTCCGGATCCATTTCCAGTGGCTGTGGTGGTGTTTGTGGATGGTTCTGTGCGCTCCCTGGAAAATACAGCGATTTTCCCAGTTATTCACTCAACATGAGAATACAAAAGGAAAATTTCCTGACCGTGTTCGAGGATTGAAGACATGTGTCCCGTAGATGTCCACAGGTATCATAGAGTCGTTAGTACGTGGGAAGAACGGATCGTCCTCATCGACCTCTACGTAATCCGAGGGGCTGAAAATACCATTACATAAGGTCCTGTAAGCGCACAACGTGCCAGAGAACTTAGTGCAGAAATCCATGCGGGATCCGCATCACCACCCACAGTCTCCACCACCCGTTCATGCAGACACCCATGCATTACAGTACACAGCACAGTCCGAAAGACAGAAAGCAGTGAGTGCGCGTGCTGGCAGTGGAAGCATCTAGCTGGTTGAGTCACGACGACGTACTGGTGGGGAGGAGCTGTCCCAGTGACGTACCGAAACGAGACTCGCTTCGCGTCGTCGCGGTGCGCGCAGTGCCAGGCGGCCAACGAGTCCTGCGTGGTCGGCACACGAAAGTACATCGCCGCGTCCGACGTGGTCTCATAGCGCACTGGACGATATCGCACATGGTTAGTGTAGCTGACAAATATGATGACATCAAGTTACAGAGCACGTGGGTCATTTGAAGCGACACTCAAATCGCATGAGCTGGCCTACTGTGGTAGATAGAGATGGCTCCAGCTAATCAGATACACTTGAGGGTAAATTCCTGCATGTCCAAAAGCTGTGTTTATACTTCATCGCAGCGCTACCGTCGCCTCGTGCACATGAAAGTCGTGAAAAGCGGATGGACCCATGTGGAAGCAGTGTTCACGCAGTGGCAGCTGGCAGCTAAGATGGCGATTTGCGTCGCGCTCTGGTTGTAATTTTAAAAGAAGCACGCTATGGGCTGAATTCACGTCACCACTACCAGCAGAACGATGCGACAATTTCATCGAAATTGTAGGCAAGAAATTGTTGTTTCCTTCGCCTTCCAGCACTTTTGGCCTAATGCCTTTACCACCCGTCGCTCCGCGCATGTTGCGACCATCGCCGCGCCGTCATCGCCTCGCGATGAGGTATAAACACAGCCGAACAGTCAAATTTAACCATTGGCATCACGCTTACCTATTAAGATCAAGTTCACTAATCGATATCGAGTGACACCAATTTAATCACTCATTCTGTTGAAAAATCTGGTATAATCCTTATATCTCTTTCTATTCGAGCCCTCCTGATCTGAACAATTTGCTGCTGCTTTGGTCAAGTTTCAACTGGACTATTAGCCTACGTAACAGCCAGACCGGCCGGATGTACCACATTTAGTAGAAGATCCTTTAATTCACGATGGCCCAAACAACGACCGATTCTCGTCGAATTAATTCGACACTTTCTTCCCTTGCCTATGTGCGTTTCTTGGCACTCCGATTTCTTTGATCGCTTCATACACGATACATATAGACAGTACAGAATGAAAACGAGTAGGACAACCGAACCGTACAGCAGTGAATTATGCTGCCTCCAGCAGCCACTTGTAGCTGTCCAGCAAAAAAACATCAACTGAAGAGAATCATGTGCCCAAATTTTCCTGGGAAGATTAAAGAAAATGAACACGATTCTCCGATTTAATTGTTTTCAAGTCCCAACATTATATGCCGACTAATTCCATCATAGTGCCATCATATCCTACGAGGAAGGATTAAATCAAATTTTGGAAGTGCTATTCAAAGGCTCTCGAAATGCTGATCCGGAATAAAATTTCCTCTAAAAATTATAGGAATCAGAAGTCCATGAAATTCCGAACAATCCTTTTAAAATCAAATTTGGTCCTTCTCTAAAGAAATATGACGATTTCTAACAGACTATTAAGAGAGAATATTATTAAGATAGAAAATACCACAAATACTACTAGCTAGCTACAGATAGGAATAAAATTAAAGGCATGTATCACATCAGAATAGATTTCAATACCAAAAACTTCTTTAGGCGATGCTCATCACAGCAGTATACTTTTTCACTTATAAAACTACAAAAAAAACCCTTCTTAAACCCCCTTTTTTTGTAGAAACTCACTGCGACAACTACCATAAGGAGTTTCAGCCACCACATGTTGGGCGCCACTGGTTGATATATCGATAGTGTATATTCTGCAAAATGCCGCAACTCTTTGTACTAGCTGTCCTAGCGTGCAGCTTGGGCTCTCCAACGAAATCAGTTCAAATATACTCCATGTACGACTGTCATTTAATAATTCGTATGAAATCTCCTGTTTAACGATAACGATTGATAAAGAACTTCATCAATCTGGGTATCGTTAAACAGAAGATTTCATACGAGTTCAAAAATAGTTTTTTGCATTCTCGTACGGGAATGTGTAAAACATGGTGATCAGCGCCATGTGAAGATTATACCAATGAAGTCTCAAGATCGATTCTGTGGTGTGACTCTGATGTCTACGCCACCAAAAGTGATCGTCATAGACAAGCCAGGATCCTGCCTCGAATATGTACTTTGACAGTTCCTTTTCTTCCAGCTCCAGAAAAGTAATTTGTCTACGTTGAATCTACAAATCTAATCGAAAAGAGTGCTATGTGCTCGATTATCCCCTCCGATCCACGCAGGATCGATAGCATTGCTGTGTGGTAGAGTAGTGTTGTGTACTGCTGCACATGCGATTTGGTGGAGTGAAACAGAAACGTGGGACGAGTCAAAAAATAAAATAAAAATGTGAGTGGTGACGTTGACGATCACAAACAGTCCCAGTTACAAGCAAATCGACGTTGTTAACGAGTGAAACTTACAGTCTTGTGAATAGATTCCATGAACGCGAAACGATGACAAGCAGAGTGAAGAGGAATAGGCCTAAGGAGAGGAGGCAGAACGTGAGCACAGACGATCCTATGCTGAAAATGTCCACGGTTTTGGTGACGTCATCAGTCTGCAGCTGAGATTCGCCTCTATTACCAGTCATTGATAAAGATTAATTTGCAAGACTCGCGTTTACGCACTATACTTAGGACCAAAAATCGGATAACGTAATTTATCTGACTATAAATCCAGAACCGGACCCAATAAGACTAAAAGTTGAAAATTCAGAAAGCTCTGAACCCTTTGCCATCATTCTGCTACAGTAATGATTCTCCCTCTTTTTTTTTGGTAATCCGAAATCTTAACTTATTCGAAATCGAATATTCGAATTCTAATAGATGCAGTAATCGGTTCTAAATATAATACTCGCCATTTGAGAACTATCTAGGACCCTAACAAACATACCCCAAAGAGAGATGTCTAATTGAGCAGCGAATTCTAGAACGCCAAACTAAATTCGGAGCAATTTTCCATGTGCACTTACATAGCTTGGTTGCAAATTCCAGAACTCATTGCTCGAACACTTTCCCGATACGCATAGCAGGCCAACGTCGACTCGAGGGCACCGACGCCCTTCAGGGCACGAATTGTGTCGTCGGCAACGAGGGCTGAGGTGTTGGATACCTGGAAACTTTCATGTTAACTTGGCCAATGGCAATCGCTCATTTTCTCAAGGACCGCTGATTCCGCTAATGCGGTAAAATAGTGCTGGGTAATAGGAACGAACCCCTTTTCTTGAAAACAGTAATCAAATCCGTACGTCTCTATATCAACCTGCTAATTTCTAGATTAATGCATGTTAGGCCTTGTTGAAATAATGTAGGAAATCTTTTAAGCGAAGGAACCATTACCAAAACGAAAAATACTTTGGTTTTGTTCATTTCAAATGATAATTTCCATGTTCAAACCATCGCATTCTCTAAAGAAGGGAAATTTTGTAGATTTGGAATTAAACAAAGGCATTGCGCAAAATAAACACACGAACGAAACTGCGAAAACAAACATGTTTTCGAACAGAAATTATCAGGAAGTGCCCTGGTGATTTTTGTTCTCTTCGACATCAGTAGGTTGCTACAAAAGAAATGGCGCCTTTTTGCGTTGACTTTATATTCCCACAACCTAAATTGACGATGATTTCGGCAAAAGATTGAAAAAGTTGGTTAGTAGGAACCATTGCATATCGTATGAACAGGTCATCAAAGCTTTTAGTCCAGAACTCGAGGTAGTGTGAAGTGAAGAACAAGGAGAACCTCGTTTTTGTATCATCATGTTTGGCAAGTTTTTTCTTGAAGAATGAGAGCCTCTGGAGATGGGAGAGGTAGCAGCCATACAGTAATTTTTCCACACAGTATAATGACTACTGATCTCCTTCTCAGCAAAGTTGTCAAAAATTGCGCCAGCTATAGGGAACGAGTTTTTGCGAACCATTGACGTGAGGAAAATGGGCCTGCGGTCATCTCGAGCGTTTTTCTGGCAGGTCGTTCGCGATTTCATCTAGCAAGTTTTCGAGAACAGATGGGAGAGAGTCATCCAGCAAGAACCCTGGAGCAAAGGAAATACCTCAAAAAATGCTCATTTACATTTCCCTAGAACCGATGCTGTTTCATCAGAGTCATATGTAAAGTAGACCCTGACAAATGCAAAGAAAGTGTTTTGGACTGTACTGCTTATAGTGGTATAGAAAAATCCTCGAAATTTGTAAAATTGAAGGTTAGGTTTCTAAGCACTTCCAACTATCTCACGACTGCTAACAATAAGGGACAACATCCTTCATACCTACAGAATGAAAGAGCTTTTTTTCGTTCTACAAACATGTAACCATATCAACACGTCATGCTTTGTCCAAACAAAATCATACGTTTTCGAAAAAAAAAATGCATCATTTATTCTGTATCAACCTAACACAACCACAGCCTTTCCATCCAAGAGCCACAAGAAGCGATCACAAGAGGTAGCGCTTACCACTGTCTCACATAAGTGAAAGATTGCACTTGCCGAAGAATGTTTTGAAAATCGTAGGACACCATAACATTACAATATTCCATTTATAATTTTCACTGCGAGGGAAGCAAAATGAGAACATCTGAATGAATCATCAGAACGGATTTCATATGAACTGATCTGTCCGCCTAAATTTCATCCATAGACAATGGCCGCTAGAAACTAGAGTTTCGATTCGAACATAGTTTTTTTTTGGAAGGTCGTTATTTCAAATGATTCCGACTTCGCGACTTCGTGTTTTTTAACAGCGAAAACTTCTTACACTTGGTCTTTCACTCATTTCCAATTGTCTACGCTTAAAGAAATCCGATTTCCGAAAAATTCCGAATAGCTGGCCCTTAGAATAAATCAAAATTCAGCTCACTGGGAACTCTATTCGATTCAACTTCGTCTAATCACTCGTTTACTGGAGAGCCGTTTCTCTTTGCGTTTTCTCTTCCTTATCTTCAGATCCTCACCGTTGGATCGCGTTTGAAGGTGACATCCAGCAGTGAGTCGAGTCGGGTTCTATTCGTCTGAAACGTCGTGAGCGTGTCACTGATGTTCGTTGCGCCCATAATCGGTGGCACGTTGTCGTGAGTTGGTCTCGCATCACACGTTTGGTAGAACTCCATAGCATTCAACATCGGATGGCTGATTCGAGAGCGGATGTACTGACCGCCAGCAGAGCAGAAATCCACCAGCGCCTGGAAGCAAAAAGTTGCACTCCGTTTTTCCGCTGTCCATTCAAACGCTACCCGTTCTGGCGACCTTTACAGGGAAATGCCGTAGTACAGCGCCTTCACAACGGATAAAAACACAAAGCATCAATGCTTAGTAAGCACTTACTACAGTAAGCGGCAGAACAAGGCAGAACAACGTCCAGACGACGATGAAGATGACAATACCGAGGCCAGAGAACACTACGGCGCCTTTCTTGGACTGGCGGCAGAACGAGATCACACCGGCGAACAGGACGCACATCATTATGGAGAGCAACGTGACGAGTAGCATCCATCTGAAATTCACTACTAGACGTCAGGGCTTCCGTGGAATATCAGTCTCGAAAAATCAATTTTAACAGAAGTGTCCCTTCAAGCATTGTTACCATTGAAGAGAGATGATGAAATTCATAACAGCGGAAGCAAAAACACCAATGCAATGACTTGAAAGTTTTCAACACTTCAGATGTCTCGGTAATGGGAGAAATGAAATGATGATAAAAAGACAGAAAAAATTGGAGAAATTCAGAAGAAATTCCTTTGAAATTTTCCGCAGCGTCCACAAGATCAGAAAGGAAGCTACCCAATAATCACTAAAATTAGAAAAGGCATCTGATTAAAAAGAAGGGTTCACGTCTGGCAAATGGCTTGAAACACCCAAACGGTCACCTCATCATGGCAAAACACGTTATAGGATCAGATTATTCAAGGAATTTGCAAGATCCCAGCACCAATCAAAATGTTTGAAATTTTCCATGTATGAAATCTCCTTACTAATTATAGGCACTATGGAAAATGAAGACAACGATGACGGAGATTACAATTAATCTTTAAGACTACCGCGCAGGACTCTTTGTGAAATGATTACTATTATATCGACTCTATTACCTTCCACTCTCTCGCTCATTCTCCAGAAATTCCTGCTTTAACATTCCTTTTTCATAAAATTATGAGCAGAAAACACAGAAATCAAATAATACATGAGAAAATACATATTCATCTGCATCCCCTCTAGCCCCCTCCCCCTGTACAACTGCAGTCACTCGATCCATAAAGTCCACGTTTTACACCAATGTTTATCACAGGCTTTTTTCTCAAACAGAAACTTGAGCCGCCAATGTGGTTTTCTGCAAGGCGAGACGCATCACAGTACATTTGACACGTGCTCTCCACACATTCCTGAATGGCTACTAAGAGAGGGATCGATTGAATTTGCGGATCATCGATGAAGTATAAGAAAATCATCTAAAAAGATTTCGGCCGAATGAAAAGGTGCCGATGTGGACATCTAGCACCAAAATAGGCACTGGAGACATTCCACTGGAGACATTTTTTCGGTTATTTAAGGTGCCTTAATTCGGAGACCAGGGACGTATTTTGGGTTTTACAGCTAACCATCTCTGTTCGAGAGCTATTTATTTTTCGGTTTCTATCGTTTGGGCACCCACGCTTGAGAAAAGCATTTCTTTCATCCCGAATTCGAAGGATCCGACGTGTAGAAAATAATTCGCCCACAAAACTCAAGAAATATCCAAGGATTTCATGTCAGAGTAGGTATTACTTTGTTGCGATTATAATAGTGGAAGTAAACCAGTAGAGAGCTCTCCTTCATGCGAGAAAGGCTTTGTTCACAAGCTTCCCAAAACAAAAGGAAATTGAAAAAAAAAGTTCGAAAAGCATGCAGTTTAGAGCCACGAGATGCGCTCGACTTCATCATGTTATTTACTGCTAGGAAATTTTCAAACACTACCATACTTACCTTTCTTTATTAAAGTCCAGGAGTAAGTCAGGAAAAGAATTATCAACTCCAATATACCGAGAGCTAGATGACGTATTAGAGGTAGTTAGAGAAATTATATTCAATATTGAATATAATCGAAATTCCGAATCATCGAAAAGGATCAAATTGCCATGGGTGGAAGATGAGCAGACCAACAGAGCTTCCTGCCCTTCTGAACTGGCTAAACTAGTAACCAGATCAAATGAATGAATCAGTTCTTATTCATTCCTCAGTGTAACCTTTCTAACAAGGATCAGTTGAAAGATCTCTCTTGTTCCCATAATCATCATAATAGAACAGGAATGCCTACAAAAAGGGGGAATTTCAGCGAAACCTCGCGCTCTCGCGCGTTCTCGTTTCCTCACCCTCTCCGCCCTCCTCCAGCGAAATCTCTACAATTAGCCGAAGCCGAATCGAACCCAGACAATTAAATGCGCGCGCACGTCGTGGCAACTCAAAGCGCTCATTAAGATGTCATTCGTTGTCCTCATCGGACTTGCTGCTGCTCCTCCTCTTAGGATGCAGGACATGTTGGTTCGGATGTGAGCGATTACACGACCACAAGGAGCGGACACGTATCGAGCGGCGGGACGTAACGCGAGACGGTCCACGCCCCGGCCAGATGGTCCCCACCGCTGAACCCGAGTGACCAGCAAACAAATCGCTATGCGAAATGCCTTGTGCGACAATCAATACGTACTCACTGCACGTGCGGGTTAGTCATGCTCATGCAGATGGAAGGGTTGATGACGAACGTGGCAGCTAAGGTCATAGCAAGGTCGACGGTGACTCACTGCATATCTTACTAGTAATCTTCCGAGATTAGTAACATCTTACTACTTTGGAGGCGCCTCAAGACCTCCGCGTCGCGCTTATCGCGTTTCTCAGGTGATTATCGCACCCGAACGCGTTCGATCGTGCGAAATCGCGTCAAAAGGCGTCTTAGCCGCGGAAAAAACTCGGCACAGTCGTATATGTCCACCACATGGTTTGGAACCCGGTTTCATCACTGCAGAAGTAGTGTTCACATGGGTGAAGAGCAGCAATCTGGCACGAGCCGGAGTAGCGTTGTCGCCGCAAATTGTTGTGTGGACGCAATCGTAATTAGCGCCTTTTCGGACGGCTCGAAACAACTCAATTATCCGACAAAACCAATTATGCGGCTGCGTGCAGTTTATAGTAGTATAATGGTCACATAATGATCGATTTCCGAAATCCACAACGTATTCGACAGCCGGCTGGAGCGTGCTGGTGGCAACAGGCCAACCCCCCCCCCCCTTCCTACTCACTGCCAGTGGTCAGCGGTAATGTTGTTGTGTGCACGAAAAATGTGGTTATTGATCGGGGAGACAGAGGTCGGCCGGTACGGCGATAAGCTATCGGGTAGCTGAGAGCGGATCATAATTACAACGCTCTCACCTAGATGGCTGTGGTGTTGATGACAAGGATGTGATATGTAAACAAACACTTGACTCGGCTGGTCATCAATTACACGTCAACGAAGTGTTGCCGATGTCCAGAAAGAGGAACAAAAGTGCTTAGAAAAAAGAAGAGAGAAAGGAAGAAAAGATCTGGAAAATTTTTGCAAATCTTGAAGGTCTTGCCATTGCACAAGACTTGTCAAGTACTACTATAACAGAAGAATGCTCTAGATTTTTGCAGACATAAAATAACAAGGACTTACCGCTCCAGCTCAATTCGCTCCCCATAAACCTCGGCCGATTCCAGAAAACTGACTTCCGCGAGCGTTTTTTGCAGCCTATTCAGCTTCTCTCTCACTGTATCCATACCATCCGAGATGTATGTGAGCACAGTGTCCACCTGCGCCACCAGCTGGAAAAACGCATTCATTCGCCATGACATAACACGACATAATCGTATTCACCGAAGATGACAATTATAAAGAATGCTGTCATGATAAATTGCTCCGCTGAGAACAATTGTAAAAGCAGTTTAAAGATTTATAGAGATGGTAGCGGAAGGAAAATTTGAAAAGCCGCCCAAAGGCGGTCGAGAGTAAAATAACTGGAAATTAAAGAAGCTCCAAAATTGAGATGGCTTTTAAAGGAAAAAAATATTTAGAAAAAGAAACAGAAAAGGCAGTGGATTTATCTGGGGTAACAGACTGGAGTTTAAAATCCAGGATTTTTTGTCGCTTTTACGCTTCAGTTGTATGTTTTGAAGGAGCAAGTAGTTCTGTACCTCCTTCATTACAAATGCATGAAAACAAATGCTCCCTTCAGGGAATTGCAAATCCAGGAAAAAGTAAGAAAAAACTTATAAATCATTGAGAAATAGCGAAATCTCACAACCATTCAGGAATATCAGAATAGAACATGCCTCTCCTTATTTAAAGCCCAATGAGAGGTCGAATTGTATATTTGTTCATTTATTTCCACGACATTTATATTCTACGTAAACAATGAAAAAAGATGAAATTACAGAAAGGGACTGGTTGCTATCATGGGCAAGCAAGAATAACAGTGAATACAGTTTAAGCAAAATTTTTCGGTGAGACATATAAAATAGAGAGCAGACTAGACAAATAATACGGAACGGAATTGCTCTGTATCCCTCAAAATTCCGTTTTAGAAAATTTGGAAGATGACCGATCAAAATTGTAGAATTTTCTGCTACATGTTATACAAGTTTTAGGCAGAGAAAGTCACCGGTGGAATTGCAGCTAACTTCCTGTAATGGCATTAGGTAAAATTTTCACGGCCACTTGGCCACATCAATGAGAAAATCGACTGCTTTGAGACACCTCCGAAGGTGGGTAACAGAACCAAAATCGGGTGTGTGAATTTATTCTTCGAGTGCTCCCATTTCAGATTAGGATTTGGGTGTCCTTCAAATCACCGCCCCACAGTTCGAGAAACGAGAACTGTTCCACAAACAATTCTCGCAACGACAATTTTCTTTCTTAGTTATATACTGTTCGAAAAAAAGGTTAAAACCACTGTTTTAGACTAAGGAAATTCAATAGCAATAAGTCATGTTAACAGAGAGCAAAACGCAGTGGAGGAGTAGTAACTATAAAACAATTGAGTTTTCCACATTAACAGCCTTTTCATGGAATTATGACACATATGCCCACTGAGAGTTCAGGTAAGTTGAATGCAAGCCAAGTTTTGGTCAAAAAGCTAAAGCTCCACGCAAGTATGTATTTTGGAAAATAAATTTATCACCAAACATCCAAACTCACCGTTTCATTGATTCCCTGTGCTTTGCTCTTCAAGTGCACTATATCCTCCAAGTTTTTGATATGCAGCGAAGCATTTTGACAAGTGTCATTCAGGCTGTTCGTCTGTAAACATCCATAAAATTGTTGACGATCACAAACCAAACAACGCTGGTGTTTCCAAGGATACTCTCAAAAATAACACAAAGATCCAGACGGACTCTTTTGAAATCGCATCTAAAAACCCCTTAAACATGACAGGTGTCGACGCGGCTGCATTGTCACTCATTCCAGAAATATAAACAGCCTCCACCCCCCGGAGTTGAGCGGGTTCGCCGTGTTTTCCCTGGCTCAACTGACACGTACGCCCGCTAACTTGTCATTCATTACATCACGCACGCATCAAACGAGATCGGCTCAATGAAGCTTCTCACTTGTTTTCCCTCGGAAACGAGTTTATTGGGAGCAAAGTCAGGTTGCGGAGGATCTCGACCACACTCTATGCAAAACAACGCAGCGGGTGCGCTCACCTGGGCGATGGCGAGTTTGAATCCTCGATTGACGTCAGCCAAGCCGTTCAAGGATTTGGTCACTCCACGATTGATATGTTCATTGCCAAACAGGCAGAGTCCAAGGAATACGCTGAAAAGCAATATTTACGCATAGTATGACAACAGTATGCGGAATAGAGACCTCTGCCACATTCAGGCACTCGCTGTCAGGATTCTTCCAAGACAAGACGGCGAAATGCAGTGATAAATGAACGGAGCACTCTTACTGCTATGAGAAGCAACGACATCTTGTGAAAATTTGCGAGCTAGGAGAGAAGGGCTTACACCATGATATTTTAAAAAGATAAGGAACGTGGAATAGAAAACCGGAGGGCAGGAATTTTCTGGCACACATGTGTGCCTTATCTTTTCGAAACTTTTCGCACCATTGGAAAATCTCAGCCAAAAAGTTAGTTGTTGTAGGATTTTCACGACGCCGTAATCTTAAGTTGATAAGCAAAAGTATGAACTTCCCTTCTACCGATCCACTACGCATGCATGAATACATCATTCTGTGAATTTAAGAATAATATTTGAAAAACATCAACAATCCATCCCTTTCAAGTGTTACAGCAATAAAACTGTAGCATTTTATCCTTAGGAAGTTGAGCAAATCAAACGCTGAATGATTTTGAGTCACTTTTTCATCCATAACCGCTTAGATCCCGCTACCCCTAGATAACCTCTGAACGGCACTGCAAAGAAGCCTTCAGAAAGAGAGCGTGAAGTTTAGTGCACTTCTTGCGTACTGAATCAACAACTCCTTATCAGTGAATGTACTGAAAACAAGAAGAAATATGTAATGTCAGAAAAACCAGCTAAATAGCCATACTTTCCCGCCGCAGTGCGATAAACATCTCGTAGTCTTGAAAAAAAAAAACACTATCAAATTCATGAAACTGCGCCTGGATGATCAAAACAGACGCGGACAAATTGTCAACAAAACCTCAGCTGAGCCTTTGTTTTCCCAACAGAGGTCCACACTATGAAGTGGGTGATCCCGCCACATTTCGGAATGTCCAGAACGGTCAAATTTGGCTTCAAACTGTGAGGTTTATTCTGTTGGAAGACTCAGCAAAACAACATTCCTATCCACGAAAATACACTTGAATGCTCCTATACCAATCCTGATAGTGCAGCAAATGTGAACAAGTTCTGGTAGTCTTAGCCAAGTTCATTTGAATAGTAAATAAGAGAAAACATATGGGATTTCAACACAAATACATTTTTCTTGAAACAGTAGTTGGGTCGCTCCCAGCAAATATCCTCTGGGAGAATAAATCGCATACCCTGGTATTTCTGGATACCCTGGCACAACACCTCGTTTGAGAATTATGGATTCGTGTACAGCATCGATCTAAAGAATTCACTGAAGGCGACATTACTAGATGCCCTATAAGCCTTGGTGTAGTGCAACCATTCAGTGCCGACAGAATAAAGGGTTGAATTTTTTCTATAACCGCACTAACCCTCTAAAAAACCATCAAATTGCAGAATTGTCCTACGTACTTGTCCATGACAAACAAACGGAGCTAGAAAATGAAAACCTATTCAGGATAACGATGACGGATATTTGAATCCTCGGAAATTCCATACGAGGACAAAGAAAAAAGTGCAATGTTTGCACACGATCCCTGCACAGCGTTCTGAGCGCGAGGAACGGACGTAATTCCAGTCAGTAGCCTCCTCCTGAATGCCACTCCGGCTGCAATCGCCCGCGCGAACAGACAAAACGCAAACAAAAACATCAAAGGAAGCGGCCGGTCGGTTTAGGTCAGCGGTACGTCGCACAAAAACCCGCCGGCACGAGCCTGCTGCACAGCTGGAGCGCGAACTTTCAAATTCTCAACGTCCACGGTGCTCAGGAAATGGGACGAGACGCTTATGTAGATCTTTGGTCTGTGGGGACGTGTAAGAGCAAGGATTTCTTAAAGACTCTCACTTAGATTCTAGCACTGATTGGGTTCGGATGATTTGACAGGTTGCTCAAAATATTCGAGGAATTCCTGGAAGAACAAAGGGCTGAGAGAAAATTGTCCCGGATAATGACAACTAATACAGGTCGTTCCACTAGTAACTAAATGTTTACTATTATTGAGCCAAATCCAGTCCGCAGGATAGCAGGAATCACTGCCGCAATGACCGCAACATCCTTTGGATATTTATTAAAACTGTAATCATCTTTGGTGATAACTAAAAAAATAATAGAAAACTGACAACAGACTAATAGAAAACAAATTTCAAATTCGATATATTAGTTTTTGTGCATACTCCGAAGTTCCATGTTGCCTCAACCTGGACACTTACGGAAAGATTTTCCAACACACCAATTTACAAAAAAAAATCCTAAAAACAAGGATACGTGCAAGCCCACACCTCTGGCTGAATGAACTGTGTAGATAGAACGCCTCGAGTAGCATTGTGGATTCAGCAAAAGCGTATTCATTCAGGACAAAGCTGTTGTTTGCAAAACGATCCCCTGAACCCGCGGAACACCAGACGAACGCGTACAAAGCCTTCAATTCAAGCGACCAGTTGTTTGAATTCAAGAAATGTCTCAAAGGCTCGATGTTTCACAGCGAGAAGTGCACGCAGTAAACAAAATGGCCTTCGTAACCTCAAGATGGCAGCGATTCAAAACATTTGGAGAGTTAAGGGAAATAGAAGAGAGGATAAAAGGAGAGGAAAATGAAATCGAAACTCACAAACATAGTACACTGAGAATAAACAGTACTGTAGATAATCGTCGAACTTTTCTTCGTGACTTTCCGGCGGTTTCCTCACGTGAGCAACACTGACATATCCATGTAATCACAATTGTGAGAAGCAGCAGAAGTGTCACGATGCCACAAGCGGCCGCTAATAGCGCCAGACTCTGCAAAAACCAACATCTCACATAATAGATCTCTTTAAACCGTTCCTTGGCCTCCTGACGTTTCTCGGCGTTTTGCTCTCCTCATCCATCTATTCGGCAATCCCTTTGGCCGTGATCACTGGCCATTGTCCAGAAAATTGATGGTTCCCGTGTCCGGTGGTCGTTCCGGCGCCGAAAAAAATTCCGACGAGATCGAAACGACCACGGCTTAGAAAAAGCGCCTACCATTACAAATGGTGGTACTAATAATTGAGAAGCTGTATGTTGCGCTGACTCATATGCAAACACAAACACGCGATCCGACTCATATCACCTCATTATACGACTCATCGCTCTCCCATGCGTCGTCCTCGCATAGTCACGGCCAGCGACCTTTTCATTCCGTTTTTAGCCCGCTCAAAACAGCGGCCAGATGGCCCATCAATCACGAAGGCCGGTAGGAAGTACCTTTACAGAACCTCACCAGCCGGTGAACTTTTTGGTAGCTGAAAGAAAGACAGAGGTCCGACGCATAATCGAGCGATATGATCGCCGAGAGTTCTGGCTGGATTGCGGCCAACATTCACTGGTTTACGATCAAATCGTGGATTGTTTATGGCCGATCTTATTAGTGACCCAACTCGAAAGATAATTTATAGTCCCACTGTTGGTCTAGGGGATTTCGCCAAGCCAGACCTCCCCAGAACAGGGCGAGGAGGGTAATAGCACTTCCAGACACGCAGACAACGTAAAATTTGTCGCCGAACCAGGCTTTTTGTGCTAGTCAGGCAATCTTCGAGCTGACTGTAACAGGACGAATGTTCTCGACGTCTTTACTCATCAGATAGGCAGCGCTGAGCCCTAAGCTCGTCCCTATTCAGCGGGGTCTTTGTCGTTCGTGTGCTCGGCATATGCGATCAGGGTGGTCTTTGACAATTGCCGCTACTTGGTCTTCTGGCCAAGCCCAGCACATCGCCTCATTTACATTCATAGGCGCATATGACCACTAGACTTACTCCTCATATAACCGCATTGTGACTCAATCCGCAAAGTCAACTCACAAAGCAAAGGAAACAAGATTTTTTGAAAGGCTTAGAAACCCTCACCTGTGCATATTCACTTCGCCAGCTGAGCTCAAAGTTGTTAGGAATCCTCTTGAATTGGAAATTAAAATGCGGAATAAAGGTGAATATAGAAATGAGGATGTCAAGCATGCTCGATCGTTCTTCAGTTTAACATTTCTGAACAATTACTTTATCGATCAATAAAATACGATCAATAGCTGCTAGGAAAGCTGAAGCCAATGAAGCCCGAACTGGACAGATGGTGAGGTTTCAATGGACAGTCCCCTAGAGAACGGTGTCCAGAAAAAGAATAAGAAAAACGAGGTGTCCGCAGCAAAATCTGGACAAGCGCCCAAAATCATTGGGAACGGAGGGGAAAGCGAGGTTGAAAAAAAGCAAGGCACACAGATTTAGCTGAGTAAAAAGCAGGGGAACCAGTTCATTCAGTACCTAATGGAACCGAGTGGCTGCAGCATAACACTCAGCGGAACGACCGCAAGAACTAGTTGATAGAAGTCGCGGCATAAACAGAAACACAATACTTGTGCAGTGGAGTTTGCTGTGGATCGGTGCTCAGTAGCGGAGGAAGCTGTTGTGAGGTAATTGTGAGGGTGGGACGAGTTGAAAAGGAGTTCGAGAGAACGATCGAAGCGATGTGTGACTATGCAAGGTGTGCACACTTTTAAATTCACCACCCACACCGGGAGGCCATGCACGACGACAACAACAATCAATCAACATCATCCGCGTCTATTACGCGATATGACGAACGCCGGCTTTCCTCAGCCACTACCTCATCCATATACCTCGAACTTATGATGCCATAAGGTGCTTGCTGGCGGCAGGTACGGCGCAGTAATACGACCGATGAACGTGGGAACTTGGAAAACGGCCAAACCTAACGACGGCGCTGGTTTCACTGAGGTTAAGATGAGGATAAACGACGAGTGAGTGAGTACTAGCGAGGAGGCCGCGTTGAGTTAGGGGCGGGCCGGCGTTCCTAATCGATCGACAGTCCAGCCCGGCCCACCACGATTGTGATCCAATACATCGGGTGCGGCAAGTTCTGATAAGGAGTATCCCCGGGACAGGTCAGAAGTCATCGGGGAATCGCGGACGTGCACCTGGAAATTGGCCCGCGTTCGCCTCAAGTACAAATGAACGCGTCCTTCGTCGCTGCCGGCCCGCACCGGAACTCGACCGACCTCACAGATTGATGAGGTCGACCAGCGAGGGCGAGAACCACTTAGCCAGATATGGGCAGATTTCTACAAACAGTCTTGCTTTTTCTCGTGGATTTTATAGCTCTTGCCTGGACCGGTTGTTATTCTCACGGGGTCAGGTTATTGGACGCAATTGCGTGAGAACAAGTGCTTGTTGCAAGCGAAGACCAGACCACCCACTAGGGACTAACTGAATCACCTCTTGGGCTCGCTCTCACGCTTCTTGCACACCTCGCATTACATATTGACAGTAATTTAAGAGGTTCCTCTTCACAAACATTGTTCCATCCATATTTCATGTAGCATTTTCCTCCCTGAGAAAGAATGCGCAGCCATGGGTGCGAGGGACAGGAATATAAGGCAAAATTCCCTGAATGCTGAACTGGGGAGGCAGTTGTCCAATTGTTCTCCATAAAAACAAACACACACAGACATAATTTGCAGGCGATTTAATATCTTTTTCCCATGTTTCAGATTCGGGCATAAATTGCACAGCGGACTTTCCCAAACAACGCATTTCTGCACTTGATTTGCCCTCGCCGCACAATGAATGCTCTTACAAATCGTCGAAAAGACAGCCGAAACGGCTGTCTGGCACCAGAATCACATCCTCGATAAATATGCGTTGACGACGAAGAAATGCGATCGCAATGACACGGCGTCGTCAACACAAAGGGTAGTAATTGAGGGGAAAATTCGCTGCTCGACGCTAGCGAAAACGGCTAGGAGTGCGAAAAATGCGGTCACGGAGGCGAACACGCTGCCAGCAAAGGAAACCGGTAAATCATTGCCGGGGTTTTTGGCCGGCTGACTGAGGTGAGAGAAGGATGTGTGGCTGGGCAGCAGATTACCAGTTGTCAACCTCGTCTTCACGCGTCGTTGAACCCTCGCCGAGTGGTCCGTAATGGCTGTATCCGTCAACGAACGATGACCGCTAGAATCACGGAGGGAGGAGAACGAATACAGGTACGAACAGTGACGCCTCAGAACTGGTTTTCACTGGCATTCGATGGGGCGTAATATTGAAATTGAGCCTATTTTACACAGCAGCACCAGTTACTGCTAGGCAACGCAACATTCGCTGAGACATAGAGGCTAAAATTGAGGAAGTAGAGCAGGAAATTGCCCAAGAAACAGCACATCCTCGGCGGGAAGAGGTGGGGCGAGCCGCGGCGAAATGGACTACGGCGACGAGGATGCCGGGAACGAGATAGATACGCAAAAAATGACTGGAAATCGTGCTGTTCCTTTCCGAACGAACAGCGAACGCCGACAAGCCGCGTATTGGCGGCGGCCAGACGGAGGCAGCGCGGTCAGCGCTCCGCCCCACGACGGAACAATCTGCATATCCAAGGAAGACACGCAGCTTGCGAGGGTCGGCAGTCCACGTGTGGGGAAAAAACCCCACCTGACGCCACGAGTACCCCCGTTAGACGCACTCGGCAACAGCATAACCACGAGTTCTGGTTCGAACTCACCTCAGCGAATGTTCGTATTTTCACGGATTGTTATGCTAATGTTAGCATAGTGAGACACGAGGCACGAACCTCATTCACATTTCGTCGATCTTGAGAGCGTTTTTGAATGCAATCCAGATCGCCGTCGACAACGAGGGACGTCATAGCCCTCTTATCAAAGGTCATAAATTCTGGAGAGGCCTTGGAAAGCGAGGCGTTACTCATCGGCACTATTACTGCTCGATGAAAAACGCGACGAAAAACGAACTATCGCTAAGTATAAATGACAGCCGTTCCTGTGGGCTGGTTTTCACTCACAAATCCAGCTCTTCAGAGGTGCTTCTCGCCACTAGAGGAACTCCATGAGCTGAACTTGACTGATAGGAGAATTTTAGGACAAGCAGCTGCTTGCAACATGTTGTTCTCTGGTTTCTGTGCAGCGACCCCCAACTATAATTGATGGATTACTTAGCTGCTGCTGCCCAGCCCACCAATTCGTGGCATTCTTCATCTGCCAACGAGAGCTTACGCCTGAATCAGATCTCTAAACGTTCTTTCGTTCGCCCTCGCCGCTAATTCACAGTATCTATTATCTGCACCTGTGATTTTCAGAGCGAAACGTTTATTGCGAATTTGACACATCACCAATAATGCCTCCGTAAACGGTAGTTCTTTTTTTTGCCAACTATGATTTTCTGCTATCGGCTGATCTCAATATTCGTGAAAAGATTTGTGCGGAGATCTGAGCAATGGAGGAGTGGAGCATCCAGGAATGCGCGACCGGTTTGACTTGCACCTCCTTATGTGGGAAAGTGTGTCACATGGCAAATATGTAAGTCTAATAAGGGTGTTCTAGGTGTCACAGGCCAGTTTCCCAAAACAGATATTTATTAGTATTAATATGTTCGTAGTTGTTACACCCATAAGCAAGTATTGTGATTGTCTAAAACATGGGGGCGCGGAGGGGAGAGATAGGCAAATTCTCGGGAAGGCCAAAGTATCTGTGAGCAGATTGACTTGATATACGAGTTATTTGGAGTAATTGGAGTAGCAAAGAAATCGGAAAACTCACAAATTTGCAGTAGTTTCAAATTACAGAGCAGCAGAGAGAGACCTCTACATAGTTGCGCGTGTTTTCATGCACGTTGCCTAGACCACGTGCGTCTGTTCAGGCATTACTCCGGATACTTTTTTCCTGTTGTAAAGTAGTGCTTTTCTGTGGTACTGTTAACATGACTTCTTTGATGAACATACAGGGAAATTTCACGGAGGTTTGCTCCAACCAGAGGATTTTTCCTACATTAAATGTGAGAAAGTTGTAAATATTGCTACTACGATGAAATGGTAAGCTTATGTTGTCGTTTTTTTCTAGTGCATCAGAAACCTACGAGTATGGAAAAAATCAAAAAATAGGGAAAAAGGTGATAATGAAGGTGAAATCAAGCGAACCACAATCATGGCAATGGATAGGCTATGTGTTTTAGAGAATAATCACAAACAGGAACGGCTGAAGAAAACACTAATACTAGTATAACGTCGATATTCAAATCTCTGGATTATTTCCAGGCCATTTCACTGCATTCAGCTACCTCACTGCATACAAAAACTAACTACGTAGGTTGAGAGGAACTCCGTTCAGTGAAAGCGCGACTACCCAAGCGTGCGTATGAGCTTATGCAGTCATTCATAAAGCTAATCCTGGCCCTGCAGATGGTTTCACTCCATAAATAGAATATTCAGCGGGGATGTGCACAAAACAGGCGAAAAGGGCAGGAGAGTGTGGTTGCACTCGTTGCTGAAGAGGCTGGAAATTAAGAGGGGGACGGCTGAGAGCTGGGAATCCCACGCTATCGAAAGTTAAATCCAGCAAAACACTGATATTTTGGAATCTTTCAGTGCTCTTCTTCCTAGCCATTTATTTTTACGCATCTCCATCAGCTGCCGGCCGTGCAAGCAATGCTTGTCGTGGCTTTATGGACTTGAAAAAGAGCGTCTTGTGGCGTTGTGGAAGCGTCAGTGAGAGGTGCGTAGTATACGCAAGAGGAGGGGCACCTGCAATCCTGAATGTGTGGCATTGAAACAGAGCCAAAACAAGGAGTTCTGTTAGCTTGGCTTTCTAGATTTTTCTGGAATTCCAAGTTATCTCTGCAAAAGTCGTTGTTCCTTACAAGCTAGTTAGACACGCGAGCACACCATGCACTTTACAATTACGCCAATTTTTCCGGAAAATCTCGTCTATTCTTGCATAGCTTGAGCAATTTCTATTGGGAACCCTGCAAGGCCACGGGATAAAAAGGACTGGAACAGAAGAATCCGATATTGAAACAATTGTAGAACCACTAAAAAAACTAAAACTTCAAAACAGGGATACCTATGCATGTATGTATAATAGGTTCAAACATTCGATGGGAAGTTTCCACTGGAAGGATAGTGTGAGGTTTTCTTCGCAAGAAAATTTCGATTTCTCTCAAATCACACGAATAAGTTCAGAAGAAGGGGAACATCGAAGTTCCAGTAAGCGGCGAAAATTGAGCGAATCCGTTTGAGAAGTTCCAGGAAAGTTATTTGCAAATTATCCGAAAACAAAAATGCAGTGAGGCATTAATTTCGTAAAAAAAGAGTGGATGAGGGAGATCACAGAAAGCGGGAGGAGGTCGTACAGAGGCGGAGGTGGAAGTGGACGGGTGGGGAACGTCGTACTAAGGGTCGGTTTTTACCATCGTCACGCTTGACCCTGTCTCCATAACGTGACTCGTTTCGCAAATCCTAATCCGTGAAAGTATTCATCACCTAACATTAGGATGACGAACAATCCAAGACGTTTTTGTTTTCACAGAATATCTACAAGGAATGAGAGGAAATTGTCACTGACTAACGTTTCTAGGCACTGATTAACATGACCAGAGTCAGTCAAGGTAGTAAACTGGAGTAAACAACTCCTGAATCAACTCTTCACTCCTTCTGTTATGTGCATAAATTGGACAGAATCTGAGTCCTTGGTAAGGCTACACAAATTATCTACCACGGTTTTTTTCCACTGGATTGCGTGGTGTTTGTGGTGACATACACATTCCCACATTCCAAGTGACTCACGAGCTCGTAAGATCCATGCTGCAGTGAGGTTTTCGAGGAATGAAAAAGACACCAGCTGTCCTCAGAAAATAGCTCTCATGGAATTTTTCGGAATTTCGTTGACACTTGGGGTGGAAACGAGCTCACCACGCGGCGCTCCAGAGGTGTTGCTTTGCTCGGGGGTTGGAGGAATTAGCCTAAGCTTTCTGCTGTTCCAGCTTTATGCGAATGAGAAATAATGAATAATCGAAGACCAAGTGAATAGGTAGCAATGTAAACAAAACAAATGAAGAGTGTTTAGCACTGAGTCCATAAATAGGAAGCAATTTTGAAGGAAACTAAGCTCAGAATTAGAAGAGCGAAAAAAATCTTTTTTTATAGTTTTCTCGAAAATTTCCTCACCTTTCTGTTGTGTCCTTTTTTCGTCAAAGTTAGTAAACTTTTACCCTATAAAGAGGGGATGTTCGTTTGTTTAAGAGTAATGATTGATTATGGTTGTGATGGTGAAAAAACGTACGAGGTGGTTGCGGAAAACTGTTCTGAAAATTCCACCCCCCCCCCCCTCACCAAGAATGGGTCACTGAATTTCTGAAATTACTGATCCTGATGAAAAATGTTGTGTGAAGTTTCCTCTTATTGTCAATTTTTGTTAATATTTTTAGAATATTCATTAGTGATTATTAAACAACAAAATTACCATTTTTACTAATTTTATTATTCCATCTGGGCCTGCGGAGTGGTCGAGTTTCCACTTTTTTCTTACGCCCCCTTGGCTAGCGACTCCTATGTCATGAACTGGTATGTAACTCAACATATTTATTTATTTATTTATTTATTTATTTAATAATACACCAGCATGGTGTGCCTGATCATGAAAACAACAAAACAGTCAAAAAAAATGAAGAATCAGTACATACTGAGTTGTGAAAGCTGGCTAAAACAACTGACTCGTCTTGGATCTTTGCGGGAATAGTTTTGTAACACCGGCGAGGATACAAAATTAGGCATGGGAGCTGAAACTGGGTAAATGTATATGCTGGTACTAATGAAGCTAGAGTCATATTGTAACCTAGGAAATCGTCTTTCATAGCTAATAAAAGGGTGACTGAAAGGTTATTATTTTTTGAGATGTTGTCAAAAAAGGGGATCGATGAGAGCCCAGGTGTTATTTTAAGAAGAAGTTTCATTTTCAGGGACGACCTTGTAAATTTGTTAGGAGGGCAAGTGCACACATGAAGTTTTACTCTGCCGTTTTATATGGACATTTGGCATAAAAAAGACGTTTAATAGAGTTTGAATGCCTATTTCACAAGAACTTGCTCTTGCTCGCTAATTTTTCCTATATTCTGCTCTCCATGAATAAAACACTATTCCTCTCACTCGTTAGCGAGGCTTCACTAAAACCTAATTATCCCTGCTGTTGGATGAAGCTTCATGTGCCAGAGATCTGCATAGTGTTTATTCACTGCGTTGTTGTTTGTTGTCAGTAATAGCAGCTATTAGTGTTAATGGCGAGCCGTTTCGGATCGTACTCACTCACCGCCCCCTCTCCAGAGCAGGTTCCATGGCGCAATCGAACTAATATAACTTGATGTGTGTCAGCGAGTAAGTTCACTAGGGGAACTGCCATGCATACTAGTGTGAGTGGACCAGGTTGATGGCACTTCAGTGCAATCCAACAAGTTAAGTAGAAGTGCAGGGGAGCAGGCCTGAGATTTATTTCGGCCTACTCCGGTTGCGCGCTCCTCCGAAGATTAGTTGGAGGATGGAGCGGGTCAAATAAAGGCAATAAAACACGTCTAGACAGAAAAAAAGGGCAAACACGACGGAACGGCCATCACCTAAAATACACCCGCTTTCCTTACCTTATTCAAAGTGCATTTCTGTGGTCTCTTTTAACCCTGCCAAGAAGACGTTTGTGCCTTAATGGCAGTGTCTCATATCATAATAGAGAGATTTTGGTTCTTCAAGCTGATCGCAACGGTATACATCTTCCCTCACAAAAACGCCGGATAAACCCTTTTTTTGAGCTCATTCTTTTCGGAGCTTCCGAGGTGCGCGTTGCGACAGACTACCACAAGAGTTGCGGAGTTGTGGTATTCGTTGCGGTAGTGATACTCAACGCTGGCGCTTAACATGTCAGGAGTGCAACTCCTTGTGACAGCTGTCGCAGCGAGTACGCAGAACTCTCCAAAAGTGAGCCAAAGTACGATTTTTCCAGTTTCGTAAGGAATAGACATGAAGGGAATAGAGAAAATAAGAAAGAATTGTGTTCAGTATCGTCTAGAGATTCTTCTTAGGTTAAAATTTCAGGATCGATTTTCAGGTGGCTCACTGCCTTTGAACAATTATGCTTTTGATGATGTTTTAACATTATTTCACACCACAATAATGATCTTTCCATGTGCATAGTATCATATTAATCATCTAATGTTTCACTATCAAAAATATTTTTTCCATTGAAATTACAATCCCTCTGAGCACATATGCAACAATGAGAAGTCATTAAAAATTGTTCGAACTGGCAATTGCCACGGAATTTCAAACCTCGATTACTATTTTAAAACTCCAGAAATAATTTAGCTTCCAAGCTCGTGTTAGTAGAAACTACCATTAAAAGTTCGGAAAGGTTAGTGTAAAAGGTTCACACTTGCATTGTTAGAAATAATTTCGAAGATTTTTATTTGTCTAAGCCTGGTGCCAAAAGTTTTTCACTGTGAGCGGCTGTAAAGAGTGTTGTTGATTCCAAAAATGTTATGTGTTGAGTATTGTCTAGATTTGAACAGTGAATGCAAAGTACCGCTAGGTTGAGCTCACGCCGTGTTCTGGTTTTACAACTGCTCTCAGAGCTTGGAATCACTGAACTTTTCAGATTATTCCACAAGCGATATTTATAAATTTGTGCACTATATCAAATACATATTTCATACAAAGTGACCACGAAATCATGCGCTGTTGGTCTAAGCCAACGCTTCATTTATTCTATGTGTCCTGCGTCAAGGAATTGCTAAGACTGTGATGCACTTCAAATTGAGCTAATTAAGGGGGGGGGGGGGTATGGTTGTTTGTGGTTTGTGTTTTACAGCCATGTATGCATAATACAGTGATGGTAATAAGTATGCATGTCCGTGCAAGCGGCTGCCTCATAAGGAAAAAGCGGATTCAACCGGATATCAGGATTATTTGAATGAATCGGTGATTGATTCAGGTGACAAAGCCATGTTAGGAGCAGGAGTGGGTTCAATTATCTATGCTTAAGGAGTTTCTTACATAAATATGTTACTAGTGTAATTAACCCAAGGGTGCTGCAACAGGATTGGCAGGGCAACGACACGTTCTAGTAGGTTTTTTAGACCTATTTTTTTTTCAATGCCTTCTTGCCTTACTAATGAAAGCATACTAGAGGAAATCCTAGGCTTCTAGTGTAATAGTGAACATGGTACAAATTGAAAACTGTTCTACTTAGTTTCATGTTCGTGTTGAAGCCATGAGTTGTCATTTACCAATGATAAGCAAGGCAATGTCTCGGTTCATTACAATTGCTCATAACCATTAGTTTTCGAGGCCCTCCGCCAGCCTTCTCGACGGAAATCTGCTGGAGAATCCCATAAAACGAAAGTGGACAACCAGGTTCCTAACAAAACGCACTTCCTTCGTTAGTCTGAGAGTCCATTAACTAATCATAGTGATTCTGCCCTCAGACTGTCCATGTAAGGGCACATCGCGCACTCCACAGATTTTTGCCAATACAACTGGTCGTTTGCGGGGTGAAAGTATAGACTTTTTGCCTGAAGTGGAAGCGGCGATATTGAGGAAACCTGTTCACCACCTATTGCGCATTTGAACATACGTTATAGAAGGTATTCGGACATATAACTCAACTCGACGACCTCACTGTTACTCGCGTACTGTGGTCGCCACCCTGACATGTGCCGTCTCTTACTATTTGCTATACTCATAATGAGTAACAGTAAAGCGCTCAGTGATGACCCGTCGTCAGCTCAACTACCGAACGTCACCGAAGTCACGCTAGTAGCTGAATTCGAGGAGATCGTGCGAAACGAGACCAATGCCACCAGTGAAGCGCTGGACACCGTGGGATTCCTAGAGCAGAGCTTCCCAGCGCCCAGTGTTGGCCTGACGCAAATGGTCGAGGCAGCTAAGGTGCGTTCACTTTCATAACTTCTTCGTTGATAACCTGTCGTGAACCTGTTCTCTGTAGAAAAACCCAGAGAAGTGCTTACGCGAAAGCTGTTTGGCAGGTGAAAAATAGCCAGGACGGGTTTCAGCGAAATGACACTTGTCCTGTTTCTCAAACGCCAATTGACTAAATACCGGAAGAAACTGGTGAAAGTGGCATTTTCCTGTAGCTAATCTCCCAGAACCGCTGCGCATCTAGCAAAACACTTGTACAAACAATACAAAAAGTGGAAAACCAGTATGTCGGCTGATCATTTGCTTGCGTAGCGATCTTGTGAAGGGAGAAGTGACTGAATATTTTTTGAATGAACCATTAGCTATGCATTCGGGAGGACTCTAAGACAACACTCAAGTTTCCCTGCGGAACTCATTTCCTATGTAGAACTTTCGAGTTCCTGAGCTTGCTAAGAAGTCCCCCTCAGAACAGGCTGCATAAAGTCTTCGAAAAGAAAGCGCGAAGCTACCAAGTATTTACTTTCCGGAACTTTGTCCATTCTTCCTTCCATTCATTCGCTCGTTATAGCATCACACAAATAAACCTAGAAAGAATAATCATGTTGATCAAGAAATAATCCTTTAGCTGGAATGCCATTTGAATGTGCGCGTAGCACAGTGAATGGGAAGAAAGTCAGGTGCTACAGTAATAATTTCCGGTATTGTCAGCCCAATCGAATAATTTCCGGATACTTCCAGTAATCATTGAGAAGTTTAAGAATAGGCGGTAGTGTAGGTGCTGCTAACTTCCCGCCAACCAGAAAATGATAGGATCAAAGGGCAAAGTTGTGATTCAGTCTAGGACTAGTCGCATAGTGCAATTGATATTCGAATATCTGAATGATCATTCAAGTTGTGCTTGATTCGGTCAATACTCGTGAACTTTTTCGCGATACCTACCAAAAAAAAAGAACTCAATGCATGCTCAGCTGCGGCCAGCGCCCTCTTGCCGAAATTGATGATTGCTTTCTCTGAATGTCCTTGGAGAAGCTTCGATGAAGCATTCGCCCAGTTCGACCTTCCAAGAACCTCGGCACGTCAGAGTGATAGATTTTTTCTTAGTGGAGGCATGCTCGATGTTGCTATGAGCTCCATTAGGCCTACCCTTTCGCGAATATGTCTTTTTCGAAAGCGGGAAAGAGGAGTAAATAGGAGTGTGATTTAGCGCTCACATACGGCTTATCTACTCAGCCATACAGGTAGTCTGCACTATACTAACAAAGTTTGTCAGGGAATACAGGGGAACTTTGGGTTTATCAGCATATTTGCAGACAACAATGGAAAGCAATATCTTAACGATAGCACCCACGGAAATCCGGGCACTCAGCATATCGTCGCATATCTCGGAGCTAAAGACACAGAACCCTTACGTGGTCATTTCCAAAAGCCCACAAAACGTGAGGGCAATCCTTGAAACCGGAGAATCTATAGCAATGCGCTGCATAAACTACCAAAATAGGCCTAGATCTGTAAGCTGGTGTGTCGGAGTGGTTTGTCATATCATTCGCATGCATCCACCTTTACTCGCAATACATCCACCAATAGGAGATCATTCCTTGTGTTTATTTTTCACAATTGAGGTACACTAGTAAACATAAGCACGAGTAGGACTAACCTTTGCAAGAAATCTTCCGTGAGTGTTGCTTTCCAGTGAGATTAACCGCAGTGCTGAATCACTCATCGTTGCTCAAATCGCTGAGAAGAGCACGAGAAAATGAAATCGAAACGAGAAGAATAGTCTCAATTAACATTCCACCTCAATATCGCAGCTCCTCTTAGCTGCTCATGCTTCGAACTTCTTCTATTCAGAATTCCCAAAAATCTCGCGTATTGTGCTCGTTCTAAATTCTAGGCTTCAGAGGGCTTAGGTTGGCTCATGTCCAACATGATAAAGAACACATATGTCTGAGTGCGCGTCTCGTTGAAAGTGGCCGTGCACCTTCACTTGGTGTTTGCAATAACTGCGATTTTTGAAATCGATCATATTTATTTTATCCTTCCCAATAAATGCGCTCTGACGGGTGCGCTAATGTGGTATGTATGGGTGCACCTGCCAATAAATAAAATGTTTATCTTTGTGTGCTAATTCACCATATTTATGGCGAGGGTTCGTACTGTACTTCTATTATCGGTTATTGGACTGGAAAGAGTAGAAACTGTAGGGCACGGGGTACACAACAACAAGGCTCCTCTCGAGTCCTTTCTAAATGAAGATCTGCTCCCACTACACCTGGGATTTACTGCATTCAATGAAAGGCCACGCTAGCACACCTGTACACCACAGAAATTTTGAGAAGAAAGAGCAACCGAATATAAGGGACTAGCTTGGTTGCTTGATTGCATCCAGAACTTCCCCCTTCCTGCAAGCATCCTTCCTATGTTGAATTTTGAGGAGACTTATTCACACAAGTTTTCAAACGTGAAACAGACCTATTTGTGAGTCGACAGTGGTTCACAGCCACGAAAGCGTAAAGTAACTCCTCATCAATACATAACGCGCTCTAAAGTTTACTTTACACTTGTGTACTGTAACAAAATTGTATAAAACCAGTAATGTCTGCTCCAGTGATATGCTGAAGTATGACCTCATAGACTACTCAAAACAAAAATCGCTGGCATCAGTAGCGGCGCATTTCGATCGGAAGATCGAAGTTCTAAAGAACTATTGAGCGTATTTGCCGCATGCTTTCAGGTGGATAGATCCTGGATCGCACACCTCTTCTGCTGCTCCAAGTCTCCTATGGAAGAGAGCCGTCGAAGTGATAAATTAAAATTCAAGACAGCATAAAATATGTAGAGGAAGGGGAGGGACAGGCAAATGCTTATGGTCGGTTTGGGGTTTCTTGGCTCCTCACGTGCAATAGAGGTATGTATCTATGAACAGTTTATTCACAAGAACATATTTTCTTACACTGGCTAAGATGATGAGGAATCAAGGAGTGAATTTTGAATGCGGTCTGCATTCAATGCTGTTACACAACTGCACGGATAGATCGCCTCCGGTTCCACCCTTTTGGGCTCTGAGGAAAACGAACTCGCCGGAAAAGTAATAAACGAATTGGCAACAACATTGGGCGCTATGTTTGACAATACAGTTAACAGAGCCCAAGTCTCAATTATGAGCCCCGTCTGCGAACGAATTGTCCTGGCCCGATGTGAATGGACTCGGCAGCATGTCCCTCTGCTGGACGGATCCCAAATAACCTCAAAAGCGATGAATTCTGATAACCAGATAAGATACACGCAGCAGATTCTGCCAAGTCACACCTTCCAGAAATGGAAATGAGGCATTGCTGTGTGGGGAAGAAGTGTTGCATTCCAACTGCTGCGAGCAACACACTCCCAAAAATTGGGGCTGGGGGCCACATATCGGGTGGATGAGTCAACCATTGTGGCTTTTCAAGTGGATGGAAGTGAGCAGCTACCCTGGTTCTGGTACGCTTTTTAAGTAGAACGGAAAAGGGGCTCTAGAAATCATTTGTTGTGATTGACGGTTTTTTTTTGTTGAAAAACAATGGTTCTGATGGCCATGGACAACTACGCGAACGCGATGCCCATCCCAATATATTTTAAAGGTAATAGGTTTAATAGGTTTTATAGGTAATATAGGTAAATCATGAAGAGTATCAGCTGAAGAATGTTGAAAGGAAATCAATACAGTGACTTCAAGCACGAGCATTGCCTAACTTGTGAATAATTCCTATAATTTTTTACTAGAGAGGGAAAAGACTATTTTATTGGCTGTAATGTCCAACTAGACGCTTGAGGACAAACAACAGTATACTTCCGCCATAAAGATGCTTTCGTGACATCGTTCACGGCGTTCCATAGCGTTCTTATAGATTTGCTACCCGAAAGCCATCATAATAGCGGAGTAAAAAGATTCGATGTGCAGACTAAGCCACTACTCCAGCGAAGGAACGAAAATTGGAGAGGCGTCTTCGTTTTCTCTTAAATTAAGGCAAAAGATGACGTTAGTAATAAGAAGAAGATATCTTAACAAAACGAGTTTTTTAAGGTTTTGTTCGGTTGATAACCTCGCTTTGAACAATCACTTCTTTTTCGAAGAGCGGTAACTTGCAATTATCAGGGATTATAAGTATAATCCATTACAAGTAGGACAATGCATTATAAGTATAAACATCAAGTAAAACTATTTCCATTTCATTCTATTTCTGGGTGAGATTAGAATTTTTCATTATTATCCAGAAATCATTTGGTTTATTAGAAAAATTGGGCTGGTTAAAAGTTTGCCAGTGACATCAGAAATCTTATACTATGGAGCTCACAAAAAGAGCATCTAAGAGCTTGCTCTTAAAATTTGTTCTTTACTGCTCTATACTTTTCTCCTACCTGATCTTTTTTTTCAAAACTCAACTCCACCGGGAACTGTTTTCAAACAAAAACTTCAATATTCAGAACCGAAATTCACCATTATCTTCAAATCATTCATTTTATCTTAACATACGTAATTGTGCCCTAGGATACAATGGCTACATATACTTAGTTCTGCAATAGCTCTCTTACTAGAGAAGCTGCGACTGCCTGAAATTAAATGGAATCTCTAGAATGCAGCTCTTCTATAACGGATACTATCTTGTGGGAGCAGTTAATATTAATACCCAGCCCATTAGTAACATGTACCTACCCTTACGAGCTCAATCGCATCTTTTTTTCCCATAGTCCTAGGGTTCATTATGGTCTAGGATCATGGCAGTAGATATGCGATTAAATTTCTTAGGCTAGGAATTACGTAAGCTGGAACTCCCTCTAGTAATCCCAATTCATTTTAGATTGCGAAAACTGTGTCGCAACGTTTTTGAAAGCTCTTCAAGGATTCTCCACTTCTAGACAAAGTTTTATATGAAGCATCTTAGCATCAGGCTCTTCGCGAAGACAATACCCGTACAATAAATTACTTTCTGAAGCTCAGCATTCAATCAGTTTTACTGGAACAACGTTATTCGAGCCGAATCGACTGCATCCCTAAATGCGAGAAGAAAACTCTTTTGAAAAAATTAAGTGGCTTCACAGGGTGATAACATACTCTTTGGCCAAACTTTGCAAGCCATAGAAATGCCTATGGGTTAGAGTGAAAGGCTAAGATTTTATATGAGCTTACTCAATGTATGAGCTTCGAAAACCATTAGTTAGTTTCTGAGCAAACCCCAGCCTTTCCAGTATAGGCCTGACAACCCTCAGGAGTCGTATAACATTGAGCCCGCACCTCCTCAGGGTCAACTCAACTCCATAATTCTCACAGGGTTGCAAGAATAGGCCCCATAATTTCATAGGAATAGGGTAAAGGTCTGGTCTATAAAGCAACTATATACGCAACTATATCTAGGTAAGTTTGGTACTAGGTAGTAAGTATTAGTAAATGCATCAAAGTCATCGAAGTGACAATTTAAGCACTGACTTCACCTAAACGTTTCCGCGAAAACTGCAACAGATGAATACTTGGTCGTTTTTGCTCCATAGAACGACAACAATAGGAGACACTGCTAGCAATAATAGTGCTTTCACTTAAAGTCATTTTCAAAAAGTTGTTGCCACTCGATGTGTTCTCCACGGATATTTCTTGTAAGAAATCATGGCAGACCTCATCTGGCGGGTCGGTGGTGGCGATCCATCATTTTAGGAGTAAATACCCCACGCTGGAAAACTCTTCATCGTAAGAATTTTCACTTTAGGCGGAATATAGAGGACCGTTTTGGGCCTCATCGGCAATATTTTTTATTCTCTTTTCCAGAGGAGAATTACACATACTAATGCAGTGGGATGTTGCTATCTTGGGTAATTCCTTTAAAATTTGTCTGAGCGAATACTATAGCTTGGAAGATGTAGAAGACAGTCAATTTTAGGCAAATTTGAAGCGTTGAAATAGTTTACCTGCAAAAGTGAGCAGAGGATGAGAGAAGTCGAACTTTCTATCACACAATGAGGAAATGAGCACTGCCCCTTCGCACTAGTTTAATTTCTGATGCTGTCATTTCGCTCAAAGCTTTTGGCATTGTGTCAAATACCAAAGATATGTTGGACGTAACGTACGCACCACAAAAAAACAGCATTCCAACTAATTGTTTGTCAAGGGAATTTCTGCGGGGTTTTTGGCCAATGACTTTATTGTCACCCTGTATATCACCCAGACAGAAAAACCAGAACTTGAATAGGTTAGAGTGGCAAGAAGGACTTAATTGTGTTTCACACTTCGATATGTCAGTACTGCAGTATGAAATACTGAAATAAGCTAATAACTCTTAACGTTCTAAAACGTCCCACACTCAAACAAGCTTCCAGCACTTAAGGAACACTTATGGTAGCGTCACAAAAAAACCTTTCCTTGGATGTAATATCACAGAGGAAAAACCGTTCCGTGGTGCAATTTTAAGCACTGGAGCCCGTTGAGTTTAAAAAGCAGCAAAAAGCACCACATTTATGGAAACTTCCCGTCTCTTAACATAGCATGGTGGATTTTGTCAGGAATTGAGAACTTACATAAGTACTTCAGATAACATTAGCTTTTGTAGTCTGAGAGGTAAGAGGGATAGGTCTGTAACGATACGGTCCCTGCCTTCCATTTTAATAACCTTCATTCGTGCTGAGTAAATAGAATCACTGTACTCCCTCTGAACAATCCAGCTCCTATGTTTCACTCGTACGGCATAAAATGGTCCGGTTCATGTAACCGGAACCTCGGTTTCTTCTATAATCAGCTCCTAACTATGAAATGGGGATATTCTTCTTCAAAAGGGGATCCTTGTGTTTGCCAATGCCCCCTTGCAAAGTGCATACTTTCATCGTATAGGGCTTCCTGAAATTAATTAATCCTGACGAACGTGCTGCTGCCAGTGTCAACAACCATGCGGGTAAGCATACGATAATTAGAATTGCCTGCTCACATTATTTGCCTAGTGGGCCAAATGTGGCAATGTTTTTGAAGTGATGGGGAGGAATAAAACGCTTACAGAGATGAACCGCTCATAAAGAAATTAGGCTTCGTTGTAGCCGAAATGACTCCCCATCGAAATTGCACCCACAGCAATTTCTGTCCCTATCAACAAAACTGCAGTGGTCCAAAAGTAATGTCCAAATCTTGGAGAACATTGTTTCAAAGTTTTAAAATTCTTGACTCTTCTGCGTCCTTCTATTCTTATTTGATACCACCAGTAAGTCAGACGAGTGCTCCTTCATACATTATATTTGCTTATAAAGCCATTCAAATGTTACGGAGTTTTTGAGCCGTTTTCCCTGAGAGCGACTTCAGGTACTAACTTTCGAGGGTTGCAAAATGCGTTGAATGCAGGCAGGAAACGACCTCTGCTCCAACTTTGTTGTGGGTTCAGAATCTTCAACAGTTATTTATTCAAGTTCACTGTTCTGGGAAGTTTAGAAACGTTCTATTAGAGTGTCAAATTATAAATGCGCGCACACTTTTTCGTCTTTTTCGTCTCTATCAGAGTATTACTGAAGGCATATGCCCAACTTTCTAGAGCAGCGTAAAGAACAATTACTTGCGCATTTACTGGTATATGGGCCTGTTGGGAAAACTCAGTTTGTGATTTTCAAAAATTTTGAAAGGCTGGCGACTAGAGTGGTGTGGTTGTGATGGAAGCCCCCATTTAACAAAATCTTCTATGTAGTACCTTGGATAACAAGTTTCTTGGAACAAGTTCAATACCGATTAGGAGAGGGGCATATTACGAATGCATCCAAAAAAAAATGGCTGCGGTGCAGCAAAAGAGTGTTACTGGTATATGGGCTTGTTGGGAAAACTCAGGTTACCAAACATGGTTACCCACGTGCCGAGGAAGACGTTGTCTTCATGGTAAAATATGAGAGGAGTGATCTGATGGGACGGGCTAAGTTCCATGCAGACCGTTACGGCACATCTCTATCTTCAATAGTTGGGCCACATAAGTCAGCCAGTTCCACATCATCTTGTCAGAACAACGATTACCAGAAAATGGTCACAACAGGACCCATCCGAAGGCGAGGAAAAATACCCTACAAAAGCCTGGAAAGGTAAGTTGGAAAGTCCAGTCTCAGGTTTGAATTTGATGAGCTAGATCTTGCTAAAATGCAATGAACTCTACGAAACATCACCGAGGGGGATACTGTGACCTGGCACTATAAAAACTGGCTAATTCAGCTTGAATTAGATGAAACAAACTAAATGAGACATTTTTGAATCAAAGGCTCTAGGCGAAGTGGGAAAGCTCATCAGAGGAGCAAGGGGCCACACATGCTCGTGCTAGTGACGAGCACTCTTCACTTCGAGTAGTCCTGTTTCGATAAATCCAAGGCGACATGAGTCGCCACGTACACTGCAATATTCTAAGGACCCTGGAGAATCTTTACCATTTATGGGACCCTCAAGGTATCTTCCTCCTCGAGACAGAAGAAATTTCAAAACTTATTTTCCGTAATGTGCACGATTGGCTGCACAAGCCAAGCCCGAATATTTCGGAACTACGAGGGAGCAATAAGCTGCGTTGAAACAGAACACTTGTAGCCAAACTTATAGAACCATGAGCGGCATCCCTCTCTTTTAAATAAAGCCGATAGGTGGAGCCAGGGTGACAGGATCACCCATAGAAAATCACTGCTTAACTAATCTCACACAGTCTTTGTAGATGTCGACCAGTGGTCAGTGCATGCACATTTTCAAGCACATACGGGTTGGCTCTGCTGTAAGGAACCAATTCGTGGTCAGATCCTAACGATAGACGGCATTTTATGAGACATTGCAGATGGTGCCAAATTACAGATTTAGGTCGCTGTGAGAAAAAAAATTTTCTCAAAAGACGTGAAGTCAATGAAGTAGAGGGGTTATACATTGTTTCCATCTCCCATGAGTATCCACAACTCCCATAAAAATTTGAACTCCCCCCACGCTTTGCTCTGGAAGAAGTTATAGACAAAAAACCAAAAGTTGCAAACTTTTTGCTCGCTACTGTATGTTCATGCACATGGTCTTGGAGCTTATTTGGTTTCCTTTCCTTACAAACATGCATAAGAGCTAGGTTTCGTAATAGGAGAGGGCAAACCACATGCGTAGTGAATGGACATTTTTTATAAATTCTGGGAACAGGAACTAGATACCAAACAATCTGTTGTCCCATCATAGTAGATGAATTTCCTTTGCCACTATGGATGCGGAGCTTATGTTCTGTCTCAACTGTTTTTGAGCAACTTTGCTTCCTCCACTGAAACAGAATATGCTCAGTCAGCAAAAATCAAAGGGGCATCTTTTTCAAATCAGGACAATAATCAATGTGATTCCAGAAATTTGTGCACCAATACCTCTCAATCGGCGAGTGGCTGAACATGAAGAAGTTGCTGCGAGTCATCAAGGAAATAGGAGGCACACGACGCGATGCTCATCGAGCCATCACAATCTATCTCGGCCGCGTACTCTCAGCCGAAAAGCGACGCGAAATCGAGGATCGCAAGAAGGAACTTGAGGAGACATTCTCAGGGGATTTCCGGCTACGTATGTGACGGCTCACTTCTCATGCACCCACTTCTTGCCTCTTCTTGCAATGTGTTTTGAACATGTCTGGGAAGTGCTCTAAAATCAGAGAAATAGCGATGGTCTCATTCCTGAAAATTAACGTATCCAGAGTTATGTGCAACTGTAAGTCGATCCTCAGGAGTTTTCTACTTGCTAGTTACGTACCTTCTTTAGTCTCCTTTTTTTCTTATTTCAGCAGACTTCTGAATCAAACCTCTGAATTTACCTCTCTGAATCATTTAGGGTATCACTGTCAGCTTCTTTCCTTTTTATACAGTTTCAACTTCCTTCTCCTTCTAGAGTAATAAACAAATAGAACGAAACGCGAGAAGATACATTCATTTTAAAAATACTTGTACACATATTATCACAGGCGACCCTTATTAGTGGAATAATTACGACAAAAGAATCGTCAGCATAGATTATAAATCTTTCTTAGCCTTCTGTACTGGATTTTCGAGCCTCCTTAACAAGATCAGGGGGATCAGGAGAAGAATCCCACCGACTGTGTAGCATCGGGTCGGTCCGGCTAGCCAGAACACTAAAATAATTTGTTTTAGATCTTCTACTGGCCGGTTAACAAGTTAACTAGGCAATTAGTTTGAAGTCTCCAAGGTACAGATAGGGATAAAATATGAAAGGCATGAGTACACGGAAAAATTCAACGGGTCCCCAGCGCAAGAACTGATTTCGTTACGAATGCCGAAATTCGCCGCCACCAGGCTTTCGTTCATATAATCCGCATGAGAGGAGAAGAATCAACACTAAGGATAGGACAAAGATTTGAGGGAGATGAAGCTCACAAAAGACGCCTTTACGGAGACAATTCCTACGCGAGTGTTTACATTTAGCATCCACGCGAAATTCCACTACCGAGATGAGGTGTCAAGTGTGGAGGGCACTGATGTTACTTGAGTACTCAGGAGGACCTACCTTTTTTGATTTCATTTATGCGTTACAAGGAGGCATATACATCAGAATTGGCCAATACAATTGAATGTGGAGAGGCAATGCAAAAAGTACTGAGTTTGAAATTACTAACACCAAACTTACACTGAAACTCAGCGACGAATGCTTAAGGTAGAGAGTGAAACTTTTGTAAGCATGGTAGGAAAAAATTCTGACATTGACCATCTGTACACCTAACATCTTGAGTCATTCAGTAAGGTTTACTATCCAGAAAAAGCTAGTTCGTCTCAGTGGGAAACACCTGAAGGTCAAAAGCAAGTACCCGCATCAGCCGGCTATGATGCCCTTCAGCGCCTCATCTGGGGTCATGCGAACCTTTCGGAGCTTCGACACACGGGTATACCGGCTACCCTCTTGGAAAGGGCAGGTTGAGTAAAGAGCAGCAACCCTCGTTTCGGTTCACTACAGAAAAAAAAGAACCTCTTGAACCTATTTACACCGTATATGTTGAGGAAGTGAAACGGGTATTTAGACGACACTCTTTCATGAATTCTTACAGATTTTTACACATAAGTCTTTTCATAACATCAACATTTTTATTTTTTCTTAATATTAGAGACAGCCACCCCTAATAATTAAGATAGGTCCGCGAGAACTAGTATGTCACTCCATAGAGGCCAACCACGCAGCAATTTACACTTTTCAAGAACCAAACCATCAAATTAGGAACTGTATGATGTCACTGTGATAGAATCGCTCGCATGTACTGCAGTGTGGTGCGCCAAATACATCAAGTCAGGCTGACAAGTTTGCTTTTTAGAGGTTGTAAACTGGTATTTCGTCGGGGTTTTTGTTGATTTGCTCTGACAGCAACATAAGACATCCGGGATCTGTCCTCACAACCTTATTGGCTGCACCAATCATTGTCCACTAATTCGAATATTCGAATTACACAGCAATGCGGAGACTACTTCCCTACGCCGCAATCCGAGAATAAGAGAGAAGAAGGCACTCTTGTAATTCTTTTAGACATTAGCCTCCAAACTGGTGAAAATATCCGAAAATTCAAATGGATCACTCGGACATCATTCAGTTCGACCAACACCCTCATGTTACTGGAGAACTTGTTCACCAGTGCCTTACTGAGTGTCGTTCATCAGGAGTACTTCACTCTACTACTGACCAGCTGAGGGCAGAAGGACGCTGCCGCTGGAGCAGAATCAACTACACTAGATATACATTGAGTATATACTTACAAGTAGACGCGATCACTGGTCCAAGTGCCCTTGCCAACGCTCCGATGCTTCGAAAAACGCCAGCCAAAGCACCCTTGTCGGTGTTTGGATGTACTGCAGACACCAGTGACGTTAAGCAGCTCACTACCGTAGCCGAGGCTGGAATACGGTGATCCCCATTATCCTGGATTTAAAGAAAAAACTGCGTTTTCTTACCAATAGCGTAGAGGAACAGTCCAAAGTACAACATGTACTGGTTAGTGGCTTGGGCGACCACCAGAAATGCAGGAACTATGCACATGATACCAATCTCGGCCACACGTTTTTGCCTTGAATTTTGACGGCATCGGTTGAGCTAATTTTGTTTTTCGAAAATAAAGGCATGCTGAGGCTCACTTAATCATCGGCGCCTTGCGCACAATGCGTCCTTGAATCGGCAACATCAGAAGACCAGTGAACAAATAAATTTTCGACTGTTGCATGCTGAAAACATATGCAAATTCAGAGCGTAAGACCTGTTAGGGACCGCGATGCAGGGAGAAATCCAGACCTGTCAAAGTTAAACCTCAGATGGGTGAGGAAAGGAAGTGTGAACTCCAGGCCAGCGTATAGGAATAGGTAAATGAAATAAATTATGCCAATTTTTCGCATTTCATGCTTTTCTGAAAAAGAAACTGCTTCAGCGAAAAATCGAAGATTAGACGACATATGAGTAGAAAGAAACTGGTATATAAAATGCTCACTTTCTGTGGGTGCGTCGACAGCTGAGAACCTGAAGAGGTCCAGAGGCGAAACGAGCTGGTTTGCTTTACGAACGATATCTTCGGATTTTCTCTGGAAGGAAACTATTAGACAAAGATAAATATCTATCACAATCATGGCAAACAAGCTTCTGAAAACTGCGGCTAGAATATGCACCGGACTTCAAAACTTTGAATTACCAGCTGTCAACTATAAGTAAAAGAGTTTCGTTGAAACCGGAGTTGATTTCGTCATCTACGGAATAGATATGAATCCTTCACATGTGAAATTTTTCAACACAATAGATGTCAGCTCACCCTTTCCTCGTATTTCAGCGTTTCTGGAAGAAGGAATGCCACTAATAGAAAGTGAATGCAGGTAAGGACGATAGAAAAGATAGCTGGAGTGGTATGCAGAGCATCCTGGAATAAGAGCCACTAAGTCATACTGACATTGTGGAGATCATAAAGAACAACTTTGATTGCAAAAGTGCGAATTATTTACTAATTTATTTCATGCACACTAGCTCAGCCTCCTCTAAGAAAATCAAGTACGTCTAGAAGATAGCGAAATGGATGATGTTTTGATCGAAACCATAACATTCAAATAAGTTCTACATTGATTCAGAGACATAACTTTAATACTGAATTGATTCAAGTTCAATTCCGAATTAATGCAAAGCCTATAAAGATGACAAACCTTTGGAGCAATTGTGGAGAAATAGGCACCAAACATAGGGCCAATCAGGAAACCCACAGAATATGAAATACCAATAAGGGCCTGAAATTCGCAAATTATACCACTTCACCTAACATACTAGTCTTTCTACAATGAAGTGTTATTCGATCTACGGCACGAGAACTGCTAGGCGATTCTGTTCAATTCACTGAAAAGTGCTTCCACAACCATGCATAGTCTCTGCCTGATGCTTGGATGTTCTCGGAAAAAAAATGCACATTATTGATCGCTCACGCAGTTTCAAGAGGTCTATGCTTTCCGTGCGCACCACGATTGGAAACAGTTCTCGTCATAATTCCATATTTGAAAAGTTTCAGTTGTTTCACACACAGTAAACAGTAATTTTAATTGAACAGTAATGTTACACATGCAGCAAATCACCAACCATTCCTTTAGGATTGTCCTCTGGCTTATACACATCCGTAACTATGGCTGTGGCCACGTTTACATTCGCCTTACTGAGACCACCAATGATTCGAGACAGAACGAAAACTGTGAAAGTCTCGGCACGCAGCCATATCTGAAAGCGCGCTCTATGGACAATACTACAGTATACGTATTTTCAGCTTCAAATGTCGTAGTGGCCACGAAAACTTTTGCACAGGGCTGAGGCGAGCTACAGAAGGGCTGTCTAATCACTATCGTTCCGGGAACCTGCGTATGTATGTGTGTGTCGTTTTGCCACAAAACAACCATCCCAACTATGCACTTTTCGAGAGATAAAATCCGGCAATGTGCCTACTTCACCAATCAAGAGATTGCTTGCCTGCCTAGGATTGGAATAAAAGTACATTGATGTTCTGGTCTCCTCTCGCTCTAATACAAAAGTAGCCTAAAAAAACATTCCATGCTCTTTTTTTTCTGAACGGTTGAAACGCAGGCGTTTCGTAGGATGCTGTTGTCAGAAAGTGGAAGGTACAGAGGTTCTGGCTGTGCAGTGATTGCTCATGATTTTTCGGCGATAGTTATTTAATTTTACGATAAAACCTCTCAACACCTCCTACGCAGTTCACCTCAGCTTGCCTGTGAAAATTTTCGTGGATGTTCTCGTCAGAAACCTCACTCGCAATTTATATATTATGCCTTACAATGTATGATATCAAAGTTCCGATGCAGGACAATAGCAGCATTGTTCGACGACCATAGATATCAGATAGTGCCCCGAGTGTCGGTGACGACAGAAATTGCAAGGCGCTGAACATTGAACCAAGCAGGCCTATAATGACTTCTAATATACAAAAAGTTTCAAACTAAAGTGGTACAAAATAATTGTACTAATTTCAACATAACTAGGTTCATGATTCTAGCACAACTTGCGGATTTTTTTTTGGAAATTTCTGGTTGTTGTCAGACCCATTTCTTTATGTTTGTAATCTTCATATATCATAGAATAAATAGAATATTTTAATATGAAAATAAAAGCCCCAAGAAATTACCTCCAAAAAACACATTATTATATCGCTCATTATGTGGGACTCCGAGAGTTGATTGAAATGATTTCAGTAATGAAACAGAAATATCGTATAACTGATCCTGAAAACTGATCCATTACGGAGTAAGTGAAACGCAAAAACTTTCATTATAACTTACCCTATGGCCATCCTTAGCGTAAAAGTTCAGTATACGAGGAAATAGTGGTAATATACAAGTGAATGCAAGCATATCAATTATAAGTGCCGGGATGAGAATTCGCATCACATTGCTACCGGATGATGATCCAGCCGTGCTCATCTAGACTCACATCTTTAGACTTTTTTCAATGGACAATTTACAGGAAGTAGAATTGAGGAGAGAAATTCAGAAAACAACAGGAAGCATAAGTTTATTTAAGAGGCGAAAAGGTCTGAATATACGATATAGTACGTTCAAGGAAAACAGCTCCAAAAAATTTTCTTCAGGTATAAATTGAAAGAGAAACGGAAGTACATACACTTCGGCAAGGGAACAAGATGGCTTGTAAGATTGTCAGATCAAAATTCAGTGAATAACAGAAGAGAGAAAGTATAAGCAACAATTATCGCGATGACATGTTTAGACAGTATGGATAGAGATAGAAGAGCTACAATACCCTCGCTAAATTCTTTAAAAAAGTACACTTGGCCCGCGAAGTTGCTTTCTTTTAGTTCAATCCTCTATGATTTGGTGGAATACAGTCTATCAAAAGTCCGCATAGATCACGGAAACCGCACATGTCTGTTCGACCCAAGCAATTTGCTATAATTTTAGTGTTGAATTGTGAAATTTGAGCGTTTTTTATTTTGAGGAATTCCGTCGCGAACGGCGCGCGACGTCGCACGCGGCGAGCCAAGCAATCCGCGACAAAATTGTTGCGAAGCGAGGACACCTAAAATTTTATGATGAAGCTGAAAACTGTTAGCTCACCTTATATGGTGCTGGAGTTCGGATCAATTACGTTCTTCCCATCGGTTTTATTTTGCGGTATTTGCGTCTCAACAAATTTATAGAGATGGAACGAAAAGAACGCAATTTCGCGCACCGAGGGTACTTTTTTAAAGAATTTAGCGAGGGTATTGTATGTATATCTGGAAATCGAATAAATTCTACTGAATGCTCGAGTCTTCAAGTATTCGAGCAATTTTTGCATTCGATTTTCGGGACGAATGCCTTCTAAAATTGAGAGCTGAAGTAGTTGATCCATCTATGTATATGTTCAAAGAAAAAAAAAGAGTACATCTAAATTATATATCTGATGTGTGCTTATACTATTTAAGCGTTTGTCATGTTGGACATCAATGTATTCCTTCGTTCGTCTTGAGAGAAAACGAGGCTATTTGAACTTTGCATTCAACGGAATAGTTGGTTTGTTAACGCCCAAAGTGCTCCTTGTTCGCACGATTCAAAAGTTAAAATTTCACAAAAGATCTGCCCAAATTCTCAAATTTTGGATAATCGCCACCACTAGGTTTTCAAGGCACTCAAATGTACGAATTTTATTAAAACGATATGACAGTACCTTTTACATATGAAAATAGTAGGGACACTAAATTCAAATGAGTCAGCTGTTTGTGAAGTTTTCGGATGTCATTGTCAAAACTGTCTTCCTTTATTACTCACTCTAGGATTCAGCAAAACTACCATTATTGTGAAAACAATGGTAATAGATTGATTTCTGCCAAAACCTGCGGTGGAGCATAATGAACGACAAACCGATGAAAAGCACCCGTCTCTGCGTTGTTCTTTACTTATGGTTAGCTCTCAGTCCAAGGCTACATTTCGCATTTCGTTCCGGATTACTCTCTTCAAATCCAGCGTCTTAAAGATGGTCACTCAAACGCTGCTGGTTGAACCCTAACAGAGCACTGACATTGAGAAAATAGCTCGATGTTAGTCAAAAGTAGTAAGCTCCCCTAGTCTCTACAAATCGCTCCGCAATTCTTTATAGGAACAGAGAGCATGCTATAAATAGTTGTATCTGAGGAAACAAAGAGAATTGTAAGGATTCAGAGCACAGCCGTGGCAAGAAGCAAGGAGAACACAGCCCTCTAGAAATTCTAGGGTGTTTATTTGCTTTTTTCTTCTCCGAGTTTAAAGACGCAAAGCGTTTGTTGGCGGAATTTATGGCACAACCAGTGTTTTTCAAGACGTTGTATGTTGTTTTATCTGCGGAAAAAAGAAAAACAGCTTGAAAATAGATTCAAACATACGAAGCCACGTTGAAGCATCTTGCTTAGAAATGCGAGATGAAATAGACCTAATTAGATGAACAAATGAAATTCGCATCGACTGCGTAACTTGTCAGTACACCATGACAGCTTTCAGGCACAGGTACACAGATATGTACGTACGTACCTTGTTTAATGGCAAATAAATCTAAAGAAGCTAACAAAGGAAGGAAGCCGAGAAAAGAGTGGATGAATCCGCTGTAACAGATCCACTTCCTTCCTCTTTCATCCTAAAGGAATTATCGGAGTTTTTGTTCTTTTCGAAGTTATTAGTGTTTTCAAAGAGTTTCTTTCTTACCGATATTCGTAATAAATATAAATATGAACACAAATGCCTCTAAGGCTTTCTTCTTCTCCGCTTGTTCTTTAAGTATTTTCCGATGAATTTAAGGAAAGAAAACAACGAACTCGTAAAGCAAAGCACAGCACCCGCAAATAAAAAAAATAAAAGGAAAAGTTCATGAAATCAAGAAAAACAGCAAGCTGCCAAGTTTTGAGCGTTACATTTCCTTTCAAAAAAAAAACAATATATGACGCTGCCAACTAATTTGTCCTTGCAAAAATGCAAAGTAGAAAATGAAAGGCAAAATCCGAACGGTTCGAGTTATGCCACCATTTCATTTTCACTGTGCCATACCCCGAACGGTCCGGATTGTGGCCATTCATTTCCAACTTGCATTTTTACGCTGACAAATTAGTTGGCAGCGTCATATATATTCGAAGTAAAAATACAGTGGCTCGTGGATTCGGACTAGCCACTGAAGTTTTTCTTGCAAGAACGAGCCGAATAGGTACTCATGAACGTTGATCCAAGATTCATTGACAGTAGACTGTTTTCCACCATGGACTGAATTGCGAGTGAATTCTCTTTTTCCTTTAATAGCTAGGTGAGTCTGCATTTGAGAATTTATCCATGATATAATTAATGGGAGCAGAAAGATGCGCCGTTCTGCCTGCTAACAGCAGATGTCAGCTGCAGACTGCAAGGAACAGTGGTAAAAAAGAAAATAAATAGGGAAGACGGGCACAGGCGCTGAGACGACTACTGCCAATCTCGTTCGCTCGAATGCAATCATACTACGTTTTCGTTCCATGGCTGCTTTCAATTACACCTTTTGTGGAACGAGCGTCACTGAAATAATATCCTTGTGGTGATGAGTATTAGATTTAGCTCTTGCTTATAGCTTAGATATTACCTACATCATTTAAATTGAGTTTTCTCGGTGGACCTTTCAGGAATTCTTCCAACGTAAAAAGAAAGAAGGAAAGCTAAGAATTAAATAATTTGCACTACTTCAATGATTCTGGCATCTCCAAATTTGTGTCGTCGATCAATGAGGTAGTGCCATAAAGAACTCAACTACATATGTGACTATTTTACGACAGTTGAGCCCGTAGGGGGTGAAAAGGTAAAGAAAACAATACAGTCTGCTAATATGAAAAGTTGAAACGGAGAAAAAAACGTGATGTACAAGACGAGGTATAGGGCCGACACTACAGGAGCACAACTGAGGCTGAATAAGTAATGAGACAAATAAATAAATAAATGAGCGGAAAGAAGGTGCAAACAAACGAGCAGAGACATAAAAAGAGAGTGAAGAGAATTACTTGTTCAATACATTGCTTCGAAATGAAGAAAGAAATGAATGAATGAATGAATGACTGAATGAGTGAATGAATGAATGAATGAATGAATCAAGGAGTGAATGAATGAATGAATGAATGAATGAATGAATGAATGAATGAATGAATGAATGAGTGAATGAATGAATGAATGAATGCACAGCAAAAAAAGGAGAGCAGCAAGGAGTAGGAGAGTGCCACATCCAAAGCGAAGCTGGAGACAAATTAGGCAAGCTCCAATAATTTTTTTTCTTAATAATGGAATTGCTAAAAAAGATTTGCAGAAAATCGATAGTGGAAAAAGGCAGAGATAAGATGACAGCAAAAACTAATGTGTCAAGCTAACTTGACATCGGTGAAAGGCGGAAGTAGGTAGAGATGTAGGAGTAGTGAAGGCCTATTAGAAGATTGGAATTATAAAAATCAATCGATGAGTCGAACCGAGAAGAACATCTCTATAACTCGCAGAGCAATACACGAAACAACACTAAAACTTCTTTTTCCAAAAATATTATTAACTTCAGCCAATGGTTACGAAAGAAACTATGGCTGCTCAATACCTGTCACGCCTCGTGGATGCTGACGTCTTAGGTAACAACCCGTAAAATACCGACCGTTCCATGGCAATTGATTGATTCACCCAGGAAGGTCGTGTTTTTTAGCAGCACAAACGCAGTGGCGCAATTTTGGACAAAGTTAACTCATAAATTTGTTTGCGCGACACTGTAAACATGAGAAAGAGCCTACAATGCTGTTTTGTGGACAAGTGATTTGAATGAGGAATGTAGTGAACCTGCATAATCAGCGCAATGCTATCTTGTACCGCTCAATAACATCTGAACGTGAATCGAGGTAGACGGCCTGGCTGGACTGAGGATCGACGGGTTTGTGGTCGTCGACGGGATGTGAGAAGACTAGCGCGGACCGGTTCCCAGTGTCCGCCTCAAGCAGGGACCGCAACAAAAGATGTGTTCCGATAATGATCTTTTTTTTTTCAAAAAAGCACGACAAGGACAGCGACCTCTAAGTACCTCTAAGTAATGCAAGCTTCTAGCGGGTCCAGAAGAACCAAAGATCCTGAACTAATTCTGTGAGTTAGCAGAAGCGCCTAATCACAGTGTGTGCATGTGCGGCAACAGGTGTGTCATCACGGAGGTCGCGATCGGCCGAAGATTGTACGTGGTGACGTCGTCGCAGTGGGCGAACAGAACGTGCACTATAAGTAGAGCACCACAGCATAACCAGTCGTACTAGTAACAGAAGCATAGCCACGGTCAACCCGGGAAGGATCTGCATAATGTGATCGTGGATTGTGGAACGCTGATAGCACTTTGCGGGTGTTCCAACCAATCGATAGATGCCACAGTTCGATGACCGCACGATAAGTCAGAAAACGTGAGGAGGGACGATGAGGGAGGTGAGGAACTCCGACATGACCTTGCCTTAATGATCCACGCCGCTATTCCTTAGAAATCCGCGCCAAGTGCTAGACGATTATTTACTTAGAGTGACCTATGATACGCGGAAGAAATGGTTTTATTTACAAATATAAGACAGCAATGGCAGTGAAATTACGCTAACAACACTTCAACATGAAATCCACACCGTAATGCAGGTTTTTCTACAGCTCAGTTTCTGGATGACGTACGGATTCCTCGTCGCTGAAATTATAATGATGTCATCGTGAGCAAGTCTATTATGCAGGAGGAAGTTAACTTATGGAAAAAAGTCCCAGAAAAAGCTAGTTGAAGAGGTTGAACGGAACTTCCGCAGGAGGAAAAAACGTAGAAGAGAGTTATGAAAAGATATCTAATTATAGCACATGGTAAACGGTCTCAGCGAGAGCTCCTGCGGGAGTTCTGCACATGTTCACAGGCAGGCTAGGATGGCAAATCCTCTTCAAATAGGAAATTAACAGTATTTTCGTAGTCGTAAGTCTACAAGGTCATTAATAGGCGGGCCTTCTTGGCTGAGACGCAGGGAACTCTTTCTGGACACTGACAAGGTCCAAAAAGGCATATGGTAGAGATAGCAATATTAAGCTACTTTGGCGCATGCACAGAAATATATCGAAAGTGCGAAATAGACAGAGGGAGCTGTCAAAGACAAATCCACAGGCGTCAATCCTTAAAAAAACTGGAAGAGGGCAGTGCTAAATTATCATGGAAATCAAGAAGGTGTAGCTATGGCTCAGAGATTCCTTAAATAAGCAACTCTTACAGATTCTTCTAAGAATAACACCAACGTCTGAACATATCCGAGAATGCCTAAAATAATTATAAAAAAGTCCGCAACTGCAATGAGCGACACACGTAATTATGTCTAACAAAGATTTTAGCACCTGAATATTATTCCTGAATAAATGGTGAACAGAGAGGGTTCACAAGACAAAGCAGTGAGATTGAAGATAGGGAAAAACTCTTTGGAAGTAAGTAAGTAATTACAAAGTAAGGCAAAAGGCACTGTAAGGTAGTTTAATACTGTATAGCGAAGTTTGGGGACGGTTCTCACAGCGCACGAGCTCTCTCCAGCATTTTCCGCAGTTCTCCTCGATCCTCGATCGCCCGCGTCTCGTCGTGACCACCGACGAATTCGCCGTCGATGAACAACTGCGGCACAGTGGAGCGACCAGTCATGCGCTTCAGGATGCTCTGGAAGAGGATGCTCATACGATTTCAATGAATTCTGAGAATGTTGGTGTTCACACCTGCATTCCTTTCATTTCTTTCTGTCTGTCCAGTTCTATCACCTTGAGATCGTTGATTGCGTAGATGTTGAGCAATTTCTTCAGCTTTTTGCTATATGGGCAGTATGTTTTGCTGTACATCAACACCTGAAAATCACAACTTCGTTAGTGGCTATTTTGCTACGGTTATAGCGACCTTCTTCCTTCTAGTTGACACGTGACACCTGGGGGTCATTTAGATTTCTTTGGTGTTTACGAGGACTTCTCTTATTACTGCTGTTTTTTACAACTGTCGTTGGCAGTATTGCATAGTGCAAAGGCATAAAAAGAACAAGAAAATTATAGAGTAATTGCGGGCGACACAGAAATTAAGAAACGCCCAAGGAAGGGCTCAATACTGCATATGTAATCTACAGGGTGCGCCATAAGTTCTGGCACACCATACATAACCATGTCACAGCAGCTGAATTCAGCGTAATGGCATGATATTTAGGGCCACACTGGCCAACTGAATAGCAACTCAAATAAACTATCTAATCAGAAACATGTCTCTGTCTGCTTCTGTACCAGCACGCCCACCGTGGCATGGTAGTGAATCATGAAAATCGTCTCAGAACATCTCCAGGACTTGATGGCGCGATCCCAGACCCGTGCAGAATTCAGCATATCATTCGCTCTTGAATTGTGATGACATGAGACGTTCCACTAGGTTCACGTTGACCCTACAGGACTATCAGTTCTCAGCATAGGATTTCGTCCGCGCGAAGACACGCTTTCTTCATGAGCAGATTCTGAATTTTGCTGAAGCGTCACCACAAGGAATTTATCCAAAAACATACTTAGGCTTTCTAAGAAAGGAGGAAAATAGGATTCCGATCTAGCTCTCGAACTAGCCAACATCTTCTAACTAGCTTATTACATCCAGTCCATTGTTTTGATGGAAAAGTAATCTTTCTGAGGAGTGGCTCCAGTTGAAAGCTAACACTCGTTTGTTGTGCAGCGGTGAGTGCGCTCCCTCTCGGTTTTGAGCCATCACAGAATCAAATAGCAACAAATTTCCGATTGAATAAGTTGTTTTTGTTGTTCTTAAGTTGTATTAGTGTGGCATGTTGTTATGATGGACTCAGCTGCTGTAGCGCTATTATCAGGTTGATGCAGATGTTTTGTCGTTTTTTTTCTTCTCCTCGACTTCATTTTTTTTCCACACTTGCACGAACTATGTACAACCTTGCTAAGCGACATAATTTCGAGGATTAATAGAGACCGCTATTTACTTCATGAGTACATCTCTGAAACCCTGCGCTCGGAACTTAGGAAACCGCAAAGCAAAGAGATCCGAGACTGCCATTTTTGATCTGCTATGTTCGGCGATTTTTTACTTGCGTAGCCACAGCATCAGGAGCTGAATAGGTTGGTTGTCATGCGTCAAAATCTTATAGAATACGGTAAGCGGTAAACTGTTTGTCAGCTAAGGTACAGAAATCTGAGTCAAGGGCCCGTATGCATGAACATCCCCGCAGGGCAGGGGATGTGCTGTAAAGCATTGCAGCGATCCCCAACGGGGTTTGCGCACATCCCCTTCCTCGATGCCTGTATGCATGTAGCGAGGATATCCCCTGAGGGGAGGGGATGTACATCGCCTACGACGAGTAGGGGTTCGAGAGGGGATCACGCTCAGCAACCAACTGTTTCTTGTCAGAAATTCTCTATTTTTTTTTCAGGAATTGCGAATTTTTCGACGGCTCTTAGCCCAACTTCAATGTTTTTTTCTTCAATTCTTCATGTGCTTCATCCATTTTCTAGCGTCTACTATTTCCTCTCTGGGTGTACGATATATCGATACAAAGGACGTGATTGCAGAGCAAGCTGCACGCGCAATTGATGCATCCCCCCCCCTGGAAACGTTTCATGCATAGCAGGGATCCCCGCCGGATAGAGGAGAAGGGAATCGCTTTCTTGGGGTGCGCATCCCCTCTCCTCCCAGGGAGGGGGGGGGGGGATGTTTATGCATTCGGGCCAAGTAATGAAAGTGTCGTCCACGGCTTCCTGGACCAAATAATAGCTATAGATAATGCTTAGTGTTTTGCCTCGAATTAGCACCACGGATTGGGTCGTCTAGCAAAAATTCCAGAAGGAAAAAAACGAAGAAGGGGTCTAAAAAATATTGTCTTTGTTCCTTCGAAATAGAAGGAGTTAAGATAGAGTTTAGTGGTGAAGTCAGTAATGGCTTTTAAGCGGTGTGTTGAACCAAACTGCTTGCAATCTTATTGGAAAATCACGCAGAAAAGGAAATTTGAAAATGCAGTGTGAGTGTTTGGCTAATTCTTGCCTCCTAGCAGCAACAAAACTTCCAACCTAAAATTGCGCATCCTGTAAGGAGTGATAAAACAGGAAGAGGGAAACGATTCGCCCATAGTTGTGCTGCGCTTGAGTGGTCTAAGCACCTCATTCGAACCAAGAAGCGCATCAAGAAAGTTAGTGCAGTCAGAAGACGATTTTCCGGGCAATAGCCGAAAATTATGCTGAAGATGAGCGTACCTGGTTCGAAACAGCTCTAACCTCTTGAGAGCTAATTGGAATCGGAAACAGAAAACCTGAATACCCAATTATCTGTCCCAATCACTCTCGGGCTGTTCTTCTTGCTAAATCATTTTATCGAGATAAATGACACCAGGAAGGAGACCGTCGGAAAAAGTCTTATGCGAGACCTGCCCAACCGATTCATGACGATGAATTGTCCTGCGATTCTAACACAAATTTTGCTCAACGTGCGGGTTGTAGAAAGCGTTCGGTGTACGATGTCCTTTCAATTTGGGTCAAGATCTTGAGCTCATTTTCATATTCGATGGTTGCGCAAAAACGTGTCCCTGCTGACATTTTCCTTTCACTTCGGTATGTGATCCAAGAACTATTGGGGGAGTTCTAGTTGCATAGTAAGGGAGCAGGAAAGGCTACTAGGGAGATGTGTGAAGTGCAGAAGTGAGAAAAAGGGGAAAAAATTATCAGAACCGCTAAGTAAATCATTGAAAGTAAAGGAGTTATAAGGCATCAAATGTTCTCTGCAACATGAAAATAAGGATAGAAATATGTATAGCATGATCACAATGTTGCTCTGCTTTCCTCAAGATTACTTACTTCACTTTACGATAATGCATCCGGGCTTTGCATCCTATGGAATTTCATGTAAAATATTCGTACTAGCTTATCACATTGCTTCCTACCCCCAGTGAACTTTCAAGATGTTCTTCATTTTCTCGCGAGATGTTTCTTGCTTGTTCGTGAAAAGGTTGGTTCGTTTTTGCAAAAATCAAGGACATTTCGACCCAAATTGTATTAAATGGCTGGAATAGCAGTTGTTCTTGCATGAACTGATGTAACTTCAATGTGGACAGACGACCAGTGAACGTTCAGGTACGCATTTGAAGACGACTGATTGCAGATTATGACTCCTAATGTGCATAGAACCGCTACAATTTGAGTTTTCGTCGTTGCTCCATTGTTTTTAGTTTTTGGTGCATTGAACGAAGCTGATAGAGAGGATCGGGTGCCATAAGAAAGGCAAATTCTAATAAAAATCGCTTGACAATAATTGGAGGCAGTTTTAGAATAACTGCAATGGGTTCTCAGTTTATTTCGCTGTAAGAAGCCCATAAAAGGAAGACTACTTCTTTAGACAGAGCTCTGTTTTTAGTATATATAACAACACTAGTGGACTAACTCATGCAAGGTTTGGAGATCAAAGGGTATAGCCCCACAACATAGAATTTGTTTTGTGGACAGAATTATTTCGCTTCCAAAATGTAGTGGAGCACATTTACGTCGCTACTGCGAGGGTCGTCTCGCAGTAGGAAAATTTTACTTTGCTCAAATATCTGCTTCAAAACATTGGGTACAAGATTGACGGACGATCGTTGGTGTAGTACGAATGGAATGTACCTACGGAACACAGCGTAGGTGTGTATGGTGAGTAATATTTCCTAAATGACTCGAAAAATTTGAGCCTCTCCTTCGTATACGCCTTAGTTTTGCCTCTATCATTCCGACTGCATGATAAGTATTTTGCGTATATTGAGTAATAGTGAACGAAGGGGTGGTCTTCCGTAGAGAGTGCGAGAATGTGGACAATGTATAGAAACAGGAATTCCTCATGACGGTAACAAATCACTGGTCATTGACTTGGTTATAACTAATGAAGCAGAAATTAGGTGTATATACAGACGCTGCTAAATTCAGATGATTTAGTTGTGCTAAGAGTATAGTTTTAGCGCTATTAATGTACTTTGGTATCCTTCGACGATATTAAGAGGATGTTTTTCTTCTGATGATGAATGATATTCTCTCATGTGCAATTCTACTGACATTTTAGTGATTCTGAATTTAAAAATTTCGGCCAGCGGAGGACATCGTCAGCAAAAAAACAGCTATCCTCATATGATGACGTTGTTCGTGTTTAGTACTCAATCAAGCACTTCCCGCGCGGTATCCAAGCAGAAGGTCCTGCAGAAAAGTTTCTAGTGAGTTCTTGCTGTGATTATAGAAAAACCATTTTTCCCAGTACTATGGGGCTCAGAAGATGTTTGTCGTCTGTGGCTTAAGCATGAAATTTTGTCGGTAAAATGATGAGAGAAACAAGTCCTTCTTTTAAAAAATATAAGGATAAAATGCGAGAAGGATGCTATGAATTCGCACTGAATGTACTACATCATTATCTATATGATGTATTAGGTGTTAACCTAAGTCATTGCACTTTTTTCAGTGGCATTTTTTCACCCCATTGGCATTTTTCCATAACATACTCTATACCTTTTGAAAGCGCTTCTCTCCCTCTACAATACCACCATGGTTTCTCAGAAAATTTAATTTCCCTGACTTTTAGACTAGAAAAGAGAAATGCCAGTTTAAAGGAAAACACCATTTCTCCCTTGTATTCAACAGGGACCGGAAAGCATACGATACTGTTTAAACGTGTAACCTCTGTAGAATATACATGCGGAAGAAGAACATCAATGGAGCTGTTCCAGGGCCTGTTTGGCGATGTGCCCAAGGGTGGGGTCCGACGTTATCATTGGGTGAGATAACTAGACCCTTGGATTTTTTTAGCAGAATTATCGTAGTTGTTTGATAGCTTTATGATGTACATCTAGATGTACGATTCCTCTAGAGCATTTCCTATGCTTGTGAAAGAATTCTGTTCGGTCAAAGTAGATGGTGTCACCGAGACAAAATATGTATTCTCTTAGCTCAAAACAACCCTAATGATTGGTCATTCCAAGCAAAACATCTCTTTCATACTTAGCATAGGTCGCATGACCAGTTCTGATAGCCTTTCGAGCTCTAACTGAATCCCAGAATAGGTAGCTGTCAGTTGCGATACTTTTCATTGACTCATTGCTCCATTTCGCAGGCTCAGAACTAGAGCAAACTGTTGTTTTCAAAAAACCTTCTTACAATATTCTCGTAGGGAAAAATTAGTGTGTTCGAATGGTATATGATTGTACCTAAAAGCTAACAAGTTGGTGGAGGAAAGTGCATCCAAAAAAAGCGCAAGGACTTATATCAACACCTAATAATAGTATTGGTAATAACGTCTTCGTTTTGAGGGATATTAATGTGAAATCTCCTTGATGTTGCTGAACGAAAATGCCTGCAAATGGTTCTGTCGTCATGGAAGTACACGCGTGTGCTAGCTGTGCTTGTGGAATGTTCCGGATTTGTTTTTCAAAACCCTTCGAGGGGGAATTTTTCTATGCGATCCATTCAAAAAGTTCTCCATGACGACGACCTTGATATGACCTTTTCTTTACCTGTTTTCCCGAAATACGCGGCACTTATCAACGCTACGCATATCAATCATAGCCACACCTTTTTCAAGTAGCCATACACCAGCGGTCGTACAATAGCTTAACCAGGACTAACCTTATGGCTATGGATATCGGATGAGATACGAGCTGCCATTTCGTCCTCCTTTGTGTCCTTAGTGCTAGCGCAGTTCACCTGAATGTTACGCATTGTTTTTTTTTTATTGAATGGTGCAAAAAATGCACTTACAATAGAAATGATAGCAAGTGGCAAGAGGGCGAGCAACTTCATGCCTGAAAATACTACATGGGTTCTGGAGCAGACTACCATAACGACAGTCTACGATAAGAACTGAAATGTGACACAGTGTTGTCAACTCCCGACAGAAAGTAGTAAAAATGCACTATCTTGGGGCCAGGAAATTAGTATTTTATGAAGAAGCGACATCGCCATAAAAGACGACTAGAAATTGCGTACGTACAATACTCGGCATGAACATTGACGGTGAGTGGCGGTCCGGCACCGTCACTCGCTCATAACTCAATTTAAACAGAATAATTTTCGGAAAAATTATATGTGTAGGTAGAAAATGTTGAGATCCACCAGAATGTATCATTAATATAGTGATACAAGTGGAAATGAACTGCAAGGAGAGCGAAAACTCTCTGACGAGCGCTAATTATCGCCCTAGGGCAAATTTAGAGCGAATACACAAGCGAAAAGTCTATCGAAGCCTTTTTAATTGAATTAAAGCCTGAATGCATCTTCACTTAGCTTGGGAGCTGTATTTGGACGACACACACAACAGAAGAATGACTAAAGTTGAATGGCTAAAAAAATAAAATTGAAGAATGGCTAAAAAAAAAACGTTTCAACAATTTCAAATGTGAGATGCAAATGGACATTTGTAGCGTGGAATAGGGGGTTATAGATAAGTGATTACATGCTATTATAACTGCGACACCATCTGCGCTTGACCCTTGTTCTAGAACTCTACCCTCAAGGAGTGCCTCAGGACGCATTGCCTTCAAAGGCCTCAACATAGGAGAACATCGCTAAGCAAACCAAACCGCAACGGAATCAATTTTTTCCTTTCATATTAGCGCTCATCAGAGAGTTTTCGCTCTCCTTGCAGCTCATTTGCACTTGTATCACCACAGTAGTGGTATATTCTGGTGGATCCCAACATTTTCTACCCACCCATCTGATTTTTCCACTCACTCACCGTCGGTTTTTCAATGTTCATGCCGAGTATTGTATGTCACTACTTTTTCTGTGAGCAAATCTTGTAAATTCAAATGATATTTAGAAAACCATAGATCACACTTTGCGTATTGCTGATGTAGGAGGAGCTTTGATGGCAAATTAAACGAGGAAGAATTACACAGGCTGTGGGAAACTCTGGAAAATGTGGTGAAATTCGTCACGCACGACTCGAGACCGAGACGTACGTATGCTACGGAATGGTGCCGATTATCAAGTGTAAAAAGGCATCAATCAAAATCTACGGCTCATCTCATACGTTGATCGGTGCAATTTGAGAACATGTCAAGGATTCGCATCCTCAGCTTCTGCACAAAATCCAGCTTTAGAAAAATAACATTTGAAACCTCAAATGTGACGATCCTCTTTCTCCAGGGTCCAGAGTATTTTGTAGCGAATGCCCCCTGGGTTGGGATTTCAAAAAAAAAGAGGATTCACAAAGCTTCCGAGAAGGATGCTTATATCGGAACGTTAAGCTGTAAGTACAGATCCACCACAAATCCTGAAAAATGGACAAGCATGACAAGAGGAAGTCTTCTCTACCTGACAAGAAAATAGATAGAACTATTCCACTAGCTTTCTTGTTGACCTGGTGGTTTGACTAGAAAAAGCATCGCCCTTCAAGTTCTCTCCAGTTCCCTAGCTAATAATTTCTCCATTTCCGTGGAAGTTCCCATGCGCCATTTCATTCGTCTATGTGCTCATAATCTACAAGGTTGGGTTTTCTCTCTGCGAAAATCGGGAAACCAGAAGTTATGCGAATTAAAGTTGTGGGCCTACCGAGTTCTTCAATTTGTTGCATGAGCCTATTTGAACTATGGTAACGGCATCCATGCACTTTCCCTAGAACTACTACGGAGAATAAGTGTTGCTATAAGTCCTTGGCTCCAATATGATGTAAATGTAAGTAGAAGACAAATTAGCTCACTACTGGTTGAAGGGCTAGAGCAATAATATTGAAAGGAACACAAAGATGAGAAGAGTGTCGGCAAGAATTCCTAGGTTTAGCACATCCCTCAGTCTTTGCCACTGGGAGAAACCGAAACTGTGGCCAACTCGGTGCTTTTGGGTCTAAGGTGTTCTCGTCAAGAGTTCCCAAAGACGTTTCAAAACAGTTCCCGAAGAAGTTTCAAAACATTCTACGGAGTTTAATGCGATGAAATTGAAGCAGAAGAACAACGGTTCGAAGGATACAATTACCGAATACTACCGTTTCACACCCAGATTAATTTTGTTTTTTTTTTCAATTCTACCACAATAACTTATAATAATTTTGTTTTGATTAATTGGAGATGTAACAATTTAAAGTGCATCGTCTTGTTCGCGTGTGTAATATATTCTATTTATTTACTTATTTATTTATTTATTTATTTGAATGCACGCTAGCGTGCGCCATACAAGTTCAGCAGAAAGAAGAACCAAACAAAGCCGAAGAACACGAAAGAAAATCCTCCAATCTAGAAAAAGGAAGGAAACCACAGGAAGTATAAGAAAGAGAAAAAAAGAATAAACAAAGACAGGAACTTAAGCATTCAAACACCATTTCAATGAACGACTAAAACAGAAGAAGTATTACTGCACAGTAAACCTTCAGGCAAACTTCTAAATTTGACATAATAGTTTTAAAAAAATGAACATATTCCAGTGTAGGCACGCATCACCTCACAAGGATTAGAAACAGCTATCTAACGGCAACTCATGTGGTGTGATAGCCCTACCAAATGAGCCCAGCAAGATTTGTAGAAAAGAAAGCAAGTGAATGGCGTTAGGGAGACCGCCACTTCCCACAGCTAAGGCATGCATGGGAAATCCGGCACCAGATTTTCGGATGTTAGGTATTCACTACCCCTAACAATCTGGCGCCGAACTCACTTCAAAGGGCTAGGCTATGGAGTGGGCAGAATTCACACCAGCATCCCTGAGATTTCTATGTAAACTGGAAGTTTCACCACGTCCCTATATGTAATATGGTGCAAAATTCCCCTCCAGGGAGGCAATCCCAATCTCTACTATAGAATAAAGTCCATAAATAACCCACAAAAATCCGTGCCATTTTTGGTAAAGAAATGAATGCAAGGCAAATGCAATAATCAAATCAACATGGAAAGCATAGAGAAGCATGCTGATTGCGGACCACTTCCCTCAGAAGAGATAACACACGCGAGCATAACTGTGCACCACTCCAATGCTGACGGAAGCGGGAGTATTCCAGCGTGAATGTCTGGACGTGCGTGAACTGACGTCGAGAATACGCTGCAAGTCCAACTTTATTGCACCTAACAGCCAAGCGCAACCGAATTGGATTCTTTTACGTAGCAAAGAAGTGGGAAAGAATAGGCACAGCTAGCCTTCTCGCTTTGTCAAGTTTGACTGCACGACAAGAAGTGAACGCGCACGTTTATGCAACGTCACGCTGGAAATTACCCATTGGAGTAAATTTTCCATCCAACTCTATGGAAGAAATACTTTTGCAAAAACTTCCACAAGCATTTAGTTTTACTGTAGTCACTTTTGTAGTAGTGATAACCGCTTTGACTTCTTCAGCTAATAATCATTCCACTCACAGACAAACTCCGCACTAATATACACTTCTTGTCGAAAAGATAGACGTGCGATTTAATTGCGTCGCTTCTGCAGAATCGCGGCGGGACCTACTGGACCCTCTCACTCGAAGCATGCTCTCTCTGCATCCATCGTGCTGGTTCCACGTCGTTTGCGCAGTCACAGAATCAGTCTATGGAGAAGGATTGTATGTTGTGTTAGCACGTAAGAAAAAAAAACCACTTAATCTTCGATCCAGACATAACTGGTACAATGTCCGTTATTATGTGTCAAGAAGGAAGAAATAAAAAAAAGCTTATATACCATTTTTATAACTATGTAATAAGAATAACCGAGAAAAGTATGATTTGATGTACTAATAAGAGCTTCACATATACATAGTAAAGATACTATAGCTGAGTGAAGTAGTACAGAGCGAGAAATAGAAGAGGAGATAAAGCATCAAAACTTGCTAGAAATCCCTGTCTGAATGACGTTTCTCTCATCAAGTCCACAAAAACAACAGATTCATCAAGAGATCCACAACAAAGTCTCGCAGCGACTGTCACATGCCGCCCCGATGACATCGTTGTCTGGGAGAGGTTTTCGGAAACGAATGACGAGAAACACAACCTGTCACGGACTTTAACGGCTGGCGAGAAGCTTTTTTTAGAGTCTGAAGAACAAATGAAAATCCTGTTTTCAGGCGTTTTTCCTTATCAGAAAATGGGTTTTCGTGCGAAATTTGTCCTTTGCATTCGGCTGAATTTTGAACGGAAACAGAAAAAAGGCTGTTGCTTTTGCGCGGACAACGTTGTTGTGTCGTTCTCATTTTACGGAGGAGAAAAGAAGATCCACGAGAAGTTTTTAAATGTCATTTGGACGTGAAGGTTGCTTGCGCGCGACTCATAATTGTGCGACTGTATTTTTCGTCATTTATGGGGTTCAGAACATTACACATTTGACGGTCGTGCTCCACCTACGCCTCTATGTCTAGAGCTACAAATTGTGGACGATTTGATTCATTCAATCTTTGATTGTTTGTCCGTTTAAAGCGTAGACCTTCTCCACTTTCCCCACCCCTTGAAAATCCCTCCCTCTCGCGTCTAGAACAATTTCCGGCGGAAATTATCCCTATAATAATGATGACAGAGCACTGATCAAAAACATTGCGAATGTTAGGACAGGTTTTGAATTTCATAGAAGATGAAAACATCAAGGGAACCAGAAGCAGTGGATCGATAAACTCATTCTTGTTATTCACTATTCTCCTAAAGATTTTTAAAAATTGTAGCGCTAGCTTGAAATCAGTAGTGGAAATTCTACTACGTATTGATTTTTTTACTTTCACAGATTATCTTTCTAGAAAGTGATTGCCTAAAATAAACAAGTCAGATTTGGTAATTTATCCAGCATCGATTGTCACCTGCTTAGGTGTTGAGATCTATACTGAAAGCGAGTCGCGCCAAAGTTCCGTATATCGCAAAGATGGCGCACAAATCCTAGAACTAAGGTCATGAGAATACTCTACTACATCCAGCGTATTCCCGTAAGTAACTTATCACCATCTGAGTATCATTTATCTCATACTCTCAAGTATCATCTAAAAGACAAGCAGAACCAACAGCTCACAATGGAGATGTCCCAGTTTCTCGGCTCGGTCACCCGAATTCTGTTGGTGAGCAATTGAGAAACCTCCTTAAAGATGGGGAAAGGCTACTGGTAATAATAGAAAATATAGTGTACATACATTGAAGTTTTATTCACTCATTTTTATTTATGGACACACTCAAGGTGTGCAGCCAGAAAGAAGCGGGATGGAAAAATGGAGATAGATAAACAAAGAGGAAAATAGAGGCAAGGAAACAGCGAGGAAAAACGTTCACAATGCCAGATAACATTCCTAGTTAGAGCAAGAATATGTTTTCCAAGACCAGATCACTTCCACAGTTGAGTAGAGGAATTGTAGAACCTGCGTACGCTTTGGATATCATGAGACTGCCAAAAGAAGTTGCAGAGGATTAGGTTAAAACAAATTTTGAGAATGTTGTTGCTGGACCACCTGATCAGCTCGAAGCCTCGCGTGCTGCGCATTCACTTTCTGATGTATGTGCTACCAAGGACGTACTGTGCATTAACAGAAAAGACTACGGAACCCACAGGGAAGGGTTGCTAAATGTCTGAGTGTTAGAGAGAAATGAAAAAATAGAGAAAAAAAAACTAAATGTTAGAGAACCATAGCCTCATGACTCCTTTTCCCATTTTTGCAATAACGCACATAAAAAAGATTTGAACGTCCTTCAGAACGTTCAAAATATACAGAACCATTTTGCACTTTTTGAAAACTATGTTCTCATCATGAGGTTCATCTAATTTCCAGTTGTCATGAGCATTTATTATGCATCTGTTTCCAGATGAGACGACACGTGCAAAATGGAGCTATTGCAAAGAAGAAAGAAATGACGTCAACAGCGATTCACTAGTGAGAAACTGCGAGCACACGTCACATGCTCCTACGGAAGTCACTGCTACCAGTTGACAAAAAAAGTTGACTTATGTTCAGTTGGTTCGGTGTGATGGTCACAGTCTAGTGCTATGAACAGCATCAGGTTTTAATTACATTCTCTTAAATGGGGGAACAATTCTGGGAACGGGAACCACTACAGTGCAGAAAACTGGATCAGTTAGGGTTTTTTGTGACCTCAGACTGGTGAGTGCTGTTCTCGTTGTGTTTTCAACTCTGTAGCATCACTTGATACAATGTAACGTATCCATGAACGAATGTAAAGAAGTATTTCGAAAAAGTGTATAAGGCATGACAACAGTGGTACACTAACACGGAATAAAGTAGCTTTCATTCATGGATAATGCGAGATTTTCGAAGCTTGTACATTCTTAAGGAATGCGCATGGAATGATGACTCAATAGATTTACTGCGGGATTGAATCAGCGAAAGGCAATTGAGCAAACTGCCTTCCGAGGCCAATGTACTGTAGATGAATGGTGAGCAGGTGAGCTGGTAAGTGAAGGAAAGATGGGTCACGCCTTCTCTTGATTGCCAAGAGGTTGTGCGGGTCATCAGAACGACGGCAACTTCTGGGTCGTCCGAGAAATTCAGGACAACGAAGTGCGTGAGCAACAACGAAACTGTACCATGTAAAATCGAAGATGGTTGCGGCTTGATAAGGCTGCAACGTCCGCGCTCGTTCTTAAAAACGCACACTGTGAATTTTTTTTTGCTCCTTTACCCCGGATAAATTTCTCGGATTTTTTTTCCTCTGGACGAACTCTGTGAACTTATTTCGTGACTCTACCACGAAAACACTGACATGTGACCGAGCGTGAATGTTGTGGAACTGATTCCATTACTCCTGTTGACTACTGTCACGCTGCCCAGCCTAACAAAGGTTTTGTAGCTGGTGCAGCCAGTGCACAATAGCCCTACATTCTCTCGAATGGCAAAGGCACATTTATGCTTTTATTGTTCCACAACATTCAATGCAGAGCGGAATCATTGAGTAAGATGCAGAGCGGAATAAGAATGAATCGAGAATTATGCACCAAGAGAACAGATACGACTATCCCACACAGAACTTCCAATGTTTTCAAAAAGAAAACATATTGAAGAAACTGCAGACATCTGTCGCAAACATAAAGCGACAATTTATCACGATTTTTGGCAATCCATTTATTGGGTATTATGTTTTGGGGAATTTTCCTGAATACATATCCCAATTCAATCAGAAGCAATCCCCACTTTTTTCATTCCTTTCTTTTTGGTCTGGTGTCTTTGCTCTCGTTAAGTTCGGCGAGACAGAGTTGTAAAAGGTGACTCAGGATCGGATTCGCATTCTTTGGAAATTCTAACCAAGCCCTCTCTTGAGGGGGTTATTCTGTGCCATGATCACCAAAATCGCACAAGTTTTCTACCCTAGCCCCGTTTTTGCAAGGATGTGGTGAGATCACAATAAGAAACAAAGAGAAAATGTCAATTCTGGCAAGGAAGCGGCAGTCTTATCAGGCACTTTCCCGCTTTTCTGCCCGAAAAATCTCGAAAATTTCCTCACTAATTATGGTTTAATGAACTGATAAACAAGAGTATCTTATTCCCTCGTACTGTAGCACCACTTACGTTAGCCAGACCATAGCCAGTGGCGCTGGGGTGCGCGGCGGTTGATCCGGTTCGGATTGTCGCACCTCTTCCTCCCTCTTATAATTATCACCTGAGGATGTCGGTGAGGTGCGAGAAATGGGCCTGGAAATCTGATCGGATCAACCGCCGCACAGCTAAACTGATCGGTTGCGGCGTTGCAAACCTAGGTTTCTGGACGGGTTTTTCTGGACGGTAGATTACTTTTACATCGTTTCATGCAGTTATGAGGTGAGACCAAAGGTGTATGTAGGCAAGATGATTGCAATGCCCCAAGTACCTATTTGAAATAAAAGGATTGGCCGTACTTCAAGCGTTGCTAGAGCATTCACTATTGATGGGAACATTCCTATTGAAAATTTGAAGAGAAAGGACAGTAGAGCTCCGAGGTGCATGATGAACAGCTTTAGAACTCTACTTGACTTTCATTTGATGTTGATGAAGCGCTGATTTTTTTTTCACTCCTGAGAAAGTGCCACTCAGTACGAATTAAGTCTCCAAAACTTTAAATGATCACTTGAGATAATCAGAGATACCATTATATTTTTGACTTCTTCTCCGTGTTCATTCTTCAAATTCAACTACTCCCTGCCTATCCTTACTTTTTAGCCTGTGTTATTTCTACCGATCATGGCATCTTAGGAGCTCAGAGAGCAAAACCTACGGAAGCCTCTTACCGCAGTCGTATGTTCAGAATAACGACTACTCCCAGCTATTTAAGCATAGTGAATGTAGCACAACTCGTCCACAAATCCGCGTCTGCGACATAATTAAGCCGAAGATTGCATTTTATTTCACTCTCCTACATTATTTCCACCGTAAACATATGAGAACGGAGTTAGGGGGGAAAATTAGTGCGATTTCCGTGATCAGGACATTGAATAATCCCCTCAAGAGAGGTCTTGGCTAGAATTTCTAAACAATGCGAATCCGATCCCGAGTCGTCTTTTATAATTCTGTTTCGGCGAATCATGAGCGGTCGGATAATGGGTTGTCAAACTTCTCAAAAATACTCTATGAAGTGGTCAATAATTCAGTGTTAGTTTATTTTAAAGTGTTTCGTCTTGTAAATATTTTTGAATGTTTTCTTACTTGTTTGATATTAATGTTTATAATTGAAGTTAGTATGTTTACCCATTTCATTTTTCCATCAGATTCTCCAAAATGGCGTAGATCCCAGTTCTTTTCCACGGCCCACGCTGACTGGCCATTTCTGCGGCCGCCACTGCCCCCTACCGATGCTTTTCCCGACAGGGATCCTTAACTGCTGCCATAATCAGCCTCTATAACTTGTCCTGCAAATGTCAGCCTTGAGACTACACATTATAGCAGGGGATGTGTTGGAGAGGGATGGGTTCACAAAGAACCTTCAGGGCATACCACGTAAACCACGCGACACCTCGATGTCATAACAGTTACCAATCCAAGTAATACAATTACTCGAATCTGCCAGTTTCGGAAGGTCCTGACGATTAACCATTTTTTCAGTCACATAAACGAATTGTTTGAATAACCAAAAAAAAATTTATTCAAAACACCCGAATGAGTGAATTGTTCAAATAACTCGCATTTCTAGATTGTCGAATGGATGAATTGTTCGAAGTTCTCCTCCTTTTAGAAAGCCGAATGATTGAACTACTTATTCGAGTATTTGAGTATTCAAATATTTCTTTGAATATATTCGATTCAGTTATCATTATACTATGTATATATCCCAAATATGTCTCTTCGAAAATGGCTTTTTGCGTGATCTTTTCACTTATCAGGTTGGTGCGAAATTAATTACCGAAACGAACACTTCAGTTCAAAGTGCTATAACTTGGCTAAAACACAATATTCTTCATCAGTTTAATGCCCATTTAATTTGCTAACTCTTCCCTAACGACGTGGTGAAAACGATATGCCTCTACAATGAAAACTGAGATCGCAGAAATCTAAAAACTTCTGGAAGGCGATTTCAACATGCTCTAAAGCAGCAGTTTTCCCGAATCCCAGATGCAAATCTGCTGTGGCAGATTTGCATCTGTGACTCGGGAAAAGTGATATTCGGTAATGGAAAGGTCTGAGAAAAGAGGAGAATGAGTGAGCACCTCGATGCCTTACTGTGCCAGTTTTTGCCGGGTGAGTTTCCACGTGAGAGGCATAGTGCTACCCTAATGCGGGAGAAAACCTGGTTCTTCTCACCACTGCCAACCACACCTACCGCAGATTTTCGGACATCAGCTCGAAATTACAATAGTAGGACTCTGTTGTCAACGCTTGACTAGGTTGGAGAAGGCTGCAACGGATCACACCCTTACAGCACTACCAAACTCCTAACACAACTCCTTAGAGAGAGATCCGGTTCAGGAAAACTTAGAAGTGGGAGATCGTCTCAGCCCATATCCATTTGCATTTCTTGTTATTGTACAGAAATTGAGCTTCATTCGCAGTAACTACATGGTCTAGAAGTGAGTAGTTTTGGGAAGAAGAACTAAGTCAGAAAAGGTGTCACAGCTTGTGAGACACTGGTCACCTGTCAGATCGTGTGGTGTTCACTTCCGCACCTTGCTTATCCTGTTGATTGAAGTCAGATGTCCTGAAGCTGTAGTATAGTGAGTGACCATCCCTGCTCTCATCGTCCAGATGATAAGATCCGGTTAAGGCTCCACGGCTGCCCTCAACGCCCGATCGTCTATCGACATCCCCCGACCACGACCATGGTTGTATTTGAGTTTGAAATCGTGGTGAGAAAACTCGCGAACTCCTATTCCACTGCCCATTGGGAAGATGTTCCTAAGATAAAACAAATGCAAGATTACTGGACGTCTCCGAACCGGAGTGATCAAGTTTGAGGTCATTAACTATGATAGCCCGAATATCACCTCGACTCATCATTTGTTAGTGACTCTATAAAGAACCACAGGAAAGAGCTAGCCAGAATATTCAAGGAGCATTTGAGAGAGGAGAAAAAACCCTTCCAAATGGTCACACAAGTTGCTCGGAATTTTTCAAAATCCACAGAGGAGAGCAGTTAATTTGTGCATACCCCAAAACGACAATTAATTTCGCACTAACCTGACATTACATGTACAGTCCTTGTCGAAAAGATAGACGGATTGCGCGTGCGGTTTCATATCGTCGCGGTCGCAGAATCGCGGTGGGACCTACTGGACCCTCTCACTTGGAGCATGTACTCTCCGCATCCATCGTGCAGTTCCCGCCGCGTTTCTGCAGTGACGGAATCCGTCTATCTTTTCGACAAGGACTGTATGAATGTGCATGAATGTCTGTCTACAGCATTCATTTTTGTAAAAATTTATCGGAAAATTAATAAAAAAAATAGGTGTAGTGTTCGAAATATTCACAAGGTGAATGAAAAAAATTTGATGGACTGTGACTTCAACTCATAACAGCGGATTCGAAAGTAACTGTTAGCAAGAAACAGAACACGGTTTCTTTGATATTTGCTTGCAAAACATTGTGAAAACACTGCATTTCTCAACCTAATGACATTAAAAATTCCGAACAGATATCGAGTAGAGGTTATTTTCTGCGTTGAACACAAAAATTGCATAACGCCATTGTAGTAGAGCAACTTATAGAGAAACAACAAAAACATCACGATCACATCGCTACATAGCGGATGATTCCCATTCCTCGAAAACTCTCAGACTGTTCGTGTTGTGCACCAGTTCACCCATGGGTGAACTGGTGCACAACACGAATGCATGTATGTACTGTCGGTTCCAAAAATCAGAGCAATTCAATGTCTTTCCTTTAATGACACAGCACGCATTTTATCACACGCCAAATCATGAAAATTGGAGCTATCAATCGACGATCGATAGCTGGAAGCGTGCCAAAACATAACAACGTGGCGAGACTTACCTCATCTTGGCGGACGGCCAAGTGGCATGATTCGTGAAAAAGACAGTATTTCCTTGAATTTTTTGAGCATCACTGTTCTCATCGTTATGACAGCTGTACTGTAGAAGATTGGTGAAATTATGACAAATTTGTTCCTCCAAGTCTTCAATTTTCGCTAATTTACTGAAGAAAACTACAATAAGTGGAAAACGGATGGAATTTTCGTGTTCAGCGAGTGAAACGACACTACGCGAGGTTCGAGCGGAAAGATTACCAAGTTTCATCGTCATAAAGAAAGTGAGCCGAAGGCACGAGATCATCAAGAGCATTTCAGCGTTATTATCCAGATCAGATTAACAACGTCCGGACGAGAACTGATAGATTAGAACGCAAAAACAACCCCTGAAAATCGCTTCGCCACGCTAACTTCGCGTCTCGCTTACCTCTGGGCGGGAAGCCGAACTATGTACTACGAAACTAAATCATTCCATTTATAAATTTTAAAATAGCACTGCTGCTCAAGCTCGATGAACAAAACGCTAAATGTGATAACATGTTGATGAATTAGGCATACATTAGGGATAGCTCGTAGATAAACCTCCTCTTGTCCACTTCAAACTGCTTTCAAGAAAAAGAAAAACTGGGATCTTCCCATATTGAAAGGTATAACTAGAATTTAGTGATAGGAAATCATTCACTTTTTTTTACCGTTCAAGGAGCAATCACCTTAAATGCCCTCTTTATTCGATGCAGTACACCAATAAAGAGTTTCCAGTGTTTTCCAGAACAAGGTTATGAGCACTATTCAGAACAAGTTCGGAACTCGATCCTGATGTCCCTTAGCGCCTCTGCCATTCCCTCTTTCAGCCCTTCATATTTTAAAAAAAAAACTCCGTTTTCTTTCGTTGTTTGGGTGGGGAAGCAGGGAGAACTCCCAAAGGGGGATCGGAGGTAGGGTGGATAGGGGCATTGAGGTAGACGCCACATCCTATCCCAGTCCCCTTTAGCCCCTTCCGCTAATCATTGCAGAACATTCCCAGAGCATTTGGATTAGCCAGCTCGTGAAACATTTGATGTATTCCAGTGTGGAGATGGGGAGCTCATAGCGGTTTTTCACGAGCAGTGCATGTTCCCTCTTGTTGACTGCATGGGTTTCTAGTTGCACTATGATGCTTCGGAAATGATGTGGGCATCCGTGAAATGCACGTGTTAGAGCGATACAGTGAACATCTTTGTAATTGGATTGTAAGAACCGTGATTGATCATCCAGCTGACCAGTTACTTTCACATAAGGTCCATAAAAAAACTTGAATATTGCTAAATATGTCGCTAGCGCACTTATCTAAATGGGGAAACTTGCATCAGAAATGATTCATATTCCAGAACACAACTCCTATTACCCTCGGTTTCGTTAAGGATTCAAGGTTTCAAGAGGGAGGCTTTTTTCCTGGAGTGAAAAATCGCTGATGGTACTCTTGTTTTCAAAATCACTCAAGGGTTCAAGGAGGAAAATACAAAATGTGGTCAGCAAGGAAAACTAACGATATGGAACGCGATGTGGCCAGCGCACCAAATAGAGCTTCTATGTAACACTTTTTTTAGGAATTTCACGCTCACAGGGGTATCTACGATGGTGCTGTCTCGACGCACCAAATTAGTGGTTAGTGCAGGGTGAAAGCTTTTGCTTATTTGATGACCTTCCAGTGCGTAAAGGTTTCTTCAGACTAGAGCGAAACAGGGTTAACATCGGGAAATAAGAGGTATCGTCCCAGCACTACTGTGGATGCTTATGTAATACTTCGCGACACTGCAATCTCATCTGGCCCGTTCTCTTAATAATTTCAGTTTTTTACTGCTTAATTTCTGTGGCTTTTACATATGATCTTCGTCTCAAAACCGTTCACACGTTGTTGAAAGCTGCTTATTTTCCCGCTTACTACTTGATAAATTAAGTAATGTTGATGTTCTGTTGATGCAAACGGAGAGTGCGACATCCACTTTCCACCATGTTGTAGTTTTCATGTTCAGCCATCGCTTTGTTTTTGATTTGGAATTTGTTCCTGACATTTGGGCATCCTAGCTATCGATTTTACAGCTCGAGTATGTTATGTATTCATTTTCTTTTTGATTAAAAAGATGGCGAAATTCTTACGATATGGTCTCAGATATTTCAGCAAAGCCTTTCGAACAAATCTCTTTGTATCCTTCTTTGGCTGCAATGTGTACCTCATTAAGGTCGTAAATATCCACTCAGAGTTATCCACCGTAAGCCCATTTTTTCTTCCGAATTCAGAAATTTTCCCCGTGTACAATAACCCAACTAAACAATTTTTATAGAGAGAGGACTCAAATATGTAGTTTGAGACAGTGGAGTCGGAACGCCGAGAAATTCCTTAACAGCACTTGTGAATTCGTTTATATTGGTTGGAAAAGTGGAGAGTTCACAGTGGATGTAAGTATTGGCAAGGATGCTTAGGAATTGACCAGTGACACTGGAAGAGTGATCGGAATTACCGAACAGATATCCGGGAGCTTAAGTAACTCTTCACAAGGTGCGATCGAGATGCGAAACTAGTCCCGCCAATAAATTTTCGATGAATAGTCAGTCACCCATCCCTCCTATGTACATAGATGATGTAACACTCCGGCTTCGAAGCTCAAGACAGACTTTTGAATGTGCACTTTCGTTCGATGCTTAGATAAACTAATGCTAGTGTATAGTTTTTAAGGGCTGTCACTTAACAGTCTCAGTTTCATCCGCGTACTTCTGACTGCATCCAGTGATGAACAGCTAGGATTCATAAATGTTAACCACGCCAACCAAAGGTGGTCAGCGTGATTGGTTATCTTATAGATTAAATTATTTTGGAAAACGTAGGATATGAAAGTTGCTTAGTTTGTCTGGCTCCTCCTGACTATGCATTCATGAATCCTAGCCCAGCTGATCACATAAACTGTCCCAAACAGGTGATATTTCTTATCATGCCGGTACCGACACCGTTACGCGAAATAAGAGCCCAGTTTTGAAACGATGGTGTTGATTTGTTTAGAATAGCTATGTTTCATGCAGGGGAACGCCATTGAGGGCAATGCTTCGTCTGAACCTTCCGTCTGTGGACACTCGAACGTCAGGCCGTTTGGTCTTCTTCAACTTGGGCAAAAGCAATCAAATGTGGTTCAGAAGGTGCCCTAACTCACCCTAGCACCTTATTAGTCGCCTCAGGTCAAAGATGGCCTGTTCTTACCTGGAAAAGATTGGCAACAGCTGGTCTCTGCACACTGTCTTACCGGGGCCTGACACGCGTGGGTGGTAGGTGTCCGATAATCCGGAATCTTCGTGACTGACTCTGTGGAGGAGCCCACTCCTCACAACATTTACTCTTTCCGGTCAATGGAACATGTCGTTTATCTCTTATTTGCATGTGCCCAATTTTTTTTGTATCTTGCCTTTTTCACATAATCATTTAATTATAGCTGCATCAATAATTTTGATACATCCTGCACAATGCCACCATAGATCGCCTACGGTTTCCACGCCCTTATTATGCACCCATCCTCAGAGAAAACACTGTAGATTTTTGTTGTTCTGGTCGTGGTATTCTCAGAGGAAATGCCGTCATTGGGATCGTCTATCTGATCACTTACAAGCGATACGTGGGAGAAACTGATCACCGTGGAAAAGGGTAGGCGGATATTGATGTGCACTAGGCCACCCACAACAATACACAAGCAATAGATTCTCTGAGCATCAAACGACAACGCATGTGTGCAAATCTGCTCTAAGCGTAGAGACAAGAGTTTCGTAGTCCAGAATATCATATGAGTAGATACAGTATCACGAAGCACTGCATAAACACCCACTGCAGTTCTGTGATAAAATCACGGTTTCCCCTCTTCCAGCAATCTTGGTGGTTGCTTATAGTCATCACTTAAGGTATTCTTTTCTTAGGGATTGAAGAAGGCGTTACGCGTCGAATGCACTTCAGTTCAAACAAGAAAGAAGCTTTCACTCTGTGCTCAGCACAAAATCTTTGCAGGAATTCATTAATTCTCGTGGGCTTCGAGTGATTTCATACTTAATAACCTTATATAGATGTTTGGCACTAATTCTAATAATGAGAGCAATTGTACAGGAAAAAATGATAATAATATAAGCTTTAGAATATTAGAGTAGACATCAAAAGGGTATACATTCGCACAATAATTACTAATGCTCCCAAAGCTTCCTCCTCCTACCCTTTACATTTTCGCGGCCTTCCATTCAACTGAACCTTTCACCTACCGAATAGAAGCAATATGTGCACACACTGTTGGAGGTAGAAGTACCTTCACCGTCATACTTCAAGAAACCACCCATGCTTCAACGAAAAGGGCAAAGTGCGACATCCATCTTTAACACACAATTAACTAGTCCTACAAGATATCCTCTTACTCTAATAAAATCTTGATAACGTGGCCGATCACAGCCCCACTTTCTGGAATAATAAAATCCAGAATTGTCTCCAAACTCCGGAATCACCTTCTTTTCTCGGATGTGGCTCAAGACGGAACAAAACAAAAACTCAGTAGGAAATATCATTCATTTACTTACAGATTACAAGTATTATCGAGCGGAGCAATTCACTTAAACAACGTACTCGTGAATGTTACAAGTTACTACTAGAACATGAATACAAGTAATTCGATAACAATACTACAACCTTCAAAAGAGGATGCACCGCACCGTTGGACGTTCAGACAGGACTCGTTCGAAGTAAAACCTCAGTTTTTAAAACATTATGAACAATCTTTGAGACAAGCAAACGTGTATGTAAAAACATTCGGAAAGCATTTTGCACATGATAAATATGACAGGTGCTATGGGGTAATACTGAAGTATAATGCAACTCAAAAAATGCATGATACATGTAAGTAACTCTATTATAGGAAGTTCTCACACTATAGCGTGTGATAGAAAAAAAATCAATCGAAAAACGGCAAAAGATTCTGTGAAAGTCGCAAAGGAAGACAAGAATAGGCGCATTGGTGAGTAACAAACGACGATGACAACCCAGTTAAAAGTATCTCAAATTTGGTGGTAAAAATCGTTGCTGAGCAAGTAAAACAGCACAACGCGATGCGCACGTAGTGAGAAATAACACAATATGAAGAATTTCTACTATAGAACAAGGAAAAAACACATAAAAGGCCACATATTGATGCGGAGAATTGGGTGTGAATGTAACAAATAACGTGAAGCGCTGAAAGGCGCGAGATTTGGCGCGCACGATTAGAACATGACCATAGCAATCAGTAAAAAGAAAGAATGCAAGAGCTCATGCCTTGAAAATTTTAATCACGTCCATGATTGAGGCACGGCACAGCGGGCAGAGGCCAGAAGAGCGATACGTCTGCATGGCGCAGTCGTAACACATGCAAGAATGGCCACACTTGTACAGTGCACTGTTCACTCTGGCCGACATACACACCTAAAAACACAAATTATTAACGAAAAATGCCCCAGAATCCCCTTACTAATTGCTTGTATAGTCACATTACAGCGTCTTCGTAAGAAATGTCTAATAACACTTTACGATTCTTATGGTTTTAATAAGCTGAAGGTGACCCTTGATATGATCGATGTATCTACGAAGATCCATCTTAATAGGTGAAATAGCTTATCCAGGCGAAAGAAGGCCACTAGTTGGCGTGAACTGCCTTCATATAGCTCCGGGATACTTTGTGCAAATACAGGCAATGGTTGGTAATGTCAGCAGGTGGCATATGTAAAATGCATCTAGAGGTAAGGTTTCCACTACTTGAAGGGATTTCCCACCAAGACTCTACTAAAGCTAGGACGATGTCAAAAATGAAAACCTAGATCCCTATGACAGGATTCCCGAGGAGGGCAATGATCTTATCATCCATTCAAATTAGACGACTTTCCGAGTAGCAAAGACGTAAAGCCATATGATTACATTGGCCACTGGTACCAGGGCAAATGGTAAGATGTTAAGCAACAATGAGGACGTTTAGCTGTATGTTTGGGTACTTAAGCAATTGATGCGCCGAAACTACCATGAGCATAATGTCTCCTTTCAACTGGCTTTTCAACTATTAGAAATTGTGACCAGCGCTCAGCAGCACTGCATCCCCCAATTGATTTTGCTTTGCGTGCGGTTCTGCTGGCTTCCATTTCACTTCCAGACAAAAATAAACCACTAGACGGACCATAAACCGCTTTGTCACTTTCCCAAGCGGTATCTTCAAAGGTGCTCGCAAAATTCAAGAAGTGCGGAACTATCAATGTATAGCTGTCCTTCACTAGATAAGTTACAACAAAACTGGAAAAGGAATCGACACTGATCATCCCTCCACTCCCCAAACATGCAGCTCTGTCACGTGCTCGAGTTCAAAACAGCCTCTCACAAACAGTTTCCAGCATTATACATAGGAGAGGAGTAGCGACCACAGCTGAATCCACATATCTTCCGCAAACGGTGATCTACAGGGTGGTCCGCATGACCGAATCATTGACGGGTGCATGACCGAATCATTGACGGGACGTCATACAAGAATGAATCTCAGTATGTCACTAGAGCTCCCAGTTCGCTATTAGTTACTGATGGTAGTCTTCGCAAAAAGTTCACACCTTTAGGAAGAATTCAATCCACCCTACATTCATTTCAGAAGCCACCATAGAACTTTCCCACAGGAAAAAAAATTATCAGCCTCCAGCAAAGGAGAACAACCGCACCCTACTCCACCAACTAAATTCATGTCCTCACCGTGCATTCGTCTGTGTCATCGCCTTGTGGTCCTTCCTCCCTATCGCTTGACTCTCGTCCCGCACTTAACTGAGCGCTTTTCGCTCGCGTGGCAGAAGAAGCGGACAAACTTTGGAGATTTGGCAGGGATGAGCGTGAAGATGATGGGAGGTCCTGGCTGGTCCCTGATGGTCGCCCAAGCAAGGAATCCTTTGAAAAGAAAGATAATTCTTGGAGGAAAATCAGACCCATGTGATTCACACTGGGCAGTCGTCTACAAAAAAAACATGGTAGATAAGGCACAGAAACCGTACCAATGCACTGCTCGCACTGTGCAACGACGTAGACGTTCCGCCAGTGCTCAAGCTGCTACCCGTCGCAGTTGGAGTAGGTGGAGGAGGACGTGAAGGAGGAGCAGGTAGCGGTCCAAGCAAAGGAGTCTACAATTCCATGGAAGTTGAATGATTCTTTCCAAGATTTCAGGTCTAAAGATGACAAACCGGTCTCGGTGCAAGTGGTGGGGGACGAGGTATAGCAGCTACAGGTGGAGCATCTGTGAGGAGGTCGTCAACAGTACGGCGCAGCACAGCTTCATCTATGCCTCTTCGTGGTGGAAGAACTGGACGAGTGCGTGAGCTCGCTGCAGTTAAATCTTGAGTAAGACTAAAGGATGAAAAGACAAATCCGACATTGAAGTGTTACGAATCCTAACCATTATTTTCGTCAAAGTCGTCGTCTAAGAGATTCGGAAGTGGTACTCCTGCTGTTCCGTTTGCCTCATCACGCACTAAAAACAGACAGAATCGAACAAATCGCAGCACACTACAAAAAGAACAGCAAACTCTCACGAAGAACGCGCAAGATATTGGACGAGAATTCGTAGGGCTGAGATGGTCGTGAGGAGGGCAAAGCAGGAGATTCTCTGGAACAAAAGTTATATCCAGTTAGCAACACCAGCCCGGTCAAGTCTCGATTAATCGGAACTACCTTCTAATCATCGTGGGTAACGGCGGAAGAGCAACCCGTGTTGGCGCAGATGTCGAAGAAGACGTGGATCTGGGCAGTGGCGAGTGAGATCGAGAGACCGGCATTGTTCCTAGGAAGAAAACCAGGAGTACGCAGATGACAGTGGACAGACTATCAAAGCAACCGTACCACGCAATTTGATAGCTTGAGTCGATCCGTAGAGGTCGAAATACATGTAAAGAGGAAGCGAATTGTCAACATGAAGAACCGTACGAGCAACACCTTGATCCTTTTCGAATTTTACTTCACCTGAAAAAGCAGTTATACCTGCTATCCATCGATGTTTCTATAATTGAAGTTTTTACTTCTTTTCTGGATTGGAGCAATGAAATTAGTAATCAATCCTGAAGAAGTGTCCAACATCACCTTCGTTTTGCTGACTTTTATACTATTAGAATCGTCAGGAAGACATCTAGTACAAGAACATACAACATCCCTTGCAATGTAAAACCCAATTCAGCGAATTTCATTTGTGGCGTTGTGCCAACCACTGAGCAATGCGCATGTGACAGATCATTGGCGATTCGCCCTAACTCTCTTCAGAACAAGGGACTCAGAAACGAATTTTCGGCATTTTTGCGATCACCAATGTATGTCACCGTGATCAGCATCTCCTAACGAATTTGATTTAATAAAAGTCTTGAAAACAAAACAAAGAACAACTCTACATTCACGTTACCGCTTCTAGGCACTTCATAGGCCCCCCTGCACAGGGCAAACAAGGTACATCAGTTCGCCTGCTTCACTTCAGATCTTGCACTTTCCTCTCTTACGTTGTGCACTTCTACTTGCTTAGTGCTCAAGCACTACGTTGCGGCTAATAAACTAATCTTGCACTGTTGCACTCATGCAGATAGCTAGTAATGAAAATAAGAAAAATCACGCAGTTTTTCAAGACTACAAAACGTAACTCTAAAAACACAAAAAAGACTTACCCGCATCCGTAATCCAAAAACTAAGCACGGTATTCACACGAGGTTGCAGAGCGATATCCTTTATTCCGACCCAGTATTGCGGCATCTCAATCAAATCAGATGAGTCATCAGGAAGATCAGTGGAACGAAGCGTCGATGGATCACAACATGTGACTCCAAACGCCAGACCGCCCTTGTACAGTTGTTGTACACTTACGACCTAGAAGTTGTTGAAATGAAGAGCCTTCCACAGGACTTCTGATAATTCTGGGCATTGGAAAACCACTAACCTCAATGACAACCTTCTCGTTGTTACGGATCGGCCGCTCCGAAAAAACGTAACCCTGTGTATACTCACTACTACAACGACTTGCCATATTTCGCATAGTGTTAAGGGAAACATGTCGACCCGTCATTTGATGGAAGCGAAGAGTTTCGAAGTTCGACGAGGCTAAGCAGCAAAGTAAACAATCACTTAAACTTTGCTAAAGTCTAAAGACAACTCACTACTACTAGCGGCATTTTGCACTTGAGGCGCCGGAGCTGCTGGCGGTTCGGCTGGCGCCGGCTCGTGAGTAGGATTACTGGCGCTAGTTATACGGGGTGCAGCCGAAGACGAGCGAGGTACACGGAAATCTGATGGGTCTGAAAGACTCACGCTAAGAAATCACTCATGTCTTCTTCGCGAAACTCAATCTTTTCGGCCTCGGGGGTGCTCTGAAGAACGATTCCTACGTCTCTTGTGGATGCAATGGGACCAGCGCCAATAAGAAAAAAAAAACGCTTCATAGCAAAGCGCGGGTCAGAAAAAACTCCCTAGCATGAAAAAAGTACCTGTTAGCTTTAGTTGAACATACCATTACAGCTAAACCATAAAATAAATTTGAACAGCTAAATCTGTGAGGTAATTACTGCAAAAACAGATGATTCCGCCATTTGAATAATTGAACCTTTCTCGCAGCACAAATAAATTTCATTTCTGCCACATAATCAACCCTAGCGCATTTCCGTTACATTACTCTAAAATTTTGAAAGAATGAAGCGGCACTTTGGGGGAGAGAGTCAGTTACGTTTTGAGTGCCTGCTTAAAGAGACTTTACCGAAAATGCTGGAAAGTCACGATGTTACTTGAAAGCAGTAAAGCAGGTATATCATTCAGGCATGCAAGGCTAGCTGGGTCATGCACTTTTCAGCTAATTTTGCGTGACCTTTATCCCTCACTCACCATCTAGGACTAATTTCGCCTTTGTACTGTCGTTCAGCATGTCATCTTCACACGGCTGATTCGTTAGTATACGATATCGCCAGTATTTACTCATCTACTGCAACACTGCACGAGTGTGATAAAGCGAAAAGGTGAGAAAAAGAGAAAGGAGACTAAGATGATGTTCCAAGGAGAATCGAAAAAGCGAGGACAGACGACAAATGAGCTAAAAGTGACAACGACATGACGACGTGAGGGAGGGGTGAGACGAAATGAGGACGAGGACGCAGAGAGGGGAGGGGGAACGGAGGGTGCGTGATGATCGCTACGATTCCTTGACTATAACATAAGGCCTTATCAGATGCGAAAATCATCACATTATCATTGGCTTCGGGATAAAGACGTCACATGGGGAGAAACAGAGGAGGAACGAGCGAGAGGAGACACTACCGTACTGCCCTGTTTCACCACTACAACCCAATCAATGAAATGTTCATCATCAACGTCATTAATCTCTGAGTCTTCGCTGAATAGAATAAGCCGAATGTGGTCTTAAAGTTCAATGACTGAAAGCGACATTTTCGATGAACCTCGAATCCACCCGGTCAATCATATTTTTGCCATAGAACGGTACGACTGACTGAGAAATTAAATCAGAAGTTGCTTTAACTGAAATTGTGAAGGATAGCAACCTGGGGGAGGGGGGTGGGGGATAGCAAACCTCTCTGGCGGTACTCGGAAACAATAGTCATGCATGCGCTGTTTCGACTTTTCCACATTAACAAGATCTAATTTCATTAGTGCTTACTGGACCTTCGGTGCATTGATCCACCTTCATTTTACAGAAGCAATTTTGTAGAGCAAATCCTGATATTTTAGTACGCATTTTAGCGCTCATGACCTTGCCAAAAGGCTTCCAGATTCTTTAGAAATCTAAAGGTGGGAGCTAAGTATACCAACGCTTATCAACGCCGGCTACCAGTACCACACCTACTTTGCACTCTTGCACTTAACTTACTTCTCATCACATCAATTCAAGCACTCAATAGCAAAAAAAAATCCTCAAGCAGACGATGATGTTGCCTCGTCATCACAAGAAGCTGCGAGGATGACATATTCGCGGACAGCACATAACTAACGACATCTGTTCCATTTTTCTGCATTCGTTCGGTAGTCGAACGACCAATTTTACAAACACCATCACATAAAAAGTCCTTTATAACAATTCAAAGAGAATTATGAAGCCCTAGATCGATCAGGCGTTTATACTAAAACATCAATTCATGTTATCGCATTTAACCAGCAGAGTAGAAGCTACCAAATATATGCATAGACGGCAAATATGCATGCTTCGAACGCGTATGACGTGATGAATGTCGGCAATTCGTATCAAAGGGCACGTTCCAGGGATTAAAAGATATGCTTCTCGACCAGCAATAACTAGTATTAAAGCACTAAAAGCAGTGCTTCCCCTCGACCACACCTAGTCTTCTACTCTGGATGCATATAGATAGTACCACTGCATTAGGGTCGAGTAAATGAGGTAAATGACAGAACCCAATGCAGCAACAGGTGTCGGATAATAACGATATCCTAAGACAGTTCGTATTCCCATCACACTTGCAAAACACAAAAAAAGCCCACATGAGTTCGAAGTATGGTTTTGCTTGGGCTGGGGTCACAAAGTAAGTAAGCGCAAAGTAAGCGTTCGCACATGCCAATAGCGACGACAACAAGAATTTCTCAGTGGCAAATCCGAGTCCTGTTGACTCTAGTTGCAAGAAAAGTGCAAAAACACTTCTTTCATGAGAACATCTGGCGCCAGCTTCAGGAAAGATGATATGACCACTTGCACGAAAAAGCAAATTCGTAAACGCAAAAACAAAACGGAAATGAGCACGAGGCCTATTTCTATCCATAAAACAGCGTTCAATTTAGCCGCTCAATTTTATGCATAACTACTACATGTTCCGCATCCGTAATGAAAGCATAATTCTCAAGTGTGGGTGCTGTTGGAATTTTCAAATAAATCAAGTCGTGTGAAGCATTTGTCACACATTTCTCGCCTTTGTCATCAGCCAGTGAGCAGATGGCTAAATATAGCAGAGGATCTATCCCTGTTTCAACTACCCAATCTTATAAGCTTTAATATTTAAAGCACAAAGAAGGCTGCACTAACATTGGCTACTTTGTTGTTTACTATTACATTCTTTCGTCTAATTTGTTTACTCACAAAGATGTAGAAAATAGGACGGCGATCCGGGGCGCCAAAGAGACCACACTTCCGATCTAATTCAAGCCCGGAAAAATTAATGTGAAATATGTGAAAAATTAATAAGCACTTTAGCTCTCCAGCATTACTCTAGGAGCTCTCATTTCTTTTACGCTTTCACAGTAGTGTTTGTCCTTCTTCAACTAACAATTTGCGTTCCTTTAAATGTTGACCCAAGCCTATGTCTAAAGGTCACGTGGCGTCGCAAGTTCGAAGGTAAGCTTAATTTCGTAACAAAGAAGCTGAACCCATTGAAGTCAAGTATACAGCGGTGAGCTGACTTGGTAACACGAAAGAGGTGCGATGCCCTTGGGATGACTATTAAGGGACTACGTCTTCCAAACCATAAAGCAGTGTAATATGCAGAGATTGTGTGCCTCAGAAGCATACGATATAAAACGAAATGAGAAGGAAGGAGCAATAAAAGGAGGGAAGATGGGGTAAGAAAGCAACGTAACCAGAGACAATATTCAGCGATGAATGGAAACAGGCCCGAATCCAGGGGTGCTCATGGTGTCAAGCATGCCAGATGTTCGTGCGTTGCTAGCGGCGAGTAATGGTGGCACTAGTGCCGAGGTGTTCGGATCCGGCGCCGCTGCTGCTTGTTCCAACCACACAGCGACACGCATGTCTCAATCGCGCATCAATTAACGCCACACCAAAAAATGCGCTTTACAGCCGAAAATTCCTAAAATAACGACGCACAGTGCGAAGTAACGCTGCTCGCATTGCGGATATGCGAAACGAATAGCGAATTCAGAACGATTCTGACTCATCTTTCTCGCTCGGCCGAGAACACGTCCCTTTTACACCATCTCACACTCTCATGCCTGAAAATGCCGGAAGTATTGTGAGACACGCTGAAAGACCACCTGCACGTACACGTCTTCACGTCCTACTGTTTCTGCTCCAGTGCGTCCCGCGAAATTCCAGGGGTACAATGCAGCGCAGGGCATACCGCGCAAACTATGCAGGTGCTAACCGCGGGCGAAAAAAAAAACAAGCTGACAATGCTTCCAAGGGCGATGAGTGGAGGCTAGCAGCTGTAAGTCAATACAGAAGAGCGGCGCGAGGGAGGAAAACGTAGCAGCGAGCAGCTCGAGACAAACGGACGAGTTCGCGGCCTCGGCTAGTCGCCATTATGTAGCCTCTTCACAGTGCCAAACGATCCTCGCAGCGCAAACTTCTCCACCTCCTCTTCCGAATACTAGTGATGGTTACTTGCACATTTAGCTTGAGTGGGGGGAAAACCGAGAGCGTTTTCGAAAAGCCTTCCTACAGCTTCACATTGGATAAAAACCAGAAGTAATTCTAATGCCAGCCGTACGATGAAATCACTAAACGAGAAATCTCAAATGATGAATAATTCGAAATATCGATTAGTCAAAAAATTGAAAAAAATCCTTTAGAATATAGCAATTTCATTGTTTCTCACTGAGGCCTCGTTCGGACCAGTCCCACTGTGGAATGAGAAAATTGAGCCACACAGTGAACTTTATCGATTTCAGGACTTGAAATGAATTATTTATAACAAAAGTTGGGTCAAAATTAACACGGACCACTACAGTACGCGTACGCATGTCTCCACCTTAGGATATCCCTCTCACAGCTGTTCTACAGAGTGGAAGTGTTCCTCTCCGGGAAAGTCCTCTTCTCTTCGGGTGTATGTTCCTCGAGCGTGTTTATTCCTTGCCTGGGATGCTTTATATTTGGAAATTTTTCTAAGGAACAAAGAGAAAATAGAAAATAGTAAGGGCATGAAAGAGCATGCGGAAAGAAGCAAATGTTCAACTGTCTGAAGAGTATAACTTTTAACCAAGCTAAAAATTCAAAAAAAAAAAAACAGGATTACAGGACCAAATGGGGTTTCTAATAGGGAAAATTCTCATTCCTTCAATGACAACTACAGAAAACGTGGGTTAACCATTCAAACTTTTCGGATGACGGGGGAAATCTGGCATCTGGCCCTTTTCCACCGAATTTAGCAAAATCTGCAGAAAAAAATGCTATTGCCAGAACATCCGCATCGTTGACGACCTACTGAAAGATGACAACCTCGTTCGCAAAGCCCACTTTGCGGCCTCTACCAGTGATTTCAACGTCATAAGAAACAATCAAGTAAGCTGCTGCTTCTTCTGCACTATACATAAAACAAATCTTGGAACTTTTCAAAGCCAAACACGTACACTCTACTAACATACACACGCTTGAATGCTTTACAATAAACTACAGCTCTTAAAACTTGACTAATCACTGTCAAACGGTCATCAGTTTTTAGACAAAAACATCCGCAAGTAGAGCACCTTTTCAAAACACAGAAGCTATGCATGCGCACTCTACGACGAACTCGCACTTCAAAACTTAAAAACAAGTTATTCCATGTAGTTCTTAACATTACTTGCAGTTAAGATTCACAATAGTAACAGCCAGTCACATCAGTCAGTTCAGCAAACAAGATAGACGAGTGAGTGTTATTGCAGGAAACATTGAACTTTGGACTCTAGGTTTTGAAATTGACCTTCAGTTTGGAAGTACTACCTGGATTTCGTATCAGTGACTGCTACTGTGACACAACTCTTAAAATCTCTGGTTTAGCATGGTTATAAACCGTACTGTATGAACTTCTTTCACAAAAGAAATATAAGAAATTAACAGTGGAACGTCCCTTTAAACTCATCAGCTATCACTTGCAGGTAATCTAAACAATTGTGACTAAGACAATTAATCCTCAAAGTATACGAACAATTCGAAGCGAAACATACACTTCTGCGCAATAATTCAGACCGACGCCAGCATTACTGGACACTACATTGACGTCACAGTAATCGACAAAAAATAGTATTTCTTCAAATTCCTGAGAGTAAAAGGTGTTCTCCATCATTTCACCCTTCACATATCCAGTGGCATATTTCCATATCCAGAATTGGAGGAAATAAATGTTGATTTCTCAACAGGTTTAGAGGGAGATCATTGGAATCTCAGGCAAACACGCATAACTTGCACTTGATTAAAAAGCATTTCAGTACGTGTCGACAATATAAGGCCACGACGCAACAATACAAGGAGGTATAATACATAAAAAATCAAATGCAGGAAAATAACCAAGATTAATAATCTAAAAAAAGATGACGTCTCTTGAAATATGAGTACAGTATGGGAGTGACGAGGGTACAGCCGAAATCTGATACTAACTTTAGATCTGCAGCGGATGTGTGCGATAAAACAAGTGCGAACTGTGGTCCTACATCACAAAAAAGAAAGATGGATTTTTCTCTAAGGCCAGAAAAAAAAACGGAAATGATCTAAATTTTGCGCGAATAGCTGGTTCAGATTTTGCAGGAGTGCGCGCCGCTGTGTCTGCAAACGCTGCGAAGCCATTAGATGAGAACTACGAGACCGATGGAACAGATGAATAGACGTCTCATATAGACCAAAAAGCTGCCAATTCTCACAAGAGAACTGTGACTGCAGAAAAATTTGCTGCAGTTGCAAAATGATTTGCGAAGTCGCTGAATTACCCACCCGCGCCACCTTGTAATGGCAAGCACCGCCCCTCTTCAGGGAACTTGAATCAATCAGAAAGTGCAGAAATTCTAGATTTCGCTACATATCAGGCAACTAACTCATATTCATACTGAATTCACACCTATTTTTGTAATGCACAAATAGCAGTATAGAAAAGCGCTCCTCACTTCAGAATGTCGATAAGTTTGAGATTGGATGTTACTGGTATACAGCATTATGCTCCGCATTCTTTTTTTCAGCAAGTGCTATTCAATTTTATTCAAACTTTCCTTATTCCGTTCCAGAATACAATTTTCAAACATCATCCACTTCAAAAATCATTTTTCGAAAAGATGGGTGTGGTTGCAGGGAAAGTGGGTAACTAGACGCCTGGTCGTGGTCCAACTAGGTAGTACTTATCCTTTTATAAGCCACGTCCAACACGCCAGATATTTGAAATAAACAGAATTCTATCTTGGTACATAAGAGTATATGTTGTAGGACCCGAAAAACTACGACTGGTGGCTTCGCGGACACTGCAAATGGCAGCACCTTCAAGCCAGTGTAGTTCTGGTTGGAAACAATAATCGAATCTCACAATAACTAGGTCAGTGGTCCCTTTACAATAATTTTTAATAATTTGAATCGACTAATAGTCGCTAGTAATTTTAATGTCATGCAAAAACGAACAGCTGTGCGGCTGCGCGCGAACGATGCGATCCACTGCATTTTCAACACGCGCCGCGGCCGCCCGCGTTGTCCGCAGTGACGTACATACAACTCCATAAGCTTCAGCGAGGACCAGATAATAGTATTTCGGCAGAAGTAAACAATACTACAACATTGGGAACTTCAGAATAATTAATAGAAACATCAAGAGATGCTCATTCCACTGAAACGGGAGCGGAGAACAAATCGCAATTGTTTTTCACATAGAAAGAAAGTTAAGTAACGAAACAAACTAAGCGTAATGGTGTACACTTCGCCTTACGCAACTAGACTGCAACTTAAAGACTGTGTTTGCTTAGTCAACAAAAACAGGAAAGTTCGAAAATTCTGCAGCCGCAATTTTAACCACCAAACTTCAGAACATCCCCGACATTAGGCCGGTTCTACCTCAATATTCAACAGTCGCGGCAGTACCCTGTTCAGAACATCACCCTCATAAACACTCAGCTGCTAAACGTATGTCATGCCTATGTACTTTCATAAAGCATCTTAAACGCACTCAAAGTGCACCAAAGACTGCTTCCTCGTGACAATAACTCACCTACGAATTCGACCGCTACACTGTTCCCATAAATATCCACGATTATCCATATTGGAAGTGATACGTTAATTCCAACCAAAAATACACCCTTAAATTCCAGAAAGAATAAAACTACCGTTGGAGGCGAAGTAAACTATAGCCACAGACCTTATGGACTCCGTTTACGCCATAGTAAAGATCACCAGTATGTGTGATAGAAAAATGTAGGATATTGCCTTCTACAGAGTATCGTTCGGGTAGGGCTTTCGCCCAAAATCCTTCCTTCGAGGTTAGGTCGGGACACGCGAACCTAAAACAGTCACTTTCAGATGCATGCACGCAAGATGAGATGTAAAGCCTTTGATGAGGTCGGATGCAGGAACAAGAACCATTTAGGCTCTGATATACGAAGTTCTGTTGCGGTTTTGGTAACATACCAAACAGTTAAAATGACTGTATTTCAAAAAATAGCGAATTTTTGACTCTTACCTAATCATGCTAACCACATTAAGAAGAGTGTGAGATCAAGTAACTCACTATGTGAGAAAAAAAAATTAAAATATTGAGGGGAACGCCGAAGGAATCGCACTAATCAATTGTTCCAGTCAACTATTAATATCACTGTAAAACTCAAGATCTATTGGAAAAGAGAAGCATATCTTTCTGACATATCTTTCTAGTAATACCCTGAATACACATGACCTCCACTGCATCTGGGGTTCCTTCAATGAAACAAAGAACAGCAAATAGTAAAACTTCTCCTAACCTTTTCTCATGAAAAAGAAATCATCTATTTCTTCCCCATATTAGGAGAAAAAATCTCACACTTACTTCGGCACTTGAATATTCCTATAAGTTTCAGGATCCACGTTCGTTACTCCAAACCGTAGAACTCCAGACCAACTTGTGGACACCTCAGTCAGTCGAATACACACATTCTCGTTTACAGATACGGGCCTAAATGCATTCGTGACCAACGAGATAACGTGGAGTTTAGTGCTATGCGCCCACCTATTCGAAAATGCAAGTCCCTTGCAGAAGCTTTCTTTACGTCGTGCCACTCGACCACCTAAAAGCCACGTAATTTCGTCGAGCGCCTGGCAATGAATGTAATCGATACACATGAATCGCGTACCTTTCTGTAAAATTACGTTTTGCCCGTGGACCGAATGAAATCCCAGCTGTGGAAGTCTTGTGTCGACGGTTCCTGAATGCAAATCCATAAAGAGAATGACGCGTGAAGACGAAGAAGGGAAGAGGCAAGTTCTGACTCAGCAAGACAAACCTTGATTCACTGTGATTCCATCCAGGTCCGAGAACGAATCCACCATGTCTGTAAGTAGAAACTTGAAAATACTGTGCCAATTTTGGCCTCCTAGATCCGCCAGCTTATAGCTGGTCGATCTCGGACGGCTCAACTGCCGCCGCAAGCGATCGATCTTGTCGTGACGTCAGCGTCAGGAAGCGCTCAGAGCAGAGATTTGCTTCGGGTAAAAACCCAAGAAGAGCTGTCAAGCCTATGAATAATCCCATCACATGATAAACTTTATCACTTACATGTTATATTAATAGCGATGGGAGTGATAAAAACCTATGGGGCTTTGCAAGAATGAGATCAGGATGTGTCTCGATTCAAAAACAATAAATCGGTACTGATGAAAGACGACATGCTTTATAGTAACCTTGAAATCATCCTTTGATATTGCAAACGAACAGTGTAAATAAGCCTTTCATCCAAGAGCACCTCAGAAACATAAAGAGGAAAAATTAATCTATGGAGCATCCCATTCCAAAGTAATCTACAGATGTTCATTAGTCAAACTACACAAGAACAAATACTGATTTTAATGCCAAGCCAAGATAGGTTGTTGATTTTTCTTTTCTGAAAGAGATTTCTGACCATTTCAAAATATGCAGAAATATGGATATGAACGGCAAAAGAAAACTCGAGAACGGTAACTAAATGCCTAATAAAATTGATAGCCACTCAAACATGACAAAACACCGTGAATTTCCCCATTTTCTGACACTTCTAGGAACTAAAAAGGAACAGTATACGAAACAAAACGACTCAACGATGAAAGCCTAGGCTGCTAAAAGGGACCCCGCGTTGAATCACGGGTCCCAACGCAAACACATCCACTTTATGATTTAGAAACAGCTGTGTACACAAACCTGTGAGTTAAGATCGCCCAAGACCTCACACAGCCTCAACCCATCAGCATGTTAAATAAGTAACGATTACGCAAAATAGACGGAAAGGTTATGTCAATTTCAAGGAGCGCAATCGAACATTGGAGCATTGACTACTAGCAAACTGGTTAGTAATCGTTGGGAAACTCCCAAGAAAACCCATGAATAGGAGCTAAGAAAACATGCAGACTGTTTGTGAGCTAGCACTAAATTACACCAGGAAGAACGGGCAAAAGAAACATGTGACAAAGAGGTGCACTACTTAGCGTAGGCATAGGAAGGTTACCGATCCATAGGATGACTAAGCATTCGAATAGAATTTGCACTCATATCAAGATGAACAAAATTCCCTAATATTTTGCAGCTACAAAGTGGTCACATCAGAAAAAATATCCGGGCTTGCTTGAAATGGAATACCACAACAATAGTAACTCCTTAGTTGTACACCAGTTTCCAAGGATAAGAAGTGGAGGTGCGAAACTAGAGGAAAAATTGAGAAGATTGATAAGGTAGGTAGGCCCCTCCGATGCTAAGGAGGACGAAGTTTACCCTGTATTCACTGGTGAATGGCTACTCGATCGCTACCTATGGACTAAGGGACTAGACGGTGAACATTTGTAGCCCTATTGATGCCTGAGCGCCTTATACTTTTTTTTTTTTGGAGATTCCTGACTTACAATGAGAACATAAAAATGTAATATTACTCTAGAATTTACCCCTACGACTGTTGCTGAGAGGATAATTGCCACTTGAGAGTGAGAAGGTTCTACGTGGAACTGCAAACAATGAATAAAACGAGGCAGTCAGAAACCCTGAAGCGAGCTGTCACTTGTCCACAGTTACTGATTACGAAACTCACCTCTAATTCTTCGTCTGAACCGTTCGACAACCTCATCAACTGATTCGCAACTCGAATATGAACTAGAAGATCCGGATCGCCTTTCGTCATCGCTGTAGTAGACTTCAGAGACGGCTCGCTGTCGGCGTCGAGGACGTAGGCTATACATGACTGCAGGTTGCAAGTGAGTAATGAGCGGAGGGATGAGGTAGAAGCGTTATGCGAGCACAGCGGTGTCTGCACGATGTTCGAGCAATCTGCGTTATCGTGGTGCTGCTCCAGAGGTGTGATGCTTGGACTCAGACGGCTGCTGCTGTTTGGCTCAGCACAGACGAGGCCTCAAACGACACAAGTTTGACAGTTGCAGAGGGCACGAGTACGATGACACGCTCCGATCACAAGACTAGAATCAGATGAGCGCGGATTGTTGTGGTACAGTGTGACACCGTCTGAGTGCCGGTGTTCGAGCAAAACAATCGAGTGTGGGCTCGTTTCGAGTCGTCGGTGAACATATGTGGTGCCGGCGAATGAACGTAGCGCTCGTCACTTGACCCTTCGTCGCTCATTCGCCTCTCACATCACTCGCATCGCTTAAAACAACAACTTCCCCGTTGAAAAACTGCTCGTTAGCTCCGCGTCTGGGACCCCCCGCAATTACAGTTCGCGTTCAGCAGAAACATTAACGTTTTCAAAATAGGTCGTCAAGACAGATTCTACAGAATCGAAAGCTCTCCGATAGATAAAGCTTGTGAAAACAAAACAAGCACCAACGAAAACAGCCAAATCTCCAACAAAAATCCGGACCATTGCGGCAAAGTACAACGAGTACAGCATAGGAGAGTGTCTTCAAAGTTATCGATTGGAAAAGCCCCGTCCCATTCCGGCACTTTTAAGTAAACGACCAAACGTTGTGTAGACATCGCATGCTAAGGACATCACATTCAATGTGTAAGCGCCCTTAAAAACGCATTATTCAACCCTTCGCCCAAATAAACGGAAAAACGCGCCCGTCGAGGAAAAAGAGAGAAACTGAAAGCGCACAATCGCCGGCGTTATAAGGCTTGAAATACAGAAATTTTGAACAGGAGTCCCATGAAATGGCCTTATCGGTCAGTAAACAAGGTTTCACGTCTGCTCGTCTCTGTTTGCGTTCGCATCACAAACAATGGTGATCTGGAATTTCGCAAACTCCCCTTTTCTTTACACCTCCCGAAAACTAGCCATCCGTGGAAACCGCTCTCTTGCATAAGGAGGCCAGTTCTAGATCGGTTTCGGAATGGAAGCACGATTCGCTGCGGGATCAGCAGAATGTTGATGCGAAATCTCGCTGACAAAAGTTCTGATTCACGGGATGCAGGAGTGCTGGCACATAGGCGTACTTAATAAATAGGTGTGTACTAAATTGAATGAAAGCACTATAACCGAAATCAAGTAGGAAATGATATGCTTCCGGAAAAAGCTTTTCGGACGAATTTCGTCAGCTAAAATAGCACCAGCAAGCTTAGTAGAACTAGACCTTAATGGGTGCAAATTAGCCTGGCACGACTAGCGCCACGAGGTACAAAAAAGAAGTTTTAAGGACGAATGCGTACAGGAAGCATGTTAAATGTAGCATCGGAACTCTTTCCTACAGCTCACGAACTGAGTGACATCGTGAAAGTCAATAATTACTCAACAATTCCGGCAAAAGTGAACCTGGTAGAAGTGTCACTTACGAAACTCAAAAGAAGATTCTGTGAATTACAAGAAAACGCTGGAGCTTTCGCAACAACAGACTGTTTGCACTCAAAAGAACAAATGCTCAGTTCTTCATGGGACCTCGGAGACATGTTACAAATGTGCGGGATAATGGTGTATCTAACGTGAACAGCGGAGTTGGCAAAGTGCAAAAGGGAACAATGATAGAGAGAACATAAAGCGTAGTACAGTGCAAAACTAAACTTCCTATCGAGGGATCACTACTACGTTTCATAGATCATGGTGGAATGTACACCTAAGTAAACGTTTTACATACCTTCCAACCGAACTTTTCAGCGCCGTCCCCAAATGCGTCCCGTTCTACTTCTTCTATGTCATGTTCAAACTCGTTCTCATGCAAACATGACTACAGATGTCATCTTGTCGGCTCTAAGGGGAAACGACGCCAGAGGGTAGCGATTTTAGAGCCAGGTAAGGTGAGCTAGGTGGGTGGGGTGGGAGGGGGGGGGGGGTCAAAGGCGCGTGATAGGAAATCGGCAAGAGGTAGCGCTGATTTTAAATCTCCAACCAAAAAAATGCCGTTTCTAATACGAAAATTTTTCGAAGGAACACAAAATCATCTTGATGCTTTCAAAATTGATCAGCGATCATTTATTAAGCGAACAACAAGTGAAGAGTCTATATTCGATAAAAAAAATATTACTAGTGATATTGAGCTAATTTCCACATAATGGCAGTGAATAGCTGGACACATGCTAATGCCAAATGAAAAAGTCAGAACTTACAAATGTAAATGAAAAAAGTCTGCTTGAGTGGTAGTGAAAAAGCATGAGTTCATATTCTGACAAATTCTTCGAACTAATACACTTACAGGAAGCAAATACTCACGCCAGTTTTTGCTGATGATGTGGCTCTGTTAGCACCAACGATAAAAGAACACCCAACAGGAAACGGAGCTGCTCCAGTACAACAACTGTTTCTCTTCCGAAACAAAAAAAAAACGTTCCTTAAAATTCTCAATTCCACTAGATTCATGTGCGAAAGAATTGCACAATAACAGTTTTATGAACATTTTGCAATACTGATATGGCTGCGTGCTCATATAATTCCGGAAACTTCAACCCGTACAGGTCCAGCGGCAAACGTTTGATCCTGTTTTTCCACCCATACCAGAACAGATTAGGCCCAGTTAATTTAGTTAAGGTCAAGTTACTTACATCACTTACTGAATCTCTCACCATTTCCTCATCAATAATTCATTATGCTTAAGTCAGTGCGTCCTGCCCCTGTAACGATATCAAACTTTCAATTAAAGGCAAAACCATCTCCTCGATAGGTTCCACAACTTTTTTAGTGCCTTATATAACCATTGCACGGATACAGCGGAAGTGAGACCAAAAATAGATGTCATGGCCACTTGAAAACTATAACAATCTATTCAAAAACCTCTACGAATAATCAGAGTCTGAAAATGTTCCGTTACCGCTTACTCCCTTCCCCACATTTTACTCGCTTCTTTATATAGGAGGATTTTGCTGGACTGGCTTGGACACCGTTATTGCCTTGAGGTATTCTGCACACTTTCCATGAACAGACTCTGCTCGGAAAGGACATATGCCACTCTTTCCATTACAAACCCGTCAATACTGAGAACTTCTGAAAGAGAAAATCTTTTGTAGCTGCTAGGAACACCACGCAGATGTCATCGCCTTTCGGTATGAATGAAATTATTGAGTTATGGTGTTTTAAAAGATTATATTGATAAAAACTCCGGTGCGTATTGAAATTTCGACAAATTTTCACAAGCAGCTGCTGTATTATTGAAAAATTCGCTTAATCGGAAAATTCCATAAGAAATGAAAAAATTGAGTGAAAACTATCAAGAACAATATAAAATAATTATATAACTGTAATAGCATAACAATAACGTCTAAAGTGCTCACCTAGATTTGAATGGAGGATCCCCATGGTGCCTTCATACCCTACTGAAGTTATATCCTTCCTCATAACACCCTTATTATTTCTCTTTTTGACCACTGTTTTCTTCCATAGATTCAGTGAAGGGGTTTTTCTTATCCAGGTGGGATGGGCATACTCGACAGCAGCAACATCGCTGGGATATCAAGCTTAACATCTAATTCGAACACTATGCGCCACCCTGATGAAAACGGTGAAGGCTGAATGAGACCAGCTCAATGCAATAGCATTTCTTTATAGTGTGTGGTGCCCCGTGCTTCCTCTTTGTAGGGGCCACGCTATACAGAGGGTAAAACCCCGAAACCTCAAGGTATTTTCATCCCAAGCCAGATAACAAGAATCCTAGCCTGGTTATGAGGCTTGAACAATTAATGATCTAACTAGGGACAAAAAGGTCCTAGCATCCGGAGAATTAATGATCTAACTAGGGACAAAAAGGTCCTAGCATCCGGAGAATAATTTCTCCTTTAGAGGAGCTTGCAAAGATGCGAGCTTTTCCAGTGCTGTTTATGCAGCGACAACAAATTAAATTGAGGACCAGTTCGCTTTGAAGCAACGAAAGCATCCAAAGAAATGCAAAGGGAAGAGAAGAAACTACAATAAAACAGAAGCAAGGAAGGAATGCAAAAGTAGCCACCTTGTTCGCGAGCCGTCCGACACCCCAGAGACCAGTGGTCAACGTGATAATATAGAATGACTCAGAAATGGCCCGACACGAAACTACGAGCAAGTTTTAACTGCGTCAGTTCCGACTGGCGTATATACCAGATTTATTGGTCTCCTCCCACATTGATTGCTTTGAAATTCACTAACTCACTGACTCACTCCGCCACGCCGATGCTTCGAAATTCACTCTCACTCACCCTGCCCTACTGACTATGTCGACGACCACCGGATAATTTGCATATGTTAATGAAGTTCCCCGTTTTGCTCCGGTGGTCGCAACAATCCCGCCGGCACCATTTGGAACAGATGAATGGGAGAAGAGATAGTTGAGGGAGCGGTGGATAAAAGGAGTTGGGAGAGGTGGATCATAGGCTCCATGTTGCATGCCTACGGCTTAGGCTTCACAAGAGTGCTCTCCCCTACCCAACTTCCTCTTTGCCGAAGAAAATGACGAACACCATAACCACAAAAAGGAAAAAAAAGGATAACATGGAAGTGGGCGCACGGCGATGAGGCAATATCGATATGGGTGGCCTGCGATTCCCGCCAAGGAGGCAAAGATCGATTTTGACCTACGATCAGACACCATCGCTTGACCTACCCTATTTCCGTTCATAGGAAAAATTAAAATGTGACATTTTCCTATGCTGCAAAGCAAAAAAAAAGAAGCCGTGCAAGTATGGAATCATATGGATTTACTGACGGATAGCGAGTGCAAATTGAGAAAAAAATTAATGATGGCCCCATAATGTTCGAAGCTAAGGAGCATCACATTTTAAGAAAACCTTGCTGCTCAATGCGACAGAAGATCTGCCAGTTAGTTAGAAATACAGCTTAGCTATAATGCGAAAATCAAGGTCAGTTTTTCAAAGACATAATCAATTTACTCCTTAGTTTAAAGCCTGAGATAGAGAACAACTAGGTTTGACACATCCCTTCCTCATTTCCACATAACGAACGATACTTGCTCTTTATTTTTGGCGCACTAACAAAGACGCCAACGATTCCGTGCAAGTGGCTTATCGGCGGTCGGGTTATCGGCGCGAACACTCGAACACACTGGAAAATGAAATCGAACTCACTGGTTGGAGTGCCGTGTCCATTGCCCATCGCGCGTGTTCACAATCGTATTCGTGCCTAGTCTAAAAGGAAAATCGATGAAATGGTGCTAATATAACATCTTTCCAAGTTGTTGATTGCGAGTGCGTGCCAAAATCGTGCACAACGAATCGTGAAAAATTGCGGTGTTTCTTCGTGTATATATAAATGCACGTGTGAACCAGGATGGGATCAGATTAGAAGTCGATTGCAGGGGCGAATCGATCGACCAGGTCCAAATCGGTCAACTGGTCGCATGGCGAAACCAAACACACCGAGGGGGACAAGGGTTCTACATCGAAGGATCGACTCGGTCATAAATCCAAGGGCAAAGAGTAAAGCCGGTACAGCAAGTAGGAGGCAAATCGCCACCGTGAGTGATCACGCGATAAGATATTGCACGTGCACAGAAGTAACTACTTTCGAAAAACAGAAAGCAGCTAGTGAGATACACGCAAAAAGCAGTGAATGACACCCCAGTCAAGTCGGGGCAAATTTGTTTGGATGGACGACTCTGGAAGCGATAAAAGGAGCGGGAATGGAAACCCCACAATCTCTGTGGTGAAGAAAAATCGAATATGAGACATTGTTGCAGCTGCACCACCGCCGGTAGAACACAGAAAAAAATGAAAGCAGAAAAACTCGCTCACAATGTGTAATACAATGGCGCAATGGTGGCCACAGCCCAGTTATCTAACTGAATAATCGCCAACCACAAAAAACGCTCGAAATAAGGACATCAGCGCACATGGAATGGCATCACACGCAGTGGAACATGTGAAACCATGCGATGTCAAGGGACGATCTGTACTGATTGCGCTTTCCGGGTCAGAATCGCACTGAACTACACATAACAGCTGTTCAAAACGCAAGGCGAGCCAGCCCGATACGCTAAAGGTGCAGAGTGTAATGAGGACGGGCGTGAAAATCAGGCAATGCGTTGTGAGACCTCGGTAGTTTTTGAGAGAACTCTTACAAATAAACAAGCAGTCATTGCTCATTTTTCTGGAGAAGAACGTTCGTCTCACGCAACAGATTACTGCCTCACACTAAGGAATCCCCAATATGGAGGGGAGCAAAAACTCGAAAGAAAACACTTTTTTGCTGATATTGCACAACTGAACTGAGACATCGCAGTAAAAACCACTTCGTTTCTATATTTACAAATTGTGGACGAAATATCACAACAAATACAAAGAAAATCACCCTTCCAAAGGAACTTTCCTTTCTTTTTCGTCGCATAAGTACATCACCATACAAATGTACAGAACCTCCCGCTGACTATGAATGAATAAATGCAATCTACAACAAGCATGGAATAAAATGAAGCAAAAAAGACCAGTGAGCATCGCTAGCGTGTGACAACATATGCAACAAATTGTGTTCTTCCTCAATTTAACTCAGTTTCTCCTCAAATACCCCTCGCTACTTACTTCTATCCACACGTGAACATCGGATACAGGCACAAAGACAAGTAATTATAATACAAGACAGAGAAATGAATGAGCTCAGCGACGAGAAGTTGGTCGGGGCTCGAGCTCAGCATCGGTCGACATCGACGATGGTGTGATTGCAGACGGGGCATACACCAGACGTCCGTAAAATAACGCAGGCGCAGTCATGGCAGGCGTAGATGTGACGACATGGCGAGAATGCTGTGTCGAGGTCCGAGCTAGAACATACCTGTAAAGGGTAACTGGTAAGAAAAGTAGTCACAAAAGTCGTACAAAGAATAGGAATTCCTCCATAGTTACAGAAATGAAGAAATGTTGAGATAAGACATATTGACATATTTTGTTTACAAGGAAATTGGCAACTGCCAAGTCAATAATTGTGAAAGAATAATGTTCACTTGATGAGCAAAACTTGTGTCAGAAAAAATCACATCGTTTTATACCTACACCTGGCACAAGAGCGCTTCTGTTGGTTCTCGTTTTTTTTTTCTCTTAATAATGCCATTAATAAAAGTACTACTGATTGCTGCAATAATAGGCGATGTTGCACGACATCACCACTCCATTATTTGTTCCGAACATTTTTGACTAAATAAATATTGAATGTTTGAAGCTGGAAATATATCGCAGTGTTGGTTCGCCGTTGTACAGTGGTCTCTTTTTATACAAAATAAACCTGTGCTATTTCCTGCTGGGTACGTATTGGTTGGTCGATTGGAAGCGTCCTTAAAATCATTTTCGATTTCTAGTTATGTACAGGTGTAGGCTGATAAAGTAGGATAACATAATGTCATTGCGTTAGTATGTTACGTTACAGTAACAATGACCTTTACCCTCAGTGTGTTGATCCGTTAGTCCTTTAATTTCCAGCATTCCGATCCCAGCTCTAGATGAGCAGAACTTAATGGAATTATGACTTCCCGAAGAACATAATGGAGGGTCAACAGCTACTGAATTATATAAATTAAAAAATGTATTAATACTCGGACAATCAAACGAATAGTCTATTCAGCTTATTCGAAAAGTGAGCTGCCCAAGTAATCCAATTCAACTTTTTTTTTTGAAAGTAACAAACTGCGAACGTGCTTCCTACTTTCCTTACTGAAGCCAATTATTTCACTTAAATGAGCGTTAAGAATGTCTGTAAAACACCTCATCCTCATTATTTTTCACTTCGTTGCCATATTCCGTGGACACACTATTGGAACTACTTCATTAACTCCGGAATGCATGTCAGCCGTCCTGTGGAGAGGCATGTTGGATACCTAGTGGATAATCAAGGTCATCTAATGAACGCAGTTCTTAGAGTTGCTCCAAGAAAGAAAACTAGTTACTTCGCCAGCTATTTCAAGCCTTTTCGGAGTTTGATGTACATAGTTCTAGGAAATTCTTAGCTTCACTTTTGAATTCTTCCCAGTTACTCCAGAAAATAGAGCAGTTCTCTCTGAAGGGCTATGAGGACGAATCTCCCCTTTCGAATATGTACTGAATTTGTAGATGAACAAATTTCACTCTGCGTAGTGATTCATCGAAAGTTGCCTAAATGGCGTGTTCCATTCCGTGGCCCAAAGGGGGAGTTCGTTGAGTATTCATACCTCAGCGCCTGGTAAATTTTCAGTAGTTCTCGTGCAGAGTCGATTGCTGTCTAGTTGACAAGATAATTGAATGGGAAGGGATCAGCTCTTGTCAAAGTACTGTGTCCTGCGATTGATATCGCCATGAATTTCATGAACTAGGCCTGGCTAAAATATAATTAGCCTTATAAGACATGAGCATGGTACAGTAATATAGTCCAAGAAAAACGAGCTAGTTTACTTCAAATTTAATGTGCTTTGAATTGGACTAAATGAGACATTTCTGAAGCAGAAAAAAAGGAGGTGGAGTGTGAAACCTTGTGCGTATGTACAGTAAGGAGACGAACACGTTCGTTCTATTGAGCGACACCCGTTAATCTGAGCCGTCCTATTTAGTTGAGATCGAGGCGACACGAAGAGCAGTATACATAACAGTATGCCAGAAGTCGCAGAGCATCTTTATCAGCCATGGAGTCCCTGACATACATACCTTCTTCCTCCAGCACGGGGAAAAAATGGAAAGCTCCTACTCCGTGATCAGGGTCAAGCATGACGATAGGAAAAACCGACCCTCAATACGACCCCCCCTCTCCCTCCAATTCCCTCGTCCAACCCTACATTTCCACGACCCCTCCCCTGCCTTCTGCCCACGCATGTTTTCTCTGCATAGTGAGCAGTTTGAAGGAAGAGGACACAAACGAAACACATCAAAAGCCAAAAATTGGAACTAAAACGATCTTGAAGTTGTTATTCATCCTTTCTAATCGGATCGGACCAGACAGCGAGCAAGAACGATCACTTCGTGACGTGTCAAAACAGGATTGATTAGCAGCACATATCGGTTTCAGCGCTGGCGTTTGAGCGCTCACGGGTTCGATCCCCGGCGCCTCCAAGAAGTTTTTGCACGGGTCGGAACCGCTTCGGAATTTAGTGTGGAGCAGAGAGGATCGAAAGAATTGAAAATGATGTGAGGGAATCGAAATCGATCGATTACACATGCGAGAATTCGCCTGCATGGCCCTCCAGTTTGTGGAAAACTAGGGTGAATTAGACGTTGTACTGAAGCTCTCTGACTCGAAATCAGCAGATGCTTTTCAACGTGTCCATAGAGGACGATCAGCTCCTTCTTTTCTCATAGTCTAAATTTTCTAGATCTTCACATGTTCTTGGGAGCTCGATGAGAAATCGATGGGAAATTTGGCGAATTTCCCATCGACTTCCCATCTAAATTGCGAAAAAACGAGCGAACTTCGTGGAGCCAGATTCCGTACTCAAATGGGAAATTTCCCAATCTAAAACTCATCTAAAACTCAGAGGAGGAAAGTTACCGTGATATCTGCGAACTGCTTCTCAGTGATTTCCCAAACAGATTTACTCTATTTCCACCATCTCTTTAAATTGCGAGGTTTTCAAATCTTCAACACCCATGAAGAGAGTTTGCCCCTCTAGTAGAATTTCACTACCTTTACGTAGTAGAACTCTAAGAATTCATTCTCCATCCCCATTATCTCGTTCTAATGTTTGCTCTTGGTTGAGTGAGTTAGATGGGAAATTTCGCCTCGGAGACCCGAAAATTTGAAAAATTTCCCATCGAGCTCCCAAAAAAATAGGAAGTTTTAGGAAACTGAAACTCTGGCAAGGGATAGAGCTCATCGTCTTTTGTAAATACGTTGAAAAGCATTTGCTGATTTCGTGTGAGAGAAGTTCAGTACGAGGTCTAAGTCACTCTACTATTCCACGTTCTGACGGGCCCTGCAGGAGAATTCTCGCATGTGGAACCGATCGATCATGCAACCAACACTTCATTTTTTGACATTTCCACCGTCTTCACTCCACAATTGATTCTGAAGTAATTTCGCCTCTTTCAAAAATCTATTGAAGACGCCGGGAATCGAACCTGTGGGTGCGCTGAAGCCGATTCCTCTCATACGCTGCCAACCTGTCCTGTTTTGACACGTAATGACATGGTGGTTCATGCTGGCAAGTGCGGACCGTCATTTGTCATAATGTCATAAAACAAACATGTATTGACTGTCAATGGCCAAGCCGCCCCTCCACTTACCCCATCCCCACCTCACCAATACGACCCCCCCCCCCTCCTCCCCAGTCCCGTCCCTTACGACCCCCTCATGGGAAATTCCCACTGGACGCTTAACCCTGTCCGTGATGTACACCTCTGACAACATTAAAACTGGCCCGAGTATTTAGTGTTCAAAGGAGCTATGGAGTACATAGTAACTCATAACGTTTAACTAGGTTTACAGTATCGTCAGCAGCAACGACGTTCTTCTAAACAGGGCTGGTAGAGTAAGCCAGAGCGACAGGAACGCTCATGGAAGGTCTCTGCTAAATTGACTTCAAGAAGGTCTGGTAGATATCAACCATTGATCAACGAACACACGCTTCTTAGCAGAAATGAGATTGTTCTGTTGCAAAGACTCGAATTGCGTACAGATCCCAGCGAAACGCTCAGTTCTGCGAGACATCGTGGATGTAACCAAACCACGGGTCTCGACATCTGCTCAATAAAAAATTCACTTTCTGCTCGATAGAAATATTTCTTCGATAGAAAAGTGAGCGAGATAGAAAGGCTTTCACTTGCTCCTATTCCATTTGAGTATTTGCAACTTCACAAACAATTCGGATTTGTTTACTGTTCGTTGAAAGAAATTATGCACGAAGAACAAAAGTTGCAAACGTTTTGCTCACCACCATTACGTAAGGAAAATTTTGGTCGTCTCGACGCTTACTCGCTCAAGTGTTTTTTGATGTTTTTTTCTTTGGCGAAACAAATATTGAAAATGATGAGTTGGTGAAGACTTGAGTCACAGTTGCATCTATTTTTTAATGGTGAAAGCAATAGCAAGCTGCTTCATTCGACAAATCTACAGCATGTATCAAAAGTATACGGACACCCTAATTTTTAGACAACGAAATTCGCGTTGTTCTTATCGGTCTGATTTTTTACCCACCCGATTTAGCGGACAAGGAAACTCTAAAACACTAAGTTTCAGTCGATAAGATTGACTACCAGAATTTTTATAATTTTCTGGAGAGGGAATGTCTGAAATTGTCTGCATCAAAAGTATAGTGGACTGATAACCATTTGGTAATCCTCCGTTCATTGCCACTTCGAACATCCTACTAGGTATAGAGCTGTAACTGTAGAAGTTGTTGCTGGCGAGACTGATCTCCAGGTTGCTCCAACACCAGCATTGGGTTTTTTGAGTTTTTCTACACAGATGTCCAAATTGACCCATCTAGAAAAAGCGTGAAATAAATAATAATGGGAGTGTGCCACTAGAAAAAGCTCCATAAAACTGGATTGCGGTCCAAATCTTCCCCTTGGCTCAGCCGAGTCACTTTCAGTTGGGGTGACTCTAGTGGATAGTTGCATTTTCTCGTCTGACGTTGAAGTTTTGGTAATATTAGGTGCGTGCAAAAGTCCCGGGGCAGTTGGTGGTATTTCATCGTTTGACCTTGTTTTGCTCCTTGCGATTTTCATGCCGCTTTCATATATACTGATAGCCTGAAACCTCCGCTACGTATACCACTTTTGGCCCGGATCTAAATCATAGCGTTGCTGTATTTTAGGCATGATACTAATGTCAGGTATAGTCAGCAAATTTGTGGAATTTTGCTTTATGAGTACAAATTCGGACGATCTGCAAAGGGAGGGGCCCTTAGCATGAATATTTCGTTTGTGTAGGGTATCTTCTCCAAAATGCCGGAAACTCGTGTGCTCTTGTAAAATCTAGGGTGGGAGCATGAAAAATGCTCAACGAGCTAGACATCAACTTGATCTTCAAAAAGGCTACCGAAAGGGGAAGGTTCAATCAGACCTAATGCAAAGTGTACAGGATATTACGAGGTGATTGGCCAACTATGTCCCGCCACTTGAAGAAAATCGGTAAGTGGTAAGTGGTGGTGGTGTAACCTAAGCAAAGAACACAAGTGTCGCTACCTGGACGACTGCATATATTTGATCTACAGATATCCTAGCAAGCCGTTTCTTGAACGGATTCTTATTAGTCATGTAAAGTGGGTCATGTACGATAATATTAGGTCGTCAAGTATGAAATGTCCGATTTTATGAGCGATCATTTTGACAGTCTCTATCTTCGAAGATTTGCTAGATCTCTTCTCATCTTTATCTTCATTATGAAGGTACATCCTCTTCCTTTCAAAACCACTTCCTGAGTTTTTGATCAGCTTTCGAATTTTTGTTCGAAAGCATTTTTCGTAGAACTACTCAAAGACGAAAAATCGTGTCGTTTTGGAACACAGCTTTCATTTTCCAGCCATTAGAGCTGAGAAAGCTGGAAACGTCAGGGTAGGTTTGGGGGACACTTGGCTAGCAAATGCATAGAGCAGCGTTTCCTTGCGAAGTTCTGCCCAGGTGACATGAAGCTCCAAATTGAGCCTTATGATGAACCTGGATATCGATGAGCTGGAAGCCGTAGCCGAAGCGGATAGAAGTCAAACTAGGTCAGCGTAAGCAGCAAGGTGTGAGCTCTATAATCCAATAATATTTAGATACTCAAGGCAATATGACCACTAAAAGTGGTTCGGTAAACTAATTTTTCCCAGTTTGACCCTCGAAAATGGGTGCCAAATTTTGGCCATTTTTTGCAGATCCACGCTGCCTAAGCTAGAGGAGCAGGATTGAGGACCCACCTGCCACTCACTATACTGGCAAAGCTTGCTCTATTTGACCACAACTTCTTTCAGGGATTAGCTCACTTCTTGCTGGAGAAAATGTCCAATTTTCAACATGATTTTGGAAACGGTCTTCGCCCCTTGATTGCTACTAGCTTTCCTCTTTCCAAGCTGTAGGCGCAATCAAGCTGCAGTTAAGATGGCAAAGCTGTGGGGATAGTATAGGAGCATATTCGGATACCTTATACGGCATCTTGCTTTAGAAACAAATCTCGAAATCTTCTCATCCAGAATCGGTCATTTCATACTTGACGACATAATAGAAAGAGGTCGTTCCAGGACCTGGTACCAGCTACCTGCCCAGAAAGGTGCATACCATCGCTACACCTTTAGAATTTTTGTCCTTTTTGGTCAGCAATTTAAGTAATCCGCAACGACTGTTTTCCAAACAGGTGTACCGTTATTGTTGAGTAATACTCTGTTTTGTCGAAAACAATCATGGGAAAACTCTTGAATATAGTAAGGCCAATACAGCTAAGCAAATGTGGTCCGCGGCTGCTGCGGGATGACCCATATCATATAGCATGTTACAGTGTCAATCGTGTAAAAAAATGGACCGTGTAAAAAAATCCGTGTCCGAACTTCTTACGTATTCCATATACTCCTTGGACGTGACTCCAAAAGAACGTCTCCCTTTCAAGCTCCTACATCGTCATATCGCCTGTGAAACTTTCAATGAACAGACCCTACTCGAAAACGTGTGCCGCTTCTTCAAGTACAAACCTGTCAAATTTACCTTTAATTCTACCAGAAACTCATCGCTCTTCTCCAGTTACGCTCAACCCCGATATAGCGCGAAATCTTCAACATAGAATTTCAGCACCAGCTCAAATCTGCGTGCCAGAGATTTTGCTTGAATTGAGGGGGGGGGGGGCTACACAGGCGCGGTCATACGTGCTTGTGAATGAGACAAGTCTTTGTTATATTCCGTTCCAAAAAAGACGATAGTTGAGTATTCGTGCCAGTGTCATGCATTTCACGTCTGCCTCTCCGAATACGGCACTATTTCTCGCGTTCTCTCATTTTCTAATTTCTGTGCAACTACGTTTTTCCGTAAAACGCACTATAGCTGATGCGACTTCGTTGAGGAAGCAAGAGCAACGCGGCTGGGTTCACGGTTGTGGTTCGGATTTCTTCATAGGTAAGTCATTATTCGTTGTGTTTGTTTAACATTCATGATGCGCTGCCAGGGTGCCTCACCATTGGGACCTTAACTCGGAATCGAAAATTTTCACAGGTACTGCCTTTAAATGATCTGCTTCACTGGGTGTATCATTGTTAGGGGAAACAGGGCTTTACCAGGGCGTTGTGATTGGGGCATTTAATTGAACCAATGACGGTAGCCTGGTAGCGCCCCATTTCCCCTCCCGATGATACTCACCTCGTTTTACTAGACTGCGTGAAAAGTTTGAATTTAAATCACGAATAACTTCTTGGGTTCCTCCTCCCATCTTTTACCATTCGTGACAGTGAAAAAATTACTCGTTCCGAATTGAGTATTGACAGTTTCTATTGCAAAAAGGTACAAGGCGATTACTTTAAAGCAAAATAATAGGCGTGAAAGTTCCATAGCGATGTTGCAGAGTTTCGGCGCTCAGTTTTCAGTTAGGGTTGCTGAGCATATTTGAAAGTGCTTTTTCAAAGAGCATCATATATTTTTTCGAAACCCACAAGAAAGGCTCCTTAAGGAAATATTTCCAATTATATTCTTGAGCGATGTGCGTAACATAATTAGATGGCATGATCTTACTAAAAAAAATAGATGTATTGCATAATGCTTTACAATGTTAGAAGTACCAGCGACGTTTCTGCCACAAAGTATTCAAATGGTGAGATAACTGAACGTTGCCATCTGACTTTCAGAGTGTTGGCAGATGCGTCGTTGAAACACCAGCCCAGTGCAGTTCAATGGGCGCATTGCAGGTTTAAAAGAAATGCAGGATGGATGTTTGTTGAGCGAACTATGATTGGCCTCTTGGTAGTTGCTGAGCGAACTCTGATTGGTCGCGTGGCAGTGCGGGTTTGCGATAACAGCTGCCATAAATCATAGTATCTGCATATAAAAACTCACCCCACATTTGCCCGAGCAACGAAAATCCGTTTCGAAGACGAATCGAGAGATGGTGTTATCGTTTCGAATAACCAGTGAGTGGCGAGTTGGGCGACTCCGTTCTTGAACAGAAGACATCGTGGCGGGAGCTGACCGAGGCCCGCAGTCGGCAGAAGAGGTCGACGCACAGCCGAGGTCTGCTCGAAGGATCGTGGGACGCTTTCGATTCGACGACATTCGGCGTAGAATCACTCGTGATGTGTCGCTGCGCTCACTCCATGGTTTTAGCACATCCACGTTTTCGGACTGGTTTTCCAGAATTGGTTTGGAGACATCGTGCTTTTGTGCATGCTGTGGATTTCGGAGCATTTCTGAAAAGGCGGAGTTCTTCACATGAAGTAAGTGAGAGCTACTAGAGTTGCTCGGCTCAGAGAGGCAATAAAAGATGCGTAGAAAAAAGAGATAAGGTCGGTTTGGACTGGTTCAGAATGTGCAGACATGGGTGACAAAACTGTGCAGGAGCTCAGAGAGACCAACTAGTCAGTGCGTGGCTCAGACGAAGTTGTAAGAGTACAAAGAATAATCTTCTCAGGACAGGCTTTGCCGGAATGAAATGACTGGAAAAGTGAAATGCGACAGCGGGCCACCTTCCTTATAACCGAAATAACTCCTCTATCTGTCCACGTAACAGGTGTCAATCGACTGCTTCTATCAGCAGCCAACGTGGTAAAGTACAGATTATTAGACAGAGTGGTGTGCCTCAAACGAACGTGATGTAACTGACCGACCAGAACGCTCATTTCAGGAGTTATCAGAGAGCACATTGTGCCACCTGTAGCGAACTGTGCTCTCGAAGTTTATCAGAACATGCAATGTGCGTTTATCGCTGTCGCATGGACGTAGCTACCGTTCCGGTACTTCCGTTTCACCGGAATTTGCAGTTATCGCAAGGAATGCGAGGAAATCAATAAGCATCTTGGACGGAGAGGAAGAATAGCACTACTCGTAGGGGATTATTATCTGTTAGGAGGTGTTTAACCACTTCTACGCAGTACCATACCTGAGACCGAGTGGAGACCGAATATTCAAACAATTGAGTATTCAAGAATAAGAAAGCACGAGAGCTCTTCTTAGCTTGACTCCAAATTGATCTCTCATTTGCGAGCATTTGAACTCACAACCTATACCGACTCTTCAGGAATATTCAGCAGTGTTTTGCATCGCCAGACCCAGTTTCTGAATGAGGCTGACCACTTGGCTAACCTTTTGCGCAACTGACTTATCTTGCTGGTACAAGCGAAGCGCGAGCGCTGTAATTCAGATCCAGTTACCATCCACAAAAGACATGGAGGCAGTTCAGGGGAATAGAAGATGTGTGAAAGAATGTTCAGATCTAGCGTCAGTGTATTAGGTGTTAACGTAAGTTCTTGCGCTTTTTTCAGTTGCGATATTTTCCGCAGCATTACCATTCTTCCGTAACATGCTCTACATTTTCTGAATTCGCTTTTCTTCCTCTACAACCCTATCATCACGATTTCTCACAGAACTACTGAATCATTCAATTTTTAGGCTTAGAAAGAAAAACGCCGTTTCCAGGAAAAACTCCTTTCCCTACTTGTATTTAATAGGGAACAAAAAGCATCCGATACTGTATGAAAGTGGTAGCTCTGTGGTACGTATACGTGGAAGAACATTATCAACAGAACTGTTGGAGGGCCAGTTTGGCGATGCTTGCAACGGGTGGGGTCTAACGTTAGCTAGCGAGATGATTAGACCCTTGCGATTGAATTCTTTTGGCGGAATCACCTCAGTTATTTAATAGTTCAAGAAGTATGATGTTTGTCTAAACAGTACGATTCTTCTGAGGCAATTCCCAGCTCTTCGTGAAGAAAATCTGTTCAGTCGAAGTGGTTGGTGTCATTGAGACCAAATATGACTTCCTTGAGCTTAGAAAATTGCTGATAACCAGTCATTTCAAGCAAAACATTTCTTTCGTATTTAGCACACGTCGAATGGCTAGTCTCGATGGCCTTCCAGGCTTCAACTGAGTGCCAGGATAGGTAGCACCGTTTTTAATTGACTCGTTGTTCCACTTCGCAGGTACAAAACTCTAGCAAGCTGTCGGGTTAAGGAAAACGTTTTGCAACGTTCTTATAGAGCATCATTGGCCCTTTCGAATCGTATATGAAATGCATTCAAACGACAACTGATTAGTGGAGAAAAGTGCATCTGAAAAAAAGCGCAAGGACTCAAGGACTTAAGTTAACACCCAATATTTACGACATTTTCGAAAGAGCTTCTTAAAGGCGATACCCGCTCAAATTTTCGTGTTTGAGATCTTGCTGGTTTTTAGGTTTTGGGGTTTTGAGGGACCTAAACCCGAGTACTTAGCAACGGAGGTGCATGAGGGAGGCACCTCCAAAGTTGATGTCACCGATCTCCCGAGGACCAATGCATTCAAGCACCTCGGCTCAACGGTTTCGTTTGACGGTAAGCTTACACTTGGAGTCGTAGCGCGTGTAAACGCCACCTGGATGAAATGGCGCTCAATGGCTCTTGTACTGTGCGACAAGAACATACCAGAGTGTCTCGAATCGAAGATCTATCAGAGTGCCATGATCGGCTCCGTACGGGCTGCCACTCCATACGGAGCTGAGTGTTGGGCTGCAACTACGGGATTAGTACATCGGCTTAGCGTCATGGAGATGAAGATGCTACTCTGGGTCGGTGGCATTACCCGACTTGACCGCATCTGAAGCCAGGACATCCGACAGCGTTTTGGTGTAGCTCCAGTAGCGGACGAGCTCTGCGAAGCTCGCCTGCGATGGTACGGTCACGTGCTCAGAGTTGACAACGGTTGGGTTCGGTCTTAAGTTACCAGGTAAGCGACAAAAGGGCGCCTAAAACAACGATGTACTTTGCATGCCGATTTGAAAGTAGTTGGGATCCACCCTGACTAGGCATACGACAGGGCGAAATGGCGCCAAGGGATCAGTAAAGCGGACCCCGCCTCCAAACGGGACAAACGCTGAAGAAGAAGAAGAAGAAGAGCGACTAAAGCTTACCTCCAACAATGGAATAGCGCGAAAAGTACGAGAAATTCATGAAGTAGGAGTGTTGTTTCAGGTGCGAGTAGGCGCGCTCCATTTGACACCCGTAGGTCCTGTATTATCGGACACTTAGCACCCGCGGGCGTCAGGTCACCATGAGACATATGGAAAGCGGCTGATCCCAGTCTTTTCCTTGGAAGAGCATGTAAGCCTTGACATACGATGCCCAATGATGTTTCTTCCCAGTTTCAAAAGGCAAAACGGCCTGACGCGTGTGGGTGGTTAGTGCCCGTAGATGTAGGTCCCGCCACGCGGAAGGCACACACGCTACTCCCAGCGAATGGTGTGCGGTGGCGCATGTAAGGCAGCCATGTTCGCGCAAGGCTGAGGAATGTTCAGGTTAAATATGTCTGTGCCGTCTACGCTCGAATGAATTGATTTCTCATCCAAGACCAGTCGGTATAGAAATTCTTGTACTCGGCGTGGATGTGATACCAGTTTCGAGTTTATAGGTTCTAAAGTTCGACGCGCTACATCTTGCCCTTTAGTTAAGCATAGGGCGCGGCAATGCAGTGCGAGAGCAAGTGACACAGAAGGGTCCCTGTACACATTTTGCCGCGGCGCGTCACTCTGCGAGCTCGCAGTACGAGCACAGCGAGGAATGTTCCGGGCATCTTTTCCGCTGAGGCAACGCGACAAATTGGTCATTTTCTGCAGGTGCTTCCATTCTGGGCGTATCTTTACGTTGTTTTTTTTCTTCAAATTTAATCACACGCATACCCTCAATTGGGTTCGCACAAAAGCGATGCGTCATCTTCAAGTAGTGAATTGACGTTACGAGGACCTTTGTAATACTCCTCTATGTCCTTTAATTGCGGCATGTTACGAGGTTTCAGCCCGAGCGCGACTGGAAAGGTAAGGAGTCAGCCTGCGCCAGTCACAGGACCCAGTCGTAACTGTTACCGACATAGTACCATGAATACAATAGTAGTTAACAGAGTTTACTGGAATAACTGAATATTGTGCATGGCATAGGTGATCTACTAGAGTAAAGCCGAACAGGTGTAGGTGGCGGCAGGTCCGTGGGTGGAAGACGTGCTGGATCCGAATGCGAAAGGTTCTTGACGAACAAGTCATCTCAGGTCTGCGTTTGCAATGTCATGTAATGATTTTATGAAGTAAAATCAGATCAATTTTACGCCGCGTGAATATCAGGGACATCGCAGATGTTCGAGCTTTGATCTTTGAATTCTCCCTGCCTGTACTCCAAACTTGTTTGAAGATCACGTATCGAATCGCAAACATGCACCCTCATCTCTCTGAAGTTTTCGCTCCTGAAGATCTGTGGAAGACTCTTCGCTTTAGGTGTATCGAACCTTACTGAATCCGTCCTCCTTTTTTTTAACACGAATTTCCACGTTTAACACGTGAAATTGAGCTAGGAAAGGTGACTTCTACTTTCAGAATAGAAATTATCTATGTACTACATACGAATGACGACACTTCACCGTGCAGTATCCTCAACCCGCCCCACCCCTCCCTTCCCTCCTTTGCATCTCATTATTGTGACGTCGAATACATCTGACAATGGCGACTTTGTCAACGAAATTCCACCCCTTATCACACCGATATTTTGTTGCAGGTTGAGAAAAATATTAGTTGGAACACAGTCCGTTGCCATATCAGGCTTACAGAAGTTTTTTCGCTGTTGCAAACAACCGAACTTTTTGGTTCGATATCCTAAAAAGAGCACCGATAGGTGGGCTTAAGAAAAAGAACTTGAAAAGCGGATTGTGAACGCGTGAGGAATGCACGAAGAGTGAGTGGCAGCGATTTCACAAGTTTATTGAACTTGTTAGTTAATTGTTTGTTCTCATTAACTTGTTTTGAAACTGTTTAGACTAAGAACATGTTTCAAATTCCTTCCGGATACACACTGTCGCCTAAGTGGGCGATCTTCTTTGTGTGAGCTTGAGCTCGTCTGTTCGTGCTTCTGTATCATCTGAGAGTTTTATGCCACTGGTCCGAGTATCCTCGAAATAGGGCCGTTACACGTGCTCAAATTCTCCCCTGTTCAGGCGGATTCGGTTCTTCCTGAAGTCTACAGAACTATTAAAGAGGAACCCTCTTACAGGATGAAGACCTCTAGAGCAGTTCTAATATCAACTGCCTTCTCTTCGTATTCCCATGCCGCTCATTAGATTTTGCACAGAGTTGTCACATACAGTCTTCTTCTCTTTCCACACCCACATTTTCCAGAATTTTTGTGTTTATTTTTGGTCTCTGTGACTTCTAGAGGTTCACTTATACTACCATTATGCTATAACTTTCCTCTCTAACTGCATGAATTTTATTTGTCATTTCTTGCGATCCTTTTATAGGTTCAGTGTTTTTCTTTACAGTGGAAACTCCTCTCAAATGAAGAATTTCAGCTAAAGTTACGTTGCGGCTTCATTCCTGCTCTATTTTTGACGTGGTCAACCCTATTCAACGGAAAGTTTTCGGAAGTTACAATAAACCTCTTAGTGAGGAGGTAGGTTTTGTGGAGTAGATGTTCTTGTGCATACTGAAATCCGCACTACTGAAGACCACATGTTAACGTCCTTGAAATCCTTGAAATCCAGTCAACAGCTTAGACACCGCGAGAACGTCTGTTTAGAGTATGGAGTGGAATCGCCTTTGTACCACGAGTGTCGCTGCCCAAGAAATGCTGGTCCATACATACATACAGAAACCAAAGGAAGAGTGCTGACTGCTGATTCATCTTGTCGATTTCAGCTTTCGGTTTTTTTTCTCGTCACTGTCCATCACTTGGACAGGTGAAGCCTCACAGTATAGCAAAATAAAAAAGGTCATTAATCTCAACAGCATTTATTCGACATCGAATACATCAATAACTGGGCTTTTTCGATAATTTTGCGATTGTTAATGTCGTCAGGATATGGATTTCTTCAAAATGCTTTGGTATTCGCTCTTCTCACTGATTGGAATCTCAATTAAATAGAATAGCGACTATTCGAAAATCGATTTGATTCAGTCGAGTAAGTTGCTTAGTAAAATCTATAGTGGCAATAACTACAAGAACTTGGAGATATGTGAAGGAATTGAAAACTGCAATAAATCCGTTATCATTATTATTTTGCAGCGGTATATTCTCTGTATTCCAGTGTTCGCGGTAAATCCATGCGATGAATGGAAGTGGAAATCGAGTTGTTAGAAAAAATAAGGAGACAACGAAAAGGTAAACCCGTTATCCAAAGAATAAGGTGATGCTCTTGGAAGCATGAAATTTTCGTAGCAGTTGTAAATGATGCAAGAAGGTCCCCATTCCTGCTGGGTGAGAAGAAGAAGAAAATCAAGGCGAAATCCCCAACCTTGAAGCTCTTACAATGAAATGATTTTATGTACGTGTCTGCAGCCATAAACGATAAGATTATCTCTTGTGAAAATAAGAGAACTCATAGCTGCAATCAGAGATGCACTGGAAAAGGAAATAAGCAATAAAGCATTTGTAGCAGGGTATATCAGGTCGTAAAGTAATTTTGACATGTCCGTTTTTGTTGACTTTTCTGCAGTTATCTGAGAAAAAAAAACAAGCAGGAAACTGGAAACTAAATTCGAGAGTCTTCTGTTTTATGTTGACAGATATTAAAAAAAGGTAGAAACCAGTTGCGGATGCAGGGTGTAGGGGGCGCAACCTCCCAAGAATTGGTCGCCAAGTTTTTGAAATTATTAGGCTGGTGCAAAAATAATGCGCGTTTTTCGTTGCTTCATCTTCGATGCAGAGAACTTCCGGTGTTTCATACCATCGGTATGAGAAATTGCAAACTTTTCCGTAGCAAATTTCATGGCCTTTTCAAATATCTTACGCATTTCAAACGAAGTTCATGTCTTTGGTGAATTTTTAGTCCTGGAACGAAAGGCGCCAAAACAAGTTTTTTGCCAAACTCACTTCAGCGAGCTAAAACGCAGCAGCATCGCAGCGGGAACGGCTCGGAATACCACCATGGTTTTGGCAAAGGAAGTGTGATCGGATGCACATCGCCAAGCCGCTTCCGGATTTTTTGACTTGGGGTGCCTTGCTTTGAAAGTGGGGAATGTCGCATTGGTCTCCCTTGGGTTTGCGATCCCCAACTGATGACAATTATCAAAGAGCACCCATTCAAAACAACATATTTGGTTTCGCAGAACCTCGCTGGTAATTGTTGTTAGACCATTCTTTCCTTCAGTAACAATGGGAGGACGAAAAAACTCGATGAATCGATGTTGCGCATACTGAACGAGTATCAGATTGATCCTCGTTGAGAGGTCTGCCTCACGAGTTGTAGTGAAAGAATTGCGGCCAAACACTCGGTCGCTTAGTAATAAAATATGAAGAATAACCCTCTACGATAAAATGAAGTGCCTTGCTCAACAGTTGGTCGAGGAAGATGCATCGAAACACTTCCAGAAACCGAAGCAACACCAAAATAAGGTCACGACGACTTTGTGTTGACCTGCTGCAAAAATCGCTCACTGCAGCTCATTCATTTTTCCTAATCTGGTAAGTGATTTCAAGACGTAAATGAAATAAATTAGAAACTTCACTGTGTGAGCCCAGCGTTGCTCGATAAAATGGATTCTACATTCCTACATAGCACCGTCCAGGCAAACCTTGCACGACAGATACTACACAGGCTGGATCAAGTGGGCTAGGAAGCTCGAACTCCAATATCATAATCAACAAACCTCTCGCTCACCAATACCCTTCCCCCAGAACTCAGGCGACTTCTCCCGGAAGAATTTTCTCGATGACTAAAGGGATACCAAAATTGCCATCCGGAAGTTCGTCGATCCTAGGAGGCCCTGTCAGAATTGTTCGGTAGTCGGAGAACATCTGCCTTATTGATAAAGAGATGGAATTTGCGGATTACAACAATTTTAAGCCTTTTGAAAAAGATTATTTTGAAAGGAGTTATGAGGTTCGGAATCAAAGGCATGAGAACGCGCATCATTTTTGCACCAACCTAATACTTTTAGGATAATTAAATATCTTGTATTAGCTTATTTTTATTTGTCTATTTTCATTATTATTCCTTAAATAATTTTCATTAATTATTGATCATCATAGTACCATTTTTATTATTTTTATCTTCCGCCTGGTTCCGCAGAACAGATGAAACCCTCGTGTTTTTCCACCCTCCGTCCCCACCCACTTTCTGCGTCCGCCACTGGTACAAACCACTCAATATCATTAAAGTAAAAGATCAATTTTGGTTCCATGTATTATTACTCAAGTCTTCGTAGAAAGTAATGTTTGAAGGCAGCTATTTCGTCCCCCTTGGTGAAATGTTGAACTGGTCTGACACCCTGGAAAATTGGCAACTTTGCTATTTGACGATTACTAATCACAGTTTATAGATTCCATCTTCATATTCAGCCAACGAATTCTTGCATTGATGGCAAAACAACATCGGAATTGCCACGGTGTCACCTGGAAAATGGCGTGATTAAATTAAAACAGTCCCATATAAGTGGTGGGTGGTCACCAACACTAATAGCATCTTTTGACGCTCACTTCTTAATATTGTTTTAGCTGAACCACAATTAAAAGTGCATCATCTGCTAGTCAATTGTCCTTACTGTAATAATGCTGTAATTTCAGATGTGGAAGTTAGTATTGGTTGCCTTTGTGGCAATATCTGTTGAAGCGCAATACCAGAATTCAGTACCAGTGGTTGGTGCACCTCCAGCACCTCCGCCACCTCCACCTCCTGGCTACTATCCAGAAAAGGAGGTTTATGGAGTTGACTCACCATACCACGAACCTGCTCCTGCGCATTACGTGAGTTTGAATGTGATAAAATTTGCAGCAAATGCCATGTTTCAGCCGCCTCCTCCACCGCCACCACAGCCTTATCCGCCCCATCATCATCACCACGGTCCTTACGACTCCAGCGAGGAGAGTATGTACGGTAAATGGTCGCCAGTTTTGAGAGGCTGTCTGGTTCAGAATGAAATTAAACATTACCATGTAGCCCGACTTTCTAGAAGTGACATAGAATACCCCTCTTGTTATCTGTTGCCACTAAACTTTCAGTACATAACACACTTCTAGAAAAGTGGGCAAAAAGGGGATGTGGATGACCGAAAGTGACTGAGAAAGTAGGGCAAGTTCGACTATATTGTCAATGGTAGGCCACTCCCCAACAGCTTTCCCTCTGTTTGCTTTTGGGACATAATTGGTTAACATCAGGCTGGTGAATAATCATCGAATATTTTTCCAGCACATTTTGTCTGAATGGAATGCAGCGTTGGATGCGTTTCTCCACTGGAATATGCTTCGCTGTTTCCCTGACATAAAACCGTCTACTGAGACATATCGTTACGTATATTGTGCTCTAGAATTGACCACTTCGAATCGCGTAGCATTGTGTAACGAATAGGAATTTGATTAGCTCAATATACGTATTTTTATCAAATTAAATACTGTAGGATATTTATATGGTGAATGGGTATGCAAAGAGGAAAAAATGAGTAGAAAAAAAAGCTAGCTAATTTATGCATCACGCAATAATTTTCGTTAGCGAGAGAATTTTCCATCAAAGTTACTTAATTTCGCACTTATCATTAACTCTGCTGATTTTGACGGAATATTTGCTTATGCGGAAAATTGGACCTGAAATTAGCTTTTACTGGATCTAGATTTTCAGTTGCTGGCATGAAATCTGTAGAATCTCCACATCAAAAGACCACAATCCATCTATTGATCAAACCAGTACTTAGGCATTCTACAACGGCGCTAAAAATCTTTCTGCTCCTGAGCTGGTGGGCGCTTGGTGCTTCCGGGCTTCAGTCGAGCTGGTCACGCTGCCAAGTGCAAAGAACTGACGACAGCACCAACAGATTTTTTCCATTAACGCTGTTGCTTTTACGCAGTAGGACCATCCAGACACATTGCAACGTGAATCAGTCTACTCCCAAGAACCCACCTCTATCCATAAGTTGTTCGTCACTGAATGACACCAGATTCTATGTAGAGCATCCGTAGATGCTCCTACATTCCGTAGGCTTAGTCCAGTCTTGTTCTGAATGTCGCCTTGGTGATAAGAAGAACTTAATGAAAATCATGAGAGGCTCCTGAGATGAGATCCAATATTAGTAGTTAATTCAATTCTCGGAACTTAGCGTTGAGTTTAATTAGTGAAATAATTCAAACCAACCTGAAAATATTTGCTTAGCACCCAGTATTTTGGATGAACAAGTATCAATCGTTCAGTGAATTGTATAGTAATTAAATGGAGTCGTGACGTCTGTGGAAAATGAGTTCAAATGAACAAGTACCAGATTGCTCGTATGCCCCTTTTATTGTATTTTCTGAACAGTTTTTTATGCTTATTAGTCTCCTTAGCTCTTTTTCTCCTGGGCATAAAAAGTCGAGTGCTTCTGCAGATACGTGCAACAGCTGCTATAAGCTGAAAACAACGTGTCACGACACTCCCAGAGGATACCGCTGCGAAAAACCTCGAGTAACGTGAGTAGTTATCCTGTTTAGCTTGGCTATAGTAGTAAAATAAAGGAGGCACAGCATCTACAAAGATGCACAACAAGAATTCTGACTGATTAAACATCTACTCTCCTGTGCAAAAACTGAATCTCAATGTTTCTTTACTTTCCATTTGTTCTTTATTTTTAGCTATTTCACTAAAGTGGACGGCTGTCAGAGAGCAGTTTTGACATGTCGAGGTGGCGAACGTGATTTGATGAAGATTGTCACCAAGTACGACGAAGTGTTGACCGAAGGATACGCCGCTGACAAATTGCTCAAGTGTAAGAAAGGAAGGTGAGCGGAAAAAGAAAGTCAGAAAAGTATCACATAGATCAGTAACTTATCCCACAGTGACTCTTTGCAGTGAACGGTGTGGTTCCGAAACAGGGATGTGCAGAAATTTCTGTTTTTTCCTTTATAAGCTTTCCATTTTACGGCTATTTTTGGTTTTCCATTTCCCGCTTCACGTTTTGCGGGATTTGAAATCTCACTTTCGTACACACCTCTTTTCCGGAAGTTAAATCCACCGTGCGTGATTTTCCACTTTCGCCCACTGCATAACCAATTTAGGTGGGTCTCTGCACAGGTCACTTTTTTATCATTTGGATGGAAAGTTCAATAGTAAGAAATTTCCCGGAGATGTTTCCCTACCGGAGCAGATCTTGTTTAACCAACCATATTTATGCATTTGTTTTAGTGATTTCCTTTTCGCTTGAATTCGCGAATACATGGATTGATATTCGAACCTTCTTAGTTGAACGATCGAGTATCTAGGCAGTCCAACTTTTTACGTCTCTAGTACAGATATATTTTGAATACATTGAATACATATTTTTTGCTCAGATGGACGACCTACGACATTGACGACCGTGAGAGGGAATTCAGGACCGTGCGGTGCCTCAGAAAGAAGGAAGAGAATCATCATCACCATCACTAATATGCTCGTGAAGCATTGTTCGAGAATGAAAAGAATTATAGCCATTCACTTGATCGACAACCGCATGGTGGCTTTTGTACTTTGCTCAAGTCCATTGCCCAAACGGAGCGTTATCGCACTTTTTTTCGGATGTGGCCGAGCGGTGATATCTCATGACTATACTGACCTCCAGCAGTTAGTGAAAAAAGGAACAGATGGGAGGAGGGGTTCGATACGAAGCTCCTTTGGTATACAATAGTGAGCGATCGATGGGTCTGTAACAAAAATATCAAGGTTGATGCAAAATACGTTAATGTGTTCGTAGATCCTGTTCCATTTTGCCATACTTATGAATGATGTGCATTGCAGCTACGAGGAATGAAATATCCAGAAAATCACAGACATCTCATTTTCTTTTTATTGTTTTTTTCGCATAATTTCCCAATAAAACCACAAGCAATTCGATTCGAAACATCTTCTTTACCTAAAACATACAAGTCACTATCGACTTCATTGCCAAGCTCCGGATTATGCTTACGTTCTGAAGAAACGTCGGCAAGGGTCTTTTGAAGCACTTCCTTCGCTTTTCCCGGATTTGTTGCAAGACGATTCAATCCGTGCAGATAACTCGGAGCAGTATACTAAGAATTATCAGTAGCTGCCACTTGATCCTAGAAGTCGCAGTTGATTCTCCAGAAAAACGCTGGAGATGCCTGGAGCCCCATTTTCTGCTCGGTCAAAAGAGGTGTGCATCCGCTTCCAGGACCTGTTTTAAATTTTGGTTGTCTTGCTCTCGACTCGCTAACGGATAGCCGTCACATTCCTTAGGAATTTTGCCGTATGGATGCCTCCGTCATTAGCTTCAGATGTATTTATTCCGCAAGGAGAAGTCGCTAAACATAAAAAGGACAATCTCCAACATTTTTGCTTGGTACTTTCCGGAATTCTGTGGATAGGTCGCCGTTGATGATCTCATAAAATAAAGAGTGGTCTCTACTAATCATAGGTGTTATTCCGCTTGTGAAGATTGTGGTTCCGTGAAGTGGGGAAAAACAAAGCCAAAAAAAAAACCACAGAACTTTTGCTCCGGCCTAATCTATAGTGCAAAAATGTTTCTCAGAAGCACATCTCGTTCACGAAAGCAAAACGTGCTCTAAATTCTTGTAGTGGCTCCGCAAGAGTGGAACACTGGTCCAAAGGAAATAATTTGTGTGGGTCACACGACTTTATATCCAGACTAGTAGTATGTAAACGAAGGGATCAAACAATAATTTGCTCCGTTTCTATCGACAAGCACCTCATTTGAATTCCTTTGTGATCATTAGGACGTAAGGATACATATTATAAAAAGTTCTCTGCGAAATGACGAATTGCGGAATGAATAGTTGCCGACAAAGCAACGTGGAGTTTCTCATGTGAAGAGGAAATATTCTGAACAAAAACACATGTTTACCGCCGGGTTTTCGTGTGAACTGTATAGCTGTATAGAGGCCTGTTTTCGAATAGCCTACTGTTGCTGACGTGGACAACGGCAATTAGAGCAGCAAGAGCTAACGCCGACGCAGTAAGGGCGTCGAACACGTGGAAATATGCTTCATTATTAGGTTGATGCAAAAACAGTATGCGTTTTCAAGCCTTCACTTCTCAACTCGACAACTCGTTTCAGCATCGATCGAGTTTTGAGCCACTAGAATCCGCAATCTCTACCAATAAGACGGAATTTTCAGTTCACCAAACAGTTCAAGTGGGGTCTTCTGGGATCCGCGAACGCCCACAAGCAATTTTGGTACCATTTGACGAACTTCTCCTGAGAGAAACCGTCAAGATTCTCAAAGAAGCGGTAGACAGGGAGCGAGAGTTCTACTGATTGCGGTATAGCAGTCAGAGTTTCCCAGCCCAACTGCTCCAGCTCGTAAAGCGCCTGCTGTGAGATGTGAGGCTGGAAGGTTCCCTGTAAAAGGGTTGAGTTCATTCCACTGACTAATGTCGGGCTTACAATCTGAAGTTTGAGGTTCATTTTATTTTTATTCAGAAGTGCTTCCCAAATGCGAAGAGGAAGGCACTCTATATGAAGAGTCTACATTTCACTGTGTATCACTAAGCGACCGAGTACTTGGTAGCAATTTACTCACTAAAAAGGCTCGATGCAGACTTCCGAACGAATACCTACAGTGCGCATCAGAATGATGTATCCACTCACAGTGGGCAATATTCCAGCTCATATTGATTTCCATAAGAGGGAGCATGCTCCATAGAATTGTCCTAATGCATAAACCCTACATTCTTGTGTAAAATAATGAATCCCTGAATTTGTTCTCCGACGGTTCTCCGGCATTAAAGAATAGAGCAGAAGAAGACCCTGTCTGATGAACTTAAGGAGTCTCAATAAGTGATACATATGGAGCTCGTACTGCTAGCTATCTTGCACGGACTTACAATACCGCCCATAACTTTTGCGGAAAAAGCGGGTGGCGACGGATTAATCGTTAACAAACTGTCGCAGTACTGTAACTCCTTTGAAAATGAAGCTCTTCTGAATCTGAGAGCATTTTCGGATCCCTCATGGAAATTCGAGTTGAACAGTATATAGAATTACTTGAACTTTGACTTCAAAACATTTTTTTTTTCAAAAATTTGAAAATTTTTCAGAATTTCAGCAATCAGGTCAAGATCTGAAAAAACGTTAAAAACCGAGGAAATATTTGAGGAATGAGGCTTCTGTTCACGACCATTGGATTTCGCTCAATTCTCGGTTTTTAACGTTCTTTTCAAATGTTGACCTGATTGCTGAAATTTTGAAAAATTTTCGAATTTTTAAAAAAGTAAATGTTTTGAAGTCAAAGTCCAAGTAATTTTATATACTGTTCAATTCCAATTTCGATGAGGAATCCGAAAATGTGCTCAGATTTAGAGATGCTTCATTTTGAAAGGAGTTACAGTACTGCGACGGTTTGTTAACGATTAATCCGTCGCCACCCTTTTTTTCGCAAAAGTTATGGGCGGTATTGTAGAGCGGAATCCTTCGAACTCTCTTGGTGTTCTCTCAACGTTCTTGGCCTTTCTAACGTTCCATTTTCTCCAGGGCTCGGATGAGTTCTAGATGTTGAAAAGTTTCGCGAATGGCGGAGTGAGAGCCTTTGTATTCAGTGGATGAACACGAAAAAACCTACACGAGTTTTTTTTTTCTCTAGATGACACATCCTCACTTTGTTAGTTTATTTGCAACACACATAATATTCCATAAAAAATGCATCTTTCATAAGTTGATAGGTGAAGAAATCGAGGATGGGAGGGATGCATTAGCTTCGATCTTCGAATTCTGTACACCTGAAATTAAAAAAGTCCATACCATGGCAAACTCGTGGATAATTCGATCACTCACCAGTGCATTCTTTTCTATATTGTATCCCTTTTGCACTAGAGATCCGATGCCAGTCGAAACATTCAAGGATTTACCCAAATAATGATTTTTCCACGAAAACGAACATTTCGCAAGAGGACTTCCTTGGGGAAGCGTCGAACCTCGGAGTCACCACAAATGGGCCATGATACCGCGCTCAGGGCTCTACAGGACGCTTTGTCGCAGCCAATAGTTGAAAAACTGTATCTCTCAAAAACCTCTGGTTGTTACAAAGTATGAGGCCCTTCATGAACTCTTTCAGAAAACTTGGGCTTTCTTTCTTCCACGCTCTCCTACAGCTGCTCTAGAGGTTCAGAGGAATATGGCTGGATGTCCACCAAAATTAGAACAGTGCTAGGTGACAAATGAGCCACAACTACAACAATCGCATTTTCCAAAAGTGCACATAGCGTTCTTTATTATTTCCCTTGAGAGGTCGGCAGCTCATCTCACTAGCGATCTGTAGCTCCCTCAACACCGAAGTTTTCATATGATGTATATATTTTGGACAAGAGTACTATCGAAACTGATAGGTCTGCGGCTACGTCACTCACATATCGGTAAGTACATGAAAAGCTCTCTGAGATTTCCAATTTTTGCTCGCTTAGGTTTGTGAGATCTGCTACAATAGCATAGCCTATCAGCCAACTTCAACAAAAATTGCCTTTTCTTTAAATAGTGTGGAGCTTGCTCAGTTCTGCTCGCACACGTTCGACATCAAAGGTTTTTCCTCAATCTGACAGAAATTATCGAATTTAGGCTCGAAATCCAGCTAACTGCGATTATTTCCACTTCTACTAATCCAGTACAGGAAGCGGCACCGATCGGTATATTGACTTCTTGGAGGGTATCGATAAGCCAAACATTCACCCGGACGCTGAGCAGGCCTTCAGGAAGATCTCGTCGAGTCGGATCGATTGGTCATCACCTCTCTTCGATTGGAGCAACTATAAAGGAATTACAGCAAAGCGACGCTGAGCGACGGTGACTCCGCGGAGAGACCGTCGGTCTTTGACATCCCATGAGCAGTACTTTATTTGACATGTTTAATCTCTTGCATAATTTCACATCCAGATTAACTCGAGAACCATCACAAAAATCTCTGAGACAATGGGCATTATAGTATTCTCAATCAATTTTTATCTCGCAATTTGGAATAAATGTTGAACACAATGGTGGAACATGGATGAATGCAGATAATAACAAAAAGCTGTATTGTATTGATTTATTATTAAGCAAAATCACAGACATCAACTCTAAGAAAGTGGGGATTCTAGTTGGCGGGCCAGTTCCCACGTGAAAAGAAATAAATAGGACGACAGCAAATGCTAACGAAATACATTATGACTGGTAAGCCACGTAGCAAAGAGAACTCTGCGAACCTCAGCAAGTAATAATAATATTAATAATAATAATAGTAAACAAAAGAAAAAATTATGGCGTTAAATACCACTACGTTATAACATTCCTCTAAAATGTGAACCGGGACCTTGCAGACCTGAACATGCCACCGTATTACGGTAGATCACATCGGTTAGTAGTAAATGAGAATAGCTGAGAGAGAAGGAGGGAAGGGAAACAGAATCGAGTAATATACAATACACCGTTCACGGCAACAACACAACAACGCTCACGACTTCATAAAGCCAACGATGTCGCTCGCCGAAACAAATTCGACGAAATCGTAAGCGTCTACAGGTAGTATGAAAAACATATTGCCGATTTATAGAACTAGACGGATAGACTGAGAAGTACGGAGAAGAAGTGGAATCTAAGAGTCTAAAACGTCGTCCGGATCGCAGGCTAGGCACGAAACGCGTTATTAATGAATAAAGAAAACAAAGCAAAAAGCGTGTGTGTTTTTGTCGTAATTGCCAGCTCTTTAGGTGTTTGCCTAAGTAACGAATGCGTCGCCATCGTAGTCACACCACAATCCAGAGCTGCTTGCTTTACATATGTAATTTATGAATGCTTTTGTTGAGAATTTCATAGAAAAGGATAGATGTTTGAAATAAATGGGCAAGTTTTACCACCAAATTTCTCAATAGAATAAGTAATTAGTTTCTGGGACAGTGGTAAGTTGCTGATGTGAGTTGCCAAGCCACAGACGAAATTCACCACGAAAATCGATGTTGTTCTGCAACCTTCAACGTTAGCCCGGCTCTCAGAACCTTTCATAGTAAGATCACCCTGCTACACCGTTTCAATTTATATTGAGCATGGATTCCTGGGCCGTGATTCGTCAAGGCGAGACGAGTTTAGAATAGCATTCCACTTCCGTAAGTTTCATGACTCATTTGCCTAACGTTGCAAATATTGTTTCAAATAGCAGTGGAGCAGCTTTTCAATGCAATTCTCGTGAAGGTATGATAGGATGGCGGCGCAGCCGTTTTGCAGCGAGTGATGGTACCGCGATCGCATTTCGTGGGAAATAATTCGCAACTGTTCCCCAGACGACGAAATATACATGAAAAATTACAGCAACAAATTGTTCACAAAAAATTGCTACAGCTCCGAAAACGCGATATTCACACCACACAGGAAGCGCGGGAAAGCACGCTTTGCATGGTCACCAGTAGGAGAAATACCGTAGAATAGAATTTTGAATTACAAGCACACAATATAGTAAATACCTAAACGTACTACGCGAGGCTATGACAACGATCGAATCGCACAGGTTCAACAATACGTTTTCAGATATTAAAAGTAAAAAATATATTGGGAGAAAAGAAATCATACCGGCGAGTGCGTGACGTCAGGGGACAAAAACAAAATGACGTCATATGACATAAACACTCAAAGGCGTTGCAACATTCTCCGAACACTCACTAAGCGTTGCATAAAAACGAAAATGGAAGAAAAAAATTAAGAAAAGGAAAAAAAAAGAAGAAAATGGTTAAACATGGATAATGATTAACTAACAATTCGTTTCATTTACACATATGTATATGAATCTAACTACAGATGAAAAGTGCATGTGTTGAGTGGGCCGACAAACGGGGAAAGGAAAGGGGTGGGGTCATAGTTCACTTACTTAATCAGGAGTTAGCAGAAGTAAGATGGGTGTTACACCCTAAATGACATAGATTACGTTGCACATCTGGAGATGCACGAGATACGATGCTAACAACACATACGAGCTATGTAGTACGTACAAGTGTATAACGAGTACCAACGTGATGATGGCGACGACGATGACGTTACGTGCGTGACTACGATTCGCTCACATTGCAGGTGCGTGCGAATGTATTGATGGAGTTATGCGAGCAGTTGTCTTTCATTGGCTCTGAAAAAATGGTTCTTCAACAAGACTAGCAGTGGTGACAGTCTCCCACCCCTCTCCCTTTTGCAAACAGATTGTTAACCGCCTCCTCCTCTGTGCATACGTAACTGTTTTAAGTAGAGTTTACATTTGTAATCTAACTGTTTTAAGCGGAATTCCAGACGGTTGTATGGTTACATCCAGGATTAGCATTTCCGACACATTTGAATCAAATTACAAATGTAACCTGAAATGCTACTAAGAAAATGGTCCAGGGTTCGATTTCTGTCGAGGCCAAAAATTCTCCAAGAAGTGTAGCAGCGTGTGGAGCACTAGTACCGTCCTCTAGGTGTGATAGTAAAACCCACAGGCTATGTGGTCCAGTATTCAGTCGTCACATCTGTGAGGTGATATCCCACTTATAGATTCGCTTGTCAATGTTTGATATCGTTGCTGGACTACAGATTCTGCAGGCGAGGGTTTCCGCTTAGTCTTAAGCTTAAAAGAGACTACTGATTAGTATCTTTTCCACACTTCTCCTTTTTTCAGGTACGATTTGGATGACAAAGACACGTAAAAAGGGAAGTTTTTCATATGAACCTCAACTTCGAATCAATCGAATAAGATTGTTCGCATGAAGCAAAGAGAACTGAAACAGGGTGTAAAGCAGAGTTGGATAGCTACTGTAGAAACTGGTAAGGAAGGGGTGCACCAGCATCAAGATGAATGGAAATTCCACGCCAAGGGTACGGTGCCGTGCGTGGCGTCTAAAAGTGGGATCGTTTAGAAGTCCGGTGCCAGCTGAATGGCCACGTTGGTTAGTAAATAGAGTACTTAATAATGCTTCGCTCGCAAATTTGAAGTGAAAAGAACGTTCGCATGAGTGATTGAATGTATGACTCGCTGTCTTCTATTTTTTCACGAGTACACTCACCCCCCCCCCCCATTAATAGGAGCTCCATTGAGAGTTTGTCAGCGTATGCTTCACCCTGATCAAAAGGATAGGACGTTAGAAGATATTCCACAAAATAAAAGTCGATGCTGAAATAGAACATAATTTTTCGTCCCTTTGCTTTGTTTTTCACTGAATCTCACAGCAGTGATGCCCTAAATGAAGTGCGCACTTTTCAGAACAAACAACTCTAACGTACCTGAGGAATCGACGTTTTTAACAGCATTCATGATTTTCTGGCGAACTTCACGAATTTTCAGGATGAGGCTCTGCTTACTCGGAAATACCTTGCTATGCATCAGTTGAAAAGCAGTTGTTTCTTGAGCTAGAATTACAGCCGTCAACCAATTGTGAGTCAATTGTGTGAATTGTTTTCGATTTGGTTCGTTTTACCCACACGATGGAAACAATCCAGCGCTTTCCAACAGTTGACACACAAGAAGCCGTCTCTGCTCTAGGAGCCGTTTGCTGGCGCTTTTCTCGTCGAGAGGACTGCATGGTATGATATCCTCAGTGGACGCCTGAAATGACAGATACAGTAAGAACAGCGACTGACCGGGATGAAGTTGAAAAACAACGCGGACTTCCAATTTTCTTCTATGATGATTTCAGGAACTTAGACTGAAGAGGTTCATATCCTAAGTTCGCCGCAGATTTCATAGAAAAAAAACCGCCGGTGCGAAAAGCCTAGTAATCACAGGCAAGATTCTTCTCTTAAACCGGCAATACTTTTGCCATGGTGATCACTTTTCGCGACTTCCACCGAAGAACGTCTGAGTACACTTCGATAATGGGGACAAAGCTTGGTCCTTTGTTAGAAATTAGCATCATACACATGGCAGCTTGTAGATCAGGTCCCATACGGAATGTGAAGCTATAACGAGTAACATGCACATAGGGAGTGGATGTCTGATTGAACTAGGCACTGGAAGAACAGAAGAAGCCTACTATCACGACCTGTTTCGAATGTACAGCCAACGACAAAATCGTGAAGAAAATTATAGCTTGCTTGTTCATTGATTCTCTTGAATTTGCTGTCTAGAAAACAAAGCGAATTTCTACCAAATTTGTCAGAAAATTGTACAGCCAGTACCCGCCCAAAGCTTCATGCTTGAGCTCACTTCGGATTATGAGATTTTGAGAGAATTATAACTCATATCCAATACGCAGTGAAATACCATGAAATTCGCTGCTGAATATGTGCAAAACTTCATTCTTTCGTAGTCGTGAGCCCACCCGAGAAATGCATGAGGTGAAGTTCTTGGCAATGATGCATTGATTAAGATTAGTAGCAGAGTGTCTTGCTCAGAAGCATTATTGCGAACGTTACAGTCGCTTGTAGTATTCACGAGTACACCTGCAGTGGGGTCTACAGCAAGCCTCTGTAGCATCAGAACTTGTTAAGGAATGCCACTCACCAGGTCAGGAGAGGTGTTGTTGAATGTTGGGCCGAAAAATACAGCATTACAGGCGTTCGAAACCAGCGGAGTGTTCCCTGGGGAGTCACGGACCTTTTCCATAAGATTCCGAATCAGCTTTGATGGCGTGGGCGGTAAGCTTCCGGATGTCCCTTTCTAAACAACAAGCATTCTAAACGGAAAAGGAATCCATTTTGAATGATCCTCTACCTTCAGTTGATCGATCGTAAACTCCGGCAGCTTAGCAAATTTATTTTGGAAATCAACTTGGTCCAGCACCCTTAAATAAATTAAAGTTTCGTTTCTTTTTAACTGCGTCACACCGAAGGAATTTTTTACCTGTCCATGGTTTCATCAGAACGCTTAAAAAACTTCTTGAGGGTGTTAGGTCGACTTTCACCACTCTTGGAACTAGCATCGCTTGCGGAATCTGTCTCCTCTTCTACTCCTGCCGTGCTCAAAGCACGCTTCTGCCCTAAACGTTTGATGCTGAGCGGGATCTCAGTGTTTCTATCATGTACATTAAACAAGCAAGGATAAAAAGGATTCTGGCAAGGCATTCTGAGGTACTCACCCTTCGCAACACCTCGCTGAGCAGGAGTTGGCATTAGCACAAACGGTTCCTGGTTAGCGCGTTGTGTTCGCCCAGCAATGCTCAACCTATAAATTTTCGTTCCCAAGATATCCAGTAATGATCGAAGCACTTTGCTCACTGCAAGAGCTACATTAGTAACCAACTCACTTCGAATTTGCCAGTTCGTTCTTTTCACGAATGTAGGGCAAGGTCTGGTCCGAAGCACAGCTGGATTTCGGTTGTGGAAACGCGAATGCCGAGTCTCCCGATCGTGGACTTACAAGTACCGGCGCACTCTGAATCAGTCAGTTTCTCAAGTTAGGTATCTCAAAATTCCGTTGCTTTTTTGACATCGATGAGTCAAGTGTCCTTGATATAATATCTACTGAAGCAGTTAGTCACCTAAAATACGGGTTGCATAGCATTACACCAAAAGTATGCTTGCCGTCAGGAGCATCTGCCCTCCTACGTGTCATAGGAAGTGGACGAAATCGCAGAGATATAGTGCCACTCAGTGTGTGAAACCCTATCATGCAAAGTTTTATGCGGAAAATGGGTTATTTTCAGCGATTAATCCTCATTCGGAATAATTGCAGACACACTTCCTAATAAGATAATGCAGAGTTCACTTTCCTCGAAATAAAATTATCGCATTAGTAGTGATGTTAGTAGTGCAGATCCTACACTACATGGATACAAAATACCACATGGATCTCAAACCTTGAAAGCCACATAGGTACAACCTGTGCTTGCTGAAGATGTAACCGTAGGATTGCTGACTATTTCTTGACTGACATTCTCCAGACGATTACGACTGTTCAAGTACCTCGATTACTTGTTCAAGAGAGGGATCTTCAGCAAATGAGCAGTTTCTCTGTATGTCCTAATCAAATTTGTCTCTTTCGAGGCTTTAAAACTCAAAATATATTATTTTCCTTCCATTGGAAAAGAAGGGTTCCATAACAGCGATTTTCTTCGATGTTGAAAGAGATTTGATCTGAGTTGCATCCATTTTACTTTCTGATCAAGAAAATCACGTCATTCTTGCTCGAAACGAGTGAACTAAGACTATGTAGTATATGTACATTCACAGAATAGTAGTCCCTGGACGTCTTGACTGCGTTTTAAGGATCACTTAAAGCTTTTAACCTACACCTGGAACCAGCAACAAGGTATTTCAGTTAGAAATCTGAATGAGTCACCCCTAGGAAATGAGAAAATGGAACAACAACATTGTCAGTCTTCACCCACCCTTACGCTACCAGACAATCGGTGCAGTGTTTGAAAACGAACAACGAATGCTGAGTCTACCATAGAGTAGACGTACTGCTATAACTTTTACTTCCTTTTCATTACACCTTGGCTGTCATTGAAGTGAATGGAGGATCCTCCTTGATGTTACTCATCAATTCATCCTGCATTTCGCTCTTGGTAGCTAATAAGCCCTCATCATTCATCTTAAATTCTTACCCAAAGTGTTCACATATGTAATACGGAATGGTTTCTACTACGGAACACTTGATTTGCAGGTATCCTACATGCAAGTACAAAAATACAAATCGTTTTGAATACAAGTGCAAAAGCTTTTCGAGCGATCATGTCAAAAGGTGCCGTGAGTTAGCATCGCTCACTAAATTTATTACGACAATTAGGACAAAAAAAAATCTTTCCACTTGCAATCTGCTTAGAATAGTTGCTATTGGCTACGCGATAATGAGGATGCTACAAAATAGCTCTGTGATAAGTAGAAACCCTGAAAACTGTGCAACAGGAATGCAGCTTAAACAGCGCTATACATCTAGCTCAAAGCCAACTCCCCCAGTTGCTATCAGCCATCCTCCCCTCAATTGCTGTGCAACAGCTGGGAGAAGATGCCGCTGGGCCTTGAACTCGACGTATTACGCTGACTGGCCTGCGTTAGTGCCAAATAATTATCAGAGAAAGAACTAGTCCATTGGTTCCATTTATCGTCACAATTATCTTAATGTGAAGTGAACACATATAAAGGTTAGGAAATGACAGGTTTTTGTATGCGAAGAAAAGGAACGATTTTTTTTTTTCAAAAAAAAGTTCTTGATACCTTTATCCACATCGGACTCATCGGTGACATCCGCTGCGGAACCCCCATCGGTGACGAAAACTCGTTGAATACAGGAGAGCACAAACCTTGCAACAAGTTGGTGCTTGGAGATGTCTGCAAGCTACACTTTCACTTCACGGAAGAAAAAAGAGTGTATCGAAAAATCTATGAAGTGTTGAGCTTGACTAACGCTTTAACTGTGCTAAACCCGAACTCATAGCAATAATATGTAATGAAAATTTTTCTCTAATTCTATGATGCTTCCGATATTCGCGAAATCAACCCACAGCACAAATATTGTAGAGATTTGGAGAGACAGCGGCAGATGGTATCGGTGACATGGTCCCAATTGCAGGCGGAGTGAGGAAGCGCGACGGGGGACGCATTGACGGAAGCTAGAATGCGAACTATTACCTCCTCCTGATAATTAACTATACTGCTAACAGTTGTCACTTAATCTATGGTAACAATAAGCTGAGAAATGTCCAGGCATAGTAAGATTAGTCAGCTCCTGTTTTGTTAACGAAGATAGTATAACTACATGTTACCTGAGCACTGACTGCCTTCTGCAGGATAGTTAGATCAAATGCTGAGCTCACCAGCGGCGACGAAGGAATGCTGATGCTGAGAATATTGTGTGAAATTCAGACAGACTTTTAGACGTGAATCGTTTGCTCACCTTGGTGGCACAAACGTGGGAAGACCAGCAACGGTAGGACTCATGAGTGGTGATTCGAGGCCCATATCGATGTTATCCCCTCGCAACGGTGTTGGTCGAGGTAATGTCTTTAAAGTAAGGGATTGCTGCATTGTTACGAACAATTACTATCATTCTTCTCTTCTCACTGGTGTTGTGGGACTGAAAACGTCGCTGTCATTTCCATCTATGCAAGCTGCCGCCATTTCATCGGACGCTTTGAAATCGAAGTCAAAAGACTGAAAAAAAGAAGGTATCAAAAATTAGGGATTATGGAAATATGTACTCATGTTGCCAAGCAATCACAAGAGCACAAGAGAATCACATGTGCTCATTTTGAGAATGAGTGTGTTTTCACGCCTATTTGAATCACCAAAGAAGCGCAAAAACATTGGAGTGCGTCCGAGTGTCTGATTATCTTCACCCTTTCTGATTTTGGTGTCTCCATATGAGCTGCATCAGATCTTGCTTTCTTGTCCTTTGCACACCACTTCCAGTCAGGATGAGCTTTGAAGTGAGCCTCTTTCACCTATGACAAATGTTACTACTTCTTCGTCATGAATAAGATGAATTTGAGTTTATCTACCTGTGTCGCAAGCTTGTGATATTGCTGCTTCTCGTCAGCACCCAAGGCATACCACCATTCGCCAAGAATTTTTGAAACAGTCCTGTTATCACGATTCGGATATTTACTGTGGACCATTGGGCGGTGTCGCTTCGAGAAAATCATGAATGCATTCATCGGTCTTCTAATGTGCTCGCGAGTCTGGAATGATAAGTAGCTGCTGATATCACAAAACACTGCACGATAGGTTGGCCAAACAGCTAGCGTACCCTCTCCGACTTGGCTTTCTTATGATTCTTCTCCTTCACACTATCAATGGACGGAGATTGTTCGTTGTGCTCTTCGCTTGGATCTTCTACTTCTGAAGGCGGTCGCTTCAGTTCACACTAACAGTAAGGTTGTTTGCAAAACACAATTACTTATGTTGTCGGGGATCATGTGCAGTAGATTGCAGGGAAGAACGTAGGGATGGGCACCCTCAGGTGTTTATTATTATTACTTTTCAAGTATTTATTTTTTGTCATCTGAGATTGAAATCAATATTTTTTGGATTTTGATTATCCCATCCGCGCTTCCCATAATGCCGGAGTTGCCAGTTTTTTTCCCCACGGCCGCCCCGTGACTTGCCTTTTGTGCGTAAGGCACTGCAACATTGCTAGTTGTGTGTGGTCATATCGATTGGAAACCACTAGAGTAGCGAAACTAACTCATGGTGTTTTTACTGAATAGATCTCAGAGCAAATTCCCGAGAGTTGCCCAGATATGGAGCAAGAAGGCATTGAAATTGAAGCCCAGGCTGTTTGAAAGTAAAAATTAAGCAAGAAGAGTGGAAAGACAGTACGGATATCGGATGTTAGCAGAAAAGGACCGTGGCTGGTCAGAGTAAAAAAAAATGATTTTCTGGATCTTGCAGAATATTTCGTGTGAACGACTGGAATCAGCCTGCCGAGCCAGTATAGCTTGTTTAAATAGCCCGTGAACCCTTCCGTCCAAAATCGGGCGCTCAAGAGTTCTATGCTGGGTTTGGTGTGAGTGTATATGCGCACGAAAGAGGGATACCCAGCCGAAGTAGAATCTCACATTCTATGAAGTGTATCCGTGGTGCTAATCTCGGATCCTTTCTCAAAACTGCATTGCGACACTGTAAAGAGCAACAACAAGGTTCTAGTCAACACAAGGTTCCTAATGAATTTTAATTCCACTTGTTTGATGGGAAAAATATCTTTTTGAACAAATGCATAAGCTTCTTTTTAGTCTTAAGTGTGTGCTTTGTTGTTGGTTTAGATAATCCAGCAATTGTTCATTTTCCAATTTTTTATGTGTTCTTTACATGTTCGCACGTACATAGAGTGCATTGAATAAACGGATAAATAAGTAAATAAATAAATAAATAAATAAATAAACAAAAGTAGTCACAAAAGAAATTCTTTGTCAAAGTAAGACAATGTGACGGGCAAGCTTCTCGCCCCGAATGCAGGTGTCCCGAATTTCAAATTCTCGTTGCAGTGAAAAGATCACTTTCTTCTTTATGCTTCTTTCAAGTTCTAATCTTTGGTATTCTAGCCGCGATTATCAAATCGTTGGCCTATAGACAGAACAGAGTCCACAATTATAGGTCCAAATTTTATACTCAGAAATTTCTGCTGGAAATGTTCGGCTGATAAGAACGAACTTACTGTTGACTTTGTGTACACCCCGTATGGTGAGGGAAAGTGCACTCCAGGAGCTTGCATGCAGTAAATATGACTGCCAGGACTGTGGCTCGAAGTAATTCTACAACTCAGACAAACTGTCGGAAGGACCTCAGCAGAAGGAGATCCCGATCATGTGGTTAGGAAGCGAAAGACGTAGAGCAAAAAAGATTCGGAAGGACTGAATGCAACAGAATGCAGGAAAGAGAGGGTGAGCGTTACTATATCCTTACGGAGCTTAGCTTTGTTGCGAAAAAAAGTCAACAAAGAAGCACCGCGTTTAGGTTTGGAATGAGAAAATTGCTCAGGCCCATGGCTCTTCGGAAGAACCGCAGCAGAAAACCGGAAGAACATCATCTTCACCACCTGCTGGTCACCAGTCGATTCTTCCGGGGTTTTTTTTTGCTGTGGTCCTTCCGGAAATTTTGTCTGAGAATGAATCTACGTCATGTGTACTCTATGTCATATCGTAGCCGTAAAAAAACAGCCATTCCAACGCTGAAGTATAGACAATGGAAGTGTGCTAATCACAAATAACTTTGGCAAAAGCTAACAAGCTAAGCTGCATAAATTTCAATGAAGATTCCGGAGATTTCCGTAATGACGGGGCACTCATAATTTCCTTTTGAGATATCGTTGCGGTAATTTCTATTTATCCTTTGAGATCAATCTCCCATAGGAAGTATCCTAGGATGCGTCTTATCACAAAACACCTCTACGACGTAGCAGTCGTCGAGTCCAGTACCTTTCACCTCTGCTTCCTGGAAGGAAGTGATGCCCATGGATTTTGGGTCGCTGCACCTTTCACCGATAATCAATACATATCAACGTTGATGTCGCGTATGCGACGACGACGTAGGCTACTATACTCCACGAGAAGTATATGTAAATATCGTAAAGGAAATAATTTGAAGGTCTGTGGAAGGGGTGAACTAGTAAATATATTAGATACCGAGCTTTCTTTCTTCCATTAGAGAATGTAGGCATAAAAAGAGACCTGTGGAAAAAACAGGGAGATCACACATTTTGCAATCTAACCAGGTTGCCTCCCTAACCAAATATCTAGCATTGTTAGTGGAAGGAAGAAAGAACAATTTACGGTACCACTCTTGACGTAGAATCCCATTATGTCGTTGACAGGTGTTTCGCGGCCGACTTGAAGCGGAGGCGTCAACGAGCCGTCCATTGCCTTCGAAGATATCAACTGCAAAATGAATTTGAGGAGGCCAATACGTGCAATTTCACATTTCCCTTGCAAGGAATGACGCGCAACCTCTACAAGCATAGCTCTTTATTTATTGAGAGATATCAGAGTTCGGCTGGTATTTTTTCACACGCAACTTGCTCTTTATCGTTGTCAGATTTTCAACTTTTCTGCTTATATTCAAACGTAGTGGAAGCATTCTTGACTAAATATACCTGGATTTTCGCATACTGTCTTGTCTGTCTGAATGTGTTTCCATTTCTTTTCATTTCTCCTTCAAACAGTTTCAAATATGCAGACAGGAAAGGAATAATGTGAAATGTACAAACTCTTCGCCGAAGTGGAAGCGAAGCGAATTTTCAATAATGAAATCAATCGTAGTTAAACAAAACTGGTATTACAGTCCATAAAAATGGTGTTATCAATGTGTGTTGGGGTCAGTGTATCGAATTGCCCCACCAAGCAACGTTTCAGGATATTCTCCGAACTACTCTGATCGCAAGGCCAACGTAATATTGCAGAAATGGGGTTACAATGCACAATTTGTATGATAGTAGCGTTTAGAAAGTCGATTAGTCCTTGAGTACAGTGTTTCAGCGAAAAAAATCCGAAGTATTCGGGACTCCGAAATCAAGAAGGCCTCTTGCAGATTCAAGAGAAGCTTCAACATCAATGAATTTCGCTCACCCTGAGCCTATTGTTGGGAATGAAGGGAGAATACCAGTTACTATATATCATCATTATTTTTAGATAGAACTTGTGAGCTACCCCAAGAGCGTAATGCCGCCTCACTCTGGAAGTGGCGAGACGACCTGCCGCTGCAAATCGTACCAATGACTCTTGATGAACATTTTCTAAACAGATAGCTCCTGTTTTAGCGCCGTCCTAGGTCTACCATGAATTGTTGTTGCAATGCACTGAATTTTCTACCAAAAACGTACGTTGTGTGCTTCACCAGTCTTTCTTGGGAGGTCGAAACCTTGTATCACTAGTAAATTGTGGGTTTCTCAACATCGAAGTTCTTATATATAACCGCTCACGGTATGTCGAAAACCGACGGTCGCTCCGCTGAGTCACCGCTGCTCACCGTCGCTTTGCCATGATTCCTTCAATGCTGGAAGACAGTGGTGAATGTTCGATTCGTCTATACGAGATATTTCTGAAGACTTACATAGTGCTAGAAAGAAACAATCGTTCACCAATTTTCGTTTCCAAGTAATCAATATATCGATTGATGCCGCACAGTAAGGCGAGTGGAAAAACGTATGCTAAACCGGAGGCCCTATTTTTGAGCCACCATAAGGTAAATGTTCTTGCTAACAAGTATCTGAAGACTGAAATGTACAGGTTCACGATGCTTCAAGGAATTCCAGTTTTTGACGAAGTTGCATGATTGAGCATGTCATTGCAAAGAATCAAGCGAACATCAGCAAACAGAGTTGTGGCTCTGATAGGCGTGAAGTGCACAAGGAGTTGTGTTGTGAGTAAAATTTTCCCTCGATGAAGTTCACTAGATTTATTGTAATAACATGTTCTATCATGTAACCTCGTCAAGAATTGGGAATCCTCAGAACATTGTGAACGTGTACAATTCAGCTTTTAGATGTTTGAGATGAAGACCTTCTGTATCCGTTCAGCAAAAGGAACAGAATTTAAGCCTGAGTTCTAGTTTAGTACACGTATTCGCACTCGTCCTTCTTGGGTAGAGAATGCGGTACCCATCAATCGATCACCTGGAGAAAACTGATGAAGTTTTACCCCATCCCCGTCCAGGCCATTAGAAAAATCTCTCGAGACAAATCGCATGGTCGCCACCATTCTTCGATTGGAGCAATTTTAAAGGAATTAGGGCGAAGCAACAGTGACACTACGGAGCGAGCGTTTGTATACTTGATAAGACGGGGACAAGCGGCAGAGTAAGGCTGCGAAAGAATCCAGGAAATGTCTTGGTTTAGTTAATTTGGTCTAGAAGCGACGCAAATTTGTGTGAGCAAAGCGAGAACTAGCATCAGTCTGGAAGTCCGGCGGAAGGTCTACGAACAGCGTAGCAACGCAGAAAATGCAGAAACACAACTGTTAATTCTGGGTGATGAAGTGAATTATGGTCTATTCAATCTAAAAGTGGCTTTTTGAATCAAATAAGCTTGCCTGTTCTCTTGAGAAACTTTGGCAAAGCATATGATCTCATGTGGCGGAACATTTTTAAAACAACGTAGCAGAAATGCGTATGCATGTACTGGGCTGCTTATGCAAGCAGATGCGCGCAACCCTGGCCTTGTGAAGGCCATCGAAGATTTTACTATAAGAGCTGCGAGCCACTCCAAGTAGGAGGTGTTAAAAAGAGCATTTAATAATGTAATAGATAAAACTGTTGCTATTAAATAGGCGTAAGAGCGTTTGTACTCGAAACTGGCGAAATCTCGATATAGAGCGGGCGCAGCTGCTATTCAAATAGTTTCAAGTCGAATCATAGCTCGACTATTGGAAGAATGAGGAGCACTCTAGGACTTTAAATCGAATTATCCTGGGATATGATCATGTTACAGTCACATTAAAACCATACAAGAACCAGTCAACCGGCAACAAATTGGTTGAAAGCTTCTAAAAACAGTTCCAGAGAGCGTGAATATGAGGAATAGGATCAATACAGTTCCAGAGAGGGTAAGTATGAGGAATAGGATCAATAAGATCATGAGGAATAAATTGTAGTAAAAGAGTTGCTTACATTTTGCTCGATGTTCGCAGCACGTGACGTCTTCACGGATGGTTGTATCGATGCACCTGTAAACGTCACTGTGCACATTATCCTTTGATGTGTATCATTAATTTGAGCTGCAGTTATTCGTTTGTTCAATTTCTTTTTGCATAGTGCAACACATCAGCCCATTCATTTATTTTAAATGAGAGATAAATGGCAAAAAGAAAATAATAGCCAGAGTTCTCAGTGCGTGCAATTCTTGCACACTGACAGAAAAAGTGTATCAAGGGCCGTAGGCAAATAGGGATGTAATGAGGAGCATGCAAACTTCCGTAGAGGAGAATTCCTTCCTTACAGGTGATAAATTGGAAGAACATTCAGTTTCTGCCCAATTGCGGCGGGATTTACTCACTAAATTATATAAGGTTAAAAGAAGAAGAGTAGGTTAGGCAGTGGGCAGGGTAGGCTTGCTCAGTACCCTGTAAACTTCGAATGATCTAATGAAGTGAGCCACGTGATGTTTTCATTGTCACTTTGGTGCGAAAGTTTTGTGTTTTCTGGAAAGTTATTTCATTTGAACAAATCGATCGAAAGAGTGGTGTGACCCACAGAATATCGAAGTGTGTACCGAGTCAGAGTGCCGCTTCGCGGCTCTGACTTGATACTTCGGTATTTTGTGGGAGCAGTGTGCCACAGTACTTATGGGCGGACACAGCTCAGGAAAAATACAAAATTGGTGTGAAAGAGCCAATTCAAGGTGACTGATTAAGTTGCTGAGTTAGATTACTACAAAAACAAGCAGATAAGAATTTCGGACAGTGCTTTCGCGCGAAAATGACACTGTGCATTTTGTAAACGTAGATGTATTCCCAAAATGACGAAATCCCATATTCAAATGGAGTTTTAGAAATCCTATGTCTACATACCAGTCACACCCACCAAAAACCCTAGTTTACGAATTTTCTCTCATTTCCGTTACCGAAATGATTGTCTTTAGCAGCTGACTTTCATTTTGACCGCATTCTATAATAATTTAAGACGCAACTGTGACAGAAAATGCAAACACCACTTCACCGGAATAAAAATTTCCGCTTTAGTGTTGTAATATGTACCGGCAAGTGTACGTACACTACGCGAACATAAAATGCCACATGCACGCACGGAAACATCCTGGGCATGTCGCGGACCTGAGCAGTGCTACCTTATCTAGGTAATTCGCACAGCTCCTCTTTCAAAGGGAACATGGAAACCGAGAGGTCAAATTTGAAAGATACCTTTGCGCAAGCCCCATTTTCCACGAGGTCGGAACTCACATCGCTATGACTAAGGACGGTCTGTGTCAGAACTGCATCTCGAATATCGCCTTAATTTTTACTTCATCTTGCACAACAGTTGCTAATGTTTACGGCTACTGTTCAACAAGAGCTTGGCTCGACATTTCTTTCATTAATGAGACGCCCATGATTACGTATAATGAAGCAGTCAAGACTGAAAAGTATTAAACACTTTGAAAACTATAATAAAATTGTAACAACAAATCCTGAAAAGGAAACTACTCCAAAAAATCCAGATAGGTAGTCATTGGAAATAAGGATCAAACAGAAGGCGAACTTCTATCATTAATATCTAGCTAAATTAAGAGTCAGCGCTCAGTGCGTTTTATAATTATGGTTCATCCCCCCCCCCCCCCCAAATTTTCCACACCTGGCATTTTCAGATTTCCGGAAATTGTCCCCTTATACCATTATGATCAGCACGTAAAATAACTTTGGTACCTTACTTTAGAGCTCACGGCAGCAACCCTAGATTTTTGAACTTTATTTTTCTGCTTTTGCCTAATCCGAAGTCTACGGAACTTGAATATTTTCGCGAGCTTCCATGGGTCACACTGATTCCATACAGTCTGCCACTTCCGCTTCTTATGAGGGTTCGGAGGACATCCGCACTGATAAGCGTCAGGCATCCAAGCCCAAATATCTCAATTTTTTTATCCACTCACTGCTGATAGCGGCACACTCCACACTGGCTGACAAGGATATTCTGTGTATCTACTTTAGAAATACAATTAGTACTGGCCACACACTATTCGATGGCTTCGCTAGCTGACAGTCCAAGAAAGCAACACTTGCCCGACATCAGCTCATACCCGCATTTTCTCATGAAAAACTGCGATCCAGTAGTTCAAACTGCTTGAAGCTACTCTCAAGAACTTTAAGATGTCTGGTGCTGGTAAATCAGATTCCACTCTTTCTCTGCTCAAATTTACTCCTGTGGAGAGGCGATCCAAACGACGCGACAGCGCTCTGGCAAAAGTTCCTACAGTGCTATCATGCCAATAACTCTTCTGATGGCCGAAAATGCCGAAACTGGTACACAGCCACCAAATTCATAACTGATCACAGTACCTGGAAGAAGCTATGGACACTTCCACGACTGTGAGATTTTCTTCTCTACATTTGATGGATTCGTGGCCGCTTTGAGACGAGCAGATGTTTGAGCACACTAAGAATGGAATCTGATTTACCAGCGCCCAACATCAGAAAGTGCCTGAGAGTAATGTTCAGCAATTTGCTTAACTGTTTCACAGGCTTTCGTGAGGGAATGCGGGAATAACCTGATGTAGGGGGAGTGTTGCCGTCTTGGATGGATCGTCACCTAGCGAAGCCACCGGAATAGCCTGTGGCCAATGGTAACGTAATTTTAAAGTTGGTCCACCACGCCTACTTTTCAGCCAATTTTGAGTGCACTACCGTCAGCAATGAGCGGCTGAAAAACTGAGATAGATAGTTTTGGATGCCGGATCCTTATCGGTGCGGATGTCTTTAGAATGTCTATAAGAAGCGGGAGTGGCAGACTGTATGGAATTGGTGTGGCCCATAGAAGCTCAAGAGAATATTCAAATTCCGCAGTTTTCATTACGCAAGCGAATGAACCTGTTAGAACATGAAGGTATGTCATGACTGTGAATTGTGCAAAAGTGGAAGAATAAAGTTTCAAAAATAGTATATCGTTTGCTGGCTCTATAAGACTGACATGTTCCGCGACATGCTAAGTCTCGCTAACTAGAGCTGGATTTGGTCTATTTTCCGATCGCAAACATGCCCTGGAGGCTTGCAAGCTAACGAGAAAATTTATCGGAAACCTTCAGTGCTGATTTTTGGTGACACCAAATGCACTGATTCAGCTCGCAATTTCCGAGCAGAACACCAACAATAACAATTTTTGCCAACGGTTTTAGGCGGGATAGAAAATTGATTCGTTTTCTAGAGAACGAATGCTAGAAGTGATCGGTATTAGAAATAGCACAGAACGAGGCTGTTCCAAAAGTTGCTTTATGGGAAAACTGTTTATGGGAATAGGCTTCGAGGGCCACAGTTGGTTCCTATCCGGGCCTATCGATGGAACCGCACAACCGTTTTGTAGCATTTTTGTTCCAGTTTTCAAATCACATTCATTCAATGGCTGTTGTCCTGTATATCAGTAAGAAAATTCCTCGAAAGCAAATTTGCTGAAAATTGGCCAACACTGGAAGTCCGCTAGGAAGCCATGCTTTGATCCGCCCTTTTCTCTCCAGAATAGGTACCCCCACTCTTTTGCTCCCGTTTCTCTCACAGTCAGCCTTCATGGAAATTTCTTGGTACCATTGGCAAGAGAAATCCATGCCTATCAAGGTACATCAATGAATTTTGTTGCAAAAATTGTCGCAACAACCGGCTTTTTTCAAAAATCCGTCTCGAGGCCAACTGCTCCAGTGGAAACCCTCATGGAGAATCGGATCTCAGCCTGAGGATATTTTGAACCTTTCTCCATCTTGGAGAGAAAAAGGCGGACCAAAGCATGGGATCTTGAAGGGGAAATAAATGATCAAACGTTGTACAATAACTTGTGGCCCACTCTGCGTAGGATTGCCGCCGTGAGCTCAGAAGTAGGATACCAAAGTTATTCTAGGTGCTGATCATAAGGGTACTAGGGAATAAACTCGACGGTCTCCAGAAAAGCCGGGGGTGGGAAAGTTTGGGGGGGGGGTCCTACCTCTAATTATGAAACGCACTGTATTTTGAAGAGACCAATGTTGTGTAACGGAACAAATACCAGCTGTAGGCACACTAACACACTAACGAAACTCTAACAAAAAAGGCCACTTTCTTCTGTTAACAAATGAAGTTACAGATTTAGGAATGAGGAAGATTAAATCTATCCCACCTCGTTGACTACTCCCGCTAGAAGGTTGTTGTTGTTGGTTTTGCTGCTGCTGTTGCTGTTGTTGCTGTTGCGACGTGGTCTCAGTTGGGCCACATACATCACCGTTTCCGTTAATTTGATAATCTGCAACTTATACGGGTGAGCAAACCATTGTGAGAAGTGTCTTTCTCAGCCCTGACTCTTTATTGCTTGCATGTGAAGTTTTCTCCTGACAGCATGCTCACCACTGATATGTGAAGAAAAATTCCGCTGGGAATGGTTGCGGATGATGCGGCCACTACATATTGCTTATTTCGCTTAAACATCCACTCCTTAAAATTGTATTGAGAGGAGAATGAAGAGACTGAGTTAGTTCCAATACAAGAAATGTAGGTCAGGGCACAGCACTAGAGGTCGCGAACTACTTAGCCCAGTCACACTCAGAAATGAGTTACCAAGTACCTACATATGTATTGAGGCTCTTTCATGGAAAAATAAAGTGAAAAAGAGTAATATCAATAGCTTCTACTGAAGTCCAACAATGAAATTCCAGCTAGTTCGTGAAGATGGTGAACATTTTAGTGCAATTTATTTCCAATCCAAGCTGGAACCCTCGAAAAACTAATCACTGCCAGGAACTGTCGGAACTCGCTAGAACTGGGTCGAACTTGTTGAAGGACTTGCCAGAACCAGCAGATTGTAACTGGAGCACGTTTCTATCCAAACCCCGAAAATTTTTCAGAAAATTTCTCTAGTTCGAAGGAGTGTGTTGATGCGCTGTGAACTCCAAAATGTACGCCAGGTGGGTGCCAATTCTCCCCCAAAGTGGCATGCTTCGTTATTGAGAAACCGTCTTCGTTATTGACAGAAAAAACGTAAAAAGTGGTCAAAAACCACTTTTTGGCCATTTTTACGTTTTTTTCTAAATCGAAGACGGTTTCTCAAAAACGAAGGATGCCGTCTTGGGGGGGGGGGGGGGATTACTGCTCGTATAGTGCGCTCCACACCCAAAATTTCAACCCGATCCGCGACCTAAAACAAGAGTAACACCTGACTATCACTGGAGCGCGTAAGATTTCAAGGAAAGGATAAAGTGATTTACAGTCCATTCAATTTCTCTTTAATAATTGCTTTCGGCAAGCACGAGTCTATTTCATGAAGGATTGACCCAGTCGCAGCTCAGACGCTCCTCAGACGCAGGTTAAAAGCACACGTTCGTAGCTTTGACTCTCATTTTCATTCGGTGTATGCACGTGTCGTCGGCTGCCTCTTAAGGGAAATCCTTGAGAAGTGGACGAGAGTGGAAATAATGGCCAACAATGGACACATCACATCAAGTATGAACCACAAAATCAACCATCGATCGCATCACATCACTGGAGGCTGGAACTAAATTCCCCCAAATATGCTCGACGCCTACTAAGTCGTGCGGATCAAGGACCACCACCCTGCCCTGGTAAAGGTATAGAAGTACCGACGGCGTGAGTGGTTTCTGCACCACAGTGCGTTTCGTAATTATAAGATTACCATCGAGTTTCTAAGAATAGCACCTTTCAGGGGACTTCAGCGGATCTAATGGACAGATTATCCTTCTCCAAAAACCGCTGCAGCCAAAAATTGGCTGCCGTACCTCTTACCCTAAATTTTACGAATATTTCTTTTTACTTTTCATACCGTTTCACAGCATAAGATCACTTCAGGAAATGATAAAATCCTTAGTGGAAAATCAGGGGCTACGAGAACGAATTATAATTAGCTCATGCACAGCTGATGTTGAAGCTCAAAGGGTCGTCGTGGCATACTGGAATTATGACTTTCCAACGTCTTGGAGCTGATATTGCTCCACATTGCGGACCAACCTTTTCAAGTTATTGAAAGTGCTGAACTAGTGACTGTTTGCATAAATCGCCCTGATAGCGATCTATAGAGGCTCTCTTTAAAATTCTGGATAGGAAAGCATGCTGGACGAGGCAGGTGTTACACTTTCCGCCACCTTAGTCTTTTCATCGTTTACCGGGCCATGTGGATCACACTGTTTTGCTGGTGGAGAACGTGGTCTTGACGATTTCCTCTATACGAGAATGTAGTAAACGCGCTTGCAGAACTGTCTTTTATTCTATCAAGTCCATTCTACACTTCACGGAAGTCAGTTACTCCGCGCAGTCGTTTCAGAATGCCACCCAGACCAGTACATCTCTACTTCTGATGTTCCAGCCTCGAAACTTTGCCAAGTTATTATTACGTCCTTCCGTGTGAAATTTGCTCGCACCAACTTGTACCGATCGGTAAGCTACCCGATCTGTCTAGTAGTGGATCGAACATTAAGGACAGCATTCCGAAGCGCTTCAATCTATGCTTCTTTTTCAAAATGAAGTGCAAACATGACCCCTTCTCATTCCTCTGAAAAGAAGACAAGAACAAAACGTCGTGGAAATGCGCAATGAGTGTCGATAAAGTTGACGAATTCGTGGAATTGAGCGCGCACAGCTGCGCGGCGACGCTGCGGGCTGGAATCGCTGTCGTGATTGCCATGGCAGCTCATGGTAGAGATGCTGCATCTCCGTTGTAAATACGACAAAAGAAAAACAACGAGCATTGCTACGCTAACCAGTTATAGTAATGCAAGTTAGCGATTCAAGCCTACGGTGCTGTCCCACTGTTGACCATCGTCAACTCCGCAAATTCGTCAGCTCGATCGACGCTCACCGTATATAAATCAGCGAACGATCCGAAATAGTGATGAATTGAGGTAACTATTTCTGAAAGTCGCAGAGGAAAACATTCATTTTGACTAAGAAAGTTGTGCTGCTATGCGATTTCTGAGAGAATTCACATGAAATCCAAGGTAGAAAGTATGGAAGAAGCGTAATTCCAGTTTCTTCCATAGTATTTCCGCCCTAACATTTTTGCATGGGTGTCCATTATGGGGCCGTTTTCGCCTAAATGGTCCTTCTGTGCTCTTTCTCGCGAATGTTCACTAGTTTAGCATCACTTTTTGCAAGGCTCTTTCCCATTCTTGCATGCTTCCTCTCCGATCCTTTTCTACGTAACCCTTCGTTTGATTTTCTCTCCTCCCTTCTATGGAATTGTTTCCTCAGTTCCTTTACACATAGCAGGAAAACAGTAATTATTTTTTGTCGATGTAATTTTGAGCGCAATAAAGCGCTGGATAGTGCTTAGTTTTGAAAATAACATGCAGTAATCCTCAACATCCACTAGTGAAAAATTTATCGGAAGGTACTAGACCGTCTTTGACAATCTCACCCCTACCAAGTTACATTACAAAGGAACTCACTAGCACTAGACCCGTTGTGCGGCCTTCCGGCAGCCGTCGAACCTGAATTTCCATTCGGATCGTCATCTCGATCCGCGTCGTCATCCGAACCGTCACTCTTTCGGCAGACGCTCACGTCTAAATGTGTTCTGCTGCTTAATCACGTCATTATACCCCTTAATACCTATGCGCATGTGTAGATAACACATTAACGTTGTAGACAAACTTGAACGAACTGTCATCTTCATCGTCCTCTTCTTCTTCCTCCTCCTGTTTAACGTTGTTGTTATTTAGACTTGTCTGTTGCGCACTAATCTGCTGCTGAAGGAGCTAAAACTCAAAAGACAGCTCGATTTCTGTTCTGTGCATACCAGTTGTGGTAATTTCTGGCAAATAGCATGGGTCGAGTGCTACTATAGTTTCCAGCCAACGTACCTGTTGTTGTAACAATGGAGCTGCAAAGTTGTGCAGAAGAGCGGCGTTGAACGGAAACGGGCCCGGTAACATAGCGAAATCACCACGACGGCCGCTTGCTGTTGGCATGAGTGGAAGGAGTTGGTGCACTTGTGGAAACGACTCAAACCGTAGCTGGCTGAGGTTTAGCAGGGCTTGCGCTTGAGATGCACGATCCATCTGAATGAAAGACACTGAGCGAGGCAATAAGGAACACGTGAATGCAATGCATACGGTATTGTAACGGACACGGAACGCGGCGTCCGCGATGTATTGTGCACTTTTATCATGCGAAGGAACGGCGGATTACTGTAGTGACATTAAGCGACCGTAATGAAAAATAGAAATCCTGGTGACCAAATTGAATCTCGTACACTCGTAGGACGAACAATCAGTCTAATGGCTTTTTACAGATAGGTGGATGCAGAGACCCAGGAAACGTTGTTATAGTTTAAGCGTGTCGAAGTTTTTGAATGGGGAATTATTGTAGTGGCATTAAGCGACCGTATAAATGGGGATCCTGCTGACCGAATCAAATCTCGTATAATTGCAAGAGGAACGACTAAACTAATGTGTTTCGATAAATACATAAATCCAGCCACCCAGGAAATGACGACATGGTCTAGAAGTCTCGTAGTTCTTGAACGACGGATTACTGTAGTGTATTAAGTGACTGCCGTGAAACATAGAAATTCTGTATTCTGCTGATCAAATCGAGCTGTGTCTACTGGCTAAAAGAACAACTAAGCTAATGACTTTTTCATAAATACCCAGATGAGGTCACAACGAAACGAGGTTATGGTTTACGTGTGTCGTAGCTCTTCTTCACGTAAGTTCTTTTAACATTAAAAGGAAGTTAATATGTAGGAAATGTGCTGAGCGTACTGCTCTTTGTCTGCATGATGTTAGCAGCAAAATGTTCACAGATTCAGCGTAACAGCGCTGTGATTGGTCGATGGCGTTGATGTTAGGAGGGAATGTCAGCAAAGTTAATAGGTGGACGACAATGATAGTCATTTGCATAAGTTTTGCCCTTTTCCTCTTCTACAAAAAAAATCAGGGTATCGCTACTTCCGTATAAAAATACACAGTAGCAGCTGACCACATGAGCATAGTGCGGATGATGGAACGGATGCGTACTTGACAAAACTCACATTTAAATTCTTCGTATAAATAGTACCTGTTACCTGTTGAAAATGAACACAGCAGACGACAACTCACAAGCATCATATTAATATCAGAACAACGTAACACACTACATTCTAAAAATTCAGCCACCTAAAGCTAAAGATGGACAACTACTCGCACCTTTTAAAAACTGAACAGTGAACATACGTACCTGCAAAGCACATAAGAGTTCTTCATGTTAGCTAATCATGTTTTCGTATGAGCTTCGTGTACCACATTATATCGCAGTGATGCTGGTTTTGAAACTTCAGCGCGCTCCCCGTTACCATTTCAAACAATAGCAGACCTAGTTGACATACTGACAATATAGTTACTTTGTTACCATATGTTTGATCGGATTAACCGGATCCAACTGGATGCGGTCAATCCCGACTAATTTCCTCCTAGTTTTGTCAAATAATGCTAGCAAAATAAATTAAAGGCATAACTGTCCTGACCGAAAGCTCAGGAGGAGAAAAATTACAAATAAGTTACTCCGAAAATCTGCGTTGCAGTCCCAAGGGTGTTCAAATTATTGGGGGCACAGAAACGATTCAACAAAAGGTGCAATCCGGCTCTACATAAAGTCAAAAAAAACTTGCATTAATAGAATTAACAGACAACTATCATGTAGTGACGGTTAAAGATGGGTAGGGAAGAATAAAACTTTTATGAATCAAATTCCCTGCAAAATTTTTGTGATAAGAGTCACACCAGGAGAATTCTCAGGCATGAACATTTACCGTATGATTTACGACGGAACAAACCAAGTTCGTTTAACAACTCAAGGTTGGAATCATGGAAGCGTTAAGTGCATGCGATCGGGATTTTCGAGCATCCGTTTGGAGCAGGGAACATGACGAGTGGAATAATTGCACAAACAATAAAAGGCGTAATGTTTGGTAAGTGTAAAAATTCTTGGGGATTCAGTGAGGAACAAGAAAATGCTACCCGGCACCAGATACTACATGGATTTGTTTGCTAAGCAATGTGACTCGGCGCCGGGACGCTGGCTCTACACCAGATCCTCGCACTGTGTGGCTCAGTCTGTGGATTTTCGGATCAAACTACTCTCGAAATATGATCTATCGACGACAAACAGTAGGACTCGGGAGATGTTTGATAAGTTACATTGCGACTGACAACTAGCTCACCTCCGCTAATTGATCACCAATACTCGTTGGCCTGCTCGTTGGCACAGTTGATGCCGTTGTACCCAACTTCGATCCGAATAGGGGTTGCGATGAATCGGTGGAGAATCGAGATGAACTCGAGCTTGTCATTGGCGTTTCGCGAGGTAGTGGTCCTGTAAGGATCGACAAAGGTTACGGAAAAATATACGTATGATATAACTAAGTAACACAGTAACAATATTGAAGACAAAGACTACTTCATGCTTGAATCAGGTGTTAATCAGCATCGAACGGCTGGCATTAAGCCACTATATCAGACCCAAAAATTAAGGTTCACCATGACAGAGAGCTTGAAAATTTGTACAAAATATTCATGAAATCAAGAGGATGTAATTACACCTATTGCTATAAAATTACGGTATGCTCAAACAACTTTTACTTAAAACAACCAGTCCGGCTAAGGCCGGGGTCTCCAGCTAGTTTTGGAGCTCGCTTCGTCCGCGTTGCTGTCGTGTAACACCTTACTCACAGCACGCCCGCCGGTCCTCACCTCAGTAGTCCAGTTTTCAGCACCATCTCATTTTTCAGCATAACAACACCCACTGCATAGCTTTGACGTCCTTTCCCGTCCGTTCGAGAGCCGGCGCACTCCCCACCGATTTGTGAACCACTTCCACTGCGTCGTTCTCATTAGAAAACGGAGTCGTTCCTTTCAGAGTCAGTGAGGCCATTTCACCGAATCTTCCTCACTATGGGGCGCTGGCGCACACTCCCCCCCCCCTCTCCCCCCACCATCAGTGGACCTGTTTCTTGGATATTCACAATATCCCAGTTTAGGCGCACCCACCACACCACAGCGGGATCGCCGGGTAATGTCTTTCCCATTTCTGACTGCGTCAACATCACTGTGTAGCTATGGATTCACTTCTAGCACCCTACCCACGCGATGACGCTCCTCCCATCCTTGCTATTTCCCGTGCAGAGTTCTCTCCGATTCTCTATAAAAAATACCCATCCGTATCTCTCCTTTTATATTACTTGATAACCATAGACTAATCTTATTCACTTTTTGTAAACAACCGTAGCTCCTCCAAGTAAGTGAACATGACTAAAAGTTGTGATTCTCTTGTACACATACAAATAAAATGCTATTTAATACAAAGAATGATGTGCTTTGTAATCACACGGAACTATGAACGATATATTACTCCAATAACTGAAATGATATAGGAACAAAAATACCATGTTGCTATAAGTCTAGGGTATAGATATTGGTTACTTAGATTCGCTCGGGTTCCGCTCTAAGCGGTAGCCCATCTTCCGTAATTAATGCAAGAAATGTTGTATCTGAGATCAAATGCCAACATAAAAGTATTTAAACACTGATATTCCTTCATTATTGCTGACATTACTCTGTTATTCTTTCATTTTAAATCTATTCAATATTTTATTAAATACCGATCTTCCGGTCTGATGTCTACTTGTTCAAAAACCACGTTTTGTGAAAAATCATCATTAATTCATTAGTATTCATAGGCTATTTTTGCCATAACTCGTACGAATTAGAATAGTGTTTCCAGTCGATGATACAAATATTTTCTTCTGGACGTCGGTTAGTACTCGCACAAACCCGCTTGGATGGGCTTCTAAGGGCGTCGATGCTGGCAACACCGGCCGACACCCGAGGAAGCCGCACCGTTGCGGTCGATATCCATGCAGCTTGTGGAAGCCCACGCGCCCCAACGCCGCATATCGTCGACTCTGGTTAGAGCCTTAGCGGCTGGCTGAATGTAAGATAAAATGAAAAGATAAGATAAGAAACGTAGTCTAAGATAAAGTGAAAAAAATTGCATTTACAGTACATTCATTCGTCCTTCAATATTGTAGAGAGCGTGACAAGCCTTGGGACACGCGTAAAAGCTCACTGAGAACGTAAGGAAGAAAATATCCGGAAAGTGACTGTTATTATCTGTTTATAGTGCAATTGTGACCACCGATACTATTTTATTTCCAAAGACTCCTCTGGTAACAGCCTGGAAAAGAGGAGAGGAGACGTGAGCTATGATGCAGTGGCTGTTGAAATCAAATTCATGTCGGAGCTTCTTTTTGTTTTGCACGAAAGTTCGCATTACTCCAGGAAGTCCAAAAGATCTTAGGCTGGAGAATCCAGCTATTTCCAAAAGTGTTAGGGAAGAATGAGAAGTGATTCCCCATCTCCTTCTTACCAATAGAAAAGAATGATCATTTCACATGATAATTTGATGATCTTGTAAAACCTACGTTAATATGCCCATAATAAAAGAAGGAGCATTACAGTCAGTTACTAATTAAAGATATCAAATACACGTATGTGACACTATCTTAGATATACCCGTTTGCATCAGTCTTGGTGCACGTTGCCAAAACAACACCTTTACGTGTCCGAGAAATACATTGCCGTTGTTCCCGGGCACTAGTCTCACAAGATTCTTGAGTCTATTCTTGAATCCCGCGCGTAAGGATTTCTGTTCGAAACTTGAGAATCCACTCTGTCACCCTTTCCTCTATTTCGTCAGAAATGAATCTTCTTCGAGGCTGAAACGCAGAAGATGTCCTTCAGTGAGGAGGAATCCTGCATCAAAAGAAGCAAGCAGACGATTTCCAAAATTATCATATGACGTGGTTGCTCCCACCACTCGCTCCAGTACCTCCTGGACGACGGAGATGTTCTGACGGATGGCGCAGACAAGGGTCGGGATGGCAGACCGCTCACATGATGTCAACATCATGGTTGACTTACTTTATTTGAATAGTTGTAGGGAAACTAGATCAGAGGAGAACCAATAAAATAAAAAAAAATTCGCCTTTAAAAAAGTAAAGCTTCATGCTGAAGCTGCTAGCGTTAGACACCCACCAATAGATGTTCGTAGGATAGCCGATGCTACCTCTGCACTATCCTCTCGTCGCTCTTCTCCCTCATGTGAGGACCAATCCATGCTTGTTCCACCTGGAATGTCACGCCTTCATTCAAAAAGCAATACAACAGCACGTTTCAGAGCTTCCAGCAGAATGCGGGAATGTTTTGTAGTTAATATAATAATTTGCACGAATGCAATTATCTCGACCTTACTCCAGTATTCAGATGAAAACTTCCAATTGCTCGAGTGAAATTTAGAGATTATTTGAATATGAACAGAATCCTGCCGTTCTTATCAATGGAATAGGGAATAGAAGAGTCAAAAGGCTGGAAACGACAACAACGCAGAAGAAGGTGCTTATAAGACAGAGCAAAGCAAGTAAGTTTGTGCTCTTGAGTACAAGAGAAAGGGCAGATTTTGGCATAGGATGCTCGTCGGTCGCCGCTTGCAAAATTGAAATGTGTTGACTGGGACGGCATGAATCAAGCCATCTACAGCAAATCATTTAAAGTTTAATGACATCTAATGATCGGCGGCCGACGGACCGTGCATACAGTACGCGGTTGCTCGGCAGCAATGCTGATTAATCGTATGAGGATTCAAATTGACACTGTGTCACAACATCCAGAAAGAATGTCTAGACTGCCAGAGACCGCACTATTTACGTGTTTGTGCTAGCCACAAAAACCATGCTGGAAAATATACGATTTCATATGTAGCTATAGAGGCTATGTTGACTCAATCGGGCCAAAAATGGTGCAGAAATTTCGCCCCAGCGATCACATGTTAGAACAATGCGCGCCGTGTACAACAGCAACAGCCCGGATACGGCGTCGAAACAGGCCCAGGCATTGTTGTTGAAGGTGATGAAAAGAAGTAGAAGATTCGTCATCAATTAATGAAACGCGAGAAATGCCGAATGCAAGCGCTCCATTATTAAAACTACGTGCCAGTGTCTATGTCGAACGTCTGGAAGCGAAACGTCACCACCAACAGAATTAGTGAGCGGTTGAACGTTGTGTTAGGTGAGCGCTAAATGGTTAACAATCATCGACAAACTATAAAAGAAAGCAAGACAATGTCACTTGACATATAAGAAATGACGCGAGGATTAGCCCACGATCAAATGCCAGTGAGCTCGCAATGAAGTGCACCTTACTTTCTCGAATATTAGCTAGCTGACCTTTAGTCGAATGATATTAACGCGGGGACCACTTAGATCGGTACAACGTGAAGCGAGTTTCTTTGCAATGTACGACAGATCCAAGAACAGGGTCGAAGAGTGGAAGTGGTAAGCCTCTTAGAAAGGTGACATGTACGAAATTAATGAAAGAAAATAGCAGAAAAAGATTATTCTTCACTCTTTGTGTGTCTAGACCGCGTCCTACAACATCTGCGTCGAATTAGGTGTCAAGTTGATGACTCCGTTTACTACTTTTAACCTAAGATATGTAAAGTTGCAATTCTTTGTTTCATTATGGCACATCTCGATAGCGAGGATGAATAAATAAACAAATAAATAGACTTGTACAGTGTACCCCAAAAAACGTTTACACCACTTGAAGTCTAATAACTGCCGTGAATGATAGGAAAAAAAGAAGTGATTTTTATGGCACACACCTATAATTTTAAGTGTTGACAATGATATGATTGATACTGTTACATTGTCTTCAACGCTGGAGAAAACATTTGAAAAATATCACATGTGGTAACACCATAGTGCGGCATGTCCGCCAGAGCAGATTCGTGAGATTCTTCTCTGAAGGAACTGCAACACTGGAAGGATGAAGCAAGTTACTGCCGTTCAACTAGTGTAAGCATTTTTCTGGAACAGTCTATATAAGCGTCATTATGGCTTATAATAAAGCGCTCAACTCTACATGTGTGTCCGGAACGAAATTACAGGATTGCTCGGTGATATTGATTATGAGACCATGTAAAAGCCCATAAACGGATAGGATGATGTGAGGAATGAAGCGGTGGAAAGTACGGAGTATCGAGGATTTACCAACGTGTGATTGGGGCTTGACGACCACCAAACAGATGCGACATCGCCCCGAAGTGCGAAAACGCCAGGAGACTGCTGTGACAAGGCAGCGGCTGCACAATTTCACTTCGGTGGTTGCAGCTACTAGAGTCTTCTGAAGGCCACTACTGCATCGAGTTGGAAGGATGACCGGCCTACGAGCAGATATGAAATGAGTTAAGACCAAATAGCATAATTATATGACATGGGGAAGTATTCCTACATCGCGCTTTGTCAGTGATCACATAAATTATGTGATATTCCGGATAGGAATGTGACAAATCTCTAGTCGGAAAAAAGGAGGTCATAACAAGATAGATTTCTCTTCACGTTCTAGAATACTGAAATATAAATAATCACGAGTATAATTACAGGATTTGTTTTGTTCAGACCCTTTTCTTCGGAAATACAGTTCGAGTAGTCAAACTGCAGTATTCATTGTGGAAGTCGAGCAAACTGAATGACATAGCGAAGGTGCACGTTCCGCCATGAGCTCATTCAAATGTCAAATGTTTGGTTGAAAAAATAACATTGTTATGTTCATAATGAATTAGAAAATGCAATCATGAATAAATGTCGCAGGTGCACGTTACCGGACATTTTGAACATTACAAATTCCACTTATCAACTAACAAATTTGCTCGCAGATACAGGATATTCCTCCTGAGAATAAGAGTTTACACCTGATCCCAATCATTAGTGACCAGCAGTAATGTGAAGATCAGACAATAGATTTCGATGAACTTAACTGTCGCGTCAGCCGTCTTGCTATTCCCGCAGACATAAGGTGACGTCATTTGTGCAAAAAGTATGCTCTCATTGAATAAAGAATGTACTTACCAGTGCTGCTGCTGGGCGAAGTGTGTTCGACGTGACCCGGCTTGATCTTTAGTGATAAGTGCCGTGAACAATAACCGCGTCGTTGCGATTCCTGAAAAGGCTGCTGTTCATCCAAAGAGTGAAGGCCATGTCATCGTTGAATAGGCGCAGCTCATCGCCTTGTTCAACGGCACGTTTGAAAATGTTACATGAGGGAAAATGAGTCATACTATCGTCGTAATGTTGCTTTACGGCGATTTTTGAGCTGCTAAAACAATGGGACAGATTTCATTCCGATGAGTATAGCGTCAAAATATTTGCGTTGGAAGAGATATGTGAAAGATTTCGAGTGTTTCATAGGTATACAGCTGATAGGCGTCTACATCAGGAAACTCCAAACGGAGTTATACTAGCTTAGACCGCAATCGACGAAAGCAAATTCTACAACCATTCATGAATTCTCAAACATATTTCTATGGACATTGAATGTTACTGCAATCAATTATACAAACTTCAAAAGCAACTCCAGCACAGAAAATAAACGAGATATGTATGCTGTGGAAACTCTATTCAAGTAGAATTCAATCGAATTAACAGAGGGCACTTGCGAAGGTAATCACAGAGACAAGAAGCTAAAGAAATAAACATTAGGTTGTTCTACATAAGTATTTATCTACATCAATTTTTGATTATTTCTTCATCATACCAGTAAAAATTTACCGTATGTCGTGTCTAAATACTGTTGGGAAAAATTTGTAATTTACTGCAACAAATCCCACAGCCCCGCAAAGGGCAAGGACGAAAAAGCGTCATGTAAAGGGGATGTCGGAGAGAGCATATATCTCACAGTAGCGAAAGGTCAGAGATTTGCATTTTCGCTCTTGAGAAAAATGTGTGTAGTTTTCATTGTCACTGTATTGAGAAATGTCAGAGGGATATGGGTAGAGCTGGGTGAACGAGACTGAGATATCGGATATGGTATATGAAACAGAAAAACTTTTCCTTCTTTAAGTTCATAGGATTAACAAGGCAAACGTTTGCTGCTGCTTCCTGGAAAATATTCCGTAGCAATTTTCAAGGCCAGCGACCAATGAAACAGTAAACTTGAAAGAACTTATTCAAAAAGGAATTCAATCAACAAAAAAACCCGAGTGAGAGGGGAGAATAAGTTCCTAGAAGAGTTCTTTTCGCACCATATTTAAAAAAATTAAGCAGTGATGAACCAGTTCTTTTCCAAGGGATCGTAAACGTCTGCCAAAACGCTGGAATTGTAAAGTATGTTTTAATAGCGAAACATGCAAGCCCCAGCTGTTTTTGATGGTTTATTCATAACAAAAGAACATAGTTGAAAGATATGTATACGCAGTTTGCGTGCAAGAGAGTACCAATGGAAGAATCTCATATTCTCAGTTCGAGACCGAGAAATCAACTATGAGTTGTTCGAATGACCTAAAGAGGCTGGTTGAAGTTGTACTGTCTCACAGAGCCAATTTACAAACAACTGATTCGAAATTATGGTCAGGGAGATGCAGAAATGTGGTGTCTTACACAAAGTTTGCTAACGCTTCCACAAAGGTAAGTTGTAGTAGGGGGTGGTCCAAAAGCGCGTTTACGGTGAAGGAGTCGGCCTGTCGAGAAGTCGCTGCGTACGGGTGTATGGTGTCTGATGAGCGCGTGATGATGATTAGAACAAGAGAGCGTGTAAATGTGTGGTAAGACTGCTAGACAAACAATTTACACAATCAATTGGAAACGATAATTAGTTCTAGAGATGAAGACAAGGCGTTTTGTACGCTACGCCAAGCTAGGTCGTCAGGTATCTATGTCGCGACTGGCGGCGCACTCGACAACGATGATCAGCTCTGAATATGTTGTTGGCCCAAATATTGACGATAACAGTAGAAATCTCAGTTAGCATTGTGGTAGTTATTGGTGAAGATATGAATATTGCATGGTAGCAGCAGCACAACAACTGTAGCATAGGCAGCATTCACAACAAGAATAAATGCATGGAAAAAATGCGGATTACCGAAGAGAAAAAATTCTCTAAAGATGGGCCTGCACTTGATATCGTCTCATATCAACAACAAGATCGTTGCACAAAATGACATGTCAAACACAATAGAGAATTAAAGGGAGACATCCTTCCAATTACACAATAACATCAACAAAACTGGTCATCACGCTCAATCAGCTGATACGCAGTTTCATGGAGGACAAAAGAAAGTGCACCGGCCTCTTCGCCAACAGTGTTAAATTCGGCACTGCAGGAAAACATCAATCAAATGCCACATACCGTCCTAAGAAGAAGAATGTCAGCGTTTGTCATGACAATATGCGCAGAGCAAGAGGTATGAAACAAAGCACGAAAATTGCACCGAAATTAAATGCGATTTCACTCAGATGTGCTTGGAAGTGTCTTCATTTGAGGAACAGAGAGGCACAGTAAGCTTTTTTGCTGAGTCCAAGCCAATGGACCTTTGCACGGTGGTCAAAAATCACCCCAGTCCCTACACTACCGACGAAGTGGGTGAGTTACCATGCTAGAAATATATGTATCTGCTTTCCTTAGCAAGATTCACTGCCAAACTACTAAATTAAGAACATATAGGCACAGTTTGGGCCAACTTCGCTACCTGGTGCTCTTTCGGGAGCCAGGCCAAAAAGTGATAAAAGAGGCCTGATGCACCTGGCATCAGAGAGCCTTATTTCTGATCACGACAGAGAATTTTAGAATTATTCAATGGTTATTCGATGTTGAAGCAGAAGTTGTCATCGAAATCTGCTCTAACATGTACCATTTCATTTCGTGGCTGTGCTGGTGAAACGGTGTGCACGTTCCATTTTCAAAGCAGCCAGTACAGTTCTGAGTGAAGAAGCCAATAACAGGCAACAAAACGCGATTTCTTCCCTGTCACATTCTTCGTTGCGGTATGTCTTACATTTACAAGTACTTAAAAAGTTTCAGTGATCGTGAGAAATCCTGTACAATAACAGCAGATCACGCGAGATTGGATGGACAGCAATACATACCGCGGAAGCTAAAGAAAAAAGTGAGAGTCGACATTACCTTATTACAGCCATCCTTGGAACACAGTCTACGCCATTGTTTACCATTGAATTTCTTCCGAATTCCGCCGGGATTGGTGACAATCTCGCCTTTCTTGTAACGTTGCTGAAAATTGAAGCATTTTGCAGTGCAACAGAATCAAATACCTCACTACCTCTCCGATAGCGAACAAATTGCCAAGACTTCATTTGCCATCATTAATCAGAGGATTTCAAAACAAGACCTAAGGATCTATTCCGGATGCACAGTATTTCCGGAGTACATATATTAGTGGCATAGTAATAAATGTTTCACTAAGACATTAATGTATCCTAAAGCCTCAGATAGAGCGCGGATGTGCGACTACAACAACACCACCATATGTAGGTAAATAAATGATAGATTAAGCCTACCATGTAATTCGTTGCTTATGAAGCGTTGTGAAGCGTTTAGCATCAGGAACAAAAATACTGCTGAGGCGAACTTCTAATCTAGTCGCATGACTAAAGATGCAGCAACGAAATAGGCAAGGAATCATGGACAACGCCACAGGGCTTTTGAGTAAGGGCAATCCACAATTTAACAGCATTGCACCCGGATTACAAGCAACACAATAAGCATTTCTAACGATAGATGAAGTTAACTGTGCGACTTTCTAGTTTTCACCAGAAGAACTGCCGTAAATTCGAGAACGCACCGGCCACTGTTAGGAAAAGAGATTTCATTTTATAGAATTGAACGTTATTTAGTGCTTTTCTAATGTTTCTTCAGGAATAAATTAGCGAAAGCAGCGACCGCATCATGATAGATCCGAAGAAAAACTAGTTCTGGAAATGTTTGTGCTACAACCTTTTTGTAACAAATTGTGTACGAATGAGTCGCGATGACAGAAATTTTAAGACACGGAAAAGTTGTTTTCATCAAGAACAATGTAAGTATTGTTTTCTTTTCTTTCTGACTAATCAGAGAAAGAAGATCTGTGGCAAACGTTCCTAAACTGCTATCACAATCTCAGAAGGAGAAGAATTTGAAACGACGATATTGTGTTGAGGTGAACTCAGGCAAAACTTCCGGTTAAAGATAGCAGCTTTGTTTCATTTTGAAAAAGATGGAGCGGGTATTCTTGTTGTTCCTACTATCCCTCTCTACCTTCCAACATTTCATCATTAAACGTCTGTCCCACCTAGTCAAATGTAACCTTACTGGAGTGTTCATCGGAGGAAAAATATGTGCCGTGGTTGCGCTCGTTGACGGATCGTCTTCGAACGATACCGCTTCGTGTGGTGGTACAAACAGACGCGGCGGAAATGCGGGATGACGTTTGCGAAACCCAGCCAAATCGGAAGTAGCCGTGGGATCGTGCTGAAAATAATGGTCCACAAAACATGTACATTGACCATATCGTACGTAATTGATAGAATGATCACAAATATGGGGCTGTGGACGAACACTGACAAGGTTTACCTGGCAGCCGGCATATCAGCATCTTATGTTAAACTGAGCCGCACCATTTTATTCAGTGAAGCATTAGGTTGGCGGGGAGGTTTCATTTGAAGTTTTTTTTTTTCAAAAACTACTATTAAAGAGACACTGAAGGAGGGATGTGACCTAGAGAGTGTTCGAGCCCATTTTCTCAGTTTTTCCACCAGTTGTGTGAAAGGCTAGTACTACTGTCGAATTGTGCCTCAAACTGATGAAGAGATTTTTTGCAATATCTGCCTTCGAGCCGCTGAAGAACTCCTCGAAGAATGGCGCGGTTAACAACATTACTAGTAATTCAAGGATAGTGCCGCCAAATGTTGAACAGGACCATGCCGCTCCACTCGCCTCGCGATGGAAGATACGAAGTTTCAAAAGCATTTCAGACTTGGACGACTCGCCGTCATAAAGCCAAATGAATGCTGCAGTTCGAGCTGCTTAGGGTCATTACTACCATCTGGGAAGGGGGGCGGAAGCTAGTAGGGAGAAACGGCAAAGACGGAAAACAGTGCCATCTTCACCTGTTTTCCACACCGTCTTCCCATTCTTCTCAATGGAAAGGTTTAGTACAAAACAGCAGAGCTCTGATGGGACACCGTACCATGATGTTAAATTAAGTGTCGCTAGGCTCTTCACCAAAAACATTTCAAAAAGTGACCGATGAATGGAACACAACTTGCGCGCTGCAACCAAAGACTTCACTCAGCGGCTTTGACCCTAAGGAGATTTTTATCGATGATAAGCCGATGTGTGTTACGGAAACATAAATCTTCTGACATCTAGAATATGGGAAACGTTTTTCTATTTGACCTTTTCTTTGTTACCGCATTTTTTTTTTGCACACCCTATAGATTTTGTTCAATATGTTCACAACCACCAACTACCCACCCATACTACAAGAAGAAGTAGTAAGTACTATTCTAGAATATGGGAAACTCATTTCTATTTGACCTTTTTTTGTTACCGCATTTTTTTTTGCACACCCTATAGATTTTGTATACTATGTTCACAACCAACTAACCACCCATAGTACAAGGAGAAGTAGTAAGTGGAATTACGCTAAATCCTGTTCAAAGTTGTCCTCCGATTGTCACTACTGTACTCACTAGCAATTTCACCGAGCCCTGAGAGTAGTGGAATTCTAATAATTTTCCAGTGAGGATGAGAACGCTTGCAAGCTTTTTTTTTTAAATTTTCAAGCTTTTCTTCCAGAACGAAGGGCAGTTTAGTGCTGGAATGGGGGTCTTATCACTGAAGTTACTGTGAATTCTTTTCATCGTAATTTTACAACAGCTGTTGCCAACCTCGATATTTTCCTGCGGGGGAAAACTGCGAAAAAAGACTATGTATATCAAAATGCATATTTTTGTCAAGAGAACCAATAATTTGTTTTCCGATAGAGTAAGGAGTAGCAGGAAAGAAATGAAAATATGTACTCTCGAAAGTATTGGAGTTCAACCATTGACTGCAGCTGTTTCGTTCAGAGACGTTCTCCGCTGGAGCAGACGCAGGAGAGAGGCACATTCTATCTTATATCCCCGAGTAGCGTTCTGATAGCACATTCCAGGCCGGGATAAGAAAGGGTTTTTTAACTTCTAATATGTGGCCTCCACTATAAGTATTTAAATTGAAACTCAACAAACATTAAATTGCGAATGCCAATGAAGGATGCAAAGAATACAGAATATAGAGCTCGTGCAATGGAAGACGGATTAATGATCTCGTGATGGCATTTAAAATCTTAACAGGAAAACGACTCTACTAGGTCTAGCTCTGAATTCCTCTCATTTAGAGTCCTATCTTTAATTAAAAAACTTTCACAGACGAGATTCCTCGTCTATCAATTGAAGCATTCAAGAAGTCGGCGAAAAAGCTCGTACGTTCTAATATCTGGTGTGTCTGTGCAATTCTAACGATAATAGTTTGTACTGTTAGCGTAGATTGCTAATACAATATTCGTGCAGATTTTTTTGTATGCTTACTGCGACAGGATGAGTTCGTGTCATTCACTCAAGCTTAAATTTTTCTATGCACAATAGCGAGCAAAATGATTGTAACTTTTCGTTATTCGTCTATAACGTCTTTCTAAGCAGAACAGGAGGGTTCAAGTTTTCATGGGGGTTGTAAATACTCATAAGAGATAGGAACCAGTTAAAACCTCTTCATTTCGTCGACTGGTTTTTGAGGAAAAATTTTCTTGTAAAAGTGGAGATCTGTAAATTGGCACCATCCGCAGTGTCTCGCAAAATGCCGTCTATCGTTAGGATCTGACCACCTCTGGTGTAGAGTCAACGGCATGCATGCGTAGACTACAAGTTGACATCTGCGAAGCCTATTTTGGGTTAATGCAGCAGCGATCCTCTATGGATGTTTCTGTCAGCCTACCTTCTATCAACTCCGTTTGAAAGCGATTGACGTTGCGGAGTTTTCCATAGTTCAGATACAGGTGTTCGGCTTTGATGCAGCTCATTGCTCCCTCGGAATTCCAGAATCTTCAGGCTGGTTCGAGTGCAGGCAATTGTGCAAAACACGGAAGATAAGTTTCGGAATTTTTTCTGTCTCTTGGAGAAAGGTACTTTAAAAATTCCAGCAGTGGTAAAGATGCTACAGGATATCTGAAATATTGTACACGGAGCTTCATATTGTCTTGGATTTGATGAGATAGGTCTTACAAAGTTGCAATGAAATATAAGAGACACCACCAAGGTGGGATACTGTTGTCTGGCACTTCAAAAACTGGCTGATTCTGTTTAATCTGGATGAAGCGACTGAGCGAAACATTTCCTAAGCAAAAGACTTCAGATTAAGTGTGAAAATTCGGGTGTGGAGCAAGATGGCACTCGCACTCGTGCTAGTGTCCAGCACTCCTCACTTCGAGTAGTTCTGTTTCGCTAAATCCGTGGCGACATGAAATGCTCTTTACACGGCAATTTTTCAGATATCCTGTAGCACCTTTACCATTCGTAGATTCTTAAGGTATCTTTCCCCACGAGACAGAAAAAAATGCAGAACTTATTTTCCGCGTTATGCACAATTGGGTGCACTGAAACTAGCTGGGAGATTCTGGAATTCCGAGGGAGCAATGAGCTGCATCAAAGCCGAACGCCTGTATCTAAACAAACCTATGGAAAACTCCGCAACATCAATCGTTCTCAAATGGAGTTGATAGAAGAAGCTAGGCTGACAGAAACATCCATAGAGGATCACTGGTGAATCAACCCAAAATAGGCTTTGCAGATGTCAACCAGTAGTCATCGCATGCACATTTTCAGCGTGTATGAGTTTATTCTGCACAAATGAACCAATTCGTGGTCAGATCCCAACGATAGACGTCATTTTGCAAGACAATGGGGATAGTGCAAAATCATATATTTCTTTTTCTGCATCAAAACTTTTTCTTTAAAACTAGGAGGTCAATGGAATGAGAAGATTTTAAGTTATTCCTGTCTCTGATGACTGTTTACAACCCCCATGAAAAGTTGAACCTCCATGTTCTGTTTTGAAAGAAGTTATAGACGAATACCAAAAAGCTGCAATCCTTTTGCTCGCTACTGTACATGTAGACTTCGTTCACGTCTACGAACCATTCATTCGCTGGCAATCTTGAACTAATAATTCGCGAAAGATTGATCATAGCATCACATTTGTCTCACGTTCTGCTTCTCTTTGTTATTTCCTCTATATCGGGTTTCGTTATCACCATCTTCAGATTAGTAACTTTGAGCATCAGAGAATGAGATCTTCTTGGAATTTTCTCTCTTCAAACTTATAGTAGTGGTTGGGTAAAATGAGAACCAAGTCGAATGCATATAGCGAAATTTTAGCCTGTTATGTTTATAGTGCTTAATGCACACAGTGTATGTGAGCTACGTTATGCGACCATTCCGTAAAGCGGAAAATATCAGAATTGCCCGAGAATGCTATTTATTGGGTTTGCCGAGGAGTCTTGTCTGAAATTTCTAAAAAAAATCATCACGAAATTCAACTGGGAGAGGGATGTGACCTAAATGATATGGGAGTACATATATTTACTATTCCTCAAGGGATATACAAAGCTAGCAGGGGTCACTGCTGCTTCAGCCATGATTAGAATGCGTGGAAGGACTTTTTCTTTCAAATCTCTGGTTTTGCGCTGCTGTGGAACAGCTTGGCGAGTGGTGAGATCAGCAACACCACATGCGTAGTCTAGGAGATTGTTGCCAAATATTCTACATTACCACACTGAATCATCCGATTTGAGTCCGGAGATATGAGCTTCTGGGGGCAAACCCGCATTGAATGATTCCATGTCACAAGGCTGGAGGGGCGCTGCAGTCCGTGATGCTCCCGCAAAAGAGGACAGCCATGGCTACCATATGAACAGGCCAGGTACAGAGATTACTGAGAACGGTTGAAGAGAAACGGGAAAGATGGAAAACCCTGCACTAATCCATCCATTTTGCACGCAAATTTTAAAGGAAGGAGCTGGGTTGGGACACCGCTATCTTTGTTTCCTATTCTCCTGACTTTGTACTCTAATGATGATTTGATCTGACTCTTTGATATGAAATATCAAAGAAAGAATTTTCCAAAGTAAATGGTATAAAATTGCAGACCCTTAACTTCTCCGGCCCACAAAAAGCTAAGTTCTTGAAGGATGGAAGCGGTAACATATCCACTAAATGGTGCATGATCACTGTCAACCATAATTGTTAACGGATTGGTAGAGAAAAATGTTGGGTGAAGTTATGATAAAAAAATCAAAATTTCGGACAGGACTTTCCGGCTAACCAAGTATTGTTAGATATTTTTATTTCGATATTTTCATTTATTGCTCGACAGTTCCCTTGATGATTAATCGTCTATATTCGAGAATACTAGTTGCTTATAGGAATTTCAAACCTAATCTAAGTACTTTTACCGGAGAAGCTGGTTCCGCACATGGCAAATATGAAGTTTGTTTAGAAGGACTCCGGAAAAGAAGAGCTAAATGTCTCCTCCTAGATGACTACGTCCACATTGAATAAAATAAGGCGAAATAACCTGTTGTGAAGTGCCTTGATCGTCATCCGAGTCGGCACTGCCGACAACTGATGACTTTTTCGAACCCGGTGGTTGCTCGCTTAGGCTGCAACGTTAAGAAATTTTTTTTTCGAAACCTCTCCTGAATTGAATTTCTAATGAATCCAGTACGAACTACCTGTTCTGATGAGCTTGCAGCTGTTGTTGCATGTGCTGCTGCCTGAGCGCGAGTAACGTAATGATACTTTCAGGTGACAATGGGAGATTAGGCATAATGCCATTTGTTGATGGTGCCGTCAACGGTGATGCCAGCACAGATTGAGGTGTCGTTGTTGAGCTGGAGCTGAATTACGCTGACGTACAAATATGCATTGCTTTACACAGCTATCAGATTTACATACCCGGCATCACTATGTCGTGACTCGAGAGCTGCTATAAGCTCCTCGTACCAAGGAGGTCGAAGTAGACGTAGGTTCGCTCGCGAAACACTTGAGTCGCATTCTGATGACGTCACTCGCACCTGCATGAAGGCTACGGTTTTCAACACGAAGATGACAAACGGAATCAACTGAACTAGGTAATTCTCTTCAGTTATCGCGAAATTTTTCTCTGAAAGCAGCATCTAAGTACGTAAAGACGCATGTTTGGTTAGAAGTGATCGGATATGCGTAAAAGTGGCTCGTCGCCATAGCGTCAGGTTCAGTCACAGAAACTACGTCCGCTTGAAATATCTTCGCAAGTAGGCCATCACGGTATTCGCTTGCGCGTGCTTACATGCGACGCAACTTATCTGAGGATCTCTGGGGCAAAAATTTCCGTAGTCTGTAAAATAATCACAGAAAGAACACTGAAAAACAGTCAGGACAAATATAGACACAAAGAATCTTTTATAGAAATTTGTTATATTGTTTGTAAGCAAGGGATTCTTGGTTACTTCGAAGAGGAAACGCTTCCACTGATACCAAATAGATTTGCTAACAGAAAACAAATCTGAGGTCATTTGAACTCATACCGTTAAGCAGTTGATGTTGTATTAATGTTGTATTAATTTTAATCAAGAAAGAACGTCATCATGGTCACACAGAAATATAATAGCTCATCTGCGAGGGAATCTTGGTTACTTGAAATTACAGATTGAAAATGAAATTACAAAGCTTAAATCACAGCTGAAGATTGCCTGTGTATATTTAATGGGCTATCAATATGTTCTTCCACATAGAATGAAACTAGTGCCGGACGCAGGAGTTGCTAGCCAAGGGGGAGGGCGTGGAAAAAAGCTTAAGCCACACATTTGACCTAGACGAGGCAATGAAATCGCTAAAAATATTGATTTTAATATTAGATAATTAACAATGGATATCTTGAGATTGATAATAAAAATAAACAATAAAAATGAGCTTGTACAGTGTTTCATTTATTTTTTGAAGTAATTTCAAAAATTCGGCGCTTTACTCTTGGAGCCACCCCCCCCCCCAAATCAATAAACTTGCGAAGAAAACAAGTAACAGTTGATAGTGAGAAATGGACCACATCGAACTGAGCAAGGCTTCATCTTAACGTGTTAATTTGATTCAAAAAACTCAACTGCAAAGTTAAACCAAGGTGTAGTCATTCCAAACATGCTCTAGATTTAGCCTACCTATTCCTGATGGAGAACATTTTAGACGCTTATTGTTGATCTTCTACTATCCTACTAATGAAAGTTCTTTTCTCGCGACGCTCATAAAATTATTTAGTTTGATGACTAGTTTGCGCAACCCTAAAAATGCACAGCTTACTATGAAAGAAGAAAATTGGTTGTATTAGGTGGGTCCGAAAGTCTTCCACCTAATTTCATACTTTTTTCAGACAAAATGTTAAGTTCATTATGAATAGATATCAATCAACAAAATAATCACCTTCATGATCCACGAGGTAAGGCTAACTCTTCGCTAAAGCATCAGCTCCAGAAGTCAAGAACTCCGGTAGCGGCGAGTCTAAGAAGCTTGGAATCTCACTTTTCGGTTTGGTCTGATCACCGAATTTCTTTTTTCGTAGATGCAGCCTCAGGGCTACGAGCAAGTGGTATTCAGACGGGGTTAAGTCAGGAGAATAAGCAGATCGTGGTAGATCCTCCCAACTTAATTCAGCAATTTTTTGGTGGGTAAGATGGGGTCGAGCGCTGTCATGAAGTGGAGCAACATGGTCAATTTTTCCCAGCTCCAGGTAAATTGCGTCTGCCATTTTCTGTAGTTAAAAAGAGTAGACTTAGGCAGTCATGGTAGCATAGGTGTCAGCAGTTCTCGATACAGCTTTCTCTCGGAATTCCACCAACAACACAGAAAAACCTTCTTTCGTGTACCTCTCTTTTCGACTATATTGGAGATGGTTCGCTACGCACGACTCAACTTTTCTCTCGTGTATGGTTAACACAAAGACCCAAGTCTCATTTCCATCAATGAGCTGGTGGAGAAAGTTCTTCCTGTGTAGACGTAGCAGTAAACAGCCCACACGCAATCCTGAAGGCACTCAGTTCGTGGGGGACCCAACCGTCGTCAGTTTTCTGTAACCCAGCGCTTTGAAATGTCTGGCAATTATTGTACGACCGCAGCCAGGTGTATCCTATAGTTCACATGTAGTGGTATTTTGATCCAAAGTCCATGGAATTCTAGATCCTAAAAAATATCTTGGTGCAAGACTTTTGGACCAACCTAATAAATCGTTGACTGCTGACACGTATGCACGAACAAGGTAAGGCTAACAGGGTAATGAGGTAGTTAGCAACGTTGCAAGCTAGATGATACTGGTTTTTCAACATTTTCAACAGCTGTATTTCCATGCTTATCAAAGGTCTCTCACTATTCGTCTTCACAAACGTGTTGGATGTGAAACGTTGCAGTAGAGATAATCTATTGTCGTACAAAGGCGTTGCAGATGATGAACCTATTAGAAATATTATCAAATAAGTCCGAGGCCATGTACATACGCGCACGTACAATTTTAAAAGTTTTGAGTCTAGAGTAGGGAAACATTCCATAAATGGCAGCATTGAAGAATTTAATTAGCTGCCCAGTACCTAATCACTGCTAGTGCTACGATATTTGAACCAGCAAACTGCGAACAGTTGTTTTGCGTAATAGCTTCGACGATAGCTTCAGAGATAAAAGTGAGTAATCCAAATTTATGCTCTCTTTTACTGTGGCATTCTAACCATGTCAATAATCCGGCGTACCAATTTGTCCTCACTGCCATACTAGGATCGGTTTCGTAGAGCTGCATCTACATCATACTTATACTCAGAGATTCCGGGACGGCGAACACAGGCCGAACACGCTTCAACAGCAGTTACACCGCGAGGTGAGAGCTTATTTTGTCGCCCCACGTGCTGCGTTCGACCCGTAAAGGCTATGTTTCGGGGGCGATGAACTGGTTTGCATGTTTCAAACCTAGGATCGCAGCTCAATCTGGGCGCAGGGCTGTGTTCGCACTGTAGACTTGGGTAGGTGGATGCTTACCCAAGCTCATCCAAAAATAGTCCCGAACACGTATGCGCTTGCCGCGGCAGCGCTTGGTCGACGCAGCGTTCCCTCCAGGTCAGCGCCACACCCGCACACATCCGCACCGCACGGATCTCGTCTGACCGACTATTGCACTGGGCCACGGTTTAACTCGGGCATCAGCCGGCCTGACGAGTCTCGCAAGGCTCGCCTTGCCGCCGCCCAAGCGGAGACACGACTAAGGCTGCGTCCAGAGTGCGCCAGCGAGGTGAGGACAAAACCAACAGCAGCTGCTGTGTGGGCTACACCGGCGGCAACGGCAGCGGCATCCTCATGCAGCTAGGTTAATTGGTGCGCGCTAGAACGATATTTTGTAGCAAAAGTTGGAATGAAGGTCTGAGCTACTTGGAAAAAGGCATTTTTTTGTAAATGTTATGGGATAGAAGTAGCACATCTCAAATATAGTTACATACACTAACTTTGCAAAGCTGTTTGAACGTCAACATGAGAATAATAATAATGTTTCATATAGCAACTTTAAAAAAAAAGATGTGGGAGGGGAGAAACGGGTTGGTTCAGACACCTCGTATCTTTTGGACCCGACACAGTTTGCACCACATGTTGACGTACAAAAGCCTTCATGAGTTTTTAAGTGAGTTCTGCTTGCTCCTCCATCAGATTCTTAGACGGAGGATAAAGAGGCTCCCGTGCCTTGGGGATTCATATCCTGGAGGGATACGCTCCTTTGCCGCCAACGGCCACGCCCACAGCTCTCTCGTCCTACCCTCTCTTCTCTCTCACCACCCTGCACCTGTCTGTGCTCTCTTCGGCATGAAGTTATAGCAATGATTGAGATAAAAATTTGGGAAGAGGGAATCATTGGAATGAATGGTACTAGCGAAATTAAATGATATTTAGGTGACAAAAAGATTGTACAATCCGATGATAAAACTATAGCATGCGCAAACTACATAAATAGGCACATAAACTACATAAAATTGATTGGGAGTTTTCAAAGATGCAGTTTAAAAAATATTTAAATAAAATTGTGGTTTAAATTTGAGAAAAACCGCAGATTTCGGGAAGTATAATCTTCATCTAGGGGTTATTTGACATGTTGATTACGGATCTGGCACCTATTCTCTATTAAAACGCCATTTTTGAAGTGTTCCGTATACGTTTTATAAAAGAATCTTCTGAAACATTGTAAACAAAGGTTATTTGACGTTTTCATCTCGAATACGTTTTGTATCGTGATGATCTTCTCCAACAATTGAGAAGCAGGATGGGTGTAATTTCTTTTCTAAAACCACTAGATTTATATTCATAAAGCAAAGTTGAAATTTCGAAACTAAAAACGAATCGTCTGAATGACAAAGTTTGCTTATAAAAAAGTGTTGAGCTCTTTCTTCTGCAAAGACCTTTTCAAAAAGATCCCGACGCACACAAAGACACTTTTTAACGATTCTCCGCTCCCTATCTTGTCACAAGAAAAATATATGAAAGATAAAAAGTTTCCTGTGGCAACAATTTTATATAGTAATTGAGATTTTTGATGAATATTACTAAATACCAGTTCATTTCACATTTTTCGCACAGAGTCCGCAGTCTATTTCACTGTTGCATTCTTAGTTTCAGGAAATCAATGCTAACAAAACAGGAAGAGAGTGGCGATCTGACGGCATTGTATCCTTGAGGTACGCCTGCAGGCACAGCACGTACCTGCGGGGCCTTTCTTACACCTCATCTGGCGATGGATTCATGATCGATTGCGTTGGAGAAAATGCAAATATAAATGGAGAACAGGAAATTCTAGAAAAATCCTACAAAGCATCCTATGTAGTGATGAGCTTTTGAAGTTTTAGATTCATCCAAGCTACGCAATCCGTGCATTAATTGTTAATAAAAGGACATCACGAAACAAAACAGGCACCGAATTCGAGATAAGAACGTCGAATGACCCCAGTTTACAAAGATTCAGCAGATTCTGAAAATGTGACATGTACTGTAAAGGCTTGAAATACTTCAGAAATGGCACTCTGATACAAAATTGATATTAAATCCATGATCAGCATGTTAAATAAGCCCTGGCTCGATGTTTAATTTCTTGAAACCGTCGATCTTTTTTTAAAATTTGAATTTAAACTTTCTTCGAAATCGCTCCTCAATTTCTCGACTTCCGCTTCCCCCTCAAACTCTGCATATGGCCTCGGTATGTGCTCGGGGCGATGAGCGTGGCCGCTATCCGCTGCAGCAAACACGCGAAATCTCCGCAGGGTACAGGCTTCAAGACAGCTATGACTGTCAGCATGCCTTGGGAGCCTCTTTACTCCCCTCCGATTCTTATCATTTCATGAAGTGAATTGTTGCCAGTACAGCTGGCTAGTTAATTGCTTATTTTGTATTCGAACAAGTGCTAAGCAATCTTTATTGTTTCTCAAGTGAAAATACTGCGAAATTGTCGAAAGTACACATATTATTATTGCCCATTACATTATATATAGTTCTGGTAAAATATTTAGAGGAATGAAATTGAAAATGATTATTTGAGGCTTTTCTGCACTCCCGGAACTGTTTTTTAAAGTTTATCTTGTATATCCTTATCTTTCTAAAGCCTGACGGAACAGCTCATGTATTCTACAACACACAAAAATTGATAATATGCTTGATAATGCACAAAAATGCACTCTTCGAATTTTTTCAACTACTTTTAACCGGGACTTTTATATCAGCAAGAAATTACAACTAAACAATTGCCATATTATAGCTAAGCTATAAATACTCCAACGCATGTGCAATATTCTTCTCAATATGAAGCAAATCTTCTGAAGTGAGACTTAAAACGCTGGCGCATGCCGCTGATGAGGTACACAACACGAGCGGCTGGGGTCACAGCGTCATGAGTGGCGTTGGCGGCGCGCCGATGTAGCCGGCGGCATGACCTGGCCTACTCTGGACAGGCGTACTATGGATGCGCGCCGGCGCCGGCCCCGGATTCCAGCGGCCGCTGATGTAGCTGGCGGCATGCCGCTGGCTACAAACAATAAGCATGCGATGCGTGCCTGCCGTGGCGTACTCTAAACCTTGTTGCCGTACTCTGGATGCGGCTTAAGCTCTGGTGCTCCACCACCGGCTTATATTTATCCTCCCAGGGGGCGGGTCCCCACGTGGCAAGGAGCAGATAGAACGCAGTTTGAACGACACTACAGTCAATCGGGCACCAACTAGCCCCCTCAACGCAGCCGAAACACGGGGTTTGCTGCTCTTAGCAGTCGGAATGCAGCAGTTCTTCATCTTGCAGCAATGTCTACCTTCAATTTCTTGGAGGTGTGGTTTGGCAGGTTCTGCTGCGTTTGCATTATTCAGTTATCTAAGTAAGAGCTTATACGCACGTCATTCTGATAGGCATTGGATGCATCTGATCAAGCGGTTTAACTACATGCGAAGTTGGTGGACAGCTCTGTCCGCAATTTTTCGAAAACTTCTCAGGAGAAAGTTGAAGAAATGAGGTGTACGACCTGAAAGATATCAGCGCACTTCTTGAGCTATTTAACCTAGGCCAGTCGAGGGATTGATGTCAAACCCTCGGAATGGTGAAGCTAATTTTGCTAGATCTTCGTACAATATCATGCTGCTGTGAGGCACCGAGATGAGCACTTAAACCAACGACATCACTGACGCACTCAAGGAGAGTGTTGCCAATTGCTTAGCAGGACTCCGCTGACCCACTCGTCTCGGATCTGGAGACATGAACTTTCAAGAGCAACCACTTTTCGGAGGACTCTACATCATAGACAGGTGAGGTTCGAGTTATTTCCATTAGGCAGGAATTCATGGTTACCATCTCACAAGGGAAGTGCATGAGGCTAACCCAGGGGATCGAAGCGAAACATCCACTTACAGAAGCAATGTATAAGATGATGTTAATGTCACCATATCACCCAATGGTCTTGACGCGCTCAGGAGAGCGCGTAAAAAAATTCCATATTGCACTGCCATAGGACTCCATGTAGAGCTGTATTTCATGAAACTCTGACCACTCAAACCAACTATGATCACCTTCATTACCTTTCCTAGGACCATGGAGTGTTCAAAGACCCATTTTCGAATGACTTTGTTTCTTTCAACGATGAGACGATGAGAGGTGGCCGACTGGATAGCACGTCGGGATATAAAGCAGGAGGTTGAGGGTTTGGATCCTGACGACCAACTCCCTTTGCATTTTCGAATTTTAGGCTTTCAAACTTTTTCGAGTATTTTTAATGATTAGAACACATCAGATACGTGCACTCACTGCAAAAACTACTACAGGAACTTCGTTCGATGCGTTACCCACTCGACCACCTTACCGTGGTTGCCATGCTTGCAGCTAGGACACATGATCGTGTAACCAGATGAAACCACGTTACTCAAAAATGCGTTTGCGAACGTCCGCTAGTCCACAGGGCAGCAAACCAGCGCAACCACGGTTGGATTGCGTGGCCAAGGTTCCATGTATCCAAGCTAGGACTCCAATGACACGGCACTAGAAAAATTGGCACTATTCAACGTCATAGACCTAAACTCTTCAAAAATATCTTTTTTTTTTTGACTGAACTGAATTTTGACTTGCATACGGGAGTTATTTGAGGTTAGCCTCGTGCAATTCCCTTATCAGATAGGAGAGATCTTCAAACTAGTGCTAGCGTTCAAATTAAGACGAAAAGTATTTAAAACCCCATGCTGCCCCACCTGATTTTTCATGCTAGTTTAATCAGTGTTCTCAAGGAGGATACCTAGTACAAGCCAGCGAAGCAGGACTAGGACACCGGGTTCCGGTTTTATCATTCATCTGAGCTTTCGCTCTCCAAATATGATTTGATTTACTCACTTGGGGTATTTTTCTTCAAAGAAATAAAAGTTCAGAATCAATTATGTTCAACTGGGGGTTGTTGAGCTTACCAACTCCCAGAACTCGTTGTTCTGGGGAAAGGAAATCAGCGCCCCCACTTCAGAATTACCTAATAGATTGTCAATACTAGCGGTATTGGCTATATCTTTGATTGAATAAGTTGCTGGATGAGGTTTTCGTTTAAAAAACAGTAAGAGCTCAGATTTTTGGACCGAACTTTCCCGCCAGCCTCAAAGTGATAGGCATCTGTTTACAGTTCCTGCACGTATTGGACGGGAAACCGCCTTAGAGAAATTTGCATTTAGTACGAACAAAAAAGTCATGGATGCCCAGGTTGCTTAATTTGATGCAGCTCGTCTTGAGATGTGCGGGGAGCCACATAATCAGAAGTTTAGATGTTCCGCTTGTTTCACGTTACAAGACAAAACCAATTAACAGTTCATCTGGAAGCATCAGAAGCTTGATACGTATAATCACATGCTTCAAAGTAGCTCACTTATTCCGGTAGACAGAGTAAATCTGCTCTCACAAAATGAAAATGACCAAAACATATATGAGATGGAGAAAAATATAGCAGTTACTCAGACAAACCCTCGCTCGGCGCGCCCGACAATCCCGCTGGCCGCGCAGGTAAGGCCCCGGGACTAACGAGATAGTCGTGCGCGAATTGTGATATCGGCACGCGCGCCCAGCGACGACGGATGGTACATGACCACCGATCTTCCCTTCAATGGATGGGGGCTTAGCGGTTGAAAGATATTGGCATCACGCCCTCAAAAATCAAACCTGTTCGTTGCAATGACCGGCGGAGCCCCACTGATGTTGCTTCAGTATTTCCTGCAGGTGAAGATGTGTTCTCGAACGATGTTGTCGCGCGCACCGAGCGAGCTTTTTTCATCGTCTGCGTCCTTCGAAAATCGTCCCTCGTCTGCTCCGCGCCTAGCGAAATTGTACTCCGGCAGAAGCGAAGCAGAGCTCGCTTCTCGTGGAGACCTCAAATAGATGAGCGCGACCAGCGAGGGTTTGTCTGAGTAGGTTAAATGCTGCACATACGGTCTGGTGTCTTACTAAGACAAACCCTCGCTCGGTGCGCGCGACAATCTCGCTGGCCGCTCAGGTGAGGCCCCGGGACTAGTGAGATTGGGGCGCGCGGCCAGCGGGATTGTCGCGCGCGCCGAGCGACAGTCCCGTTGGCCGTGCACCCAGCGATGACGGCACAGCTGGTCGATAACGAATGATGCGAAGGTCTGGAGAGGTATGCAAGAAGATCCGGATCATGACCGGGTACCGATTTTACAATGGAAAATATGCACATGAGCAGGCGGCCTTGCCCAACCCGCGATGCAAGAACGCATGCGTTTACTCTCATGATCGGGCAATTTTTGAAGACATCAGGCGAAGCCGTCTACGGACGTTCGTCACCCGCCGCGCCGCCGCGCGCGAATTCGCGCGCGGCACTACCTTTTCTTTCCTTAGCGCAGACGCCGGGAGGGTTCGTCACGCACTCCGCCTTTTCGCCGCGTTCGCGAAAGGACCGGCGACGAACCAATCATGTAAAAATTGACGTAAATTGATATTGGTGGGTTACGATTACGGCTCAGTATCTGCGACCCACGCAACAAAATTTCGTGGCAAAATATGTTCTTATTATTATTCGTTGCCTCAGCTTTTGTTGCATCGCTCTATTCATCCTTCCTTTGGTCTTTTTCCGAGATTTGATTGTATGATTCCTCGAAACGTTGTGGCGGATGAGGGCGGTGTGGTGTACACCAAGACCATCAGATGATGGAGTGGCTTCCATCCGGCTTCTAGGTGAGTTTTCCACACCCTTTGCTTGTTTCTTTGAAGGTGCTCATGTTTGTCTGTCATGGTAGAGAGTCGATGTTCACGCAAGGTCATTTTTGGGCATGTTTTTTTTACTAAGTAGAGACTATTTCTACATATTTAATCCGGCTCCTTGACAAATGCCAAGGCTGGCAGCGTTCATCGCTGTATCTATCTACTCCCGAGCGCTGCGGTCTTTCAAACTTTGCGCTGTAGAAGAGTTTGGAATAGATACCTGGTTCGGTTGAACACTTTTCCGTCGTCTGCCACTGCTCCGTTATTCTGTCAGCGTTCTATTCTTGTCTCTGTCGCATTGTGGGCATTCCGACTAAAGAGGAAAAGATACTAGGGGGGGGGGGGCGACAACCCGTAACAAAAAGTGTATAGTCATATGCTGTTTGTGACGCTGATCTCAAATCTGTTTACCTTATCTGCTGCGGAGTCTTCAGTGAAGAGTTATGATGGCATAATTGCAACCTGTCCAAACCGGCTAAATTTGACTTCCGAGTTATATTCCGCTCAGAATATGCTCTAAAACCACCTCATACATTTGGATGAATTGAAACTGATCCATGTTTCCGGAGCGTGATTAAATTCGGGTGATTCCCAGCGAACTTTTAGCGAAATACATCTTAGAAGCCAAATTTAGGCTGTCTTAGCAAACTCTAATTATGCCGTGTAACTCTTCGCAGAGTGCTCCACAGGAGATGAGCCAAACGGATTTCAGATCAGCGTCAAAGACTGTAGGGCACTATTCCACTTGTTCTGCCCCAAAATCTCAAAATCAAAAATTTCCCTAAAACTTCGTCTAGGGGGGTTATTTGACATGCTGATCACGAATATCACGTTGATTTTGCACGGTAACCCCATTTGGGTAGGGTTACGGTAGGGTAGGGGTAAGTATGGTGTCTCACAAAAACACCTGAATTTTTGTCCACAGGGGTTTTTTGACATGCTGATCACGAATATCACATTGATTTTACACGATAACCCCATTTGGGTAGGGTTACGGTAGGTGTACTTACCCTCACCCCACCGTAACCCTACCCAAATGGGGTCACGGTGCAAAATGAGCATTATATTCGTGCTCAACATGTCAAAAAAACCCCGTGGACAAAAATCCAGGTGTTTTTGTGAGACACCATACTTACCCCTACCCTACCGTAACCCTACCCAAATGGGGTTACCGTGCAAAATCAATGTGATATTCGTGATCAGCATGCCAAATAACCCCCCTAGACGAAGTTTTAGGGAAATTTTTGGTTTTGAGATTTTGGGGCAGAACAAGTGGAATAGTGCCCAAACTATTCCCCAACACAGTGTTCGAAAGACCGCAGCATTCGTGAATAGATGGGTTCAGCGATGAACGCTGCCAGCTCTGGCACTTGCGAAAGAGCCGAATTGAATGTGTAGAAATAGTCTCTACTTTTTTACTACTGCTCCTTTTTTGAAAGCAGTTTTAGAACGCCAGTTTTGCAATAGTTTCGTTATTTATGCTTGCTCTTTTTTGGCTGATTGTTTCACGATACTTCTCCTCCGTATGTTTCACGATACTTCTCCTCTGTATGGAGTAAACAGCAACAAGGGAAATCCAGGTAATGGTGTGAATCTCAAAAAAAAAAGAGCGATCAAGGAACACACGATGTTAGAAAGCATGTCCAAAAACGACCCTGTGGGAACAGACTTCTACCATGACAGACGAACATTAGCATCTTAAAAACGATTAGGAAAAGTTCGAAAAACTCACCTAGAAGCTGGATAGAAGCCGCGCTATTGTCTGATGGTCTCGGCGTATACCACACAGTCGGCCGAGCCAGAGCCGCGCTGCCTCTAGGGGCCCACTGGCCTCTTCCGCCCCATAGAGACGAAGCACGGTTGAAGTGAATGGCTGTAGAACCGCAAAAAGGCGACAAAAGAAAGAAATGTTCGAGCTGTGCTGATTGTGCGCCAGTGCACCAGGGATACGCTAGTAACCACAGACTGGCGCGCGACCCGTGTGGTCGGGTATTTACCATCGCATGCGCGGGCGCGTGCTCATGATCATGCAATCACCTCATCAGGAAGGGCCGACCCCACGTGATCTTCTTGCATATCTCTCCTGAACGTTGGGCGACAATAGCTGAGCATATAAATGTATGGATGGTGCATGACCATCCTCGCAAAAATGCCCCCTACGACATCAGCTTCAGTGGGCTCCGATACTTGAAGTAGACTGGGCTCCAAATCTTTAGAAACGGAATCTGTTTGATAGCACTGACCAGCGGAGTCCCACAGATGCTGCTTCGTATTTCTTGATGGTTGAAGATGTGGTCTAGCGCTCCCCGAGCGATGTTCTCGCGCGCGCCGAGCGAGCAAGCGTCTTTCGCCGTCTGCGTCCTTCGAAAACCATCCCTCCTCTGCTCTACGCCTAGGGAAATTCTGCTCCGGCAGAAGCGAGCAACTTTACCGATCTGCGTCTTCGGAACTGTACTATTTCCTACTACTCCGCGCCAAGCGAAGCAGGGCTCGCTTCTCGCGGAGACCTCAAACCAGCGAGGGTTTGTCTGAGTAAGTTAAATGCTGCACATACGGTTTGGTGTCTTATTAAGACACAGTACTATTTCCTACTACTCCGCGCGAAGCGAAGCAGGGCGGCTCGCTTCTCGCGGAGACCTCAAACAGGTGCGCGTGACCCAGCGAGGGTTTGTCTGAGTAATTCCTGCTGCAATTCGCACAATTCTTAAAGAGTACTACAAAATCGACTCAATAGCTATAGAACTCCATATCATTCGTCTTTATTAATAGAATCTATATTAACACTAACCAGATATTTTGTTGGTGTGTTTGAGATCGAGATAAGCTCTCCGGTTCGGTACACGTTTTGATCAGTTGGTAATCGTACACAAACCATCGTCTTGCTCTTTATCTGGAATGGATTCTATCAACTCTCATATGTTTGCAATGTGAGACTAGTCGTTCAGATATTCTGCAAACATGGAGTAAGAACACTTTGATTTAAATGTGTCTGGACGTAAGTGACAGTTTTCTCAAACGAAGACGAGCGTTAAAAATACCTATACTAGCTGTCACTTAGAAAGACGTAATACATAAGCTGTCACTCAAAAAGACGTATTACATATCATCACTTCATATGTGAATTTCTAGAGTTTGAAGTTCAAGAAAGCGTACTCACCATGATTAGTGCTGACATTCGCAATATTCAGTGCAAGCATAGCATAGAAACATTTTTGACACAAATTTATGAACTATGAACACACTTTTAACGAATAAGTCCAGCGAACTGTGCTGCCCAGAATGAATCGTCTCATAAATAAGGACAAATGTACAAAATATGATTTTTTTTCGCCAATATTAAATACCACGCTGCATTCACCGGTCCAAACCATGCCCATAATTTTGGAAAAAAGTAAAGATGTATGTGCAACAGCTAACCATAGAAGGACTCGGAGCTTGATCGGCGATGATGAGATTGGAGTTGGCCTCACTCATCACATCGTCAAACCTCAACTCCTGTCCATCGTCGAACTGTAAAATGTTCCTTTTTCTGCTCGACAGTATAGAAAAGTTGTCCACTTGTCCATTTTCAGGTGAGACCAACCTGGACGACCACATCCTTATTATCGTGAACATTCTTGATCGAACCCGGTTGATAACCACCGCTGGAGACCCGTGCCAATACCCGCGTGCCAAGCCATTCATGAAGGTTCACCGTTGGAGGTGCTTCCTCTGCATCTAAATTCAAATGAATGGAATAGTTTAAGCTCGAACAGTGAAATGGCATTGTTCGGTCTTAAAAGTTACAACCACAAATGGCGAAAGTAGCACTAAATTTGAAGAATTGCGGTTTTTTCAATGATGTGAGAGCAGAACAAACCTGTTTGCCCAAAGTTTGCACGCGGCACTTACGCCAACTTTGTTCTCCAACAATACTAAGTGGCCCAAGCGATATCTTATCGTATCTTAATAACGGCAATCATGCGAAAATTCAATGCGGACACACTGCATTGTGTGTTTGCCATTCTCGGAGCGTTCACTTTCTATGGTACAAACGTATCCTGTCAGAAGCATACGTGAGCAGATTATTTGAATTGAAGCTTCCGAGGACGAGTAAGAGCAAGAGACAAAATTTCCGCTGTCTCGAAAAATCTAGGAGGGATGCACAGATGTACCTATTCTTTTGCTACTGAATAAATATCTAACATGTACATGTAGCGCTGGCCAAAACAGTATCTCCTTCAAACATTTGTTCATAACTTCATTTTAGGCGGAGCTTGAAATCCCTTATTTTAGCAAGTAGTGTAGCTGCTCACTAAGGGTGGAAAGAAATACTGATATCCTCATTGAACATGCTAATTGAAGGGCATAATTTTCCATCATCCGCATCCACAGTGCTCACAATCAGCTACTTTGACTTCCAAATGTGGAATGTTCTTTTTCCCTAGCATTTCGGGTTCTTTTCTAATAGAACACCAGTGTGTAGGGTCGATGTATTGACCTCTCCAGAGCTCCGTGTGAACACGTTCATATCAATCTCTTTCAGTAGTTACAACTATTCTAGATGGCTCCTGCACCCTGTTTCGTGGTCAGTTTTGTTCAACATGATAAAAAGCTTCAGCTCAAGGTGCGTGAGTGTGCTGAGGCCCGTAGACTTCTCTGCCATCTAAGATATCCGAGCCAGAAACACTGCAACAAGTGCCTCACAAGTTTCCGAACGTCAAGCTTTTATTTTGCTAGAGGAAACAAATCTAATGAGAGCTTGTCACTTATACTGATATGAAGTGTTTTTAAAATGTCATAATAGGATATGAGGGTTATCATATTCCGAACCAAACAAAATATGCGATGCAGAAATGCCACTATCTTTTGCATGAAACAGAGAAGTGGATCACCGTGCAGTTTCCATCAATTGAAGTCACATCTTGAAAACCACAATGTAAAACGCAGTAAATTCAGCGACTATCATAGAATTCTAGTATTCTCGGCGGCTCATCATAAGTAGGAGTCCCCTCACAAAAACATCTTGATCTAACAAAATAAAATTGAAGGGCTTGGACTCTGTGCTGCACATCATTGATACGATGTTTCTGGCTCGGATATCTGAGACGACAGGGAAATCCATGGACCCCAGTGCACTCAAGTACATTTGTACTGGAGTTTGTTATCATGTTAAACAAAGCTGACCTTGAAACAGGGCTGCAGAAGTGATCTAGAACAGCTGAAACTGCAGAACAAGCTTAATGTTTACGTGTTTCCAACTAAATACCGAAGATGTAAGTATTAGGTTGCCGGCAAAGTTCTCGCGGTTTTCGAAAGTGTCCTTTTTTAAACCCCACTGCCTTGCAGCAACATATCTTTTGTATATATGAAGAAGTCAGGTGTGTGCGAGTTTATTATTATCATTACCTGCAAACGCCTGTACGATCCCTTCCAGGAATATGGAAGTTTCAAAACAGTACATTTGCGGCCTTTTACTATACAACTTAAAATGTGGTGAATCAGCAACCGCATTCAGTCGCCGTTTTAACGCTGTGTTTGGGGGACGGTACAGTGGCCGAACGCACTGCACAAGATCGGTCCAGACGCCTTCGTGTTGGAGACTCCAACCTCAATGTTTCCGCACGGTCGAGACGCACATCCGGAGTCGACAATGGACGATCACAGCAACTGGTAGATTTAGATCCACGGCAAACTATGTGTGAAGGGACACAAGTCTTGGATATTCACTTTACCACCATCGTTGATGATCTGCGTCAGTTGGGCAAGGTAAAAAAAAATTATCACAGTGAGTGATCATGCTCTGACCTGGTGCGACCTCCAGCGAGGTGCAGAGGTGGCTACCGAATTGCCCTCGTACAGAAGCATTGGAGACTAGCTGAGGTCCATCTTCACAGAAGATGAGAAGTAGTGTCTGTACGTCAACACCAAGCACCATCGACACTGAGTTGACAAGGATGAGCAGCTTGAGCCGCAGCCGAAGAAAGGTGATCACCCTCTGAAGGTTGTGGTCACTGCTTGTTGTGACAGCAAAGGTATCATCCACTATGCCACGCCTGCTACTGCTACTGCCACGCGACACTGCCCTCACACTAGACCTGTGCTATCAGCAGCCGGATAGATTGGCCGCAAAAATAGCAGAATAGAGTCCGAATCTCGGCAAGATCCGATTTCTACACAACGATATTCGTCCATACACTGAAAGAGTGACTTGCCAGAAGCTACCCGACTTTGATTGAAAGTGCTGACTTACCCAACGTACAGCCCTTACCTTGCGCCAGAAGATAACCACCTTCTCCTGTCTCTCTCTGACGCCATGCAAGATAGAGCGTACGATGATGAAGATGGCTTGGATCGCTGGTTGGACAGTTTTCCAAGTCAATGCCAGAACTGTTCTATGCCGGGGGCATCGAAAGGCTTTCCAAAAATGGTCAAAAAGTGGTAGGACGTAATGGTGGTTTATACATTTCTTAATGTGCTTTCTCGTTTTTGAAAAGTCAAGAAAATGTGCTGTTCCAAAAACCGCGAGAACTTTCCCGACAACCTAATATATGGTTGTTACATTATGATGTTCTATGAAGTGGATCCAAATGCCAAGCAAAATTTGATTCTGGTAAAGATTTACTCTTCGGGGGCCACACCGCTACCGAATGTGAACACAGGAGAATCCTCAATTTCAACCTTCTTGACGTGAAGTATTTCTTATAAAAAATTACCAGGCTCAGCTGCAAACTGTAAGCAAAACCTAGAATAGTATGCTCGAGAAATTATGAAGAATAACGTTCAATAGGTGGTCTCACTTTGGGCAGTACTGCTCTCTTCCTGAAAGACAGATTTGATGAGAACAATCCGATATAAAAGAGCTGCGCTGCCCAAACGTAATCTGGGCCCTCATCACTTCTAACTTTGTATCAGTTCACGACCCACTAAATGCGTTTTGTGTATGTCATGTGCAAAATACAAAAATGAACAGGTAGGTGTTTGTGGCGTCACAAACTTCTACATCCATAGATTTTCACGTCTGAATAAAGAGAAAGAAGGAAGATCAAGCACAAATTTTATTCATCCACCTATTTTCATGCGTTTAATTGTCTACACATATATTGTTGACTTTACAAACGCCCTACTAAGATAATGGGAACAATACAATGAGGCAGAAAGATAACAATACTGTCATTATTAGGACCTTCTTGTTGGCATGACTTTGAAACTGTCGGATAGAAACGCATAAGTTCAAATTCCGCTACTTCTGTACAGGATTACAACACATTAGCAGCATGTTCAGCAAATACAAAAACGAAACTTTTTGTAAACATATGTTTGTCGAACTATGTACCTAATAGGCGGTATATAATGTAGAACTTTAACTCTGTTGGGATTACCACTAGGTTCTCGCTGACTGAAAACAGGGTAAGACGGTTCCAGCTTTATCGGGTCCTGTTTCAATGATGGGCGAACTGTTGTTTTTCGGCGTAGAAATTATTTGGATCAACTATATCACAGGGGATCGATAGTGAATGCGTTAATTAACACTGGTTCATTGTGTAGTCAGGACTGTGAATATATAGTCTCCCCTCTGACACATATTTGCAACAGAATATTCTCAACGTCACGAGGTTGCTTGATAAATGAAGGCTTAACCAGTTCCCGTTAGTGGAACTTGCAGTTTGGTTAAAGGAAATCAGAGTGGAATTTTGTGGAAGACTACAAATTACGAATGTTACGAATTACAGTTCATGGCAAAGTTTACTTCAAAATGTTCTGGTAACACCCTTCTTCCCAGTGAGAATCATTGTAGAGCATCTTGGCACTTGGCACCTGATCTTCTTCCTATGCTAGCATACACAACTCATCCGGTAAAACGGAAGTAATCCCATATGGCAGATGAAATATATATATATATATATATATATATATATATATATAGCGCGACGTAACTGTTTTAGAAGGAAAGGGAGCACGCCCATTGAACTGTGATGGTAGCAGGTGTACTGTGTCTTCAAAGCAGTCACCAAATCGACTCCACGGAAGAGAAATTCAAAAGATGTTATGATAATGAGTGTCGCTCTTACTCGTTCCATGGGTGTGCAGCAAAAAAGTGATGTGTGTGCTCCATGAGTATCACTGGGCCAGAACTGAGTAATTGTCTAAGAAGCACGGAACTCACTAGGAGAATACGGTTGTGAAACGCCCAGCGTTCGCAGCAGTTCATTTGGAAAAAGCGACGATGTGGAGGGAAAACGAAATGCATTTACACCCGCCGGCGTAAGCTCCTCTAAAATACGAAATGTTTTTGAGTAGAAGCACATACCATAAGTGTAAAAAAAATAAAACTGAGAACATAGAAACGCTTCAAATTCTGCCGACCCCTCATTCAACCCACATAACGAGCACCAAACGAGTGTGACGACAATACCCTTCTGTGCCCGATTCTGGTTTCATTTTTATCGTGTAACTACTACGCTTACCAGCCCCATGCCTACGGAAAAGAGTGTCGGGTCCGCTCTCTCATGCAATCAATGACGGACGACTACGCCAAAGTAAAAAATTGCAGACCCAATACAGCAAAATTCTCTATCCCATTACACGTATAAACTCCTGAAATATCTTCAATATACAAAACGTTTTAGTTGTCAACCGTTATCACGAATTTAAACCAAGTAGTGGTTGGAAATTTCGTATCGGAAACCAATTATAACTAAGGCAAGAGATCGAGATTAAGTGAAGCACTAAGCTGAGTAACTTTGGACTTGCTAAAAACTCTACTATTATACAATACTTTACATCTTGTGCTGATAGTATATAAGTGACGGCGGATGTTGGTTGTATTTTTCCAAAGAGTTATATGTATTATTACAGCTTTTCGGAATGCACATAATGCATCTCATTACACTGGCAGCAGAGTTCACCCTTGTGATAGCTCGAGTTTTATTTCCATCGAGGTTCATTATTTCGTTTATTACGTCGTCACCAATAACGCAAATTACGAATCACTAAGTAAGCGTGATTTCCACCCCATTTGAATTCATAGCACCATTCACCTAGTATGCAAGCATACGCAAAATCTTGTCTCACGAGTAGATGCAGCAGTATCATATGATGATGAGGCTCTTCAGAGATTCTGCACCGCTCATTTCAAGTGGGTGATTTCAAACGATCCCATCGATGATATGGTGCGACTGCATCCCGGAGCAATCTGCTTCCTCTAATCAATATCATGTGAGGAACACTATGAGTGTCGGGATTATTATGAAAAGATGATTCATGTACACTACTACACCATTCTTGACGTCATTTACAATCTAGGCCCCGCAGAGGAGGGAGGAGGAGCGATAGCGACCAAGCCGCACGCAAGCAGCGATGCATTTTCATTGTGCCATATCAAAGATGTTTCAACACTTTATTGAGGTTGATTTCAAGCCAACTCGTAGAAATGATCGCGTGTTTCGATCCTATCCCTTACCACCCCGAAATTTGAACGGATTGATGCGGAGTCTATGGCTCAAGACAACTTAAGCTTGCTCGTGATTATTTTCGCTCCCTTGCTGAGATCTACACTGTGAGGAATGGCAATAGTGTATGACTTCTGTGGAATTGTCACACAATATTGTTGCCTACCAAGCAAATTTGCAGAAAAATGCCGCAACATAGAATTCGACGGTAGTCCAAGACACATTCTTGCAAAGCAACCTGCCAAGAGGCAGACTGTCCTTTACTACGTTGTTGCATTGTTTTGCAAGCGACTATTGACAAAGGAACACCAAATTGATCAGGATTCAACTTGTTTTTTCTTTCATCCTTGTAAAAGCTAGGTTTCGTGGGGTTAGCAACCCCAAAGCGGAGCGCTTACTTCATGAGCACCGAAGCCATGTCTTCCTTATCCTACTTCCGCATTCTTTGGAACTTTACAATTTTCAGCCAATTGAAGTAATCTCACTGACTCCCCCAAAGAAGTGAAAAACCTCATGTTTTGAAAGCTCAGATGTTTTTCTTACAAACGCTTAGCCTGATGATGCTGTTTCATCCAACAAACCTCGTTGTCACGAGGTATATTCCTTATTCTGTTGCGATTACTTGGGAATAGTTACATGCCGGCTTCTCACGCAGCTCACCTAAAGACAGAAATCGAAATTTCTGCGCGCGCTACCTTCATCTTCTCTGTTTGCACCACTACGAAGGAAATATCACCACCATGAATGAATTTATAATCTTACAATCCCTAGCAAAAATACAAGATAATTAATTGAGTTTCAATGGCTAGTCTGGGAAACCTACGTGGACTGGCACTGGGTGAATTCCAGTGTTCTATCGATGAAAATAACGTTGTATCTGATGCATGGCACTTCTATTGGAGCCAGCACGTATGGCACAGTAGAAATTCCTTCGTGGAGGGGATTACCGGAAAATTCGAACCCCGCATTGAACATGTAACTATAGAAATTCTCGCGATTCAGCAGAAATTAAGCTAACTAAAATGACTAGAAGGATTCCACACGCTTTTTACGCGCAGAATTCTAGAAAGACCCATAATATTCAGTTATATGAAATAATTTTAATGACTTCTCCGAAAAGGTGGAAAAACCTCACGTTCTGAAAGCTCAGATGTCATTCTTACAAACGATGCGCCTGATAAGGCTGTTCCTTCAAAGAAACCTTGTTCTCACAAGGTATAAAAGCAATGAAAAGACACAAATGTTTTATGTGATACAACAACACATCGAGTTCCAAATAATTCTCAAAATACGCGTGGTTGTGGGAAGTGACTGCGTCATGCACAGCGGAAGATGTGATTTAGCTAGAAATTGAGCTTCATACATCCAATTCTTCGTCTCACCTGGAGAGCTACAACCATTTATGCTAAGTGTGTGATATCAGCAACGCTTTTTTGTTTACTACCTTTGTTGTCACCCACGAATGAAGGAACAGCTGCCGTCTCGCTGAGTGGTCACAGTTTCCATGCAAGAGGGGGTATTTGGTGATTCTTGGATGATGAGGAAGAATGAGGCATGAGCGAATAACGAGTTGACTCGACGTAGTGACGCTTTGATGCCAATAGTACTCATCGTAATTCGCATTTTAGTTTGCCTAGCGTAAGAAAACATTGTTGGGATACTGTAGCGGAATAAATACCAATGTCGCATGAGGGAAATGTAGAGATTCTGCAGCACATTCATCCTATTACTGTACGGATATTGTAGAAATCAGCAGGCCAATCTCTTTTTCATTAGATTATAAGTAAGGAAGATTAAATGGTGCCGATTGCAACATGAAGCTTCTAAAAATATTGGGAAGAGAAGGTGATAAGTCAAATGCAAGATGGAATGATGTTTTAATTAGACTCCAGTAAAAATGGTGATGATGGTGACGATGAAGTAACAAAGCACTATCTTCTTCAGAAAAAAGTAAACAGGTACTGAAGAACACTTACGGCTTTGGCTCGACGGGTCTTCTACAGTACTTCGCTGACTCGTAGGGAAGATTATACCCGTTGCCTGTAAAAGGAAGTTCAGCAGTCTTGAAGTCAGCAATTTTGGCAGTATAGGTTAGTTAGCATCCAAATGCTCTTTGGAAGTTCGCCAAGGGAAGTTCCCTTCCACTATCTCCTCATTCATTCTTTCTGAACAAGCGTTTTCGATCCCGAGTTATGACCAGTGTTGTGGTGGAATGCAAGGAAACGGAGTACATGAAGGACCACCTCAAAACGGCACAAACAGATGGAACTACACAGAATCACATAGTTTTCAGACTGTTAAGTGGAAGAAAGCCAAAAACAAAGAATGTCCTCAGGAATAGTGAAAAACAGAAGGCGATTTTCCTAAGATGTACTCCATGATGAAATTTCACTACACACATAGTGACGAGCAAATATTATCCACAACGTCGTCCCAGTGCTTCTACAACATTATATTTCTCAGGAAATCCTAAGCACACAAAAATGGCTCGATCCGCGTTGTTCTAACTTTACTAGTTTTCTGGTAGAAAAAATACACACAATAGTGCCGATAAAACAATTTTAGTTACCTGACTAGGCGACCCTTCTTGCTTTTCCATTTATAGGTATCGATCACTTCGCAGAACACCTAGAGCAGCTTTGGATAAGTAGCAAACAAACTACAGGATGCAATTTCATAACCAATGTATGCTGATATGGATGGGAGTCGCTGTGATATGATTCTCCCACTTACTGGGATTTTCTATTTTGAAAATAGGTATTATAACATAGATATTTAATATTATAGTGATACTTTTATGAAAAGCTCAGGAAAAAGATAGGATCTGACACTCACCTGCAGTCGCGAATTCTGCTGCTGCATCAGAACTGGCGCAGCACTAGCAGAACGGCGTCATCGTCCCCCTAAACGGGACCTGAAATTCTTCCAAAAACCTTTTAGACAATGCGAAAAAATAAGCCCCCGCTCATCACGAGAAGGTACGGTAGTCTGCAATCTAAGCAGTGTATTAGCGATAAACGTATCAATCAAAGAATCAACGTTTCAACGATTATAGTACTGAAAAGAACGAGCGTATTTGTTTCTGGAAGTAAGCACGTAGCATTAGCAATGATAACGAATTTTTAGCAAGACGAGAGCACAATGAACAATCGGGCGTAAACAGAAATTCTCAATCGTCTTGGTAGTAATCTAGGAAACATGATGAATGTAGCGAGCATAGAGCACGGGGAAAAGCTTGGAATTTTTGCATTCCCAGGAGAAAATCGGATATGCCCATGGAAATTCAGGTGTACCAATATTTTTTTTTACCTTCTCCATAATAACAGTCAAAAGTGTCCAAATCTGTAGAATCTCAAAATTACGATAGGACGGAGAAAAAAAGAACGAAAGTATCACTGGGAAAAAGCAACAAATAAAAAGCACCAATAGAGTAACATAAACTACGATGGATGACATTTTTCTTCTCGAAAGCGAGAATGTGAGGAAACGCAAAGTTATTCCCAAAATAATATTCGAACTAGGTGTCTAGTCACGTATTCAGCAGATAAACAGATCTGCCATTTCTGAAAGGGGCATCATTAGGAACTTTAGGCGAACTCGGAATTAATGAAAACAGAAACAAGCACACTCTTCGAGCTTTCCATTGATTGTAAACTCTGAAATATAGAGGCGCTACCCCCTGAAGATTGTAGGGAGTTGACTTTTGCGTGGACAACCCGGAGATTGTTGCTTTGTTCCACTTCTTTTCAGCTCCATAAAAGCTCCATAAGAAAGAGGAGACTTAGGAATTTAAAACAGAAAAAGTGTTTCCTTACTAAGCAATAGCTTGTTTTGAACCTATCATTGGAATCCCGAGCTTTTCTGAACATTATTTTCTTTGTAGAACTGAAACAGAAAAATTGGAAAGAAAGCTAATTCTCACGCAACATGTCGAACAAAAAATTAACATGTAGCTTTCTAAGATCTGTTATAGCGTGACTGATAATAATAAGCCATACATTTTATATAATCTGTATAACGAATAGAAGAATCCATTTTGTAAACTGAATCTATCAGTACAGCTCGTACAATAAACGGAATATTTACCTTGTACAATATAAAAGTGATACTAGTAATCATTTGGGATTAATACGAATTGACAAGTACGGTAGTCTCATTAGTGAACGAGCATGCCAAACACTACGAAAAAAGTGTAGCGATAGCCTTTCGTCTGCGAGTGTCGACGATGTATTATAATTCCTTGCGACAAACTTCTAATCGCGCAAAACGATCTAGGATTCAGTGCTGGTACTAATGAGACGGTATCACGACATACGTTTATGTATCATTGTGCGTATACGCATATATGTATATGGATATATACTTGTGAGGAACATGGTGGCGTTGTGAACATTGGAGTATACACAAAAGTGCCATATCGTGCAGTCTGTGTCGAGCCACCTCGTTCAGCATTACAGAAATACACGTAGAGAAGAGAGTGGTGGAGCACATAGCGAAAAGAAGGCGAAATGAATCAGTTCGAGTGACTAATCAACGAAACCAAAGGCGTCTATGTGCAACCACAAACTATTGTCGAAGGCGGACCTTTTGTCGAAAAACGTCGACGAGATTGGGAAGAGGAACGAGCTGCGCGGGGAAAGGCGAGCGATTTGTCGCGAGCGACGACGTTGTGCAGAGCACGCCGCGCGCCTGTCGCAAAACGAAGCAATGACCGAGGCGAGTGCACAAAAATCAAAAAATTAATAATATAAACGAATGTGTACAAAAGATGAGTGACACAACGTAAAAGCGAAGAAATGTTAAAAATTGAACTAGAGATTTTGTTTTATGGGTGTTTTTTTTTTTTGAAGTGGGGCCACAAATTAACTGCTCTATAGCACAAATCTTGTCTGAAACCTTGGCCCTATCACTGACTGTAATTTCGAATTCTCACTCGAGATCCAAAACCACATTCCGAGAAAATTTCTTGATGTTCTCGGAGAGAAAAGGAAGCTAATACTCACATAAACAATGGAATGCTCAGGACCAGCTACTAATGGCTAAGTGGGGGTAAAGATTCCAAAAAGCAACAAGCACTTCCATCAAGAAAATTTTTCAGCGTTACCAATATTATGGTGGAAGTCTTTCTTGGTTTGTGGAATTTTCTCAAACTTCCAGTAAGCTCGTTTGAATACAATACGAAGAGAAACCACTTATTTTGAATTCACCCATTTTCCTGTATATCGCAGTGGCAAATGAGGGAAATTGGGGATTGCCAGAGATATGACTGTGATGACCACATGGGGCATTATCAATGCATAATGTCCATCTGCATTCATGTCTGACTTATGAATTTCACTATATCGCACACTTTGTATAGAAAGTGTTAGAACAAGTTTTTGCAAATAGAGCCCCACCGTTTTTTAATGACAGAGGAAAAATGCTTAGGTATAGGGCTGAAATGCTGTGAATTGAATTTGAATTATATGGATCAGCAAGATATTTGTAAAGAGAAGATTACAGAAGTAATACACTCTGCGTTGCACCTCAAATACTCTAAAACAGGCCTACTGCTCCAGTGCTCCTGCTCCTCCCACTCCTCCAATTCCCATCCCTCCCCTTTTGTTTCGTGCGCCAGTCACATAGTTTTTTCTCCTTTCTTAAAACTTTGTCAATGCATCCTCGTCCTGTGCCTAAAAGGGCGGACTTTTGTTGTAGATCGATAAAGATGCAACATAGAGCTCAAAATGCGAGTCTATGCGTCTACATATGACGTTACTCTTATTCGAGTCGACGCGTATCCGTACGCGTTCGCACGCGACGAAATTGATGACGTCATGCTAAATCATTCGGCAGTGCTTGGTTTTGCAGAGAAGACGAGGGATATCCTGTCGGCTGCGGAACTCCTCGAGGGACCAGATCACTTCAGTAAGGCGTCGTAAGCTCGAAATTCTTTTCGGGATTCATCTACAAATTCAGCAGCACCAGCGTAGAACATGATGACGCGAGTTTTATTCCAGCAGCTGTTCTTCAGTAGCCTAGCGAACTGCCAGCAGAAGCATGAGAAACCTAATTGCGATGTGGTTTCCTCTAATTGATAGGAACTTTAGGACAAAGTCGCATGAGAACTTAGCTAGTTGGATTCACTTCACTATCCTCAAATATAATGGATAGTCAGCACATAAACTAAATTAGCAGTAATAAAAATTCACTTGCTTAAATATAAGTATTAAGTAAGGTAGCCCCTGTCGAACGTCTATTTTAGAAAAGTATACCTACGCTAGTTCCGAAGCCAAAAGAAATCATTCTTTCATCACATTAGTATATCTGCTGAGGTCTCGTTTCATGGGCAGATCTCCCTTTTGAATTCATGGTTAGACTGTCAGCCGTCCGATTTGGTTACAATGTTTTGCAAACCTAATGTCCCCAGCTCAGAGTTATGGTTTGTCAGCCTTCAGAAACCTCATTTCAACTTTTCTCACTGAGAAAAGGCTCTGGAAAGGCAAGAGGCGACGAGGTCGAATCGTTATTCCAACGAAGTGTGTTCCCAGTCTTGGGCAACGCTGTAACGAACGAGTGGAACTCGTGACTATAATACAAGCATCATGCGAAAATTCGGTAAACGTTATACTTAGGCACTATAAAAGCTAATAACATTCAGTACTGGCCGCCTCTCAAGTCTTCTAACACGCTACGATACCTCATCACGCTTAAACTCATTGTGATCGATGTGTACTTACGGTAGAGTATACGGTATACCAGCGACAGCAAACGATGACTGCAGCAAAACAGATAACAACGTACAAATGACAATAATCCCCATTCACACCCTGTATCGAACAACCATGTAAATGTTTTGTAACACTGATCTATTACATGCCTCTTCCCAATTTTTTTCTGAGAAAAGTTTGTAATAAAACCGTTACCTCTCATAACGGGGATAGAATAGTTGGAGTAATTATCAATTCTGAACTGGAGTAATTATCAATTGTGAACTTACAGCTCCTTTCGCGTTCCGCTAATACAATGAAACTGAGCATATCTGGCATGCTTAACTTTCCAGGTTCCAGCTTTTTAAAATTTTTCTTTCTAGAAATATAGCTCTTACTGTTGGTTCGTTTTTTTTTTCGTTGATACTTCTCTTACATGTTTTCTTTCTAAAAGTACTAGCAATGAAAATCGGCTGAGAAATGCGACATTTGTGGACATCTGCAGCATTCAAACTAGAGCCATCACGTGTGGGAGAAGAAAGCCTTCACATCTCCATTCCTTACTTTACATTGAGAGGACCAACCACGCGAGCACGAGCCGCTAGTTTGTCCGATAGTCCAGTAACAAAATTGCCAGAATTCTGACCGAGTCCTGTACAGGATTTAAGCCGAAATATTCTCTTATGGGAAATTTATCCGCACTGTGTGACATGGAAAAGATAAGGTAGCCACGATAACAGAAGCCAATTACTACATGAAATTCAGTGAAGCAGATGCGTTCGAGATTTTTACAGAAGTAACACAATTGCACTTATTTGCACTGTGACGTTCGAATATTTGCTCTCTATGGTTCTTTTGCTGCAGCGACAGCAGTGACGATCGTGGCGCAGGCGGTGACTTCTCCGGAGTATTTTCAACGTTGTTTCCGGTCTGTGTCATGGCTCATGTGTTTCTCTGATCATAAGGGAAAGATCCGAGGAGATGTGCATTCGTTGTGTCGTTGTCGTTCGTGTATGTGAGTGGTGTAATGAGAAAAAATGCATGGAGTTATCGAGAACACCACACGGCGTGTTGCAGAGATGGAAGGGTGATGATGGACGTGGGAGAGAGGTCACACCATCTCCGAAGGCCGACATACACGTACTTACAAGCGTTAGTGACAGATATATGGGTATTTTAAGGAGCAAAACAAAATTTCTCAAAAACGTCCGAGAAACGAGAGCACCAACACCTCTAGATATACGGGGTGGAGAAAATTTTTACGACAGGAAACGTGTGGGCAGTGCTAGGATGGTAAATTTCTCTCAAAATACGTTCAAAGGGGCGCGTATGGGTGTGTGCTGCCGCTGCTGTTCAAAGCACAACATTGCTGCGCCCAAGAAAAAAGAAACTGATTAGGCATGCTATGGTAGAACGGATGCTACGGCGCCCAGAGATATTATAAATCAAAACTAAAGTAAACAAAAACGCTGGGGAAACAAGAGTAGACTGTTTCTATATGAAACTAGGAGCTTTAGAATTATACGAAGAAGGGCAATGTATCCGACAATTTCTTATGGATACTGCAGAGGAGGGGGAGCGAGGTCGTCAGGAAAAGCGCAACCGCGTGATACACGATTTTGAAAGCAATCCCCTGGCTAGAGAAGTGTCGACACAAAATGGTCCCAACAAAATCATGGCGGTGCAGATCTTACTGAGCAGTGCGGAATAAAAAAAAGGTGTATGCTTCCAAAACAGGCACTGTATCTATCCACTAAGCAAAGAACAATGAGCAGAAAATGAGAACTGGATGCGAAACTGTTCAGGATCTATCTAACTCTAGTAGAGTGAAAGTTATGAAGAAGACAAAGCAAAATCGTGCCAACTGGATATTTGCTTCTGTGGAATGGCATAGCTAACTTTCAAGAGTGCTGCATTTACCACCGAAATACGATGAGAGACGAAGATAAAATTCGGAAAGATTCCAACTACATAGTGATTAGCGAAAGGCGAGACAGCCTAGGAGAAGATAAAGAAAAGCGAATTCTGTCTTGTTTGGACTCGAGAGGAATGAGCATGGATGTTGGAAACAACCAATCTAACGAAGTTACCCTATGTTACAAAATTCATGCAACAATCTCACTATCAATGATTGAAAGGGTTTCATCTCCATATAATAACGTGGCCATACGTGAGAGGATACCTTGTAGGAAGAACAGAATAGATGTAATAATCCCAAATTTAAGAAGGAAAACGAAACTTGTTATACTTCTAAGATGTGCCAGTAGTTGGCATTAAGATTTGATTGGCCTTTTACAATGAAGACGCTTGGGAACGGCGAGAGAAAGAAATGGATGGAACTAAACTGGAATCTAACAGGCGACACGGTGGTTTCAGTACAATTTAGGTACGTTCACTTAGGTTCGAAACCTTACAAATACACATATGCATACTAAATACGAAGATGAGCGGGAATTTCAGACAAGACCAATTACACACTAGTCATCCTAGGCTAAGAAAAGATTTGGTCCCGCCATCACCACATTTAAAACTTCTCCAACCATTTGATTGTTACACTATTGCACGTATCAGCAAGACATTCATTTTCATCCCTCGTCCCCCCCCCTGCTCCACACAGAACAAGGAAGGGGGGGGGGGGGCTCACTTGGAATCATTAATGCATTCGCAACGCACACGAGCCCACCGGCGCGAACGCCGCCCCCCGTAAAGACAGAGAGTCCATCCGGCGCCCCATGTTCAAAAAACCATTGCCAGTCGTAATTGCACCCAGCACGCATATACAATCGCACACACACATATATATGGTATCGTCCTCCACATGTCATTATGATCACCACCTCACACTCTCAACACTTCAACAAGAGCATGTGGTAGGCTGAACGCTAGCACTGATGGCTGCTGTGGTGGTGCTAGTGTTCCGCCGGTGACAATACATGCGTCACATGCAATCGCTCTCACTGCTCACGTACAACAAAAACGAATTATTATGCATAAACCATACATTGAATACGATATATTCACGAGGTTACGCGACCAAATCTTTGAAAATTTTTCACTCAGTGAGTGGCAAGGAACGTTCGATATGATCGAGTGATAGTACAAAATATAATGATAACGACTAAACTATAGAATAAAACTTTGTGTGGCATTAGTAATAGCTATTCCAAAGCAAATTATTTGAAATAAAGCAACTGTGTATGGTGTGTACTCCCTGAAGTGTAGTCTCAGGAGATTCTCCAATAATTGAAACAGGGCGCAAATTGAAAAGCAGTCTCACAACAACCGTAATAGAGGTCATCAAGCTCAGGGCATTAAGACAAATGTCGCTTCCGTAGGTAGCACTCCAGCAGGAGACACTTCTGAACTCCTTATAGTAGGCAAGGGGCTACTTGTTCAGTTATGGCACTAAGCACCTTCCTACTATCCTCTATCTTGTTCAACAGCACTAGTCCTAGCCAATGGGTCAGAGGAATTAATGTACTAATTTAGTCCTCTCTACAGGGATTTCCCTCCTGGAGCACGCTATTGAAGGGTCTAAAAAGAAGACAACGGAACATCTCATTCTCTTTCAGGCACTGTCAGGAGGATGAGCTAACTGGCACGTGAACGGAAAGATCAGAGAGGCATGGTAGCCTCTTTCTCGATAGAGAATAGAAATGATGTAGCAAGCATTCTGATAGCAAGTGTGGAAAGGCACAAACTGCAATGTTAAAAAGAGGACATCGAATAAGTAGAGGAAATGGTGAGAGGTAAATAATACCTCTACAACTGTGTAAACAACGGTAACATTACGAAGAACAGCGAAATTCCCTCCCCATACGAGTTTGCCTCACAAAACTGCTCGTTCTCTGCTGCTTGTCTCATCGCCGACCATGCGACAATCGCTAAGAAATCGCGCCTTAGTCAGCGTGAACAACGTACATATGACTTAGTGGATGGGCAACGAGGCCAAGCAAAATCACCAACTTAGGACTCCTGATGAAATCAGCATTCGAGTGATTAGATACAAGCACCCCGGTAAAGTTTTCTTGTTAAAGGTGCAAAATGTGTATGAAATGTGTGAAATCCAAAGAACAATCGGAAATTGAAGAAAAGCTCGAACACATTAGTTTCCTGAATGAATAAAGATCGAGGCTTAGTTTTGTTTCTGGCGCAGTGTTGCTCACATCGCCTAAACAGCACTGTGAAGGATGAAATCGGTGATGAGCCCTTACCAACAAAAGATCGAGCTGAGGTAAGTGTGAGAAACTTTCGAAAATCTGAGAGTAATCGCCGCTGTCTTCTTACTGTGAGAAGCGACGAAGCAACAATTTCACTGTGATATACACGCGATATCAAAGGTACGTTTATGAAGTACCCACCGCATGGTCCTCCGCAGAGGAAGTCAACTAGTGCAAATTTCGTCAAGAAAGCTTATTACGAGCAAAAGTTCCAATTAAGGACGTTATAAAACGTCTATATTTAGCAAGAAAGCAACAGAGAATTCATTATAACAATGCTATCTTTATTCTGTTGAAGTTAACGATTATCATAGAATAACTGCTAACCAAACACACAACTCGAAATGTAATGTTTCATGTCCTTCTGCTGACCGACCCATTCGTTATCGAAACGTCTCACAAGTTTTCAAAAGCATTCACGATGACGATACCGACGCCACGGGAAAGAAATGCTAGAAAAATCAACCAAAAATTAAAGCCATTTCCGTTCTAGACAATCTTAAGAATATGAAGCGGTAAACTGTATGCTACTGGATGTGCTTGAGGTGGAGAGTTTGAGATTTAATGTTATCTGCATTTTGTTTTGTCGAACTCAGTACTAGACTCTGGATGACGTCACTCTTGAATGGCTTGGTTGAAAATTGCTGGCTTTGCAAATTGCCTCTGCACTACTGCTAACTAACGAACAAAAATGCAACTGTTCGGCTTTTCTTCTTTTGCTGACCCTTGCGTGCCGAAGTTCTACATTAGAACTTCCTCAGATCTACGCTATAGGTCGTATTTGCTGCCGGATGCTCACTGAGTGTTTGATAGTGATTGCAAAGTTCTTTTTCAGGAAGCCCCAACGCGCGTGTGAGGCAGCAGATCAATAGGAGAATGGCAAGCGGGCCTGATCAAGAGTGAACGAACGCTGGACGAGCTGTTCGAGCCAGAGGAGGTGACTGGGCTGAGTGGCGGGGAGCTGGAGCAGCTTCCACTCTCGCCGCCACATACACACGGGCATCTATACACATACATACACATGCACACAAGCATATACACGGCGCCGCATATACACAGAAAACAAAAAGGCAGATAATATTTGTCAAAATCGAATATTGTTAGACATAAAGCGATGTGACTCCTTTCAGCGTTCTTATTGAGGTGGTAGCGAATACGCATTTTGTGGGCTTCATCGCCGGGCAGATATGTTAGGAAAAGGACGTACGGCTAGGTATCCATAAAGTTGGAAATAAGACGGTTAAACATACGCAAATGTACATACATACAGCGAGATAAAGGTCTTCGGAGCAGAACCGTAGTTAGTCGTGGTTCTTCGCTCATGTGTTCGTCAACCAACGAGATCTTGTGAGACCTCCAGCGGAATCCTAGAACTTCAATCAGCTTTAATCTGTGCCACTGCATGTGCATGCACATGCTGCCATGTACGTGCTTGCGTCCACGTTTTGAACGTACATATAATGGCAAAACGGCAAACGGCGGTGACTTTCGTGTTGACTCGGGGTGCCGAAAGCGGTGCGTCGTCCGCTTTTTCCTGGAGGGCCGTGTGTGTATGTGTGCGCGCACGCAGACACGTGAACACACGACGAAATAGCACGGAAAACATGGACAATCGTTCACTAGAGCACAACAAGAGAGAGTGAAGCGATGCCACGCAACAGCTGATACGTACACATACAAATAGAAAAACGCTCACACACACAAAAATGCAGCCGCCGTTTGAGCGTCACAAAATAGCAGGCGAAAACGTGCAACGCAGACTGCAGCGATCGGCAAGCATTTCGCGAGTCACTATGCGATAGGAGGAGTGACGAGGAAAACGCCCCGTTCGGCCAGTATGCGACATCGTCGGTCGGTCGGGCACGTCGTCGAACACACATACACATACACATATTGAGAAATGCGCGGTGCTCACCGGATCAGCGGAGCGGTATGTGTACCGCGGCGAGGCGAGCGAGAGCGAACGTTGGCGAGTATGCATAGTCGTTGTTGGTTGAACTCATATGTAAACAATTATGAATCATACGCCGTCGCTACAATGTCGAAATTTCTTTCCCACAAACGAAGATACTTATAAACTCAAAAAAAAATTCAGAAGTGAGTTACATGATTATTACTACTGTATCAAGTACGACGCGCGTCCTTAACTATTCCTGTCAACAACAGTTGGCAAAATAAAGCTTAAAAATATAAACTAAAAGATCTTATGCTAATAACGTATGAAATATATCAATGGCTAGCAACTAGTGTTTCCGAGACGCTACCGAACGGAGCGATTTAATTGAACTAGGAAAAATAAAAATCACCGACAAGGGAGGAGTCTAGCTTTGACGGCGCTGTCTAAATTTGTACCGCTAAGCGGACATACCAAAGAAACACAAAGAAGGCAAAATGATCACAATGTAAATAGATTTCGCATAATCTATTGCAATTCATTTCCAGCATTTCAATTCCACACGTTTGAACTTCGTGGCTATATCCTCCTCTGTGTATCCGGCTTCAAACTTGACAACCATTCGCGATTAAATGATAGCCAAGAGAGGTTGATTCGATTCATCTAAGCATTACTAACGTCTCCAGCACTTAAGATTGCAGCCTACGTGGATAGGTGTTTAGTGATTCCTACAGCGACTAATTCCTTGACAAAAACACTTCAAACTGTATTTCTAAGCTCAAAGTGACACGAAGAAGCATCATCAATTCTCCTCAGCACCTTGTCTACCGAGCCAAGCTGCTTGCGTGTGTGAGTGAGTGGAAGAAAAAAACTCGTGTAGAGTTTTTTTTTCATTTTCTAAGTGGTCAGTGTACTTTTGGGAAAATATCAGTAATTTCGAGCTACGTGCCAAGTGCTAAGCATGTTTCCCTCTCTGTGTCTCTCACTTCTCTGCTGCCCGGTCGATGGCGTCGTCTAAATATATGGAAATCAGAACGATGGAAAATTGTTTCCACGACAAGGTACAGCCTTTTCTCAATAACACCACACGTGCAGCACAGCCCATCACTTCCTGAGCAATTTTACAGCTTACGCCTTCGAGTGTATTGACACCCAGAATGCCACCATATAAGCAAAGTCCTTTTCCCATTTCGCTTGAAATACCTAGCCGAATATGCTGTTAATCATTTTTTGCAAATAACGTCTAATAATAACCATCTACCAGCACGGAACTCTCATATGCGTTGAAAAATGAAGGTCAGTGAGAGTGCACAATGATGGCAGCAGCAGTGGCATTCGTGCTCACGTCAAACTTCCTTTACAGGAAGCAGTCATTTCTTAATACCAGAGTGAAAAAGCGTAGCGAGTACATGTTCCGCTCACTCATTCACGCACAAATATGGCTACACTTGAATTGCTCGCAGGGTAGAAGGTTGCAAAAACTACGCTCACAGATACCCAATCCAGTTGGTTTGGATTTTTCTGCAGAACGAGGAACAGCCACAGCGGAAGTTTTAAGCTCTTATTTAAAATTTAGGATAAAAATTGACTCAAAGCCTTGTGAGAGAAGATCAACATACCCCGAAAACAGAGGAACATAATCTCATTAAGAAAAAAAAAACAGACAAATAGGTGCCCTGGAAGGCATCTCTCTCTCTCTTCAATAAAATTAAAAAATTGTGATGGAGTCGCAGCTTTTTGTGAGAGGGCCATCGAATCCCAGCAGCAAGAAAGTGCTTACTCAGCTCACTAAACGGTATTGAGAACAACAACAGTGCTTATTTGAAATCGACCAGAGCGAGTATGATAACGACATTAGCAAAATAAGGACTGGTCCCTCAATTGTCCCGACATCTATGTTGACATCAGAGTAGAGTCGATAGAAAGCTCTAAGTATTGACAGCATATGTGAAAGACTACACAACACGCATGCGCTTCTACTTTGAAAGGACAAACACTCGATGCGTTTCCAAATAATCAAAAAGAAATCCCTGCTTTAATGATTGAATACTTGAAATCTGAGAAAAAAAACGCAAACCGCCCCACACATATTACTAATGATAGGGACGAAATGAAACTATGCAAATTTATTCGCTCTTTCTTGAACCTAGTATTCCGGATCATGAAAACGGGTATGGCAATTTGGTTTTTTTTTTCTGGGGACGTGATCAATGGACGACATGTCGCGAAGAGAGCTCTCAGTCACTTGGCGGCAAACATACCCGTGGGGTTTGACACGGCACCGCGAACGGCCATCTTAACCTCGAAATTATGGCAACGCTGGACTCGAGGGAAATGAACTGCGACTGGGGCAAATCTCTGAATTTCTCCCTCTCTCCCTCCCTTTCTTCTTTCTTCTTCTCCCTCTTCCTCTCTCTCTCTCTCTCTCCCTCTCTCTCTCTCTTTCTCTTTCTCTCGCCCTGTCTCTCTCACCCACAATCTGCCCCTATCTCCGTCGCTGATACGCAGAACGTGCGGGGTCTACATCACTCATACCGTAATCTTTTGTTAGAATAAACACTAGCAATGATCCATGCCCAACTGATAATGCGTTGAACTGAGCAAAGAACATGCAGCTTCATCTCAAACGAACTAAGAAGCCTACCAATGACAAAAAAAAAATGAACCAAAGCTCAGAAATACTTCTCGCGTTGTTTTGAAAGATTCATCCGTAGCTGCATGAGAATACGCGGATAGTCAAGTATAGTATAATAGAACTCCATGAAATGATAACGAGTGTGAAATGTGATACGCTCTCACTATGCTGTTGAGAAGAAAAAACAATAAGATGGAATTCATGCCGCTGCCAGCAGCCAGAGCTTTTTCCACTTCAAAGAACGTCCCTGATACAAGGCATAAACTAGAATAGGAGTTTTACATAATGATCTCGTAATATTGAACTAGAACTAGATGTGAGGTGTGAATAGTAGTTAGAGTGAAGATTGAAAGACTTCTGCAATATCCAAATGTCTGAATAGCTACTACTTCCTCAATTCTGTGGAATTCCTTACAGCCTACACATCATAGTGGCCTAAAATTTGGCAAATTTCATGAAGATTTCCTTCAATACTAGTCAGATTCCAGGGTATTGAATTGCGAAAAATTTAATTGAACCATTTTCCCTCGCCTTCAGAATCGGAACTCATTCATTATCGTGTATAATCTACTCAAAAACGCAATCCAAAGAGATCATTGTAGTTGCACAAGAAAGGATATTCAGCATGAGGTGCTCCGCTAAGTTGACTCACAGAGGACCGTTACTAAGTGCTGATCAAAGTAATGCCAATAACATATTGGAGCAGTTCTTTGCGGAGCAAGGGTCTCGCCTCAACTCGTTTACAATTTTCGGAGCTCGATGTAGCGCCTTCGTGAAGGAATTCACCAGCGCAGCCGATGGAGATGTGAAGAACACACAAAATTAACGTTTTTCGGCACCAATTTACTCAGCATGCGCAAAGGATATCAAGAATTTAGTAGCCCAAACGGAAATGGTTGAAAATTGTAAATCTTAAAATCGTAACTGCATTGATCTGTGCCAACCCCAACGGTCTGCCTAAGATTGCGTGTGAAAAATGCTTGTTCAACGAAAGAAAACGATACTAATGCGTTCTATATTTCTGCGATTACACATCGTTGTGCGGCAATGAGTGTTCTGGAAAACGACGCGCAAACGGCATTCAATAGCTTCTTCGCATTTCCTTCGAACTGTATGAAAAAAAAACGAAGTCTGATTTCTGAATGGAAAAAGCAGTGACATTCTCGCTGTGAATTTGTCGGCTGCAAGTTATTTTCGCATGCTGCCTGCATGAGAAGGTATTTTTTATGCTCACACTGGCACATAGTATGCGGAAGCTTCACTAAAGTGCACTCGCCAACGAGCGAACGAATGTCCGCCGTCGCGGCGGCACGAGTATTCCAAATTTAATTTGTCGAATTTTCGTGGGGTCTTTCTGTGGTGCACACAAAACAACGACGTGGATTTTGGGAGGACGTCTCCACGTGTAGAACAGCATCTAGACTAGCAGCAGGGACCTATGTGTAGTATGAGGAATGGTGTGAGGCAAAGCGAGAGAACAAGTAGGGTGAGTACGTGTGGTTATGTGAGGAAAACGAGAGATCGAATGAGGTACGAGAAAAAAAAGAGCAGCAGCAAGATCGGATTTCATCGCCGTTGGCTTTTGCTTCCCCCCCCCCCCCCTCAGTAATTGCACCGCCAGCAGTTCAGCAGCTTCAAACCGATACCGGCAGCGTGGAGGTAAACTGTCTGTAATTTGGAAATAATTTGGAATGAGGTAGCAATGTGATGTATGTAGTGCCCCGTGAAGCTAATGCGATACCCCGAACGCTCACGGCATCACAATTTGTCACAATTCTCCTACACTGTCTCTTTTTTTAGGCCTGCGTAATTTGTGCTACATGTAATCGATGTAACAACTTCCGACCTTGCTCACCTGCTGTAGAAAGAGCATGTATGGTCACATCACAATCATTCCAGCAACACGCAAACGGATGTTTTGTTCTTTTTTTCTGGTTCCTTTTTCAGCGCGTCTTACCTGTATTGAAACAAATAAATAAATAGTTCTTTTTTTGAAAACACATAATAAAATGGCAAGAAAAAAAGCCGGGCAAAGAGGTTTGCAGTTTTATGCATGGGCTCCTTCAGATTCAACAACAACTGCTTCGATTAAATATCCATATGGAGTTTCACAATGGAATCATTCATACTACATATGCGGATCGTAAGACACCCCCACAAATGATTGGAAATGTCTGGGTATTGTCGTTTTCATTCAGGCTTCTTCCCTATTTTACGAAATCTGGCCGTTTCTTCTCTACTATATGAGAAATTCTTTTCCAAATCATTCTGAATAGCAGTGCTTCTGGGAACTCTTGGGGACTTCTCGAAAATCAATAACGTTTAAGCTCAATCATCCTTGTTTTTTCCTTCGAATTTATCTCTAAATGATTTTCTGACCGCTCAATTACTCAACCTTATAAGAAAGAGAAGCAAATCGCAAACATGTATCATTTGCAATAAATAAATAAATGATTAACCATCAACCTATGTAATAGGAATTATACTTTTTCTCGGAATAAGAATGACAGCAAATCCGGGATAGTTTGCAAAATTGGATTAATTAAGAAACAAAACTTCGCACAGGGGGAAAAAATTTCGAAGTGTTGATGACTCACTGCAAAAATGTTCTCGAGGTACCTAGAATGGAAAACGTCCTCGCATAGAGAATCCAGTAAAAAAAAACTGTGAAAGTGGATGAAGCAAGGCCTAATGATTGTTGTGAAGATAGCTCACTCAATCTCACAAAAAGAAAAAGAAACTGTTACGGTTCGAATATGTAACTAAATTAACACAACGGTAAACTCAAGGGGTAACTTCATGTCGCAGATTCTATTACCGCCTGCTGTCTAATTGCACTAATCTTTGCCAAGATTTCCCTATCCTGCAACTATATTCTAGAGACAGTTAATATTGACGATGGAGTATGTCTAGGTAAGAACAATATGGCGTGAATAAGGACCGTGAACTGCTCCTGAAATGCAGAGTTTCTCGTTTTCTCGCCTCTGCCGCCAAGCAGTAACGTGCGTCTGTGGCGCCACCAACAGCAGCGTTAGTAGCAGCAGCAGTTAGGCCTTCCGTCGTTCCAGTTCTGACTCCTCATTCATGGCAACCGCACTTTGCTCTTCTATTCGGCACGCTACATTCGGTCCCCTCCTCCTCCTTCCTATACCGTAGTGGAGCTAATCCGGGCGAGTCGCGCGCGACTTTTTTCGCATCACTTCGATGCGCCAGCGCACGCATGGGAAGTTCAACGAAATCATGGAAAGAATGTGAAGGAGGCGAGTTTCGACTGGCGTTCCGCCTTCAGTTGCATTTCCCGCGGGACATCTAGCGATACAACGCACAAGCGCTGTTCAACCGAACAGCGCACTTCGTGGTTCCAGAACTAAGTGGATAACTGTCATGACTGAGATAATTTTGCGCAAGTAGCAGCGGTGTACGGCCAGAGTGGTAATCATGACATCCGAAACCATTATACATATACACAGCTCACTGTTTTCTGAAAAGTACTGCTTCTATAACTGCGTTGGATTCCATTAATCACAAGGATTTTTGATCGTTTCATTTCGACACTGTAGGGAAGGAGGCGTTCCCGATATTAGCGAGCGACCGCACCCAGAACTGGGAGCTGAGCGGCGCTGGTAGCGCTGGCCGACAAGTTGGATGACGCTCCTTTTCCCATGAGTTACTATGGATTTTCGAATAAATTCTTACGCAACTCCAATTCCGGAGTATCTAATCTTCAGAGGAAATTTCCTTTTTAGAAAAATCCTAGAGCTTTGTTTCGCTGACAATTGATGAGAAAAGAAAAAAAACGATTCCAACAAAGATTTGTACGATAATGAAGCCTCTTAAGGAGTCCTTGTGCTATTAAGAGTAAATCTAGCCGTGAATATTAGGATTGGAATCAATGCTGGCTTCGATCTCTTAATTGGAAAAGTTTTAGTTCATCTAATTAGACTCAGGCAGAACTGATTTTCAATTTATTGTGAGGTGCGAAATCTTAGGGTAGCTAATTGCTATGAAGGATTGCAGCAGTATTTCAAGCAACGTGAAAATGTTAGTCATCTGATACGAAATATTAACCCGCAATTACCCTACTCGAGATTCTGGATTTAGAGGACAGATGCACGTTGGACCGAACAATGTAATGAAAGTGAGCGAGGTGGTATGTTGCAAGTAATCTAGGGATATATTTTTGTTCGAAACCTCATTAAGCGCTTCGCTCACCAGCCCATTTCAACTAGCGCAAGAGTAGAAGAACATCGTTCTTCAGTGAGCTTTCAACATGACTGAATAAGCAGAACGCGCTATGTGAGCTTTCAACTATTACAACCGCAAAAGACGTCGAGGAAAAGAAATAAGTAGAGGATGAATGAATGTATAGTTAGTGGGTTAGTGCTGCGCTCACACAAAATGCAGCAAGATACCTAGTCATAGCTTACATTACCTAATCACTGCCTTCTACCGATTTGATGCAACGACTCCGCTTCCTCTCCTACCACTGCTGCATCTGCAGCAATGATGTTGCTGTCGCTCGGGAGGCGAGCACGGAGAGTTGCCGGCCGAACGAACAGAGTCAAAAAACCAGCTCCAAAGTGCATGACTCGCGGATGAGGCGAGCACTAGCATCCGTTTTACGCTCTCTGCTGTTCGATTCCTCTTAGGGCTCCCACAGGGAGAAGCGCAGTTTCTCTTCTGAGGGCTGGGACCGGAAGCGGGTGGGGGGAATTTTTGAGCAACAGTACTTCGGAACACACTCATCGAAGGAAAGAGTTTCTTCCAATCTTTCAACAAAGATGAAAACATCTTTTTCTAATGATGAGCATCGACACATTCAAAACCAAGTTACTGAGCAAGAATAATCTGGAAATATACGAGAAGCTTCCTTAATAAGAAGCAATTACTACTTAGCTGCCCTATCGAAGTTACACAGGGAATAGTATCACGCGTTAATGAATACCTTGATGTAGCACTGGAAAGAAAACGTATGTTCGACTGAGAATGAATTCTCCAACAACATCTGTTTCTGCCTGCCTGCTCTACTATTTTATGTGGCTGTTCCTAAAATAGGAGTCACTCCAGACTTCGATCATATGTGGAAAGCAATCATAAACGAAGGTTTATCAAGAGTTCGGTCCAGAAGGGCGCATACAAAAACGGAAAATATTGCCAATCTTAAGAAAGCATGTACGCAATTCTTAATATTTAATGCACTTAATCAACGCAAAAGGAAAAGCGAACACTTTCCCTTGCTCATCTGAGCACGCAAGCCTTAATCCTTCGCACTCAAATTAACCAATTCACTTGACTGAAACGTAGTCAAAAGAAGACATAACCAATAACAACTGAAGAAAGATTTTGGAGGCTCAAGACTTATGTGCAACTACGTGCGAATATAGAGGCAGGTACATAGTATCAATTAGATTTGGGTGGTATTGGACAAACGAAGGAAGGCATGCAGGCGCGGAACGAACAATGCATCATATTCTATGGTTCCCAAAGACGTTGGAACCACAATCTACCGGTGGCCAAAAAGTCGTCAAGGAAACTAGGGATGCATAGTTCTCGATTTTGATTGAATCGATAGCAAATTTGCTTTCAAATATCTAGCGAAGATAATTACGTTCAGTATTAGTGGAATAAGGCAAAAAGCAGAAAAACTGGAGCTAGGAAGCGGCCCTCTTCTTTGCTCTAGACTTCGAGAGAAAGTTGCTGTATGTCGTAGATGTTACCCCTTGTATTTTAGTGATGTGACACACGAAGCAGCGAACTGCATCTTGTTATACATATAGCCACATCCAAATGCTAGACAGATGAATCAGATCGAATTGTCCACCATTCAAGACCATGGAGCAAATTGAGAAGTTCTAGGAATGTACAGATAGAAACACGTAAACAAACAAATCAATATACACATTTTAATGGCAATAAATGTGTTGTATAGTTGAGAATTGCAGCTGCCAAAACTAACGGCTTCTTCATAACAAGGGAAGTGAAAATGGTTATGAATTACGACGACTAGTACAAAATTCAACAATCAATTACCATGCACGCCAGCTTTAAGAGGTAGCGCGAAATGTTGCAAAGGAGTGTAGCACGATGAAACACCAGTAGTTAAATAAACTATAACATTGAAAAATCAACGATGTAATACATGAATGGTTGACCAAAACTCTAGCATCTACAACTACGGTTCCAAGTAAAATGGTGCTACATGGTTTTATTCCTAGAGTTCTCAAAACACCGTATACCAAAAAGGAGCCGACTGATCGATGTACATTAACCGCTAGATTGTCGGCGATGCTGATTGAGACCACACCTATACCTTCAACATTAACAACCGTTCATACGTGTGTATATGAGCAAAATTAAGAAAAAGAAGGAGGGAGAGAATTTACGAGATAGCTCCTTAAAACACTGTGAACCCGAAATTGGAATGAAAAACATAAAAAGTAAATAAAGCGTGAAAAATAGATAAAATGATACTGTTGCTTACCAAGAAAGAGTTCTAAAATTAACAGGTTGTCAACAAAAATTTAAAATGGGCATTGAGTAGCCATTTATTAAATATTACACATATGACAATGATTTAGGGTAACCGCTGATTAGTTGTTCTCATTTTTCGTCGTGATTGTGATGAAAATAAGACTAAAGAGGCATCCTACTGTTAGTGACAACCAAACCCATGTAAAAATAACTAGTGCAAAGAGGAGAATGTGTGCTTCCTGAAGTGATTTCATACTATATATGTGTCTGTTGGTTGTGTTTCTTCGTCGTATTCGGCGACGTAATCGCTGCGGAATCGGACACACCCAAACACTAGCAAATCTCGCCGCGTCGTCGCCTCGACGAAACGCCTAATCTGGCTACCGTAGCTGGCAACACGCGCGACGCGAATATGTTATCGCACCCTATATGCAGTACTCTATAGCAAGGTGATTTTCCCTTTGCGCCCCGTAACTGAGTGAGCTTTTTCCTCCTCGAAAGTACACTAGAGCTACAGAGAATACTTTTCACCAAACAAATGCTGATGGTGTTGTACGTGTCCCTCGCTGCAAAGCCTCTACTATTACGGGATAATATCGTTTGAATTCATATCCACAGTGATCACTCTTCGATCACATCTTTTCTGGTATGCTCTCGCTCACTCGACGCGACAAGAACACATTTAAATGCCCCGAAAAATCGTGTGACGTCACGTTACAGTGTGATTACGCCCATCAAGTTTTGTGGCGGAGCGATGAACAACAAGAAATTGACAGGTTGTATATACTCCGCCAACAAACCTCATCGAAGCTCATTTACCAATAAGTCATAGAAACAATGAAATACCACAGTGCTTTCGTTGTTTTTATCGCCGACAAGAGCCAGCTGCAGCCAACGTTGACACTAGTTTACGTTATAAAGAGTAGCCTACATTAAGTACCTGTTACGCCACTAACTCCTCAATAAAACATAAGAAAAAAATACGTCGGAACAGAAAATTACTGCAAAAACCACAGATAAAATAGCTACATAGCAGAATGGCGGGCTATATACATACCACACATTGCTCATTTAGGCTAATGATTCGTGTCCTAGCTTAACAGAGGAAGTGAACTGCGTTAAGAGAAGTTTCATAGAGAACAGCATTCGATGGAAGCTGGAACCAAAGTGGAAAATAGAACTAGGATATATTAGGGCATTATAATGTTTGCATATGAGCTTCTAAAAGCTTCTTGATAGAGCGAATGTTCCGTAATTAAAACGCTAGAATTCTCCACAGCGAAACATCCAGAAGGCTGAATGTGGTACATAAAAGAATAGCTTTTCTCGAATTTACTTGGCCTCCATTCCTATTAAATCCCACTGAGGTTCATTACTTTTTTGAATGCGCGACTGGTGGTGATCTTAACAGCAACAGTAGGAAAATGTTGCTCACGTGCTTATATCTTTCACTAAGAGATCAACTTTGTAACTAATCTTCTCTATGGAAAAGTCTAAAAGAGTGGATGAATTCCAGCAGACTTACTTCATCCTAGTACATAGTAATATTTACGGAAAGAACCCTTTGTTAAATTAATAAGACAATTATTAAGCAAACAAATGCATATCCACATAGGTTTGCCGTGTAGATATGAGCGGAAACAAATGCAACCAATGCTGCCCTGCATAAGCTGTTTAACTTCATGGAACCTATGGAAGTTGCGGATCTCGACCGAAAATGGATTGCATAGTGCACTGATGGCACAGCGTGTACAGACAGGGTGGCGCCTGCTTCTCTGAGTTCTGCACCACAACTATGACTGTTTCTTCGCACATATTACTGGTTTAAATCACTGGGAACTATTTTTAGGACACACCACGGTAATATGTTATGTGTGCAGTCATGTTATTTCTCAGATATATTTTAGTGATATTGTGTGTTCTTTCATGCACATAGTATACTTATTTAAAGAAGCGATCTTGATAGGACACCATAACATACCTGTCCAGCCACAAGTTTCGTGAAAGGAAATTGCTTTTGGTTCGGATATCTGTACACAGCTACCTACAAGGAATGTCCACTCAACACGTCTCAACTGACGAGGACGTGGACCACATAACGAGCACAGATGCTGCTGTTCGACAGTAGCTTTCAGTATGTAGATAAGTTATCGGCCTTGGAAACAAACCTGATCGGAATCTTATTCAGTAGCTATTCATTTGCCTGTCATGAGAGAGAGGACAAAGAAAAAACTTGCAGAGGCAGGATACAGTGCATAAGGATATAGTAGGTGAGAGGATTATGAGCAATATCCATTAGATTTTTCGATAACAAAACTGCAGCCGGACCATAGCTGCAATACGTGATGCTATAGCAAGAAATGAATCTCATAAACTAGTAGTTATACCGCTCAACTGGGTCCATGTTCCTGTGGACGTAGCGCTGTAGCGATCTTACAATTGTTAGCAATTTTTTCTACGTGGGCACATGTTTGAGAATGTGTGCAGAGATCAGCATTAATTCTTGTAAAATATCGTTTCTATTCAATTATTCACCAAGCACAGCACATTTCTTTATCTCGTTCGCAGTTGACGATTAATCTACAGTTTCACTGAAACATCCTTTGAATCAATTTTCGTGCTGTTTTTTTTTTAAAGTAGAGTTCAGTAAATTAATAAGCTCAGCCACTAAACAGCACGGATAGCATTTATATTATCGGAAATGTCTTTTAATAGCTATTTAAAACTATGTACCAATAATTACATTCATATTTGCCACATTATGCTGAAAAAAAAACAGAGAAAAGATCGCTCATAGCTCAGCCAAACTGCATTTTCAACCAATATTTTGGCAAAGGAACTACCAGCGATCGTCAATCTCGCGCATGGTTTGCTCACTCTGAATCTCGCGATATCGAGATAGGACAAAACATCTTTAAATCAAGCATTGTTTTGCTTTTAACCGAAAAGCTTAGCATCGTGCGAAGGTTGACTATATGAGTGCCGTAGCTCCGCGATTCCAAGAAGATAGGAAAAATATGAACATCTAACCAACTATTCGAAAGAGTGCTGGAAATCATGTAGCAAGCCGAAAAAAATCCAAATAATAAGAAAAACTGCGGACCAACTTGAAAAGATTAGATTGAAAGAAAAAAAAACGGTGCGCATTAACGGTCCGGGAGCGTGAAGAAAGCCAGCGAATAAGAATTACTTTCGCTTAGACATCTTCATTGTATCTCAGAAATTCGGCAAGAGAATACGAGATGATGGGAAAATAACGAACTACATACGAAACCAGTTAGCGCATACTGAACTATGACACGTTGAATGAATCAACGATGCAAACATACATACAGCATGAGGGAGGGAGGTAATAGAGAGGCGCACGAGAAGAGAAATGTGAATTCATATGAGCAAGGTTACGGTTCTAGTAAGGAATACCGGTCTAAAGATAAGATAGCCGGCGAAAGTTGCTTCATATGCACCTGCACAGGCGATGGAGCAGTTAGAGCGCTTATCGGCTGATTGCAGCGTTCGTTTCATGGCATCAGCTTAGGCGAAAAACGTCAACGTTCGCTGAACTCAGCTGTTCCGACATTATCGTGATCTAGTGGAGTAGACTTTGCCCCGTGGAGTTGAAAAGTTGGGAAAAGAAAGGGCGAAAGTTGAAGAGTGTACAGAGAATTTCAATCGTTTTCCAAAATTGAAGTCAGCAATCCATGAATTGAGGAACAGTTTTACGAGGTTGATGCGGGTGGGGGTAGGGGCATCCAAGTTGTCTCAATTGCTTCTCGGGTCTTGAGCAATTCTAGGTTGGCGACAATGAAGCCAAGTTCAGTTTGTGCATTCAAACCTCCGGTGCATATTTTCACCGTCCGCGCTGACCTGCGTCGTGACTTTACGTGATTTCCACAGTTGAGACACTGCCGGTTCTTCCTTACCAGCCCACATTCAGCCATTTCTGCCGTTATACCCGTTGATACGTATTTAAATGAGGCGATTAGCAAAAATATTCCAACTAATTCGAACGGCCTCCAACCAGTAGAGAGCCACGACAAATTTCAAGGATTTTCTAGCTGTTGGGGCCCCAGGAGAGAAGCTCATGACCCCGTGTGTTCCATGTCTAAATCCTTTTCCCGTGCTCTTTTTTTTTCTAGAAATTGCATAATAAAGAGAAATTCCTCACTGACCTCACTGATTTTGTTAGCTTACCTCAACTGCAGTTAGATCATTTTCAGATGACACTGAACTCCCGTTGTTACTAGAAGATTGATTCTAGCCATGTGAACATGTAAATAAAGCATGCAGAGGACCACCAGAGTTAGAGACCTAGAGAAGGGATTTCAATTTCTTCCACTTAGTAGTTCTATACATGCCGTTACTTTATGCCTTACAGTTCGAGGATGTCCTCCCGGATGACTGTGGGCTATACATTGGAATAATCGACGATTTTCGAAATATTCGAATTTTTGAATAATTCGAAAAATAGAAATTTTGAAATATTCGAATTCTGAGTAGTTCGAATATGGGAATTTTTGCAATATTCGAACATTTGAATAATTCGAATAAGGTGTTTCTAAAATATGCGAATGAACGAATTATTCGAATGTAGGACTTTTTCGGCTACCCGAATGAATGAATCATTCGAATAACCGACTTTTTGAAACCACCGAAAGAATGAATAATTCGAATCGAATATTCGGTCCAATACCATTTCAATTACAGTTCCCGGCTGCCACTATCAACCTTTGTTACTCGCACCAGGAAAGATCGGCCTCAGGACATATCAGGGTCTCGTCAGGGGATTTGCGGGAATTGCTGGGGGTCGCAACGAGCCTTTGAGGCATGACCTTGTTAGTGGATACCTATTGCTCGCTATAATAGCCATCATGCCATCTTTATTCAAATTTCAAATGTTCCCAAGCCTAATAAATGAATAATTGAAATTTGGCACCTCTCAGACAGTCGAATGAACGAGTTGTTCGAATACTAGCTTTCTCTAGGTGCCCGAATAAACGAGTTATTCGAACACACTCTAATTATGAACAACCCAAATGAATGAATAGTTCGAATATGCCCATTCTTCGAAAGGCCGAATGAATGAATTATTCGAATATTCGAAAATTTCGTCGGATATGTTCGATTTGGCCACATGTATACTGTGGGCTCGCAAGATTTCATTCTCGCGACCTCATCCAGCGTTTCCGGCAAAGGAACAACCAATGAATTTCAAAGCTCCTCATTGAGAATCGAACTTAGCAGGCTAGACGCAACGATCTAACGTTTTAGAAAGCGGCTCAATTCTTACGCTAGGTGGTCCGCTGCCATCACAGCTTACGGCTACGAAGGCTCTGACGAAGGCGACGACGCCAAAACGTTAGCCGGAATAATGTCAGCTAACAATCTTAGCCAACTGCTGAAGTGATTTCCACTGACTAACGCTCCACAATGCCAAGATTCAAAGATGGTCGCATATACTATTCGTTTGAAGGTGCACCATCTCCTACGGCTGCCTGGTTGAAATTGCCAAGGCCCATGGGGCGAAGTGGTACGCATATTGCATCACATTCTTATGCGAAGCTTCAAACCAAATAGGTTTCATTTCGACCTACTCAAATAGCCTCTTGCGCAACCCTTGTAAATACAGCGAGAAGACACATGCAGGATATATGTTATTAAAGTTCTTCAAGAAAAAAAAAACTGCTACAGCGATAGCTAATTTCGCATTTCCCAGTTTTTACCACTCATGAAAGTCTTCAAATTTCCAGATTGATACAGTGCGAAATGTTGTCGGCAACCTGCTACAAAACAACAATAATTTGTCTTTATTAATGAGATGTCCGCTCATAATCTATTACTTTAAAAATTTTGGTATAATACAACATACAAAGTTGGAATCATAAGATCAAAATTTCTAAGGGCCGCTGTTCTGCATGCAATCTTGCAGATAATACAAGACGTACTGAGCTCAATTATCGAAATGTATCCATGTGAAAGCAGATTCCGTACACATAGATAGTCGAGCGAAAGCTAATTTAGAATAATGACAGGGCATTTATTGCACTCAGCCATAAGTGATTGTTGGCTGCTGTATTTGAGCTCTGTAGCAGTTCTACATTCCTGCATGCTGAGAGAAGACCTCAGCCATAGAACCAGCTCCATTAACGCCTCCTAAATCTCAGGTTTCCTTTTAAGTTGCAAGCAATTTCAGCATCCACCATAAATTTGAGGAGTTGATCAAATGAAATAACTAAAAAAGCTGAGGTTACGAGCACAAAAATGATTCCGACTCTCTCCAGAATGTGTGAAAAAGTGAGCTACAATTTGAGGTATGTTCATTCTGATTCATTCATTTTCTTGGGGAATTCTGCTCTATGTGGGCTTTTTGCAATTCCAGCAGCTGCAGCGTCTACCCAATTTCGAATTTTGACGAAAACCCAGAGTAGGAATTAGGTTTCGCATCATAGTTCTCTGAAAATGTGGGATCTCACAACTCTGACTGCCATGTCCTCTTAAACTCTTATACGCTCTTGACATGAACCCGAAATTCATTCTTCTCAACTTTCACTGCGCAGTAACGGTGGAGCGAAACCAGCGACAAATATTGATCGACGGAGCGTTAGCGTCGCTCAAGTGATGCTATGATGCAAGCAAGGGTAGAAGTGAAGGTTGTTGAAAGCATATCACAGGCGAAGGTGCGCTTAAAGAAATTTCATGATGAAACTTCCTGCAGTTCCCTAAGTCTGATTCGGTGCAGACAAAAAAAACCAAAGCAGCGGTGTCCTTCGGTGCAAATATAGGACAGCAATGGATTTCTTTGCGCTTCGTTCTATCTGTTTTACAGAAGACAATAACATATCTACCACATTAATTGTAGTTGAGGCATAGAAGCATTCATGGGAAGCATGATGAACGCGACTGATGTGTCTCGCTGTGTAGGAAGCGCTTCGAAAAACCACACAGAGTCGGATGCAACATGCGAGCGGAGACACGCATATGTGATGTTCGTTTTGCATGGAACTGCATAGCAGTGGGCAGCAGTACTGCTGTCGATGACATACTGATGGATTTAGTCGAGACCGGAACTGTATGTGGCTTTGCATTGCGAAAAAACCTATGAGAGACTCGCTTGTGAAGATAAGCGCCAACAGAGAAAAAAAAAACTCGGAAGTATCCTAGGCCATTCAGATTCACCTCATTCTCAAGACACTATTATTAGCATCACTAATGTCCTTAGCACAATGAAATCATCACTCGAACGAGCAGACTGACACGATTAACAGCTCCTTCTCTGTTTTCTTCCTAAATCTATCTGAAAACACAGCATGAGCATACGTGTATGCTCCCCAAATTGGGGTACCTCCCATTTAGGGATAGAGACCAATAATCTAATACAGGGGTATCAAAAAGCTGCCCACCTTGAGCTGCTGCATTCATTTTTCCTCAGAACTTCGGGTGGGTCGTGCAGCCTAAAATATTTTGAGCTAGCTTGTCAAGCTTCGTATTCTTAAGTTGACACATTCAAATTTTATGGCGCTTTCTCTAGTCTAACCAAAGTGGGATTCTTCAAGTTCTGGACAACACGAGAATGCGGATTCGGATCACTGACTCTGACTCAAACATCATATAGTCCGGGCTCGGCACCCGGAAACTACTCTCTGCTTGGAAAATTCAAAAAGCTTCTTCGAGCAGTGAGATGCAGAGATGACAACAAACTGAAATTGCCCGTTGAGGTTGAAAGCTATTATAACTTATGTGATGAAAATAGCTCTTCCAACGGTATAAAAAATTGAAATCGAGGTAAGAGAAGTGTTTAATTGTTAGGGGAATCTACATTCCACTATAACGAAATTTCGTCGCTGCTGATCTTTTGGAAGTATTCTAGGTCGGAAACTATTGATACCCCCTATGATATTGCTCCCGCCCAAATTGACCAGAAATATTCTTTGAAAGCAAACTCGTCGGAGAACTTCACAAAAACCGCAGGCTTGTTGTTATTTTGAACTACAGCCAGACTTCGGCAGGAACTTGACTCAAGGCAAATGGCACGTCGTAAAAGATGAGGTGAGTAAAAGGGACTTCGTAGCTGGGATTTGGACCTTGGTCGGAAAACCGCACACTCCTTTGCAAATAAGAGTAAAGAAGGCCGATTGCACCGAGGAATTCTTCATCCATGAGTTCTACTAATTCTGACTGAAATAAGAACAGAATCGAAATCTTTTAAAAATTACACTCGAAAAAGCACCTAACTGCACCCATGACATCGTTTGTACTAGACGGATCGTGCTGAAATTTTGTAACAAGAGTGCACATACTACTCATTCTCCAAATCTCGAAGGAAGTTGGAATTAATTAATTTTGGCAGAAGTTTATGAGGCTATCAAGCGAAACTCCTGCAGACAGCACTGCTTCCAGCGCTTATAAAGAGACAGATTCTGCACGGATCTTGCTAGGAACAGGCCTTAGTTGCAGACGGCAACGTACCATCTAAATCTCAAAGAGAATTGGATTTAATTGAATTTGGTAAGAGTTACAGCTGAAAAGCAGCAAGCAGTGCCCACAGCACCGTTGGTACTGAACGGATCCTGCTCGAACCTTGTAAAAAGATTACGAATACGACTTCAGCACCAACTGCCAGAGGAAATTGGAATTATTTGATTTTGAAACGAGTTTGACCGGTTATCATGCGAAAATTCTGCCTACATCACTGCTGTCAGCACTCCTAAACGGACAGTTTCTGCACGGAGCCTGCTGAAAACAGGCACATAGCTGCATCTGGCAATGTTCTATCCAACCGTAAGAAAGAATTGGATTTAATTGATTTTGGAAGGAGTTATACGTGAAAAAGTACCACGCAGTATCCATAACATCGTTGGTACTGAATGGATCATGTTCAAACTTTGTAGTTGGATTACGAGTACGACTCTACTTCCAACTATCAGAGGATATTGGAATTATTTAATTTTGAAAGGAAATATTGCTCAGGAATTTTCTGAACCCTAAATTTACCCTAAAATTTAGGGTTCAGCACCGGTCCAAGAAATTTTCTTTGAAGAACTTTCTTTGAAATCAAATATTTCCAATTGCATCGACACGTTTAGCTAGAGGAGAGGTTGCTCGTTCCAGGAGTAATAAAATTGCCTCGTTTATTTAGTTATAGCCGAAAAAATTGCTAAAAAAAACGGTATCAACACCACTTCGACGCAATTTCTTCAAATAACTTCTCCCGAAATCAATTATTTCCAATTTTATTCAAACTATTGTATTCAGGAAGTAATGTTCTGTCAAACTAAGCCTTCACCTTCCTTCGAATTTGAGCTGGAAATTCAGGTAAAACTATATGATGGTGCTAGCGTGTTAACGTGCTCCAGGGCCATCACACTTGTTAAAACTTAAAACTGTTAAAACTCCGTGTGGAGATGTCGACGTGCATTGAAAGCACGAAATCAATATTCTTTGCACAGCATGTTTAAAGTCGTTCACAATGGCGGCTTCATAGATTTTTGACTAGGTCAAAAGGGACTTCGTAATTTTTTTCTCCTCGAGCTAAGCTTGTGCCGAACTCCAACTACAGCTGTATTCTTCTTTTTAATTAATTCAAAGAGTGAAGCAAGCAGGATTAATGTACCTCATGCCAACAGTCAGCTGCATGGGTGGAATACTCCGACACAGAGGCACCACCCACCTTCACTTTCAGGCCGGACCCAGGGAGGACCATCACTCTAGGAAGGGGGGGGGGCGGGGCGAAGCCGAAGCTTGAAAACTATAACATTCTTTCGATTATTTTTCGTCTCCATCTCTTCCAAACGTAAAACGGATAGAATTTCGATGCACCGTTGCATGAGCTGTGAAATGGTATATAACATGTGTTCACAAGTTTGTTTATAGCATGGGTCGATTTTCTGCTGAAGTACAGGAAAACGGAAACGTAGGGTTCGGTTGGGAGGCCGTCATGGACGAAAGGATGAGGATGGAAAAAAAGTACGGTCGTATTGTTATAGGTTAAAGGCAGTGTTCAGGCAGAATCTTCACTATTAATTCCCAAAGCGGATCCAGTGCCCAGCCCGCAATTAAATTCAATTCTCTTTGAGATTTAGATGGTACGTTGCCGTCTGCACCTAAGTGCCTGTTTCTAGCAGGATCCGTGCAGACTATGTCTCTTTATAAGCTCTGGAAGCAGTGCTGTCTGAAGGAGTTTCGTCAAATGATTTTGTGAAAACAGATCAAATCTTGTCTGAGATGATCAAGACATGTTCAGCTGTCTGACAGTCTGGTCCCTCTCCATTCCCTTATGCTGGGGAGGCACTCACACCAACATGGATCAGCTTGTTGAACAAGCACTTTTGAATCTGACACGTATTGCAATCAATCGATACTGGTCAAGAATTTCGACCCGAATTTTGGAAAATAATTGGTTAATAGAAAAGATACCAACGGAAAAAAAGAGAAATTATTTTCGAAACATATTGTATATTGTATGCCATGGTTAGCAAGAATTAGCTGGTTTTTTCCTAAATGCGAGAGCCTCATAGCACGTTCTCAGTTTTCACCTGACAACATCGTAACTTTTAACCCACCAAAAATCGCAAATTTCAAGGTTTCTATGGCTAAAACCTATACAGTTGCAATCAGCTCCTCGAGAAGGGAAGAAGATGCCGAGTTTGAAGTATCGAAGTTTTTGCCTGGACACTGCCTTTAAGGTCTGCTCTTTACCGCAGTGCAGAACGGGAAACCCGAGACGACCTGCATCTCCCTGTCACTTTCGCCAAAGTTGACGAACTTTTCGCTACATTGGTTTTTGTCTCCCTGCCATCGGCTCCAGGAAGAAGCACCCACGGATCTGAAGCATTTTTGAGATTCTCCTCTATCAGTAGTCTTAGAACGTACAGAGAACTTCAAACGTACGCAGACAAGAGTCAGGACTGCGATGCGGCTCTCTTGGGCAGAGACACAGGAGCTAAGCTTGATGAGCGCCTGCGTCTCTGCCCAAGAGAGCCGCACCGCGGTCCCGACTGTTGTCTGCGTACGTTTGGAGTTCCATGTATATAATGTTCCGGGAAAAGTTCTCTTCCCGAAGCTATAGATCCTCGTGAAGTCAGGGAAAATTTGAAGGTATGCCACGTTTGCGCGCCTACCGAACTCAGGCGACGCAGCCTGGCTGGAAAGTACGGTCCTCACACAGTAGTGCATCACCTGTGCTTTCAGGAGATATACAACTTGTTGCCTTAAAGAGCTTCTGTCCCGCTGCCATTTTCGTCAAATTCCGAATTTTCGAGATTTGGGGCAGTTTTTCAGGATTTCCCGGAAAGCTCGTGAAATGGCACGGTTACACGCGTATTCATCTCGTCATTCTGCGTCGATTCGTATATAACAATACTAAATTTGGTAGCGGGAAACCCGATTTCTAAAAGGGGAGAGACGGTATAGCGGGCCGTCTCCCCATGGCAGCGAAATAGTGTGCAGAATGAGGAGAGTTTTCACTGACAGGGGAGGCGGCCCGTTATGCCTTCTCTCCCCTTTCAGAAATCGGGTTTCCTGCGATCAAACGTAGGAGAGTTATATATGAATCGACGCAGAATGACGAGTTGAATACGCGTATAACCGTATCATTTCACGAGCTTTCCGGAAAATCTTGAAAAATGGCCCCAAATCTCGAAAATTCGGAACTTTAACGAAAATGGCAGCGGGACAGAGGCTCTTTCAGGCAACAAGTTGTATATCTCCTGAAAGCACAGGTGATGGAATACTGCGTAAGGACCGTACTTTCCAGCCAGGCTGCGTCGCCTGAGCTCGGTAGGCGCAAAAACGTGGCATACCTTCAAATTCACGAGGATCTATAGCTTCGGGAAAAGAACTTTTCTCGGAACAATCTATACGCCCTAAGACTACTTAAAGAGAAGAATTCCAAAAGTGCTTCAGATCCGTGGGTGCTTCTTTCTAGATGGATGGCAGGGAGACAAATACCAATATAGCGAAAAGTTCGTCAACTTTGGCGAAAATGGCAGGGGGACGCAGGTCATCTCGGGACTCTCGCTCTGCACTGCCGTAAAGAGCGGACCTTCACCTATAACATTGGGAACGTACTTTTTTCCATCCTCATCCTTTCGTCCATGACGGCGTCCCAACGAACCCTACTTTTCCGTTTTCCTGTACTTCAGCAGAAAATCGACCCATGCCAGAAACAAACTTGTGAACGCATGTTAAACATCAGTTGATAGCTCACGCAACAGTGCATCAAAATTCTATCCATTTTACGTTTGGAAGCCTCAAATGAGGTCATGACCATAACATGAAATAAAAGTAAATAAATATAAATAAATACCATGACTTATAGTAAATCGCTTATTCTGTGTGTTGTGAGTGTGGTGCGTGTGTGGTGTGTAGTGTGGTGTGGTGTGGTGTGGTGTGGTGTGGTGTTGTGTGTGTGGTGCGTGTGTGGTGTGTAGTGTGGTGTGGTGTGGTGTGGTGTGGTGTGGTGTGGTGTGGTGTGGTGTGGTGTGGTGTGGTGTGGTGTGGTGTGTGTATCACGTCAACATAATGATAGAGATGTGTGTGGTGAGATTCAAAGAATGAAGGCAGCTCTAAAGGATGGGAACTGGAGAGCGACGGGACTACCGCAGTTAGAATGGAGCGTCGGCCTCACAAAGCGAAGGGACGCTGCGAGTAGGGTCCACCGCTCTGATAAGGGTGACCGGTGTCCAAAAGTGGGGAGTCGGGTCCACGGTGGTGATAACGGAGCGCTGGCGTACGAAAGTGAGGAATGCTTGGAGACGAGTCTAATGATGTGATAAGGATGTGTCGGCGTTTGAAAAGTGGAAACTCCTGGAAGACGGGCCAGTTCTGGTAATGGTCCGCCGGTGGGATGGACCTCGATCGCTTTGCTAGCGCCTACCAACACATAACGGCGCGAAAGTCCAGACCGCAATCAGTAGCGCAACATCCATGTGATTAGTGCCTCCAACGTGTCTCCTCCGCGTTGCGCTCACCTCATTCTCATCCCATTTCTGCCTGAGCACACCGCACCCTCTTCTTTTATAGTTCACTACTCTTATCACCTGATCAACAACAGAGGAAAAAGAGATGAGCCATTTCCTGTGGTCATTACATATTGAATTGGTGATATATAGCTACATTTAGCTATTCTGATCAAATGAAAGAAAAAACTTCAGTGAAGAATGAGGTTAGTCTTCCTTGAACGATAACGCACCAAATTAAGAAAATGTAGAAAAAGAAGACGGTAGAAATCATTGGAAAATTTGGCATGGTTATGAGCAGGTCGCAGCACGGCTTGTCGGTGGGCAAGCTGGGCTTCGTAAAAGGGTCGAAAAGCAAAAGGGGCTTCGTACGGGGTTCAGGGCTGAGCCCCGGAAAAAAATTTTGTGGTGTTCATTGGCCCAAAGGAAAGGAATGCGTTGATAAAGGCGATGAAAGACGAAAAAGGCTTGCAAAAGAACTGCTCGTAGCTTGAGCAGAGCAACTGCGGCGATCCAGGTTGGGAAGTTTGATTGGAGCAGATCATGTAAGGTTCCCATAATCCGGAGGACTCCAAAGACTTCTGCGCTACGGAATCTGCGCGAATTGAGTTGAAATCTCCAGTGAGATAAGAACTAATGGAAGGGAAAGAAGTTGTTGAAAAAGACAATCTAAGCTTATGTGAACTAGAAAACTGTATGCTGCCATTCTGAGTCTGAGTGATTGCAGGGCTCTCCCGTAAAGTCAAGACTTGACCGATTGACACCAAATCTGAGGTGAAGAAGCGTCGTGGTACTCACAATAAATGTATGATGTCAGATCACAAAACTTATGTGAATCAAGAAATCGTATGTTCGGTAAAGGGGCCAGCCTGTTTTCGACAGGCTGGCATAGAAGCTCAGCCTGTCCGGAGCATAATTAGCATAATCCTAGTGAAACACATAAGTTTCCAACCTCCTACCATACACCTATACTAGTAGGTGTGTACTATCATACGCCCCACATCTTATTACTTATCACCTCCTATCATCTGAGTATTTTTCCTTTTCCGCTCGTCTAAGTACTATCGCAACCCGTTTAGTGGAGCGCTGCCGCGCTCCAAAGGTAAACGCGTCTAAACGTGAGGAGAACGAATAGACGTGGGGAAATAGCCGAGAAATCTTGTAGATTTTTTGTACTCTGCTCAGTTTCTTTCATGTTTTGACTCATTTGCCGATGATCTTCTCTTTTCTGATTTCCTAAAACAAACCAATTCCAGCTCTTGTTCCACGTCGACCAACGTAACTCCATTAGACTTAAGCTTAATGACCACAAAATGTAATTGCAATTCTTTTTTTTTTTTTTGCTTTTATTGTGTGCAGTTCCCTTGTGCACTTATTCGTCTTCGATTGTGACCCAAACCATTTTGGTATGCAGTAATAATGGTGTGCGGTAATTCTGACTGGTTAGCAAAGAATTTCATGATTTCTCTATTTTCAGAAGAGAATTTTTGTTCCGCCGTTCACGCACCTAAATTCTCATGTTATGTATATTTCACAACAATGCAAGTTTACAAAAATTCATAAGAACTGGTGCACGAGTTCCTCTCCTCCGGATTTTCTGTTGTGCACAAGTGTCTCAAATTGTGATTTTTCTTACCATTTGTAGTCCCCATTTTCATACATATTCTTCCATGCAGTGCTTTTAGGAAGAAAGTGTCATCCTTTTTTCAAAGAGGGCCTCGTAAGATCAGAATTTTTCGAAGGGGGCTTCGTTTTGGGTCCGAGCCTACGATAGGCTCGTGCTGGGGTCTGGTTATGAGTGTTCTAGGTGAAGACGAAGAAATGCGAGCGAAGCGAGCATTAGGAAAAGTTTGGAAGTCTAGCCTCAGCCGGACGGTCAGACTGGTAAATAAAAATAAAAGAATATAGCCACTAAATTTACAATCTCTGAAAACTAAGGAGCAAATACCCGCCCCCCCCCCCCCCGTCCTCATGTGCCTCATCTGTTTGAGAGACAACCTTCACGACAACCTTCACCTGTGCGAAGGCTGTCTCCCATATGGTCAGCTGGCTGAGCATCTGAGCATCTATATTAGGGAGGAGCTTTTTTTGTGAAGAGCAAGATTTTAGTAGAACGTAGAAGAACAACATCTGCAGCTACTCAACTGATGGGAATTCCTCACATTTCAGCTCTGAATAGATGGCGCTACACCACTTATCCTACCTAATTTACTAGCAATCCTCCTTCATCAAAAAACAAAACTCTTGGTCAACCTTTGCATTCACACATCCGATAACGCCCAGCCACATAGCAGTTTTTGCAACAAAGAGATTGCATTCCCTAAAATAGCCAGCTGCTGCATTATACTGTGCTGTTCGAGAAATTGACATGTTGAGTATGGTAGCGGAGTGGCCAGCGCGATAACGCTGTCGCACACGCCATATGAGGCCTAGTGACACTGCCACGTAAAGCCGCGTGCCTGCCACTCACATCGTGCATCAAGTGCGTTAGGAGCCCGTTCAGTAACGATGGTACTTGATGAGCGGCACATTTTAGCACTGCCGCGCAAGTACATATCAGAACTGTATCGGCAATGACAATCTGGCCGGGAGCATTTCTTTTCCCATGATGAAACGCCTGCACTGAAACGTTGCCCCGCTGAAACAATCACCGTCAGCGTTCGTCCGCTATCAGATAATTACTCCCTCTCGAAGCTGCCACTCGCACGCACCAATTCGCCATCAAGCACACAATGTGTCTTTCTCGCATCACACATCGCCCAATAGATTTCCAAAAAGTCTCCTTCGCTCCGCAACACTTCTAGGGAAGCTGCAGAGCAAATCAGAATTATGAGATGGAGAGAAGAACAAGAGTTGCGCAGATATTCAAAACCAACAAAATCTATCAATGTCAAGGTCGAAAAGCACACACTGCTTTGATGGTAGAACTTGGAAGCAGCTCAGTTTTTATGCAAGGACGTAGTTACTGATTGAAAAAAAGTATCGTTTCAACATCAATTCTCTTCTTCTAAGCAATTATGTAACTTCTTTACTAATTACAGTCTAGGAAATTGCGCAGGTGTACTTATAACGTTTGTTGCGAACACATATAGACCAGGAAGAAGAGAAAATCTATGATGCCCAAGAACGCAAGCAAATTTCAAATCTAGGAAAGCGGTTGGCTTCCAAGAACTCCCTTCTAGCACTTCCTCAAGAAATACTCTGCCTTAAAGTAGTAGTTGTTTCAGGTTTGTGCTACGGTTACAGATATAGTAGACATCTCAGAAAATTATTCACCTTGCCTGATCAGGTCTTTCCTCCAGATATTTTTAAATAATGTATGGAACAACCAAGGAACAACTAGCTCCGTGTCTTCCAACCGTAAAAGGCATGCCATGTTCTCTCCAAATTAATTTCATAAGGAAGAAATTAATATCTGGTTCTTGCTAGCTATGTTTTCAGTGCAACGATTTCTATATTAAACTTTCCTACTACATGCTTCTACACTGATCTTTCAGAGAAATCTAAAGTGAAGTACGTTCGTTACGTACGTACGTATGTGAGGATAATGGTAGGCATAATTCTGAAAAGTATTTTCGGGGCAGGCGCCAGGGGGGGAGGCTAAGAATTACTCACCGATTCCCCCGAAAATACTCTTCAGAATAGGTAAAGACTTTGTGCTCACATTAGTTGATTATTTTCACCAATATTTTTACATATTTATTGTTTTTTGAAATAAATATTTCAGGTATTTTTACATGCGGATCTCCAAAGTTTCGGAAACCGTAGTTGCTTCCCACATCCCTCCCCCTCCCCTTATAGATGAGCACTTCTGCCTCCTCCACTAATACAGAGTATTTTGTATCATGTAGGTCGACCAATCAAGTGGGGAAGAACTGTAGGGAAGAACAGCCGCATTCCGACTGCTGCAAGCAGCACACTTTTGGCTGCGCTGAGGAGGCTAACTGCTGCCCGATTAGCTGTGGTCTCGTTCAAGCTGCGTTCTGCCCCTTATGTACTGCGTTATACCTCCTCCTTGCCACGTGGCGAGCCGCCCCCTGGAAGGTGTACAGGGTGCGGCAAAAGTCTTTCAACAAGCATAATCGCTGGCTAAAAACATATGGAAGAGAAACGTCGGGAAATTGTGGTCATTGTTTGTTTGTAACCAAGTTGTGAGCATAAATATTATCTTTGATATTAAGGTTCGCTCCTCTCGCAGACTTCGGAAAGTGCAGTGAAGACCTTGACTTTGGCGCGCAGGTACATATCAGGTTGTTGCGAAAATAATTGCCGTTTCTGAGAATGCTCAACTAAACATTTCTTTTCTGCCCCATTTGAGCAACGCTAGCCCAATTTATGTGAACTTCTGGTAGGGCTTTTATTCTCCTTTCGATTGCTGTTTAAATATTCCGGCTAGCTTTTTCCTGAGGATTTTTATGAAGTCGCGACGAATCATGAGCCGACGCGATTTCCGGGTGATTATGGTTAATGACTTCATACTCGTCGATCACTCTTCGTCGGAGGCATGCGGTAATCTTGCGTTTGGTTCGGCTCAGAATCGCCTTCTCAAGAAGAAGTGGGCCAATGGATCGCGAATTTTTCTCCCATCGATTTTGATCGCTAAGGTAACCATGGTCGTGACCGCAGGCTGTTCCCTGACGATCAAGCGCTGAGGACAGTCGTAGAACCTAAACCAGGTCCCACCACTTGGAAGTTGAGGGCAGGGATGGGTGCTCGCTGTAACACAGTTTCAAAACATTTGACTTCAATCGACATGGCAAGAAAGGTGCAGAAGTGAACATTCCACGATCCGAGTGACAGCTAGCATCTCACCCGCTGTAACATCTTTTTTAACTCAATTTTTCACCCCAAAAAAATGCCCATTTCTAACCATGGAATAGCTACGGATCGCGCTTGGTTCCTGCACAATAGAAGGAAGCGTGAATGTGTATCGCAAGACGCTTCTTCCCATCTCTAAGTTTTCGTAGACCAGATCTCCACGCTAGAGAGGTTGCGCTAGGATTTTGGTGGTGCTGTAAAAGTGTGATTCACTGCAGCCTCCTCCAACACAGTCAAACATTGAGAGCGGAGACCTAAAATTGCAATTTCAAATTGATCTCAGCAAATCTTCTATGCATGCGATCGGTAGTTGTGAACAAAAGCTGCTGCTCTTCTGAAGCATGCTGAAATTGCCTACCAGAAGTTTGCGAATTATTGTGTTCTTAGAGTAAAAGAGTAAAGGAGTGCACTTTCGGCTGGATTGTCGAGGAGGATCTACCGAATTGAAAGGTTGCTAAAATGATGAAAGAAGTTGTGCTTGACCCACGTTACAACACTTTGAACTGAAGGGTCCATTTCGGCAATTAATTTCGCAGCTACCTAATAATGAACGTCGTTTTCCCCCCACCACTTCTCTACTACTAGCGAGGAGATTCCAAATTCATGTGGGAGTTGATAGAGGACCTTTACTATGGAGCCTAGAAAACTACAGAAATTTTGGAAAATAGATAGGGTATCTCTAGGTCCATTGTTGGCTTCGATTTTGCCAAGGTTCAAAACGTTTGCCAACTAACATGGAAGTCACGCTATCATAGCTACTTTCGCTCATGTAACGGTGAATTCACCATTGTTTTTTGTGTTTTGTGCTTTTCCTGCTAATTTGCTCCATCTTAATATATACATCTTATTTTAGGACTTGAAGAATGACGAAATTTACTTCTAAAATGAGTATTTTTCTCTACTATGAAGGCAGGAATAAATAATCGCCTACCGAGGTCATACATCGGCTAGCTAATAATAGCTTCGAAGATTCCGTGGTGTTCTAGGGACTCCATGGGCTAAGATTTTCTCAACACCACACAGGAATTTGGGTTTTCTTCTGAAATTTTGGAGAACGCCGAGATGAATTTGAGTGCGCGCCGCGCCAATGTCGCACCTAATACTTTTCCAGCCTGAGTCGCCATCAGTGGAGGGAATTTTGGGATTAAAAACATTATTTATGTTCAAACTTAACTGCTGACTTATAACAACTATCCATTCTTTCAATTTCTTCTTCCCCATGTTTTGAAGCTCGATTATGCTTGTCCGATGAACTTTGCCGAACCCTGTATGTATACATATAAGCCAGTGGTTGAGCGTCAGAGCTCAGTCGTGTCTATGCTTCGGCGGGACAGGGCGAGCCTAGCAAGACTCGTCAGGCCAGCCGAGGCCCGGGTAAAACCGTGGCTCAATGCAACAACTGGTCAGATGGAATGCGTGCGGGGGTGGCGCGGATTTGGAACTTCGCCGTGGAACCGCTGCTGCCACCAGGGATGAGCGGTATTTCGACTTCCAAAACTTCCGATATTCTGGCGTTTTTGGGGCTCCGACTTCCTAAAAGTCGCGAAAAAAGCCGAAAGTTTTCGGAAGTTTTCGATGGTGACCAAGCTGAATTTCATCATATGAGTTTCGTGGAGTTTCTTAGTAGATATACGACATATCCGACACCGTCTACCATACACGGCAGTAAGACATATACCAGAAGTGGCGCTTTCGGTCTGTCTTCTGTTTTATTTTTTTTTGCATGCATTGTCGTCATCCATCGTACCACATGAACATAGGAAGACAACAACCTCTAGCCGGAAATTTCACCTTTTTTTTCTCCCAAAGCATGGAATTCTGGAAGTTGCGTTGCGCTGGCTGCTGTTTTACTATTTATGTTGTACCGAATATGTTTACTAAGTTTAGTGCTATATGTATATAAACATGTGAAGGAAATCAGTGTTGGAAAGTGAGTTATTTGGATGAGAGAATGCTGCTGAACAACAACTGCTGAATGGTGAAAAGGGTAATTAATGCTTTCAAACAATAGGGTCGCACAGGATACTGCGCAGAAGATGTGAAAACTCTACTGCTTACATACTTCACTGTAAGCTGTGATTCTGGGAGCAGTGAGATAGCTACACCATCTCAAAAAGCTTTCATCTCAACTACTGAGTTTTCCTTGTCTGACCACCAGGGTTAACTAGTACTTATTTTTCCTTTATTCATTTTTATTCACTCATTTTTCTTCTGTTTTTGAATTCTTGAGTAACGTCATTCATGGGCAGAATTGGATGAAGCTTTTCAAATGAACACTCGTCTATCTAACAATACACTGGTTTACCTCCTTCCCCATTCAAGTCTCCTTGTAGCTACATGTATTGGCTACTCTGTACTTCTGACTTCTGACTTCCGGCACTTCCGATATTCCGGTGTTTTTTGGGTCTTCCGACTTCCGAGTTCCGAAATTTCAGATCTGACTTTCGCTCATCCCTGGCTGCCATTGAGCGCTGCCGCAGGAAAAGGATGCGCGTTCGAGAACATTTTCGGGTAACCTTGGGTTAGCATGCGCTTACCCTCTTCGGTAGGAACACAGCTCTGCGCTGAGATTGAGCTGCTGTCTAGGGTTGTGGCATGCGAACCAGTTCATCGCCCCCGAATCGTAGCTTTTCCGGCACCATCGCAGCTCATGGGGCCACAAAATAAGCTTTGACCTCGCGGTGTAACTGCTGCTGAAACGTGTTCGGCCTGTGTTTGCTGTCCCGAAATCTCATAGATAGAGCACCTCAGTCCGAGTGCATCATTGAAATCACCGAAAATAGAGGTGCTAAATCCTCACTCTTACAACCATTAAAGTGGGCGTCAAGACTTTCTTCGGCAGTCTCGATGGTAATACATCCAAGCCCAGGAAACGCGATGCATAGAGCGTCTATTAATATGAGAGTTTCGCCCTTTTTGGACTCTAAAAAAGTGGAAAAATAAGTGAACAGAATCCAGGAATTTTCTTCATGTTACATGGCTTCAAACAAGGAAAGATGATAGAGGAGCTGCTCCGCACTCCAAATCACCCATTTATAGATTGTTCATTCGTCACATCATGTAATTATGCGCCCATGCTACAGGGGTATCAAGAAGTTCCCACCTTGACCTGCTCCATTCTTTTTCCTCGAAGGTTTGGTTGCAGTAGTGTAGCATGAAGCCTTTCAAGTCTGCATGCCATGTGTCATATTATCATGTTGGTGCATGAGAAAGATATGGAGCTTTTTCTGGCTTCGAATTATTGAATCACAGATCTTGTAGGCTGGGCATAGCGCTCAACATCCATTTTTTTTTTGAGAATTTCGAAGCAACATCTTCGAGCAATGAGATTAGGTGCCGAAACGTGAACTCAGCCACAAAAAGCTACTCTGACTCATGTGACAAAAAGAGCTATTTTAACGGTTGAGGAATCGAAATCGAGGTATAAGAAGTGTACTGATGTTAGAGGGACCTACGTATATTTAATTAGAACTAGTAGACATTTTGGAAGTGGTCTAGATCGGAAACTTCTGTTCCCCCTATATAAACATTTTTCCAAAAGAAGAAAAAGTTTAAACCATGTGTCGAAGTTGGAAATCTAGTGAGGCTCTATTTCGACTAGCGGTGCAGCAAAGACTTTCACGGGGAGTCTTGCATCATGTGTGAAAATTAACGAAGGGGGGAGGGGTGGTACTAACGGTTGATAAATTACTGATTGAATTGAAATTCTAATTTTTTTCATACTGTACATAAGTGGAACAGTGGTAAGCATGGGTATTCGAAAGTGAAAATTGAACGTGAAAATCGGAGGCCTAAAAGTGAAGGTTGCCTTCCGAATCGTGGCCCTCTATCGGAAGGGTGGGGGGGATGGGCATTTTTGTCGTTTTTATGTGCTAATAAAGTCTGTTCTGTTGATTTTTCACTAGCTCTCATTTTCCACTTAACTTATCTGTTGCTGCTCATTACCAAACATATCACATATCCGTGGAGCGCACCCTTATTTTCCTGAAAATTCGTCCCAAAAGTCGGAAAGAAATCTAAAGTTCTGGATTTAATTTCTCTGCTTCTTTTTTTCATCTGCTATAAGTCTTGCATGTATTCACATACAACCCTGTCTCCTCTATCCTACCTTAGCCGAGCTTCGACTCAGCTCATCTTTATCCTTAGACATCCTCTGTCCGAAATCAGAGAAATTCCCAATTTTCAGAATGAAATGTTCGTCTATTTTTTGATAAGCGAACACATTCAAATATACTCGCGTAGTACGCCTCCTCTTCTATTTTACAGTTAGCGGATTCCCGGCTCTTCAGCATCCTTGAAATCCTGTGTGGAAAATGAACGAAATCCTCAATGTTCAACGCAAACCCTTCCATTTTATTATTTGTTGAGGGTGCAGTTCTGAAGACTTCCCGTGGAACTTCTCCTTGCCTCTACTGCGGCATTCACGCTCGCAACCATCTCCTTTTCACGCCTGTGAGGATAGGGAAGGGGCTTTGCTCCCCCCTTACCCACCCTCCAAAGTGAAAATCCACCCCCGTGACTCAGCTATATAAAAGTGAAGGTGAGTTGAGGTTGAAAACGATACTCAGGCTATTTCACCTATGATATTGTATCTGTTAAAAAGAGAATTGTTTCTAGGAATCTTAATTCTAAATCCTGTAAAAAGATTGAATTAATGTTACCACTTTCCTTATAGCCCAACTTAAAATAAGCCGGCACAAATAATGAACAGAAGTGAACGTTTTTTCTTCCGCTATTTTTAGTTCGCCTGCGGCACTTCTGCAAAAATCTCCACTGACGCCTGTGCAGCTGCTTTCACAAGAGCATACATAGCTGGCTCTGGGCGGCAATGAATCTACTGAAAAATCGCTTGATTGGAACATATTACAAAAATGTCACTCTATTAATATCTATCTGGTAAATCCCACGTATGATTGCTCACACTGTCTATAGGCACTGATTAATCTGGTTAACCGCGGGAGCTAGTTGCAGAAATGCCGTAAAAAAGATGAGAAACTTGAGATGTTGCGACGGAAAAGCAATATGAACAAAAACTCAACTATCGTCATCTTTGGAGCGGACTATAACTACTTCCACGGATCTTCCTCGTACGAGGGATTGCAGCCGGTTAGTCGCGAGGCTACGTGGCACGTCCCCAGGTGGCGGATAGGGGGCTAATCGCTGACCGAACGCGACTTGTGCCTGCCTTGAGGCGCGGATGCTTCAGGGGATGAACTCCTTGTCTCTGCAGTGTCGGAACGATCCATACCTTCTGTCAGCGCATGGGTATGTTCATGAATACATGTGCGGGTGTGCTAACGTGCCTGCACATCTATCTGATCAGAAACCCCGCATTCAATTGAGTGGGAGGTACAAAAGAGGCCGTTCGGAGTGGCCTCCAACAAAAAAGCTCCATCGCCCACTCCCGGGAAGCCCGGCTAACTTCCCGGTGGAATCCTACCCCAGTCCCCGCGGGGGAATAGAGCCCAGCAAGCTATTTCCTATGGGGTTACATTGTACTCAAGTTACACACGTCCCATCGGTTCTCCCTTCCGAAGTCCAACATGCCATCATGTCGGTGAAGAATCGTACAGCTCCGGGTCTTGACAGGATTCGACCAGAACATCTGAACAAGCTACCGCCAATTCTTATCAACACGTTGGCCAGGTTTTTCACGCGATACCTGCCTATCCAATTGAAGTCTAGCAGGACCGTACTGCTGTACAAGAAGGGAGACCCTCAGGACATCGACAATTATCGCCTTATCTGCTTACTGTCCGTCGCCTACAAGCTCTTCACGCTAGCGATCCTCAACAGGATCGGAAGGACTCTAGATGAAGGACAGCCATGCGAGCAAGCAGGGTTTCAAAAAGGATTCAGTACGATCGACCACACACACGGTCATGCTACTCAATGAAGTTTCGCGAGAGTACAAGATGCCTCTCTGTCTCGAGTTCACCGACTTGGAGAAAGCTCTCGACTGCATTGAGACAGAAGCGGTTCTGGAAGCATTGGGCAACCAGGGCGTTCGAACTCAATACATCAAGATATTTCGCGAGCTCTACAGCAAGTTCACTACCAAAATTTCGCATTTCTACCCAGACATCACGGTCGACGTCAGGAGAGGAGTTCGACAGAACAACACCGTGTCGCCAAAACTTTTCAGCGCCACTCTCCAGGACGTCATGCGGAGACTAGAATGGGATAAAATGGAAGTGTAAGTTGATGGCCGGCGACTCCACAATCTTCGCTTCACTGACGACATCGTCCTTATAACGCCAACCATCAGCGAAGCGGAACGGATGCTGGCCGACTTTGACGATGCGTGTGGAAAGATTGGTCTCCAACTGAATCTGACGAAGACGATGTTCATGAAGAACGGATGGGTCCCGTATGCACCATTCTCGCTCAACGGAACGACCATATCCGAATGCTTCAGCTACGTATATCTAGGCCGAGGAGTCAACATGATGAATGACCTCGCTCCAGAGCAGGACAGGAGGAAGCGAGCGGCTTGGGGAGTTCACAAGAGCATCGAGGACATAGCGAAGAAGACGAAGAATACCAGGTTCTGTGCCCACCTCTTTAACACAACGGTTCTCCCTACTTTGACGTACGCCTCAGCTGAGCGTCGCCCAAGCAGGATGAGAATGCGGTCAGCGTCGTTGAACGCTCCATCGAGAGGATGATGGTGGGAATAACCCGCCTTACGCAAGTGAGGGCTGGAATACGGAGTTCCACCCCTCGCCAACAGTCGAAGATCAGGGACGCTGCCGCTTACGCCAAGTTGAGTGAGATCAGGTGGACGGACGTGATGCGCCTTAACGACAATCGTTGGACAAGAGTCGTAAGAGCCTGGACTCCACGGAACCTTAAGCGCACAACGGGAAGACCAACGACCCGATGGTCAGACTCCTTCAGGAAGTCCTTCAAGAAACGATATAATGCCCTTCGTGTTCCTCGAACGAATAGAATCCCTTGCACGAGTCTGACATGCGAGAGGGACAAATGGAAAGACCGCTGGCGCTCGCTCGGTATATCCGAAGATCAACCGGAGTCAAGGTGATTAAGATGATAGCTACTTATCAAGCAGAGATTCAATCCAGAACGGCTTAATTCCGATTTGCAGCTCCAGTCTTTTAGAATTCCCCCGTCAGATGCTGTAAAATCTGCAAAAAAAAATGAAGGGTCAGTGTCTCGCACGACGCCAGTGTTCAGGAACTACCGAATGACAATTCCGCTCATCCTTGGATGAGATGAGCATGGCAGAGCCTTACTGATGCCCCACTCTTACCGCGGCAGACTTAGTAGGTTCTCAAACTATTCCATCCTGCTTCTTTTAAAATTTGTTCACTTTATCACCGATTTTAAGTCCTCGACTAGGCATCTGTCATTCGAAAGCGTTTTGATGCTTTGCGAGGCTGTTGTGATCATTCCAAAGACAATCAATTTTGCATGGATCAGAGCCACTGCAAATGGAAATTCTAGGAGGCAGGAAATGCATTTCCATCAACTTTGTTTCTACTATGGAGTATTCGAATAGTCGAATTTTCGAGAATGTCGTCCTATTCGAACATATTCGTATTCGAATATTTAATAAGCTGCACTATTCGGATATATTCAATATTCGAGGACAGTTTGAGGCACAGGAAGAGAAAACACTTTCTTTTCTGTGTTTCTGCTTAACTTCATGACAAAGGAAGTAACATTCTCAAACGTACTGCCTGGCTCGCGAAGGAACCTATCCGTACTCGTGGCGATGTGTTCCTAGTTGAAAGTTGGTGCACAGTGGTTAGGGAAAGGAAAAGGGTTGTCACAAATCTCATATTGCTTTTGTACCATCTCATTTTTGTCGGTTAATGATACAAGGTGTACCTACCCATACATCGAACTGAAGAGTGTCCATTTGTAATGGAGGTTAGTGAAACAGAGAATGGAGCGTCCTTGGCTCCATATGAAAAGGTATAGGTATATATTCTAAGAAGCTACGGCATTCTATTATCTCTCCTTTATTAGCTTTCCTCAAACATGTTATGTGGCTTCATGTGGTATCCCATGTTTCAAAGAGATTACTGTTTCTTGGGCGGCCTTTTTTGCTCGCTTTGTTAATTGTGATAATTCGATTCAGTTGAAGTTCTGAGAAAGAATGCTGGAGAAGCAAAAAATCCCTTCACCTCGGATGTGATCCTTTCTTATTCCTTTAGTGAACACATATTACATATATTGGCACAAAAGCGCTTTCAAAAAATGTTGGTTTATTTTCGTATTTTTCACTCGCGAACCAGATTACAAATGTATATAATTACCTGAGACCATTGTCTCACGAACGAATACGTCGCTCATGCTCTATTCTCAGCACTGCGGCAGTCAATAAGCGAGAAATCGCAGACTGCCATTTTTAGAATGTCAAATTTGGCGAGCGTTTTCTATAAAGTGTCACAAGTAGATGGTGCTCACATGATGCCCAAAAATTTGGTGATAGTTGAACCGTTTGCTCAGAAGTGAGATTTGATGGACCGCTGTCGTGAGGTAATTAAAGCTTTGAATCTCTCGGGAACTTTTCCGTCAGATTATTGGTGACTTTTTGGGACAATCCACAACATTTCGAACCCTTGAATATGTTGCTACGAAGAAGCATGAGTAGTAAATAATACGGCAAAAGTCCTATAAACGGCAAAGAAGATACTCGGGCGAGTGTTTACCTGTGCTTCTCTCAATTTCGGGTGTGACAGAGACTCAGGGTGGGATCCGTAGCCCGTGGACAACGTGGGTATTTCGGAATGGGTTGCCTGCAACACTATAGGAAAATCATTCAAAATGGAAGTGGTATTGCGTGTCTATGGATCTTCACCGTTTCATTGGTCCAAACAACTGCGAGAACTCATCCATTCACAGAGGAGGAAAGCCTGGTTTCCGTCATAGTTTTCTTAATACGAAGGGGAATTTATGTCCGGAAAAATCTATAGTTTTAAGAAAACAGACTATGACGTTTTCGCCAACCTAACACTTCGTTATTCGAATATTAAACCATTCGAATATTTGGATATTCGGACAACCAAATATTCGAAGAGCGTGATATTCGAATAATCGAATCCGAAAACTTTTAAAACTTCCAATTCAAATATTATTCATTCGTTCCAATGGCTCCGAGGGCATCAAACATTCGATATTCGAATATTCGGGTCTAGTTTTCCAATGTGTCAACAGTAGTAGATTGCTTCTCTACACACGGCGCTTGTGACAACTGCGGCTTATCTAGAGAAGGAGCAGTACTGCACCTCTGCATAAGACTGGTTTTTCAAATTCAGCTATGGTTACGTTGACCGTGACAAAAAGCTCTGGTCCATTCGGCGTTTGGGATTGAGTTAAAAGGACTTTGCTCCGGGAAACACTTGAGAGAATCAAGACGGTCAAAAAAAAAAAAAAAACTACGTGCACAGCCGCACCGAGTAAATTAGGTGACCCTACAAAAGAGACCTGATTGACAAGGCCAAATCACCTTGCTCAACGACAGGTCAGCCCCCAGACAAAAAATATCGTTAAATCAGCTATGTTAAAGATCGAATGGGAGGCTGTTCAACATTGTACGCCCATTAAGCCCTTGCATCAACAAACTAATTCTTTCACTTCCTCTGAAATAGTGCAAGCGTCAAAAATTGGTCTCTTGCAACTAGAATTTCCTTTTCGAATCCCTAATATTCAGGCAGCACTGATTTTTTGGGAGATGATGAAGTCAATCTTGTAGAGCGAGAAGAGTGATTTCGAACGGTCGCACAGTGTAAAACGACATATCGCAGGAAATGGACGGAGTTTTTTGAAAACTTAAGATATCTGCTGGTATATTTTATGAGATATAAATTATTTTGACTATGGAGCCAAAAAGAAAAAAAACTGAAACTGAGTGTTTCGAAAGTATTAGTGAAAAGAGTGTTGAATACAAAGAAAGGCAGCACTACTACCTATTTTACGATGATTCTGAAAAAAAAAAACGTTTGGTCAATACGTCCTAGTAGAATATGAGCAGCGTGGCAGAGAGCGAGAGGACGAGCATGGTTTATGGTTTTTGTTTTGTTTCTTTTTTTTTTTACAGCAAAAGCTAGAACTCATGAACGCTTAACCAACCAAAACCAGTCTAGCAAACCAAATTTTACCTTGTTCGTTTCCTAATATCACGTAGTCTTTGGATAACCAATCAGGCCAACCATCGTTGGATTGGTTGTTTATCGTTTCACAAAGCCCATCACAGAGGGCTGCCCAGCGGCAAACTGTTCTGGTCCAGACGAAAGGGGAGGGTTACGCGGTTGCAGTTCTCTGAACGCGTGATGGTGGTAGTGATAAGAAAGAGATAAAAAGCGAGGATGAGGAATCCGTATGTATAAAGTAGAATGTATGTGTGCTTGTGTGTATGTATGTATGTTCCTTATAGAAATCGCGGAGGGTGAACCGATCGGGACCAACCTTTGCATGCTTATTCCTCATGGGCCGGCGGAGGTTCTAGGCTACTTCGCGCCAGGCATTATCGATTGATTTATCGATTTTATTGATTTTTCGCTACTTTTGCTTAGGGGCGACGAGGACATGTCTAATGGGGTTTCTCAATGCGCTGAACGCGAATATGGTAACCGTTTTGCACGAAATGTCGATTTATCGATTTTATTGATTTTTCGACATTTTTTGCCCGAGAGTCGGTAGGGACAGGTCTACTGGGGTTTGTCAATGCGCTGAACACGAATATGATAGCCGTTTGGTTCCAAAGTATCGATTGATTCATTGATTTTATCGATTTGTTGACATTCTTGCCCACGAGGAAGTAGAGACATGTCTACTGGGGTTCCTCAGTACGCTAAACAAGAATATGATAACCATTTTGCACGAGGATATCGATCGGTTATCGATTAATTGATTTTGTCGATTGTTTCCGTCTTCGGTTGGGGGTGGGGCAGGGACATGTTTACTATAGTTTTCCACTACGTTGAACGTGAATATGATGACCGTTTTGCAAAGAAAAAAACACATAGATTCATCGTTCTCATTGCTTTTGGCTATTTTCGCCCACGGGTCGGTGGAGATGTGCCTACTAGGATTTTCCCATACGATGACCACGAATTTGACAACTATTCTGCACAAATATATCGATTCAGTGATTTCCTGTGATCTTTTCCCGCTTCTGAGAAGGGACCGATAAGAATGTGCTTACTGAATCAATCGAACACGCTAAACACCTAATATGGCAACTTCTTTTAGATGAATTTGTCATCGAAACAACTTTATTGACTTTTCGGTTACGGATCAGTGAAGAATAATTCGGTGTCTTCGATCCGCCGTGTCCTTCCGCCGCACCGCCTGAGATCACACCTGGCGTCCTGCTGGTGATTGATACTCAGCCGGCTGGCTGCGGAAACGCTGCCAGCAGAACGCCACGTGTGATCTCAGGCGGTGCGGCGAGAGGCCACGGCGGATCAAAGACACTGCACTTAAGCTTTGGTTATGTACCAACTAAAATCATGTGCACTCGCCATGAATTTGCCGGTAATAGCAGTAGCCTTCATCAGTGTTAGAAAGCTAAGGTAGTAAATACCCGAGCGAAGCCGGGTATGCCGTCTAGTTTTAAAAAATAGAGGAGGGGAAGGGATGGATGAAAAAGAAGGAGAAGTAAAAGAAAGAGAAGAAAGGGGGAGTGGTAGAAAAGGAGGAACGGAGAAACACAGAGAGAGAGAGAGATTGAGGAAAAGATTGGAGGAAGAAAGAAAAAAAAGGGGAAAAGAGAAAGGGGCAAAAAAAGAACGAATAAAGTAAAAAATGAATAAATACGAAATGTTAACGAGTGGTATCCAGGAATCTTGAGTTTCCAATAGAGCATGCACTTCTAAGTGAGACAGCATTCGTTTCATTGTTTATCAAGGATGGACCGCGAGATGTGCGGATTGGCATCAGTCGAAGAACAAAGTAAAAGATTACCAGCTAGAAGATAGATGTATGTAGGAGCAGGAGGGTCATATTGCTGGTACGCTATCATATGCATACCCTTAGACCATTATCACTCCAATTGTCTGAATCTATTCACATCTCAAAATCCTTTCACACTTCGCAGCTTCGAAAAAAAAAATTCAGTGCATAGAGGCTATTGCAGCATACAAACGAGTTTTCTTGTCCATGTTCAGGAAAGTGACGCAGAACTACATATACTGGAGAGACCCACATTGAAAGAACCATCTGTTATCCAATCAAGCAAATTATTTGGGATTGGTTGTAAGCAAGAAAGATGTAATGATAGTGCAATGATAGATAGTAATCTGTAATGTAACTATGGCTCTATAATTTCGAAGGTGAAACTCTCTGGTCGTAAGTGAAGCAAATAATGTTTGGAGAGCAATGTTTTTTTTTTTTGCCTTCAAAGCTCGTAGCATGAGCTGGTGATAGCCTCTTTATAAATACAAGCAACTATAAAAAGCAATCACTAGGGGGAAAAGAAGAGATTCAGCTAGAGCATCGAATTTTGAATAGGTCATGGAGTACCTCATATGCGTGTGCAAAGCTGCTCTTCGAAAAAAAAACAATTTTTAGTTATGAGGGAGGGCTTGCCACGATTTCAGGTATGAGCACAGAACTACCAGACTCAGAAGCTATCACTCACCACTCCGTGTGAGTAATCTGGAGCGATCTGTGGGCGATAAGCTTTCAGAACGCCATCGTCACCACATGATCACGTAGTGTCATAAGTTTTCCCAAATATTCAAATATTTGACCATCACGGCGGCAAGCGCGTACGTAACCGAAGCATTGAGGAGACTGTCACACCGAAAAACAAGCTCAACTGACTTCTGCAGTTGTTTTTACGCAAGCGGCATTTTGAAGAGAATTGCAAAAGCTTCACGAGGTGTTTCATTACACCAATGATTTGGAAAATTAGCATAAAATGGTCTGGCTTCATTAACTACGCACAGCTTATCTGCACTATTGAAAGGCAGTCGCCTTTAGACAGAGAAAAACGCTAAATGTGAGCGAGGTGAGGAAAATTCGACGATGCAGCCAGCACCAAAAAGATCTTCGGTGCTAAGTACTTCTCGACGAGAGCGCTTGTACAACCAACTGTAAACCTCAACCGACGTTCGTACCTTCGAAAAACCACATGTTCGCGCAATGTTTGATTAAAACACGTTTCTTTTGTGAAAGACATCTTTGCTGACACATTGAAAAATCACAGTACAGTTGAGGTTCAAATAAGAGGACCATATAGAAGTACGCTATGAGCACGCAAAACCAACTGATTTCAGAAGAAAACCCGAGTTGTGAGACAATGCCTCACGGATGTGCTAAGGAATAGGGCCGAAAGTGCTCCGTCGCCAAGACTCAAGTGCGTTAATTTTACATTCTGCTCAAGTGAGTGTAGAGAGGAAACCATGTATTTCCTTCTCGTTTGCGGTTCACCTAATAAATACTAGAACTGAACTCCCACTGAGTAAATAAAGAAGCACGAAATGAAGAAGATAAACCGAAAAGAGCGAGATAAGAACGATATAAGTGAACTGCTGTTTGGGGAACGCCATGCAGACCAAACGAAGGTTAGCATTCACTAAATCGATGAAGCTTGTTTGTGCAAAGTTGATCTACTTGTCGATACCTAACTCAAGAGGTTGTTGAAATTGTGTACTAAACACAGTAGTTGTAGTGGTCCACATCACCTACAGTGTTAATTATTTGGAGGTTCTGTGGTTACACCTATTTCAAAAAGTGGTGCCATCGAGAATCGCGTTTATTTCCATGGTGCAGTATGTAGCAGGTTTTCGTGACCTACGCATTGGTATGGAGCCGTCAACACGTGGTGCTATCGATTTGCAGAACACACTTCTATCAACAAAAAAAAACTCGAGGATCACTTGCTGGGTCGGTCACAGTTTACAAAGGAGTTTTGGCACAGTTCCTCTTTAGCGAGCCCGACAAGTCTTAAATTCCTTCCCCGCTAAGGCTTTACTCAGTGTGTTATTTGAAGTGCTGAACGCGGATATAGTGCCCATTTCGTTCCGGTAGCCCATCTCCCACGGTTACGGTGGGTATACTGTAAGTGCTCCATTTCACAGAATCCCCTTGAATTTTGCCTGGAGGGGTGATTGCAGGAACGCTTACAGAGATCATTCTGTATGTCATCTTCATTTACTCGCTGAAATCGCCGTTTCCTGTGGATTTCTTAGATTACCGTTACGGTAGCCACGCAATAATAGAGTAACGGTACAAAATGAATGCGAGATTAGTACTCAGCGTCTTATACCCCTATAATAATAAATTTTTAGCGTAGATTTTTTGGCGTTTTGGATCCGCTAGAGTAGATTAGTGCCGAAAATTCAATGGCAGATTCATCGAAATTTTTGACTTGAAGTTAGGATTCTCGCTATCTCTCGACAGTAGAGGTGATGCTCGGTCGGCAAAGTTGGAGATCGCCCATAGCCAGCATTGTCAGCCAGACGACGCCCTCCCCTCTATCGATAGGCACCTATGCCACTGTCGCTGGCAGCAGCGACGAAGAATGCTCTATACTCCACGAGGAGTGCAGTGGTAACCTGAAGTGACTGCGATGGGGTGCAGCGGCGGTCAATCACTAGACGAACACAAAAACCTACAGCTGACCCGAGCAGATATTCCAGCCGTTACCGTGTACAGAGCAGCTACTTGTGTATCGCGGGCAGAGGACTCCGCTCCTAGTCCATGTCCCTCTAGCTAAGCGCGCGTGGTCGGACCAGCGAAAATGCAAGGAACACGCATCTAAACGCGCTGGGAGCACCACGATTCCGTTGAGTGCGCTTTTTTTCTCGCGTGTTGCGCGTTATTTTACCGTTGGATATGAGCTTTACGGCCCTTCAAAATCCCGAAATCCATCAAAACTCTCAAGCAGGAACATTTTAGCGGGTGATGCCTTTGAAATAATAACGCTTACATAGGGGTAGTGCACTCAATACTGGAACATTCACTCAAATTTCGGGCAAATCCAGCCGCTACATCCCTTGCTGTTGACCTTGATGGCTAAACCACGGAATACGGCATGAATGACAAAAATATTAAGCAAATTGTTACCAAGTAACGTATCTATGTAGCAGTATCCTGGGAAAAAAAGCCGCTACAAATTCATGGTGATGAAATTAAAGATTCTGAATACGACATTTGTATTATAATTTGTGAAACTGCAAATCGTCTAGCTCAGAAAAGATTATCGAAAAGCATGAGCTTCTTTGTTTTGGACAGAAAGAGGTATCGTGGTGGTTTAATGAGAGATAGAGAAATCCTGGAGTGCTCACGATTGCAGCTCCGTTATTCGCAACAGAACATTTGCCAATTCAACCTGAGTCAAACTCGTTGAGACAGAACACGGAGTGGCTTGTGCGCCAGTGAGCTTACCTCGGTTAGAAATATCTACTATAAAAAGGGTCTCTATTTTGATTCTCTTGCCGACGGCCTCCTCTAATTAACGTAATACTGCCCGTGCTACAATCATAATTAACGGAAAAACTAATAGTTTCGTAATTTTCTATGACAAATCATTCTAATTGCACCAGTAACAATGATGTCAAACATTTCACGTCTCAATTTGCCTCTTTGAGGTATTCTCGAAATAACACAACGGTCCAGTCGATATTTCGCATGCGATACTACAGCTGATTCCAAACTTGCGTCGCAAAAAAAAAAGATTCTACAAATTCCGACGGTTGAATAACCTTCCATTACAGCAAAACCAGCAAGGAAACACATATGCATTGATTGCTCATAGACGTGTTAAAAATGGACACATTCATTCATGGCAAATACGTACGCAGCTATTTTCATTTTAAATGACATCTTTCAGTGTTGCACTATAATTAATTGGCAGACAATTGAAATACGTGCTGTGCAAGCTACGAATGGCACACGGCACTATTTGCTACATAAGGGTGACTAAGATCTGAAAAGCAAAACCGTTGCTCCAATTAATGTAACAAGGTTGAAAAAGCTTGAAATGAAAAGTAATGAAAAGAAAAACTACGTAATGCAGTGAAAGTAGGTCTCGGAAGATTGGTGGACATTAATAGTAACGTTTGAGGAAAGAAGTGGAGTGGATCTAGTGTGGACAACAGAAAATGGATGTAAGAATGTTCAGAGTTTGCATTATATTCAACGTGATGGCAAAATGAAGCTCCACAAAGTGTAAAAAAAACCATGAGAATGAATGAAATAAAAAGGTAATTCATCTCTGACTCATGCATATATAATAGAATTTACATGAAAAAAAAAAACCATGGCAGGTGAGAACAACCACTACGATACACGGGAATAGGTAGTATTGGAAGATAGCTCTGAATGTGTCGAATTATCGAACCTGGAGAGACCATCTTTCGAAACTGGCATGCTAAACAAGTATCGATGCATAACAATCCTTACAAAATGGCTATGAAAGAAGTTAAATGTCAAAGGAAGACTCATCTATTTCTTGTAGTTCCGTGCATACCCACATTATTATGCAGAAATTCCAGCCTTTGTCATTTTTCTATTCTTACCAGTGTTATTTCAGCCACGACAAAACGAGTTGCCACTTCGAGACCAAACATCAACAGCGTTTATATTAACTATGGTTCTTTACCCGTAAGAGCTGAAAAGAGCGTTGTTTTGATTTTATCATTCGAAGTTCTCGCGTCAGTACCTATTATAGACGTGCAGTTCGTGTTCTTTAGTTGCAATCTTTCCACCCATGCAATAATTTTCTTTTTTCCATAATGTGCCCTCTACTAATCTAAAGCACTAATATTCCCCTACAACGTGTTCATCGTGTATATTTCCTCAGAAGCACTAATTTGTTCAGGTGTTAGGCCTATGAGCTGAAATAACAATTTATCTGCAAATTCGTATCTTCTTTTGGTATCAAACTGAGTATTAAAACATAAATCCCAGCCATAGGTCGAAAACGTAAGTTTAGCAGACTGTACAAAAACACAAAAAAGCGCATCTCCATTTGAGCCCTTGAGGGGCCGCTGTGACGATGCTGGGCACTGGGGGCACGATGAAATGGGATAAGACGAGAAGGGATGGGGTATGGAAGTCTAGGACCATGGGATAGGAAGGCTTGGATCTTGCGACCGCGCCATTTTTTTTCCAATGGCTCATTGAACCGATACATACATGCGGTAATCGCGGATGTGTTGTGGACAGGCATTTCAGTTTCAAAGCCCTTGAAATAGTCTGTATTGCTTGCGCTTCCGAAGGCTTTTTGGCTGACTCGTCGTCTCCCTGTTATAATAGAGTTATCTATTTCGAGACGTTTCCCGGGAGACATAGTCATAGTCTAAGAGTTACGCTAGGATCAGAGAAGTCGCCCTTTCATCGTGTAGCTCTTGGCTTTGCGAAAAACTTAACTATTCCTCCCCCAGTATGTTTGTATTAGTAACTATTGACATTGCCAGCCCCGCATGAGTATTCTGCTATCCCGGCTACTTCACAATGATGAGTACAATTGCTACCGTCGATACAGGGCATTCGAAAAAAATGAGCATCGGTGCAATTGCGGACACAATCCGAAGGCTCAGTGCGAACTGCTAAAGATCGCTGGCACGTAGCCTTTGAACTGGGAATTTGAACTGTTGGGACGGATCCGCTAGTGCGCTTATCTGCGATGCCCACTGCGAGGTGAGTGGCGGTGTAAATTCATTTTGGTGATCACTTTTCGACGAACCCCAAGTTAGCCTACCGACCCGTAAACGGAAAAGTCAGTGGAATTGTTTCATGGGGAACACTTACAATATTCGTGTTTAGCTGTTTATCGTGTTCGAGTGGCCCAGTAAGCTCGTCCCAGAGGCGTAAAGACCACTAAATCGATAAAGTTCGTGTAAAAATGTTTATGCAAGCGTGTTGAAAAACTTCAGCAGGTGCGTCTTTAGCAAGCCCAACGATAAAAATGACGAAGAGTCAATAAAACTGATAAGTCGATAAGGGATACATAGATGCGAAGTGGTTGCTATGTTCGTGTTCCGCTTAAAGTAAAACCACAGTTGAATGCCCTCGCCAATCCCTGAGCAGAACTAGTGAAGAATCAATAAAATCAGTAAATCGACGCGTCCATTCAAAATCATTGCCATATTCGTGTTCAACGTGTTAGAGTACTCACACAGACTCTTCTTTGACCCGTGGGCGAAAATAGCGAGAAGTCAATAGAATCGATAAAATCAATTAATTAACGTGCTCGTACAAAACGGTTGTCATATTCGTGTTCAGCGCATAGAGGAACACCACTGGACACGTCCTCAGCGACATCGGGCCAAAAATAGCCAAAGATCAATCAAATCGGTATTATCAATGAATTAATCGATGGTTTCTAGCTAAATGCAGCCCAAAACCTTCTCCTGTCCTTGCAGGATGAGTGTGGAAAGTTTTTCCCCGATCAGTTTAGTCTAGCTGTGCGGCCGACGCCAGCCTTCAAGACCAGTGCCAGTGCCCTGGCTACGTGGCAAGAACTACATCCGCTGCTGGTCCGTGATTGGTCGATTCATGTGCGCGTCGCGGCTGCAGCCTTCCAGAGCACGAGCAGTTCTGCGTTCATATGGACTTTTCTTACCTTGAGTAGGACAGACGAGTGTTATCGGAACCCATAAACTGTAAGAAGGTGACCACCGATGTTATTTAGTGCGTCGAATTTGAAGAAACAACCTGAACTTGAGAAGCGTGCACGTGCGGCACGGTCGCGTCGAGGCCTACGTTTTGACCGCCACCCCTGTGCCCTCATAGCTCGTCTGAGTATATATCGGATTTGAACTAATCTAAAACAGATGAGTATGAATATGTAAAGAATCTTCTTGAGCCATCTACAACTCAACTCTATCATTAGGGGTCATCGTTTTCCTCACGTGATAGTAATGATGTCGCACTGTCGTACACTACGGTTAATGAAAAAGTCATAAACAGTAAGATGTACTGAGAATTATTGTGGGTCTCATAAGAATTTCCGAGGGACCCAATTCTCTGGACGTTTCGAACTATTGAGGGTTAGCGCACCCTCCCATAGCCATGCACCACGCCAGGCAATGTCGTTGTCACCATTGGACGCCGGCTATACAATGGTATTCGGACGAATAATTTCGAACGAATATTCGAATATTTCGCAATTCTCGTTATTCGAATATTCGGATAATACGAAAAGTCAAAATATTCGAATATTCGAGTATTCGAATTATCGAAGAGTTAAAATATTCGATTATTCGAATATTCGAATTATTCGAAAAGTTGGAATATTCGATTATTCGAACATTCGAATATTCGATTACCCATGGTTCAAATTATCGGTTTATGATAAAATTGCCAATATTCACGGATTACATATTATGATTTACCCTCAGCATTTGAGCATTCTTGACTGAATGCGAACGACAAGCATGCTTCATTATTCTTTTATTATTCTTCTTTGATTGCTTAATGAAAAAATTGAACAATGAATGAATGAACATGGAACAAAACTGACAAGACCGATGAAAAAGGGCACCTGATTTGTTTCAAGTTATATGACAGAGGCTGCTCATCTTATTACCTGCAAACTTTTAATAACGTACTACCTCCTCTTTCGGCTTATTTTCGGCTGAATTCAAAGACTACAGATCGAAAAGTCCATGCCAATTTACGTGGAGATACGCGAATTTGAGTGAAGTAGGCGTTCACCAACTTCCGTGTAAGACAAAACTAAAGATAGAAGTGAAGTTGATTTCTTGGTTGAGATATGGTGGGAACGTAGGATGGAAGTGGGATGTGCGTATTTCGACGTGTTTATAGATAATTCCTTTCACAGGAACCTCGATGGATCACTGCTAACATAAGAAGCAGAGTGAAAGAATGTATAGTCCTTGTCGAAAAGATAGACGGATTGCGCGTGCGGTTTCATATCGTCGCGGCCGCAGAATCGCGTTGGGAACTACTGGACCCTCTCACTTGGAGCATGCTCTCTCCGCATCCATCGTTCAGGTCCCGCCGCGTTTTCGCAGTCACGGAATCCGTCTATCTTTTCGACAAGGACTGTAGTTGCTGTTTAGTTCCATACCTACAGTTATATTTATGTGAACAGTAGTGACGAACGCTTGGGGGGGGGTCCTCTTGTATCCGCCACAAGTATGTACATTGCTATCACATTATCACCAATTTGGAGCTGTCCATAGTGACATACTCCGTCACTTTATTCGAAGGGTAGCGCCTTACTTTATTGTCTTATTTCATGACATGTATACAGCTCTGGACAACTTATCTGAGATATCACAGGAACATTACCGGATGCTGGGATTAGTGTTCTTAAAGCCAAGAAATGCTCAATAAATTTAGAAGCGTTGCACATTAACCTAACTAATTTAAGAGTATCTGTGCTGCCAATTTCGCCTTTGTTGGACACCAGGGTTGTTTCCCGTATAGCCTCAATATTCTCCGGGGAACAGGGAACTTCCTTTCACATTGGATTGGGTACTATGAGTACCAATAGCTGTTTCGACTCAGTTATTGCATTTATTCGTTGCACAAAAGATATACATAGCGTGGCGTATACAGGGCTCGACAGTGTACCTAGGAAACCAGTTGTTATTCTAAAATATCATAATATCTATTCCCAGCTTCTGCTTCAAATAGTACAAACTCAGCAGTCAAATGATGTTCGACAATCAGTGTGAGATGTGATATACCTTCAGAATTACTGTGCATAGATGAAACAAGGTAGAACGCGCATCATGCTAGCGTCATTTAGATGGAGGAGTCTTGGAGTTGCGCTATGTACACACTTCTCTTACATTTCCTTGATAACTGTTACTAAAATTAATCTAATCTGACTTCGCTTCTGCTTTGAGAAAGCAGTTGACATTCTCCTCAGTGTTATTCCTGGACCGTTCAACACGAATCGCTTTATGAAAGTTGTGAGGTGTGTATTGATGCAAACTCCAGGGCCGTTCAGTACTATTTATTTCGGAGAAGTTGATAGTACATATTAATACTACGTGACCTTTTACTCCTGCCCAAATGAACTGTGCCCAATCTTCCCCCCCCCCCCCTGCCCCCCACGACTTACTGATCTATAGAAATTGTTGCTGATTTTGAATTCAGGGGAAAGAAGCTGGATCCATCCTTTCTTCACTTACATGTGCTTGAAGTTATATACTCAATAGGAGGCTTGACGACGGCACCATTGGTCACAGAAAAAAGTGACAAAAGGTGCAGAACCTGTATGAACGTTGTGCTCAGTGGCCATGTGAGTGAGCTAAATTTGGCCGCTACTCCGGTGGAGCCAGACAAGCCTAGGTTGTAATTATCAACGCTATTTTCGGGTTCTCAATGTCCATACCTTTAGGCCCATGGCATTCTTCACAGCGCAGTGAAGAAAATGAATAGAAATGATGAGAACAAAATGTTACAAGTTTTCATATCTTATCATCGGTTTGCGTGGAACAGCATGCTGGCATAGGAGCAATTAAGCGAAAACTTCTGTTGATGAACGGTCGCACCGTCAGCGTAGCTGTGTAGTATGCCATAGGCCTTAGAACTGCTTGATGCTTAGGGGAGTAATGGCTTTCCCTTCCTTACTGACTTGTGGCTTTGATTATTGCTACAGAATCAAAACATAACCTGACACTACCCACCGTTTATGCACCAAAACTTCGAGAATCTTTTTTCCCCATTTTACAAGACAGTTTTTCGCCTGCTCATCTCGGAATTAACAACCATACTAGCCATTCCCGTGTTTTTTGTTTGAATGTTCTGTGTTACGAAAAGATCCTTCCTTACTTGTATTTTTTGCCTAATTTTGGCTTGCGCACCTTTAGTGCATCAATAAATAAATAAATAAGTAAATATAGAACAATTACGCCGTAGCTGTAATGTATAGTACGTTGTAACAGTTCTTTGCTTACCAAAATCTTCAGCTCTTAGGACGGAAATGATGTGCGAAATTATACAAACAATCGTTTCCATAGTCTTTTCCACCGCGGAAGATAGTTGGGGAAACGCTGCAGAGAAGAAGAGGGCGGGAAAGTGCGCAGAGATTGGAGAGGATGCAGAGAAAAACAGACACTGTGCACGAGTACTCAACTATCATCGCTGGCGAAACAGACTATACATGCCGATTAAATTCTAGATGATACTTACCAACATGGAAGAACGCAGCTTTCATGATAACGAGGTACAAGAAAGGGCGTTAGGGGATAAAGCAAGTTCAGTACTCTGATTGAGACCTGGACTAGGATTCATTGACGCGTGACCAAGCAAAACTAAGCTACCAAACCAACAAAATTATCTGTGGTAAGGTTAGTCTCCCAATCAACAAGTTTTACACAGTATCCCCCTCATGCACGAGAGGTGAGTCTTTCAAGATTACTTTTCGAACCGCGAAAAGTTCTTTACGGTCGTCCTTCTTCACATAGAAAGCCGGGTCTAATTTTCTGAAATTCTCGAAAAAAATACGCTTTATCTGGCTCTCTAGCGCAGTACAGAAGGCTGGTAGACAAGTTTCTGGCGGAATCTGCTTAGTAGTTTACTATTCTTACCTTTGTTTTAATTGTTCCGATTGTTCATGTTTTCATGTCTTTATTTTCTCAATGTTGATTCTGTTTTAAGCATGGTTTACCCACGTACAAATAAATTATTAAATAAATAAACTTTTGCGTCCTGCGGCTCCCAGCATTACGCAGTCTATAGGATAACTAATCACGTTAACCTTCGTTGCTTGGTTATCGTTCCATGCATTCCACCCTAGAAGGGTTCTTTGCTGTGATAGGCACATCAGTGAACCTTCCTAGTTGTTGCTTTCGCATACGAAACCGAAAATAAAAATCAGAACATAAAATGAAGTGGTTCCACTATATTTCGACTTCTGCGCTTTCTGCAATTATTCTGAAATAAGACAACTCCTTGATGGAGTCATCCGTAATAGAAGGTAGATATGCACAACTGGCGTAAACCTAGATGTGTTCATTTTCTGAGCCGGAAGTGTAACAGGGAGTTTGTGAGAAGGTTCTCACGCATGATGACTACTACTGCGGCCACATTGCAATCTGGAACGTACACCACCTGGAGGTAACTGAATTCAGCTTTGTTACAACACCACGTTCTGCAGAGAATGATGAAAATCACAGTTTCAGCTTGACCCTCTGACAAATCTCATTTCCTACGGTGTTGGTGGTAGTTTTGAGGGCAGTTCTGTTGTACCACTGACCCCACTGACTTCAGCACGAATACCCCTTACTCACATCCTCCCATAAGAAGCTACTCGCTTCGATTCAATTTCTTGTTCAAGTTTCCTCTCAAAGCATGTCGGTTACTTCAGCGGCTGGTCCCAGGCGGAATCCCTCGCACGGTATTTTTAACGCTCGTAGCCAATACTAGTGGAGCAAACCTCCGAGGAATGCCAGGTGGATGGATGCGGTTTCAATTGCTTGGGATGCTACGCTTTATCATCTTATGCGCTGATCTACTCAATAGATATTCACCTCCCACGTCCTAGGATTGAGACTGTAGCACACTTGTTTCAGAATTGTTGAGGTTGTTTAGCATTTCCGTCTCTATGTAGTTCATCGCTATTTTATAGATTTTTCTAGGTCGAGTGTAGTCTGATGAGGAACTCGCTACTTTTCTCACACAGTTAAATTTAGCTATATTTGGTCACCACTTGAAAGTGAATTTCATAGAGTTCCGCAAAGAATGCATGAACTCTGCAGTTGTCGGGATTATTCCAAAAATTGAAAAGGGCCGAAACAATGGCTAATGGCTACCTAGATGTGTGGCGTCCTGTTCGCAAGTTTGGAGCCCTTTGAAGGAAGGGTAAGTGTTCACCATATTGTAGGGAGTTACAGATAACGAATAAATATTGCCGGTATTGAACAGCCTACCGTGCAGCCACCTTTCTAGTGACTTTGCACTAAGCTCACTAAGCTTTAGAGCCGTTAACATAGCAGTGAACATCCTTCACCTATAAAGAGTCCACTGAAGCTAAAGGGAAAAGTGGAACTACTCTGCTTTGAATGTTGCTACTACTGTACTTGAGCTTGCTTTACCTAACTGTCAAACACAAATTTTAGAACTTAACAATGGTTCGAGTCTACCTCTGACCTAGCATCGATCTTCTTGTGCAACTGCATCTGGTGGCAGGATCACAAAAAAAATAGCATAGTCAACTTCTATGCTTTCTGGGCAATAGAGTACTGAAGAGGAATTGAGCGGGAAGAGTCCCGCGACAGCTGACCCAAACTCTCAGCAGGAAAATTAATCTAAAGAAGGTGATCCTCGCTCCAGTACACATTTGGAAAGCGGCCAGCATGACTTTGGACTTCCAGAGCAGCTGAGTTAGTGTATTCAAGAAATGTAGAAACTGCGTTTTTGATCGGAACGCATGGGTTCTGCTCGGGATTCAGAATATAGTGGGTTTTCCGTGGTTTCTGCATCAAATTTGGATTGGATTTGCACATGCATGAGCTCTGCATGGATATGCATGGGTTCTGCATGGATCTTACCATTGCTGGTATAGAACCACTGGTTTTCAGAAACACTGTTTTGCACGAGCACGCACGTCTTAACCGAGGGGTTTCCATCTAAAAATCTCGCGCAAAACACATTTCCTAGGTTTCGTGAGTAATTTCAAAAGATAATGGTTGCAGGTGGAGTGAAAACTGCAGCTCAGGTGCTGGTAGCAATTCTGGTTCTGGACAGGGAGTCACTGCTGTTACCTTTCTACTTTAGCTGTGTTGAAATCTGAAATCAATTGCTGAAACAATGCTACTGAGGAAAAATAAATACTGTATTTTGCATGCTTGGGCGTGGGCCCTGCATGAGATTGCCTGATTCGTGGATTTATAGTGGTTTCTACATCAAATATGCATCGGATGACCCTATTCATGTGTTCTGCAAAGGCATGCATGAGTTTTTGCATGGGTTTAACCATTGCTGGTAACAATCATTTTCTGAAAAAAAAACTTGTTTTACATGAGATCAAACTGACACCTGCAGCGATATGCTTGGTTTTTGCATCGAAATCTAAATAATCTAGTTGGTTTTGTCCTCATTAATTACTGCTACTGTATCTTTGTGTTCAAAAGTGGCTTATGTCCAAAAAAAAAAAACTAAATGCAGTTGCCATAATTACATCAAAACTTTGCAGGTTTGTCTGATAAATAAGAAGGGTTGCGTATTAACGTAAGAAACATTCACGATTCTAATGTACGAGACACTTCAAACCAGCAAAAGTTGGACTTGTGAAAAATTAGGGCTAGAGAAGGAGCTGGGTGGAATAGCCTGCAGAGCTGCAGTGTGCGCTTAAACTGGTTACTGCTCTTCCTACAGTAGGTTTTTTTCTCTGATCGTGCAGGTCTCATGCAAAACTCAGTCCAAACCGTGTTTTGCTTGGGATCTGCATTGGTGCGTATCTCTCATACATGGGATTTGCATTTTTCAATTCGATGTAGAGCTCTGCTTTCCACGTTCCCGCAGTAAATAAAGGCTGTCTTTTACACTGAAGGTTGTCTGGCACCATTGTGCTCAAAAGTTACTCGAATAGTTTATGTCATCCGGACAAGCTAATCACTGTTGTCCACAAAAAGACCGGAAGTTGCATCTTCAAAATATTACCTGAAAACAAGGCGTACTCTTCCAGGGTCACAAAGGCGTGTCTGACAGTGGTGTGTACAACGAAGTGTTTTCTCAACAATTGAAGTTTCTGGGGAAACGTAGCGGTGCAGTTCGTGGTATTTCACTCTTTAAACTCATTTTACTACATGCGTTGGGATATGCTGCATTGGCTTTCATGTTTGTTGGCGATCTCAAGCACCTTCGGCTGGGGATTGCGTCAGAATATTGCTGTGTTTTTGCCTTAAAACCAGTGTTACACGCAGTAAGATAACTCTTGTAATTATCTTACTATAATAATAGATAATTGTCGAATTTTGCTTTATGAATTCAAATTCAGAAGTCCAAGGAGGGAAGTGACCAGTGGCATTAATGCTGTTTGTGAAGGATATTTTCTCCAAAGTGGCGTGGACTCGTGGGTTCTCGAAAATTCTAGGTAGTGATGAGAGCTTGGAAAACACTTCATAAGCTGGTCGGCAATTCGACTTTTACGAAGGCTTCCCGAAATAGCAGGTTGGATCAGATTCATTGCAAAGTGAGCACGACATTACGAGAAAGTTAGCCAATTGTGGCCCGTCACTTGAAGAAAATTGGTGGGACATAGAAGATGAATAGATGGATTTTCCATCTATTCATCTTCTATGTGTGAGTTGAGCGAAGAACACCAACGATGAAACCTGCAATTCTGCAGATATTTTACATACAGATATTCTAGCAATTCGTTTCCTGAGTGGATTCTTATTATTCATAGGAAATGGATCATATACGACAATATTAGGTGGTCGTCCTAAGATCTAGGTCTAGCTGTCCATCCAAAAAAGGTCACACTATTACTACAGCTCTTCAAAATTTCTTTTACCTCCTTTGGTCAACGAGTGGAGTCATCCTCAACAAATCGAATGAATAGCCAATAACCGTCGAGTCAGTGGCGGACGCAGGGGGGGGGGGCGCGCCCCCGAGAATGGGTCGCCAAATTTTCGAAATTACTTTACAATACAAATAAAAATCTTGTGTTAGTTTATTTTTAATTGTTTATTTTTATTATTATTTTTAATATATTTTTTATTTATTGTTTATTATTATAATTAATATTATTATTAATTTTATTTTCCGTCTGGGTCCCCAAAACGGCGGAGACCCCACTTTTCTTCCCACGCCCCCCCCCCTCCCGCCCACTTTCTGCGTCCGCCACTGCGTCGAGTATAAGGCTTCCTCCAGTGGAGTAGTAATTGGGGAATTCTTTTATAGAAGGTCGGCGCAGATGTGTTATGCTTTTTAAATCTGATGAAAACATTGATCTAGAGCAGAGCTATGGCGTTCTGAAAGATTAAGTGCAACTGCTCCTGAACTTCTTCGCACACCTAACCCAATATATCTGCTACTCTTTATTTTGTTCTGTCTTGTGAATCATAGCTTTCTTCACATTTCCTCTAGCATTCTTTGGATCACCTTATGCCTTCGAACAAAACACTGAAATCCATCACCGCAGAAACTTTAACACACCACTGTTATCGCCATCATTAGCGAGAAAATAAAAACTAAAGTAGATGGTTTCCGTAACCATTCCCTCTTGTACAGCAGCATTTTTCTGGTAGCCTTTTTAAATCCATGATTGCACCAATAACGTTGCATTTGCAGGGAACTAGCCGGAACATTTCGTATCTTCGATATGTCCACGGCATCACTGCTACTTGTAGAGCTACATATTCCTCGACTTGGTGCTTGACAGACGGTTTGATGCGATCAAGATGGGCTGGATATAGCAAAACCTAGTTGAAATTGTGAAATAGAAAACAAGAAGTTTTCCATGAACATATCGCCTCATATTCGTGGCAGATGTTCTTTTTATTTTCTTTTCAAGGAAAGAATTTTTAAAGGTTTCTATCGTTCCATCAGCAAGTGATTCAAAGTAGTTCGACAAACCTACTGGGATTCTCGCAAATTACCATCTTAACCTCTGCAAATACAAATTTGATCACTTTTTTTTATTCACGGTGTAAAGTAAGAATAGGATACAGACAGTCTGTTGCCAATCAGAAGACTACAATTAATTAAAGATGGTTGAACTGAACATTCATTGAACAGTTGACCGCTGTTCAATAGCACGGCTTTGAAGAAAGCCCAAAGCATATTACCTCAAAAACCAATATTATAAGCACAGATCGAGCACTTCACCTGGGCACCTACTCTGATAACTGTGCAGCACGAACGCAGCCCGAACGGCGTAATGGTTCGAGTAGCTAGCAGCAACGGTTCCCAGTTGCTGTCATCTTCCGTGACTGATGGAGAAAGGGTCCCCCGTGGCCCAACAGCGAGGAAAACGCCAGAATGCGGGCCCCCAGATGGAAGAAGGGCCCGCCGTAGCCGAATGGTGTGAAGAATGCCAGGATAGGGGTCCGCCAATATAGGATGGGACCGCTGTGACTCAATGAAGTGGAGAATACCAGGATACGGTTCAGCCGACTGTGAACGGATTCGTTGTGGTCTAACAGTGAAAATGACGAAAATACGGATGGAAGACAGACCCATCGTGACCGAATAGTGTGGATGACACCAGAACGAGTTCGCTTTGGCCCAACAGTGTGGAGAACGGCGGGATACAGGTCATGGTCCATGGAAAACGCGTCTGCGTTGGCCCAGTAGTGAGGAAAACGCACGAATACGCCCTACGCAGAGAACGGACTTGTCATGCTCATGCTCATCTCATAAGAAAGATTTCATATTTTAGCCCATTTAATGATTAGTTTCGCTTCTTTGTCAATTTTCCAGGGATTTGGCAAGTGCGTAGCTTTTGCACAAGCTCAAACTGACTGCCCCACCTCGCTTTCTAGCGTCCTGAAGGGGCGCTAGTTCTAAGAGAATTTGGCTAGGAATAACGAACTTCTCTCATTTTGCAGTCAATGTAATGATTTGATGGTCTGCTCTGATTCCGCTGAGCAGGAAAAGGTTCAGCGATCTTCTCCTATTCCACTATTGGAGCAGCTATTCTTTCATCGAAGTTTGATGCCCTTATTTTTCGTTATGAAACAGAAGCATTTGTGTAAATGTTGCGAGGGTAAGGTGACTTTTCTCATTTCTTTGTCGGTGGAAGTGGACTTTTCAAGGAATTGATTTGAGAATTTTTTTATAGAAATCCTACGAAGATTTATTTCCTTTCGGCACTATTCGGCTAGTTCTGTCCCAGAATCTCGGATTAAAAATTTCCGCCCGAACTTCGCTTAAGCGGGTTATGTGAGGTGCTGAACACGAATATCGTATCCGTTTTGTATAGTAACTCCGTTTTTGTAGGGCTACGGAGATTTCGAGGTCAGACGTGCTCAGGGGGGGGGGGGGCATTACGAAGCACGATGAGCAGGGGAAGTGAGAGAATCGTTTCACTTCAAGTATTTATTGTGAGCACTTTTTAAATCAATAATTCACTTTCAGGAATCATAGGAATTATCTTCCTACAATGCTCGACCCACAAAACACAATTGTCAGGAATAAAATAAAATGTTTTCGGAAAACTCGCATATCTGTAACAAGAAGGGCGAACGGAGTGCAACAGATATCTGTTTACACTTGTCCCAGAGAAAGAGCTTCACAGGAACCTCAGGTCCTATTTGGTCACACCCGTTGAAAACCGGAAGAGCAGCGGTGGCGGAATCCTTTTGAGATTTTTCTCTGCACCTAAACATCTACCAGTATATTCTAGGTACTTTTCAATTATACTCAGGTGAAAAAATTTCAGTAGATTTCATGTGCTTTTTCAGACTTCGCTTATTTTTCGCCGAAATATTTCCCGATTTCGTTAAAATTAAATTAAACGTAAATCTCCGGAAAATAAGCGAAATCCACTGGGATTTACCCGAATTCTGTCCGAAAAATAAGCGAACTCTGCTGAAAAATACGCGACAATTGATGCGGCATCAGCTGGTGCGACAGGTCCCAGGCGGGGTCGGCGGGCATGCAGCGCTGCGCTGCCATGGGTCCAGAGCAAAAATGCTGCCCTCCGAAGAACATTTCAGGAGGCCAGGTGGTTTCATCGATCCTGAAAAGAGATTACTTCTGCAGTGCATCCAGTTGACGTGCTTCGTAGATTCCGCTGGTGAATATCTCTCATGTTAGCATAGTATATTTGTATGCATCATATAAATTCACAAAACATTTTGGTAGTTATGATGAGTGAGTCTTTTGTATTTTTTTTGAGGCACAACCCATTCTCGAAGGTGGAAAAGCAACGGCAATAATTGGTGAAAGACGAATTTACCAGAAAAATAAACGAAAAAGACGCGAAATCTACTGGAATTTACACGATGTGCAGTTTCCAGTAGATTTCGCTTATTTTACGTGGAAATTCCAGTAGAATACTACTGGAATCGAGAGAAATTCTACAGGAATCGAGAGAAATTGAGAAATTCCAGTAGGTTTCGCTTGTTTTACGTGCATTTGTTTAGGAAATGAATTTCCGGAACAAATACACATAAAAAAGCGAGATCTACTGGAATTTCTCTACCTGATTATCTGGTGCCAAAACGAGATGCCATGAGGCAGCTTGATATACCATTATAGACGCAAAGAAGAGCCGCTGAAGAAGAAGAAAACAGCTGTGCAAATCAAGCAGATTCGTCTATAGCGAAGAGCTTGACTGGTTCCAACAATAACAGCGGAGAAGAATCTCAAGCGAACAGATCAACTCTCGACAAACTAACTTCGCTGATGACACGTTCGAGTAATCGCAATTTTTGGAGGTGTTATCGCACGAAACGACGGTGCTTGGTGTACATAGAGTGCTTAATCACTCTTCCAGGCTACACTGCGTTCTATTTGATCGCAGATATTCAGATAAAGATTCAAGTTACATCTATCAACTCCCCAAATCTATCTACACTCTCGTAGAAGTGTTCTACAGATATTAAGTGCCCTAAAAAATCTTCATCTTGAACAAAAGCATACCCTTCTTGATAGAATAATTAATGCTCTTATATCAACTTACACCATATACATAAGATTTCGAATGTCCCTTTTTCAGTGCCGACACAGGCCTTCAGAAGTGCCGAGAAGCCGTAGGTCGTGGCACATACGTAGGTGTCACCATCTTGTTCGAGATTTTGTGGACGGATGTCTTTTGCGTATCATATTAATATGTGGTTTTTAGTACGCGTTTGATCCAGGTATTGCAATGTTATTTGCTGAGGAGAGGTCGGAGGAGTTGGAGGCTACAAAGAAGTTCTGCTAGCACCATTCTTAGGTCTTCTACTGGAATTCGAAATCAAACGACACTTATTCTCATTGTAGTGCTCACATTCAATTGCTTTTTCACATTTCTGCCCATCCATCTGTATATATAAAAGTGAAAGTTTGTGTGTTTGTATGTTTGTGTGTGTGTTTGTGTGTTTGTGTGTATGTATGTTTGTACGTTTGTATGTTCCGAATAGAAATCGCGCAGCATCAACCGATTCGGACCAAACTTTGCATGTAAACTCTCCAGGGGCCGCGAAGGTTATAGGCTACATTGCACCTGGGATTATCGATTGGTTTATCGATTGTATCGATTTTATTGATTTTCCGCAATTTTTGCCCAGGGACTGGCGAGAACATGCCTACTAGGGTTCCTCAATACGCTGAACACGAGTGTGACAACCGTTTTGCGCCAAGTTATCGATTTATTGATTTTATTGATTTTAAGCTATTCTTGCCCAAGGGGTGGTAAGGAGATGTCTACTGGGGTATCTCAGAGCGCTGAACACGAATATGACAACCGTTTTGACCGAAATATCGATTTATCTGTTTTATTGATTTTCCGGCATTCTTGCACACGGGTCGGTAAAAACGTACCTTCTGGGGTTTTCCGAAACGCTGAACGTGGATGAGGCAAGCATTTTAGAAGAAGCAAGCAAGCAACTTCACCCCATTTTTTGAAGGAAGGGGACGGGATGAACAAGGATCACTTAAGCCGATCACCAAATGATGAACATTCTGAAAAGATTTTTTGGTTCAACAAGTGTTGGCATCGGCTTTGAAAGGCCGGGAGAAATTGAACGCCCGAGCGAAGCCGGGTACACCGTCCAGTGACTCCATAATATTCATTTCTAGTGATGTAGACCGTATCGAAATAAATCGGCCCATGAAGTCCCTTCTCGATTTTGACCAGTTTTTAGGGAACGGCTCCATCTGCGGAAAGGACGATCACCTTCTGTTTTCAAGGTCTCGATTCATTGCGCAACTACGTAGAACTTGGAATAACAAAAAAAAAAATCATGCGCGTGTAAACATGGATGTGGTGTTGGGAGGAAAAACAGTGGGTTTAGGCTTCGGCTATGGTAAGAATTGGATGGAACGATTCGAGTAAAGAGTGTAGTAACTGAGGAGTAGGAATAATACGAAAAAAAATTCCGATTTCTGCCAGTTCTTGAATGTATTCGTATATCGACGGTATTACCTATAATTTTGGCGCATCCCGTTTATCGGTTGGAATTATCATTAAAACAAAAAATTAATACACCTGTCGCTATTGTATGTATGACTACCATTAATGCAAGTCAATGCTCCGTTGTCCCACTTGTTGCAGAGTGGTGTGTCTAGACCGAGCTGCTATAAATACCCTGGCCTTGAGTATCACAGGAAAATGACAAGAAGGATAAACACAGGAGGGAATGCTCATCTGTGAGACTACTATACTAACAAATATGTATCAGAGAGAGAATTAAAGGCAGCACTTACGGAAATATTCACTTCTGACAAAAGTGGAGTCCAGTGTTATTGGTTGCCAATGAACCGCAACAAGATGAAAAGTAGAGGACGGCCGCAGGCAGCCTTTTTTTATATAAATGCTGTGGGTATACATGAAACACACGAAGTTACAACTTTCTGAAAGGAGACTGTACTTTCTTCCATTTCCTACAGTGTCCAAGCAGAAATTGCGATAGAAGAAGCATTTCGAAAAGTTTAGATCTAACACATGAGCTAATTCAATAAATTCATCACCATTCTGCATAAATAAGTGAATGGTAATAAGTTATAATTTCATTCATATTCAAAAGGTCTTCGTGTCCAGCATGTAAAATAGCCTTTCACTCCGTGTGCAGAGTTTCATCAGATTTTTTTCTAGGTTCTTCGGGCGTCAAAGGTCTAGCTATGAGATGAAAAGTGCCAAAACGAAGTAACCACTTACATCAACCATAATATAATCTTAATCGAGCATTTGAGCCCTGTGTCCATGGACTGAGTGCTGTTCGCGACGCTCGTGAGCCGCTGCTGCTCGCCACCGTCGTCAACTTTTCATCTAGCCCGCAACGGTGAATTGAGCACAGCTGTTCAACAGTTCGTCGCCTACCTGTGGAGATTTGTAGAGAAGGTCATGGCAACACCCTGTTGATAAGGGAAAGCGGATGAAAGATGTGCGCCAGGTAACGATGGCTCACTTGCGACATTTACTTGACGAGATCCACTCGCGTCCTGGCACGTGCGTACAAACAAACGGGGAACAGCGCTCTAATTTGGTGGATTTCTTTTGTTTTGCGAGGCATTAGTGACAACCCGGTCTGCGTCGAGTCTCACTTAATTATATCCTCAGGTACTATACACTCAACACAATCTCAGGAATTTCTGGAAAAATGGAACTAAAAAATCATGGCTTGCTGATCTTGAATATGTGATTTTCTTCTAGAATGGATCACAATGAAGAGAGTTATGGTAAGCCGGCGCTTCCGATGACATCGCGTTCATTTCGCAGATTTTAAAGGCGGCACCGATGGGACCGCAGTTGCAAAAAGTGTTGTAAGTTCAAGCGTCAGGCATACTTTCAAGCATCTAAAGAACCAGGATCCCAACCTTAGCTTTTTTTTGGCATATGCCTCTCCTATTACTATTTCACAGCTTGTCCGAGAATACTTCTATGCATCTCTATTTCCCACTGCGTGATTTTCTTCATGCTAATTTGTATGGTTCGTTTAACTGGGGAATGTAGTTGAAGAGTCACAAAGGAGAAAAGACGGCGGCAAAGTGCATGACAATTGATGAAGACGTGAAAAAAAAACTGGCAATATGCTCAAGTATTGAATTACCACCACGTTTGGAATAGTCTACACGGACTTTCGAGATAGAACTGGCTTCCTCCTCAGTTATCAGAGTATTGCAACACCTCGCTCTCATCCATGCACTGTTTTTTAGATCCACACATGTGACTATGCAAGGCAATACATCTGATATCCGCGAAAGAACCGAAATCAAATTGATGGTGGAACTCAACATCCGTAATAATCGCTTTCTCTTAGATTTCCTCGGGATATCGTGGAAGCGTTGCGTCGTTTTTTTCAACGCAGAATCGGGAGATGCTACGATAAGGTGAAAAGATGAAAGGGTCGACAACTGTTCCTTTTAAAATGTTTTCATGATCTGAAGGACTTTTGACGGCCTTTCGACTACCTAGCCTTAACACGGTTATAGGCAGCACCCTCAGAAAGTTCAATCGTCGCGATTTCAGCGAAATACTAGGTTATTGACTATGAGGAACATGGGTAAAGTGTTCAAATTTTTTCAAAACAGATAAAAAGAACAGTTTTGGGCTGCTTCCGTCTCAGTATGTTAGAGCAGGGTGGTCGAGCTACAAGATTGGGGTCGAGCAAAAAGTCGATCACGCTGATATCATTGCCACCTATTTTCTCGAAGTAGCTGGATGTTCAACTAATTATGCAGCTTCTTGGGGGGAAATTACCATAAACAGAAAGAAAATGAAATTTTCATCAAGCAGACGTGACTCAGGGGGAGGGGGAACTAAGCCTTATGGTAGAGTGTATGAAACTAAATAATGCAACAATGGAGTGCTTGAGGAGTTGGATGTTAATGAGGAGAGAAGGGATTATACAAATCAATAACTGTTAGAAAGGAAGCAAAATGGGGGTATTAAAATCACAATAATGTAGCCCAGGTCGAAATTAGTGAAGGAAGGGTTAACAAAAGAGACTTCCACTTGAAACCAGCGCCCAATCAACTGGCAGTTGCCATTTTTGCGCGCTCCGACGAAGACTTCGGAGATCACTGCTAACATGAAAACTCGTGAAACTCATTGCTTACTGATCCTGCTGATCCAGCCATTACGTGTTACTACTCTTGATGGATAAAGTTCCAACTGGTGCTCTTGTTACGAAACTGATCCTATAATCGATTGGATCACGATTCGATCAAAATCTAGGAAACGAAAATTTCCGTGGGTGCTGCCTTTAAATTATCCATGCAACGAGATGGTGCATCCAACTTTTATCTCTTTTTTTTCTTCTGAACATACTACTGAGAAGTATCCTGTGGACTACAAAAACTGGAGTTGCAACTACATCTTTGAAAACTACATCATAAGCTATTAACGAAGCAGGTTTCGATTTGACTTAAAGAAAAAACGTGTTCATCTGCTTTTGTACAAAAAGGATCATGGAAATGATGATACCAGACGATGCTAAGAGCCAGAGCTGACCAACTGGAAAAACGAAAAAAAGAAAACGACACAGTAATTGTAATAATTAAGAACCAACCTTAGATTCAATTTATTCTCAATTTATTTTGACTGGCTTTATTCTACCTATTCTAGCCATCTATGGCCAAACCCCACGGTGGCATCCTTTTTCAAAATGTTGTGAAATTACTAGTGAATTTATTGCAGGGTGATGACTTGAACATTCCACAGATGTTGCTGAATTTTAATAGGTATTTTCTGCCTGATGAATGTTCAATGGAAATTACGTCTGGTGGGTGGTCCCTAAGTCGATCGAGTCAGAGCGCCCTCAGAAGGCAGCGTTTCCTGCTTCGTCTCAAATATTCCTATCCTATATCGAACCTAAGCTAACGAGCTAGGTGACCCATGTATGAGTTGTGGTTGCAGGGAGGGCAGGGACAGCGTGGGTGTGAGAGAGCGGTTTTTGGTGGGCGGACGGACGGTCCGGTCTCGCTTAGTGTTCACGTCGCACTTGACGATGAATCGACAGCGCTCAAGCGACGTCTTCTTCGTCGTCGTCATCTGTATTCTACTGCAGCTGTCTTCTCAAGTACTGAATGACAACAACAAAAAGCTCGAATGGATCGTCGGCAAGTGGCGATCAGAGTTTTCCGGCAAGGTATTATTAATGCTAATCCTACTGTTTTCATAGGTATGTGAATTTTCTTGTAAATTCTACAACATAGCATCTTGAGGTTTTCTGGCCAACAGTACCCACGATGACATTTGGGGAAGAGTTACTTATTCAAGAAGCACCCATTGCTAAATCGGCAAATGTTCAATTCTTGAACTTCTCGTAAGTTATGTTTGCGAACTTGCACACTTTGTTACCTTGACTTACCACTTAATCGTTTCTTCGTTAGCGTAACGATCGCGGTCACTGCAGTTCCTGTCTCAGAAAGCAGTGCTCAGTCAATTTCGATTCGCACAACCGTAAATGACCGTTCCATCTTGAGAAAACCTGATTCCATTCCCCTATTGAACCGTTTCTCTCCTGTTTAGCTTCCAGCACACATTATGATTTATCGCATAGTCTTGCAAATGTATGATCACCGTTTTAGCGCAAGAGCATGGTCACATTCAACTAAGGATCACTTCCACGATGAATGGGGTTATATGACTGTAGACAACAACGGAAATGCGACGCTAATGACAACTGGAAACAATGGCAAGTGGAAGATTTTCTAATCCTTGTCACTCTTTTTTCATTGTTTATCCATGTTTCTGCCTCCTGTGTTGACTCTTGAAAAAGTTGGCGAATATAAGCTACCTAAAATCGACACTGCTTTTATAATTATTTGATTTATTAATTAGGTTACAATCGGTACGTCTATTACATTATTACAAATACCGTTTAATGGTATTTGAACTTCCACTTCCAGAAAGGTTAACATTTTCTCGAAATAATTGGTGGTAGATGCGCCTAGTGGCAAACAGACCAGGAAGTAGATCCATGAGAGCTTAATGATACATTGATTTTTTTTCAAACCATGAGGTAATACCATTCAGACTTGCTTTACACAGTCAGTAACCACTGTGACTCCGCTATAAGTATCAGGAAGCATATGTTCCGAACATTAGAAGCAAGGGAGAGTTGAGACGAGTCCACTTTCTTGTTCGTGGAAAAACAGCGATTTTTGCGCGTTGTCCCCCTTACGAGAATACAAGCTAAATCGAGGCAATGCTTCCATCACAGGGAGAGGCCCCGGATCATCAGCGATCAACAGCTTTGACTGAATCAAAATTGAGAAACTTCAACTATTTATTGGATGATATTGTCATAGAATAGTGTCCTTACCCTTGACTACTGCGCCGTTTCCTCACGGGTGGTGCCTGTCTGGTACCTGTCCGACGCATTAGCACGGCATCAAAAAATGACTGAAGAAGCGGGCCGGGCGCAAGCGCTGTCCATATAGACATCCATATTTTTTCTCTCTGTCGCTAACGTCGTCATCCTCGCGTTCTTCTTCGCATCCTCTCAACGAAACGAAATTGATCCACATCTGAACCGGCTATTAGCGATGTAAGGGGGCGGGCAGCTGTGTAGGAATAGCGATTAGGCTAGCGATCCAGTTTCTAGATGATCGTGGTGCTTAGTGGAACACCAAATTATCATTCACCGTGCCGTATCAACAACTAGCACTTGAAGGAATTGGAGCTGTAATCCAATGGGAGATGAGGGAAACCAGCGATTTTTGCGGCGGAATCCGGGCAAAAATCTAATCGCTCATGTTGCAGGCTTCACGACCTACGAGGTTGGAAAGGTGGCGCACCACAAACTCGTTCTAACACTCAAGGATATAGGACGAATTTCGTTTTCGCGCGATTTGCCCGTCGAGGATGTGAGCCACTTCGATACCAGGCGAACACCGCCTCATTTTTCTCACTACCACTCTCGACGTTTCGTTGCAAATTCTGAAGTTTCAGCTTCGCCGAACCTTCATACGGCATGACGACCGGTACATGGAACAAGTGATTGAGATGAGGACTGCCACACATCCGAAATCTGGGTATCTAGAACATACGAGGGTGATCTACACGAGGCAAAAAGACGAATAATAGTTGCGCAGTTTATTTCAGTGGATGCCTAAGAAAAAGAGACGAGTAGATCATGTACAGAGTATTAATTATGTAATAGAACAATTTTATTCTGCATGTGGTGCAGAATAAAACTATGACGGCTTTTTTTAGTATATTTGCTCAATAATTTTCAGCTCAGTTCTAGTGCATCAGTGGAACTCAACTTTTCCTCCTTCTTCCGCATTTCACCTCTCATAAATGCAATATATAGTTTCGGAATATCTTACATAAAAGTTATGCTATTATACAAAACTAATGAATTTTCACCACGATTACGCAGGTTAAAGTCGCGCTTTATGGGCGAATGTAGGAACGAGTTCTCACTTCCAACGACTAGTTAGCATGACGATAGCACTTGCACTTTTTACAGCCGAAGCGCCGTGGTCGTTTCGAACGCCTAGAAAAGTTGAAATACCAAAAGAAGTCGTCCTTCAGTGGCATTCCTTCAGACTGCAGCGGAAATGGCGACACCATGTGAGGAAGTAGGAACATGCTTTGGGGAGATTTAGATAGTGCTACGAGTACATACTCATCTACAAGTACTTGCTCATGTGAACAGCATATATCATCGTAAGAGAATGGATTGAAGCCTGTACATTGTTAAGATGACACATCGATCAGGGATGAACGGAAATATTGCTTCAGACCGATTGTTCGACACCCGGAAGTTGGGAGAGTTTTGAAACCCTGGAGTTTTGTAGAGATGAAAATGTCCAGTAATTAGAAGCTTGGAAATCTAAAAGTCGGAACTCCGCGTGAATACAAAAATTTCCGAACTCCTAAAACATCAATAACAATTTTTTTACAGTGTTAGAGAACTTTTCTGTGCAGAATTACTACATACCATTTTCCGTTCTCCGTTTTTTTTTATTGACCGACACAGCACAGTTTCAGTATGTATCGTGGTCCAATGAGTTTCACTATGTGTCGTGGAGCAATCTGATTTGCTTATTTTCACTACGCTGCATTTATGAATCATAATTATCGTTTAAGAGCACATTTTTGCGAATCCATTATTCATCCGTCAAACATATGAGCGCAAGCACAAGTCTTCATGACATCGGCAGCGCCTCATCTAAGAACTGTCTCACCCAGTCGAGTTTCATCAAAGCCGCTGCATTCACTAAAAACATCCTTTTCTGCGATTTTGCCGCGAAAAATGACGTCGCTAGAGAAGCCTCCTTTTCGATTCTTCTTCTATGATCAGAAATTCCCTATAGCAGTTTTGCCTGAAGTACATGTTTTTGAAACGTAGGTGTCACGGAATCACACGATGAGGTCATCTTAAGCTAGAGCTTCAACTTAACATGTTACCTTGTTGCATTTTCGCAGCGATATTTTCCTAAATGTTTCTTTCAATAAAATTCCATTATTCCATTGTATGCCATCGAGCATGTTTCCTCTGACTAAAACGGTTTGGTTCCGATGCCTGTTTTCTAATGAACACCCCTTATTCATCTATGTATACAAGTTTGACGAAATTTCCTCGAACATGTTATTGTATAGGGAAATGGAGTATGTATATGTAATTCCAGAAAAGGAGCAATTTTCACTACCGATAAAGTTGCCGTTCGACACATCTGGTAAAGTGCGTTTCATAATTATAAAGTAACTCCTGCACTGAGTTTTCCGGACTATCAGCAACCAGGGAAAATTCCTGTCATATGCGACAGATCCCCATTTTGAAAAATTGTTGTAGCCAAAATTTCGTTTTAATACCTCCTACACTGTTGTTTCTATGAATACTTTTTACTTTCCATACCTTTCCATGATTGTAAGATCAGTTCAAGAAATCAAGCAATTCGTCTAGAATAATGACATATTTTGTGTACTATATAGGTGCTCGAGAAAGCAAATATATTTACATACACCAAAGATATAGATTTAACAATGCCTCGATTTTCTGCCATCTTTCAACGAATAATCCTAGACCAAAGCTCCCTGAAATGAAGCCCTCGGTATCCAATCCACTGCAATGCAGATCTGACAACTTTCCTTGGAGTGCACGAGGATGGTCCTTTATACGGCCTCCGCTCATAAAGAACGCTGTATTCTTAGACCTCCTTCGTTCAATACCTCTTCCAAGGATGAGATTCTGTCAGATTTGGAGCTTGATAATTCCATGTCAGCTGTCTACGGAGTTACAGGAACCGCTGCAACATTGCTAGAGAAGCATTGAAGCGGGTTTCCAAGCGCACGGACCCGCTCATGGCGGCGCGACTGGATTTCACAATGAGAAACCAAGTGGAAGTGTGACCAAAGTTAACGCTGTTGCACACTGATGAACTGTCTCAGGACAAGCCAATTTAGGCGATGTTTTAGGATGAAAACAAATCCATCTTGGATGGTTTTGCATACCCTGGCGAGATCTCACTGAAGATCTCATCCACTTCATCCCTCGCGATTTTGGCAATGAAGAGCAATGGTCTTTGTAGGCTTTCTACCATGTTTGTAAGATATTCTGGGAGAAGCTCATTCATGATCTGGCCTTTGTGACATGCGGGATGGACTCGGAATATTAGTAGAACGATGTCGCAAACGTCTGTAATCCTTCCTAGATAGAGGACATCGACAAAGCAATATTTACCAGCAGAACATCATCGCAATCCATATGAGGTGCTGAATAACATTTAACATTTAACATTTATCGACACGCGGTTACGCGGGTGCGAAAAAAAAAGAACAAAACGGATAAAACAATAAAACAATAAAACAATAAAACAATAAAACCAGTGGATTAGAGCGACAACTGTGCATCACATTACGTGGATCAGTGAGAAAGCAACGAACACAGAAAAAATAAAACGGAGAAGGAGACGCAAAACTTACTTCAGAAATTTGTTTACTAAAATTTTGAATTGTTGAATGCGCGACGGTATTCGGAATTTTTTACTAATTCTCGCATAGTCCGAACACACTCTGTGAACGAAAAAGTTAGTCCTTGCCGAGACGGATGAAGATGGGACGAGTATTTTGTTTGCAGTTCCTCTCGTACTGGAACTATGGATTAGAAAAATGGAGAATGAATGATGGGGAAACTTTTAGTATGCCTCGGCGACATTTTGAGATCGCTAATAAACGTGGAGGGAGTGCAGATCATTGCTTTTTATGTGTTTCAATTTCCATCAAGAAATGGTTCGATCTCGTGAAGTGGCCTTATAATAATGAAGCTGTATAAAAAGTAAAAAAATATTCACGAAAACATCAACGTAAGAGATACTCAGACGAATAACAGAAAAATTCCTTGGTTGCTGCTTTTCCGGAGAATATAAGGTTCGGCAGTAAACTGTAAAACTTGTAACTATGAAACGCACTCTACTTCAATTCGTAACTTCTTCCATTGTAAAAAAAAGGTCACGCTCTTCCAAAATCTCTTCCCTTGTTGCTGATCAATCTCTAAGTTTTGCTCCAGAACGTCTGCGAAACCACAGGAAAAAAATCGTGGATCTAGAAAAACCCACAGATGGCTCGAAGATGTTTTAAGGAGCATGGAGGTAACGAGCACACAATGTGTCGATGGTTCGAAATGTTCCGCTGAAGTGGCATCAACGTTAGTCACAGGCGAAGTGGATAATCACATGAGGTCTGCAATGGAAGTTATTACAAATCTCAACGTCAGCAGTAGGATTTCCAATTAGCATCCAAGAAATAGCACGGGACAATACAAAAGCACGAGAGAGTAACGAAGGTGAACAAATCGTTCTTGATAGGTCGAAAAAATTGAGCATAGTTCAGAAACTCGCCCCGAATATTCGAGGCTCTCGGAGCTATTTAAACGAATGAATAATATTTAAACTGAAAGCTTCAAAAGTATTTGAATCCAAGTACTCGAATATTACGGTCTTTCTACATTCGATTATTTGAATGTTCGGATATTTGATCATTTGACATTGGATGATTTGAGTAGTCGATTAATTGAAAAGATTTTACCTGTGGACTTTCAGAGTGATGTGAACGTCCTGGTCTCATTTCTAGAGACTATGAATTCTTCCATATATAAACCCTTCTGACATGAAAAGAAAACATATGACGGAAATGAGGCATTTCTGCTCTCTGGAGGGTAGTACTCACTACAGTTAGGGTAAATGAAAATCTAGAGATGCAGAGACAGCGTAATACCACTTCTCTCTTTTTCATGTGATTTCCTTGTAGCCTTGTAGGCAACCCCTCCCGAAATACCCAGGTTACCTGCCGCGGGTAAAAAAATTTATTTATTTATTTGAAGGCGTAATCAAAAGCAAAATTAACCGACCCATGCATAACAGCCATCTTGTATATTCTGTAGAGACGAACATTCATCATTATCATTTATTATAGGAGCTATAGATTCATTTATTACAAGAGCCGCCAGCAGAAACGAAGGACGGATTTGAGATCAGCATCATCAAGTTCATGTTATGAAGCATATCGCATTTAACGGGCCACGAATTTTTTAGTAAATGGCTTCTAGCCAAATAGTCGCAAAATAGCGCTTCAACCAATTTTGACATAAGGTGCTGACATTTATTCCAAACCTTTAAGCTTCATTTGGATAAGCGAGGAACACGTGATCGTGTGTTGCGAAACACCGCTTTGAAACAAATAATTAGAAGCCAAATGAATTGAGAAATAAGCGTCACGCTTCGCAAAAATGAAACCAAGTTATATACGATGAATGAAGTACTACTAAAATCCATAGAAACTACCTAGTGCGACATACAGCTATGAGAAGATCAATAGAACAACTACCTTCTCCTAATACACTTGCTTTTTTTTGAATCCATCATCCCCAACGTCGTCTCCATTCGGAATCATCATACCTTGTTTTCGGGACTACAAACTAAAAAGAAACGACGAAACAGCGGTAAACTCCACTCCAAAAAGTGGGGGAATCGTGGCGTCTCTGAGGGAAAAAGTACAAACAGGACGCTAGGGAGATACGTGATGTCAAGTCGCGAAGACAAACGCCAACTACCACATCGCGCCATTGCTAGCGCATGAATCCACTCGGGACCCATCGCTTTTGAACGTTTTGTTTGTACGCCACGGTTGCGTCGCGACGAAGTATAAACACAGTTAAGAGGCTTGCTTACTTTTACCGCAGCGGCGTCACCGCGGCGGCGACAAAATACCCCCATTGCCATTCCTTGCCGCGCGCCGCTGGGCGACGTCGCTGGGCCCCGCCGCGACAAAAAAAGGTATGCAAGCTCTTGTCGCCGGATCCTTGCCGCGGCGACGCTCCGTGACGTCACTGGCCTATCCTTAACCATGGGCGACCGTCGCCGCGGCAAAAGTCTGCAAGCCCCTTCATAGGTCGGCGATGTCGCCGCAGCATCGCCGGCATGGATCCGGTCGCAAGAGCTCCCTTACTTTTTTGCCGGCGCCCAGCCACGTGCGAAAAGGAATGGTAGTGGGGTTGCTTTGTCGCTGGGCGACTTTTTAAGTTCCTGCATGCTACGGTCGGTTTCACTGCGGGAGGTTGGTAGAAAGACATTGTAGAGAAAAAAAAACGGAAAGGGATGCAGGGCGCAGCACTAGGTGGTCAGTGTCGGTTGGGGAGTACTAAGTCCAGTCGGACTCCGAAATGGGCTACTAAGTATCTACACACTAGGGTTCTTTCAGGAAAAGCAGATAGCACTAAAAAGTGACTTAAATAAGCGTTAGTGAGACGACAAATGATGTTTCAGCAAGAAATGCATACCATTTAGCGGAGACAGCCTAAATCCTCTCAAATTCAAGCTAAAATCCTCGAAAAACCAATCTCAGTACGGAACTGTTTGATCCCTCTAGCACTCGTTGAAACTTGTTATAGGACCTGTCAAATACAAGAAATTGTGATTGGAGCGTGGTTTTTTCTCTCAAACCCGGAACTTTCCCAGGAAATTTCTCTCGTTTGAGGAAGTGTTCCAATACGCTGTCAACTCCAAGAAAAGCGCCTAGGTGGTATCAATTCTCCCCCAAAGTGGCATCTTTCGTTTTTGAGAAACCGTCTTCGTTTTTGAAAAAAACCGTCATTAATGGTCAAAAAATGGTCAAAAGCCACTTTTTGACCATTAATGACGGTTTTTCCAAAAATGAAGACGGTTTCTCAAAAACGAAGTGTACCACTTCGGGGGAATACTTGTTGATGTAGTGCGCATCCATAGTCAAAATTGCAACATGATACGTCTCCTACAGGTTGAGCAACACCTGATTATCATTGGAGCGCACCAGAGTGCAGGGTAGGGATGTAGCAATTGGTTGAACGACACTCATCTTCAGCCGCGATTTTGGTGATCCTTCAGACGTGCATCTCTAAAATCTGCTTTTGTCTAACATCAGTAGACGATTAGCGGTCGGCTACGCCCCGGACATTGGTGCTAAGCCCCCTGAATCTGCAGGACGCTACTAAGTCCTGGTGGTCAATTACCACCTGGTGCTCCGCCCTGAAGGGATGTGGTGCTACACGACCTAGAAGTGAAAGGTACGCAGGAAGCGCAAACCATCAGCTGTAATCTTTTGAAGAGAGATTTTGATATTCTACTTATATTGAAGTTCTTATTAGTATGCCGCATTAAAATATTTTTTTAGCGTGCTGTCAGAGGGAAAAATCCTCTCGGGTCACCTTCTGAAGCTCTCGGTTCGCCCGGTCTGTGTCTTTGAGTGGCCTGCTACAATTGCACTTTAAAGTGTTTTTTGTCTCTCCAAACATCCAAGAAGTCGTCATTTTCGAATATTTCAAAGTAACTTACGAAAAGAGAGAAAATCAGTGTCGTATCAAGATTTTTCCTCGTAAGGAACTTTCGAAAAGGAAGAAAATCAATGTCGTAGTGAGCTTTTTTTGTAATGAAATCACTGCGTACTCGTCGAAGTACTTCAGAACATGGAAATTCCGGTTTAGGTTCTCCAAGAATGAAGGGGTTACCGTCCGCCAGATGGTTTAGTTACATATTCATTAACCACTCCTTCCTCCTTTACCCCCAAGGGGCCCTTCCTTCCAGCGACTGCCCCTTGCAGTGTTTTGTATTCAACTCAAGGAAAGAATCCATCTTTGACGGAAAACTGTCCAGTTCTCGTGATTAAAACAACTGTCTTGGTGCTGTTCTCAGCGAAAGTAAGCGGTGACCGAAACTGACATGACCGACAACACTTGCAAATCACTCGACGGTTATTTTCATGAAGAAAAATTTGAATATTACTCACGCTTCACTCGAAATTTTCATGCAGCTGCTTGAGGGAAAGTTTTAGCTATAGGCAGGTTCTTTTTTTCAATTAGATTGGTAATCTAACAAAATTCCCCTCGGCTCACGCAGTGCTTCATTAAAATCCCTCGGGTCGCCGGTTTTGTCGCACGCTAATAGAAAGGTAGCTAGGCTGCTTACTAGAGTTTTGACCGAATCGAAAAAATTTGAATATTTATTAAAATGTTCGAATATTCGAAAATTCGAGGTTTGCAATAATTCGAAAACTCGGCGGTCCTCAGAAATTCGAAAATTTAAGCATTCGAAAGAAAATTTCGAACGTAGAACTCTTCTGCTGACCCGGCCGGACTGAAAATTCGCTCGGGTCGTTCGGTAGAAGGCCACACCCAAAAATGGAGTTTCTCGGGTTGCTCGATAAGACTAGGAACTTCCTCGTGTCACCCGAACTCCGGTATGGAGACGCGTTTCTGGGGCTGATTGTGATTAGAGCAGAGAATTGTCGTTGGAGCAGGAATGATGTACCTCTGCACGCTGCAGGCATTTCGTGTGCTGATTACAATTATAGGCGTTATTAAGCCCAATAATCAACATATATATTACAAAACGCCTGTTGTAACCAAAGAAGACAGAGTTGCAGTGTAAATCGAGATGTTGAATCCATAGTGGCCTCTTCTCCTCCCACGAATGTTCGGATGATTTTGTGAGATAGAGATAGCGATAATTGCTCCATATTTTCCATCGCCGTACGAACAGTGGTAGCATGGACAAGGAGGAATTCCATACTAAAGATGTTAATTTTTGCCAGGGAAATATATTTTGCACGAAACAATTCCTCCGACTATGTATGCAGTCATCACTAACTCTTGGGAGGTACATAAATAAACCCTTGATGAGTCTTTTTCTTCTGTTAGCGTTCGCTCACTCTTCTGTGCCATATACATATACCAAAGCTATGAATTTGCCGTTATGCGTTTGTCTTTAATCATGATACATCAGCAGACAAGCTTAGAAGTTGGCCGGATCTCACATCCTAGAAGTAGAGATCTCAGTAATGTATAACCTTCACTGACCACACAAGATCCATTAAGGGATTTCTTCTATCACTGACCGAAATGGATTAGTTTGTTTAGAAACGTCTGGGGATTCTCACCAACTAATTGTGAAACACTAGGTATGGCTGGTTGCAGGTTCCACAGTTACAATGTCATTGCGATGTCCAGTCTTGACCGTTTGCGTACAGCTACTCCTACAAATAGATCCCAGGAAGCTTGACGAGCAACTGTACCGCAGTGAAGTGTGCCATGGGTCTGAGAAAATGTGCTTCAGTGGATATGAAGGGGTACTCCTATTGCTCAGGCTACTTGTGTTTCACTCCTATAGGTAATGGTAAATGTGTTGTCTATATTTGGAAGGATCGTCTGGAGTTCCGTATGAGGGGAACGACTTCCATTGCTGGTCAAGAACTCAGAATCCGTGTTGGCCAATTTCCTCTGGTCACGGTAGGTGCACAGTTAGATACAGGAAGCTCCAAATGTCCGCAGTCAAGAGGGGCGTGGCCACGACGCGGCTTTAGGCAGAGACACAGGCGCTCTGCATGCTGCCACCGGTTGTCTGCAGAGTCAGACAAGCCAGAGGCAGCATAGAGAGCGCCTGTGTCTCATCAAGGAGCCGCGCCGTGGCCACGCCCCTCTTGAGCGGAATTTTGCGGAAATTTGGAGCTTCCTGTAAATGTTGATAATTGTGTCCAATAATGCTCATGAAAGTAACCAGCACATGATGTGACCTTGGTACGCAAGGTTACATCACTCCTGCTCCAACGACAATTCGCTGATTTAATCACAATCACCCCAGAAACACGTCTTCATACCGGAATTCGGGTCACCCGATGTTATTGCCTGAGAAGAAGCGCAGAAACGTTCCTTGGACGGCAACACTCCATCGAGTTTCAGACTACGCTGGTGGCATCTGGTGCAGTGGACTGCTCCACATTTGCTCAGCTATGTTTGGACAGCTTTCTTGTAGAAATAAACTTCGAAATGAAAACAATTAACTGAACAACTACATAGATTAGGTCCCAGACAAGTCTGAATTTCCGCTTCTTAGCAGGAATCGTTGCATTCTGGATGTTTTATTTTGTGCAATTCCGCCCTTCATCTAATTTAGACAAGTACGTGGTTTGATGTACCACGTCACTGCGCTATAGAATCACGACTGTAAATAATCTACACAAGGACAGCAGTTGTAGATTTTATCAACATCCCAACGTTGCCACGTCGGCCCTCGAGAAAAGATGTATGTAGCAGCACCCCAGAGGTTCTCGCTGATTTTCCTTGATTCTGTTTCTAAATTAATACTAATCTTATAGTTTGCCCATGGTAATTGCTGTAAGTGACCTTAAAACAATTAGTAAGATGGCGCTGCTGGAAGCGTTGCGATTGGTCCCCCGCGGAATTCCTTGCACGGTATCCCTAGTACACGTCGGCAATGCATTATGATAAGCCATTTTATTCAAATTTTCAAGCAGTCTGACGAATTTTCAAGTGCTGTGGTGTTCGATATAGTCATTTCGAGCTTTTATCTGTTCCGTTACCTATCTCGTAAATTTTGAGTGCTTCATTTCCGTTTCTTCCATCTCGTTAATGTTAACATCTTGCCTTTTTATCTATCCTACTACTCTCTTTCATCTCTAGATTAACTGATCCGCATTTTATCGGCGAAAACCTGCAGTTTTAGGGCAGGATGATCCTGAGATCATCATTTCATAGCACTCTACTGGGTGTGGCGGCTTATCTGTGCCTGTTTGTTAGCACAGGTAGGATTTTTTCCGATTGTTACGTTGAAATCATTAACTTATACGACTTTCAGATGCTGCTCTCGCTGCCATGTCGATCGACTTGGGCTCGGAGTTCATCAAGATCGGCATTGTTAAGCCAGGAGTGCCCATGGAAATTGTTTTGAACAAGGAGAGCCGACGGAAGACGCCGAATATCCTTGTGATAAGGAATAATGAGCGATTGTTTGCCGAAGCCGCAGCTGCTATCGTTAGTTCATATCCATATATCTCTGTTCCTTGCAACTTTCACATACTGGCTCATTTCTGGGTACCTTTTTAGGCTACGAAGTACCCACAATCTGGATTCCAGTACATTCTCTCACTGCTAGCTAAACAAAAAGGCGATCCGAGTGTTGACCTCTACCAGAAAAGGTTCCCCTTCTCGGCTTTCACTTTTGATGAAGTGAGAAACACCGTTGTATTCCCATCTGGGTACGTTTCTTAGAGGTGTTTGCTACTCGTTCGAGTCTTATGCTAACACTGTAAAACATTCTAGCGCTTTAATTTGTTAAGATTCATCTTTTCTTTCTAGTAACGCTACTTACAATGTGGAGACTCTACTGGCAATGGTCTTATGGTCAGCCAAGCAAGACACTGAAGCTTTCGCCGGGCAAAGAGTCAAAGTAAGTTTGAATTGGGCTCGGTGTCATGTTCTAGCGACATAATCTAGCTTAATATCCAGGATTGTGTAATCACTGTGCCCATCTTTTTCAACCAAGCTGAGCGTCGTGCCCTTATGGCTGCTGCTGACATTGCTGGCTTGAATTTGCTTCAGGTGCGCTTCACACAAAGCGACTACCTGTTAACTTTTCCCTATATTTTCTCAACTTATAGTTAATCAATGATGGATCAGCTGCTGCTCTCAATTATGGAGTATTCCGACGGAAGGAGATTACAGACAAGCCACAAAGCATGATGATTTATGATGTGGGAGCCAGTAAGGTAATGTTTACTGGTTTACAGACACGTGTACGTGAAGGTCCTGCATGTATTAGATGACCAAGAATTAAACGATTTGAATAATTCATTATGTTGCCTCCCATCATTTTTCGGAAGCAATTCATGTTGATAAGAGGTCCTTTAGTACACTTTTTTCCATTGCTATGATGGATACATGTTGCCACATTGTACTGTCAGATTTCAGACCACCGCAACTATTGTCGAGTACGTGCTCGAAGCTGATAAAAGCAGCAAAGTGTCAAAGAGTTCGAACCCAGTTGTTAAAACCATTGGTGTCGGCTATGATCGAACTCTTGGAGGGTACGAGATCACGCTGAGATTGAGAGAGCACCTTGTGAAGGTAATGATTCCCAACTATTCTTTCTAAAACCATACTGTACTCATATTTCCTAAACTATACTCATACTTTTCTGTTATAGGTATTCCGCGACACCGTCAAGACCTCCACTGATATTACTACAAACGCAAGGAGCATGGTGAAATTATTGAAAGAGGCTGAGAGAGTTAAGCAGGTCTGATATTTTTGCTGAGATTTTTGATTAATGTACTTCTTAGCCAATGTCCATGTTGTTTACATTGTCATTTCAGGTTTTGTCTGCTAACAAGTTCCACTTCGCCCAAGTAGAAGGTCTCCATGAAGAGCAGAACTTCAGAGCTAAGGTAACTGCCAGCGTTCCATTGCATGGTGTAACAATTGTTTGCTAAATTATTGCTTATGGAGCCGCTGATTTCGATTCTAGGTAACCCGTGAGGAGCTAGAGGAAATGATTGTAGATTTGGAACCTCGCTTCCTTCAACCAATAAATGATGCGCTGGCTATGGCTGAAAAGACTATGGATCAGGTAAGTTTATCTCCTCGATTTCCGTTTTTACTTTTCATTAACTTCAAATGAAGACTTTTAGATAGACCAATTTGTTTTGATGGGTGCTGGTACTCGAGTACCGAAGATCCAAGAGCTTCTGAAGACGCTTTTGAAAGAAAAGGTCAGATAATTTCGTTGTACCAATAACCATTTTTTTGACACTTCTGCGAGTTAGAAGGAGTAATCACTGATAAAATATTTATTTCCAGGAAATAGGACGCTTCCTGAACACCGATGAAGCTATAGCTCTTGGAGCTGTCTATCAAGCTGCTGATCTTTCAAAGTCTTTCAAAGTGCTTCCGTTTGGTGTCAAAGAATTGATATTGTTCCCCATCCAGGTACGCAAAGTCTTTCTCATAAACGAGAATGGATGGCTATTCGTTCGTATTGCCTGAATACCTTTCCCACCTGTCCCAACATCACACGTTTTCCGCATCCGTTTCTTTCTCCTGATACACTCGGCAATGTTGAAATGGACTACGCAACCTTATTCTATTTTCTGGTTAGGGTACGTGCTTTGCCTTAGGTAACCTTCAAGTCGAAGACTGAGGATGGAACTCTCAAGGATGTTACGCGCCAGATTTTCGGTTATAAAACCTTTTATCCCACGAACAAGAAAATCGTTACGTTCCAGTCGTACAGTGACGACTTTGAGGTTTGAGTTTGAGTTGTTTTGAAAAAAATGCGGCAAAAAAAGAACCATCTTAAGGTTTATCTTGGATATGGTTCACTGGAGCATCTGAACGAGGATCAGAAAAAGTTAGCTATCTCTCATTTCTTTCTAAAGTTCATAATATCATTTGCCGTGCTCCAGACAATTTGGATCTATCTATTTGGCGAATGTTGCTGTGAAAGGACTTGCACCTGCCATTGAGAACAATGGTACATGTGCCGAATGCGATATTAAGGTCAATTTTTTGCTGTGAGAACGAGAGCCCACTTCTCCAGCTCTGCCTTAACAGTTTTTTTTTGTTAGGGCGTGAAGGCGACATTTGCCATCGATCTTTCGGGAATTGTTTCTGTACCGAAGTCAGAGTTTGTTGTGGACAAGAAGCCAACGCCTGAAGGTTGATCACAGTCTTCTTTTCCCCGCGGTTTATCACCTTTTCCGTTTATAGAGCTTGCCGCTTATGATGAAGCCTTAAAACAATACGAGGAGGCTGAGAGAATTAGGAAAGAAGAGGAGGAAGCAGAGAAGAAAAGGAAAGAGGAGGAGGAGAAAAGGAAGAAGGAGGCGGAAGCTAAGAAAAATGAGACAGGTGAAGGAGAATCGGAGAAGAAGGAGGGCGAAGAGAAGGATGCGAGCGCTGAAAATAAGACTGATGGTACGACCACAGCCACTGAGGAAGGTTCCAAGACTGAAGAAGGTGAAAAGGAAACCAAAGAGGAAAAGAAGGACGAAAAGAAGGTGACTGTCCATCTTAATTTGCCGTTATTATTTGTTTTCCTAAAATTATTGTCTCAGCCAGAAAAGAGGAAGCCTTTGAAGGCCCCAGTTCAACCAAAAGTAAAAACACTAAGAATCCATCTGAATACCACGGCGAGTTCGAAGGACTTTCTGGACCTCGACGAAGAACAAATCAAAGCGGCTAAGAAGATGTGAGTCCTTCGAACTTTTCTTTCTGTACTGAAGAATTTATGGTAATATCACCCTATGCATTGCAGTCTAGCTGATTTCGAACATGCCGAGCAAGAAAAACGAAAGCACGAAGAAGCTATGAATGCTTTGGAAGGATTGGTAAGTGTTGCTCTATTATTAGTAAGCGTGAGCTTTCAGAGTGCAAATTACCACCTCGCGTTTAGGTTTATGACCTTGCTGTAAAGATAGAAGATGGAGAAGAATTTGCGGAATATTTGACGAAAGAAGAGAAGGAGAAGATCGCGGAGGAGGTTTGAATCTCAATTTTGAAGACCGCTAAGAACTCTTGGTTACTACTGGTGTCTTCAGCTGAAAAGATTACGTGCTTGGATGGAAGACGAAGCAGGTATTGCTACTCCCACTGAGGAGTTCGTATCGAATAAAGCTATTCTAGACAAGCTCACGGCTGCTGCACATAATAGGAAGAAGGAGAGATTGGTAAGCTTTACTGATCTACTCTCGCTGGTTCTTCATTTTTATTTTGTGTGGTGCATATGATTTCAATGTGACTAGTAAGAATGAGACGTTCGCGTCAGACAATATAACTTAGTTGGTTTATTGAACAAATACTCGGGATAGCTGGGAAAGCCATAGGCGTAGCATCCGAAGACAGCGTGATGGCAGGGTCATTCACTTCTTATTCTTTTCTTTTTTTTTTCTCTCTTTTCATTCCTTGACATTGCACGTAGGCTTTTTTATTTTACCCTTCCTCGTAATTATTTTATCTGGGCTGTAGATCCGATTTTCGATTCGAGGCTCTGAAGGTGGAGAAAATTTTAAAAAGGTCGTATTGGTAATACGAGAAACGAGTGCGTTCGGTATTTATCGTCTGTATTGGAATATTTGACGATGACTAAAGATAGTGTCTGAGCTCAAAATCGTTTTCATGTGTTTTTTTTTTATACAAAAAGAATCTTCAGCAGACGCTGATTACAATAGTTTACATGACACCGTACAGAGTTATAGGAAAATCAGTTCTTGAGCTACCTCTTCTATGGAGAAGACGAGATACCCTTTGAGGCATCTCGGGTTCTCCATAGAAGTATACATGATTGTTGATATCGATCGCTGACACCTAGCGACTCGCTAAAGCAGATGTCTCGATGGGCATTCCAAATTCTCCACCAAAAAAGCTCAAGAAAGTGTTTTCTACAGCCTATTAAGGAATTATGTATATATCATTGTGGTCAGCATCTCCCGAAGATTGTTTTCGTATGAGAATCTTGAAAACAAATCTCAGGTGCGACACTGCTATGTTCCACATTTCCCTTGTTCTCACGGGTTCTCTATAATTAGAATTGCCAGAAGATGTAGGTGGCAGTAGTGTGTAATATTTCCCGCAGAATGGCGAAAAACCCACTTTTGAGCGCCTTATTTTTGACGAAGCTTCGGGAGGCTTAGGGACGTTCATAGGAGCGCATAGCATTTGCCACACATGCCACACCTAGAGGTTAGCTCAATGGTCCGCATTGTTGAATAGTTCTTTTTTTTAAACATAGATGCACGGAGAAACCGCCTATTGTTGAATTCACTGTGACGTGCGGATGTGGTCGTTTCAGTTATATCCAAAAATGGCCGAGGCCATGAATAGCTTGTTCAACGAGTCGCGAACGTTCTTCACATTTGCTCTCAACTTGACGACTACTGATGATCCCGTCTTCACAGAAACCGAACTTGAGGTATAGCTAGCTAATCGCGTGACTATTGTGAAGCATTCATAATCCTGGAAGTGTAGGTGCTGTCCAAGTTAATCAACACCACAACGGAATGGTGGGAGGAAAAACGCGCTGCTTATGATAAGCAGGCGAAGCACGAGGAACCCGTCATGACTGCGGAGGAAATAGCAACCAAAGTATGATGCGCAGTCAGTTTGGTTTCATATCCCGGGCTACTTTCGGTTTTTGTTTTAGATACGCGATCTCGACCGTGAGGTTAAATATCTATTGAATAAAATGAAGAACTTTAAACCAAAGAAGAAAGTGGAACCAAAGGATTCCGAAAAAACAAACACTACTGACGGATCTTCGACAACTGAAAAGAGCACTGAGTCTTCCAGTGAAAACAGTGAAGAAGCGGAGAGTAAGACAGCTAACGTAAGTGCAGTTAAATTCTTAAAAGTTATTATGGAAGAGCACACTGTTGCGCGGTAACTCAATCTAGAGCTTATACTCAGTGTACCTGGTATGGTTTGATTTCAACAAAACAGTTAAGAATTAAAGAGAAGCATTCAACTGTTAGGGTGTAGCAAAAAAAAACAGTTGAATTAGCATTTTTTTCCTCAGCATGTATTAATTTGCACCTTTAAGGAACGTCGTTTTCAACGGTACTGTTTCAAACTAGCGTATAGTTTTGCCACATCATTCATTTCCATCTTTCAGGATACAAAGGCTGATGAGAAGGAAGAAAAAGAGCATGATCCATCAGAATTGTAGACGTTGCTGCAATCATAGGCTTTTCTCGTGCAGAATACGGGGTAATGCATTACTCTTGAGTAATCGTACATATTGTTAAATTATTAATATTTATTCGTTGTTGGATAGCTTTTTGCACGATTGTTATATTTATTGTAGGCATTTTTCATAAAACCAGCTGGACATGTCGGTTTTGGGTGATATGGTTGGAAGTCACTTTGAGCTTTGTTGGTGTCGTGTTCTCTTTCTCTTCATCGTTTTCATTCTGTTGCTCCTTATGCATAAATTATAGTTGTTTAGTAGGGAATGGTTTCCTGCTGTGTAGCCTCACAAACTCTGAGCCACCGCTATTGGCAAAGAAGTGTAACCTGCGGTTGAGCTTAGCCCGCGTAATAGAATATTTGACGGCGCTGCCTCTGGTGAGAGAAGGTCTAGGTGAACAGAACGTCTCAGGTATAATTTGGCTCAACCCATTGATGATTTTGTGGAATAGTATGAGATGAAACTTCCGTCTCCTACACGCTAACGAAGGAAGGTGGTGATTTGCATTCCATTTTTCATGACTGGTAATCCCTTCATACAGGAAATCCAGTGTCCTAGTCATGAGTTTCGTAGCGAAAGTGTTCTGAGCCCTCAAGTTCGGCGAGTGTGGTAAGTTTGCCTCTCCCCCTCGAGAATGGGTGGCCAAATTTTCGAAATTACTTTACAATACAAGTAAAAATCTTGTATTAGTTTATTTTTAATTATTATTAAATATTAATTATTATCATAATTAATATTTTTATTAACTTTATTTTCCATTTGAGTCCCCAAGACCCCACTTTTTTCCCACGCGTCCCCACCCCTCATCTCGCCCACTCTCTGCGTCCCCACTGGTTTGTGTCTGTTGAAAACCGCGGTGCTACATCCTAAAATTGGGCGAACAAGCAGTTCTTTAGTGAAACAGGTGCTAAGAGCTCTGAATAGATTGTATATACAATCTCCTTTAAGCCTTAGATGCGACATGGTAGCAATGCGTATGAAAACAGTTTCTTGACGATTAGAAAACCGAGATCTTTAATCTAACTTGCTGGATTCCAGAACCTCTAGTAGAGCAGATCCCATCAGAGTTTTTGGGTCCAAGATATAGAACATTTGTCATTTATTCGCACAGTGTATGTTTTCAATCAGCTGACCATTCTTGTGCAGCTTTAACTGCAGTTTGCAGTACTTCTAGGTGTTTCACCGAGTCTGAAAATAGTGTGGTATAATTTGAGATTATCTGCCAAAACACTACACTTAACATGCCTATTTAGTACAATTCAAAGCAGTCACAGGTGTACATGTTGAGCAAAACAGGAGAAAGGATTTCTCGTTGAGGTACTCCACTGACCATTTTGCGAGGTTTAGGGAAGGAGTAGTTCACACGAATTAAAATATAGCTTTCCGATAGGATCGAACGAATCTACTTAACACTGTATGGGTGGATATCCACCTGCTGTGGCATCAAATTGAGGTTTCGGGAAGATCAAAAGCTTCGGAAAAATCAAGGTACACAATAACTTCAGTTTTTCCATCGTGAAGAGCGCGAGTCCGATCATTCAGACTCTGAATCATAGCGGTGAACATCGTCTTGCCAATTTCAAACCTGTGTTGGTATTCTGAGATCACAGAAAACTCTTCAAGATGTTCAACAGTTCTTCTGTTAAGTTTTCTCTTAAGGTCCTTGCAAAGATAGAGTGATGCTTATAGGGGGAAATTTTGGAGGAGGGGAGTGGTGTGGTTTCTTTGGGATGGGTGTCACAAAAGAAAGTTTTCACCTAGACTGTACTCCAGACCGCACAGAGCTGAGGTTGAAAATCCAGTCCACTGATAATTGAAGCAACATTTTTGATAAAGTAAAGGAGAGAATCCTCATTTTGGGGTACTTGGCGTCTGCACTATGACCCTACGGTCTCGTCGCTGGGCGTAAAGAACTTTTCGAAGACATCTGCAAAGACCTGCACCTTTTGCAGATCTACTGTAACAATGGTATCATATCCTCTCAGAACAGGCCCTAACTTCGCCACCTAAACCAGGGTGTGTTTGGGAACAACCGAACGTGTGCTACTATGAGGGCACAGTATACACGCTTTTGAGATAGTCTGCCCACTCGACATTCTCTCCCTACCTTCATATTACGGTGGTAAATAAGAAATGAGCGTTTTAGAATGAAATATTTTCTAAAAACGAAGGTGCAATACTAATCACTATATAGTAAAACTCATCTGTTTGTGTGTTTGTCTGTAATCGCTTATATCTCACGATCCAGAGGACAAACACACATGAAACCTATACCGTTCGACTCAGAATTGTGCCCTCCTGTGCAACGTCAGGGTCTTTGCCGTTTCCGAGAAAAACGACTTCATCGATTTTTGGCCCCCTATCCCCATCACTATATAGTAAAACTCATCTGTTTGTGTGTTTGTCTGTAATCGCTTATATCTCACGATCCAGAGGACAAACACACATGAAACCTATACCGTTCGACTCAGAATTGTGCCCTCCTGTGCAATGTCAGGGTCTTTGCCGTTTCCGAGAAAAACGATTTTATCGATTTTTGGCCCCCTATCCCCATCACTATATAGTAAAACTCATCTGTTTGTGTGCTGTAATCGCATATCTCACGATCCGCGCTATCTCTTAAATTGACAATGATTGTCATTTAAGAGAAGCGCGGCGAAGCTGCGCTTCGCACAATTCTGAGTCGAACGGTATAGGTTTCATGTGCGAATCTTTTCGTCTACAACGAGAAAAACAAGGAAGAGTTGTGCTCAGTGACTGAATCCTTGGGGGTCTCTCCGTGTGCAATCAAGAGTTTTGGAAGGGGTTGGGTGGGGAATTTATTTTCCTATGCAAGACTAGGCGATTACCAAAGCAACACAGTTTTAGTACACCTATATATACCAACTTGCTATAGCAACATGATTTAGAGTGCACAAGCATACCGCTTAACTTCTTTCTGTGAGTGGACGAATGGACGAATAATCACGGCACTACTCAACTTTACTGGCCCCAAAATCTTCAAAGATTTTTTTGGCTGGGACTTTCCATAGAGGGGGAGGGGGTTGTCTGAGGTGCTGAGCACGAATATCGTATCCATTTTGCACCATAACCCCATTTTTGCATGGGTTACGGTAGGTGTACGGTAGGAAATTGAGAGAAAATGCCGATATCGGGTAGAAAACGGAGGTGGCTTGCAAAATAATGGTGGTTTTCGTCGTCGGCGTCAAAAAACCCCACTACGCAAAATTTGAGAGGGTTCCTTGAAGTACCATATCTACAGTACATCTACCGTAACCATTAAAAAATGGGGTTATCGTGCAAAATTTATACGATGTTCGTGTTCAGCACCTCGAATAACCCCCCTACGTGAAGTTTCAGCCAAATTTTTTTTTGAAGATTTTGGGGCTATGTAAAGTTAAATAGCGCAAATACTCACTCCTTTCCGAGTGCGCTACGTTTCGATCGATTCTGAGTGAATCATCTGGACACATTTAACGAAAGAATGATGCAAACATCAATTATATACAACAAGTGCTCCGACTCGCTTACGGCGAGCTTCGCAACTGTATGCTTCATCCGTTTTGACGGATGGAAAGTAAGGTAGCTGAGTAGCCGGAGGCGAGTCGGAGCACTTGTACCTTAGTATTGTTGAACCTTTGACATCTTCCGCACAGAGAATGACTGCTCCCGTGTGGAATGTCGCAGCACCATAACATGAAATAGCGGCACATTGAATTTTGGCTTCGTCACGGTTTTGGACTTTTCTCTGCCATGAAAAGCTTTGCCAACGAAAACAAGCTGTTGCCTGATAGCACAAGGCCTGAGCTATTAAGCGGTCACAAGCGCGATTTCAGATTCCAGAGGTGGAGGGCAGTGTAGTCGATGAATCGGTTGGCAGTCACAATCTCGGTTCAGTTACCCAAATTCGAGGCCATTTTCGAGTAATCAATTGTCACATGGATTTTGTGAGATGACAAAGCAGAATTCCCCTAGTTTCTGACATGAAAGGTGGCAGTGCTCCGCTGCAGTTTTACCTTCTTCAACGACAAAATGCTGAGAATGGTGAGCGCAAAATTTCGAGCGGTCTTCTTACAAATTTCTTAAAATAATCAGGAATGAATGTTTATTTGATTTGATGAAATGTATGTCGGACAATTCGCCACGTGCTGCTCTTTTAGGTGATATCGGATGTTTGACAGGAGAATTTTGACAACTCTTCCATAAAGACGTCGAAAGTTTAGGCGGCATTCCGATTTTGCCACCCTAATAAATAAGAATCAATGGAGGACGTGCTTCAAACGACTTGCACAGTTACAACCTTTGAGCTGCATATGTCCACAGGAGCGAGTGGATGGGCAGCTAGGGTCCCGGTTGCTTAACATAATTGACATTATGAACACATCACACCACCTTTCTGCATACCTCACCCAGTCATGTAAATATTACTAAATAACGTGAATATTACTGAGCATCTATGAGGTAACATCGGTTTTTTTTTTGCATTTTTTTTCCAAAAGGAGCGATACCTTCATTCGTGAGCGGACAATCAAGAAAGGTGATCTCACATCCCCTCTAGCAGACACTTCACCACCCTGTTAGCATATCTTTTGTTTTTCGTTCCAGTCCTTGACGATAAAGAACGAATTGCTATCTAGGCAAAAACTCCGAACAACTTCAAAATTGACATGTATTCCATGAAAATAGCTTCATTTTTCTTCTTTATTTTTGTTCTACCCTTTAGTGTTGAAGGTGTGAAAGATTATCCTGGATCCTGTATTCTTCAGAGATGCGGAGATGCGTTTGATGAGATAGTAATAATCCTCCGGCTTTACTAGCTTGCTCGCAAATTCTCACGCACAATAGCTGGAGCAAAATGCAGGAAACCCACAAGCAGAGCAACGGGAGGCTCTTTTCAAATTGAAATCTGGATTTTGTTCCATTAAAATGAGGAGAATTGTTTCATTGTTGGCATGACCCATAGTGTGAGGAGCGGTATTAGGGGTTGTACTCACCTACTCCACCATTGCAACACTGTAGCTCAATGGTAGAGTCATTGAAGCATTCCAGCATTTTATGTATGCAGTAAGAGAATCATCAGCAAAAATTCTGGGAACCAAGTTTCCAGCTCAGTGAAATTCTGCGGGCATGTTCGTGCTTATTCTTATCTGTTTTGTGCTACAGAGAACGAGTTACTTCCGCAGACTTGCGAGTGCATACGTCACCTGTCCTCCAGAATCGCCCCACTCGACTGATAGCAGTGTCATGATATTGAATCCTCTTTCATGCCTTGTTCAGAACGTTCATGAATTGTTGAGATCGTCGGTTTGTCAACGAATTGCTGCATGTTTTTTTTAATACTTTGTGTACACCTCCGTCCGCAATTATTTAATGCGTCTGTGGCATTTGTTCGATAGAAATTTTGTGGATTCCATCAGCTTTTTCCTAAGGGGATGTGATTTTTGCCAACTGTCAGCGGCGAGTGCGTTGCGATTTCTCCTACATGATAGCGGCGATAAGATATCGTCGTGAGTTCTTTATTGTCTTTATTGCGTGAATGCTTCATTTCAACAGAAACGTTTTCGTTTCTCATCTGTTGTTGCTTCGATCGGTGACAATCTTTCTTTCCTCTATTCGTTATCCCAGGATCATAATCTTCACTGGTAGAAGACTCGTGGTGCTCACGTTCTTTTACTTTTTGAATACCTACATGTATATCAATTCAACTGCTAAGTTGCCTTTCTAGTTAGCATTTTCCTCTGCTAATTTACTCAATCCACATGAAACCCAACACCAACCACAAGCTGATTCGTCCATACTGCGTCACTGCGCATCACCTGACTCCGTTTCGTTTTGTCGCCATTTAAAGCATGTTTCAACATGACGTTTTCATTTCCGAAGTTCTGCCTAGAATGCGAAAACCACCTGCGATCAGCTGTGACCTCATCACCACAAGCGACAAGAAAACGGTTTGTGCACTTTTTTTTGCTTTTTTATGGACTTAGTGATTCATCCATTTATTCGCTTTTTCCTACGTAGAGAATAGTCACGGTAGATAGTGGTGAGCAATGGCGACAACAATGAAAGAAAAACTTCTGACTTGCCTTCTCTTTTTGCGTTGGGTTTTTTCTTCTCTTTTTTTTACCTTGTTCGTCATTCCACACTTGGCCACTCAGTTATCTTCTTGCGACCGATTTTTTTCGAGTTCTCTGCGTTTTCGAATTTTCAATTTTTCTCGTCAAAAGATCAAAAAAAAACATTTGAGCCATGCACTATTTCTTGTACTGTCTGAAAAGGATCCTCAATTTTTTTGTGACGCAGTGAACTTGTGGGTGTTCTAAATCAGGCAGATACGGTGATAGTCTGATTATTTGGTTGAACTATGTAAATACTGTTTACATCACCCATTAGTCCTTGGTATCTTCTGTCTTGAGTTTGCAGAAGTTTCCAGTCCGTTTGTCCCCGTTTTTCCACTGCTTTGTACGTGATTGTCTGTTTTTTTTTGAAGTAGTGAGTGAATGCCTGGGAACCTTTCGCTTTCTTAATTTAATATTTCCCTTCCATCACTATTTTTGTTCAAGCATTTTGAAAATTCACTGCTTCTGCGTTTCAAAAACTTCCAAGGAAAGCCTGCTTGTGTATAATTCCAGTGCTAACCTTGAAACTTGACAACTTAGCCAAATTGTCTTTGCTTACTACAATCAGCCTCAAAAGAGAACTATGAGGATATCATATTCTCGTGCTTGCTTGTCCAAAGAATTTTTTAAAATCGTTCTGATCATCCTTCCTAAGTTCTGCTTATCTTCGGGAATTTCCTGAGGTTAGCAAGAGCTAATTCCATCCGTTACAGCATTCAAAAAAAAAATAAAATCACGTAATGGATAGTTATGAAGTACACTTACATAAACATGTAGAAATAGAAGGAGTGGGAATTTCGACGGAACATTGAATTAATTAAGCATTGCCTTGTCATTAGAAGCTCTATTAAACTTTTTACAACTTTTCGGCCGGTGATTTGATGGTTTCATCCGCCTTACTCATATAAGGCAAATTTGCTGTAAGTCACGCTTTTCCGCCAATAAGCCTATCACGTGCACTCAGCCGCTATCAGCAAGAAGTGAGTGCACTGAGTTCATCCGGAAAAATGCTAGCAATGCGTTCTCTTTTGATTGAGAAACACTGCTTATCGATCAAGACTTTCAGATATTTGCCATTCGAGTTGATTCAGGACCGTTGATCAGGAAGAAAATCGAGGATTATGAGAAACTCTACAGTAAGGTGAGTCATAACAACTCTTTGAAGAGAAATTTCCATACTCTGGGACCTGTCAGAATCCAACATTTAAGTTCAAAGACAACCTTCCTGTGACGACTGCTGCTCCTCCAAAGAAGAAGCTGCTGCAAGCAGATACAAAATTGCAGGAAAAGAGGCGACAATGGATTGTTGCATTATCCCAGACGTTGCTCAGCAGTTACTACAGCAAGTGAGAAGTCTTCGTTTTTTCTTGTCGTTCACACAGCAACTGATGGCAGAATGAATAGAACAGATACGGATGATTTGACGGATGTTTCTTTCGATGCAGATTACTTGCGTTGAGATATGTATGTTTATTTGCGTCGCCGTAACTACGTATGAGCAGCTTTGTTGCTAGAGGGTTGAGCCGGATGATGAATGAGGTATTCGAAATAGAATATTCGATTTTGAAAAAGGACAAACTGCAACATTCGAAAAAACTTGTTTGTTTGAAAAAAAAAAGTTTTGGGAAAGAAACAAGAATGGTTGCCAAGCTTTCACTTTTGGCAATATTCAATATATCCAGCCAGCTTCCAAGTTATTTCCCAAATTAGCTGATTTTTTTTTTGAAATTATCCGACTCAACAGACTATGTGGTTGCTGCCATCTCTTTCTGTAAGTTAACTGAAAATTACGCTATTGGCTGTCATTCTCACCCGAAGACTCATCGCTCACCCGAAGACACATCGTCTTGAAGACTAGTAGTTTCTCAGAATAGCTTCAAAAGATCACTTAAAAGCTGGTTTAATTTTTTTCTCAATTTTTTTCCTATTTTTTCTTCTTTTCTTAATTTTCTCGCTCATGGCTACCCTACAATGCGACAGCCATACGTGCATTCTGCTCATACCAGGGTTCTACTCCGGCGGTACTTGCGCAGCGATAACTGTTCGCACATACGTATATTCTTGAGTTGGAGTAGCACGTATATGTACTGTAATTAAAATTTATCAGATCATGAGTGAAGAAGGAACAAAGTACAGCTGTCGCGGTTGCAGCTGCTAGTGCCAGTTCTTGATGCGCCACGCGTTCGACTTTGATTCGGAATCGCAGATGCATTTGACTGCTCATTTGCCCCATATGATGACTATGAATAAATTTCGAAGTGTGACATCAATTCCTGAAATGAGCACATTAATATATGGAGCTCATTAAAATGAACTGTTTCCATAACATCGACATGTTCCCCCCCCCCTCTCCCCATGTGGTTATCCCTTGCATACTAATGATTGATCAGGTATATGGGGGCAGGTAGCCAGAATGGCACAGATGCTGGAGCTGAAAATGGAAGGGATGGAAGAGTGTTGCAGTTCCGCGCTAGATTCACGCTAATGATCCTCCGTTCTTATGGACTTCCTTCAATTAGATTTTTTTTGCAATTACATCCTCTTGCCTGATGCATTTGATGTGTATGGATAGAAGACCTATTTGAACCGTGGCAGATACCGAAATATTTATTTTATTTATTTATTTATCTAATACACCAAGAAAAAGGTGCACCACAATATAACAGCTTGTGCGTACTCGCAAATGGGTATACAGTAAGTGTACGCTATATGGGTAAAAATCAAACCTAGCTGGTTAACATTTTAAATATGGGCATTCTTACTCCACTTAATGGCACTAAAGAACGGGAATTTTCATAGAGAAACAAGACACCCCAATGTACACAAACCACCCCTAGATGACCAAAGTAGCACTACTACCAGTTGGCAGATGCTGTAAGGAACTGGAAGAGGATAGCCAGATATACCCGTACCAGCCAGCCACGTACCATCCAGCAATTTGCTTTCCGAACATGATGGAACTTCGGCACGCAGGTATACTGACTGAAACCCCCTGCGGAACCATCATGTTGGGCAGCCAGCAATCCTCAGATAAACAGCGAGCCATTTGCGGTAGAGGCTAGTGTTAGTTGTAAGCAGGTGGAAAGTATGTGTAACTAAGGGTGCAGAAATTAGTGGAACAGCTAGTTAGGATCACGTTGATTAGTGCGATTAGTGGATAACCACAAAAATACATAACCAAACAAGCGTGGATTGAAAGAACACAGCAAGATATTCACAAAAAGGGAAATAAATCAGAAGCAAACAAGAATACGGAAAGGTTATTGTGGAAAACAGACAGCAGTAGTAGATAGAAGTAGTACATGGTCCATGCATTTTGGAACAACTCTAAACGAAGTAGGACATCGACCATAGACAAAACGCCACACGCAGCAACGTTAGCTGAGACGCACTGAAATGAAAGGAAAGTAATAGCCTAGGTCATAGTGAGGTAATGATCAAATGATAAACTGCTAGCTCTGGAGCGTTCTCGAACTGTAGTTAAAAGCAGCCGTTGAGACATGCAGATGGTTCTGAAAACCCTGGAAGCAAAAGTGTCAGCCAATATCAAGTAAATGCAGCAATTCCAGGCTCATCAATTTGTTCTTGAAACTATTGCTATGTTCAGCTTGGAACACATTCTGGGGCAACCGTTGCAACCACCTGGCCCCTCGATAGAAAATGTTGTGGAATGTCAATGAGAAATTTTTGCGCTTAATGTTTCCATAGTGCAAGTTGAATCCGCCAGATCTTTCACTTGTCGGCACAAATAACCAGTATTTGCTAGCTTGTAGTTTGCTTTCTTTCTTCAGAATGCGAAAACAGAATACTAAATCTGCGAGTATTCTACGATATGCAAGGCTTTTCATATTGAATTTCTTTAGTCGTTCATTGTAACTAGGTGGCTCATCGTGAGGAGAAAGGCGTTTAAACAAAATCCGCGTAAAAGTCTTTTGAACTTTCTCGAGTTTTTCGATGTACTTCCTTAGAAACGGACTCCATACTTGGGAGCAGTACTCCAAATGAGGCAGAACAAATGATTTGTAAAGACGAATAAGAATATGGGGGTCGGTGCTCTTCACGTTACGGAGAAGAAGAAAAAGGGAAGAATATGCCTTCTGCACAGCGTACTCTATGTGCCTAGAGAACTTGAGGGTGTTGTCTAATAAAACGCCTAGATCTCTGGTTTCACAGCAAGATTTCAGTGTGCGGCCATTCATCTCATATTCCATTAAATCACCACCACCGAGGTGCAGAACCGAACTTTTGTCAAAATTAATCGACAAGTCCCAGGTTGACGCCCATTCAGACAAATTCACAAGGGAAGTTTGTAATGCAGATCGTACCTCTACACTATCTTCAGGAGAGTAAATCCCATAGATTTTAATATCGTCTGCAAACATTTTCACTGTAACATGCAGGGATGTTTTCAGAATATTGGGCAAGTCTATAGTGTAAAGAAGAAATAGTAGGGGGGACAAGACCCCACCCTGGGGAACACCACTCACGCAGCAAAATTTGCTAGAGTATTGGAGCCCGACCTTTACAGTCATATGCCTATTAGTGAGATAGGAATGAAGCCAGTTTAGGAGATTACCACAAACACCAAGTAGCTTGAGCTTAGCAAGGAGCTTGGAGTGACAGACTTTGTCAAATGCCTTTGCCAGGTCTATATAAATCACGTCAACTGCCTTACCTTGATTGAGAGCTAAACTCCAATAGTAGATGCTGTCAGCCAAGTTAGTGGTGGTAGAGGCGCCACTAAGAAACCCATGTTGTTCATTAGGAATCAGATTGAATTTCCTAAGCCAATCCAGCAACCTCTCTCTAATGATTTTCTCCATCGCTTTTACAGGTGTGGGTAGCAGGCTGATAGGACGGAATTGACTCACAAGCTGCGCCCCATTAACCTTAGGTATTGCTGTGACAAGTGCTTCTTTCCATAAATTCGGCACTTCTCCCAAAGTCATCGAAATATTGAATATGTGGGCAAGAGGAGAGCACAGAGAAGATGCACATTTTTTATACACAATCTGCGGAATCCCATCGAAAGTCTCAGTAAGAGAGGGTTTAAGACGCTGAAGAACTCTAAGCACATCAGAGGGGTGGAAAAACACATTACTACAACGGGATGAGATTGGAACTGTACAGTTGGTCGTAGGAAGATTATATGAATAAGCAGATGTAAATACGCTGGTAAAGTGGGAGCCAAGAGCTTGAGCTTTGTCGGAATCACTCAGAAATATATTTCCTAGGTGGTCTTCAAGTACTGGGAGGTTGGAATTTGGTTTGAGTTTACGGTTTACGTATGCATAAAGGCGTTTAACTGAAGTTTTGGCTGCTAGGCGACGCTCTTTGTTGGCTAAAAATTTTTTCATATGGTGATCGATGTCAGAACATACTTTTTTATAGAGGGGGTTACTCAAAGGATCAGCTAATTCATGGAAAAGACGTTGTTTTTGGAGAGTCAAAGCTTGAAGCTGAGGCGGCAAACGGGGAACGTATGCGTTACGAACCTTTAAAGGAACGAAAATGGATAATGCAGTGTAGATTGAACGGCAAAACCGAGAGTAGATATCAGAGCAGGAAAGGTATTGGTCAAATAAGGAAAGCCAGTCGATTTTAGCTAAGTAGGAGTTAAGAGAAGAGTAGTCGACGTCAAGAAAGTCAGGTAGGGGCACTGAAATATTCTGATAGTTTTCACACACTTCGAAGCATACTATTTTATGGTCGGACAAACCGAGTGGTGGAAGGGTATGCACATCAGAGACAACAGGAGAAGAAGAAAGCACAACATCAAGAGTGTTTCTGTAGTGGGTTGGCACGGCGACGTTTTGCACGAAACCACAGCTCGAGAAGAATTCAAGAAATGAGGCAGAAGCAGAGTTCATAGAGACATTCTTACTCCAATCGATTTGCAAGTTAAGATCTCCAAGAATAAGAGTATTCGTGTTGCAAGATGCAAAATAACTCAGCAGTTCAAGTAGTTTATCATCATCATTTTTACTTGAGTTTGGTGGGCGGTACACCGCAGTGAACTGAATATAGGATGCTTTCTCAGGGTGAAAAATATTGATGGTTAGCAAGTCAGCTAGTACATCCATGTCATGCCTTACCACATTGACCACTAAATGACCTCTAGCAAGACAGCATACTCCCCCACCCACTCTTTGTCTTCTATCAGAGCGATAAATAGAATAGGGTAAATGTCCAACTACTTCAGAGTCAAGAATTCGCGAGTTCAACCATGTCTCTGTAACGAAAATTAGATCAGGCTTTTGTTGACATGCAAATGCTTGTAAGAGATGGATTTTGTTAACCAGGCTACAGGCATTTATTAAACAGACCTTTAGCTCGGCGGGGGAACCGTGCATGCCTAGGCGTTTCCCGAGCGACTACGGGGAAGCTCGGAGACATGCACAAGTTCACTACGGTACACCACCCACTCAGGTTTGGGTTTGCCTTTGTTCCGCTCTCGCGCTTTCTGCCTCAATTCATAGTCGCGCTTCCTCTCCTCAGCTGTCATGCTTTTCCTTATGTAGATGTCGGGAAAGCCTGCTGGACGAAGAAGACGCGCATTGGCTAAGGCGGTGCGCCAGAAGAACTTCGAAGGTAAGACAACCTTAACCAAGCGAGGGTGTGTGGGGTTAAACTTACCCATACGATAGAGCTCCACTGGTCGACACTCCACTTTCAAGGCCTCTAGCACGTCGCTGACTTGGTTTTCCAGATGAGCTTGGCGATCCTGGAAACGGACCTCACCCTCCGCCTCCGGTAGGCCACTAATTATAATGCTGCGGGAGCGTTTTTCCGAATCTGGATCCTCAACAGCGTGTTTGGGTATCTTAATGCTGAGGATGGACAGAATACGCTCCGTAACCGGATCGCTGTTCCTCTCCATTGCAAGTCCTAATAGTCCTTCTATGGACATTTCCATGAGGTCAGATTCCAACGTCTGACTGCTTGCATCAATACTTTTGTTGATGCTCGATGCACTCTGAGATCCTGTATCCTTACTCTTTGCACTGCGAGTAGTTCTAGCCGGCATGGTTATGATCCTTTTTTTTGACCTACCGTATCAATAGAATCCCGATCTAAAGATCTTAAGGGAAATTAACAAGAGGGCACGAAAAACAGAAAAACCAAACGATAGCCGACAAAAAGCAAGCGGGAGTGGTGAGGATAGGTTAGACAGCGTAAAATATTGGATGAAGGTTGAATAAATCAGAAAAAAAAGGAAAGTCGAAATGGCCAAAGAGCAGACGACAACTATCTTCTAATTACTTGCCTGGCAATGGCATTTCTCAGTATAATGGGGCTCGATCCCCATTAATGTCAAAAATTCCTTTTTATTTGCTCGAATTTATGAGAAATGGTGTCATAAACTAAATGAAAACATAGACATGACGGGTTAAGTTCAAGATTCTAACAGCTCAATGCAGTGTTGTTGGACTACACTTGGAAGTACACGGCGGATATAGGTTGAATCCTGAAATGTATCCAAATCTAACAATTTTATGCCTATATCATGAACGGAATTAACCAGACTACTCTATGCGAAGTGCAAGCATGTACTAGCGTGTAATCTTCTCTTATGTTGAAGACTGGAAATCTGCTATAGTTTCCGATATACTACACAAAGTCGTTCTTTTTTTTTTTTTTGAAGGAAGGGCTCGTTTTGTTCGTATTGCTCTCTTTCAATATACCGAATGACGACGCGTGGTTCCGGTTGGATTTATTAGTAATCGCACAGTTATAAGCCCAGCAAATTTCTGCTGACTCAATGAAAGCAGTAAAACCCTTGATAACCTTTTTGCGGACAAGTTTAGTGACACTTTCACGCGAAGAAGATTGAATTTTCTCAAGCACATGCTAAAACAAGAGCGATTTCGCAACTAAATCGTTTTATTTTAGTGACGATGTCCGCGATTTCTTTGCACTGGGCAATTCAGATGATGCAGACGACTCTCATGTTGATCTTGGGCCAAAGGAAATCACAACGTGATTTTAGACTAACTATTGGAGGAGTTTAATAAGAGGAGTCATGATTACAACACTTATTCTAGTGCGTGCGCTGCTGATTTCGATTTCCTCACAACAATTGGGAAGGGTAGCTTTGGACGAGTCTTCCAAGTAATGCATAAAGAGACGGGCAAAATCTATGCAATGAAAGTTCTTTCGAAGGAACACATCAGAAAGAAAAACGAGGTGAGTAGCTTAAGGCTTTGAACGCACTACATGTGTACAATGCGCGTCAATGGTGGTGCGTTTTTCGCGGACTCAAGAGGCACAAGGCGCGACCGCGCCGCTCACGCTGGAATCCTCACCGCGACAACAAGCTATAGGGTTTTCTTGGTTGTTAGTTAGTTTTCAGTTAGTTTTCGTAATAGTTAAAATCGAATATAATGGAAAAACTATCAAGGAAACGCTGATTTGTCACCACGGCGGTGAATTCGGTGCGAGTGCCGCGGTCGCGCTGCGTGCTCCGTGCTTCCCGTGTACGCGAAAAGCGCAACGCTATCAATGCTCACAGTGCGTATATCCACGACAGCATTTTTTTTTATTCGGAGGTTGACCACAGTCACAGTGCAATATTCAGGTCAAACATGTAATGGCTGAGTTAAGCGTGCTGAAAGCAAATTTCCATCATCCCTTCCTGGTTTCATTGCATTTCTCCTTCCAAAACAAGGATAAGCTTTACTTTGTTTTGGATCACCTTAACGGTGGCGAGGTTGGTTCTATTGAGATTTGAGGTCCTGTGTAAGGCAGAAAACCAGTTTTTTTTTCTTCGCAGCTGTTCTCCCACTTACAAAAGGAAAAACACTTTTCCGAAGCAAGGACCCGGTTCTATGCCGCACAGATTGCTTCAGCTCTAGGATATCTGCACGAAAACAACATCATCTACAGGTTAAACTCTTTCGCTTTGGGAATTCTTGAGATTGCGAAATTTTCTAGAAACTGTATGCGCCTTTGTTTACTCTTTGGAACGGATTAGATGTCTACAAATTTGAACTGAGTACATTTCGCGGAATCTCCTGAGAAGTTCATACATATGCATGTGGCAGCGAGTGCTAATTATTGATGGTTTTCTTCTTTACTCTGCATTTCCTACGAGGATATAAGGGAATAAATACTAGATGCGTGCGTTTGAAGCACGTGCGTCTATGTGATTGAGGATAGGGTGAGTCGCATCGCTGACGCAGCTCAGATGCATAACCCGGCGGCGGTCGCACCTTCTTTTCAGCGAAAATGTGCATGTCGCGTTCACTGGTCTTCCTGGGAAATCCTTCCCAAATCTGATGTCAAGCGTCTGATGCACGCACCCTAGTATAAATTGCCCTATACACGAATAGAATCGAGTGACATGATTACGATTCTTTCATTGAAGGGATTTGAAGCCTGAAAACCTATTGCTGGACAAGGATGGATACTTGGTTCTCACCGATTTTGGACTGTGCAAGGAAGGAATGACACCAAATACGTTGACCTCGACATTCTGCGGAACTCCAGAGTGAGTTTGAGGCTTTACTGGTTTAGAAGCTTAAGGTAGATTAAGTAAGCGTATGAGACATGGCATGTTATTGTTGTAGTTTCAAAAGTATCATAAATTGTACCTCATTTGGTAGGTTACAATCATTTGTATTCAGAGGGAGCTAAAGCTTGTCCCTTGTTTTATTGTTTATCTTTATTTTTGTCTATTCTCTGTGACTTGGAAAAAAAGGAGACAAAACTGGCCCGAATATCTGCATTCATCTACTTTTTTGCCTACTGGATCCGTCTTCTCACAGTTTGAACTATCAGGGATTTTACATCTTCTTCTTGCGCTATGCATTCTCCAACATGGCTTTACTCTCTCGCAAGTTATTGTTCCCCATCCCCCTTCCGACGTTTTCTTGTGCTATTACAGGGAAATTAATTATTGTTCAATAAGCAAGTGCTTGCCTAGGTGAGGAACCAGTTAACCAGGTTCAGCTAGACTTAGTTTAATAACGATGGGATAAAATACGCTAGTTTGCAAAGTGATTACGCCTCTAAGCCATTGTGTATTTTAAGATATCTCGCACCAGAAATTATTCTCAAGAAGCCGTACGATATCACTGTTGACTGGTGGTGCCTTGGCTCAGTTGTATATGAGATGCTGTATGGATTGGTTTGTTTTCTTTATGTAGTTCTAATAGAACGGTCGTTGTCGGATATAACGTTATAATTTTCAGCCACCTTTCTACTCGAAAGATCACAATGAAATGTACAATCGAATTGTAAACGAGCCCCTGAAAATTAAAAGAAGCATTTCTAATGCGTCTACGGATATTATCACTGGGGTGAGAGTTGATCCAAAATATCTTCTCTGTGTGAGTTTGCAGAGGAGCTCAAAAACTAGGAGTGACTAATGAAGGGCCTATCTGAAAAATATTATTTTGGTCCACTCGCCTGATCTTGCTTCGATTGCAGTTGCTCCAGAAAGACAAAACCAAGCGATTGGGCTCTAAAGGGGACTTTAATGAGATCAAGGACCACGAGTTCTTCAAAGTCATCGACTGGGATAAGCTTCTTCGGCGGGAAATCAAAGCTCCATTTGTTCCTCGAATCGAAAGCGAGACTGATGTGAGGAACATAGCTGAGGATTTTGTCAAAATCAAGATCAACCCAGGTTAGTGAACTGATCGAGTACCGCATGAGCGAGCATGTAGTTGTTTCGCTGTGATTGGTTATTTGGCCCATGCACCTAAACCATCGCGCGTTCTGATTGGTAGACGTGCCATGGTGAGTGGCTTTAGACCTTGTGTTATGCTTACAGTGCATCTTTTAAAACTTAATTTTAGCATCATTGGCTCCTCAAAATCTTGCCATGACGCAACGTGACCATGATTTCGTGGACTTCACTTATGTGCAGAAGAACCCAATGGCATCATAATGCATATTGTAAATATGTTCGCTAATAAAACTTTAGTTTCACACCCCTTCGTGATATGATTTCCAAATACTCTTTACATTGTTGATGCAATAAGTCCAGGAATTTCATCTGGTGTTGCAAATTTGAGGTAGTGTGTCCAGTGTATAATGTGTTGAGTCAAAATATCCTGGTAAACCGTGCACTGGTACCTTCTTCAGTGGTGGACGCCAGCGCATCTCCTCCATAGTACTAGCCGTTTCACATGTTTTCTCCGACGTCCGTGCAAGCGCAGCCCTCCCGTGCCAATCCTTGTCCGTCTGACTCAGTCTCTTGCTTCTAGCGGCATCGTACACGCCCCTTCCCTTTTAGGAGGTCTTGTAATCACATGCCAGTATTACTCACTCCAACTGGGGCGTGAACAAATATTGGTTATTGGAAGAATTTAACGTGTCTGGACGTTCTATTTATTTTACTTATTTATTCCATACACCATCAAAATTGGAGTGGCAAGAAACACAAGCATTTACGAAAAGTATAACATGGGCGGCCCGGGGGCGCCAAGGAAGCTACACTTCCGGTCTAGTTCAAGCCCCGAAACCGGTTAGTGTAAAAACTTAGGAGCTTAAGATTGCTATGCTTTCACTTCCTCAGCTTTCACGCATCAATTCTTTCATCCATCTTAGTTAATCAGTTCTTGTTGTCTGCTCTTCAAACATCGGTGTAGTAAAACCTTACTCATATGGAGTGAGACATCAAGTTGGTAAAGTGTCTAAGAAGCCTTCTTACACCAAAATTATTTGGTAAACAAAGGGAATGACCAAAGTACCTTCAGTTGCGGCAAGACGAGGGCTATCTAGATATGTGAGTATTGCTCGAAGAAACCAACCCAGCTGAACATGACTGGAAGTGGACCGAAATCAAGGTAAAAATCAAGACCTGCAACCTTCTCGTACATAACGTGATGTGCTGGACATGTTAATGAGAGCAGCTTTTGACGACAGTGACTGGTTCCCGTGCACAAACACACACACACACATGCTAAGACAATTAATAGATAGTATGATTTTTACTGTCAAGGAGAACATTTGTGGTGAAGGCTATGATCCTCGGCCCCTTTTTAAGATTCCTCTTTGAAGGCCACGTAGAGGACATGAAATCCATGAAGCATTTCATTGTTTAAGTATACCGCATTCACTGTTCGTTTGTCCCTACAGCTTCTCCTCAACATTGTTATGAATTTGCTTTTTAGGAATATTCCCTAGTTGTAAGAACACGAAAAAATGCGTAGATGCATGGATTTTAGAATTTTATTGACTAGAGGAACCATCAGAAATTATGAATAACTTTTCACGTCGTTATGGGATTGGTCTGCACGTATGTGAAACCGTCAAAATCGTGATCCCGATACGTAGAGGCCATATTTTGAGGGATGAGAGATGCTGAAAACATGAAGAATAGTTGTGGACATCTACTGCTACACTATTAGATGTACATAGAAAGTTAACTGACCAGGGTTAATTTTCATTTTCACGAAATCGTCGGAAATATTTCGGATATCCATATCATTCTCGATTCGTGGAATGAATGGCGCTCTTACTTCTCGTCGCAAGAGTTTGTCCCAGTCAATAGGCAGGAAGAACGGGTGATCACGGATCTCTTTGAAATCCATCTTCGCTCCAAGCCTCAGCGTTCTGTCCTTGTTTAGTAACTAAATAAAAATTGGTTCGCAAATACATACGAGAGAAAGTAAAAAGGACATTTCTTTCTACTAACCCCGTTAATAATGTCGCTAGACGCGGCCGATACATTTCTCTTTATCTTCACTGGCTCGTTCACAATTCGGTTATACATTTCGTTGTGATCCCTCGAATAGAAAGGTGGCTGAAAAGGTATGTTTATCTGATATTTTTGCCTTTTTATAGAATTGTTGACTCCTTGCTCAATTTTAGATCGCATTGAGCTATTCTTGCCGATGTTCTTATCATTTCTCGACCCATAACCCATAAAAAAATTTATTGTTAGGACCAATACGGCATTGTTGGCTCGACTTTTTATTTTGGTGCTACGCGACCGCTCGTGCCAGACAACCCCTTAAATTACGACCCATAAGTTTTCCTGTTTGGTTGATCTGTGTATCGTAAATCCAGAAGGTGTGGATCTTCAGAGTCGTGAAAAATAAAGCCGCTCTATTGGAAATGTGACAGGCAAGAATCTCAGGAGCATATGAGCCATTTGGCTTGTTTAAAATTACAATGAAACTATCAAAAATTTTCATAGCAAACTAGTCATAACCAAGATGACCCGGTGCAGTCGTTCTAGTGGTGGTTTTCGGAAGACGGGAAGTTATTTCCAGAACTATTTCTTTTCTATTGCTTACAGCTCGGATTTGAGAATATACTATTTTCCCAACTTGTTCTTCCAATTTCGGAATAACGTCAATATGTAGCTCCTACCGTGGAAGTAATAAAAATTTAGGAGATGAGATCCTGATTACTGTTCTTCATGGTTCTGTCATTGTAGACCATCTGCTGTTTTGAATCATCATCTTGCTCTCTATTCGTTTCCTTGCTTACGAAAAGTTGAGAGAATACCCTATGTTTGTGGTTGAGTACTCATGTAAAGAATAATGCGAAATAAGCGTTAGGCCACATGTAGTTGTTCAATCCTCTCTAAAAAAAGTGACCCCCTGAGCTATTCGTTGGTTGAGCATTATAAAGAGATTTATGAACAGCTAATAGAGAACATCCACTGGTAGTATTCGGGTGGAATACATGTTTCTACAAGCTGATGTGTTCGTTTGACTCCTGACTAGTCCCAGGATCAGAGATAAGAGTCACACTTCATCTCTATGTCTGGGAGAGTGGAAGACCTATTCAAAGCACTGATTCCAGTGGTGTAGGAGAACTGTTGCAAGAAGCCCAAGACACCTTTCTACGGAAGCCCAACCACGTGCGATTTCTTTCAGCCATGCAGTTTCCAGCAAATGCCTGTCAAGACCAGGAGACTCTTACAGCTCATTCTAGGAAAGTTCTGGACACCGGTGCGCGCCCTAAGGGGCATCGGTTCCAGTAGTGAAACTGATCTCGGCACAGCAGAGATCCTGGACCAGAGCTAGTATCCGCATTGTGGCGAAAGGGCGTGGCGAATCATGAATAATCATATCGTCCGCCGGTTCAGGATAGTTACTTTCTCCAAGAGTAGTTTCAACACTAGCGAAGGTAGGAGCAAATTCATTTGATCAGGTCGGCATCCAAAACCGGAAAATTTCTGAGCAAGTGAGGAAGCACCGGTAATCTCTCGTAGTCGGCTAGGATTCCTCCCGTGCTCGCTGAAAGATTACTCCAAAAAGGAGGGTCCTCAACGTTTCGAGAGCATTTGACGTGCACCATAGCACCTGACAAAGACAGAAACGATATCTCAACTGAGACTCTGCCTTTAAACGACTATCAATGTTCCCCACATCGCGCGCATTGCCACCCATATGAGCAATTAATTGGTGGAAAGGAGAGTGGCCATTGAACATCCAGTAAATTGGATGCGATCGGAAAACAGAAATCCTGTTCTGGTTGATGACAATGGCGACAAATCTTTGATCAGCTTGAACATTAAAACTGTTAGTTAACGAACGAGTCATTTCTCTAACTGCGGATTTGTGCTCCTTTTTTCAGCCATTGGAATTGACCGCTTAGGCTCACTATGCTTCAAGATTTTTTTATTTAACGGCGAATCTAAAAAAAACTCACCAAACCAAATAGCATCTCATAGAGGACGCAACCCAAACACCACCAATCCACTGTGACACCATACGGCTGTTTTAGCACTATCTCTGGAGCGAGATATCTGAATGTTCAGAAAGTTAATCGATGTTTTTTCGTCCTCTGCTGTTGTTAGTCGATGTTTTTTCGGCCTCAGTGCTCGAGGACTGCAAACTATTTCTCTTCTCACCACAACTGGTGAACTACGCGACTTCACTTTATAAAATAAACCACAGGATATTTAGTTCTTAACTATGTCATGCTGTGAGCTTCGTCACTTTCACGTTGGCGATAGATTCGAACAAAATGCACTTTAGAAAGCGAAATCGGAAGTGAGGCTGGACTTTCACGAGACGATAAGGTACATCGTTATTGCTGCCGATCCTTGGCCTCCTTTATCACATCAAAATAGGTGAGTTCATGAGGGAAAACAACACCTACAATTAGGAAAGCTAGAGGTTGTACCCTTGCTCTTGTCCCAATAAGCAGGATATCTAGGAATCTGATAGCATCAAATTACCTACAGAAGCATATTCCAAGAAAAATGAAAAAAGTACAAAAGAAGCATCCTTTTGGACCTCTACAGATTACACATGATAAAATAGGCTTAAAATTTATATACTAATAAACCCACTCGATTCTAATTTCTGCAATTACAAAATTCCTGGAATCTATATGGATGTATATTTTCTTTTCTTAGTTATTCTTCCCTTTAAAAGACAACAAATTTTCCTCCGTAGACGATTTCGGCCAGAGTGCAGAAGCTGCATGCCCGTAAACGTGTTAAGCTCATTCCAGGTGTTGAAAGCTCGTACGAATTCACATGAATTTAAGCTCTCTCGGGAATTTTCTCTTGCATATTTCCCAGTCGTTTACTATACAGTCAAATGAGTTATAAGTTCCAAGGCAGTCAGAATCATCGGAAAGGAAGGTAGGGGAAGGGGAGCGAGAGGAGGGTGAGAGGGGAGGGGAGGAAGAGATTATATTCAAATATTGAAAAAATCACGAGATTGTTCTTGCTAAGGTCTACACGTACACTGTGGAACTCTCAAAATGTTATAGAAAAAGAGGTGTAAAGGTGATTCGGGAATCATGTTTACTGATCATAGGTACGATAACCTGAGACGCGTCCCAACCCACCACCACTTACGCTAGCACCCTTGGGGGGAACCTTCACCCACGGCGATGAGAATAAGTTGGATCCGGGCGCAGCTCTGGACCGCAACAGGGTGCAGAAAGTCGTACATTTTGTTCCGGGAAGCCGGAAATACATGGAACGCGCAGTTGTGGATCAAATTCTAAACATAAAACAGTCTTAGGAAACGCGAAGCTCAGGAATCGTTGGTGAATATGGGTTGAGAAGAACTGTTGAATATATAGGTATGAGATTGTCTAAAATGTGGGCTTTGACCTGGCGTATCACCTTCACCTCAAAAAATTAAGTGTCACGCAGTCGTCAGACGGAATGAAAATGCGACGTTACACTAGACAGTGGTAAAGTGACAGAAATGCAGCTAAGAACAACTGAGAAATCTTCTAAAATGTAAAAATCACGATATCTTCTTTATGTGGGAGAATTGAAAGTTGCGCAGTTGTCAGCTGAACTCAGAATGAAATTCTGAGCAGAATAATATATAGTTCTTGGTAGCTTCATTCATCCCTGACCTAGAATCCAAGGTGAGACAGTTGCCCCGTCCATCTCACCCTCGCGTCGGGCGCCCTCTGATATTGCGTGCTCTCTCGCTAACCCCGTGAGCTACACGGAGCATTTGTCTCAGGCGGACTTTTCCCACCATGTATTATATACCATTCTACTCGAAATCGCATGGGCTCGGCAGCTGACTACTGCGCACCACCTTATTTTTCGAAATGAAAGAGATATTCAGTGGAGAAGCGTTTTCAAACATGGCCTGTCTTCTGGACCATTTTCAGAAAAATGGCAGTTGCTTTTATGACCGCTTTATGCGCAGGGAAGTCAGCAATTGAATAGGCAACTGCGCAACTTTCCTGAAAATTGCTGAGAAATTTTAAAGGACTCAAATCCCCCGCCTAGATTTCAAAAAATTGATTTGTTCGTGGATTCTTGGTAAAAATTATCGATCTTGGTGGCATTTTGTGGAGAATTTTATGAAGAAGATCAATGATAACTGCTCAGTACAGTTACGGGATTACCGAAATATTTAGCGAAAATCGAGACGCTATTAGTGTTAAGCTGAGCGTGGGTCCCGACACGAAAGCATGGCGCCGGTGCATACCTCTGGCATGTCAGCTGTCTGACATGTTAGAGTGAGAATGTAGAGATTGTGAGCATATATTTAACATTCCGCCTTTGAACGTGTGATCTTTTTCCCTTTTTGAGCAATACCAGAACTTTTTCCGTGCGAACTATCTTGAAAAAGGGCCTTTCTATCTCGCATTCTGTAAACTCCACTCTTTTCACCTTCCTCAACTTCATCGAAGTGGTTGGGGAACAACCCTCACTTTTTTTGCACAGACAACCTCCAATTTTCTGACCAGCACTATCGTACCTATGTTTACTGATAGCTAGAACACAAAAACCTAAAATAGTTCTGTGATAGTTCTTAACTGGAACAGGATAAAAAGAACGTACTCTGGTGTCCCACAGAACGTGCTTGTCACCGATGTCGGCGTCATGTTTTCCTTACAAAGTCCGAAATCGGTCAAGACCAGATAGCCATGCTTGTCGAGCAGCAAATTCTCAGGTTTCAGGTCTCTGAAATTTTAAAAAACTTATTATTTACATTTTATCTTGACTGGTGAGGCTCGTATTCTTTTTAGAACATGGATTAGCCTCAGTATCTTTTCTCCCTTGTTGACTAGTTGCAAAACTATTACAAAGCAGATTCAAAGTCACTGATTTGAAAGGCAGACAAGTGGGGACCGTTACAACTGTAAACCATAAGCAATTCTGTTTTCAGTAACTGTTGGTGACTAATGTGATCATGGGACGAGTATTACTTTTCACGAAACTCCAACAAAGAGGATTGGCAGGCATTATTCAAAACAGTGCATAGTGATTTGGTCGTTTCCGCACAACATTTTGATTGGAGGTGGCGCAATGAGGACATTGGGAGAACATCGTGATTGCCTGATTAAAGAAGAGAAGTAGTTTTTTTTTGAGTGCGAGAATTGTGAGAAATTATAATAAAAGAGGTGAGTAGGCTTTTGTTCACTTGTAGATGATATTGTTATCATGCAGATAAATTTTTTTTGAACGGGAACGGATGGAGGAATTATAAGAAAAGGAATGGGTTGGTTTTGTTTACCTGTAGATAATATTGTTATCATGCAGATAACCTAAGGCAGATGCGATTTCAGCAGCATAAAATCGACTCCTTGACTCACTGAAGTGCTTCTCTCGTTGCAAATGAGAGAACAACTGGAACAACAACAACTACACAAAATGCTGACGTGCTCAGACAAGAAATCGCTAACCTCTCCGCCATTGAGGTGATCGAGAACGAAGTATAGTTTGTCCTTACTTTGGAATGAGAAGTGAAGAGATACAAGGAATGGATGATGAATGTTGGATTTCAAGACGCTCAGTTCAGCCATGACGTGTTTGACCTGGAAGCTTTTTATGTTGTTGAGAAAAGTGTTAGGCCGATGTTCAGAAGGATACCACAACAAATCCTCGCGTATGCACTGGGGTATACTAAGGAATTCTCCATAGCTAGGACATGGTCTCGGACATAGTAGTCACTAACGAACCCGTTTACTCCTGGTTACCTTCACGCTTACTTTACTTCTGGTTCTTTTCCCAACAAATGGATGCAGTAGAAAGCGTAGAGCTATGCATATAGAGCTACGTATAACTTCTCTATCCGGAATTGTTCTTACATTTAACGCTGAAGACCCCTCTTTTTCAGCTACATACATGATCAAAATAACACACGTCGACGCCTACCTCTATTTCTGCCTCTGTCTATCCCTCTCACCTCTCTCTCTCCTCTCCCATTTTCCTCCAGTAACTATTTACATGTTGTCAGGAACTAAAAAAAACCTCACCTCATTCTTCTTCCTAATGTGCTCCTTTGATAAGACCTTCATTGCATAAATTTTTCCAGTTTCCATGTGTCTGACTTGGAAAACTCGTCCAAAGTTTCCTTTCCCAATAGTATTTAGGAAATCGAAATTTGATGCGCATGCCCTTAACACGCACATGAGCAAAACCGTCATGTAACGACAGCAAGTGTTCAGTAGGAGAATTAAACTCACATAGCATGTTCTTTGGGTCCAAGATCAACGTGTGCTTCGTCATAGTCTTCAACATCACGTAATGAGAGGAATTCTCGGACATCTTCACTGGAACCGTGAGGTTGCAAAAATTCTACGGATAGAAAAATGGTTACAAGAAGAGTGTCAGTATTGCTGCATGCGCTCTTTGATTTTTACGTGACGCTTTTTGCTTTTCGATAGGGGGGGGGGGGCTGCATCCAATAACTGATGTTTTCGAGGTCGAATTTGGAGATGAGACCCAATGTCGACTCTCGAATAATTCGAAACTTTGGTTGTCCGATAGGCGAAAGTTCCACAACCCTGGAGTAAAGATGGAAAAGGCTGCAGCGTTTTTCTTTTTTTTCAAGGTACGAATTTTCTGTTTCGTTCCTCAGCTATTATATAAATCGGTTTAGCCACTGTGATCATTTACTGCCAAGGATAATGGGCACAATCCCTATTAAATGGGTGAGCTATGATTCACATTATATAGCTCACTGATTACATACTTAGATTCAATAACAAGGAGATCTGAGAGTAGGCTTGAATTAAGTGTGGAGTTGTATTAAATAAACGGATTTGAAGCGAGGGAACAGTACAGCAATCACAGCACCAATATTCAAAAAATATATGAAAACTATAAAAAATATGAAAACTATTTCAGTGAACAAGTACGATTGATGAGAATGTATGATGACAATAAAGTCACTCAGATGATGGACACGCTTGAAAATGTCATGTGGTCTATTGTTTCTAGCAAGTTTCAAGGCGCAAAAGATGAAGAGATTAGGAGAGTGAAGGATGTAAGAAAGAGTAAACATAAAAAAAGCATATCTGTCTCGAGGCAAGAAAGAAGGCTTCACAGCGAGTGACTTGGTCTGTTCCGGAGAAAATTCCATGGAGCACATGAAACTTCTTCTGCCTTTTTCAAAGTTAAAAAAAGGAGAAAAAGGAGAACGATTATAGCATTTCCACCATCTAAGGTGTATAAGAATCTCATCACAATTTCCTAACGGCTTCCACTGTGAACTCGTTATCAATTGATTTTATTTAGATAATATGTTTGAGGAATACTAGTACTACTTAGCACTTGTATATGAGAAGCCTTGAATAGCCTTGAATATGAGAAAACCAAATCAAAGCAAATTAGAAAAAAAAGCGCGACCCCTAACATGAAATAAGCAAAGGAGAGAAGAAAATGATGAGGAGGCTCGAAACAACAGTAGATTAGTGCTTCCCTACCAAGGTATCATACTTGCTGGTCCCCACTTTTCAAGAAGAGTTGCACTTTTTTCTCGAGACATTTTGAGCAGAAAGCCTTTCTGGACCAATAATTGGTAGGAACTAGGTTCGAAATTTAATTATGGGCCTCAGTATATATGCAAGCTTGACGTCGTCGGATTCAGACACTGCAGAGCTACTCTGACAATTTCGCGGTTTGGGCAAGAATTCAGTCCCAGATAAGTACGTAAAGCACCGGTAATGCACCGCACATGTATTGCTGGAAAAGGTTCCGACTACTCAACTCCATACATCACCTCGACTAAAATTATCAGCTGACCTCGTCGAGCGAACTGACTGGTTCAATCAACGGCGTCAATGTTTTCGATATTGTTAAATTGTTTGCTTAGCACTGAAGTAAGTTGTTTATACTGATATCAATGTACTGGCTTGAGTTTGACCTTGAATTCAAACAAAAAAAGTCCTACAGGTTGATAACAAGCACTGGAACCTACGTTCGGTTTATTAGGGGCAATGAACAAAGCTTAACGTTGTCTATGCAGCTGTTAGTAAACACCATCGTCTACAAGCTCAATAAGATGAGGCTATATGGCGTAACGGTCTCTGATTTCAAAAAGAGGTATTGGTTTGTCGCAGAAATTCTTCGGTAAAATACAATTATTGCGTTACTTTTCAATACTTTTTCTCAACTTAGACTAGCCACTCAGTAAACTTACTTGTCATGGTGATTTGCAAGTAGTTCCTGTACAAATGCAATAATCCACTTTCGTCGTTTCTCATGTAGTTTAGCCTCAGCTTGGAGGAATTTCTTCTTTGGAGCGCTTTTTAGTGAAAGCTCAAGTTGCTCTTTTATCTGAAGAGTTAGGGTTTTTATGCGACAAAAAATCATATGAACTAAGATGATGTTGAACGACGGAGCGTGCGTCATTAGTGCAGTCGGGTGACAAATCGCAAGTGACGAATTTGACTTGACATATGGGAAAATTATAGAGTTTGAGTGTCCGTAAAAAGGGTAAAACTGGCTTGCCTTTGTGTAGAAGTCTTCATAGTCTTCAAAACGCTTCCGGGTGAATCGGCCAGAATTGATCCTTAGAGCAAAAACCTGAAGTTTTGCGGCAGTGTTGTCATTTCTACGCCCTTTACTCTCCTCGTTACTAGTAACAATACATGAAATGAGAGAGGTTGAGGTTGTTTATCTATGCAGAGAAGGAATTTGGTGGGAGAGAGTATATTTGGATGCCAAGGATGCCAACACTGTCAACAATGAATTTACAAGCAGTGATCTCATGATAAGGTCACACACAAAAAGAACCAATATGATGCATCTTTTTACACTTTAGTTCATTCTCGTCAAAAAACTTGTGAGAAAATAGAACTGACCGTCTTTTTCTCGTTGTTAACGATCACCTCGCAGACAACAACTGGTGGTTTGCGCATAGTTCCGGACGCAATAATTCTGGAAAAGGATTAGAAAGAGTTACATATGTAGTGGACCCATACGGAAAAGTAGTCCAACTTCTAGGCAATAGCAAAACGTGAGTGAAGGTGGAAATGAAGGAAAATTCAAGAGGTGAACAGGGGCAGTCATCTGAGTGAGAACATCATAAATAGCTAATGAGATGACATTATTGCTTAGCTTAATGTCCACGTGTCAAAGATTTATGGATTACGTACAGAATGGAGTAAATGGTAATAGGCGGCGCGCGTAAAGGAATACCCCGATTTCTATCCTCCCGAAATAGCATCATATGGTTATCACTGGGGTCGGCGATAAAACCAGTACGAAAAACGGCGATGCAGGCGGGATAGTTCGACGATCGAGGAGCTCTTACTGACAATATTGTGGATTTTTGAAGCACTAAATTATTTGCTAGCCGTACCAACAAAAATGTGGATGTGAATTATGAACAATGATGTTACAGAGGCAGCAAAATACATGAATATGGTTAAAACTCCTAACTCGTGCTGGGGAAGGTTTCAGGAATCCCTGAAGGCCGTCCTCAGCCGTTCAAGGTCCGCCGAACTCTAAGAGTCGAGTTGCGGATACGTTTTCTGTGAATCAGATCAAGAAGTGGTCCGGGAAAAAAGCGACAGAAGACCTGAGTAGGTGGGACGGTGGTAGTGTCACGATAACACTGACGCGCAAGCACGCGGTGAATCGCCCTGTCCTCCGCCTCCCATCGTGGTGTTCGCAGTTTTTAACGGAATCAACCGTCGGCTAATCCAGCACGTAAGCACATGTACTATGCGCGCAACCCACATGGAGCGAACCACGATGACGTGTCATCCGAGAGGTCTCTGCAGGATCGCCGTTCGTCAGCGCGTTCAAATAGACGTTCAGGACGTCTGCGGGCAAATAAGAGTAACAACTGCTGACTGCCTCGATTATATCATTCACAAATGGTGGAATCATGCATCTTTCATTATTCTCGCCATCTTATACGTAGGATGAGGCTGCCATTTGTTTCAGAGTTCCAATCCATAATGTTTGGAGAATAAAGAAATTGTATGATTTAGTATAAAACAAAATGGCGAACTGTTGAATGCTATAGGCACCGATAATTCCCGAAATTCCCGAACAACGGTTTCCAGTTATAGGGTGTTAATTGGATGATTAGTGATGCACTAAACTCGCACTCCAAACATGATACAACGTAAACATTTTAAATCCAACGATAGAGGGTTCGTGGAATAGAGACTTCCACGAATTGAGGGACTGTTTTTCTTTCAGTTTTGTATGCGTATTCATAAATATGCTGGAACAGGTAGCTACATATGGGGAGCTCTCTTTGTTTGTTTTTACTTCCTAGTTACTCATATCGATAAAGGAGCTATGTACATATTCAATAGCAACACAAGGAAGTTGGAGGCCTCGACACAGGGGTTGACTGCTGGGATAATGCCGGCTTCTCGGAGTCTTGTCGCATGAAGAATTGACCAGGCAGATGGACTCATTTGTTTCAACACATTCATTGTTTTTAATGAGCAGCCTATGAAATTAGTAGGTAGAAAAAATACCGCTTTTCAATAACCAAATGAATGGGATCTTTCCCGTGCATTTGGTCATCGGAAAAGCGGTATTTTCTCGAGTGTCTCGCGATGGTCAAAACCGTTTTCGAGATTACCAACGCCTAACCCACCAAATGCGTCTCCTCTGCTGAATCGCTGAAAATTTACGCGAATTTTTCGAGCTGGAGCACTGAATTGTGCCTCATAACAAGCTTTTTGGACAGTTGTGAGGATGATGACAAACTACAGTGCCTTAGTATTAGGAAAAGTTCACACCTGTGACTAGCATGTATGAAAACGACCCAAGTTTGCATGCATATGAGTCAATAGCATGAAAATGACGGCAATTGATGAATCTTTGCTCTGCGATTCGAGACAGAACTAGATAGAACTCTGGTGCCAGTCATCCACAGAGGAATGTGGACAATGTCCCAATGAAGGATGAGGTGGAAGGTGCTATCAAAGGTACCGAATCATATTGCTTCCCAATCAAAGTGCAGAGGTCAATCGCAAGTACTCACATACATGACAACTTGTGGCAGAGGAAGGAGTTGTTCTCCCAGATACCATGTCAGTGCGTTAACTCTCCAACGATGAAACAATGAAGCTTCCAATGGAAGAGTATGGGAGAGAACCCTAAGTTAAGGAGCGACCTCGAATTCGATTTTGTTAGAGAAAAAGTTGAGTAGGCAAGCCAAATGCTACTTTGTTTGATGGTATGGTTACAAAAAAGTAAGAATAAAACCAATTTTACAAACACTCCTCACAGAGCTGGCTGGGTTCCCGCTCTTTTATGTGCTGTTGGAGAGCATTTATATCAAATAGAGCCACTTTTCCTAATGAATGCCTCAATTATCTCTGAACCGCGCCTGATTTCTTCATGGGAAGAAATCTAAAAACCTTGCATCCAATTCTTCAAAAGCTTGCCGAATTTGCCAGTACGACTGAGCACTCGAAATTTGGGCAAATCAAAGCAGAATTTGTAATACTAGTTACAACCCGGCTTGACAATTAATCAGTAGCTTCCAGGAGGATGCAGCCTCTTCTTTCTATGATTAAGTTTAGTACGTTATCATGTAGTCTGGTTATTATATATCTTTATACAACAAAGCATAGAGTGGATCTGCTAAGATGTTCAGTGATAGTGTCTCAATTACTAATAATGATATTCCACAGGGTGGGCTGAAACTGCGGTAACAAAATGCGCCTTTTCATGCGAGAAACATGTTCTGCCTTGAACCCACAATCATTTGGAAGGTTGTTCCTGAACGTTTCACCAGAGCAATACTCCGGCGCATAAGCCACGTTTTGTTCACTGCACTGGAATAAATTCTACGATTTATTGCTTTCATTGAGTGGCCAACCAACCGTCCACGTACCAGTGGCGGACGCAGGGGGGGGGGGGGGGGCAGGTTTTCGAAATTACTTTACAATACAAATAAAAATCTTGTATTAGTTTATTTTTACCTGTTTGTTTTTATTTCTGTTTTTAGTAGAGTTGTTGTTTATCATTTATTATTATAATTAATATTTTTATTAATTTTGTTTTCCATCTGGGTCTCCAAAGCGGCTGAGACCCCACCTTTTTTCCACGCCCCCTCCACCCCCTCCCGCCCGCTTTCTGCGTCCGCCATGCCACGTACCTTTCAATACGGTTAGGAGGTAAACACTAGTTATGACAGAGGCATAGGCATAATTGGGACCTCATCCGACATTGAACTGAAAAAGCACCGCAAAAGATGAAGTGTAAACTGAGGCCCAACCACTTGCAAACGATCTCCTTCAGCGTCAGATGATGTGCTCCACTTAGTTCAACAAGAAATGGTCAATATAAATCCTACTACATTTATTCAAAATACACTTAAAATCTCTTCCGGTGCGCCATTTTCTTTGTTGCCACATTCTTGGTCCACCCTGTGCATATAAGAAACTAGGGAAAATTAGAACATCTGACGGAATAGCTCGATGGAGGAGTAATCATAAAAATTAACTAGGCTGTGAACTGGAGATTCACTAGAAGCTCGTGTGCCTGACGAGAATCTTAGTTATCAATTTCTCCTACGAATGCAACTTCTAACCTCCGCCTTCCTAAATTATCATGCCATTGTTCCCAGGTCAAGCAACGGAGCGCACGCTCGTTGAGTATGTAGACAGATAACACTGCGATTATGATAAACCGGTGTAGGAGGGTCTTTAGAAATTCGCGAAGCGTTCCGCAGCTGGATGCGGACGTCAGCTGCACCGGTTGTACTCCAAAATTCCACCTATGTATTTCAGTGTCCTTTGAGGTCATGCGGTGAAACGCAACTGTGGGGCATTTCAACGACTTATGGCAGCTTAGTCGAATTTAAAAGGTGCTGTGGAGGTGAAAAACAGTGCATGTACTACATCTTCTAGTGTTAGCATCAACGCACAACCAGGCGAAACCAGGACAACTAACTAACTTCTACTTCCGGCGTCTCCTACTATGGTGTAGTCTCCACCGTAACCAGTAACGCTACCCATCTCTTGATTGTTATCGCTTCATGAATCCCGGCACAGCACTCTTATTTATGTGAATGCTCGTGCGTGCACGTTTGTACGACTCTCAAGCTATCAAAACTCACTATTTCAGTCCCCTCGTGTTCGCATAGACCTTGCGGAGATTTCCTACGGAGCAGTAAGAGACCCAATATCATTGCTTAAGCAGAGAGGAAAAAGCCAATTTTGGATCTATACAAACCGAATGCCACAGCTCCTTGCATTAGATTATTTCTTTCAGAAGACTACAGATGCAATGGTCACCAAATATTCAGCACCCTTCATATTTTGGAAATATGATAGGTTAGAATAAACGTTTTGTCGGACTACTAAGGGAACGACTAGGTGAACGACGAACATCCACACTCTCACAGCACACTTCACAATGGTTCACATACGAGAACTTACAAGGAAAAGACACTTGGTCGAAGCCGCTATTCGTGATGCGATTGTACTACAGACCATGTGTAGTTTCTAATGCTTATTTCCAATCCGTAGCGTTCGAGATTGTTTAACTCGGATTAAACACTACCTTACTCTTCAATTTAGGATCCGACCAATTCCGTTCATCTTTGGCAACAATCCAGTGGGGAATGAATGCCACACACCAAAAACTGAGGAACGCAAGAATCTGCAAACTTTTGGAGGATGATTTCAGCATGTTCCAGATCAGCAATCTGCTGCTGCCGGAAGTTTGCATATGAAGCTCGGAAAAACGGTATTCAGCAGCGGATACTCTGAACTTTCTGCCCGCAGTGGACCCGCGGTATGAGGTTGATCCGCGGTGGATCCGTGGGTGCCCGCGATAGATCCGCACATGCCCGCGGTGGATCCACACTCGCCCACGGCGGATCCGCACATGCCCACGGTGGCGAACCGACGCTCCACCTCGGGCGTACCGCGGATCCACCGCGAGCAGAAAGTTCAGAGTACATGAGTGAAAGGAGAAGAATGGATGAGAACCTCGATGCCTTACTACGTCAGCTTTGTTGGGTGAGATTCAAAGTGTGAGGCTCAGCCTTATTCTGGAGCAGATGTTCGCTAATGGTGCCCACATTTTTATTGCATCTTCTTGGGCATTACAAAGAAATCATAATAACAGGACTCTCCTGTAACTGCTTAACTAATGGCAAGATGGAGAAGGCTACATTGGATCACACCCTTACAGCAGCACCAAATTCCTTGCATAGCCTTCCCAGAGTGAAGGTCTGGTTTGAGAAAACCTAGGGGTAGGAAAATGTTTCTAGCCATAAGAATTCGCGCATTTTGTTATCGTGTCGAAACCATTTTCCATCTTCAGCTTTTCTACGGTCTAGAAAGGGTTGTTTTTGGCCGGAAAATCCAAATTAGAACCAATATCATGGCGGATGATGCGCTGGTTATCAGTCAGATCATGAGATGTTCACTTCTGCACCTTTCTTGTCACTCCGATTGGAGTGTAGTGGTTCGCATCTATGGGATAGTGAACATCCATCCCCAATCTCGACGGTCGAATGGTAGGATCCGCTTCTGATTCCACGGTTGCCCTAAACGCCTGAATGTCAAACGACATTTTGCGACCAGTAGCTCATTGTCCGTTGGGAAGGTGAGGTGAAACAAGGGCAAGACTGCCACAACTTCCGGTACTGAGCAGTTTAGTTTGAAGTCATAACATGATTTCCCGAAACTCATGTCGACTTACTATCGTTTTTTTTTGGTGACGGTATAGGAAAAGGAATAGCTGCGTAGAGTTTTGAATCAGTGCCAGGAAGTAGAGAAGAAATCTACCAGGATATTATACAAAGTGACTTGAAATTACTCAAATTGGGTGAAAGAAAAATTTTATATGTGCATAACGCAGAACGGCAACTATTTTTGTTATACTCTCATATTAAAATCGACGAAACGACCTAGGCACCGAATTTCACTGAATAAAAAGGCTTCTGGAGTGAGTGGAGTGTGTGCAAATGGTCAGCTGCTGTGAGAATGCCATCAGCCGGCCATATGTAGAATCTGAGCATTTAGTCGAGTTTGCTTCAGTTTGCTCGCGTTGGAGTAACGGAAGTACGGTGAATTAGGGAACAAGACGAAAAATCGGATAGATTCAAATTCGACATTGGTATGTCGTAAATCTCTAGGCGATTTCGTTCTTGTAGGAGGGTTGATAGGGTTCCGAGATCCACTGGCGATAAAGTTACAGAACGTCCGCAAGATCGGCAGGTAGACATCATCCTACGTCCGTCTTGCGTAAACTTCCTGCGTGAAATACTGCATGAATTGGTTTCCCCGTGAAAGTGAGGGTAGAGAGCTGTTGAGGATCGGATGAAGTCAGGAGCGAGGAGAGGTGGCGAACTCCTATTAGAAACTCGTCTTGTTCTTCAGGTAGTCTACCTCAAGGAATCTGGTTGTGCAATGATCGCTCTCTGAAAATACCCCCTACCTGTTTTGACGAGTGGAGAAAAAATGGAGCAATAAAGAAGCGCCTAGAGGGATTTTTCGGATGAAACACTGTCAATCTTAAGTTTATGGACCAATGTCCAGTCTCATTTCGCTTTGGCACTAGTATTCCGTCAGTATATAGTTGCAGGAACGGAAGAACGAATACACATACATATGTACGCGTATGGCATGCATACAGGAACGGTAAGCAACTAAAATGACACATAAAAAATAAATCACTATATCAGATACCATTCAAAACACACATATGGGGTGTTCCAAGATGGGATGTTCCAAAATAATGTTTAGTTTTCAAACAGCAGGTAACTAGGGATCGAATAGGCGGTACAGCTAATAATGAAACGAAGTAGGCTTTGCGCGTATCAAGGGCGCATGAACTGAGATAACATTTGGAATGACAGCATCAACTCTCATAAGTATTACATATCTATGAAAGATTATTAGGAGTCTCCAGCAAGTTCCGCAGTATAATAAATCAGCGAAAACGTGAGCAGCAATTGCCTGTCCCAGATAAGCGGACACAGATAGAGAAGCAATAACAGAGGATTTGGCCCTTGCCAATATTGTTGAATAAATAGTAGACTGAATTGTGAGAGGCAGCAAAGTACATTCCCATTAAATAAAAATTTCATTTGTTAACCACCATACCATAGGAGGCAACAACTCATTGCAAAAAAATTGTCCAACCATTTTTCTATAAAGATCCGTGCGCTTCGCCATCGCCAAGCAATTCGCCTAAAACATTTTTTTTTCGAAAAACGCTTCTACATATGCACATAGCTGAGATATTTTGCTTGCAAGATTCAAAATGTTCCGGAGTAGAACTATCCCTTTTTCGATGATTTGCTTATTAGAAGGAAAGCCCTTTCCAACCGTGTACACTGTTCCACATGGGTCTGAGATGTTAGGAAATTTGCTAGAGAAAATCATGGCTATTTTATGGTACCGCATTAGCTACTTCTCATCCATTCTGTTTTGAAGAAATGTTCCCCTCCAAAAGGTGAAAATTGACTTGTGAATGTAATCTCGAAGCTATTTCAAAAACTCTACACGAAAGCTGAGCAAGCGTGTAGTGATGCTGAGCTCAAGTTCTGATCAGTTATGACTCTCGAAAGGAAGGGGTTTGTTTTCATAGTTAGACAATTTTTGAAACACCTCATTCTCCTCTTTGATAAGCGGCAGTCTTCTCGGGTTTTGCTTGGTCTTGTAATCATAATCAGAAACCAACGCAATGTTTAATCTGTCAGTAAAGCAGCTCGAAACTGTTTCTCCCGTTTTATTGCTGAATAATTACGGGCTGAGTCAGGGGACTCGGTAACACCAAAAATCAACACTCAAAGTCTCCGCGGCCTCTTCCGACATGACACAAGATTCCAAGGAGACATTATAAATGAAAAATAATGTATATCCAGCGCTACTAAATAAGTTACTATAACAAAGAACATGGGAATACGTACTATAGAGAAATGAGCCAGCAAACGTTTCAAAATAATTTCTGCCCTCCCACTCCCTCTTCTATGTTCGATACTGTCTGATTTTCTTCCTCTATATAGCAATGATTTCGTCCAGAAACTCTTCGGAAAACTGACATAAAAAATAGATAAAGCAAGGATCAATCACGCTTTCGGAAAGGAGGGACGGCATCATCAAAACACAGAGTTATATCTTTTTTTCTGTCCTAAAAATTTATGAATTAATCCATCTAAAACACTCCTGCCAACAGCCGTCATGGCAAACAGACAGTTTTTCCTTTCAACAGCAAGGTTTTCCCTCTCTTCCAAATATTTACTGACCATGTGGTTAGTGTCCTTTCTTCTCAAACAATGGCATTCGTTTGTCTTCTTTTTCGATATTTTGAAATCCTGGCATAAAAGCTGTTTAAAACCATCACGGATAAGGACGAACTTTAGCGTATGCACCCAATGCGATCTCGTTTGACCTCGGGGATGAGTGCAGGGTGAATGGCAGTTTTATGTTCACGAAGTTTCTCTTCAGAATTCGTTATGACTGCTGCAATAATCATTGCATAACCAAGGAACTGTCGATACTTCAAAAGTACTGCATGTGCACTAGCAAAGGTACATAATGAGCACTGATGACTGTGATTCCAAGCTCACCATGACAACAGAAGAAAACAGTCATTTAATTACTTGTCAAGTATTTTTACGGTAAGGTAAGTTAGCCTTGTTCTGACCTTGTTTGATTTGTCGCGAGGGGAGGGGTTCAGAAATTCCTAGAAAAATTTTGTGTTTGTGAGGGAGGTGTTTTCCGAACACCTCGATAAATATTACAAAGAAAAGTTTCTCAAGTTTTTGCAAACTGCTGTATCGACAATAAACATATAGTTATGGTACAAAGATGAAGTTAGCGTAGAAAATGAGCTTCACTTTTGGCGCATCATATAACTCCATGGGTAAGGCTCGGACGAGAAGAATTGTTTTCATATTTTGACGGACAGAGGGTGGAGCAGTACGCAGAGAATACCTAACGAAGATTTCATCAAATTGGAAGCCAGAATTGGGCATTTCTCCTACCTATATCTTAAGTTTGTATATTTACCTAAAGAAAAAGTGGTGGTGAAAGCGAAAGGTATAGTCTGAAATACCGTAAGATGTGGAACAACAACTTGCAGGCAACATATTTTACTACACAGCAATAAAGGCACAGGTCTGTAGACGTGGGTGCGTTATGATGTGTCCCGCTTCAAGTAAGAAATGCACTTGAAACACAATGCTGGCATAAAGATAACGCAGAAAACCCTTATGCGAGAAATGGAACGCATAATACTGATGAGTTATGCATATTAAGTGAATAGCATCAGAAGGTGGGCATAAGTGAGCAGAGAATGATAGCTGGAATATGACGAAGCGTAGTGAAGTGAAGGCGTCATCGTCGCATGTCGCTCTATGAAGCGCTTTGACTCTGTCGTTGGATGTGTGTGGCGCGTTCCTGAAATATACGCTCTGTTCACCGCCCTTTTCGATTTTCACACCCCCGCACACACACAGCCAAACATTAACAAAGTGCACACTGTTACAGAAACAAATCCGCTGCAAAATCCACGAGCGCTCAACTGCAAATGTGGATGAGCAGGAATGACTAGAATAGAAGTTTCGGAAAGCGAGTTTTACGACGTCCTTCGCGCTTCGGAACGTGTTTGATTTCATGCGATTTCTGCGGAATTTCATGTGTGATGTTTGTTTGAACTCTGAGCTTCGGACAATTCACACGGGACGGACTCAAGGATGACCGGTTAACCAACCTCGCCCTCCTTGTTGTAGAGAATCGTTTGGACGTTCGAACCGATACCGAACGACTCCTCGCTGTCGAACACTAGCGACTCCGGAGGGTTGTGGCTACCACCCTGGTTGCGTGCCCAGATCTAAACAAGAAAAGTACTCAATTATTTAATTGTTCGATTGTTTATTCATCCAAATGAGCTCAAAGGCGCTCTTGAAGGAAATGTGGACGTATGAGGACATTTTAGAAGAGAGATGTGTTTTCTCGAAACCTACCTTAACGCTCTTTCCTGCACGAAGGATGAAGTCATGGGGCAGGGTGTAGACGATCTCACGTTTTCCATCAATTTTTCTTTTGAGCTTCCATTCACCAATGGGTTCTTCCTTGGAACGGTGAGTGTTCTCGAGAACCACGTATTTTCCTTCGGGCGAGGGATCCTAAAAGTATGTCGTTTTTTCAGGTAAAGGAGGGTAGCACATTCTAAAAGCTTGCTTAAGTTCGTACAAACCTGGATCGAAACGTTTCCTTTGGCAGAACGGGTGTATGATGTTCTGCTGGAAGTCTCACCTTTGACGACGCGCATAGTTTCTGGAATAAAGGAGAAAATTAGAAAGGGGCCACACCCAAACAGCCGTGCTCCACCCACCAGTATCGGCAACTTCGTTAATTCCAGTAGTACGAACAACCTGTTCGACGAGTTGACGGAGACCAGGGCCGTCTCCCTCACCCTCGAGCATCTTACGGTAAATGGCGATTTCTGCATCGAGGGTCTGGAAGACGCTAGTGTTTCAGTCTGCAAATGGAGAGTGGCCTTTCGCGGCGTGAACTACCTGTTTCGTATCAAGCAACATTTGCAATTCAACCATGAGCGCTTGGCATTCCTCGCGCATCTTGCGGATCTGTGCGTCACGATCGTTAAGAGCGGCTTCGTAGGATCGTTGGTCGTCCTCCAACTGGTAGTTCAGCTCCTGGATCTGTTTCTCGAGCAGGGCATTCTGGAAGTACACAATTCATTCGCATATGACCTTGGCAAATTAGTTGGCTGTACACTTAATGAACTTACCCTTCCTTCCAAATCGGCCAACTTTCCACGCAGATCCGTGAGCTGTGTACGGAGGCGCTTAACCTCGTCTTTCTGGTATCCTTGTTCCATGTTCTGACGGGCGCTCTGAGTCTGGATCTCCTGTACCTTGAGTTTGTACCAAGATTCCATGTCGTTACGGTTACTGTTCATCATCTGGAACAGAATTTATTAAAAAAATCCGCAGAAAATCGTGCTATACTTGACGTACCTGGTCGTATTCGTTTCTAATGTCTCTAATCGCAGATGCGAGTTCGTTCTTGAAGAACTCGCGGTTTTCGCTGGTTGTGTCGCGGGCCGCCATGGCTTGCAGCTCCTTGATTTCCTGAAAATCACAGCAATCAGTCAGTGATCCCGTCATCGGAGACGAACAAGAGCAAAAAGAGTATTGTGAACATTACGACAATCGAAGAAGTAGGAGAAAATTGAGATTAACCGTAAAATGTAAAGTCTGTTTGCATGCTTTTGGCTGCCGACTACTGCAGTAGATATAAAAATAAACCCAGAAATCACTGGTTGGAGTCATTTCATCCATACTTAGCAGGCAAAACCCATAACTATAATTGGGACTGAATAATATGCGAGGGACACTCGAATTTGAATATCCGAATTATCGTAACTTGGAAATTCGGATGTCCGAACAGCGAGAGCAGTACGGCTCTGCAGGAAGGAAATGAACAGCTGCAGGGGTTTCTCCTCCTCGTATACACAATCGGATTTTTCAATCGGTTCCTCAATTACTAATAAAATTACCTGAATTATTCGGCCTCTATTCTTCCCTAAGGGTACCTACGGGTAACTACTATTTCTTAACAAAGTGTCCCACCAAAAGGGTAGAGCTCATTATCGCAAATTTCAAGTGTTCTAAAAAAAGTTCTGTTCGCTACCGTATTGGCATCAATCTTAATTTCCATCGAGACACAGCGTCGGCTCTTTTCTTAGAAAAAATCCTCCCATTGCATGGAAAATTCCATGGAACCATGTAGGAAGCTCAAGACATATATTTCAATGTTTATCTTCATGCGCCGATTTCATACCAGCTTCATTCGCTCACATCTGCCAATTATCCTTGACATGTGCACTAAGGTCGGGAAGTAGTTAACGAGCATTCAAACAGCTTCCCATCATCGCTGACCCCATTAAGAAAAGAATTTCGGCCATTTCCGAAATCCCATTAACACTTCTCACTGTCCACTAGCCGATGATGAACAGACAATGTTTCGGATAATACAAAAAACAAAAGATGACCCACATACAAACACTTACTTGGTCGTGCACTCTCTTGATGAAGTCGATCTCTTCGAGAAGCGTTGCAACTTGATTCTGGTAGTCGATGCGGTTGAGCGTCTCCTGGTCGAGGTCCTGGAAAGAATAATTGACGATGGTGACTGAGTCGATACGGATGAGTCAGAACTAGTTCTGCACTTTACTCTGCAAACAGGCCAGTATCGAGGTGGGGACGGTCACGTACCGTTCTTGCACGTTGAAGTTCGGCCATGAGTCGCATGTTCTCCTTCTTGAGGCGAGAGATCTCCTCTTCAAGAAGGGCGATTCGTCTTTTGAGCAGGTTAATCTCGGCTTCGATGTTCGACAGTTTCACGAGCAGTTCGTCGATCTTCTCACGGTCTTCGAGACGGGCTTTCGTAGCCTCCTCAAATCTACGAAGGAACACACATATTTCAGGGTTTCATCTTTATTGCGAGAAACATTCACAAGAAATCGCCCCTACTTTCGGCGGTACTCGTTCAGTTCATCTTGGAGTTTGCGAATTTCCTTCTCCAAATCGTCCTTCTCCTTACCGGTTTGAGTGATGAGCTATAAGTGAATTTTAGTTTTTACATCTTTCTGTTTACATTTAGCAATTCAAGTGAGAAACAGCTCGTCATACAGTACCTTTTTGGCTTGCGTGAGTTCTCCCTCATACATGCTACGAACGCTGCTGGTGTCCTTGCCCCATCGCGAGCGCAACATATCCAGATCAGCTGAGAGCTTGCGGTTCTGGGCTTCAAGGAAGCGCACCTACAAGGGTACAGATATCAGTTATACCCCAGAAATCCAGATTTTTTCGAACTACGGACCTTCTCAATGTAGCTGGCAAGTTTGTCGTTCAGGTCGCTCATTTCCTTCTTTTCTCTTTCGCGAGCATCGCGGATTGTCGAGGCAGCATTCTGACCGTAAGGCGACAAACCACTGGCCACGGAAGATGACGACATTTCGGTGACGATTTTCAGCACACGATTGCCAGAACCTCAAATAAGGGGCATATTGAGTTGTTGTGGAGTAAATTTATCCGCTTAGTAAGCCGAGCTATGTGTTTTCCACAGCAGCTGTGTTCAATCCGTGTTTCCGCTTACTTCAACAGCAAAATGCAGAATAAATCCCTTGGAAAAGCTGCAACTTCACTACACATCCCTTGCACCATCATTATTCATCGACAAGCCCAAAGGTTTCGCTGAGTGTTTGCAAGGTTCTGCTTGGGTTCTTCTCCACACTGACTCCCACTGAGAAACTCGTTATCACACGGCTACCCCTAATTTGCTTTGAGCGAACCGCTGCCGATTACTCAACGTCTTTTACGGTTTTTACAGCGCGTAGTTCTGTTATTGAGGCCGTTGACTCGACGAAAAGATAGACGCTAATTGTAAAATGATAATATAATAAAAGAATTGCGTTGCATTTTTACACGCGATTCTGGATACGGGGCGCTTGATGTAGGTAAGCGTCTTCTACAGAGAGAAATATTAACTCGTTCGCAAATATAGTGATGTTTCCGTCATTATTACGATGAATAAGTTTAAAGAATTCTGATAATCACACGAAGTGTATTCTTTCGAGGTCGTCTCATCTTCATGCTCTAGTTTTGGAGCGCGAACACTGGAGCGCATGTACTGCATGGTAATGGTACATGTATTCGTACTTTTATTGAAGTTTTTAGAAAGTCGCAGTGTCTTCCAACTTTCTGAATATGTGGCTAGCTAGAATATGTGGCTAGCTAACCCCCCCCCCCCCCTCCCCCCAACTCCTTCCTTCCTAGCCCTGCTCCAGCCCAACAATAACCGCACGCGCATATCGAGTGTGTAAGGACCTTTGTCGTCAGTCGTTTGAACTGACTGATTCTTAATACTTTACTTTACTTTAATACTGAACACAATTTCACAGCAATATTCTCTTTCATTATGCTTGGTTATTGACAAAAGGATATTTCGATTGTAAAAGCTGATTTAAAGCCCTACTTGTTCTACAATCAATTTTCAAAACCCCAAAAATAAGCCACGGATAACAAATGCTATGAGATCCACAAGTGGGAGTTCTTCTCTTATCATCCAACCTGTCAGCTGACAGCATTCAGTTTGGGTCATGGTCGGCCTACAATGGGCCGCTCTTTTTGTTGTTATTTGTTTATCTAAACATTTTTTGTTCATTCAAACCACCAGAACAGAAGCATGAGGTCTCTCCATTCCGTGAGCATAACAACATTTACAAAAGTAGAACGGCTACACTACTGGTACTACGTAAAAAGGGACACAACAGTGAAAATCGAGTTGCTCTAGAAAAACTCTATTGTTATAGTTCAACCAGAAAACGCTGGAAACAAGCCTCTCAGCCTTCGGAAACATTCCGATAAGGATCAGCAAGAGTGTTTCCAAGTCTCACGCTCTAACCATTTAAAATGTTGCGCGCGCTTTTAGAAGACAAAAAGCCTGTTTGTCAGTTTTCTTATAGGCGACACCTGCGTCGTAACGAAAAGGAAAACGCCACAGCTGTGACAGCTTCCCTTGACTTTCTCCTAGGAAAATCTACTATCCATGAAAACTTCGATTCTGGTGATGTCTGGGATCGATGTACTATATGAAGGATATATGACGCTGCCAACTAATTTGTCCTCGCAGAAATGCAAAGTAGAGAATGAATGGCAGAATCCGAACGCTTCCAGTTATGCCACCATTTCATTTTCACTGTGCCATGCCCCGAACGGTCCGGATTGTGGCCATTCATTCCCAACTTGCATTTTTACGCGGACAAATTAGTTGGCAGCGTCATACATGAGCCTACCCACGTTTGGGGTAATTTTGCTGAGGGCTTGACATATCCTCAATCCAGGTACGTACATAGTTTTCCGCGGAAGTATGTCTACTCGTACTCTGCTATCATAGAGCTCGTAGAGCTATTACGGAATACTACGCATGCGTTTGTAACTCCTTCCATTCGTCCCCATATGGAAGACCACCTAACAAGTCTGGATCCAACGTTTCATGGGAATGATTTGCAGCCAATCAATTTTCCCTCGGATTCATACCAAAACCAACCTGGAGTCGAGTAGTTCTGGGTGCTCGTCGTCGTGGTCCTGTTGAAGGTGGGCCGAGAGGAGATGGAGCTGCGGTATTCCTCCGACATTGTTCTACAACAACTACAGTGGGAGCGAGCACAAATAACGTAACGATCAACGAAGACACGCAAACAGTCACTTGAGATGAAGACGCGAAGTTTTTCATTACCAAATGTAGAAGACAGACAAAATGAATTGAAAGATAAGAAAAGACATGAAAGGGAGAAGATGAAATGTTCAGGTGAGTCGGCGGCAACGCCTTGTTGAGTAAAGTTGTTTTTCGGGAGCGATTGAACGGTCGGCATCTAATCAGGTACGACCTCGCGGACACTGACGGTACCCCCTAGCCACGGCCGCACACCGCTCTCCTCCGACCAGCCCCATTAAACGTCTCCTATTCTCTCGTCGATCGACAAACTCTCTTCTATCTCGATGTACATTGTTCTCTTATCATAAAGATGCACTAATTTCCCGACGTGTTATTTTTTGCCATGAAACGTACGAGAATATCCGCTGCATCGCATTTGCCCTACTTCTGTAGGATCCGGAGGCGTAATTCATTTCACCGTTTTTGGTTCTGAAATGTCAGTTGGAGAATGCCCTTTCTTTGTTTCTGGCACAGCCACGTCGCTACTGCCCTTTCAGGCGTTCCTGCAGCCACGCGAAGAATCTATGGGGCTTCGCATTTGAATTGAGCTCGTCAAAAAAAAAAAAAAACCCGGAAAGCTGCTGGTTCCGTGAAAAATACTGCGGAGAATGTTGGTTCGAGACAGGAGCAAAGAGTGAGGTGTATAGGAACTTCAGCAATCTGTCGGCACAGATCCATGAGATATTGAGAGAGATATGCCCATGTGGATGATTGTCGGGACATGAATGAATGAACGTGGCGATGCAAGAGGTCCTACGAAAGTCTGTGATGTCTTAGGACTACCTGAAGCATTCACCACTCAGATGGCTTCTACAGCTCTACCTGGAGCGAACATATTAGAGCACATCGACAGCTTCAGAAGCAATTGCTTGCAACTGCCAACTACCTTATGCTTTTCTAGGATACTATTTGAGTATTCGACAGCAAAAAAGTATGAAATTTCTCATCTTTTGATATTTACGATAATTTGATGATATCTTCGAAGTAACACACTTTAGAACTTAATTGGTAAGTTTGTGAGATAAAATAAATTGTCCTTGATGAGGAAACCTTTAGGTGAAACCGAACATATTGCAAAATGGAAAGCTGACGGATTCATCTGCTGAGAAAGTGTGAATGTACTGTAAGCCTACCAGTAAATGATAAGAAGTTAACTCAGTGAAGCTCAATGAAGCGATTGCCATGTTCGCGTACAGCATAGCCGCACGAAATACAATTTAAATATCCACAAAATTGTGGTGGGTTTATATTACTAGTCAGGTAAAGAACTTTTGAGAAGCATCTTTATGATTTCCCATGGTTTTTCTAGTGGTCATAGCCGGACCTCGGAAAAGGTATGATACCAGTGCTTTAGCAGCAGGCGGCAGCATGCTGGAACCATCGACGTCCTGTTCCCAAGTATTAAAAGCCTTCTCAGAGGCATGTGATCTTATAGAAGTGAAAAAGCACCGCATTGTTTTCTATATATGACTATCGACAGTTTTGAGAAGAAAACAATGAAATTTGAAAATTTTCCCACTTATGCTGTTTTCACAAAGCATTCTAATCACTTTTAGCTAGCCTACCAAAATGAGTTGTACTTCAACACATCAAGCTTTCATTTTGAAAAATAAAATCCATAAGAACAGCTCAGGTGAAGGCGTATTTGGAGCACTGGAGGTGGTGCTACTTTAGAAGGGTGAACACTTTAGAAGTCACTTCATTGAGAATGATGACCAAAGGCGTTATTATATTGGCTTAAATTACAGACTGTCTTTCATGAAACTTTCAAAGGAGCCTAGTTCAAAAGAAACAGCCATCCTGCACTATTCTGAGAATTTTCTTGAATGAAGAAGTATCCGATGTTACCGTTGAACAATAAAACAATAGTTTCTCCTAAATGAAATGTTAAAACGTAGAATGATGAGCCTTCGAGAGAATGTTAACGGTGAGTAAGAAACTCTGTAAGCAGAACGTCATCCGTTAAGCAAACTGGCAATCCATTGAACTTTACGTCAATACACGAGATGACATAGGCATATTTCCATCGATTTCGAGTTTCACCTGGGAGTCTCTGAGAAGCGTTACGGCTGGTAGCTGGCAAGAATACAGGACGAGCTGTTTACACGTACAGCCAGAGTGACAAAACAGCTCGAAAGGTGTGCGGGCAGGCGTGAAACAGGCTTACTCAACACAGAACTTGTTACTCATGTGCATGATGTTACTGTTGTATACAGGTAAGTCGGCGAAATGTAGCGATGTTGCGGCGTCTGTCTATGAGCAAGGAGGAGTGACACCATGGAACGGTGCGACCAGCACAGCGGAGGTACAAATTACCTAGAGAGGCAGTAATAGGTAAAGCGAAGAAGGGATGGGCGCGGTTCATCAAGCATCGCAGCAAGGAACCAGTTCCAACACCACGTAGGCGACGGGAGCCGAGTGATTGTGCGTGTGTGCTGAACTGACCGATGGTTGATATAATAATGAAGGTGTCGGTGGGGTGGGGTTCGGAGGAGGCCCCAGCACGGGGCGTGGTGTGTTTCACCGGGCCCCACGCTGACGGATCGCGGATACACCCGGTCGTGCACCTCCCGTCAGCGATGAAGGCGTCGCCTAAAAAAACCGCACGATCAGAGTGTTGGCGTGATTCAATCATTACGATACGAGTCGTTACACTTCAATGGAGCACCTGAAGGAGGTCAACGAACCCCCCACCGTCGAGCGCGTTCAGAACGCCTCGCCAGAACTTGTCTCTCCTGAACGGGGGAAGAGAAGAGGCTTTGTATTAGTGTTTGGAATACTCTTGAAAGAACTTGAAAGGGGTGACAGGAAGGGCTTTGTCAGATAAAAAGGGACCAACAAATGATTCTATTAGATGGTGATCTTCAAAACCCAAACCTGTTCCAGCGGTCTACCTGTTTTTGGTGCACTAGGACTGCGTTAGAGTTTTAGAGACTGCTGCTCAACTGCTTCTGGAAGAACTAAGCCGGATGTCTGGCAGGAAATGGATATTCACGTGCAAGGATGTTCCTCAAAAAACGTGCTTACACCTTTTTTGCTAATATAGGCAGTAATGCTCATCTGAACGCCGCAATAGTTTGCAGATTGACTACTTCAAAAGCCACTATTATTTATTTGCACAGAGTTGGAAGCTTCAAGAACAAATTTATACAGATTTCTTTGTCTCATATCTTTTGCTGTTTAGTACACTAAAGAAAACACAAGACTGGTCTCACAAGAGTAAGTCCTATCTGACAACAATTGGACGCTATTAATACATAGTTGAGGAAATAAAAGATGTTTGCATGCGCAACGAGAGGATCAATGAACAATTGTTTATCATAGGATGAAAACCAAGTAAATAGCCCTTGATAATGACCAGTAGCACGTTGTTCGTGTTGATTTTAGAGTAATCAGAAATCCATTTGTGCATATTGTACCAGGTGTCCTTCTTCTTTCAGTCTTCTAGATCATCTCCCAGAACAAAAATGGATTCTTTTCTAGATTTTCTCAAAAATATCTCATTAATCGCACCTTATTAGAAACCTCAGAGGAGATTATCGGGATCGTCTGAGGATCTCTTCACAAATCTGGCATTGGCTTCACTTCGGCGAAGGGGCCCCCCAAAGATTTAATCACCAGAATGTTGAAAAAAACTTGGAAATACACTGCTAATAGCATAGAACCAACTCTCTGTGTAGAAACTCCGTTGAGTTTGAATCTGAACCTGTTCCAGAATCATGCCCGGATTTTTACAGTGCTTAGCGGCATGTCTTCTAACTTTTTCTGGAATAACGCTCTCACAGAGTTGAAGCGTCTGCTTCCTCGGAACTTCTACAGGTCTCATTATCAGGCACTTATAACTCGTTGCCACCTGTTAAATGCGTCCTAGTGATGGAGGGCGTCCTCTTAACTGTCAGCTTCTAACCACTTCAAAAAGGCAATCGCAGTGGAAAAGAAACGCCAGTTTAAACTCCCGTCCCATGTTGTGGGAAAGCGACGTGAGTGAGGCTTCACTTTTGCGGATAATGGCGAGCTAAACGATGCCAAACTCGACTGGTGAATTTCCACCAAATGCAATTCGTGTTAATTTTTGTTCCTCTATACTTTCGCTGATTTTGACAGTTCCATCTTTTTTTGTATTATGAGTTTAAGAAGTGGCCCTTTTGTTTCGTTATTCTTTCCAGTATTTATCGGGAAAGTGAAATAGTCTTATTTTTCGCCACAGTAAACAAACTTTAAAAGAAACTAGAAATCAATCCATAGTAGTAACGCGAACGAAGGAAGGATACATGGTTGCATCCACCAAATACCAATCAGATGAATCATTAGTAGCTGGGATGTTCGAAGCCTGCTTTTCTGATGACCCAAAACCCCTGTGGCATTCGCACAGCCTCAGGGTTTGCCTCCAACACAGATGTGAATGATGATTCCAGGTCGTGCTATCACAAGCGCCAAGAAGAGCTCCATTAGCTCCATTACCTTTGGCTACGTTTGTCCATACATTGTAGGGTTTCACCATTCAGTCATTTCATTACATGATATACTCTAATAAAATTCGTTTGAACTTGCATTTCAACATATGTATTATGATAAAACTATGGCATTTTATTAGACCCATTTTTCTTCCAGTTTTTACTGTTCTGCAAAATCTGGTTAATATTTCATTTAACATTTCGCTGATATATTTATACTATCCCTGGAAGATTGATACATGTTATATCATACAGAACTACATGTAGTATCGAACTAGATGAAAGAAAATCCCCATTCGAGTCTGGTTCATTTATCTCACTGTAATCTACTGAAGTCAAATCTTTCTGAAATAGAACACGACAATATGAATTACGCAAAATCTTTTGAGAGCATAGGTGGCAGCTAAGATGACCGTTACTAACCGTGACCCTCTCTCCCCTTGCCTATGTGCTCTGCGGATGCACAATTAAGACAACTGCTGAACCTGGATCACGATGAAGTATATAAAAATTGTGGGAATAATGGTGTATTCGGAATGTAGAGCTCGTGCTGATCGGAACGATATGCTACATGTCTCTCTTACTCTACAACGAGCGAAGTATGCGATGGCTACTCAAAAAAACGCGAATCCTCCGAAATCGCGTGGTTTTCAAAGGAGATACCGCTGCTATTGTATGCTTGAATGAGTGAAAAACTCATAGTTTCTACTGCTAAGAACTTTACCAGCAGTTTCGGGAAGAAAAATCTCGGCAAAGATGACTGAATGACTGACTGACTAGCTGACTGACTAAATGGATGGATGACTGAATGACTGACTGACTGAATGAATGAATGAATGAATGAATGAATGATTGAATGAATGAATGAATGAATGACCGATAAAGCCATCGTTGCGTAGCATACGTTTAGCGCTCTATCATCTCTGAGTAGTGAAAGAAATGCTCATAAGTCAAACTGACTGCTCATTCGCGGTTCAGAGCCATTTTTTTCAGCTGAGGTTTGGCAAAATCAAGGCCCTGCACCTCTACAAACATCTCCGGATATTAAGATTTCTGAATAAGACATCAACGAATTCATGCTTCAAAAATACCATTCGCACCTTTCGTTGCTCTTACATGCGGATGTGTCATTCTTTCAAACGATGAATTGTTATTATGATGGATACAAACGCATTCGAATCATCGCTAAGTATTGCTACATTTCATGCAAAAGGATTGTATGGGCGTTGTCGCTATGCGTCAACGACGCTTACTCATCCGTTAGTTTTTACTCACTATTCGTCTCTCCCTTCTCCTATTGTCATAACGCTTAGCGAACGAGAATAGCGGAGAAACGCTGACAAGTCTGCACAGGAAGCGCTTACTGTTTACAGGGGAGAACAACTAGTTATATTTCTGTGAAAAATTACTCGGTGAAGTGTGACTGCAGAACAAGAATGTGTCCCTTTTTGTGAGTGACTAACATGGTCTCGATAGGTATCTTCCTGAGCAGTCTCAGTCATCGCTTGATTATTTGCTTTTGAAGACAAGGTCATCTCTTTTCCTCCAAGCAAGCGATGCTGCCCATCGGCTGTCTCGGCGTGGGGGATGGCTACCGGAACGGCCAAGACACAGTGGTGTTGATGAATGACATGTGAACTCGTCCTCATTTCGTATACACAAGTTTCAAATCGCAATTAGCCTCGTTCGTCGCAGTCTGAGTCACGACGCTACAATCGCATCTCGTTACGATCACTTGATATAAATTTGAATGGTCACGACGGCCTTGACGCGACTCAGACTGCGGTTTCGCTGATCAAATGAGATAACACGAGAGAGCAGCATCAGAGGTGGTGGTGTCGAGTAAACTGTATCAGTAGTTGTCATTCTTGTGAACTCTCCGAAAGAAATCAGTGAAAGTGAGCCCTGAACAGTTTGGGTAATCGAGAAAGCCGAAAAGTACATGGTCAGAGCAAACATCATGGAGGGTAGAAGATAACTCACATACTTATCTTCGTTGTCCTCTGAGATGCCTTTTGCAGCAAGGAGACTTACTTTCCCCCCCCCCCCTTATATCATTGCCACAACGCCCGCGACGTCATCTTCATTAATCTGCTGAGCTGCGTTAGCAAATCCAAAACAACTGCGTGATTTCTATTCTGTACAGTGCTATGACTGATCAAGAAAAAATGGAATTTGCCAGATCGGTACCCTTTCTTCTGCAGCTAATACCTACAATTTGGTACTTAATTAATTCTAGTGATCGCTATAGTTTATAACATTAGTTCCTACATTGTAATTACATCTACACACCTAAAGCTGTCTACATACCCACCTAGCGACCAGTGTGCAATCGTGGCGTAAAACCAATCTCGTATGTTTTCCATCACCAATCGCGTATATTTTCCATCCATCTCCATGTTCTTTTTTCTTTTAACCTGGCCATATGAATTTTATACTTTGCCAAACCTGATCAGGCTGTTAGTGGATATGTTTATTTATTTATTGTTTGCTTGACGTTGACGACGTCGCCTTCAGAGGCCTAGAAGTATGATGATTATCATGTAGGTCTATCTTTTGTGCTGAGAATTTTCGAGGTAGTAAGTTGGAAAGAAAGTTGATACTAGCGGAGTGAGAGGAGACGTTTGGCGGTCTTAACCAGATGAAAAACTGTGAGCCACTGTTTAGGCCTCTGAAGATGACGGTTACGTCTGAACGTCAGACAAATAATAAATAAATATAGCTACTACTGGTCATACTGGTCCGCCTTAACAAAGTAAAAAGTTCAATCGCGTGTAGGTAAATATAATCTTCAAAAGGGAGATTATTGGAGAAGCTTCGCGTAATTCCTCACTTTTCAAGGTGCTTTAGAACAAGACTTTTTCGGCACTCGGAAGGCAGTGCACTGAAGCATGGAATCTGCTATCTTCACAAATGATGCAAAAATTCACAAACATAACGTGGAAAAGTGAAGCAATAAATTTGTCAGCTCGTCTCCAAACATAATAATAGATCTCAGCCATAAGTAGCTCTTGAATTATGAGGGGTCAGAAATTGTTGCTATTGCTTAGAATATAACCCGTTGTGAACGCAGATATTCTGGAATATACCTGATGTTGATTCGTAATCTCTTAAGAAGATTGCAGATTATCTACATTTGTAGAAGATCTTGTAACTGAGCGATGGTTAACGTATGGCTCTGTTGTAAAGTGGCAGTTCTTTTGAAGTCTATCGCTAATGTTTAGTTCGCTTGAAAATTAGCAATTTTCTGCTATTCCACATACAGTTGGCACATACATACTGCGGCCCTTCTCATGGGCATGCTTTGACTCCTCCCATGGTCTGGAACAGCTCTGGATTAAAAAGCAGTAATTGTCCAAACACAGCTTTATGCAGCAGCTGTGGAACTTCACTAACTTGGGAGGCTTCTTCTTTCTTCTCTCTTGCTAATTTCAACCGACTGAGAACGTTCTGGAACTGTTAATACTTGGTTTAACCTCTTCGTCCTTATGAAATAGCAAATATTTACAATGATAGCCGTCACAGGTCATCTTCAACAAAACTGGCGCAACCGTAAGGCTCATAATAGAGCTGAACTTCAAAGCGCTCCTATGAGCCTTCTTCGGAGGAAAGCATAGTTTTTCCTCCTTTTCATTCGCAACGTCTCACCTTCCATACTGAAACGGTGCGAGGCTGCTCAATGTAACTGGAGACAACAATTAATTAATTTTCGCTAAAACTCGTGTGGAACCTCTACAGTACCTTATCCAGAAAAAGCCCTCAACGCAAAAATATTCTGGATTTATTGCGCAGGTTAGAACCTGCTGCTGTGACTGGTGTAATTCTAACAGCAGCATACCACGCAACTACACCCACTTGTCTCAAATAAACACGTCGTTGAAGTCGGAAGCTAAGTCACATTTCATTCTCCTTAGTCACCACCCAATAGCGCGGTAATACAATGAGCACACATAGAGGACCGTCTGCCATTTGTTATGACCAGTTTGTCTGAGTGGAAACAGAGGGAGCAACAAGAGTAGCAGGGGCCCTGGCTGTTGAGTACAGGTTGATGGAAAAGATTCTCCACGCGAAATGGCTGATGAATTAGTTGGCTGAGATCTGGCTAGCTTTTTTCCTTTCTCCTGAAAACGATGTGAGTTCGTGAGCTAGTGATAAAGGAGGGATATAGAGGCAAAAATATTTCGCAGTGCGTTTTCCTTAGCGGTATTCTTCTATTAAACACTGGCGCCTCCACAAACTGCTTGCATTGATTCGGATAATCCGTTCTTGTTTTAATTTTCAATTGTTCTCATTTATTTATGTATTTGCATATTTATTTTCACTAGAAAGTGCCAAGGGCACAAGACTACCTTTCAAAACGAGGATAAAAAAGAAAAGTGTAATCATTTGCGAGTTTTCTGGAGGCATCATTGAAGAAGGCAAGTTCACGTCATATCTGCTATACAGGCTAATTGGGGTGCTCTTACGTATGAAACCTTAATTATTAACCTTTATGGTACTGAATCGGAGCTCATTTGTGGAATAAATCCATGGATGGAGCCAAAATAACAGAAATTGTTTGATGGATACCGAGCAACTCGTGCTGCGGGCCTCCTCCGTTACCTGAACGTTATAGAGATCCAGCAGCATTAGTGCAGCAGATTGTGCCACTATATGGTGCTACACACGGCCAAGGTAGACTTTTTTATGGCTCATTTAACGAATTTCGCTTTTTCTGAAAAAAATTGCTCTACCGAAACTTCTTCTCCCGGGTAGACATCAAAACATCTCAAGTGGAAGTTACGAGCTTGTTGAGCAACGAATCTCAGGCGAGCAACGAAATGAATTGTTCTTCTATCTACAATGACAACGCAACAGCTCAATTTAGGCTAAGTTTGCATCCGAGAACAACACCATCTCTTTACCACATCTTTCTAGCTATCCCGTGGTGAATCTATGAACGTTTCCGTCTGAACACTCGCTTTCTGAAATGCGCTCCCGGCCAAAATGGTCACACCATGTTCGAATGACTCTTTTCAGGCTTAGACACCAATTAATGGCAAAGATGATAGGGCATATCCCTTCTACTAAAAAGAAAATTGTTCACCCTGGATGAATGGGAGGCTTAGAACCTCCCAACGTTGATGAACCACGCCCACAGATAAAGGTTCGTGAAGCTTCCCATTGCTTCCCGTCACGAAAAGGCTCTTGGAACAGATATTCTGGCGACTTATTGTTAGGTAGGAGAGGTGTAACAAGAAGGGCAGGAGCCCTATGAGGACATTAAAATCGAGCGAGCAGGAAATTTTGCGGAGTACTGGAAAAAATGTCCTGATAACCGTCGTGCATTACTGCAATGGAAACTGCTTTGGCTCTCACAAGATTTTGAGCTGTTAAAAACGACCGCACGACTTTTCAGAGTAGAATTCTGGTAATTTTTGGAACACTCCCCCCCCCCTCTCCCCCCCCCCTCTCCCCCCTCCCCTTGAATCTACAGACTAACCAACAAATGAACAGAGCAAAACGGAACATATGCAAAATTTATACAATTTTATCACCCCTCTCAAGGGCACATCGGGTGAAACCACGAAAGAAGTGGGAAGACGGAGCTGTTATGCAGAAAGCATTGTCGCTTCCATGTCATAGTTCCCAGTACAGGGAACGGTTCCACATTATAGCTTGTCTTCGATCCCCTACTCGTAATTTCAGCATCTTGTGAAATGCGCCCAATAAGTTTTCCGCGCTCTGTAATGACTGGATTAAAGGATCGTCTTCCTGGCATTTGCCATATCACTTAGTAATCAAATCTACAGATCCTGAGTGATAACGGGGGTGTCCTCCCTAGTGAAAGTCTGCTTTGCTACAAGTGAGAGTACATGACTGTAAATTTCTACTAGTGATGAAACTGCTACGTACATATGCTACTGGTTCACGAGCTTTTTTGCATATATTAATAGATATTTGGGATAATTTTTGAATAAAATGGCCCTCTCACCTTACTGATGAGTTTCGGAGAGGAAAATATTATTCATTTAATTATTTTGTTAATTGTTTACTATGTTTTTTTTTCAAGGGGTGTTGCTTTAGTAGAGGAAGATGTAAAAAAAAAGGTTGTAGCTTTAAGTACTTTATCTCAAATAGGTTTTTCTATGGGTACTGGCAGAAAGAGGAACAAGATTAGAAGATTATTCTATTTTTCTTTAGTTATTAGATGTCCTTCTCGTAAATAATTTTATGTGAAGAATGTACGTGTGAAAGTTTGTTGCTTTGATATGCACATTCCTTCTTGTTTTCATTTCTCGAACCTGTTTTCACTTTTATGGAGAATAAAAATATGCAGTCATCCGGAAACAGAACTGGGCAGAAACAATTCTCTGCAGCGCTAGGTTCCACTGTTGGCAGTGCAATTGTTTTATATGAGCCCTATCTGGTTGATAAACTGATGGCGATGCACCAACGTGAAAAGCATATCCAGAATAAAAAGAAGAATTGTTGTAACGCTCTGTTTGTCGAGTGGAGTAACGAATATGTACTTGTGTGAACCGTCACTGGGAATCATAAAAACATGAATTTCCAATATTTGCTCGATTTAACAAAAAAAGAAACAAAATATGTCTTCTCATTCGATTCATGCTCTGTCCTGACTGGAAAGTCGTTCAAAAAGTGCAGAGCTCTCTGAGTCCATCACTCAGCGAGTTTTGGTTGGTCGCTGGGTAGAAGTCTTAATTTCAAAAGAGAATTATAAGGTTATCAATAAGTTCTCGTTCGTTTTGCTTTTTTTTTGCGTGTTTATTATCTCACACTTCTAAAAAAACACCGGTGAATCATTGGAAATATGCCCTGTTAGCACCAATCACCTGGCATCGTATGAGTAAATCCTCTGTCCCCTTATGCCCCCCCCCCTCCCCCTAGAACCCAAAACGCAACGAGCTGCTTCTTTAAGAACACCTCATATAGCTCTCCGATATTGTCGCGAACGCTGAAGTTTCGCCCGTCCAAACGGCCTTGAAGGTTGAAGGATGGTAAACAGAGGGAGCGAGGTCTGTGCGTTTTGACATTGTCGTGGAAGTCACTTCGGCTTGCCTTTGCACGAGTGTTGTTGAGATGGTTTTCAACTTCTATAAGTGAGCAATGTGCTGGGGGCATAGGTTATCATAAAAGGTTTGCTCATTATTTCTCCGCCAGGAACCCATGCTTTGTTGCTTTCTTTTCTACACTGGATGTAAAAAGGATCAAAAAATTGTCTGATTCGATCCGAATACTCCATGAGGCATTCGTGTTGAAGCAATTGGGCTTGAAAAGCACTTCTTCATAAACGTCATGGCAATTCTGCCTGGAAAGTCGAAAAAAAATTTCAGGAAGCGCACCACTCCCTAGAAATTTTTTGAAGCGTGAGTATTGCGCTTTCTTACGGTACCTGAGGTTTGCATGCAAATAGATTGAAAAGAATATTAGAAATAAAAACCACTGGCCAACCCATGCTCGCGATAGCCAATTCTCATGAAAAAAAAACGGCTGCCCAAGTCCATTTATAGGCCTTAAATATAGGCCCTCTCAATCCGGGGATCCGTTTTCTCATCCGAGCCGTGCTCAGAACCGTTTGGTTATGGATGGAGGTCTTGCGATGTGGTGCTTGATTAATGGTTATAAAAGGCTCTTATTTTTACTGTAAAGCTCCGAAAGTGCAAGCTGAGCCTTTCCAGGTGGCGGCACTAATGTGCACTTAAGGTTTGCTCCGGAGTTTTTTGGCTATTTTTCAAGTTCTAAGGCGTGTTTAGAACAAGGTGATATGAATATCGCGCTATCGAGTGCGATTGAGCAAAGCAAAAATTTGTGAATCCCGCAGAGAAATAAGTCAGCAAATGTCATACAATGTAGTTTAGTTGAGTAACTTGAGCAGTAAACCAAGATTTTCACAGTCCTTATTCCTGCCAACGTTTCGGCGTCGTCGCCTTCGCCAGAGCCTGGAAAATCAAAACTAAATGTAACATATCTTCCCAAACGCCCAATCAGTCTACAAGTTATAATCCAACATAGGAGTAAAAACGAGCGTGTGGAGATCAGTACATTGGTGAAACTGGGCGTCCACTGTGTGTTCGCGTCATGGAACACCTGGACGGCATGACTAGATCAAGAATAGCAGCATCTCTGGGAGCTCATCGCAGACATAATCATGAAAACAGTTTATTAGAGGTGGCTGTCGCTGTCTTATCGTGGGAACCCGAAAATGTAGCCCGCAGAACATTAGAAGCGCTTTGGATAACCGCTAGGAATCCTAAAATGAATAGGAAGGAAGAGTGCATTGCCGCGACAAACGAATTGGCTCTGTATCAAGACCTTTGCGGGTTTTGATCTACGGGGTCAGGCGCGGGGGCATCCTACTTACAAGTAGCGGCACACCTATTCAACGCGGCGGTACCATTACATCGCGGCTAAATGGTTATCTAGGTAAGCATCGACGTGTTTTACTCCACTGATCTCGTTTTTCGCTTTTACTCTCATGTTGGATTATAAGTTGTGGACCGATTGGGCGTTTGGGAGGATATATGTATTGCACCTGGTTTTGACTTTTGAGGCTCTGACGAAGGCGACGACGCCGAAACGTTAGCCGAAATAAAGACCGTGAAAATCTTGGTTTACTGCTCAAGTTACTCGAGAGAACTATATTCACTATGCCTAGATTCAATGTATATTGAACGTTCACACTCCTGTCATACAATAACTTGTATCCATCCCCCCCCCCCCAAAACCCCTCCATTCCTCGCAGACGCCGGCCGTCATTGTCATAGCTTCATGCAGTACTCCCAGTATTGTACGCCGTATAGGCTCGATCCGATGAGAACATCACTTTTTAGCGTGCACATCCGGTTTTGGGATGTATTCTGCTTTGCACATCATAATGATGTTCTTTGGACATTGGTGAACGTTAGAACATCAGCTTCCCATCTTCAGTGATTAAGTTACCGAGCCAGTTTAAATTAGTACGAGGGTAAGGAGTGAGGGTGCCATGTCGAATTTGAAATCCTTCCCAAGCTGTTCAATGCGTGGGTTAAACATCGACAACTTTCGGACGTTGCGGATTAATTTGAATCCACGAAGTACAGTTCCGCAGTTGACTAGGGAAAGGACAGTCCGCCAGCGGTGTGATACAGATCCGCAACAGTTTGACTACGTAGCGTGCCCAAATCTAAGTTCGTCACCGCCTTGTCCTTCTCGTTGCTGGAGATTGGATAGTGTCTCTCACTGAGCTTACAGAACCAACAATGGGCGTTGTATTCAATGGGAGAAATACCCCTATGAATCTCTTCCACGCGCAGACAGGATCTATTGATAGACCTATTGAGACCAGATAGGAGCCAAAATAGCACGACGCTACGGATGTAAAATTCAGATGGTGTGAATCGTGGAATCGTAATGGCAGTGGATTGCTCTTTGGTATAGAAATTTTGAGGGACGTTTATAGGGCCTTCTTAGGTCGATGTTAGAGGTGGTAGGACATTTTCGTTCAAAACTCATGGTCGCAATTGCTCGAGAACTTATGAATCACTCAGAGAATATAATAAATAATCACGAATAATTCCAAAAATCAACAGTGCCACATAAAGGAATTGTAAAAGCTGTACTGTGAGGGTGGCAGGACCTTTGTTTCGTTGGAACATCTTCAAATTAAACCAGTGCCGCACACCTTGAGAATTTTTACATTATTCTCTGCTTAAAAAAATAAATGGACATGCAAAGGCAAAAGTGCGATAAAGCTTGGCGGCGAGAAAAGGTGTGAATCGTTATACTTGGAGTGGGCGGGGCAGACGGGGCATGCAATTGGTCGCCTAGGTGAATCGACCAGTCGTAGAGCTTGACCGCACCCCCTTTCCAGGTATGACGCGTCACACCCGAAGGGAACAGTTCTACCAATTACTCTGAGAACAGAACGTTCAATCCTTCCTGGACGAGCCACATTTATACTCCATGGTAGTGATCACACGCCTAGAAATCGCAAATTTTGAGATTAATTCCTATCGAAGAGAAGCCAAACCACTCATCTCCAGAAACTCGACGCACACAATTTCCTCTCGTCTTGAGTTGCGGATGAGGCGGTCGGGAGCAGCGAAACGCCAGGCCAAATGCATTTGTGTTATCACGGTGTTTCTTGTTGTAATCGTTCCTCTTGATTTCTCGAAAAATAAAGCTTGACCAGTTTGATATGTGTATTCATTTGATGACCAAGCAAATAATGAACAAGTGGGCCAGTTTTAAGCGTTCCTGCACTTTTAGAAGCATATCTGAACTCAACTTATCCCAAAGCCGTTTGCCTACTATGCCACAACGATTTGGTAAGCAATCAGCGCGTTTTTTCTCTTGATTTACTATCAGTTTTCGTGACACTTGTCCCCACAAAGTCAAATTCGAGTCGCTTCTATGCTCTGGTTTCTAGACTCAAGTTTAACTCATCAGCTTTCGTCTCTAAAACGCATGTAGTTTTCTGTTGCCTGCGCCTAAGCTTAGTTACTGAAAAGGTCTGTTTATTAAACTGTTTAAAGATGTTTAAAAGTCGCCTTTTCAATGATGACGAGTTTGACGTTTGTTTACTTCGGATTTGTAGACCATCTCTTAATATGCAGACATGGAGCATTATTCGGCTATTTGGGAACTCGGAAAAGAAAGAGCAGCAATTTGAAAGACAAATAATTCATCTTAGGAAGTAAGGTACGTATGACATAAGGTGTGACCATTTGACACTTTTCCCTAGAAAACTATAAATCATGTGGAACCACTGGAGAGGAAGTAGGAGATAAAAAGAGAAGCAACGAAAGCGATGTAGCTACAAAAGAAAACACAGCTTCTGAAAGGTTTTCCTGACTGCTCCGGCGACAGAATGTATAAACGGAGAAGTTCCACACTTCTTTTAGCTGTTAAACCCTTTTAAAAACCCAGTAAGTGATAATGAGAACGTACATAGGATACTACAGTTTTACAAGTCAAACACTGTGAACATCGACGAGTTTAGCAATCAACACTGACCTAGTGAGAAAACCGATTTCTCTGTGCAACCACCCTCATGAAGTTTTTTCTAGCCTGACTGTTGCTGGCCTTTTCAGGATTTGAGTTCAAAGAAATTTCAAGTAGTTATGAAGGAAGTGACTGCATTTTTGAAGAGATGCAAGAGATGTTACTAATTGGTTATGATTTGTAAGAAGCCCGACGTCACACAGAATTACACCTTTCACAGTGCACACGATATACCTGTCTATGAATTTCACGCCAACATTGACTATTCTTTGCGCTCAGAGCTTTTTCTCATAGTTAGTCCCTTTTTATAGAGAGGGTTTGTTCGCTATGCCACAAAAACACCCTTAAGAAAGGCGGTGTCCCACACTGGTTCGTTTACGAGATTATTATATTACTGTGTAGAAACACCGGACCTTAAACTTGAAGTGCGACGCTGCTAGGGTTGCGTTCCTGCTGTAACTTCCCGTAGAATTAAAAGAGAAGTGTCTGTAAGATCCGCGAGCAAGATTCAGCCAGTGGGTACACAATGTTAATGCACATTTAGGAGTATTTTTTATAAATAATCAAACTAGTGAGATAAGTTCCTCAAGAAGATCTAGGGGGAGGGTAGTTCCTCAAGAAGCGATAGGGACAGGTACATTCATTTTATGAACATTGTGATTCACAGTTAGACAGTGTTAGTGCACGCTCCTATGCTTTCCTTGAAGAAGGAAGCCATAACCCGTAAAAATCATTCGCGAAATCGTTTTCGTCTCTGCCACAACCCATAACTGGATTACCGGTGAGTTTAGAAAAACAATTTTTACGTTACCTATGATCTTTTCTACTTCCCACTTTCACTGTTATGGTTTTAGATGTCAAAGCAAGACCTAGAGAAGACTATCCTGTCGTTTTGAATAGCATGAGAAAAATATGAGTTGACGCATCAGCACTGGACAACTGAGCAGACGTAGCATAATCTTAGAAAAGATGGGTGAGTATGAAGGGAATGATGACACGTAGCGCTCTTGGATGGATGTATAAAATAAACAAAAAACAAAAACAAAGGTACCTAATCTCCATTTCGTTCCTTCCACTAGACAGAGAAAATAGGAAAAGAATAAGAATAGGTATAAAAATGTGCAAAGCTCGAGGTGGTTTTAGTATGATGACAGGCACACAATTCATGGGTAGTTCAATGTGAAATTTTACTATACAAAAATATCCGTCTAAAGGATCCACTAACCCTGTTCAAGTTTTCCCAGAAATTTCTCCCTGAATCCTCAAGACGAGAATACAATCACACCGAATTATGTACAGTCGCAGCCAGAAAGATACGATCAGCGTCACTTTCACAAGATAATTTTTTGCTATAACTCACTTCTGCATTGAGCTATCCAGATGAAATTTCGATATGTATCGAAGCTCTTTGGGTGCTTCGTAACAGCGGCTTATCTGGGCAGAGACTCAATTTTTGCAGCTTTACTAAGCCTGAACATCAATTTCCTTAGCTTCCTTTGACTCCGTCCAATATCATCACTACCACCTTCTGAGAAAAATGAAGAGGTGATGCAGATCAAGAACGCAATGGGCTATTTTTCCGTCAAATGGTATTGCTGCATTTCATTTGCTTCTCAAATGCGAGAACCAAAGTAGGTGGTAGAATTTACCAAAAAATCTCTGTTGTTGTATCTAAATGATACTGACTGAGTTTGAGTTCCTATTTCAATGTCAAAATAGTTGTCAGTAGTTGATATCATAGAAATATCCTCCGTTGGGACGGTTGCCTTTTGTTCGAGATTACTAAAAACTCTTTTTCACACTTTTTTGGGCTTTTTGGTAACCGCATTTTTCATGTACAGAGAAGAACTACAGAACACAATTATTACAGCAAATTACTCACTCAAAAGCAGATTTAGAATAACTCCTCTGCGAATCAAAATGAGGCGATACAAACGAGGAATCTTCATGTTGATGAAGGTTGTGAATTCGAACTTGGAACGTGATAGTTCTATTTGAAAGCAGGTTGTGTCAATATTATGCAGCGTAAAGAAAGAATACTTCGAACCTCATCAAACTTTAAAATTTTGTCCGAATAGCACAATCCCAAGTTAAGTTATGAGGAAAAGATACGCCTTCAACATGGCACTGATCATATCTTTTTGGCCGCGACTGTGCATTCATGTTCGCACACTTACGGGCTAGAAACACAACTGGTTTTCGGGGAAAGAGCTACCATCCATAGACAGAAGAGCAGTGGTCAGTTCGAGTAATGATTAACGGAATCCAATCAGCATCAACGAAATCCAATGACTAACAAGAAAACGTCATGCCAAACACAGTCTCTTGTGGAAGAGACACATTGGTGAATGATTGACAAAGAAATTGCAACATCTGAGTCTTCACACATAATATCCTCAAGCAGAGATCGGAAATCCAAGCTTCCATAATGCTTGTAGAACTTACATAATGCCGGATGAGAGCAAATTGAACAGTCCTCTTCTGCCAGGTTTTTTTTTTTCAAAAAAAAGAACTTGTCCGGCGAGGATTTGAAATGTTCCGTAAGGAGTTGTGGAAGTTGAAAACCAGAAAACGCAGTCATACATTAAAATTCGCCAATAGCTTTTTTTTTATGATATCCGCTAAGGGTATAGAAATGAGTAGAAACAGTCAAAAATATAAAATGTATAAATAGTGCTGCATCGGATAATTTTAGAATTATGACTATTACAGAACGGAGAACATCCTGCAACTCGAGGTTCTGGATATGAGGTCTGGATTGAAACATAATGGAGCATAACATACAACTATTTTGTGCCGCTAAAAATACTCGCTACTATGCTATGGTGATCACGGCCTTCAATATGGATACTGGTTGCCAACTAATCGCTCGTTCTTTTTCAGTCCTAGCCGGAAGCCTTCATTCATGACACTGTTCACTATGCATTTCACTCATCTTTAAGCATTTTTAGAAAACGTGCAACATTATAGCTTGCCCGAAAACCTCCTCTGAGCTCACTGAAAACGTGTTTTTAACTAACCAACTATCGAAACTCGTAGATCTTAAGCAGGGCATACTCACCCATCCTAGACGGTTCCAAGATTTTCAATTTCGTCGTGCAATCCGTCTTCGCTCGACATGTTTGGTTTTCCTCACGGGCGCAGCTCCTCGATGCAGCGGATTGTCAGTTGTTCGCGGTATTTACCGAAAATATTAGCTCGTGGGTCGGTTCGTCGACTTTCATCGTCGCTGAGAAAAACTGCCACATCGCTCTTCTTTCCGCGATTTCACAATTTCCACCACCCACACCCTCATTCATTTTCGTTGAATTTGGCTCCTGTCATCCAGATGACTCGTCTGTAGGCGATTTCTTGACATTTTCGTGCAATTCGATGCTTGCGCACTATTTACTAAGCACTGCATAGGAGCTAGCTCACCACGGCAGGTTTTCACACAGGTGTCGCTCATGTTGAAGACTTTGTCAGCTGTCTAAATAAAGAAAAAAAGATCCTAGTACAGCCGTCTTCATGTATTTACTCATTATTTTATTATAGATTTATTGGCTTCTTCCCTATAACACTTAAGGGAACTGTAGATCCTTAAGTGAGTGCTTCATGAAATCACCATAACCGTTGTTATCTTTCCTTCGAAAGTTGGGATGGCTGTAGACACTCTCGCACTCTTATTTCTTCTTGACTTATAATCCTTATTTGGACATTATCTTTATCATCTTCTAAAATAAACTCCTTATAAATTGCGTGGTGTGGGCGTGGTTAGTTTGCATATGCATTAGATTTCCACATAATCATTTCAGATAACCTCAGCTAGCAATACTAAAACTAGTATTAAGCTAACTCCATAGAGCTCTAGACAGCTCGAGTTCGTTTCCCGCATGCCAGATGACATTGAAAGATGTGCTAAACAATGGTACCAGGATGAGGTACCTTTTCATTGTTCAATTCCTTAACATAATGCATAACATGATCTTCGCTTTAGAAAGGACTACTACCACGAGCTTTTTAAAGTTCTACTTGGGCATTTGTTAATTTAGTTGTTAGCATGCATTCGGCCTGTTTGAGTTCAAATCTCGTGTTGCATAGCGGAAAACGCAAGTAAAAATTCAGCTTAGATGTACATAGTATGATGCTGGAGAATGTTTTCCTCCATGGCAAACTCATTCAAAGTGCAGAAATTCTGAACCAAATGAAGGCAAACATTTTTTTATATTTCTCTAACCGCATATCCTCTTGGTCTAACTGCCGTCATTTCCATATTTCGTGAGTACGTATTTGTTTCCCTACGAGTTTTCTTCCAATTTTGCTAGTTGTTATTGGAGTGCCTTAATTGCATTAATAAATACGACGTGAATAATTACGTATGTGTAAAATTCCAATGCATGGAAGCCTGGAATCCCGAAACTTCTATTGTTTAAGTCATTGGTGCTGCAAATATTCACCTTACAACTTGTTCGAAGAACAATATGGATCACGCCACAATCTACTGAATGTTTTTTCGTCAACCTGCATGAACATACATTTCCCTACTGGGATTCATCTTCTTACAACACGGAAAGCTTTGCAAGAAATGAGCAATTTCTCTTGGAACCCCTAGAAGTGACCTTTTATTCACCTTCTTCTGGAAAGTTCTTCAGAAATGGAACGATGCAGAACAGAGAATGACGGCATTTTCGGTAGTTTTTTCCGCCACAACTTGGTTTTAAAGCTTGGCGGAGCAAACAAATAGACTATTAAAACCGCTGTTGAGATCTATGCTTTTTGAAACGATCTCCAGCTCTAATCTCAGTCTTAAGTTGCATTTGCGATTTATTACATCCAGGCAACATGGTAACTAATTGCTGAAACTGGCCCAAAATCCACGCACGCACGTCTTTCGAGCATCATGTGCTCTGACTCAGCCATTAAGCCAGATGTCTGTCGGGCACTTCACTCGGTGTGCACCTCCTTAGCAATGTAAATACCACTGAGCTCTGAAATCAGCGCATCTTACTGCTTTAGGTCGTAGATATGTCTCGCCGCCACCCAATCCGCCGTTACAGGCCAGGTCTGGATGAGGACCAGACGAGAGATGCTATGAAAGTGAGATTTTTCATTTCTGGTCTGCACTTCCCCAAACATTTTCTTTCGTTTTCTTTGGCTTGTCGTGGACAGTTTCGCTAGTACTGGTTCTGATTAAGGTTTTAGAAAAATTTGTTCGCAAGAAGTACAGGAACTCCGTGCTTGTTGGAACGAACGAATACGATCTCAACTCCGAGCTCTTAACTCCACAACCTCCACCCAGCCGCCCAGTTTCTGGATTTCAATTTCCACGCTTTCCCAGCAGGTACCGAGTGTTTGGCTGCAATAAATATTTATTACGACTTTCATTCCTCATGCAGGCAGTTCACATTCGACCAATCCACGGTTGGCCAGGAATCTCGTCCGCCTTTATTACCCACATACACCTTCGATTTTACAGAGCACAGCGTTAAGGATGAGATCAAGTGAGTTCTCAGCTGAAATGATCCAGTTAGTTTTAAGGTGACAAGTCCCTCCGAGAAGTATTTTTTCAGATATGACAAGAGTAAAGAGACGAAAGCGGCGTACATATCTCGAGTACTGCAATACTTCTACAATAACCTAGGTATTAGATTAGTATGGTAATTATTTCCTTTGAAAAAAAGTGCTTCAGGTTTAAAACATTTGGCACTTATTTTGATACTGATACTCTATGCACTCATTGGCGGGTTGATTTTTATGCTCATCGAATTGCCAGAACAGGAGCGAGCGGAGAAGGAATTTCTGAAGGTAAGTAGGATGTCATTTGTGCCAATATTTACGTGACTTCTTTCCTTCCTCAATCCTTTATTACTGCTAGTTTTTTTTTGCAAATCTTGTGCATGTTATATTCCTTATGCTCGCTCACATACCGGAATGGAGAAATTTTCCGTAGATTTCGGTGAAATTTGTTCTTTCTTCCATGTTTTTCGAGGGTTGTGTATGATGAACTCTTCATTCTGGCAAGTGTTCTTTTTTGCTCATTCCCACCGCTCTAATGGGCCTTCCGTCATATGGCTCCAGATGTTTCGTGTGGCCTGTGGCACAAAATTGCAACTGCAATGCGCGCAGCATTGTAAAAGTTTGACGAACACGATTAGTACAGTTGTGAACACTTTGCCTTGTTTTCGTTGCCTATGCTTTCCATAGCTGAGCGCAGTGGTTCTGAGCACAGAAATGCTCACTCTCTCAAATTTTAGACTGAGAGCAGTATTAAGCTCAAAACTCCTGAGCTTGCAGGAATTTAAGGCCCGTAGTTGTTGTTCCGAAAACTCGGTTCTTCAACACGTTTCTGCCGATGTATAGTGCAAAGGGTGCTCCGGACCCAGTTGTTTGCCTCTTCACTGATCAGTTTCGTTGTATTTGATATCTATGTTTTGTTTCTGTACACAGAATCGTGAAGCGCCTATGTTTGACATTGCTGAAAGAAACCTTATCGGATCCTCAACGAGACCTTCTCTCCTGAAATGTTGCTTTGAAATTATCTCTCCATTTTTCGTAATAGGTATCAAATTGCTTTCTTTCGCTTGTGTATTTACCTCGTTGAAGCACTCTTTGGGCCCAATCAACGTTTCTATTAGGTTGGTGCAAAAATAATGCGCGTTTTTCGCTGCTTCATCTTCGGTGCAGAAAACTTCCGGTGTTTCTTATCACCTGTATGAGAGGTGCCACATGGTTTTGTAGCAAATTTCATGGCCTTTTTAAATATCTTACGCATTTTGAGTGAAGTTCATGTTTTTGGCGAATTTTTAGTTGTGGAACGAAAGGCGCCAAAGCAAGTTTTTTTGCCAAACTCTTTTCAGCGAGCTGATACTCGACGGCATCGCAGCAGGAATCGCTCAGAATACCGCCATAGTTTTGGCGAAGGGAGTGTGAGCGAATGCATCTGCCGCTCCCGGATTTTTCGGCTTGGTGTGCCTTGCTTCGAATATATGGAATGTCGCATAGGTCTTCTTGGGGTTTGCGACCCCCAGCTGATGGCAATAATTGAAGAGCACCCATTCAAAACAACATATTTGCTTTCGCAGAATCTCGCCGATGATTGTTGTCAGACCATCCCTCCCTTCGGTAAAAATGGGAGGATGAAGAAGCTCGACGAGTTGATGTCGCGCATACTGAATGAGTACCACATTGATCCTCGTTGAGAGATGTGTTTCGCACCTTTGTAGTGAAAAAATTGCGAACAAATAGTCGGTCGCTTAGTGACTAAATATGAAGTATAGACCCTTTTCGATAAAATGAGGTGCCTTGCTCAACAGTTGGACGAGGAACATGCACCGAAATACTCCCAGAAACCGAAGCAACACCAAAATAAGGTCACGGCGACTTTGTGGTGAACTGCTGCCAAAATTGCTTACTGCAGCTCACTCATTCTTTCTAATCTGGTAAGTGGTTTCAAGACGTAAATGAAATAAATTAGAAACTTCACGGTGTGATCCCAGCGTTGCTCAATAAAATGGATTCTTCACCCCTACACGATATCGTCCAGGCAAACCCTGCACGACAGATTCTTCACAGGTTCGAGCAACTGAGCTAGGAAGCTCGGACTCCTACATCATAATCAGCAAGCTTCTTGCTCACAGACTACAGCTTCCCCGAGAACCTGGACTACTTCTTCCGAGAATTTTCTCGAAGACTAAGGTGATACCAAAACTGCCCTCCGGAAGTTTGTCGGTTCTAGAAGATCCTGTCAGAAATGCACGGTAGTCGGAAAACATCTATCTTATTGCTGAAGACTTGCAGATTACAATAGCTCTAAACCTATTGAAAAAGATCGATTTTCAAAGGAGTTATGAGGTTCGGAATCAAGGGCATGAAAACGCGCATTATTTTTGCACCAACCTAATACTACTGAGAATTACGTACTACATAGGTTTTATCTATTATTATGTTTATTCATATTATCTCTGCCTATTGTCATCTATCTATGTTTTATCTATTATTTGTTCATCTATTGTGTATTCTATCTATTATTTATTTATCTACTATGTATTTGTTTTTGTCTATTTGCTTTATTTCTATCTATGTATCTACTTACGTATCTACTGCTAGTTCGTGGGCACCTAGAGATTTCAGATGCTCTTCTTATGGTTTTCTTAACATTCCTTACACATAGAGCATCGGTAGGTGAGGTTTCTTGGACTCGTCCAATGTTACTAAGGGGGTGTTCTTGGATGTTATAGCTGCCGCCGATATTTCGACTGTATTCTCACATGAATTGTAAATGGTAGTCTGGACCGCAACTTTGGAAATCTGGACGTGAACGAAGGGTACATTTTGATTTAGTTGCCAAATTCGATTCTGTTCCCCCAGGTAATGTCTGAATGACATGCTATGTTACGTGCTAAACTCTTTCTCCTTTCGGTGAAATGAACATTATTGATATCGCAGAAAAAGAGAGCTGGAGAAGAAGGTGATGAATTTTCCAAACTCCCATTTTTAATTTCAAGTTATAAGTTGCTGAAGGATTTCCAAGAACTCGTGAGAATTCTTGAATCTTCGAATAGGATTTCTAATAACTTCAATTGTTCTGTAAGCCTAAACTGCTCCATCGTTGCAATGCGAAAAAAAGAATAATTAAACAAGGAATTACGTAAATGAAGGCGGATAACAAAGGGTTAATTATGAAGAAGGCTCAGGGAAGTTTCTATTCCGTTGCAAAAGCTTTTCAGGATTCAAGGCAACGACATTCGCAACTTGCTTCGTTTCTACTGCAGTCTCTTTACACCAGTGGTTGTCTCAAAGAGGTATTTTATATCTCGTCTTTTTTTTTCTTGGAATTGTTTAGCGGTTTTAATCTTATCCTACAGACATAGTACAATGAAATATACATGAGTTTTGGGTTCATTAAACTGTTTTTGACATCGGTGCTCCATTAGTCATCAATAAGAGCCTTGCTAAAGCGAACATCCGTCATTGGCAGTTGAGCCCATTTACTCGTACAAAGGGTGTTCCAGGACAAAGCATTTTTATTATTATCCGTAGATGTGTGCACGATTGCTCGTGGATAATCTACAAGACGAAGAACGACATCTTTCAGAAGAAAATCTCAATATTATAGTCTTATCGTTAGTCCAACGAATTACCTCACAGTTCCTTATTCTAAATTTGATTCCTGGATTTATTCATGGATTTATCCTCAATCAAGTGTATTACAGCTGCGCACGAGACAAGACTCTGAAACTCAAATAGTGCACGATAACTCGCTCTGTGCTATCACTTTGAGGCCATTACTGCAATCCTACGACGAATCCATCAGAAAGGCGCTAGCTCCGCATGTGCAATGGAAGTGGGATTATTGGAATTCGGTTTACTATGCGGGAACTATTTTCACTACAATAGGTGGGTTCGTTTATTGTTCGCTTCCGAATTTTAACTTTTGAGAGACAAATTGGTCTCCAATGTGATGTTTTTGCTCGGAAAGATGAAATCTCGGTAAGCCAGAATTCTGAGAGGGTGTGGCCTAAGGCATCTCTGGTTGGCTGCGATTTCATAGAAGAGGCCTGTAAGTCAGATATAGAGGGAAGAATTGTTCACAAGATCCATGATTGCTTCCATTACTGTCGAAGAACCACTAGAATTGCATGACACAAATCTGGAAAAAAAATTTATCAGTTTCAGGACGAACATGTGATTTTATCATCTTTGCAGGATATGGTAATATTACATGCAGAACACCTACGGGGCGACTACTCACTATCCTATACGCCCTATTTGGCATCCCAATGATGCTGGCGGTACTTAATGTTATTGGGAAGGCTCTTTTCGGACATGCTCAAGCCTCCTATGTGTTTGTACGGCGGTATGTTTCAAGTAGCTATGTGGAGTAAACAATCCTCGAATTGTTTACACATGGTGCTCCTATAATTGATTATCAAGATGTTAAGGCTTTTTCGACGGCGACTGCGGCAATTCAAAAAATCACGTGGTTTAAATAGAGCCGGAACGATCGACACGATGACTACGGACGATGTTCATATCGACGCGAAACAGAACGTTGAGGAGGTGACGACATTTTTCAGCCAATCAGAGGCTTTCTTGTAGCAAATGGCTAATTGGGAGCCCAATATATGTGTGTATAAGTGACGGACTCAGAAAAAAAAAACGCGGAAGGGAGGGGAGGGGGGACACGCTGGGAAAAAAGGGGGTCTTCGCTGCTTTATGGACCCGGACGGAAAACAAAAATAATAAAAATTTTGATTTGAATGTTAAATAAGTAAAGTTATTTGATTAAAAATGATAATAGAAATGAAAAATCAAAAATGAACTGATGCAACATTTTTGCTTCCTTTGTAAAGTAACTCTAAAAATCCCCACCTACCCCCATGCGTATGCCACTGGTGTGTATGTGTTTTCATCCTTAAGCAATAGATAGTGATGCCAGCATGACTCACGATCAGGGGTGTACGGATTTTTCCGTTTTCCGTTTTACGCTTTCCGTTTTCCGCCCATTTTTGGCCTTCCGTTTTCCGTTTTACGTTTAACGGGATTTGAAATTTTACTTCCGCACATGCCTGCTCACGATGCAGACATTGATTTCTATTTAAATTCTACAATGACGAGGGTTTTGTTTTTCATGATGTCTTGAAAATTTCAGGATCCCTCCACTTCCGATGATTCCGGATTATTTGAGACGTTTCCCATGTCTTTGGCTATTCTGCTAGTGTTTATTTACATGTTCCTCTGCTCCGTCCTGTTTTCTGTTTGGGAACAATGGGACTTTTTCACGGCTGTGTACTTCTCTTTCATCTCGATGAGCACCGTTGGCTTTGGTGACGTCATACCGGGTAGTCCGAGATACGCATGCGGTATGCTTTGATGTATGGAGTTTTACATGAAAATTAAAGGCAAAAAGGGAAAACCAAAAAAAAAACAGCCCGCATGGGAATCCCTATACATGAAACTGATATTTTCTCGCTTAACAACAACAGCTTCAAATTTTTTCAGTTTTCTTCGCTTTCTATTTCGTTGGACTGGCATTATTCTCAATGTGTTATGCTATAATACAAGTAAGTTCTACAGTTTTTTTTTGCTGCCTGCTGCTTCGAAATCGATTGTATGTACGAGAACTGGCCCACAGATTATTTTTTTTTCAAACGCAGCTACTTCGTCGTCTGCCCTGTCGTCATTGCGCGCTATCAACTTCACCGATGCTCTTTTCCATTCGCTTCTTTTTCTCTCAAATTTCATTTGAAATTTCGCTTTAACCCTCCTAGCAGTGGCCTGAAAACTACTGCATCTCCCGGGAACGTGAGCACTGCAGGGTTCGTCAGAATTATTGAAGCACCCAAAATGAGGCTGTAGAAAGGGCAGCACACGAGAACATTCTACATATGCCTATAAGAAATAAGGCCCAGGTTTCGGCATCCAGAATGAGCGGACGCATGTTTGAGGCCAGCTCCCTCCTCCCGGGAGCAGTCACGAATAAAGCGACGAAGCACATTGCTGCTTTGCTGCTACTAGCTTCGGCCGACTTTGTTCCAGATCCTGAACAGATCGCCCTTTGGCAGGGATTGTTCCTGTGGATGATAACACAGCTTTTGCCCTGATATGCCCACATGGGGTCTTCCAGCAGATTGAATCCCGGCTAACAGGGAAGCCAGTTCTCTGCCAGTTTGAAGTCCTTCGAGTGGAAGCCCGCTCCGGACAAGAGCGGATTTTTTGTGGTCATCAAAATATGGCCTCTATTTTGAAGACGCATAAATATTTGGAGTTTTTTTTTGTGGGACGTTCTCTTTTTCACAAAATCATTTCAGTGTGTCGATGTTTATGACGCATCCTGTAGATGTATTCGAACTCTCGAGGCCACTGGTTTAGGTGCAGCCATTTTGTTAGGTGCTTGGCTCACCTCCAAAACGATAAATAGCCCGAATTGCTTGACTGCGTTTCGAGCTGGGAATTAGTTCTGCAGTTCCATCCTTTTTACCATTTTTTATCATTTTTTAGATCGATTGTTATTATGATTGTTATTCATTCTCTTCATTTTATGAAATTAAAGGTCCGATGGGAAAACCAATACATGTGGGCGCTACAGCTGATAGACCAAGAACATCAGGATTTAATGGAACAGCAAGAAGCTGTTGAAGAACACGAGAAAGAGGACAAGGACAAAAAATCCACAGGTAAACAACCCAACTTTCAACCATTGGCGACCGTTCCGGTGACCGGCGTTCTTGTTATCAACCGTTGGACCTGATTTTCGCACCAATTCGCTATGTTTCCACACGAAATTGGTGCAATACCTCCAAACACTGTCTTGTTAACTGTTGTGTAATACTTCTATTTTTCATTTTAATAAAAAGCATGTGAAGTATTAGTATTCAAAGTATTTTTTGAGGACGAGATGAAGTGAGTCACATTTTCTATGCCGTGAAAGAAAACAATTCTTTTCATACAAGGCACTTTAATGCATTATGCACTCTTTTCTTCTTTGAAATGAGAGCTTGACAGAACAAGTAGCATGCAAAAAAGCAAAAAAAAATTGTGTTGTTTCGCCTAGTTTTTTCGTAGCACTCAAAACCTCTTAAGCACACTGCTTCCAGCCCTAGAGTGCGGAAAATGAGATTGTATGCCCTACTTTTTCGCCCAATGATAGTGAAAATCTCCCAAGGCTAGAATCGAAAACATAATTCTGAAACTGTGTGTTAAAATCTTAGAATTCTTGTTGTAATTGCGTAGAACCATGTGACTTGCCGCGTTACTGAAATGGGCGTTGATCCCACAAGCGAAAGCGACTTGGGAAAGCAAGGGCTGTCGTAAACGGTTTAATGGTAAGTTCTTCACAAAGTTGCACTATCTGCAGCCGACAATGCTTCATCAATTCGATGGAGATCCACACGACGTGACAGCTCAGACAGCGACGATGAGACACGTACTGAGGATTTGTCGAGTGCAGATCGGAACCGCTGCAGTACTGGTAATTTGCTGGGAAAAATGTTATTTCTCGCGTGACCACGTACGTTGCCGCTGTCATTTCCAATTGAATTTATGTCTTCAGTGCTCTTGGATTCCAAGGATTTGCCGGTCATCCCTCCACCAGTACTTGGAGTGTTTTTGTCACGTTCCATTTCTACAAGGCAGAAAGGCAAGCTAACAAGATCCGAGAGCACACTGAGCCGGCGTGTCAGCAGGTAAGCTCCTATTCTGCAGTCTATTGGTTTTACTCGGAAATCAGTTATTGGCTGCTTCCAAAAATGAGCTTTGGCAAAATTACTAAAATTTAATTCGAACAACTTCCTATAAGTCACATCACATTGACTAACACACATCTTAACCTCAGGTTTCAAGCCAGCTATCTAAAATCCGGTTCGGGAGTTCTCATCCATAGAGTCAACATCCATCGAAACTCTCGTGTTGGGGATTTTATGCTGTTTGAAATTCTGAGCTCCTCTAGTCTCTCCTCTTGTGTTCTCTAGCACATTTTTCCCTCACATTCAGTGCTATGTGTATCTGCTTAGTCACACTGAGAATTGACTTCTGCAAAATGTATTCTAGATCAATATTGATTTCCATTACGTTGTAAAGTATGAAATGTCTTATTTTGTGAGCGGTCAGTTTATAGTATAGTGGTATACCGATAGTACAGGAACATACGTATATTTGGATATATTGCAATGCATTTTGCTTTAGAAACAAAACTCAAAATCTTCTCATTCAAAATTGGACATTTCATACTTGACGATCTAATAAATAAATATACATATATACATATACATAGGGTGTGGAGACCTAAATGTAGATCTCAGTAGATCGTAAAATATAGCCAGGAAATCCTTGTTACTTGTTTGACTTTTACGAGTTCGGCACCTCCAAATGTATGAGAGAGGTTCGAAACGAGACTAACAACCAATTGTGCGAATAAACCTGAACACTGCGCGACGGAAACGCAGTCCGAACGATGGAGGATGTAGCAACCAATAGGTGGGGGGAGGGGGGGGGGGGCGTAGGCTTCGAACTTTATATATTACACTGTTCGTGCTGCACAATTATCAGAAAAATTGAACTGAACCGCTCTAAATACGATTATTCTGAATCATTTTACATCTTACCATTTCGACTGCCAATAGGTGGGGGGGGGGGCGATATCTCCGTCTCGCATACGCGAACATTTCGAAGTCAATCACTTCCCTTGGTGCTGCTTTTAAAAATCACGGGGCTCCAGACGAGCGATGGTTCAGTAGAGCTACTTTTTAATTCTTTCATAGGATGATTTGCGAATAACTGAACCCCCCCCCCATCCCTCCCCCAGAAAATCATGCAAGGCAATTTACTGTAAATTAAATTATGATTTCGTCAGTAACCCACGAGGAACGTGTGTAATGTAGGAAGCTGCAGTGGTCCAGGCCTGCATGCCACATCATACCAATGTATTGGTCTGTGCGGATGTCTAAACAGAATTCATTAGCGGACCTGAATGCAATGGAGTTTTCTACATCTATCAGAAATCAGCTACCTTTAAGAACTATTAGCTTTCGTTTTAAAGATAAATTGTGTGGAATTTGCGCTGGATTTTATGTTCTTCATGAGATGTCGTCCCAAAGTGTGGCCTTTCTTACCCTGCCTAATCGCGTTTGCTCAATGAGACCCTGCGCATAGAGTGTACACGTACATGGATCTAGTTTTTGGGAACAAACTCATGCCAGTAACAACTGATTAGCGAGAGACTCAGGAATAGGCATTCGTTTGTCTAAGGTAACCCTCGAGAATAACCATAACTTCTCCATCGCTACTTCATTATTGTAATAGTTTCAATGCGATTTCCTCTATTATGTATACTGTTTGAACCTCTTCTTGAGAACTGGTTTTCAGATCATTCCTCTCGGGAACAACTAGCGAGAACTTTTCGCAGATCGATAGCAAGTACGCTTTTTGCGTTATTTTCACTACTGAAAGAGTAAACGATTGAAATGTTTCATCCAGGTCGCCATGGCTATCCGTTTCCACTGATCAGTCCATCTCTCCGGGACCATCGGGGCCGAGATCGGCGAGTTCGGCCACAAGCCTCGCTCAGCGCGGACCACCGGGCCACAAACTGTCGGCGATTAACGAAGTCAGCGACGAGGACACACTGCAGTCAAGGCGCGGCTCCTCGTTGAAGAAGTTGCAACGTCTTGAAGCGGTCGAGATCGAAACGCCGCAGACTCCAATGGTCACCGTCGAGGGTGGCGGTTCAGGACAGTTCTGGGGTGGCGATTTCGACGCAACGGAAACCACGCCGTTGTCACCGCAAGAGGAAGACAACAGTGTAAGTACAAGTCAAGGATCGGGAAGCTCTCGGCGACTGAAGCCTCCGACCACCCTCAGTCTGAGGCACAAAGCAGTCCCAGACAACAAATAAGCATTATGTTTTATTAATACTGATAAATAATTGTAAACAAACGAAGTCAACACGATATTTTGCACCTGGGCTTCGCGCCACCCGCTTCCCAACATTGCTGATAGCTCTTGAAGTACAAATCTCGATGAAGAGTTATGTCCAAAAACAATGGATCTCCCTTCAGTGACAGCGCCGGGAGAGGTTTGATAGCGTAGGGGAAGATCGTTGCTAGCAGTTTCCGGAGCTTCGGATTGCATCTCGACAGTTGTGTGATCATCACCATGGGCTAAAGAAAAGTTAATTTGATCAGGAAATTCAAGGAATGGGTAATGTTTTGAAACAATACCTGACTGATCATAACACTAATCAATGCAAATTCACAAATATCTTTGGGAATACCCTGTTCGAGGATTCTGGTTATCACAAAAAATCCAGTCGTTATAACAATGTTACTAATGCAAGCGTAGGCGAGGGCTGTCCAGAAACCAGAAGTTGTCCTGAAAGAGCTGAAGCAAATTTATGAAGGAATCCTAAACAAAAAAAGATTCCCTCAAGATGTCACAAAATGTTATTGTTTCTTGAGTGTTCCTAAGAAATAACGGAATCAGCGCCCTTCCAGAACATGGGACACTCTGGAAGGCAGCGTGTCACTCCATGTTTTGCTTTGAAATATCAACAGATTCTGTCCTGGTTGACGCGCTGATTCCAGTATACATGTAATCTGAAAAAAAGTGTCAAAAACCCTATATTGAAGGCCAAGCCTAATATTGACGCAGACGAGTTTCTATGCTAGAAAACTAGGAAAAGCAGATGAGAATGACATTTTTGAAGTACATTCTTGGGCTCAGCGGCTCGCATTTATTCATCTGGTGTGAGGATCACGAACGCGATATCTGAGATGACATACTGCCTTCAAGTTGTTTGATCATTTTTGGGGTCCTTTAGCAATTTGCTGGCTGATCGAGACCGCCTCATCTTCTTACTTACTCATTTATTAATATGCACATATGCACACAAATGCGCTGTACAATGATGGAACACGAGTAGTAGATGAGATGAGAAGTAGACGAGAAGCTCTCCAGATATTGTTAATAAATCTAAAGCTATTTCACGATGTATCCCTGGTGCATAAGGTTTGAGTGGCAGTACTTCTACATCGCAACTCCTTAGCAGTATACAGTGCGTTTCATAAGTATAGACGCACCCCAGAAAACACTGGTACACAGTTCCACGTAACTTTTTGGAGAAAACCACGAGTGCCAATCGAATAAGCGTGCCCAAAACCCTTGCTTCCGTTGTTGTACCCGAAGTTATGGAAAAAATAGGTAGATCCAGCACTTCCCCCTTATAGGGACCGTTTCATTAGTAAAGACGCACTTTCAGAAACCGATGATTTCACAGAGGGAAGTTCCTTGCAACAGCAGATTTGTAGCTGATAGGTCTCCACAATTCCCAAGCAACTCAGAAAACATGAGTTGGCGTAGATTTACCCATCTTTTCCATCAAACGGCTATCAAAACGGCTCTTAGTACAGGCAGTAGCATTTTCCAGGTTTGTTATGCCTGTTGATGTTGGGTTCCGGCCATGAATGTCATCTGGTGGGATGCTGCAGGGATGTTCGATGTTGCTACTATTAGAAGGCAGATAGCACCATCAAATAGGGCTTCTCAAAATGCTTATTTGTTGAGCGACTGGTATAGGTCACGCCAGTCTTTCGATGGAAAGTGAGGTTTTTCCTTCTGTGTGCTGCAAGAAAATGTAAGAATTGAATTCAAACGTGCTCTAGTGATTTGGGGAATTCGGTTATGTAGAAATGGAGATAATATCGAGGGTGTCGCTATGGGAGCAATCGTCTCCAACTTTGGCAGCGCCCACCTCCAAAGGTGCTCGTTTTGAGAGAGTCTGGCTCTCCTTGTATGTCATCCCAGCGGCGTGCATTCATTATAATACAGTCCAAATAAAGCTTTTCTCATCCTGTAAACTCATTTAAACATAGCACGGGTATCGAAAAGATTGAAAACAACCAACTCGTTTTTTCGACATGGCGATCACCACGTTCCTTCAGGGAAAACAAAGCTGTGAAGCTTTTTGGAACGGGATAACCTCAGGTATGAGATGAAGTCAACAATGCACAATGGTGATGTAGCGAATAAATGCCTTTTTAACCCATGCACTGCATTATGGAGCCGACGCAACGGCTCAGACACTATCAATGCTCATCATGTACTTAGAGTTCAGGCAGGGTATGCGACGCCGTCTTTGATGCGATTTCTTCTTTTGCAGACCAAAATTCTTCCTCCGATTGTAGGACTCGATATCTTATACATATTTGCAGGTGGACCCCGAAGAACCTCCCCTCTACCCGGAGATCCTGCGATTTCACCAGCCCATAGCATGTATATATTTTAGCTGCCCCAGCCTCGCTGCAAAACGTTGTGATCCAAGTTCAAATGCAGATTTACGTTGTAGACGCTCATTAGTTCTTGTCAAAATATTCGGCCCAGTTTTTCCGCTGAAGATAAGATTTATTTGTATTTAAGTATAGACTGCGTCTATACTTATGAAATGGCATATTTAAAGGTGATGTGCCAAATCTATCCCGTATTTTCCATAATCACTAGTGAAACAACGCAATCTTAGGTTTTTTGGCATGCCGAATCGATTGACGTTTGTAACTTTTCTCATGAACCTGTGATGAACCGGGTACCGGCATTTTCTAGGGTGCGTCTATACTTATGAAACGCACTGTAGTGAGGCATGTGTCACTTCGCAAATAAATGCTTACCAGAATGGCTAATTTCCATAGATAAAACAACTTTTAAAAATTTTCCGATACTTTTTCCTGATCACTTCCTAATACGTGAATAAAAATTAATAAAAATAGCAACAAATCAGACCATGTGGTGTTCGGTGGATCCTTTACCAAGGCTCCTAATTGACGACATGACATATTCCAAATGTGATTATATAATTCACTCTCGTCGATCTCCATTTACCTTTTAGATGACTTTGCTGAGTTTGCCAACATTCTCAAACTAGGACTTCACGGCGCTCTTTTTCTATGCCTCTTTTTGTTAAAAAAAAACCAGCAAGAAATGCGGATCACATAGCTGATGCGTTGAATGTCCGACCAGTACGGCCGCAGCATCTGATCCGGTTTCATACTGACCCATGAATGCGAGACTTGTTTCCCTTTATAGCACCAAAATTGTGTGTGTTTCAACGTGAACTGTGAAAATGGCAAACTCGTACATTTTTTGTTTGTTTACACAATGGATGTGCCATAGAAAGATAAAAAGAATCAAGGCTAATCGTAATAAGTTAGAAAAATTGCTAAAAAGAGAAGGTTGAAGATCAACAGATGATTTACGTATGTGAAGCCAGATTAGGCGTAATTCAAAAATATGTAGCTAAAGAAAATGAGATGCTACTGTATTAGTTTAGTGGCAGTTTGCATACAAAAACCAAGTGAAAGACTATCAAAATTTTTGGGGAAAACTTTCACCTATGAATATACAGCGCCGGAAGTACCCTTTTGATGCTTGCAATTTGTTGGTATCATAAAGCCAGCAGACGCGAAAGTCTCAAATCAGAAGCGGTCTTCAGTGTTACAGTCACTTTATCGACAAGTTTTTTCACATCATCTGTCAGTGTTTCTATTTTAAAAAACGTCATTCAATTCCCGTTTTGATAATCGCAGCGATTGCCTATTAAGCTGTCAAGGATTACTGGACAAGGTAAACTAGGTGAACTGTTATTTCCATAACTCTATCCGTCAAGCTGATCAATAGTGAAGCTCCATTCCGTCCAGAACAAAACAAGCATGTGTTTTTCTTAATTCTATAGTCTCAATTCGTAAAGATTGCTCCCTGTGAAGACCGCGGTTTCGCGAGGTCCGGTGCACATTGTCAGCAAAAAACGGCAGTGTGAGCAATATTGCACTGCAATTCGAAGATCTCAGCAGTGTTGTGCAAGAAAGGGAACATATGGTTCCCTCTGAAAAGCATCGCAATAAAGAATTGCATTTATGCCAAAAAAGGCACATCACTACACAGGGACCTGTGAGAAACAAACCTGTCGGTGGGTTTGGTAGATTTTTTAGCAAAGGGAAACTATGAAGTAAATATGTAGGTTTAACAACAGTTATACCTATGGTCGACCCTTGCTATTGCGCGTCTGTTACAGCACTGGCTGATTATACCGTAATTGACTAAAATGAACGATTCAGACAAATCGTCGAAGCAAGCAATTGCCTAGTTAGCAACATTTCGTATCAGAGGGCTTGTATCGTTATGACAAACACCTCCCAACACCCTCCTACACAGTTAAATACTCTGAAGAGCGAATAGCGAAGAACTGACTGGATTACGTTTCTGTGTATTCATAGAATTAAAATGGAGAAAATCAAAACAAATATCGATTTTGATTTTCGGTTCTAGAATAGTGGATGGTTCTCGAGTGGGTCGACATTTGAGTTAGTGTGAACATCGACTGTTAAAGGCATCCTAAAGAAACCTAGATTTATGAGTTAACAAGTGATTGAAGAGAAACAAACGGATAAGTCAGTTTCTCGATTGATTCGATAAGATTGGATTCAAGATCCAATTTCGAGAAGGAGTAAAATCATCGCTTCATTACAAGCTTTTGTACCTTTCATACAATCTACACCAATTCATGTTGTTGCACGAACCACAAAAAAAAAACACTGAGAAATGAAAGGGAAATGTAGAAATGATTTGTACCTGACATTTTCCGATTGCTGATATCTGTTCGATAATGAAGTGTTCACATGCATGTTGTAGATTCGTTTCGCCCATCTATACAGGAAAAAGAAAACCTTAAGGAGGGATTTATTCCGTCACTAATCCTGCGGATTACTGTAACCTGGCATTATGAGTCCTTCCAAAAACATTTTCAATTGAATGCAAGGTCAGAAAAAAACTCACCATTGTGCATAAGCATTCCACAACTATAGCTGCGATTAACATTTGTGTAACTCCCAAATGTCCTGAAACATTTCCCATTATCCTTGAATGCTCTAGTTTCACGCCGACTCTACTGTTTCACGGAGTTCACGGGTGTTTCACATGTCCTAATTGTCAGAGTTAATCCCAGTTAGGTTCCTGGTTTTTTTTTTTGCCAACTGAAAGAAAGTCACATCCCTACAATAAGACCCTCACGCGCACACAGACCCTACGTGTGTGCAAAGTTCTGGGGTAGTTGGTGATGTTTCACTTTCCAAAGAAGTTTTGCTCCTTGGGGTCGCAATACTCTGGAACACTTCCTGAAACATCTCCGACCAAAGTTACTGTTGGCTGGCTTCTACGTCACATCGTTCTTGTGTTTTTGGCATAAAATCGGTGCTACACGCAGTGAGGTAGTTCGCGGAACTTTGCTTTATGAGTCCGAAGACGAACAATCAACTAGAGAAGGGACCCATAGAGGTAAAGCTGCTTCTGTGAAAGAGATCTTCTGCAAAATGCACAAGCTGTCAGGTTCTCAAAAAATTCAAAGTGGATATGAGAACTTAGAAAGTGCTCATCAAGCGGTTTTCCGTCTCGATCTCCACAAAGGCGTCCGAAAAAAGCAGGCAGCTTCAGACAGGATCAAAAGTGATTACAGAACGTTCTGAATAAGTTGACCGTTAAATGCTTAACATCAGCCTACCACTTAAAGAGAAATGGGCAAGACGAGGACGATGGACAGAACGAGCTGAGCGAAGAACACCAACGTTGACAGCAGTAAATCTACAAATCCTTGCCTCGTAGACATTCATACAATTCGTTACTTGAAAAGATTGTTTCATTTTCGACTGTAGTCAGAGATGGTTAGAGCATATATACTCAGGCGATCCAGAAGCAGACCATCGCTACACCCTTCAAAAATGTCTCTGAATTTTTCGTTCGGCAGCCATAGTCATCCGTGATGAAATCTTTCCAAGACGTTTTCACAGTAATTGTAATGTATTACGCTTTTTGCTGCAGTTCCAGTGCCAGCAAGGTAAAAAATTGACAACTTGGGCTTGAGATTCTGACTTAGCCTCTTTATTCGCCGGACCTCTATCCAATAGTCTGCTTCCTGATCAAGCCTACATGTCTTCACATCCGCTCCAAAACATTTATTAAACAGACCCCACTTAAAAACGGTCGAGTATGATCCTCTTGAACTTTGAGTTTCTGGAGAAATCCTTTTTGTATCGCATTGAAAAACAGATGCCAACGCCCTTTGATTTGAATGAAAAGGGTGATATTCGGCTTGGTTATGTCATTTCGAAAGATTAGGTGCAACTGCCTCAAACCTTTTGCATACACCCAACACGTTATTCTTGTTGCTAACAGTTTACCTTTGCTTAGGATTCCTTGGAAAGAAATCAGAGAGAAAGAGTTCGAGATTATGTGGGAGGCATTTGGAGAGGCAGACGAAAAAGACGGACATTCTGCACGGTTGTTCAACCATCACTGCTTTTGGAACGGACGATGCCATTCCATTAATTAGGTTTTCGGGAAATGATTGAGGAACTGTGGATTTTTTCATTCTTCAAACTCTTTCTCTGCTATTAGAAAACATCAGGATATGGTGTAATGGCTATGTGTACCTATCACCTGGGGTCACCTATCAGGGGCAGTACCAGTTCTGCGGGGTCAGCAAACACCACTGTTACTACAGGTCGAAGAAGTCATCAGCCAAAAATCGGAAATCGTCAAATTTCGCGGAGGGCTGCTCGGAGAAGGGGTATTTATGCTGCCAGACGAGATGTTAGAGGGAAAACGCGAAGTTGGACAAGGGTGGTGTGTGTGGCACCGTGATACTTGTCCGTTCCCTCTACTGTCGACGGGTCAACAAAGTCAATTAAGGGTGCGCATTGTCGAGCAGAATGTGCATCTCGACACGTTGGTGTTTCTTATCCCTTTTCCCTACGTCGCCCTAAATTGGCTACAGAAAATGTAGTTGTTTACATTGCGTCCCCCCCCCCCAGTAACCTCGGTGGAGCATACCCTACTCCTGAGATTGCAGATTAAGAAAAAGGATTTGGGAAAAACGTATCGTCCAAAAGAAACGTTGGAACAGACGGCTCACGGCTGCATGGCTGACGAGCACCGGTGCGAATGCCATGATGATGCTGTCGTCCCTCCTGTTCCCACTGATAGTCCACTGAAGCTCGTACAAAAAAATGCTCGGATTGGTTGCTCGTCTATGTTCGCGCCAAGTTAACAAGTGGCGCAGCGCCATGTTCTTACATACCCAGTGCTCAAAGTGCAGGCTATCACATATTCACATACCATGGAGATACAAAGGTCACATAGGAGAGATGCAAGAAAGAATCTTCGATGAAGTGTCTCAATCATTTCCCGACAACCTAATAATCCATGCTCATTGAAGAAAAACGTTTTCTCGAGAAAAGTTGAGAAAGACACAGTGCGATAGGAGATTACCCAGCAGTCACATTACTTTTCAACGGTTCGTTTCAGCTCTGGGGCTCTAATACATACTCTAGGCCACTTCTTCTTATTTTATTACAATCTTATTATTTGTTAGAAGAGAGATGAGGCTGTCAGGAAATAAAACTTCTCCAAGCAAGCACTAAAGGTGAATGGTAAAGAAATGTCAAACTAACCATCCACATTCAGAAATAGGATCAGGAGGCTTACGCACCACTGAAAAGGTGGAACACGTGAAATTGCTGACAGCATGTAAACATAAAATTATGCTGTTGTAGAACTAACCTCCATCACACACAAAAGTATAACTTCTCTAGGAAATCGCAAGTCACAATTTTCATAGGAATCCGAGTGACGGATAGCATAGACTCGTTCAACTAGGATAGAAATAAATGTAAATAGGAATAGCACGGATCCTGAAATTCGTTACTACTCAATGTTGTAGTTGGCTCATCACCTCCTAGTTTCACTCCGTCGATAATGTATTGTATGCATCATTACTGGAAGATTCTTTAAACTAAGTGAATGAAGGCTGGGTATTGGTTCGACGATGTTTTTCCCTTTCAGCATACGGACGGCAGAGTTTAGGTATCGGAATCTTTCCCCGTGACTCAGAAGATTTTATCAGCATCTTGGCAGAATCTTGCCGAAGTCTTTGTTTTTTCTTGTATTGATACTTGTTAACCGAAGATGGTACATACTACTGAGATCTACTTTGTGCTTTCATTGCACTTCAGAGATGCTTCCGATGCAGAAAAGTTCCACAACAGTAGTTCCACTCAACATCAATTGTAGGCAACCGGGCAACCATCTCCAGCAGTTGACGTAAAAAAAGTACGCACATTTTTAGCACACAGACCATTTTGGACGACGGGGATTTTCTACATATTTCGGCCGTAGTATGAGCAATTAAAGCCAGGTTTGAGTCCAAATTTCGTATAAATCTTCTACACATACCTGTGGAGGGAGGCAAGGAACGGTATGAGTTACACTTTCACCAACTTTTTACAACTTTCTTGGATTTCAAAGGTATGATCGCAAGAAGGAAATTCGCGAGCGGAGTAAGGCTCAAGATGGAACTTTCTGTCTTTTTGATAGTACTCGGGGAGAAGCATTCGCGACCGATGATTGCAGCGATGTTTAGTTTTGTTGATGAAGATGTGATTATATTATTAGTTCAAGTCAAGTTTCGGAACAAATGAGAGGGTTTTTTTTTTCTTAAAATACACCTTTGGTGTGATTTTTCACTCGTCTACGACATTGTCAGGCGCTCGCTTGTGCTGCAACGAGAATAAAAAAGTCGGATGTCGTTCACGTAAATTGGATTATTACACGTATGCTAACAACTGCCACTCACAGCATGGATAATTGTGATTACCCGCAGGGTTGCTGTGCATGTTAGAAAAAGGCTACTTAGATTGCTATGGGATCTGCTGGGGCAATGCGTTACTCAGACAAACCCTCGCTGGTCGCGCGCACCTGTTTGAGGTCTCCGCGAGAAGCGACCCTTGCTTCGCTTCGCGCGGAGCAGAAGGAAATAGTACAGTTTCGAAGACGCAGGTCGGTAAAGTCGCTCGCTTCTGCCGGAGCACAACTTCGCTGGGCGCGGAGCAGACGAGGGACGATTTTTGAAGGACGCAGACGACGAAAGACGCTCGCTGGGCGCGCGCGACAACATCGCTGGGCGCGCGCGAGAACACATCTTCACCAGCAAGAAATACGAAACAACATCTGTGGGAGTCCGCCGGTCAGGGCGGCCGGCAGTTCCAGTTTTAGATGGCGTGGAGGCAATATTTTTTCATCGCTAGCCTCATGCATTGAATGAGAGGTCGTATCGGCCATTTTTGTAGAGGTGGTCATGCACCATTAGTACATCTATGTGTTGGACCCTTGTCGCTCAGCGTAAACACCTGGCCACCATCCGGTATTGACCGGTTGTGACATCATCGCTGGGCGCGCGCGCCGATCTCGCAAGGCGCGCGCGACAAACTCGCAAGGCGCGCGCTCCAAGTTCGCTGGGCGCGCGCTTCTATCTCGGTCGCTCGGCGCGCGCGACAAACTCGCTGGGCGCGCGCCCCAATCTCGCTTCTGCCGGGGCCTTACCTGCGCGCCCAGCGAGATTGTCGCGCGCGCCCAGCGAGGGTTTGTCTGAGTAAGAAGCGATGAGCCGGAAAATCTATCGGCACACTGACGATCTCAAAATCTGTGGTAGTTCCAGACATGTACTGAGTATTTGTGCAAAAGCAGTGGTTACTCAATGCACTCACACTCTTTATAATGCTGGAAGTGTGGTAGATATGCAGGAACGTGGCAGTAAACACCCCCCCCCCCCACCACCACCACCCCTCCTGCTCACCACCTTTAAATTTGAACTGCGTTCATACGCGAGATTTCAGGATAGCTATCATGTATTTGTCTTCTTAGATATATTCATTTCACCACATTTTGTGCAGAAGTTGCAGAATTACCGCTTCTAGAGAAGTTGTGGAACATCGGAGGCGCTCTCTCATCCCACGTTTTCCAAATAAATTTTCCTGTGTTTGCTATGGTGATCATTATGTACGCAGCAGTAAGATTCGTTAGTAGAATTCTCAGATTCACGTGGAAAGCCTGAAACAAGATTTTGAAGAGTGCTGGGTCCAAAGGAAACTATTCTGAGCAGCTCACTTTGCAAGACAATATGGCTGCGATAAACATGGCTTCGACCATCATTGAGAGACATAGCAGAGTAATAACCACATAACAGGCTGTCACAACAAGTACTGTTGCCATCGAGGATTTCTGAGTTTGTCAGGAAACTTCTCCAGCACGTCCTAGAAAGCGCATTAGGGCGTTTCTTCATTTTTTTTAAACTGAATGATATGTTTACGTGCTTAATTTTTTTATGGACAGAAGGGATTAAAGATATGTACACAAAATACCAGGACATGTCAGACAGCAGCATTTACATATAATGGAGAGGAACGAAAAACTAACCAGCAAACAGCCCTTTGGCTACGGTTATCTCGGGGGGCTATACTACCTGATTACTGTGTTCAAACTATAATTAAACGAGTCGAGGAACTCCACAGGGGACACAGAATCTCATACGATAATAGACATTAGATCAACAAGCCATTCTTTGACAGGATGCATTCTTTTAGATAAGAAATAGTGATTTATAATAGCTCTTTCCGATACTGTACCTGTTTATCAGATCATGTAGCTATATACTTATCCGATGATAGAGCGATTTATCCGGTAGCGTAGCGTTTTACCTGAAATAGGCCTCTCCCCAGCGGATAAACAGCTCCCCCATCACTGGCTACATAGCCATGCCAGAATCCAGGCTATAAAAAACTTTATGGACGACAGGGAGCAACAGAAATCTGACTCGATTCAAAGTCCTTATAAAAATGCTCAATGATTAATCCATTACTTAATTATTTAATGCAAGATGCTTGGTGATTACGTTATTAGTTAATCAGTCAGTATTTCACATAATTGCACAGGTAAAAATGCAAAGTTTAGTAGAAGAGGAGACCTGTTGTCTATATTGGCAGGAGAAAGAAGCAGAAAAAGCTCTTCCAGCTCACTCAGTACCAATGACTGTAACAAAATAAATGCGTCTAATTGCGGAACTGTGAACACGACGAATATTCTCATAATCGGCTTAGAAAAAAAACACAGTACTCAAGGAAATGTGAACGACAAAGACCTTTAACTTTACGATTTCTTTTCTCCATCCTTATACACCATTGCATGAGGTGCAGAGTAGGACAGGGGCACTTGCAAAGGTTTATTTACTAGTATAGTAACGTTGTTATTAGACCATTTCAAGTCGAGCGTGGTAATGAGTAAATACCTGCGACTTTGATCTCCTTATTGGCCAATTAAACTACGTATCTCGACAAGGAATGATAACATAATAGGCTCCCTCTCCTCGTAAGTTGAGAATAATTTTCGAAGAGTGATAACAAGAAAAGTGCAAGAAAATAAGCTACCTAATCAAAACAAGACCTACGCCGAAGTGACGGGTTCTACTCAAGATTAGTGGAGTAGATTGAGTGGTCTCCAGAAGCTCAGCATGACACGCCAACTATCTGCTTTTTCAAATTGCTCGATGGCTAACTGTACAGTGTTCCAGAGCCGGAGCTCGAGCGTTTGGATTGAGTACAGAATCCTCGACCATAATCGAACGTTCATATTGGTTTGGAGAAGCTCGCGCGGTCTTTGCAAAAAATTTTTTCATGTGTTTTGATGTTCGGCTGATTAGCGGTCACATTTTTTTAAAATGAAAGCTCTTGTTTCGCACTTTAACAATATCACAACTGCGTTCCTCAACCCTCGCTGCACCTCGATTTCTACTGCTTGGAATGTGACCCTCCAATCGGACAGGAGTGAAAACTCCGCTACCGCCTAGCGCTCGACATCAATCTTGGATCAAATGTGGTAGTGATATCAGCTACCACTACAGCGAAAGACTCACTGCTGAGAAGACGAAAGTGAGATGCTCTTTTCAGGCAGGGTAATTTTGACCTTGACGTTACTTCTCGTTCTGAATGCCCAGTTTTTTGGAGATAGAGTGTGAGGAAAAATCACTCCTAATGCTAACTCCCAACCATAATTTCTCTGTGGAAATTTCATCAGAATGACTAACAATAAACTCGGAAGTGGCGGATTTTTACTGCCACTTAACTTTTACGTTGGCACGATCCTGATGATTCCATGAAGTGATCCAAGAGTTCCATCCAAGAGTGGGCTACAAATTGAGTCATATCAAACAATGCGATTTTTCGTAGACATGGAGCCTAGAAACTGTCTCTGTTAGCGAAATAAATGAGGAAAAGTGCTATGTAACTCATTTGGTGCGATTAATATTGCTTATGGAGAATGGTGGTTTTTATGCCCATGAAAAACCGCACGAACTCATTCCCCAATCCAATACATAACGAGTTTCCGCAATTATCTATCATGCTGTCCAGTTGTTACCCTATGGGTAAACGAACTTGCATTTCAGCACGGTAGCAGCACGGTACCGATGGGCAATTCTAAGCTTCTGAAGAACATTCGTCAAGGCTTGACGATTGCTCGTCATACATATGTATAATGTTGGAGAAGCTAGCTAATCATATCGTTTTGACCGAATAGCTTACATCGGTTCGTATGCTTTTCTTGTAGGGTTAAGAAGAAAGCTTCTCATTATCATTTTTCTCCCGCTGCAAAAGGTATTCCGTCTTATAAACTGAAATATTCGAGATGATTTAACGCCTTTCTCTGTATAGTGCCTTCATGACTTTCGAAAGACATGTGATATACATATACAGCACATTCACTTTTTTGCTGAGAAATTGCACAGAATCAGATAAAAATCATTGCTTCTACTAGTTCAATCGTACTAGTGAGTGAACGTCCGGGCTCAACTCACCTTAGATTTTGGAGAGCTCAGCTCAAAGTAGCCTCAGTAGATGAGTTCGATGGAAGTAGGGTGTAGCAGTACAATGTCTCTAGTAATTATAAAGTAAGTAATTATGAGGATTTTTAATTTCTTTCGGCACCTGAATACCATTCTGCGATAACCTTGTCGTTCAAGGGTGAATGTCCACGGATAATAGATCTGTCCGCGAGGTTCAACACTCCTACTCGACTAAGATTTTACCTGGTGAAGTATAGACAACTATAACGGACGAATATCCGAGTGCGAAACATTCCCCAGGCCGTTCGTCGCTAGAAGGTCGGACTGATTTGGATAAGGACTCACATTATGGGTTCGAGAATCACGCAAGTAAAGATGTTTTCAGTGAGACAGGTAGAGTCCTCCGTTGATTTTTTATGCAACTGCTTTTCCTTATATGCAAACAGAGCAGTTGAATTTTCCTGGTTTTTCAGGGCTAAAAGGGTGGCAAAAAGTGGCAATTACCTCCTCAGAACGAACAAAAATGCAAAAAGAAGCTGGTATTAGTGAATTTATTTCTCTTCACTCCAATATGACATTATACATTGCTTGGGGCCATAAAGCGGTTATGGTCATTGTTTTTTTTTTTTGCCTACACCTAAGAAAGGTTGCTCTTATGAGGTTTTAAATAGAATGCACGGAGAACAGAGTGCTATAATTCCTCATTAATTGCATGTCTATGTGCCGTTCACAAACTCGTATACTGCTCTGATTTAATATGCTTTGTTGCATTTGTTGCATTTTTATTCTCCGTACAAGGAAGGGATGTGATGAGCGGCAGCCGGCGCCCCATCATTATTAGGTTACAAAACTCTGGATGAGCGCTGTCTCGCTTTTCCTTTTCGGCCTAATAAGGCGTCTGCTTACATGTTTGACATCATCTGAGAGAGCATTGCAAGGCATAAGCAGAAAACCGCAGAAACCTAACAGAGAATGGCGACCTTATTCTACTCTAAATCTGGATACCCACATGCAAATGATGATGTGCCTACGGTGAAATATGGTGCCTGTAGTCTATTTAAAGGCGCTAAACTGGTTCTGCATTTGCGGCAGATTTCTGCGCATAAAATTCAGGCCACACATCCTACACGCGATCAGGTATTATTACGGAACAGCAACTATGAAACAAAAAATCACCAACAGCAGGGTTCGGCGCGGGTCAGCAAGAAATCGGAAACTTTTTTTTTTCTCATGCGCCATATATATATATATATATATATATATATATATATCAGTGGCGGACGCAGAAAGTGGGCGGGAGGGGGGGCGTGGGAAGAAAAGTGGGGTCTCCGCCGTTTTGGGGACCCAGACGGAAAATAAAATTAATAATAATATTAATTATAATAATAAACAATAAATAAAAAATATATTAAAAATAATAATAAAAATAAACAATTAAAAATAAACTAACATAAGATTTTTATTTGTATTGTAAAGTAATTTCGAAAATTTGGCGACCCATTCTCGGGGGGGGGGGCGCGCGCCCCCCCCGCCCCCCCCCCTGCGTCCGCCACTGATATATATATATATATATATATCCCAGTCATAGCACTACCAGACTACTGCTTGTGGGAAGAAGGCCTTAGAAACCGGGACCCATTCCTTGCACCTTTCTTCGCACCTCCCTGCTCTGCCAGCGGGAGGGTGCGAAGACACTCGTCTGGCTTCCACGCAATCAGCGTGTAGCTAACGCCGGCTGTCACTTCGGTGTCTGACAGAAACGACTCCCAGAATTTGTGAAATTTCCAATATGCTCAATCTAACAGGGATACTTACTCCAACCTTGAGAAGTGCAAATGAGGTTAATTGTCAGAAATCTAAATCTAATGATTTTTTTTGGAATTTGTATGGGATTGCAAGCGTCAGCCAAATTTAGTGTTTTCACGTTAAAAATATTCGGTTCCACGTTGGGTGGATAGAGCCGTTGACTTTGAGAAGTTTTTAAAAGGTATCAATGCTGGCATTCAATCTTATCATCTTTCTGTTGGTTAAGTTGTGCGCAATTGCTGGCCATGCAGTTGACCTAGGCCAGTCGACAACGTCAACGGAGGTGAGAATTGCTCCCTATGGGCACCTAGGCCCCGTTACGGGTTATCCTTCGGACACTTCTGCTTCGATCCTGCAAAATTTTGGCCACAGAACAGTGAAAAAAAGGTGCTTATTTCAATGCTGGACAAATAAATATTATTTACTTGGGCATAAACAATCTGATATAAATTTCTATAGTGTTTCCTGCGATGTTCTCACCCGTACAGGAAAGTGATGGTAATAGGAGTGATACTGCTCAGCATAATATGGATAATGAGGTAAGCCGAAGCCTTGGATATTCACGGCTATTTCCCTGGTTCTGCTCGTTTTTCGTTTTTTTTTCATATAAATCTTCCTTTGTGTGTTACCCGGCCTTGATAGTTCGTAGGTCAATTTTTGAGGTATCTTTTCGGAGTATTAAAATGCCTGGAGAAATACTATGGAAAATTACGATTGGAAATATAACTTTCATGAGAGAAGTTAGCGTTATTCAGGAAAGGGAAAAATTACTGCCCCGTGGGACCACGTGCACGACCGGTTGAGCACGGGACCCAGGCGCCCGAAAGCGCGCGTGTCCCACGCAGCGGTATTGCAAAATCGGCTTTGTCGCGAACGAGCTAACATCCATGCGAAGCTGGGTCACACATCCACGTCAAGTTCGATACCATCCACTTATTCTGTTTAAAAAAGTAGAATATTCAGGTTTGTGAAAAAATCGAAACAAATGGGTATGGCGTCTGAAAATATACGAAACATGGCTTTTGTTTCACCAATTTTCCTGTATTCCAAAGATTTTTTTCTTGTTTTTGCAGCTGCCTCCTTATTGGCAGCGAGGTTCCAACTGGAGGGGTAGGGCGCAGTGAGGGATCGCTGGTCTTGTTAACCTGCTGGAGGGGTATGCCGCTAATTGCGTGGGTTTCTAACGCGGCGTCTCCCTACTGCTTGTATCTACCACAGCAGCTTTCTTTGGTGAATGAAAATTGCGAAAATCACAACGAAGTCAAGTTTCGAACTAGCCGCTCTTTCGACTCACAGCATGGTGAGTTATTTCAAAATGGCACTTATTTCTTACATTCTTAGTGCTACAAGGTGCGGCAAAGTCTTTGAACAAGTATAATCGATCTTCAAAACATGGAAGAGAAGAAACTGAAAAAGTAGGTAGTTGTTATAAGCGACACTGGCCCGGCGAGCACACTGATGAAGTCAAATTCATCTCGGGCTTTCTTTACAGAGTCCAAATTCCCGTGTGATGTTGAAGAAGCCTTGGCCCATAGAATCTTCAGAACCCCACGGAATCTTCCAAGATAGATTTAGGACCTTGGTAGGCGATTATTTATCCCCAACTTTAAAGTAGGGAGAAATACTCACTTTAGGAGGCAATTTCACCAATCTATAAATCCCAAAATAGCAAGCATACATTAAGAAAGAGCACCTCAGCAAGTCTATCACAAGAAACAGGGGTTAAATCGCCATTAAACATGCTGAAATAGCCATGGTAGCGCGATTTCCGTGTTTGTTGGCAAAAACTTTGACCGCTGCCAAAATCGAAGATAACGATGAACCTAGTGATACCCTATATATTTTCCAAATCTTCTGGAGATTTCGCTAGGTTCCATGGAGGAAAACTTCCACAGGAATTCGGGACCTCTTCGCAAATAGATAGCGAAATGATGGAGGGAAAACTACCTCCACCACTCCAGGGTCCACCTCTCAGCTGGACTTTCCGAAGGTTGTGTACCTACGAGAGCAGTGAACCTTATTACCAAAAATAATGTTTATGCTCATAATTTGAATATCAACAAAAAATGACCATGAATTTTCCGAGGTTGCTCTTCCGTATGCTTTCAGCGAGCGATTATGCTTGTCCAAAGACCTTTGCTGCACCCTGTCGACACTTATTAAGTTCTTACTACTACTATATGCTGCTTATGTACTCTGTCTTATTTCTGCTCCGGCCCTCGAATAAGTTTACGATCGCGGCACGATTCGAGTAGGTAGTCAACTGATTCAAACTGATTGCTGTTCTTATCTTTTTGGTGGAACCACGTCGTTGCCAGGGCACATCCGGTTCGCGACACACCTGTAGCGCCGCTCACACTGGGCTCCTGTATTGGAGAAAGGGCATGATATTGGGGTTTAGAACAATCAGATAGAAGCAAACAATGTTTGGGAGGAAAATGGAAAGAACTGCAAAATGGAGCAAACGCTTGCAGCTAGAAACCTAAAATGCCTGGGCATGCTGACAAATACTGCCGCTTGAGCAGCTGCTTTTCAAATATAGGTGATTAACAAAACAGAGGTAGATCTCTGAAACGAAGCCAAAGGTAAGAGGTTCGTGGTCAACAAGGGGTCTCACATGAATGACACGAATAGGGTTTACCAAGGAATGAAAGCGGGAAAAAAAAGAGATTTGACATGAATTCGCCATAAAAAAAACTGAAACGAAATTTAGTACGTGTGTATGTGCTCTAACCCACTATTATTTCTCTCTCCATTCCCAGGAAATGAAGAGCGAAGCAGATCCGGGATTTGCTCCCATCGAACCCGACGACTTCCTCGGTTTTTCTTTATCTGTTGCTGATAACGTTGCATTCCAGGTTTTACGTAAGACATACGGCAAGAACTGAGATAACGCATCGCTTATAAAACCCAACACCACACCCTCAGTGCACTACGGCACGATGTTGTAAGTTTTTCTGTGCAGTTTCGTGTCATGTCCACTTTCTGAGTGATGCCATTTCCGGTCTGCTGTGGCTCTTCTTGCTTTCGTCGGCACTGCCGCTGCGACCACTGGGCTCGATGCTATTCAGGTTAGCTGTTGGCTTTAGAACTTGTACTTTAATATAGGAAACTTTACCAAGCAATGTATGCATAGCCACAGAATGAAGAGCGTACTTACATGCTTACACGCCCGTTTATGGAGTTTAGTGGGTTCATGGGTGGAAGTGGTGAGAGGAGAAAATGTTTGTTTTCTACCTTATCTGTAGGCGAAGAATTTGAAAATTTTTGGAAGAAGAGAAGTGAACTTGCAGGAAGTCAGATCAAACGCAATGTGGTATTCCATTTTCCGATACTGTTGTTTCAATTTTAGTTGGACTTGCCACAAAATTGTAACGGTGATTATAATCACTCACATACAGGGTGGGCCAAAAATATGATAACAGAAAAGTGCGCCCAGGTGAAGAATTCGTGGGTAATCTGGAATATTGTCGAAGTACTTGTAATCACTGTCTCACATTTAACAAAATGTGAGTCGTAGCACTGTTCCGAATGAACACCACAACTGAGCCGAACTTTGAGGCGATGCAAGCTTTTTTTGAAGGAAAATACTTATTGTTACCGTATTTTTCGCCCACCCTGTACATGATTGACTCACTGCAAAATGGTGGGAAAAAAGTCTGAAGCCCCTTTTACAACAGCGCGATAGGGCGTGGTACACGAACGAATTTCGTAAGCAAAGAGCAATACAGAAAATTGAAAAGGTTTCTGACATTCTTCGTGCACATAATTATGACAAGTTTTATTCAACAGCTCTGGATTTGGAGTATTTTCTGTTTTCCAACAAAAAATACGATCTAGAGACTTACGAGATAACAAGAGACATTTTAAGGAATTTTTCAACACCATTTTCAACTGCTTAAAAGCAAAGACCCCTCTGGAACCCAAGTCTTAACTTGAAAATACTTCAAACTTCTCTCTACTCGACAGAGAAAACAGCAGGACAAAACATGAGGTTGTGGTGGAGAAACAACTGAGCAAACGTTGTACGATAACTCATTGTACAAAAATCTCGGGAAAAGGTGAGAAGTCTGCCAAATACTCCATTTAGTGCCTCGTTTAGTGGCCAAATGAAGCGCTGGCTTTGGGTATTTAATCACTGCGTAGGGCACTTGGAGTGGCTGAGGCTGCAATTATTCTCTTTAGAATCAGTACAATATCTGTTTTCTGGTTTCCGGCCACCAAAAGCTTGAAAGATAAGAGAACAGACATCGCAATTGTATCAATGTGGACCTGAAGCGTTGGACGGGACGAGACCGTTGCACCGTATTCATGTATACATAGGAGTTTTGTAGCTGGGAGCACGTGTTTGAGCTATAGGCGACTGGATTAGTGGCCAATAGGACACCTTAGCTAATGACATTAACAAGAGTGGTGATTAGCAAAGGGCAGCATGATGGTGGCGTACGCACGGTTCACGATTCTTTTTCATCCTTAACATTCTTCTAATTGATGTAAATCCGCAGCAACCTTCTTCGTAGCCCCGATCATGGAGATAACTGAGGCAAACACGTAACTGCACGACTAGCATTTGAACAAAGAAGCCACATGCCCGCATCTTTTGAGCGTGATAGTCATAGATCGGGCTGCAGAGACTGATGAGTGTTGGAGGAGCAAACCAGCAAGAGCCAGAGAAATCCGTGCAAATTAGAAGGAACACTCATAGAAATCGTTGCGTTTGAGCTACCTCAATATTCTCGGACGCAGATCTTAACCAAAGTAGAAAATGAATGGAAAATCGAGAGATCCATAAAATCGAAGCGTTGTTTTCCGTGTGCAGAACTATCATACTGTGGGTCCCACCACGAAGGTAGCGTCGAGTCATAAGCTACGCGCCTGATCAACGTTTATGAATCCCGTAAACCGGCGCGTCGTTGAGTGACATTCCCATCCCTATTCCTATAGCCGATCATTTTTTATGGTAACTAAATTCGTCATTTCCAATGAATTCATACCCTCGTGGGAAATAGGTGATTCAGTAATCATAATGATTTTACCCTTTTAGTCAGAATCACATAAACCTATTTGGATGATCTGCAAATCTGTTTACTCAAAGATGCTTGGATACAGCTACTCCTGTTACAAGAACCCAAGCGTAACATTCGTGAAAAGATCCTGAGATTGAGTTCCGGGCACACCTTTGGCAGACCAAGATTTCGCCGCTTACACGTCATTTGGTTTTGTGTATGGTTAGGGGCTGTATACTGTAGATACGGTATCTCACGGAATAACTCAAACTCCGCAAATAGTGGTTATCCAATGTGAAGAACACAAATATTGTGTTCACCTTGGACCACACCCTTGTTTTCTGAAATTATGGAAGGGATTGCTGAGGCCGAATCCCTGCGTGGCCGTTGCCAGGCACTTCCGGCCGGCCAGAAATCGGAGGAAAATTCTGGTTTCAACAGGAGAACGGCGATATCATTCAAAATGACACTGATAGTCGTTTTCAGCATCTCAAATAACCGCTTATTCGCAGTTTCAGAGAACTCTGTTCCAGCACTCAAAAGAACCACCCCTATGCACAGTTTCAGCCAATTTTTCTTCCTGAAGACTTTCAAAAGGCGGCCAAATCTGGGCGCTTTCCGTGGCCGTTAGAATCTAGTTACATGGCGCCGGATTTACGTTTTCCAACACTCGCCGTAATTCCACAAAAGCAAGGGTATGATGCAAAAATGGATATCATATTTGTGTTATTCACATCGAATAATTCCTATTTGTGAAATTTGAGAGAATTCGCGAGATACCGTGTCCACAGTATACATTTCTTCACCATAAAAATGACTAAAAGACGTGTCGACGGCCAAATCTGCCCGGCCAAAGGTGGCTGGCTCCAGCCACGCCGGGATTTCTCCCCTGGATTTTTAATTATGCTAATGCTCAGCTCCTCAAAGAATTGTTCAGTTCAGCGATAAGATAAGTGGAAAATGGCTGATTCCAATGTGGGGACGTGAGCAGCTGAGTAGGATAATAGACAATTCCGCAAGATGTTTCCGTCAAAACCCTGACTCTATTAGCTACATACATATTTCAGCAATATCTGAGAGTTAACCAATAATAAGCAGTGCATAAAAAAGAGTTTAAGAAGGAAAACGGACAATTGTCCATTTCGTTCCTGATGACTGATAGACTGATGTTTCATTTGCTGAACAAAAGCTCAATGCTGAGGTGAACAGTGATACTTATTTGATACATACATACGTAGGTTTTCTTTCTAACAAGATTAGTTATTTCAAATGCAGGTTCATCATTTATTAGGGCTCAATTATTACCTGGTGTTCAATTACTAACGTGCAAGTTTTCATATTACATGTATTTCTATGCTGTATTCTTTTGTGATTTGCTTGTCATAATTACAACCTCGTCATAGGGAAATGAAACGCCCTAAGAGAATGCAATGATGACAATGTTCCGTGTTAAAGGTAGATTGAACAAGGACCGTGATAATTAAACTTCTGTAGACTTTCATTTGCCAAGGGTGAGGGCGATTTCACGTACTTCCCTTATCATTCATAGAGATGGGGATATCCCGTCTGTCTATCTTGGCCTGGAATATGCATTTATTTATTTTATTTATTTATTTATTTATGATTTGAGGAAAAAGCGAGCTATTCACTGAATAAAATCAAGACCTTCTCTTTCACCTGCTTCTTATTTTCTTGTTTCTCGTAGACCATCACCTTTCTTAAATGCTAGATTGAAAAAAAAATAGGCGTCGGCTTGAACGAAAAACGAAGCTCATTACTATAACAATGGTGCGAGTGCTCAATTAAAGGCATAACTTCCACCTCAATGCAGATACCTCTAGTTTTTTGCACAAGAAACGAATGTCCTCTCCAAGGAATCGCCTACGCTACGTGACGACATAGACAGTAAATTTTGACTTCATCACTGTTTTGAGAGTTTTTCTCTGCAAAGGAACGCAGCATTGATGGGAGCTAAAGGTATCCTCATGGAGCCTGTTCTTGGCTACAAGACGATTGAGTGAGGAATCTCCATCCCTATTGCTTTCTCTTTAGCCGGGTCATTTTCGCAATGTGTTGTCGGGCTCATGTAGTGCGTGGGTTCTGTAGCCGTTGTTGCCATGAAGATGCAGTACATGGGCCACCTGATCCAAGTGTACTCAAACATCTGCTGGAATTTCCAACGTTTATTTGGCAGGAACATATGTGCAAGGAGAGTAATCCTTCCATACTTCATTATTCGAATACGACGTAAAAGACAGTCGTTGAAAAGTAGAACCAACATAAGAAGCAGAATAGGCATGACTCTGAGCATAAAATAAGAAAACCTTTGACCAGAGTAAAATTCATACCATTCTCTGTTCGAAAGAGGTCAAGGATCCGATGACTCCGGTAGTCTTAATCAAACGACCGAAAGCAGGGCCGACTTTAACTGTGAAACCGTGGTTTTAGGTCGTGGGAGGCAAATTTTTATTCACCCCTCCCCTCGCGAGTGATTGATGGTGTTAATTGGAAAACGAATTAGATTAGTACCTACATAATTAGTCAAGAGTTAAAAGAGCACGTAGAAAACTGTGAGGAGTTATGTCCGGATATTCCCGTTAGTAATTTATGTACCATGCAAACGTCATAAAGCTCCATCCTCGACTCTAGGCTAAAGAGATTGAAGTGTTTATCTGTTATGTGTTACCTGAGTAAGATCTTTCCATTCTCCGTTTGAAAGTATTACCCTCTAATTGTGACGATAGGGCTCCGGGATTGGAATAGGCCGCTCAACGGTGTTCAAGGAACATCCTTCTCCTATCCGACATTATAATCATTTTCAACTAGATAGTTCCTTGAAACGGCAGCGAAAGGTTTGGGTGATAATGTTTCGCGCAATCAGAATATCAGAATTGGGTAGGAGCAGCGCCATCTTGAAAAATTCAATGGAATCATCAATCATCAGTGAAGGGGTAGACTGTAAGCAATTTATTATCCTCTAAAGGCGCATGAAAAGCTCTCTCAGATAATATATCTCTGAGCTGACGAATTGGTTCAAATGAGTGACATATTGCATTTGCCGTTTCGATAATTTTTTTTAGTTACGATGATATCACTTCTAAATTGCAAGAAGTCCTAAGAAAAAGTATGGAAAGAAGTGGAAATCACTTTGGCATTTGCTGCAACATTGTTTTGTTCTTTCTACAGTTCTTACATTGCTTCAATTGAGGAGAAATACTTTATGATGGATAGGGTACATTTGTAAATGCGGCTGCATAGATTGCAAAATATCTACTTCAACATTTACAACGGTATAGGTGAAAGAATAATTTGTCTTGCTCAAATGTCTGTGAAAGCCATTTCCTTCAAATAGGCCAGTTCTCCTATTTTATTCAAATGGGTTGCTATTGCAATTTCTCCTTGGGATCGCCATGAATGTCTGTGCATGAAGAAGCTTAACTTCAATGAAGCCCAATGTTACTATGTACACACATAGTAACACGTAGTAGTGCTCTTGTACGCAACAGAAAATCAGCCTGCTATGACGCTGTGAAATACTTATTTTATTGAATCTGGTTTCGTTTGAAAAAATGGATGTAATGCTTGCGTAGAAAATTCCGACGAGACCCATGTCTGAAAGCAATTTCTTCGAAGCTGCAATCAACCCATGGCTTGTTACCAGCCGCATAGAAAAAGTCTACCTTCAATCTTGAACCTTCAGTCACAATTTTTTTTCATTTGTGCCGAAATATGTCAAAAATGAAGAATGTGCTGCATTTTCGAGTGCATATGTACCTATTTATTTATTTCGTTGCACTAACTGGACAGTACTTAACAGAACTCTGCGCCAATGGAAGCCGTGCCACAAAAACTCATACTATTAGGTTGAGAAGAAAGGAATGGAAGAAACGGCACCCAAGTCAGATTTCCATCTCTAATTTTCGAAAACGTTTTCGCAGTGAACTAAGTATACACCATTGAAATCTGTAGCTTTACTCGAGCGAATCTGTAGGACGCCTACTTTCTCTTCTCAGAATTGCGCAAGCTGCAGCTTAACATGCAAAGAGACCCTCTTCAGATATGGTCAAAATCAATCAAATTTCTCGCACGGGAAGGGATTGAGTGGTAGCACGGGATAGAATCTGCAAATGACAAACTAGGGTGGCACGAATAGTACGAATGCAGGAAAGTTCTTCTAGTTTGAGGCAGGACTTTTTATTGAAAACATGGAAAAATTGGCGCGTTAAGTATGTTATGTATAGCGTAGTTCTTCATTATTGTCGTTTTTCTTCAACGATTCCCTTTCAGCCAATGTCTGCCAGTACCTTCTCCTGCTTGAAGAACAACGGTTACAGCTTCTTCATTGCTAGAGCATGGGAAAGCATTGGAAACTACGACGAGACTGGAATCCAGAATATAAAGAACGCTCGTGCAGGTGAGTCATGGGGGATCGGAGTCTATTTTTACCCAATACTTCTGTTATTCTGCAGGTGTTTAGGGAAAAATCCAAAAACAACAAACAGCCAGACAGTGAAATAAAATAAAACAGGGCGGAATAGAGTCTGGACGTGAACATCTCAAGGGAATGCGGTTAGTGTGGTTACGTAGATGTCAATCGAGCAGGTGTAAAGAACGCAGTCAAAACATGTCGCAAGCTTGTTTACCTATCATTTTGCAGTAATTCAGGCGACCAAAAGCGCAGCCTCGGTGAACCATAGCTTCTCTAGCTGGTTTTCGATTAGTCGTCTTTTATTTGCCTTTCTATCTGTTATCTCTTCACGGTGCTTAGTTCTGGGAACACAAGGAGCATTAGTGAACACATAACCGAATAAGTAAAAGATTAGATTCAGGTCCAGTTTGACTTTTGTACCTCAAATCTACACCAGGTTTACTGTGGGTTCATGAGTACAGTAGTAACAAGAGGGGTGTAGTACCTATATGACATTATTGTTATTATATTATTATTATTGTTATTATTAGGTTGGTGCAAAAATAATGCGCGTTTCTCGTTGCTTCATTTTCGGTGCAGAAAACTTCCTGTGTTTCTTATCATCGGTTTGAGAAATTGCAAATGGTTTTGTAGCAAATTTCATGGCCTTTTCAAATATTTTAGGCATTTTGGGCGAAGTCCATGTTTTTAGTGAATTTTTAGTTGTGGAACGAAAGGTGCCAAAACAAGTTTTTTGTCAAACTCACTTCAGCGAGCTAAAACTCGCCGGCATCGCAGCAGGAACCGCTCGAAATACCACCGTAGTTTTGGCGAAGGGAGTGTGAGCGAATGCATTCCGCCGAGCTGCTTCCGGATTTTCCGGCTTGGTGTGCCTTGCTTCGAAAGTAGGGAATGTCGCATAGGTCTTGCTGGGGTTTGCGATCCCCAACTGATAAAAATTATCAAAGAGCACTCATTCGAAACAACATATTTGGTTTCGCAGAACATCGCTGGTGATTGTTGTCAGACCATTCCTCTTTTCGGTGAAAATGGGAGGATGAAAAAGCTCGACGAGTCGATGTCGCGTATACTGAACGTGTACCACATTGATCCTTATTGAGAGGTCTATTTCGCGCATCTGTAGTGAAAGAATTGCGACTAAACAGTCGGTTGCTTAGTAATAAAATATGAAGCATAGACGGTCTTCGATAAAATGAGGTGCCTTGCTCAGCAGTTGAACGAGGATGATACACCTAAACACTCCCAGAAACCGAAGCAACACCAAAATAAGGTCACAGCGATTTTGTGGCGAGCTGCTGCGAAAATTGCACAGTGCAGTTCATTCATTTTTTCTCATCTGGGAACTACTTTCAAGATGTAAATGAAATAAATTAGTAACTTCACTGTGTGATCCCAGCGTTGCCCAACAAAACGGATTCTACACTCCAACACAGCACCGTGCACGCACACCTTGCACGACCGATACTTCACAGGCTGGAGCAACTGGACTAGGAAGTTCGGACTCCTACATCATAATCAGCAAACTTCTCGCTCACCGACTACCACTTCCCCGAGATTCTGGACGACTTCTTCCTAGAGAATTTTCTCGAAGACTAAGGTGATACCAAAACTGCCCTCCGGAAGTTAGTCGATTCTAGAAAGTCCTATCAGAAATGCACGGTAGTCGGAGAACATCTATCTTATTGCTAAAGATTTGCGGATTACAATATTTCTAAGCTTTTTGAGAAAGATCGATTTTGAAAGGAGTTATGAGGTTCGGAATCAAAGGCATGAAAACGCGCATTATTTTTGCACCAACCTAATATATTGACGGTTTTTTTCGTTGATTCGACGAAAACCTAGGCATTAACAAGGAACCTTTTAAGACAACAAGAACACATGGAGACCTCACAAGGCAAAAAACATCTTTTCCTGAGGCGTTGGCATAAAAAGAGGACTGTTTCGAAAAACTAGGGAAAACTGAAAAAATTTCACATCATTCTCAAAACTTCTTAGTCTGAGGGAGAAGTTCCATTTATGTGCGTACTCTACCATTTAGTTGATATTTTTTCACCTCCCTACTATGTAGAGAGCGGTAAAAAAATTATGGAATTATTATCAGAATTATCCCTAATTTTCCAGCGACATGTTATTAACACACGAAAACAAGTATGTGCGTACGGTCATCAACACTCATAATGGTCATCAGTTGCTCAAATGCACTCCTTTATTCTTTTCGGAAAGTCGTCTACAGTTTTTGCCCCTGCTCTCTGGAACTCCATGAAAACTCACTCAAGGCTTTGTCCAAAGTCTTGCTCGCTACTACAAAAGTAGTCAAGCAGGCAATTTCATTATGCTCCAGGTGATATAACGTGTTGGGTATAGGTTCCTTCATTTCGACGATGAACCACCCTATGTTGCAATGCGGTGTTTACAAGATGGAGGCAGAAGTCCCTGCGTTGAATTTCTGTGCATTTCCGGATTTGGAGGGTTGAGCACCATCATTTTGGAAGGCATTTATTTTCTCGTCAAAATCAACACAGGCACCAGACAAAGCGGGCAATGTAGCGCAAGAACTTAGAATGAAAGCTTCGTTCCATAATTTCTCGTCGACCAGTAGCAGACTCGGAAAACTAGCTCTTGTTAGGCATTTCATGTGTGGAAGACTTCCCTTAGTGCACAGTGCATCATTTCAGCCGGCTGGCAGTACGTCGACGCTTACATCTTCCCTTGCCTGAAGAGCTCATGTGCTTCTCCAGCAGCCCAGGTTCGCAGGAAATTTTTGAATAATCCTAAGATGAGCGTATTTCATCTTATTTTCAGGTGGAGGCGACCGTAAACCGTCTTCACGCCGAAGGTGCCAAGTTTGGTATGATCTGGCTTGATATTGAAATCTATGCCTGGCCCAATGATGTCAACTACAACAGAAACTTCATCAGCGCCATGGGCAACCAGCTTAATGTGAGAGCTTTCTGGAGTTTCTGGAACGGTTCCCATCGAATTCCGCTCCTTGAACAGGAGCTGTTAGTGTAAAGCTCAAAATAGGCAACGTTCCCTCCTTAAAAACCTCAAACCACCTCGTCTAGGCTATGGGTGTCAACTGGGGAATCTACACCAACAACAACAACTGGGCCAACATTGTCGGAATCAGCTGGAATCAATGGGCCAGCCGTCCCCTCTGGTGGGCCAACTACAACGGACACCAGGTTAGTGCAGATCCTCTGAGATATGAACTATTCCAGAAAGTCGGCGAACACTTGAAAATAATGTGCTGCTCTTTAGGACTACTCTGGATTCGTTCCCTTCGGTGGCTGGTCCAAGCCATCCATCCACCAATATGCCGGTGACTACAAGGGCCCATGCGGAGTTGACCTTGACCTCAACTGGTATTAGAGATTGTATAAAAAGTACAAAGCATAGCAGTATAAACGATGGACAAGTTTTGAATTATTCATTCTTTCTATACACATTGATAGCACAAAAACTGATATCAACACTTCGAAGTCAAGTTATAAGTACAAGCTTCTAAATGAACAACTGTACAAAGCTCAACACAAAAAGAAAAGGAATCGGTGGAAAATCGAGGAAAACTACACCATTGCACTAAAGCCGCTCTGAAAAGACTATACAGGGTATGGTCACTTTACAAGGAAGTAATGGGTCCAACTAGCACAACATGCAAATGGAAAAGCGTGGAGTAACAGTGCCATGTATACAAACGCCATTATGTGCTTTGAGTATACCCATGTTATGTTGGCAAGGAAAACGGTACGCAAATGTGCGTAAATCCAGACGTGAATCCGTTCTCACCTACTGCTCCTCATCCGAGTCGATCAACTGTTGACGTTCATTCGTTTTGAATGATTTTTTAATCCTATCCATCTTGCCACGCTGAAAAACAAGAGCTTAACTGGACAGCAAAAGCCAGAAAGTCCAACTATGCGGCATGTATATGACATGTTAAAATGAAAGCCTTTTCTTATGCTTCTTTAGTAACTATGATCCGCATCCGAGAATATCCACACTGTCGAGAGGAGGAGAAAGAGAGGATTGTCAGGTGCCTCGAATAAGGCTGCCATCTCCATAAAATGAATCCTTTGCTTATACCCTACTTCCCTATCAGGGATGAGCTAGTATCCTCTCTACCTTCCTACAAGGGATGAGTGGAACTGTTGCATAAGACTGGAAGTCTGCAATTCGGAAGCTGAGGGATACTCAAAACATGGGAAAATTGGATATATTGAATAGCGAATGGCTTGGCATAGCTTAACTACTGCTAATCCTCCAAAAATCGAGGAGTTGGAGTTTGCATGACGCTAGGATTCGCGGATTTCCAAATTTCGGAAATCAAAATCCTGCTCATCCTTGCTTCGTATGCAGGAAGCGTCCAGCGACATCCTCATGCACATTTCTCAATGTCTGCATAGTTTTCTTGCATAGTTTTGACCAAATGGAGTTCAAATCATCGATTAATTACCTAATGGAACCCATTCAAATTATTATTCAATGTTTGAGGATTCGAATGATTCAGATTATTCAAAATCCAATTGTTCGAGAATTTGATGGATTCTGAAACCCTAAAGATGGAGTAATCGAAAGATATCTTCAACTGTAAACGTTTACTAGGCATCTTAAGAGGTGCAGAGATCCTTTGACTCGAAGACTGCAGGTTGTTTGCAAGCATATCCTTACATTATAGACCATTCCGAGATTCTTTACAGTAAACTGTTCAAGTATCATGCATATGTACATATACTGTCATACGTTCCCTTTTTCACATTCCTGGCAAGCAAGACGTGCACTTACTTAGCTATGCACATCCGATCTACCCAAACGTCCAATGCTTTATGAACAGTTTCGGATCCCCATAATTTGTGGGTGCATGCAGCATTTGATTATAACACGGGCATCCAAACAACTACGAGCAAACCATCTGATTCATTATTACAAGTGGTTATGTAGTCAACATCATCCATTTGATTATATTCCAATATCTCATTAAATATCGGAATGGAATTCATCACTTCTTAACTACATATATCCTTTACACTGAATAAGTCATGTGTTTACTTAGTGAAAATTTGGGAAGTGAGTAGCTGGGAAATATGTAAGCGTATGTATTAACTACTACATAAATACATGTACATGATATAACCCGCTGAACACAACTGTGTAAGTTTTCCTACTTTAGTGGTGAGAGCAGGAGGGAACTCGTTTCTATGTTGAGTTCTAGCGCAATTTAAAGAAAAAGCAAGCACTTATAAATGGATGAAAAGATGACACTACTTAAAAGTATCAGCTGAAGTGATGAGAGGTGTTGGAAGTAAGTTCGAGGGTTGGTTACCTATCAATTTTTACATACCGGTTTCGGTGTGTGAAATGTTCATGCCCGAAACGAGAACTGAACAAACAATGAGAAAAAAGCATGGATCTTAAATAAGAATCTAGAGTTGAACAAGTGTTCGCTGCGAGAGTATCGTTTTAGGAAGAGTTCGGTTCAGCGCTTTTCCGTTCTTTGCGTAGTGAAGGATTTTGGAATCTACATACAGCTGACGAGTAAGTAATGTAAGAAATTTTCATTGTTGTGTCGTTGCGCGTTTTTCTTTAGAATGCACACCATTGTGGTGCATTATGAATTTGTGAAACTACGTAGATGTCTAAAATTGCAAATATTTCTTTGGAAGGGAAACTACGTCTTAACCAGGGTCGAAACCCCTCCGTTGTGTCAGTGTTCCCTACACAACGTCCCCGACCGGGTCGCGGACACTCCCATTGTGTGCGGGAGAGGAAAAAGTGACAGTCAGCTAACACGGCGCCGGTTACGCAGGTGTTTTCAGAAATTTATTTCAGCGCCAATTGACGCGAACGTACGAACTCTGCACTTCGCTCTTTTTTACACAAACAGAGCGTTCGTTTAAACATCTTCCACTGCGCTGGAGTCGCTCCCGCAAACAGCTGTGCAGTTCACTATGCATCCGTGTGAACTTTACCAAACTATGGCGGAAGCAAGAAGTTCTGCACTACTATACTGTGGGAGAGCAGTTTGCTCTATTGCGGTAGAATCATCATAAAGATCGCGGAAGTATACGCTCACTGTTTCCGCATTTATTTCTGGAAGAACTGTGAGAGATGCTCTAGGGAAACAAATGAATTTTACCTGTAGTTTTTATCAGAATCACATGGAATTTTCTATGAATTTTCAAGAACGAGAACCGGTGCTCATTTCGAAGATGGATTTCGGAAGGATGTTGCTCAGGAGCGGCTGAGAAGCGAACCTGATGGTCTAGTTCAAACCCTGCCCAGTTCGAGTACTTCAAATCTTTCCAATGCTGAGTTCAGGCCTTGGTAGTATAATAGAGAAAAAGAGATGACAGTTCAAGTGCACAAATGATTGTGTTCTAAGTTTCAAGTGATGTGACTTTTTTCCTAAAATCTGCTCCCATGGTTGTTACGAAAGTTTTATACCAAATTTTACTCTTTTTTTTTTGAAGAATCATAACATTAATGTTCATGGATGGAAGTTTGCCGTCCAATTTTTATGACTGAGAAGTAGCAAGACATTCTACCAAATTCTATTGCTAAAGAATCCCAATTCAAGACCAAGAAATTCTGGATCAAAAAATAAATGTTGGTGCAACATTTTCGGAACAACCCACTACACCCAGAATTTACCCAGAAACCGTCGATGTGAAATCACCAAGGCGAAGAATTTACATCCAGGTGTTATCAAGTAATTGAATAATCAATCAAAAAAGACCCATCAAAAAATTTGGAGTTCCATCGATGCTATCCCAGCATTAGTAGGAGAACAGCCACAGATTCCAAAAAAAAGGAAAAGCGTGCATCCAGAAAATCGATGGGAAATAGGAGCAGAAGATTATTTATTATTAAAGAGTATTTCACAGAATGGATCAAAAATGAGCGAGGTGAGATTGAATTAGTCTTTAGTAAGAGATGACAAGTATTCAAACCCTAACATGAAGTTGTCATCAAGCCACGGGTATCAAGTACACAAAGTGTTCCATTTTGGTGCAAAGGGCAGCATTCCCATCAGAAGTCTTACTGACCCAGAATTGAGCCACTCAAGGATTGAAAATGTCCCGGATAAACTCAATATTCATCCCTTCAAACTCAGTTTCCACCTCTGGACGTTGGAACAGAAATGTGAAGTAGGAAAAATGCTCACCGTTTCCTTGAAGATCTTCTGCGACTTCTTTTCCTCGACTCCATCATGTTTCTCCTCCTCTTTCTCTTTGGATAAGTTATTACTACTACCGAATGGTGATAGCCGTCGGACAACAGACGTAACCTGAGAGCTCGGAAATAATTAAATGAGACTCTACTATGAATTCGCCGTGACTATCGAGTTACATACGGATATAACGACCGAAGTAAGAGTACAGTAGTTCTAGGAATAGCTCCAGAAAAATGAATCCGAATACGAGATAGAGACAAACCAGATTCATTGCTTAAAGACAACTTCACTGGAGTTTACAATAATTTTTTGAATAAAAACGTAAGCAGCTAGTCTGGTTCTTCCATCGCACATTCGGGATCATACCTGCCTCGTAGGTCCTATTATGTTAAGTAGGTGAAAGAGGCGAGCAAGTTTTATTGTACAGCACAGTTATTGTAAAAAGTTCGCCGAATTATTTCTCTGTCAGATGTATGCTATGGAGCAAGATTCAAAGTTTCCTGATTTAATACCGTATTTTTGGTGTGGAGATCTTCGATGTGGGGAAGTTGGTCTTGGACAAAAATTTTGAACAAATTTCCAGAAAACGTTTGTCGCTGTGAGTGTACATATTACTTGCACATCAAAAAAAAATCTCTAAGATGAGCATTATTTTCCAGATAATTCTCATATGCAAACGGTGCTGTTCCCAATTCTGCCTAGGTTCTTCCAAAAATACGGACTAAAAAATATGACAATATGACAAAAATGACTGTAGGAGTCAGTGAATAGGAACGCGTCTGCCCCAACTCTGCCTATCGAAATGAGAGCCCTATTTTCCTTAGGAAATCAGTTTTCGGAAACATCTCGTTCTCTGCATATACGAATGTGAATCATGCCAAAATGTTGCATGATCGACGAGATGTAGAATGGGGCGATGCTTCATCCCACTTGAGACCGTTTTTGGAAACTTTTCGAGCCTTAATTTTTCCGAAAATCGAATGCGATCAGAGTGTTTTGCGGCACTGAGAGTTTGAACCAGATTTTTTTGAAAATGCTGGTAACTTTTTTCAAGACGAAAATAAAAAAGTGCAGATTTAGGGCTAATAAATAAAATTTAGCTCAGCATAAAACTCGTTACTTTGGTGAGAAATGAGCCAGCAGACGATGTACAACAACTTATGCTCCCCCTCCCCCCCCCCCCCCTTCCCAGAATTTAATAAACCATACTATCACCACCTTCCGAGAATGAAAATATACGTATACATACCTTTTTAGAAATATTATTTGAAGGCTTCACATCCAAGCACATCTTCGGCTTGTCCATTTTTGGCCCAGTTGAGGCAATCTAGAAAAAGTGGCTCAGGTTTGCTGAGAGCCTGTCATTATAAGAGCTGAAAGCAATATCCACGGGAAAAATATCAATCAAGAAATCAACCTCATTCCAGTCCTCCTCGGAAATAATTAACTCAGGCGGCTCGAAACAGTTGAAATCACTTGTAGTTGGATCCATCCAACTTGGATTCACTGGAACTTCCTCAATTTTGCCGTAGATTAAGCTATCTTCCCTTCTAAGGGAATCACTGACCAAAGTCTGAATCCTTGCCCTCGCCAACAAGACGTTGTCGCTTGTTGGAGATGTCGTTGAATCGTGAGGTGACTGCACGTGAAATCGAATTCATCTGGATGATGCCTGGTAGTAACGGTAGATTTAGTATGATACAGTGGTAGGCGGTATAGATGACGCTGCGACTAGATGGGGAGAAAAAGAACGGAGTGCATGCAAGAAAAATAAACACTGGTTCAATTAGTTGTCACAGAGAAGTGTGGAAGAATGTTGAAAAGCTCAAAGCTCAAACATGGATAAAATAGTGAAGCAAAAATGCTAATGGACCACAAATGAATGAATGTCCGAATTTTAAAAAAAAAATGAGAGCGAACGTGGAACGAAAGCTGATACGGAGGTTCCGGGCAGGTATGCGTACGTCTGTTGACTTTGATTATAGGCCGAAGTCGGTTACACCTAGCAGGTTCCATAACGAAGACAAAATTGGAAGCAAATAGTATCGATGACGATAGAAAAACACAGATATTATATTTGAAATGTATTATATTATACTTGAAATGTCGTCCAATCTCCTCTTGTTGTAATCATTTCATAGCTGTACATTGTTATATACCTCTGATCGATACAAGTATTTTTTGTCCACTAGATGGGCAGCCAGTGGTTACTCAAACTGGCAAAAAAAACCTATAAATCATTATTTGACAGATATACATAGGTGAATTGCTATGATATTCGATAATCTAGTTATCTACGCAGCTAGTATACCTACAAGGTGCTTCGACACGCACAAACAAAAACTAAAAGAAAATGTAGGAAAGTTATAAGAAAAAAAGTCGGTAAATTCAAAACAAGGCAATATATATATATTTATATATAAAGCCGAGTCCTGGGTCTCAGTATGTTTTGTGCTGGGAAAAGTGAAAGAACGCGAAATGTCATGTTATACAGACCACGAGATACTGGTGCATAATTAGTGCGGCATTTTTCGCGACTCCTTTTCCCGCAAAAATATTCCTGTTTATCCACCTATTGGAGATGCTATCGAAAACCGCATCCACATCCGCCATAATATGCTCTATCACTTTGCGAGAAGTTGGAATGCAGCATGGTCATTCCGCAATCTTAGTGAGCCTTCCAGAGATACTTTTTAAAGAAGTGCTAGGATTGTTCAATCACACTTCGTGCCTTTCAGGATGTGTCCCACGACTTACTTGTCGTTTTTTTTGTTATATATTCGGTTACATTTTACACATTCGCCTTATACCCGCCTTTGTGCCTGTCCATAACCACTAGTTTGCGTTGGTTTCTGGAAGCTCATCTCATTGGACTATGCATCATTATATCCTTAAACTTGAAAGAATTTTTTATGGTTAAATCCTCTGTTGACCTTGTATTTCCAACTTCTGGGTGGATCTTCTTTGACGACGACTGCGCTGCGATTTTCCTACCTCCCTGTCCTCGGTCTCGGACCATCGATAAATCCATCATTCAAATTTTGGACTAGTTGTTGTATTTGGACTATAAATAGAAAACAGGCGGGATAGAACAGAGCGCAGTGCTGCATTTAGAAAAGAAAAAGTACAATTTAGATAGGAATGACCGACCGCGTTTATGGGTGGTCCAGTACCCCAATGTGAATTTTTCTTGGAATTTTCTTCCCATTACCAACAAACAAAACTCGTGAATAAACACAGAAAAAGGTGTGCACGTTATTTAGGGAGTCCAGAAAATCTCTGGAAACCTTATTCGTGTACGCATGCGATTTTTAATGACTGCTTCTAATTTTTGCAGCTTGCCGATACACAGCTGAGAAAGAACAGGGTGGTGAGAAAACGCGAAGAAAGCACGGTATCCACTGGTATTTACAAAGTTACAAGTATCCCTGTTGGAAAATGATGTTGTGTTGCACGAAACCATGTTGTCTAAGGTGAATCCGGTTAATTTTTCTTGTCGTTCGGAAGGTCAAACGACCGAATATTTCAATGGATCGAATTACTGGAACTTTAATTTCATGATTTCAGCCATTAGAATTGTCTTTGTCATTTGAAGGTAATATGTGCTGCAGTAATGTGTTGCAGTAGACTCCTATTGATCGAATTTATAGTCATTTGAATTATAATCATTCTTCTTCATCACCAGTTCCTAGGCATCGAGTTTTATTTTTGCTCAGAGGATGCAAAAGCTTTCATCCGTGAAGATGCATATCCAGCTAATCCGCCTAATCCTTCCACCATCCACCCACACCTATATAAGCCGATTCCATGTCCACGCAGCTTCGTCAGTTATTTTTAATCGATAGTGCACTGCGTCTCGTATCACCGGAATTGCTCACGTTTCTCATCGGGAAATGGCATTCAGTGTTTATGAGGTTAGTTCTGGAAAAAGCGCTCGTAGCCTCGGATTCGTCACAAATGTAATCATCGCCTACAGATTGTCGTGCGAGTGGAACGTTTAGCGAATAGGTGACGCGCACGGAAAATCGTTCACAAGGTCATGCGAGAACGAATGAGAACGGCGAGCGAATCTGCTGAGAAAATGAGGTTGTCGCGAGAAAACCCGTCGGTTTTTCTGGTTATTTGGCAAACCGAGACGAGCACAGGATAAAATTACGACTTTCCAGTTTACAAAATTCTAAAATTGACAATATAATTGACAATAGACAAATGACAAACTTACATGTAAAAGCACATGACACTCAGACGGGAACACAACATCCAGAATCGGTGAAAAGATTGCGCTTACTTTGTCCGTCATTTCGGAGTAATAAATATCCAATCGAAGTAAAGTACAAGTATGATTATTAACGAGGAAAAGCTACTGGTTGCCTCGTGTCACTTCGAATGAGGCACGGCAATGAATGGCATGTGAAACAAAAACTCGCCTGTTCATATCCAAATGATCAAAGCTCAAACACTGAATATGAGTTAGTGGTTGGCTAACGTCAGTTTGTCCACCATGTACTAGTCGTATCTTGAATTCAAATGGTATGAATCGGGCAGTGTCGAATGAGTTTCTACTAGTAAAACTAAGTGGGAAAGGCAACCAGTGAGTTGAAAAATATTTATTTCCCTTTTAATTAATATAACGAGCATTCTGCTCTTCTAATTAAATGCCAATGAGGTTGAGATGGGATGGAGTATTATATATTCAAATTTGAATGTTTGATTTCAACCGACTTAAAAATTCAAGAGTTTGTACAAAGGAGAGCAACACGGCCTTGGAAGAGGGATAAAAAAGGCTCAATGACTTACACGAATTTTCGAGTTTTCGACTCACTCCCTAAACTATTGAGCAGAATGAATAAGTTATCTCTTTCAGTTTTTGTTAGGATTTGCTAATCACCCCTGATTGTAAATGAAAAAAATCTTCGAAAAATTGACTTCCTGTAAATTCAAAAATTTTGTAATTCCAGAAACTTACACAATCGATCACATGTAATGATTCATACAATTAATTTCATATTAGTGCAAGGGTAATATATTGCAACGACCTGTTCTATGCATAGTTAATTCATTCTCTAAACTTACACTAGGAACGGCTGGACATGTGACCCGCCCCCACCTCGCCACCCACATAGACCAAGGCGCTTTCGGGATAGAAGTCATTTCCATTAATACCAAGCAATATACGGTGACTATAGTAGTAGAGCCGAAGCAGTTAAACCAATCACAGCTACTACAGGTTCTTGCGTAATTCATAAGTGGAGGTTCCTCAAAGGGCAGTAAATGAGCGAAAACGACTGTAAGAAGATTTTAGATGGTTAGTGGTTAACAGTACTAACATACATGCAACAAACTCATGATGTAATACTGACCAAGAAAATTTGTTTCACTCGAGCGTCATGCTTACGTACATATATTGGTTGAAAATAGTGGATACCGTCATAAACCCTAACAACGCAACAACATGAGAGTACACTGTGGGTGGCACGCACACACTAGCTAACTGGTTACCATGCTTAGTCAGCTGGGAGCAATACTAAAATCCTGAAAAAAAATCCAATATCCGACTACTGGATGGAAACTGTTGCAATTATTCTAATGAGAACTACAGGTGAAATGTAGTGACTGGTTTGGATAACGAAAAAGGAGTTATCGAGATAATATCGCCCAGGAATCGTCATCGTCTTCACAATGAGTTGCCAAGCACTAGGCATGACAAATACGATTAGAAAAGGAGGTGTGGAAGGAAACAAACACCACGGTGTTCACAGGAATTCACGAATTTGCGCGTGTCTCACGCAAGAAATCATCTTGTCTGTCCATTTGAGGCAAGTGAGTTCCGCGTTCAGCGTGGCTAATGAGGGTCCGCGCCTAGTCAGGATCGGCGACTCGAATCCTCGGAAACGACACAGCTGCAAGCGATCAGCAAAGCCGTCGAATCGATTCGGGTGGGTGGTTAAGGGCGTCTCTTAGTCACGCATCTGTGGATGTTTTGGATCGAATCCATTAACACTACGTTCGATGACACGTTGGATGTGAATAATACTTATATCTTACAATGTTCATGAATTTCCCTGTGAATTTCATTTACTTAGTGTGACAATGAGCTCCACAATCCCTTTACATTAGAGACGTCTCTAGGTTCTCCATAACCGAGTTTCCCGTAAACTCTGCTACTCCTTTTTCCGGGCTTATGACGTCTATGTACTGCACTTGTGAAACACAAGTTTTCTCTTTCAAGTTAAAATGGAGAACATATCTAGGTATTGCAACAAGAAGTTTTCTGTCCATAACTTTGTTCAGAGTGAGAACAGACAATTCGAATTTTTCTATGATTTACTGATAATCACCTGGCAAAATTGTTGCCATTCTAGCTCATTCTCTCACCTTTGTGGTCATAGTTGCACCAAAAATAGCACAAATTCATATTTTTCAAAATACGTCACGATGGAGACAGAAGGGCACATCTTCAGAAAAACGCAAAGCATCCTTGTCTTCTCTGAGTAGTTTTTATTAAAGAACCACAGTGAGTAGGAAGCGCCACGTCTTCATTGTTACAGCCTACACATGACAGGCCATGTCGCAACAAATTAAACTGCTGATGTCTTTTCAAAACTAGGTGCCATTAGGTAATGAAACCGCCTACGAGTCGCCTCATTCTGAAGAAGAGGATTCGAATCTCATTTGGAGTCTTGCTCTTTTTAGAGGAGATATGTGCTCTACTTTATTTAAATGAAGCAGTTTCAGCCAGAAGATGTAGAAGTGAACATGATATCCTACAGCAGTGATGACCAGTGATGTTCACCGAAGTTCAGCATATCTTATTTTATTTTTTTCATGTCTCGAATCTAAGAAGCCATGAGCTCCACTTTTATGATCAGCACTCTGGCAAACCTGGCTCATCTTTTCCATCAGTATTTCCGAACGTAATCTTTCTTCTCAAGGAAGGCAAAGTCTTCATCACTTTTTCAGTTATGTGTACTACTGCGTCCATAGCTATTAACTGAAATATTGATGGTGTTTGGGAGGATGAGGTATCTCGGCAGAATCGAACAATCATCTGGAGCAATGATGATCCCAAGGCAAACGTCTCCAAGTGAGCTAGGCTGGCTAAAATTCCGACTGGAGTTAATTATGGATTAGTCATATGTAAGCCAGGCAAATGCCAATAAATATTGTGTAAACAAGTCTACTCGGGTGGAAATGCAACGGAACTGATGTGATTACCCAGTTTAGGCTACGCTCCATCTCCTGAATCCTTCTTGTCGATATCTTCAAACCCCAGATCTCGACTTCATTTGAGAAGAAGGTTTTTTTTATAGAAAATTTTCAACGAAATGGGGCCATGTTCACTCGACAACTACCGTATGTGGAGCAGCGAAAGATATATAAATTTGAATTGTTTCTTCATTCTGGAAGAAATTATGGACAAAAAAGTTTTATGGGCGTATGTCCGCCATTGTAGTTTGCAGTTTAAACTTAGTAATTTAATTTCAAAATCATTGGAAACTAATGATTTTGAAACTCTAGTTTTCATAACTTATCGTGAATTAGAAAGTTAAACGCAGTTTCATACGCGCCCCTCATCATCACTAGATGAGAATAGGAAAAAGGAAATTTGAGTAATTCGAAAAAACAACTGAAAGGGTAGGGCAAATGATAGAAAAATAGTAGAAGAAACCGAAGCGATGTCTTGGGAGCAAGAATACATCAGCACGCATTTTTATTTATCGTAAGTTGAAAGACTAGTAAGTCCGAAATATGAATTACAAAAAAATTTATTATTATAGAATCAGCATGCTATTGATGAACTGAGAAGAAGCAAAAGATGGCGAAACGGATTTGATGGATTTTGGGCTATAGCGTTGTCCAGGAATCGCCTATGATAAATACATATAGAAGGGCTTACGCGTACTTAAAAATTCCACCTGTCAATTCTTAAAACTACGAGAAGGCTAAAAGAACTAATCCACGGAGCTCACCCAAGGAAATTGAACAAACTTACGAGATTTCCTGCGCAGAAAGCGAATCGTTGAGGAAAAACAACGCATCTCTTAGGAGACAAGCGCGCAGGTGTTGAGAGGAAACCCAATTTTCTTCTCGCATTTCCGTCGTTCCATGCATCTATCACTCCTTCATTGGCCCAATTTTCACAGCATGAATTTTCGCAAAGGGATGTGAAGCAAAAATTGTTCGGATGTGCTTGTAGAAAAACATTGTCCGGAACAAATTCAATAATGAATTCCGCTCGATTTTCCTTACCTTCTCAGGATTGACGAAGAACGCATGAGGAATGGTGAGTGGTAGAAAGTTTGATAAGCAGGTTTATTAAAGAGAAACTGATATGTAAGTGAAACAAGAGCAAGCAGGATCGTACTTAGAGACTGTCCATGGCGCTTATGAACGGGCAAAATCTCACTTCATTTCGTTTGTTGCCCTCATGGTGCGCTACATTAAATAAAGTAGGACAACTAGCATAAAATTAGGAAAAAAATCGTGTGTTACGAGCTTATGACGTGATTGGTAGAAAATAAGTGCTTGGACTAGGAAAGCAATAACGAGAAAATCTCTAAGGCCAGCATGCAGAGTAAGAAAAGAGGAAAAATCTGATGGATATCAGGAATGAGATGCCCTTGTTCTAGCGGAAAACTAAATGATATTTAAAGATGAATTCCGCTTACTTTGGCGTTCTCATCCGCGAATCAGAACCATCAGAGGATGGGAAGTAAGGTAAACGTGAAATAAGAAATAAGCTTGTGAGCCCAGCTCTCTGACCAGCAAAGATTGCATAACATACATAGTCCGTTTCAAAAAGATGATAGCCGAGCATCTGTGCCCATGACCTGCATTTCTCATCTGCCTCTTTTAATACAGTACTATTTCTCGTGTTGCCTCTTTCTCTAATGCTTCACAACAGTGTTCCCCGGTGAAATACACTATAACTTCGGATATGTCCCGGAGAAGGTCATCTTCTGACTATTTTTATTCTTCCTTTAAAATTATATTAGTTTGGACTTACTGCTCAATAACTTGCGTCCCATAATTAAAAAATTATTCCCAAATCAAGCTCATCCGAAAGCGTCAAAATCGCGGGAGCTTCCTTTTATGAGAAGGACATCGTTCTCCGAAAACATTAATGTACGCAAGTTCTGAAAAGAAACCATCGCTCTATTTTTATAGAGATTTTTTTCACAGCGTTTCATGACTATATGTAATACTGCACTAATAAATAACTCAGTCACGAGTAAGTTAATGTGTAACCTTTTTCAGGATATCGATAAAAAGGGCGTCAACTCATGTGACGTGGATAGAATTGGATGATTACGTTGAATTAGTTACCACAGAAAAGCTCGACGTAATTAAACGTAAGACACAATGATCGAAGAGCACATGGAGGATTACTCTGAGAGCTCTGAGAAGGCTGGATCACTACATAAGGGAAGAGCAACAACAGGTTAGCTACCCACGTTTACACAGCAAGTACTAAGATTACTACAGTAAACCAAACAAAAGCGTGTTGACTGGAATATGTGTGCGACGACCTTTGAAGTGAGAGTAAGCGGATTGTCCCACTTCCTACGCAAAAGTACAAGCGAACAGCGTTGACGTTACGACGACGAGAGAATCAGCTTCGACTGTAATCACATTTAACGGTGTGACACTTGCAGTAGTAGCAGGTGAGACGGAGGAACCAAGGGAAGGGAAAGGTATCTCAGAAAAAGATCCTGAAGTTCTCACCATTTTGCTTGAATCGAAGAACATTGGGAAGGAACAGGTTAGAGTATGGATTATACATTGAAGCGAATAAAAACCAAATGATTTTGTTAGTTCGATTAACAATTCAGAAAACAATTTAAATATCCAGATATTTGAGAATGAGAAAGCCCTAGGGCTGTTCTTCTCTCTCACACAGCCTCAAATTGGCCTGCAATGGTGGAACATTCGAATTTCCGATTTATTTGAAATCGAATACTTTTGCTTTCGAATATCTAATATTCGAATAAATGGAAAACTTGAATGTTTCAACAATGGATGCCAATACAGTACTGTACGAATGAGTAGAAGAGCTTTAAAGCTTTCTTAGTCTCGAACACCTGGATTTTTAAATTGTTTCCTAGATTGTTAGTTAAAGTAACAAAATTATTCGGTTTTTATTCGGTCCAATGCATAGTATGGATCTCTCTTTGGGATTAGCAGGAAGCGCATCTCAAAGAATAGCAATGTAATTAAATAGCACGCCTAAAGTCGACCAATTGCCTACAGCTCTATCAATGTACCTATTGTGACTACTTTTATCATTTACCAGATGGATGTAAATGTATTCCAGAAGGCAGAAGAAGGCGTATACAAACAAAAAAAAACCATTTCGTCTGCTAAGACGTATATCGGCCACGGTCGTAACCGATAAAATATGCTCACGTATTAGGAGCCACGCCTGGTTCCCATCTGGAAATTACTTCTAAAAAGTGGATATCGTTTCTCATTGGCTTCCTAGCTACAGCGGTTTTCTTCTGGATGCTTTTTCCATGGAAAGCGGCCGCCGATAAAGTCAGCGTTAGCCAGCTGCTGGAAAAGAAGTTCGTAAATGCCTGGAGTACAGGTATTAAATCATTGCTAAAGTAGTAGCAGACCTCTGGCTATAGATAGGAATAATGGAGCCTTCAACAACGGAACGAATTCGTTATATTTAGTGTCTAGTTATTCTAAGATATATCTCCGAGAAATCTCCTACGGAGTTACCTTAATGACAGTTACGATGGATTCCCTACTGGGTTACCCTACTTGTTAGTAAGACAGAGGCGCAGACAGAGCTGCGATGTAGAACTCAAAACTCCGATTACATGAGCTCCAGAGGACTCTAGCAATAGCTTAACGACAATTCGTCACTGATATAGAAGTCATACGGGGAAAATTGTATTCGTCAAAGGAGTACTGTACTTAGTAATGCGCGCGACATTATGTGCCCTTTTATAGAGAATGAAAAAGATTCCGTGAAGTCTGTCACCTACGCCATTAATTTGCGTTGGCTGGTGATAGGATAAGGATTCGAGTCAGCTGTTTTCTGTGGAACAAGCCCACAGCTTGAGGATAATAATGCAAGGATCAAATGTATTTAAAAACCGCCTCGATAATGCCCATGAGTGAGAAATTTCCATGTGCCAATGGAAAGTCTTCTGATATGACGCAAATTTACAGACAAATCCGCTTGACTGTGGAACCTCTCTGCAGTAATTTTATGGAGTAAATAAAATTGCCACCTACGACCATCATCAGGGCTACTTATGCAAATCCTTTGGCACTGTAATTAGGATCAAATAATGTAACGGATTGTGCATGCTTTAACCGGAAATACAAACATTCGACCACGAATAAGTCGAAACTACGGGTGCCCCAAGAAGAAAGAGAGCAACAGGTAGCAACCAGTGGCGGACGCACGCAGAAAGTGGGGGGTAGGGGGGGGGCGTGGAAAAAAAGGGGTATCCGCCGTTTTGGGACCCAGACGGAAAATAAAATTAATAAAAATATTAATTATAATAATAGTTAGTAAAAATTATATTAAAAATATTATTGAATAAACAAGTAAAAATAAACTAACACAAGATTTTTATGTGTATTGTAAAGTAATTTCGAAAATTTGCCGACCCATTCTCGGGGGGGGGGGGCAAAGCGGCAGCAGAGATTTATTAATTCTCAAATATGTGGATTTAATTGGAACGGTCCCTAAGTCACCAATTAATTTAATAAACTCGTTCATTTTAATTCGGTTCTAAACCTATTGTAGACACATTAACAAAACAGCATTATTCGACTTGAGCTCACCCAAAAAAGGAGGACGATCCAGGGCAAATAGCGGAGTCGAACCCATTCTGATGCAAAGATAAGCTAAGAGGTGACAACCATCTCGAAGTCTTACATTCACTCTTCGCTTGCCTGTGTATTTAACCTTCCGAAAACAAAGAGAAGTGATCCTGAGCTGTCGGTGTTGCAGAGGAGTCTAGTGGCTTAGATAAGGATTTATTGTCCTCGCATAGCCTGCAGAGAAGGAAGAGAGCTGCACAATTGGTTGGCGGATTCTACGGGATTTTCGATATTCTAACCTGACCAGTTTGGGGCATTATTTTTTCTCGAATGCTCCATTGATCAGAAGCTCCTGGGAAACCCTTGGAGTACCTCCTAGGATCACTGGCACAAATATTATTTTCGGCAATATTTTCGACGTAATGACGTGTGGAAAGCTATCTATTGATTATACCTCCCTAAAATTTATGGGCGTCTAGGCAACTGACATGAAGCTCCTCCGAAAATTCATACCTTCGTTCGGATCGATGACGTAAAAAAGTTAAAAATTGTTCGCTCTTTCGCCACGAAAATTATAACGATGGACGCTAAACAAAACATGTTTTCTCTCAGAAACCAATCACTTTACCCAGAGTGCAGTAATTACTGAGTTATAGACGTCTGAAAGCCTTACTTGTTAACGAGGTTTTTTTCCCGAAACACACTTAGAGGCATAAGTGACGTCACTCATACGTATATAGACACGCAACAAACATTTCCCGCTATGAAATGGTAATCAGAGAGGAAGCATTAGTAAACAACAAACAGCTAAGAGGGTACTGCTACTTCAGTGAGGACAGACGGGGGCGGAGGAATTTGCGAAGCTGAGAGGAAGACCAAGATAACGTCGAAGAGATTTTCTTTTTGCCCTCAATTACGGGCAGGACGTTAGGAGAGAGCGTTCCATGTCTCCGATTCAGTACAGAAATGAAAAATCGTGAACAATTTCGTGCACATTTCTGCCCACCACCATAATAGCTTGAACGAAGCCTCTTCGTGTGCAAGTACACTACGGAAAAAGAATACGTATAGTATTTCAGCAAACATCTCAGGATTCAAGAAAACGTACATATTGTGCTGAGTAGAGGGGAGGAAGGCTGGAGGCGAACCTGATGGAATGAGCAGTGGGCGCAGTAAAGTAAATAGAAAACGTTCGAGAACGTGATAGCTGCCGGCTCGCACGAGTTTATGATGCCACCAGGATTCACCTCAAATATGCAGCTGCGGGAATCGTTGAGTAGGAGGAGTCACGCTTTATGATCGGTAGTATCGACAGATATTCACCAAATATGGAGATGTAAATTGAATTAGATGATTGGAATTGAGTGAAACTGTAGGCGAGGCCATAATGAGGGCTAGAAGACAGACACTGGCACGGTCGTAACGCTTCATCTAGTGTGGAACAGCTGTTTAGTAGAAAAAGAGGAGAAGCTAGAGCCTCCAGAACGATGCAGCTGGATAGATACACTGGGTTATTCATCAGTGAAGCGGCTAAGAAAAGAGAGCGAAAAAAATTCACGAAATGAGGACATACTGGAAAAGCCGTGAAGACGTCCACAGTGTACATAGTTAAATTCTGTGAGTACTGCGATCACCATAAATGCTCAAATACTCCACCATACTGGTTTTGCGCAGGTACCTGAACACTGCGACAGGCGGACCACCCAGTGTGGCGGCCGAATTTTAGCTTCATTCCAGGTTCGGGAAGAATGGGACGGCTGTGCATACATGTAGTTGTGTGTGGATGGATGATAATGCGGACTTGCATATAAAATGACGTTGGGCAGAGAATGTCGGCGACGAGGAGACCGAGGTGGGACGGCGATTGAATCCTCCGGGCCGACTGCGCAAACCGAACGAACCGCCACGAATGAAAGCCGCCCACACACAGCAGTCAGCACATGCCCGTCAGGTGTTGAATGACCATTGTTGGAGGACGGGAAATGGCCGAGCAGCCGTATTGCTCTCCACAAACCATCACACACATCGGGAAACGCGTCCGGACGCGAACACATTGAACTGAACGCACTCAGAAGGGGCGGCATCGTGGGTGTTCCCATGACTACTTGCACGCCAGTTTACGAACACCAAGCGTTCGTCTGGACACGGATGCGCCTGTGAATTTTGAATTAAAGCCAGCAATGGATAGAGGAACGGACTAGCGACTCCTTCAGTTCTCCATCAATTCAGAAGGCGGCATTCTTAATAACTCGGTTTGTAGATTCGTCGAACAAAAAACAACATAAACAAACTATTAGGTTGAGGAATTATAAATGTCCGTTTGACCTTCAAATTAAAAATACTACCACGACAATATTACAACAGCTCCATCCAAGGGGTATTTCCCAAATTATTACGTGACTCTTCTACTTCCTCCGCGGAATGAACGAGTGCCCTCCGTGACAAAATCGCAGCGCTTTGAGACGCCGTAGCGACCCAGCCAAATTTTAGCTGCACCGCAGTTTTTGAATTTCTTCTCCTTCAGTAAGCAACGGCAGGAGCAGGCGGTAATCTGATGGCACCAGACTAGGAGGCGAGTGGGGGAGGGCTTCCCATCCTTATTTTTTGGTTCTCTTCTAGGTCATTTTCACGATGTGTCGTTCTGACCATGTCGTGGATTAGTTTTGAAGCCGCTCTTCTTATACCATGACGATGGAGTTCTTGGTCCAGGCGGTCCTAATATTGCGCAGAGGGATCAGCACTAAATTTGTGAGTACTAATCATCATCCTTGAATGGGGCGTTCGCTTAATATCTTATCTCAAACGTACTGTCACTTTCCATTCGTGACTATCGGGTTTACGTGTCGGAATAGTCTGTTGTACGTCGCTGAACAGGGGTGGTTTTCTGTCTACATGCTGAAGACACATTCTTCTATAATCTGACACTATAACGGTTTCGAACGAATGGCGACTCTTTACACGGCAGAGAAGAATTCGGTCGATGGCGGCTCGCGCACTTACTATGTCTGCCTTGAGTAGGTGCGCTGCCAGTTAAAAATAATTTTTCAAAAATAAAAAATTGGAGTATACCAAACAATTCATATATTTTCTAAAGCGCCATGAAGCGCTCTTTCACACGAATACACATGCCCTGCCAAAAATAGTGAAACTGAGGAAAATAGAGGGAGAAACGAAAACGAATGCAGCGGACATTTATAATTCCTCAACCTAATAATATTCCAAAGTTGCTACATTTAAACATTCAACAAGCCATATTCGCTGTTCTTGGGCTGAGATGATATATGCGCTCATAAAATCCTAACCCCATTATTGTTCGATGGTTCTTTTACTACCTTTTTGTGTAATTCAGCTCGCTCACCTGATAGTATATCCCTATGGATCAGATCCAATGCATTCGATGATTAAATAAAACGGTTTTCCACACTATCCAAGATCGAAAAAGAGGTAGTTTAATCAGAAGATGGTTAATCGCTGATTTGCTTAAAAGATGCTTAGTTATTAGATACAAATTAGCTAATGTGACAATCTTACAATAGGCTCATGACAAATTTCAAATGCGAAATGGAGATAACTCACTGAATTTGGAGTCCAGACACCAAATCATGCACCAGAATCATGAACGGGAAGATCCGAACATTCGAATATTCGTAAAATAGAAAGCCCTACGTACATCCTTTAAGGAGAGAATAACTTTCCCGCTCTCTTCTTCGAGCATTCGAATGTTCGACATATTCGAAACTGAGGATTATCGGACGCTTATGTACTACCCGTGCGTTCAAGTCTGCGGTGGGAAAACACATATGTACATACAGAGTGCGGGTTATGTTACCGGAGAAGAACTTTTCTTTATAGCTCATGTGAAGACGATCCAACCAAAGCAATTTTTATTATGATAACGTTAATTAGGAAACTTAAAGACATATTACGATTGATTTCCAATCTGCTCAGTTTTAGAATCATTACAATCCTACAAGCACCTTGCCAAATTTCGGGAAAAGACTGCGATATTTGACAGCGATTTTGTCCGAGAAATGGAAAAGCGGGAGTTCCGGAGGATAGAGGAGTTCTGTAGGAATTAGATAAAGTGCATTTCGCTGCCAAATCTTTTTCCTCAAGAACTGAGGAACAGCTTTGTGAACATGATCAAAAGTGGTTTTGTCTTCGCAGCCTGGTACTCTTGTCCCGAAACTTGTAGAGACGTTAGCTGCAGGGAGCTCCCAGGATGGAGGACCCAAATGTTAGGCCCGGTGAGCCTCGCAGTCCTTCGATGAGGCACAAATATGGAACCAAAATTTCTTGTCCGAGAACATAACCCGTACCCTGTAGAAGACCCTACAGGACTCACTGTCGTCTGAAAAGTACAGTACACAGTTGATCCAAGGTAGTCGAAAAGATTTCAGGTTGGATGTAGGCACCCTACAAAGTACGTTTGGTCATTCATTCTCAAATTCAAAATGCTCAAAGGTCCGACGCAGCGCGCCCATTTGGCAAGTGTCCATTGAGGATGTTTGAATGGCTAGAAATTCAAATTATTCGAAGTTCGACTGGCTCGATTCCAATGCAAATCGACCTCAAATTTACCCGGAAATTTTTCTCGAAAGATCTCAAAACTGGAGAAAGGAAGAACAGAAGATGAAGCCAATTGGGAACACAACTGCATACCACCATGTCTGTAGAGAAGAACGACAACAGTGAACGATGGTAGCAGGATGAAATGTATTTCTGTATTGGTCTTTTTTCACTCTAATGCATGTGTACTTGACAAGTACGCAAGCAATCAACTCGTTTTTCCTCTTAGTTCTCCAATCACTGTCATTTTTACTTTCTTTTTGTTATTTCTCCTCTGCAAACACTGTTTTCCACCTTTCAACATGTAAACTTCACTTCATTCGTTTGCCTTGACGAAAGAATCAAACACCAACTAGTGGAAACACTTGGCTGGTGGTAGTTTGAGCGCACTTGTAGGACAAGAACAAAGACCGATTTCTCAGAAATCGTCACCTTGCAACTACTCAAGAATTTTTAGAACAGTGGAATGCGTGAAATAACCTATGCCTGCATGTGATAGCCCACAGTTGCATGAGAAGTCTCAGCGGTTGGCTTTATCTACCCCAAAAATCGTAGTTATCCAACTTATTGAATGTAGGTGCCGAATCACCGGTTTAGTAAAAGCCTAGTAGTACCTGCAGCAGGCTGTACTTACCCCTTCTTAGGCTGCGTACGGTACGCAAGAGCGTTTAAAATCGGCACTAAAGGTGTACAAGAAATGTGCCTCGGTTTCGCATTAGTTCAAAACACTGCTTATTTAGTGCACATCACGTGCCTGCATGCCTATTTCGTGCAAACCTACATTTGCACGGGATTATTATCGGGTAAATGTGACTGCAAATTGCTACATATCCCACGCTATATCAGTGCCCTCGCTTCCTGTGCAGCCTTTTTCCAACTAAAACATCGTCTAGGAATAAATGAGTAAATAAATACCAGCAAGTGATATATTAGTCATCTTATCTATGGTCAGTGTCCATCCACCAGCCACTTGGTTCGACCATGCCAGAATTTCAATGAGCTCGATGTTTCACTTTCGAGTTGAACTGCAGAGATTTTTTGAACAATCCAACGCATAGAAACGGAAGATTTTTACTCAAATAAAGGTGAGTCAGCGTTGAACGGTTCATTCTATCAGAATTTTCTCCTAAAGCTTCGTATTTCAAACAGCTGCGCTCCAAGGTTTTCCCTAGAATTGTATCTCTCTAACGGTACTTTGGGAACTCGACCCACTGAATGCCAGAGAATAGAACCAATGAAGAAACATCGTTCTTGCTAAATCACCTAGCTGCCCAAGCGCCACTCATTTCGCCAAACAATTTGTGTCCGTGCTTGTCGCGTCGGAAAAACACTTCATCAAGCCCTTGCGAGCAAGAAAAGTCAAGTGTTTTGATGAACCCAACGCACAACAAAGAAAAAACTGTGTCGCAATTAGCGCTTCTTTTATTTTTGGCAAAAACTTAAAGTCATCGAACGTCTGTTCATGTAAAACCACATACAGTGGTGGCCACATATTTAGCACGCCAACCATTTTAGACGATGATTTGATGATACTAGAAAACTCTTATTCCGTGCATGGAACCAGTTATCAGAACAGGCTCGAGGATGTGATTAGGCACGAAGTGCTCTTCTTCCCTCAACTCTGCCCCTCCGAGTAATGCTTCTTGATGAAGCTACTGCATTTAAAGCTCAAAATGCAGCACATTTGGAAATTTTTCAGTCTCGCTCTGATACCATCTTATTAAATCGAGGAGAGATTTCTTTATGGACGACTATAGTTGTGCATCTTGTTATAGTACTAGTACCATCGCAGTTGTTCCCCTTAAAGCAGGGGCCCACCTCATTCTCAGCAGATTCTGCATCTACTCGACACGCTCACTCCAGCGGTATACATACGTAAATTGTTTCAAAATGGTCTTTAAACCCGTCTTCCAGGACGGATCCTGTAACAGTTTGCTAAGCCGAGTTGACGTGTGAAGTCGTTGATCTTATCGATTGAACACGCCAAGACTCGTTGGCCAACGCTGCAGCCGTGGCAGGCAGCCAGCACACACAGCTTGGAGCGGTCCACCTCCAGCTCCAAATTTTTAGCCAATTCGACCCTTTCAAAAACGGGGTTTTTGTCGCTTTTGTGCCTGTTGATGTACATTCCTGGGAACAACATGGCAAGAAGCTCTAGGATATGCTAGTAACTCGAACACGCAGAACGAGGTGGGCCTCTGCCTCTAAGGAAGAACAAGAATCGCCAACATGGCTAATAAAAAATGCGAAAAAAAAAGATTCATGGCGATTTCAAAGGGACCCTCGTCAGCACAGGCTCTCTGCGGCTTTGTAGCCAAAACGATAGGACCAAGAGAAGAAATACAGTTCTTTTCCCCTCATTCAGGATTGCAGGTGTGCTAAATATGTGGCCACGGCTGTGAATAAAAGTTTTCGATCAATACACATGGTTTTGTGTTGAAGAAAAAATTTAGCCTCGTCACATGGATTTCACTGCTTTGCTCATGTTCGACTGCATCAAATCACGCCCATTTTATGTGGGCGGTGAAGTGCATAGCCTTACGAATGGAATGCGTAGTCCTTTTAATATTTATAGGATTGAGAAAAAGGTAAACATCACCAGGATTCTGCGACTAATTGTGAGCAGGGAAATCAACTCAAATAAGAGCGAGTTCGCGACTGAACTAGACAGTTCCTACTGTAACAAGAAAATAGAAATGGAGTAAAATAGATCTGTTACCAACAGGTTATGAGCTGTTGAACTCAAACAACAACGACAACGGATTCATGCAGCAACGCTCGTGAACGTTCGCGCGAACATGGTGAACTTCAAGGTGATCCAGAATGGACGAGTTTCCAAGCAAAAACCGGCATATTTTGCAGAGGAGATACGTTCCAGCAAGCGAAAACCGCATTTGAAAATCCACGTTATATAGCGACATTCACTGAGAAAACTCGTCTCTTCCGGAATAGTAGCATGATTCGAAGCTTCCTGGTTCGGCTATGGATCCAGCTAGTGAGGGGGTTTCCTCAACGAGGCTCTGCTCAGCTTGAGCTGCAACAGGTGCCTCTCTCGAAACAACGATCATTTCGCTGGAGATGAACAAACATAGGGAAAAACTGGGCAATTACAAACAGTATAGTGCAAAGCCAGCTTTTCAAGCTCTATTTCGACGAGATGGTGGAAACCGTCACTGCAGGATACCTGGCACGAATTCTAAATGTCGTCGTCCACCATTGATCCCGTGGTTTGCACTATTGCTGAAAAATCATCCGCACAGACGTGAACACTGCTCTGTAGGGGGAGAAGGTGTGACCAAACTAACGTGGCAACCCGATGAAAGGATAAACTGACACTAAATGAGTTCGTGGGGAAAACCCACTCGTCTGGCTTTTTCCTACCAAACAAGCCTTGAAAAGAGACGAATTTCAAGAGCAATTAGAACACGATAACTTGCTCATGGATCAACGCGGAAGTGGCCATTGTTTCGAGAGCGCGCACGCGGTTAATGACTAACGTTTTCGGTTTATACATTTTTATTTATCTATAGTATGGAGCGACCAACTATCTCTTACGGATGACAGGACTAAAATAATCACACTAAGTGAACTGGCCTGAATCGGCAGGAAAAATCAGGTAGAAAAGTCGAGTGGACCACTTCAAGCTTGTTGCAAGTGTGTCTGTGCACTATGTAGACTGGAACAATTCTTTTTTTAAAGAAAAAACTTAAATAATTGTTGATGACTAGGACGTCTTCGAAGTGTTAAGCTTACAACCACGGCGAAAATTAAGACAAAAAGGAAGACCGGATTGATTGTTCTCCAACACTGTTTAAAATTTCTTCTAACGAAAAAAGATGGAAAACCTTACATGAGAGAAGATTTCTGACACCTCCACCTTTTTCAAGATCTTAATCTTACGCAGTGTTCACTGAAGAAGATACTACAAAACGATAAGTGCAAAAGTGGAGGATGGCGCCTGCACTCACAGGGAACTTTCCAAAAAGACCCAATCTGGAGTGGAGACCTATTGAAAAATACATGTAGTTTAATAAGAGCATGTAAAACAAGCAGATCATCTCCAAAAAGTTCATGAACCATTTAATAAATTTGAAACAAAAGTTCATGGACTAAGACATAAATCTGGATTTAGGGAAGCGTTTTCGTTATGAATTAGAAAGGTTCTCTCACAGACAAGTGCACTGTCATTGTTTGCGTGTTCAGGTAATGAAGAATTCGTTTTGAAAAAAAGATGAGAGAGCAAAGTGACGTGAGCACCGAAAAACTGAAAGGACTGAAAAGTTTGTGGAATTCGCACTTACTTGTGAACTTTGGATAAATTGAAAAACGAAGAGCAAAAGTACAACAAAGAGTACAACTAAAGAAAGTACAACTAATTGCTATAGAATGGAGAAAGTGACTGTACAAATATGTACTTCAGAACCGACCTATCGAAAAGTGAAAATACGAAGCCAGCCTTCATAGTTTCACGACTACATAGGCATAGAAAAGGTATGATGGACGGTGTACTTACAAGCGAATCTAATTATTCGTTCATTCGAACAAATCATTCGAAAATTCGAATTATCGAAATCCTCTTTTTCCGAATATATTGGAAATTCGAATACTATAAAAGTCAGTTTCCGAATGCATTTGATTATTCGAGTGTTCGATTTTTCTAAATGTGCAAGTATAGTGGACAGTAGAGCTTAGGAAAAATGGGAAGCATGTATTAATTATCAATTTAGGAATAACAGAATTTGGGAACAAGAGGTCAGAAGAAATACTTTGAAGTAAACATTCAAAAAGTTGTAAAACATCACTTCACTTGCGGTTTTTCCTGTAGAACGTCAGCGACAGATGCGGATGTCACATCAAAACTTTCTCACTACTGACATTTTAAAAACCAAAGAAATTCTCCCAATCCCACTGAGAAATAATACAAAAATTCATGTGAGTCTCTCTGTAAACCAATAGCTATGTAGTAGCGAATATAAAATAAATGAAAATGCATGGATATTTTATTAACATGAAATGTGAGAAAAGCATTACCACGATGCAAGATGAGAAGTTCTAAGAAATAAGAGGTGTCCGGAGAAATTTCTGGAAAGGAGGCGACAGAGATAAAACACCCATTTCTTCTACGTAGTCCTTGAAATATGAGAATGTGAAATGCATCCACCAGAATGAGAAATGCAGGTTTCTGTGAAATCCTCGAATAACTGAATCCTGGATGTCACACAGATCTAAAACTGGACAAGGTGTGGAGTAACGTCTTACGCGGACCTAGGTCAGCGCCGCGTTATTACTGTTGACGAGGTCAGGAGGCGCAGAGGCGGGGGACGTGTGCATGGATGTGCGGGGCGGTTTTTGTGGCCGCGTCCCGCATTTTCCACGGTCGCCAGGCAAAGTCAACATAACACTCGTACATACACACATACACACACATAACAAACCGCTCACTCGAACCTGACCGCGCATGAATCCCAGCCGCGGCTCGTGGATTCGTCTGCAGCGGCAGCGATTGTTTGACTGGGAGAGTGCTCGGGCAAATAGTGGAAGTGGCATGCACGTTTTTTCTGGTCCACTCCAGTTTAAAGCCGTAATGCCAATTCTAATGAGGCACTTGAAACGAAATGTGAGGGGCGGTAATGCTTGTTGTGAGTTGCTGGCGCCGGTCCGCGGTTTTATGTCGAGAACAAATGCCTGCGGACTGCTAAACGGCCAGTGTTTACATCACTTCAACTCTTCTTCTTTTTTTGTAAGACTCTGCAGAACGTTCCACTGTGTCTGATCGGCACGTGCTCAACATTGCCACCGTGCGCAGCATTAGTACGTGGGCCTGTCCAGCCATCAAGTAAATTGACAGAAACATCTGGACCACGGCATCTGTCTGCCGGGGCGCTTCTGCCCGCGGTTGACATGCCCGGAGGAGGAGCACTTGACTAATTTGCTTGCACAGTAAAGACTAAGAAATACCAAACAGGTTCGGCGACTATCGAGACCGGAAACAGCATCGGAGCTGATCGTAAATATAGGCAAAGTGAAGTGCAAGTTTTTGCCGGCTATTCAAGTAACTAGTATGGTAACTTCCTTTGATGTTATGTACAAGTAGTGATGATAAATATCTATTATAGGGAACGAAACCGACCACAGGTATGCCTGGTAACTTCCTTGTGGAAGAAGCAGCTCAATTCGCGATTATTACCAGACTCGTCCAGGTTTGAAGCTATTTGAGAAAGGCGGTATTTTCGCGTTAATCGAACAACAAATGAACCTTTAAATAAGGGATAAATAAGGGTTATAAGGGTAATAAATAAGGGCGATCAGGGTTACGAAATCAGAGTTCGCAATCAGAGTTGAAAACTCATGAAATGCTTTTTTTTTCTTATATAGTGCGCTGTACCTGGAAAGCGTGGTCGGTCGAGCTCCACAATTGGCCAACTCTAGGAACCAGCCAATCGTAAAGCGCGGCAGCCACGTACTGTCCAGCTACAATCCTTCACACCCTCTATATAAAAATTTTAACAACGTCGTGAGGAAATGTTGAGCTTAATCCTCCACAAATCCCCGTTGCCTCTAATAAGAACACATCATTCCCTGATTCCGCTCCATGTAAGTTCGTTAAGTAGCAAACAGATCTGAGGTGTGCTGCCGTTTTCACGCCAGCTCTGGAAATTTTCTGCTATTTGGTCTAAGAATTGCGAAAAAAGTTGTTCCATCCATCCTATTCTACGATTGCAGATTACGTTCTGGTAAAACATGCTCTTATCATGTTTGCACCTTAGGTCAATATTCAACCTCGAAGGGAAAATATGGTGTGGCTATGTTACATTTTTATTCACTCATTGATATCAATGCATTAATGGCTATGTGAAAAAAATCCTCCACGTATGCATGCACTTTGTGCTCATTAGTTTTTGTTCGAGAAAAACGAGAGAACCCCCTTTATTTTTTTGAGCTCGTAAATGCCCAGAATAACAGCAGCCGCGTGGATTTCTTCGACAACGCGGACCAACATTGGCGTCCTGGTTGCCTGGCATGGAGCTGTGAAAGGCTAGCTTGTTTGAACTGACTTTTTATGTGACTTTCTTTCACAATAAATGAGCTCTGGAGAAGGTCTTACCCAATATCTAATTCCCGTATGGATAAAGGAATGACATACAAACTAGCCAAGAACTTTCTCTACTTTTCCATTTCACGATAATGGCTCTAGACAAATTAGGCGTTATTTAGTACAGTTACTGCAATTCTATCGACGTTTCTGCTCCAACATGTAATGTTTAGAAATAGTTCCGACTCGAATTTTTGAACATTCTGAATTTTTGAACATTTCTTCGATAGCACGGACTAACGTAGGCGTCATGGTTGCCTGGCATGAAGTTGTGAAAGGCTAGCTTGTTTGAACTGACTTTTTATGTGACTTTCCTTCAACAGGTAGCTTAATTAGAGAAGCAATTGCGCTAAAAAAAGAAAGGAACCTAGAGAATACTCTCTTTCAAATTGAAAGGAAACCTAATTTGGTTATCCTGTCTGAGTTCCGTGTCCTTAGAGTAGGCAAACATAGAAAAAGATGACAAAGCAGGAAGGAAGCCGAACTTATGCGGTCTGAAGCATCATAATGCCATAGACGTGGATCGGACATCGAATCATACATTCAAAGGTAGAAAATGCAAACGACACCAGTGACATCAATAAAATAAAACCCGAGTGATTTGATCCAATCCCTTATATTCTTATGCAAGAATAATAACGTTTCTCTAAAATACAATAGTAATAATTAGGAAAGCCATACCTATACGAAGTCGGACTTGCCGAATTCGTAGGTTGCCCCCCCCCCCATAGGTTCCAGCAGATTTTATTCGAATTCCACATCAAGTCATTTATTGCACTTGAGCAATACTCAGACGAACATAATTTGTACTCATAAATCACGGAGCAGAGAATCGCACAATATGAACGGGTCCTTTGATAAAGGTTTTACTAGTGAATGGCTAGAAAACTGAAAGTCACACGAGCTGATAGCTTATTTTTACAAAACGTTTGCATGAAAGTACATATGTACATACAATGATGATAACAAAGCGCTGAGAATTTTCGGGACGCATGGAAACTGAAAAAAAATTGAGAAAACACAGGCGTCGAGGGTGGGAAGGTTTGCGGAACTGGCGGAATTCTCATTACTCTTGTCTTCTGTTAAAAGAATAGCAGGAACCTCCAGGCACCCAGTAACAAATACCTTCTCAAGGATGTGCAGACACTTTCTCAACTGTTCCTGCCCATGTCTTTCCAGAACGTGTCCTTGGCGGTAGTATGTACACTGGCACTATTCATGAGCATTCGGGACCGGAAGAGGTGTGATCTCTTCTTTCTCCTTCTGCTTTCTATCGAGAACCTTTTTGGTTACGCGTTCGGACTTCCTTGAACCAGCAAGAGTGAAACTCGCTAAGCAGTGATCAACTTATTTTCTTGGAAATGATCGACTTTTTCGTTCCAACATGAAGAATGGATGAGCTAAACGGCAACCATTTTTGACATAATTAATTGAAGGTTCGAAAACTAATTCGTGCGAAAGAAGCCCTGCGTTCCATTGACCATGTGAATGAAATTATTCCCGTCCATGGAGGTCCCGCGGTCGCAACACTTCCCACCGTCTGCACTGGTTACCAGCATTTCCCCCATAGAAGACGTCCCCTAGGCCTATGCGAAGGCTTTCATGAAACGAACATACATACGTTGAAAGCCCGAGGAGCATGAAACATGCGAGAAAATGAGTAAGGGTATCGTGTACTGGGGTAAAAGGGTGCACTGAACTGAACGGTCTAGTAAATCCTTAAACTGGAGCAGGAACACGCAAGAAAATCCAAACCTGTTCTCGTTGTTTGAACTTCTTCATAACATCGTCTCCAGTAAGAAAATGGGCTTAAAATGGCTAGTATGTCAACGAAACTACGCCCTTCCTGGATGTTTCCCTAGGAATATTTTCTTAGGTCGAAGGACGACGGCAGAGAACAAAGATTGTCGGGAATTTCGATAGAAAGAAGCTGTACGTAGCTCCTTCCAACCCAATCATTCCTATGGAGTTCATTTATGGTAAGACAGCCATACTCCATTATCGGTAAAGTTGTCGTTCGTGGGTATACTATGTAGATATGTACAGTAACCTACAATTTCCTTGCTTCAAAGGGATGTTTCATCGTAAGGAGAACTGAGGTTTTTACAGGCTGCTGTAATTGGCTCATTCAATCAATACACCAATCGTGGTGGAGTGGTAACGCCTCATTTCCCCTGACGATGATACACCCTCTTCAAGGGAACACTCCGACCTCAGCAATTTTCGTTTGAGATTTTCGCAAGAAAGAATCTCTGTGAGCTGCTAAGACTAACGGTATGCTATAAGTGCTCTGAACACCTCGGCAACCCTCTGCTCGAGGATATTTTTTGGTGAGCAGAGGTGGAGCTCTAACCGGTTGTGAAAGAATACCTATGCCTCTTCTCAAATGAACTGTAGTTGCTGCGCGGTCGCTGATGTGGTGAGATGCTCTCGGCACATGCATCGAGTACGGACTATGGCGTAAACCATGGTGGCGTAGAACGGTTCACTGGCCAATTCGGAATATTTTACCTACAAGGAAGTCCAAAATCCGTTAATGTCTCTGTATAGAATCTAAGAATCTGGGTACGTACTTACCTCTAATGTAGGATGTCCCATAGAACAAGATGACTTGGGTCAGTCCTTCCATATGTCCCTCCTGCGCCCTATCCAGCTTTATCCGTATGCCTTTCCGATATTCCATGGGAAAAGTGCGGTTATGTACGCCACAAAACAAGAGCAAAGTAATCGCAAATTTTGAGTATTTTAATTTTTTATGCAGCAAAATTTGTGCTGACGGTAACTAAGATATATGATTGTAAAGGTATGAGTTGTCCGAAAAACAAGGAAAGAAAAAAGATTCAGGTGATATTATAATATTAGTGTGATACAGTAATATATAGTAATATAAATTATATTATAATATAACAATGAAAACGTAACACCTTACCTCTTAATATACACTACGTCGAGGGAAATCATATGAAGTTTAGAACATCATAAAAATTCGAAGTGATTTCACATAGTGCATGAATTTCACGTGGCTAACAGCAAGGTTATGCATGGTCATAAATCCCCTTTACATTCGAACGTGTAGGTTTCTGTCAGTAAGTATTGGTAAATACCGAAATAGCAGCACAAAGTACATTTCAACACCCCCTCTCCCTCCCAACTCTATTAATCAAATGAACCCATAAAAAAAGAACGAGCGAGTGTTCCTGAAGTAAAAGAAAATTCAATTTCCAGAAACACTCTGCCCTAAATAACTACTCACTTGAGTTCACGAGATCGCTATATTTGTCATGGTTTTTTTTCTACGCATTCTTGTAATCATTTTGTTTGATTGGTTTTATGCACTGCTTTTTGGTCTTGCAGTACCCTCGAGTAAAATTTCAACAAGTAATAGAGCGAGCAAATAATGGAATTAAGAGCTGGACGCTGTTCCAGTCTATTTCTAAACATTCAGAGATTGCCTGTTCTCAGCGTTACAAACATGCGAAAGACTTCGATGCAATAGGCTAATCCGTAGAAAGTAGGATGAGACAGAAAGCTCTCAACTCTAACAATGCTCACGTGCTCCCTTAATCAGGTAATGAGAACGGATTATCGGAATCACACCACACTGAAGAGTAATCGTACACACTTTTCGTAGCTGCACTGAATTTTTGGAAAAAGTCAGAATGATTCACAAGTACACTACAAGTTTTCGGAAAACGCGTTTTGTAACCACAAAAGTACAACTAATGGTTCGTGTGAGTCAACATGGTGAATGGGAAAATGGGAAAATATGCCACAAACGTTTTCACAACGTCGACATGCACACTCGGGTGACTCACAACCAACGTAACAATGTTCCTGAATTCTTTCACTGGTCATTTTCACAAGAGGAGCACAAACTCGTTGGCCTAAGTCACTAAAACGCTTGTCTGCTTAGCGGCAAGGCGATTTCTAGGAAATGGTTGTAATTGCTAAACCTAATAAACGCTAATTAACGCTAATTTCCTCAGACCCATGAAGACGCCCGCTGTAGCCCAAGCGCCGTGTCTAAAGGCTGTGAGTGTAGGAGAGGTTGTTGACGCCAGCAGATCTTCGCGGATTTTTTCATCCCTTGAAGAGTACTTAGCGGAGATGCATGGAGATGGAGCAGTTCACAAACATCTGAGCAGATATGCCTCTCTGGAGGGAATTCATAGAAATTCATTGAAAGCTTGTAAGTGTCCAGCTCTTTATTAGAGAACGAAATTCTCAAAAATTAGAACAATTTTTTATGTTTTGCCATCATCTGTTGTAATTTGCAATTTTCCGTTTAATATAATATCTAAAATGCATCGATTTTCCCCCAAAACTCATTAACCCTGGAACGGTGGAATTAGAGGCTCAGAGTACAGAGACTCCACAAAGAAACGCTCACAAATTCCACTGCGGTAGAGCCGGTGGACCCGCTTTTCCAAGCCGCTAAGATTTTCTCGCTCACACACTGCGTCGATCTGTAAAGGTCTCACCAAGGTGCTGGATGGCTAGTTAATGTCTGAGTAGCGGAACTCATGAACATTCCCGAGAAAGTCCATGATCTTAACCGCGCTTTATAGTACACGAGTTTTCTGTGCAAGAGTTGCCCTGTTTCATCCCTTCTTCCAGTTTTGCTGCTGATGTTCTAAAATAAAAGCGCCATTTTTTGGTGAGTTCGTCGATTCTTTGTTTGTGAGCTACAGATAGGTTAGCACCTTTTATGGAATGTATATGAATGTCATTATAGGACTGGCACGTGCTACTACGTATTATTTTCCGTGATTTTTGTTGTTATGTTTTGTTTTATTTCTTCAGACCCACCCATCTTCATCATTGCTGGATATTATTATGGATCCGTTGTGAAGGACTGCCCCAATATAGCGTAGTGAATCAAGAAATGGAAATGAATAAACTTTCATACATTTGCGCGACACCGGTGCCCCAATGTTTCCGAGGAGCGAGAGTGTTTAACGAGCGCTTATTTATATTGTCGATGCGCATTCGTGTGGTTTTTAAGCACTGCTCCAGAAATACAATTCTTTGCCTCCTATAATATTCTTAATTGGGCTAAAGCCTTAGATGCAGGGTTAGCGGGCCAAACTGTTTAGAGCAGGGTTGTGCATTCATTACAACACAACACGTTAACGAATCGATGTACAACAGCCACTTCTTCAGTAGCGTAACTGACCGACGAATTAAAGGAATTTGAAAACGTTTTTGTTATGCGCACCTCTTGGAATGCAGTAGCTGGTGAAGGAAAGTTTTCTCCAGCCTTGCATTGTGGCAATGAATGAATCTACGACTTATCAATGATGGTCCTTTAGCTGTTGCATTAACATCCCGCAAAGTTAACTTGCAACATTTATTTATTTATTTATTTACTCACTGTTTACACTCAAGGTGTGCCAAAACACTAAGACTGCTATGGTGTTAGTAACAAAAAACAGGAACTTCAAATACGGTTGAGTTGTTCAGTATGAAATACCAACTTAGAAAAAGCGTGGTTTTCTTTTTTTAGAGTTCTTTTTCCTGGTCACATCACATAGTCAGAATTTCAAAGGCGCTGGGATAACTAATTCCACCAACACCTTACTGTTACTCTAAAAATAAGTTGAAATAGAGTGCGCACCATAAATATGTACAGACGTACCCCTAAAATGGCGATATTGCAGTTCTTGGCTGACTTGAAACGGTAGCTGCAGCTGAAATTCGACTCAGCGTGTGCCAAAAATTCAGATTACGAAGTTTGACGCACAACGGTAGCGGAAGAGGCTGTGGAAAGCAGTTGGCCCTCATTTGGACCGTATCGAAATCATAGACGCACCTTCGCCCTCTTTGTTGACACCGTATGAGCAATAGTTAGAGCGGTGTTGAAGAATTCGTCCTGACAGAGACCACTTTCACCTATAAAAACGTGAGTTCCGAGAAGGCACCATTGAGGTAGATTAGCCTCTGGTGAGGATCTCTCCAGTTGTACCTGTATCTGCTCAGATCAGACAAATTAGAGTTACTTATTCAAAAAGAGCACTCCAAACACAAAATCCACCTTTATAAGACCAAAACTCGAAATTATTATGGAAATAGGAGCACTAGGACTCCATATTTTTTTTATAAAGCTGGCGCTGTATGGCAGAGGAAGATAACATAACAAATGTGTCAAAGGTGGATGTGCATTACCCCGTCCTTTCGTTTATTTTTATTCATGACCGTAACTTCTAAAGTGAAATTCGACGCACCTTCGTCGGAACAGCTTCTTGGACTCTCATATGCCCGCTTTTGCTTTACGAGTCATAATCATTCACGAATTTATCAATAACGCTCGAAAATTAGCGAGAAATTTCGGTTAACTTACGGCTGTTGGGACATGCAGCATGCACAGCGGATCTCACCTTCCAAAAGGTCGGGTTCAAGTGGCATTTAGTGTCCACATAGTGGACACTAGCCACTTCTAAATGCAGTAATAGAACGGGAATTTTCCCACAAGGGAAGTGGTATTTGTATCTTTCATTGAAGGCGCGTCTATAATTGTGATACGGTCCACATGAGGGCCAACTGCTGTGTATGGCCTCTTACACTACGGTTGAGTCAAATTTCGTAACCTCAGGTTTTCACACACGTTGAGTCGAAATGCAACTAAAGCTGCCGTTTAAAATCAGCCTGAAACTAAGATATCCCCATTTTGGGGGTATTTATGATACGCATTGTATGGGTGGAAGGGCATCATATTGCACTGTGGCTTCATAGCTCTTTCGCTTTAAATTTTATTACAGAACAACCATATAAAATAAAATCACAAACTCATACCAAAAAAATGATCGCGGGAACAAAATGTACACGATGTAGAAATGCACAGAAATGGCCAATAAAACACTAGTAGGTACAAAAAAAACGGGAATGTGAACGAGTGAAAGAAACCGAAGTGTACTGGCACGGGAAAACGACTAGATGCGCGATGACAACATCGCATTCCGACAGAAAACGCCGGCAAACGAGAAAATGGAAACGAAAACATCGAGAAAATCGTCTATGCTAAGCTATAAGTGTTCCTCCCCCTCTAATCGCATTAGTTCGTCGTAGTACTGGTCGACATCCTGCCATTGCGGAGGCGTATTCGGATCGATATCGAAGGTATCGCAACGAAACTCCTCGAATTGGCCAACGAACGGAACTCCTGGAATGAGGATAGTGGAAAAGAGAAGGGAACTTTGTTATAGGCAAGGCAAAATTATTCTCTTTTTTCATCCTACTCCTTTTTTGGCCAAATGATGACTTGACACTGCTTTCGAAGAAAGGCATGCCTCCCACAGTGAAAAATTGAGAAGCGGATGAGGATGCCAATGAAATAGCTCTTCATGATTGCACGACATTGCTTCATATGAACTAAATTCCATTAAGCCCCACTCAGAGTTTTGCTGGTGGGCGAGTCGCCCACGTTATAAAATACCGGGGTGCTACGCAGCGCGAGCTCGCCGCGGCAAAACTCGCCAAGGCGGTCATTGAGAGTATTTTGCCGCGGCGACAAGGAATGCCCCGGACCATTTTTGTCGCGCGCGGCAAAACTCGCCAAAGGTATTTTTCTTCGTAGTTGCGCAAATCTTCTGATCAAATTGCACTTCCTCAACAACGAACAATTAGTTTTGCTATGATATGTTTTTAGCGCTTCTCACTTGACGTTTTCGGTAGGTGTGTGCCTACCCGTAAACTAGAACATTTGAGGCGGTGGTATCCTTAATGTCATTTTTTTTTCGTATTTCTGGTACTTTAGTTATGGATGACGACGATGTAGCGTAGTTAGCTCTGGATTGCCTTCTGGAGGTGGTAATCGGTACAGTAGTGATTATATTAATGAGGTGCACGTCTTCTAAGTGGACACAAGGTTTAGAATATTAATTCATAGAATATACAGAAGAGGCGTTCCTCGTTCGTACCGTTCAGTTCCAACAAGGATTTCTACAGAAATCCAAGAGAAATGTAAGAATTACTGGAGACGTAGAAAAGGTGCCCTAGTGCTAACCGCCGCTTTCCCGCTCAACTCTGAGTATCCCCAACGTCGCTGAACTGCAAAGACAAGCAGCAGAACAGGTTGGTTGATTTTTTGGTCATTTTCTACTTTTCAAGATCACTACTCACTACTGATGAGTTCCGGTGGTGGTCTTATTCTTTTTCTATTTTCTCCGTCTAGTGGAAGGAACGAAACGGAGATTAGGTACCTTTGTTTTTGTTTTTGTTTATTGCACGCCCCCTTCTTGCCGCTAGGCGGCAAAACTCTGAATGGGGCTTTAGTCGTAACTTCGCACGATTAAATTTAAGTTTAAATAAGTAAATTCGAAAATAACAGATGTGTTGAAGACATGGTAAATAAGCTGCTATAGAATAAGTTCGTCAAAAGTAGAAACAAGTACCATCTAATCCATCCAAGTCGTATGAGCCAAAATCACTGCGCCAATTATAATCGGACGCTAAACCTTGGTCATCAGACGAGAAACCGACATCAGAAAAGGATGATTCAGAAAGGTCCATTTGTACGGAGGACCCAGCTGGTGAATCGTTTTCATCTGAAGAAGAGAAGAATTAGTCCGAAGAGTAGCTGAAAACAATGGTTACTTACAGTTTACAAGAACTTGATCATCAAAGACAGCTGGGCTGGACTCTTCGAAGAGGGAGATGTCTGGAATAGTCGCAATTTTTCCCGTGTTAGATTGTTAATTTTGAAAGATTTTTTTCTAATTTTGAGACAGAAATCAAGGACTAAAATACAAAAATACAAATCCAATGAGTTCCGAAACTTGTGATCTATAGATCGATCAGTACAGACAATATCTCGTATAAAATGCACTTACCGTGAGGAGCTATAGGCTTTTGTCGACTCCTAAGAGAATCCATGTATTGAAGTACAGCTGAGTTGACGCGAGACGTTGCTTTGGGTGTATTCTCCTCAGCTTCTCCGGTCTTTGGCTTGGTCTTCTTACTGGAGACGCAGGAAGTGAAGCTGAAGAGTGGGTGATATTCAAGATAGTTAGAGGCAGAAGGAAATGGAAAAATTCAACAAAATAGGAAAATCACTTATTATCAAGCACTCAAACGAACAGCAAATGGTACCTAACAGTCAACCTATGTAGTTTTCAGAGACGCGAATCGATCAAAATAGCCTTGCTCGAATCAACAAATGATTGGACAAAGGGCTTGAAGCACATAATTTAAGATACTCGTTGTGTATCTTGACTTCCCAAAGGTGTTTGATAGAATTTTCATTCAAAGACTATTAGACAAATTGTATCGAGGTGGTGGATCAAGTACGGCGGTAGAATGGATTCGCAGACTTCTTGAAAATAGAACTGATCAAGTACGAATCGATGAATGCTTCTCTACGGTTAACGGCAGTGTGTCACTTCGTTTCCTGGGTTGTAGATACCAACAGAATCAGGACGCCCTCATCACGTTGATTCCAACTATGTACTTTAAAACGCATAAAAATAACGAACACCCCGTCTTCGGAGCGTCCGAAAGTGCATTCCACGGACCACTTGGGCGGAGCAGTCCGTGACTACGCTGGCTGCCCGCCACGGCTGCAGCGTTGGCCAACACATCTTGACGTGTTCGATCGATAAGATCAACAGCTTCACTCCACTTGGCTCGACAAACTGTTCCAAACCCCGTCTCGAAAGCTTTAAAAAACAGGTTCAAAGTTTTGTGATATTTTATATACACGGCTGGATTTAGCGCATTGAAGAAATTCAGAATCCTCTAAAATCTCAAACACAAAAACGAGAGTTCCACAAGGTGGAGTTCTCTCTCCACTTTTCTTGCTTATGCTTGCGTATGATCGGCCTGAGTCAGCGTCAGAATGTGAAGTAACGTACAAATTGTATGCCGACAATATGAAAGTGTATAAAACAATCGACAAAAGTAGTGATAAAACCGATCAGCAGGCCGCCGTTGTTGATTTTGTGGTGTGGGTAATGATGAGACGAATTGGGGGGAGGGGTCACGTTTATGTGACTGGGTTATTGAAAGGAAGAACCAATCACTGAAGCATAACCCACATCCGTTTTGCCTTATCATGACGCGCTTCCTTGATTTTGTATACCACTGGTCTTTTTAGTGGGGCCTAGTTTTAGTACTAAAGAAATCTTACTATTCTTTTGATCGTTGAACGTAATTTTGACGCCAACAACAACAATGGCTCCATTCAACTAGGAAATGTTTCTGGTGTAAAAGAGCAAGCCTCTTGATAGATCACAAATTGAATTTTGGAAGAATTTTAAAAAGTATTATAGAGACATTGTTGCTAAAGCTATGCACAGAACTTAGAACCTTTCAGAGGCCAGGAAGACAAAAGACCCATCCACTCCTACTAATGCATACAAGACATGTGTCCGTCCAATTACGGGATACGGTTTAGCTCTGTTTGTCCTTCACAGATTAAAAAATATTATGACTCTTCTAGAATGTGCACAGTATAACTCCAAGAGCAAGCTGTAGCATACTTACTCACCATCAAATTCCGGATAAGAGGAAGAAATAAAAGGAATACGGGCTACAGAGTTTATACATTGAGAGACGGATCAACGACTTTATTGTGATGCCATCCAAAATCTTGACGGGGAAATGTGCCATAGAGTCAGCTGTATTCTTTACTCTCTTTACTCTCAGTTTCTCGATTTTTTTTTTCAACTAGAGTTCTACCTTTGATCAGAAAAATTAGCAAGACAATCTTCCTCGTCTATCAATTAAAGCGTTCAAGGAACTGGCAAAAAGGCTCGTGTTTCTAGATGTTTTCTGATATCTGGTGGTTTAGTCCAATTCTAACCATATTTTAATACTTTGTACAGCTTGTAAAGTTAGGTGCCATAGATTGATGACACGATAACTGAGATTTTGCTGATTTCTGTTATATTTGTTGAGACGAATTTAATGTATCCATTCTACCTTAAATTATTGTATACATATACGTCAATTTTTTCACGTGGGTGAATAAATAAAAATAAATAAATAAATAGGCAGGCAAACAAACAAATAAATACTTTCTTAAAAGGATAAAAGAATTGCAAGATAGATGAAAGAGTGCTAAGAGAAGAGACTGAACTGCCCTCACCCTGCATCGTTGAGCGTCCAGTACGATCCCTTTCCCTTCTCACCGTTCTTCCTTGGTACTCGCTTGAACAGCTGGTTGCAGGATAGGTTGTGGCGAATAGAATTCTGAAAATGTATTACTTGAAATTAAATGACAAGCAGTTAATCTTACAATTTTTCGCATAAATTTCTTCCTATGATTTAAGTCAATATTTTTTCCGATCACTACGAGTCGGTAATTCTGCGGAGAAGCTGCAATAGGCCGATGGCACAACCATTTTTCTGAACTCATAATTTGAGGCGACGATTCGGAACTAGTTATACGAATGCATGTATATATGCGCAAGAAGAAATGGGAAAGAGAAAAAGAAATCGCAATATAAATATAAAAATTCGGAAAAAACAGTGAAGTGGGCAACATCTATCCTATCTTCCAGCAATACTAGTGATGCAAACATTAGCAACAAAACTGCTTACACAGGGAGTAAACGATTCCGTAAGGAAAGGTTAAGAAAGAGACAAGCGTAGAAAACCCACTCCGGAGGCTCGCATTCGGATTTTTTTCTTTTAAATATTGGATTAACTGAATTTCGGCCATTTTCGCATTATTCGAGTAATCGTGTACTTCAGTTTTTTTTTTGAGTTACTCGAATATTCGAATGATCGAACATTCCAATTTTCCGGATAATTCGAATATTCGAACTGTCAACTTTTTCAATTTCTGGAATTATTCGAAAATTTGAACTATCGAATGTTCCGTCCTTTCGAATTATCCGAATTTCGAATTGGAGTTTTTTCGAATAATTCGAAGAAATAGTGTCATTGCTTTGGCAGGGTTTTATTATGCACTAATTCACAGACTATTTTGATAAAGTCTTGTCGTGCTTCGCGAAATTATGGAAAGACACATTATCAGAATACCCTGTGTGCTTTACCCCGTGGTATGTTTTGAAGGCAGTGACTCACTCCATTTCCGTACCTGAACTGTTAATAGATTTTTGATCACTTCGCCACGGTGATTACAGCTCCGTACCTACATAAAATGCTTCGAGACGGGTTTCAAACCCGTTCCTCAGGATAGGGTTCCCCAACCCACCTTCCCGCCCTGTATTAACCATCAAACTCACTGGAACATGTTCCCCTTTGCGACAATAGAAGACGAAGCTGACACCGCTCAGAAATAACCAGCCTTCCAGTAACACCCATATGGACCCCCCAATCCACTGTGGTGCTGAACTATGTAGATCTCCAAGCCTAGTCAAAAAGTCACATTCAGTACGTCCAAATTCTCGGACCTGGGGCAACAAGTATCGCTAGTGTATTACGAGACTTCCATTGCTAGAGACGATAGCCGGTAATGCTGTCATCTAAATGGTTAGTTGGCCGTCTGTAGGTGGCCGTATGTTTTCTCATTCTCGTCGTACCCCTACAAATAGCCGTGAATTTTCGATTCCTAGATCTTGGGAGTAGCATACCGAAAGCGATAGCAAAGGATTAAAAGAGGTGGTGAGATGAACAGTCTCTGTTAACTTGAGGAGAAGCTGGTCTTGCTCCTTTGGGAGCCGTATCAGCATCATCAGATTTTTCATCTACCAAGGAATAAATAATGACAGTTTCTAGTTGCTCGTATGAATCAAGGAGATTCAATTGCAGGCGGAGAACCACAACATGTAATAAAGTCTCCATAAACTTAGCGTCGGACCTATTATTCGAATTGTGAAGGCTCAAGTATTTGAATAACCGAATAATCGTATATTTCAATTTTTCGAATAATTCAAGTACTCGAACAATCGAATGTTTCAACTTTTCGAGTAATTCGAACATTCGAATGATCAAATTTCGACATTTCCCCAATTATTCGGATATCCAAACAGGGAAAATTTCTAACTTCTCAAAGATTGGTTCGAAATTACGAGCTTGTCCGAATACCAACGTATACTGCGGAGGCCACAGTAGAACAAGATACTTTAGTGAAACAAAGGAGAACCTTCAATTGGTTCCAAGAACTCCCGATCTTTTTTTTTTTTTTGAAAGCCGTAGGACTCATTATCATGACTTGGCAGGAAACAGGCTAGTTTGCTGATGGGATGCTGTTCCAGACCTTTTTCATCCCGAGCTATTCAGCGGGAAACGTACGTTATGGGTTGGCGCCTTCATAGCAAACAATATTAGAAAGTAAGGATCGGCGCGTAAACAGTCTTTCCCAGGCATATAATGAATCCAAGAGCATACGATCAAGAGAACAAAATATTATCTAACGCGGTGAGAAACACAAAAGTACGCAGTTTTCTGATGGCTTGACTGCCAGCAAGTGCAAATACATTGGGAGGGAACCAGGTGACCGCGACCTTTTGTAACCAGACCTAATTCATTATATGCAGTTCAAGACGCTGATGTCAAATGTAGGTAATCTATCCGCTTCTATTCATATCCATTCCAAATGTAGTTATTTAGTAGGTGGAAGGCAAGATATATACAGTATATCTATCACAACGCGACAAAAAATAATCGTGCATACTCGTACACGTCGTTCCAAGTGTCGTAAAGAACGACGGGACAATCTTTGAGATCGAGAAATGAATCCAAATAAATTCAAGGATAATAGTTAGCTGTCAACTACTGTATTGTGTCCCAAAAAAGACAGCGGTGCCCATTTTTGAACCACTTCAGTGAAAAGCAGGAAGTGAGTGCAATTCAACTATGAAATTAATGTAAACTGTATAACGTATATAGTTATGTAGATGATATGATGCAAAATTACAACACAGTTAAAAAGTGCAGTAAATTTATTAATAAGATTTAATGCGATGTAATAGCATATGCAATCTTCTTTCTGGAAGAGCCATCAGTGATTTTTTAGTGTGTTTAACTATTCACTTCTATATGACTGATCATTCAAACCTACATGCGTTTTTCTTAAACAGATCTATCACAGCAGTTCTGTAGGAAATCGTTAGCATATTTACATCAAGTGCTGGACAATTTGAAGATAAACTATCCGAGGTAAGAGGAAAAAATCAAATGAAATGCACTGGAAGCGGGAACGAGTGGATGAAAACTGTCCCTTAAATTTTTCAATATTCGTGCGAAGAGTTTTCGAAAGAAACGTGAAACACAATACTCGAAAATTTCACCACTTCGAGTAAACGTCGCCTTAGCTCACCTTCCATGGTCCCTTAGAACTCCTATAATATGCATATCGTCTGGCGGCATATTCATAGATCTCGGATAACGTAATCTTATCCACTTGACGCTCCGCCATCGCGTCCATAATCAGCTGAGCGTAACTCAACGGAGGCTTCATGTTGGTGGCATGGTAGTCGATCTGGCCCGCCTGTACTGTGGTACATTTTGAATGTTTCGATGATGTGAAACACTACAGAGGCTTCAGAAGAACAAGTCAGAGACAACTAGCACAAAAGCTAATCACTCACGGAATCGATGAGGTGTGGTAGTGGCTGACAAGATTTCCGCTTCTTTCTCGAGAAGGTTATGGATTTCTGAAATAGACTTTACATAGCTTACAAATGGAAAAGAACAAATGCTGGAAGAATCATTGAATTAGTATCATAGGATCATTAGATTGAATGGATCGCTCATTTCCCCCTGGGACCGCTAAGTATGGAAGTTTCAACGAATCCAGAGTATCTGAGAAGCTAAAATGCTAGAATCTTGCATGGTTTTGTTCCACTTTTTTCGCTTTGTCTTTGAATTTTGCACATTTAAATTTAGTATGAGATAGTATTCAAATTTTCCTTCTCGGTCTTTCAAATATTGGGCTAATACTTCAAGTTTTCAAACAAATCGAATGAACAAATTCTTTCTTTCACGAATTCCTCGAACATTCCCTCGAATTCAATCATTCGAATGTCGGTGTAAGACGCTTGCAAAAAATTGATACGCCATCTTTCTGCAAGAAATTTGCATAGTACCTTTTGTGACATTATGCTGCGAAGCGCAATGCACCGTATTAAGTGCACTCTACATTTACTTCATCAGAACAAATAATTTATCACGCTCGAAATGAAAGGGCATCAAACAACACTGGTTTAGAAATGTCAACGTCAAATTGCATCTGCATCGTAATGAAGACAATTTATCAAACACTTCCTGGAGACGAAAGGTCGTCCGGATTTAAGCGCTCAGACACGAGGAAATGATGCCGTTTAATAAAGGTATTTAAAAAATGTTGGAGTCGGGTTACCACAGTTCTTCGTTACAGAAGAGCTGAAAGATATAGGCATGACTATCTCTGCTGAGAACGAGGTTTTCTGGTTTAGTACGGAGTACAATGTTCCTTTCATAATGCTTTCTTTCTAATTCAGTATATAACACCATTTTCTTATACAATGGCCATTCCGTTCGTGATAGTGAATAGATACAAGCTCCTGCTTTCGTACTCATCTTTCTTGACGGCTGCCCTTGATAGTCGTGACGTAAATTAAATCAGAATCACCTTTTTTGGAGCGAGTAGAGTGGGAGAGCTAGGGGAAGCCGCTATGTTCAGGAACCAGTTCAAATCCGGCAACCGATCCGAGTAGAGGCCCACCATGGCTCCTGGAAAATGCATCATCTCAACTGTCCACGTCCACGCTCAGGTGCGTACAGCGTGGATGGCAATATCATCCGGAAGAAAAAAACTAGGTGGTCAGTAACGAAATGGCTATAGCAGACGTTTGAAAGTGGATTGGCGGAGGCGTGCGGAAATTGGGTCGAGAGATGATTCGTTAAGGCGTGGAGGGCAGGTGCGTGTGTGTGTATATATGCACATGTGAGGGCTACCAGAGGCTTTCTCGATGAGGTGGATGCGAGGCTCGTTAACGTGCACCTGTCAGGGAGATCGACCCCGGCGTCCCCACCGCCTTCGAGTGCCTCAGTACCTGAATGGGAACGACGATCGCAGGCGACGTCGCATCGCACATGCAATAGAAGCCCCGACTAGCACACGGCGGTCATTAGGTCAGCGACAGCAGCTACGAAATTACTCATTACGAACCCGCGAGCCGTTAATGCCGTGATCGCACACCTCAAATGAGTCCCCCCGCAGTCGCGGTGAGTTGCTTGTTCGCTGATTGTTCGCTGCAGGTACGCAATCAGCGCTACATAATGCTCCCTGCATACTCGATTTATGGCTGGAATGATAGAGCCAAAACAGCCCAGCAACCTCGTTCATTAGTGGGCTATACAGGTGGGGAGTCAATCACTCGTCTAGTATCCTGAGCTGCTAAGCGAGACCTATCACTCTGGACATCCATGGAAGTTTTAGTTGAGAACTTTGCATTGGTGGACTTACTGATACATAATGCATGTGTGCCCTGAGGCTTACCAGATGTGTTAAGGACACACGTCAGTAACTTGTAAAAAGAGATACGATCCGCGATCCAGATCACATACAGCGCTTCTTTCCGCCCATTGGACGCTTCATTACCTTTGAAATATTTTTTTCACTTGTTTTGTTTTTTTTTACTTCATACGAAGGTACACCAGCCAATCATCGTATGGTTAAACAACAGAAAAAAATCACACGAAAACAAAGTAAAAAATGGGGAATGGGGTAACAATGACGTATCAAATTGATTGTAAATATCGAGAGGTTTCGAATTGAAATTTATAGCTTCCCACAAATATGAAACGATAAAAAACGTTTCAAGTAATCAGCGTATCACCTACGACTATCACTGCGGTTCAGCATAATATACTGGTATAAACTGTAGTATATAGAACTCAGTTTAAGAAAAACTGTACTATACCCTTACGCTCATGCCACTCAACCCATCATCCACAACACTTCACTACTAAACTCATCGTGAATGGAATTTGCAGAATATCAACACTGATAGAAGAATGTGAAAATGTTACTAATACTAATTTAACACTTACTTTACTAATACTAATCTAACACCTACTAAGTTATATTAAGGCAGGTCATCGTCGTCTAACAACATAAATAGGTGTAATCACTTTACTAGGAACTTCAGGTCCGGATGGATGGGAAGTGGGAGAAAACAATGGAGACTCCGACACTCTGGGGCCCCGAACAGCACAAATTTGAAAGACGTGGGGATTTCAAAAAAAAAACATGTTCAACCTATATGATCAAACACAAAGATTTAAGGATTAGTACTAAAAATAAGCCGCACGCCACCCCCCCCCCCCAAAAAAAAAGTCATTCTTCCCTTCTTCCCCTCAATTCTGTGCCCTCCACTAGTGTGGCTGTGGACATTCCAGCAAGGTTCTTACATAGTACGTTATCGAGAAATATCGTCATATCCGAAATTCTTTGGAACAATTAGAATGATTTCCCTTCAAAAAATTGTTTCGCTTAGGAGCGAATTTTTCACTCCTAAGAGTTAAGAAGTTGAAGAATCTGCCATGAAATGGTGCCAAATAAATACATAAACCAATTGCAATTTCAGTATTGAAAGGAATATGAAAAATACAAAGTTATTCGACCAATACGGGGACGGCTGACAATAGATTGGGGTATACTATAATTATTTATTGGAGATTATTCAAAAAACTTCAAGATCTTAGGCGAACTTACAATACAAGAACATTGGTCAGTAGAAGAGTTATCTAATATTTTGTCTATCATGCAGCTCTTGTGCACACATGAATATTCTACATATTTTTGCATGAATAAGTTTACAAAGCGAAACATACGCAGTATATCTACAGTTTTGAAGCTCTGAGCGGTCCAGCTGGCTTTGTAATTGTACGTTTTAGAGGAAAAGCTTCTAACTAGCAGTGAATCGAAACTCCTTTTAGAGTGGCATAGCTTCAAATGAATTTTAAAATCAAGATATCCGGAACACGTTCTCAGCTACAACGGTGCCCATATTTTTGGTATTACTTTGCCCGAATTTTAGCCCCTGCTTGGGAAACCAATGTGCACTCCCCTGGATATGTGCCAGGAAATGTGTTAAACGTCCTCAAAAATCGTTGTCCCTCCAAGACACGCATAACGTTCTACGCAGAATATTCGCTATTGAACTTCCACAGTTGCGATTTTTATTTTTTTTTCCCTAATACATTCAATGCACAACGAGACAAATCGAGAAAGCACGGAGGATTTTCAACGACTCTAAGCAGTGTGAGTACTATCGATTAACCCTGGCTGCAAGTAAATTGTTGGTAAATTTCGTATGAAAAGTTAAGAGATGATAGATAAATAATTAATCCCTGTTATTCAGGAGTTCTCAAGCGGTACTACGGTTGTTTCATACAGAAGCGGGAAACGATTGAAATGTGAAACCCCGAACTTCAGTGGCTACAGTCATACGCAAGCCAGTTGTTGAGCAGCCAAGAGACTAATAATTACTTTTACCACCCCAGTAGAGATCAAATACGTAAAAATCCAGTCAGTGTAAATTATATGCCTTGGGATTGTGTATATTTACTATTACGTAAGGCAGACTGGCTGGTAAGCAGAAAGTACGTGAAACTCGTTTATACATGCGTAATTCTTTCGTTCTTCTTGTGTTATGAAGGAACCAGCACAGAATTCAAAGAGCCGTAGCTCCATCGCTCAAGAATGATGTGTTTCTGGAACTAGTCCGGAAGAAGAGTTGTGCGCAAGTACTAAAAACTACAAGTATTTCACGACATTCATGCTGACCCAAATGGAGAAGGGAAACTCTCTTTTAATTAACTGTGAAACTGGGAGTCAACACATCCAGTTGAAAGTCGACCAACCGGCCAAAGTGCAGGAACCAACTGACACAGCTCCGTCAAGGAAAAAGGTAGGATGGTTCATGGAAAAAGCAACAAAAGAGCACTGTGATGGAGGTGGATAACTGCAAGCAGGTGTGTCACGTTCTCAACAAGTTTTTTTGCAAGCTTTTTCGTAAGAACAGTGTGATAAAAGATGATTATTAATCAAAACATACTGAAGGAAAATAACAATACCTAGCAATTTGTGATTGAAAATCCAGTATCTAGAGCTTTGTTTCCAGAATCGATGACGGAGAAGCGTAGTAAGCGAGGAAATGAGAACTAGTAAAAATGAAAATGTAATTGTTTGCTCGGATAGGACCGACAAAGTGCAACGCATGGCATTTGTCAGTGTTCTATGCAGAACGTAGTAACCTCATTTAATAGGAGCGATTGAGGTGCAGTAGAAATGTTGCTGATGCAGGCAAAAAGATTCAGGACGCTCCTTAACGCTAACGAGTTCTTCTTCATTTATGTTTTTTGACTTCAAATAAGAAAGCTCACAAAGATACATTCGCATATGAAAGCCTACAAAGAAATGAGCCCGAATAAAAGATGTGGCTTCGGCAAGAAAGCAAGCTCTGATATCAATGTTTATAAAAGGAATCAGTACCGCCTAGAGATGTATAAACTGCAGAACTGACACATAAAAATTAGTCCATTTTTGTTTATCAATAAATATATGGATCATCCCGTTAAACAAAATGGGTGCGCACAACTACATACATATGTACATCCACTACTTACAACACTACTACTAAAGATCACAATTTGGACCGAATAATACATTCAGCGCCCACCGATTTATTCGAAATTCGAATATTCGATTTCGAAAAAGTCTATAGTTTAAATGTTTGAAAAGGAGGGAGCTCAGCAAAAGTGCTGCAGGAAAGAGTAGTTCATTGCTGTTGTGTTAAAAGGTCCCAGTTAGCGGATACCAGTTCAGACCCATGTAGATTCCTCAAAACTGCGCACAGATGTGAAGGAATTTCTAATCCTTCGTAAATGCGGCGTTTGAAATTTGTTTTCCTGGAGACGTTCCTGGTTTCTTGTTGTAGTTTTCAACAATTTATGTTGGGAAGTGAAGGGACAGTAGTGGAATTAGATCGGCAGCTATTTGGTTGTTTTGAGAGTACTCTGATGCTGACACATATTTTATTTTTAAAAAAACTGCTATATAAAAGAGCTGCAGCAAGTATTAGGCAATCTGAAGCAGGTTTAGGGTACTTTAAAAGAATACACCCATTGAAAACCTAACGGATAATGTTGCATGAAATCTGACTTGCGATGCTTTAATGGCCCTTTGATTCTTTGGGAAGGAATCCTTGAAAGTCCTGGAAAATGTCCCAGTCTTTGATGGCTCGCAAGGACAACCTCAATCATTTCTGCAGGAGCAAAAACAATTAAATCACATTCCCAAGATAAAAAACGCCTGCATTAAGATGACCAAAGCAAAATGTGACAAGTTCCTCGCACACCTCTTGTACCTCGTGTAACATAGTTTTCAAGAATCAATAGTGAGGGAGGGAACCACGTGATTGGTCACCGCACCTTAATTATACCTCATTAGTGGTGGTCTATAGGTTTCACGAAGCCATCAACAACGTTTTAGGGCTGGCTTGCCTTTAGGCGCCGCCGTATTGAGGATGGATGACACCTATTTGCTGCTGGGAGGGTTATTCAGGCTATGGATCCGAGGGTGTACGAGGCTCCAGGCCTCATGTAGTGGAGAAATGGAGGAATATTCAGAAAAATCTGGGAGGACGTCTAGAAGATAGTCCTTTTTTGCCTGAGCACTCTGATATCTCTTTGTAGACTGGAAGTATAAAGATATGGAACGTGGGGGTCAGACCTCAGTGAGAGGTGGATACCAGGAGTCGCTTAGGGAAGTTATTATTGCTACAAAATTCACGTCTCAGTTAGGCTACTTTCTAGTTACTGCAGTAGGATATAACCTATTTAATATATCCATTTATTATCGAACACTAATGGAGCATATTGTGACCAGACGAAAATACCCTGTTGCGATAATGAAATGAGACACGTGCCGGAGGGAATGGATAACTGTTTACTGGAAAGTTAACACAGTTCCAGAAATTGACGGATCTGATGACGTAATCATTAGACATGCAGTGGGCGCTGGCGATTAGATACTCAGCTAATCTCGACCACTGAGGGTATTAAGGACAACTGTGGAAAAAGAAAATGGCGCCTGTTAGCCTCAACAACTACATAATGTGTGTTGCAGCTTAGGCGAGCCTGCAGATTTGAGGGGCAAATGGGCGCAGTCGTGCAAACTCGTGCAAGGCGTTCCTAGCTGAATTTTCCAGTGGTCGTTTTATACCTCAAGACGTTTCAAAGAGCAGCATAATGGACGACTAGCTAGTGCTTGAGGAAATGAGACTCCACAAAAAATAGCATTAAATAGATACTGCTTAGAGATCCTGACTTTGCTGGATCTAGAACAACAGCACAAAATCTATTTTAAGACAAGCAGATTTGATGTCTGGATTAAATTTGAAGTGCAAAAATCTAAGGTAGAGTGTAAGTTCATCCTGCTTATAGGAGGATCATGCCATTACTGAAGGAAATAACCAAAGCCAGAATTTTGGTGATGGATTCCATGAAGGTTAAGCCCATCCGGTAGTATTCTATAATGACATGGATAGAAAATCAGAAAAACGGTGGGAGCCCTTCTCCTTAGAAACAATCAGAGAACGTCCGACAAGTACACTCGCAAAGCTTCCAGAGAAATCTGTGAATCTTCGAAAACGATACTGGTATATTTCAGCAAGTGAACGAAACCTAGAAATTCCCAAATATTTAGGAGAAGAACAAGAGATGGAAATACGCTTTCACGTCGTCGAGCAAGAACTGCACCAGACGCTGCTGTGAACGAGGTATTTACGCCGGCCGGTGGTCATTCGACTCGGTCGAAGGCTCTCAGCTTCCGGCCTCCATCGAAGGGCACGTAATTGCTGCCACCCACTTTCCAGCAGGAAATCCCACCTTGGCCAATGTGAGTTACAATTTTGCCACCGCTAGTAAAAGATTTTGGTAATTTCGTGCCTTAAATTTTATCGCGAAGATCATAGACTATGCGACATGTCAATGATTCCGCAGAATATTAAAACTTCTGTTCTTCATCCATTGCTACTGTTTCTTCCCGGAGTTTTCTGGGTTCCATCTGATACTCGCAAAACACACATAAAATACTCATTTGACAGCTCTACTTATGAATTTCTTCTACATACATAGAAAGACCAGAAAATACGTCTAAGTTTAGAGGTGACGTGTAATACTATTGATTCACCATACTTACTTTTGTATAATAGTGCTGTCCAAGTACCCTCATTCCGTACTGAACGACATACTTACCATTATAATACTTATTGGTGGCTCTTGTTATTTTACAATTTTTGTCTTTTTTTTAAATATGTTCCGTACACACCTGCACATACGACTACATCGTGACTAATGAAGAATTCTCCTTTCTAAAACCTTGGTGATTGGTCATTATTTATCCAATATCATCTCACTTTTTCGTCCGTTTCCCTTTCAAGAAAAAATTCTGCGGAATTTTTTCAGGATACGTCTCATTTTCTCTCGATTTTCTTTATTCGCCCATCGAGGTGCACTTGCTTAAAAACACAATATTGTGCACTTTCATGTGAAAACTCCCTCAATATTATTCCCGCGGGAACGAATTTCCACACAGACGGTCCTATTTTATACAGGAAGTACAGCCAAAGGGAAGCCAATGAATTTGTTGTTTTCATAAGCAGATGTGTTATATTATATTGTTCACGTAAGTATAGCTATAACAATTATGGAGGAATTAGCTATTTCTTTTCAGAAAATAATTGCAGACACAATATGTAACTGCGATTACAGAAGGAAGCCCCTAACTTAGTCCACAATGATTCAAACAAAAATTAGAATGAAAGGGACTCTCTTCCAGAAGTCTGCATGGAAACTCTATTTGAAATCTGATTTGTTGCAAAGAAGATAAACATTGGGATTCGTTCATCTATACGTCCGCTGCAAGAACATGCTTATATTATGGTACATTGCGGTAAAACTAAATTATAATACATCATAAGGGATAGAGAAATTTGTAGTCATGCATATTTCTCTGCAGAAAATCATATACGACTGAGGCACAGGTGTCTAATAAAGGACAGTCAAAGCGCAAGCCAATTTCAATATTATGTTATAACATGCGGTTGAAGATGTACTCAGCTACATAACATATTATTATGTTGGTGCATAATTAATGCGGCTTTTTCCGTGAAAATATCCATGGGAAATGCTGACCCTTTTGCTCACTGATCCAAACATCACTTCGTCATATGGCACTTTTTTTATCGACGCCGCCTTATCAGTTCCGCCTTGTTCATTCTCAAGATTTCGAGCTTCATTTAGTCATTAGTTCCTCCATGGATTCTGAAGAAGAGTTCAAAGAAAAATACGTCGAGGTACGTTCGTCACATTTTACTGGAGTAAGTTACCAATTTAAGCCAGGATTTCAAAAATGTGTCGTTCGAGGCGATTTCGAAGCTATTTTCATGAGTACATATTTCCCGAGGCTTCCAAAATAACTTGCAAACGAAACACTTCGGAAAAAAATTTATAGCAACTCATCATTCTGCCTCTGGTGTTGACAAAAAAATCTTTATGAAATCGCAGAATTATTTAAAGAAATAACGAATTTTCATTTGTCTGTAGTAGAAAATATGTAAAACATCGAGAGAGGTTCGATGTCTGATTTTCGATATGAATCTGAACCTAATCATGCACATGTGCCGAATATCAATAGTGGAACCCCTCCCCGAAGTCCAGCTACCACTTCCGAGTTCTCAATTTCTCCTCCTATTGCTGAACTTGTTGCGTGGCCGGGTCCTCTTGTCGGTTTTTTTTGCAGCTCGATTTGATGTATGCCATGATATAGCGTTCCCTAGTTCCCAAATTCAAATCGCTTTTATATGGAAAACGAAGTTTCTGGAATTATTCGCTTTTGACAATCTGTATGCCGATTTCGCAGGAGGTAACAAAGATGGTTCTGACTACAGATCAATCTCTCTTTTCAATAACTGAGTTCCTGTTTCTCTCACCTTTTTCAGGGCTGCACTGTAGTTGTCAGGCGTTACCGGAATTGTTGTTTTGCTAACGTTTTCCACGGCTTACAAAGACACGAAGAGAAACGGATGGAAACGTAAGCAAAACATCAGCACTGCCAATGTCCAACAACCAAGCGTTCAGTTGGTCTGCCGCGCCGCATAGTTGGTGCGGTGCGGCAGAGCAGGTAGCCGGTTTTCTGTGATGCAAAAATGATTAGTCGGCACTGAAATATGCACGGAACACTACATTTTGCAGATATAAGGCACTCGGAAGGGAGTGCTTATACGTGCAATTGCGGACCCAGTACAAAGGCTGCAACGCGAACCGCTAAGAACCGCTCGCATGTAGCCTTCCAACTGAGAATTTAAATTGTTAGAATGGATCCGCTTGCGCGCGTATCTGCAACGCGATGATCGCTGCAAGGTGAATTGCCTATAGGGACATGCACAAGAGATCTCAACTAATTACAGAGTGCGATTTTTATTTTTGACTCTGCATTGAGACTTCAAAAAGCTATAACTACTCAAATATACGCTACATACCGTGTTAAACTATACACAACTTTTTACACAGTTCCTTCATCCCCCCATAATGCAATAAAATATCAATCTTTACGAGTGAATAAGTGGTTGATGTTGCTGTATGGGTAGGCAACTGCAAATCTAAGCAAGAATGAGAGTCGTCAGAAAACGATGATGGTGGTGGAAAAAGAAGTGATTAGCAGTGGCGGATGCAGAAACTGAGCGGGAGGGGGAGGCGTGGGAAAAAAACTGGGGTCTCCGCCGCTTTGGGGACACAGATGGAAAATAAAATTAATAAAAATATTGATTATGATAATAAATAATAAATAAAATTATACTAAAAACAATAATAAAAATAAACAATTAAAAATAAACCAATACAAGATTTTTACTTGTAAAGTAATTCCGAAAATTTGGCGACCCATTCTCGGGGGGGGGCCCCCCCCTGCATCCGCCACTGCTGATTAGTGATACAGACAAACCGGTAAATCGCTTGCCCACTAGATATAACCACAAGGGATGCTATATCTGGAAACATAACGATGTTGAATGACGCGTTGGCATTGTTAATTAAAGTTTACAACAAAAAAGTAACGCATATCTTGACGCTACACAAAGGTCACTTGTGTGCACTGCCAAAAAAAAAGACTATACATAGGTGCTGCTCTACACTGGGTCATTGATGACCCTTACATTGTGAATTCAAAAAATAGATAGAAAAAAGACAGCAAAGTCCTTTAAGAGAAACCAACATTTCTCCAGTTCTCTCATCTTTTTTCTTTCTGATATCAGCCGTGAATTTTCAGGTGAAAGACCGCAAAATCATCATCGAAAACTACTATTTCCCATTTGGCAATAAGAAAATAGTGAACATCTGCGAAGTGAAGAGCATCAAGTACGCGTCGCAATGTGACTCGTACTCCAAGAACTGGGGCAGTAATGGTCTCACATGGTGGGCATGCGATATGAAGAGGTAATCAAGCTCATTCACTCCTGGGTAATGCAGCTAGTCACCTCGAAACCCGTTTAACTATACTAATGTGTCAGCTTTCGGCAGCTGCACATTCGTATGCGAAAAACAATTGAAAATGTTCTCAGCTGCCTGCAGTTCTACTGCTGACAACAAGTCCCTGAACTGTGAAAATGACCATTTTTATTTCAGGAATTTCCGCGAACAAGCAAAGGATTACTACAACGTAAGCGTGGATAATGGTGAATGCTTCGACAAGGGCTTTACAGTGAAGGACATTGTTGGGTTCCAGAGGGCACTGAGAAACGACCTCAAGGGCTGTAGCATAAAGAAACTTGATGCATTATAACAGCATTACTTTGTAAATTGTAAGAAATCAAAGAAATCAAATAAACTGGATGAATGCAATCAACTATGCAATAATAGCTAGAAGTGATCACGAGCACAATTGCGAGCGAGTGTCATTGCTTCCACGACAGCTTGGTGTAATTTTGTAGCCGAAGGTAGACAGGTGGCTGTGTGAGAACCTTAAGATTCCGCGAGACTATGATGTCACTAATAGCAACTCATTGCAACGAAAAATTGTATAGTGAGCGTCGATGGCGGTGTTTTTCGCAGACTCGAGAGGTTTGTTTATTGTTAATTAGTTTTCCTGATAAGCAATATCAAAAATTATGAGAAACAACCAAGAAAACTCAGATTTGCCAGTAGAGCGCCGATTTCAGCGCGAGCGGAGCGGCCGCGTCGCCCCCTTGCCGTGTCCGCGAAAAACGCATAGCCATCGACGCTAAGTGTAAAAACCTACTTATTCGCAAAAGGATTTTACTGTAGAAACACCGGCCTAAAATTATAGCCAAGAAGGAAAATGACTCATATTCATACAGAAACTGCTCCACATTCCGGCAATCTCCCCTCCACTCCCCTCCCCCTTTTGTTTTTACCCAGAAATGCATTTCATATCCTCAGGTAATTTCCAAATCTACAACATGTTTGCTCTCGTCGAACTCACCCATTTATACAGGGTTTGCATGCCACTTTTCTTCATCTTAGTCTCGTCCTGTTTACGTCCTTCCTACACATTTGTTCATACCGCTCTATCATCAAAAGCAACAGTAGTCAAAGTAGAAGAAAAAAGAAGCGACTCAGTGTGGCAGTTCGAATGTTGAAATACGACAAAGCGATGGGTTTTTTATTGCAGATGAAGTAATGCATACCAAAGCTTTCAACACCAGGTACAATTACGTATACGAACACAAGGAGAAAAGTCATAAAAGTGATTATAGCAGAAAATAATGTGAAGGAGAAGATGTCCACGTAAATGTGTGTAACAATACTTGGTGGGCCAAAACTATGGTGACCGCCGTTGAGCATATCCATTTTTTTTGTCAGATCGCTGTCTGTTTTTGGACACCATGTGTCTGGTTATTATAACAGACTAGTTATAATTGTTCAAATAATAATAATAATAATAATAATAATTTATTACATGAGATCACTCATGTGTAATACACTAGTAACAATGAAAGTGAGGTAGGCAAACTTGATGCATAAAACTAAAACTATAAAACGATAAAACTGCAACAACTATGAGAACAAATTATACAAAAGAGAAAGAAGAACGGGTAGGCACAAGGATTGTGGGAATTCACTGAGCATCCACCTACATTCCCAGATAAGTGTCGATCATATTTTTAAAAGAATTGAGTTTGGTAGGAAGTGGTTTCCTATTGTGTAGTCTCACATACTCAGAACCAGCCCTGTTGGTAAAGAAATGTAACCTGTAATTGTGCTTAGCCCGTAGAATAGAATATTTTATTGCGCTGCCCCTGGTGAGAGAGGGTCTAGATGAACAGAACATTTCAGGTCTGATTTTACACATACCATTGATGATTTTATGGAATAGTATCAGATCAAACTTCCGTCTTCTAATCGCTAGGGATGGAAGTCGGAAATTAGCATTTCTTTCTTCATGCCCTGGGATCTCTTCGTATAAAAAACCAAGTGATCTTGCCATGAGTTTTCTAGTGAAACTATTTTGAACTCTTTCAAGTTTGGCAGTTGTTGCAAGTTTGCATGGATTGAAAACAGCGGTGCCATATTCTAGTATTGGGCGAACAAATGTCTTATAAGCTCGGAGCAGAACTTCAACGTTACGTGTGCTAAGAGCTCGAAATAGATTAAATACTAACCTGGAAGCCTTCGAAGCGATTTGGTAACAATGAGCATCGAAGCATAGATCCTTAGTCACCAGAAAGCCGAGATCTTTAATCTGATCGACATGCTGGATAGCAGAACTCTCAACAGAGTAGTTGCCTACAGGGTTTTTTGATCCAAGATGCAAAACTTTTATCTTCTCTTTACATAGCGGAAGTTCCCAGTCAGCAGACCAATCTTGAACAGCATTAACTGCGCTTTGCAGTACTCCTATATCACCCGGTGTTGAAATGGTATGGTATATTTTGAGGTCATCAGCGAAAACACTGCACTTAACACCCCTATGTAGAATGAGTGACGGTAGTTCATGAGTATAAATGTTGAATAAGATAGGGGATAGGACCCCTCCTTGAGGAACCCCGCTAACCATTCTCCTAGGTTTAGAGAAGGATGAGTTTACACGAACTGAAAAGTATCTTTCCGAAATGAAAGAACGAATCCACTCAACAATACGTGGGTGGATCCCCACCTGTTGCAGTTTCAGAATAAGTTTATTGTGAGGGACACGGTCAAAAGCTTTAGAAAAATCAAAATAGACCACATCTATACTTTTTCCCGCATCAAGTGCGTGAGTCCAATCATTCAGACTCTGAATCATGGCCGTAACCGTCGACTTGCCGTTTTGGAATCCATGTTGGTATTCTGAGATAATAGAGAACTCATCAAGATGCTTAACAATTCTTTTCTTAAGAATTTTTTCAAAGGTCCTCGCAAAGATAGAGGTGATGCTTATCGGGCGAAAATTTTGCGGCGAGGAGTAGGGTGGTTTTTTGGGAATTGGTGTTACAAAAGAAAGCTTCCACTTGGCCGGCACTTCAGCCCGCATAAAGCTGAGATTGAAAATGAAGGCAAGAGGTGCACTGATAACTGCAGCAACATTTTTGATAAAGTACAAGGGTAGATCATCTGGTGTCCGCGAGTACGAAGTCGGCCAGTGAGCAAGAAGGGTGTGTACTTCCTCAGCATAGAACCATGCTGAGTCCTTCATCATGGGGTATAGGGGGTCTGAACTATGGCTTATAGTTTTGTCACTCGATGTGAAAAACTTTTCGAAAACGTCGGCGAAGATCTCCGCCTTTTCCAAATCAGTTGTTGCAATGGTATTATCTTCTCTCAGAATAGGTCCCAACTTTGCCTTAGTGACTAATTTGGACTTCAAAAATTTGTAGAATGTAGCCTTGCTTCTGGATTCGATGACTTTCTTCTCAATGAAAGCATTGTACTTCCTGAGCCTACGCTCGAATTCAAAATTGATTTTCCTGAAAGCACGCCAACTGGAAAGATTTCCAGTCCTGGTTGCTAGTTCCCATGCTGCAGTTCTTCTATTTGCCAAGGCCTTTAAATGAGATGGAAGTTTCGTTTGGTCGGCGAGTACCTTGCCAAGTGGAACAAACTTATCGATAACATGATGAAGTATGGCGATGAGCAGCTCATACATATCGTTCACAGTAGATACAGATCTGAAGGAACCATACCAATCCACACCAAGCAAGTATTGATTGATTTTGTCAAAATCAGCATTTTTGAAATTCCTCTTGACAGCGAGCATTGGCTTCTGCCGAGTGATGTTCAAGTCAAATGTGACTGATTTGTGGTCACTAGTCCCAACAGGAGGACCTACCCTAATATTCGAGATAATTTCTGTACTGGTACTCAACACAAGATCAAGAGTATTCTTACCCAGAGTGCTAGACCTGACATGTTGTGATAGGTTGTGAATTCTGCACAGATTTAAGGCGTAGAGATTATACCAATGGCGTAGAGATTATACCTGGATACCTTGTTTTTTATTAGTTGGGATAGTTCTGTTATTTATGGTCAGCAACATCGATCATCGTTCAGTGGTATTAATTCGGAATATGCTCATTATTCTTGAACACGGCAAAACTAGTCATGGGCAGTATGTTCGAAATGAACAAGTTTAGAAGTTCAAGTTTCGAACTAGCTGTCGACCCCAGGCTGCTATGACTCTGATGTTGGTGCCAAGCCCCCTACGTTTCTTAGGCCGATCGCGGACCGAGTGGTTCGAAAACGGGCTGAGCTCAATCTGCCCCGCTTTGCTCACGTGGTAGGCCTGTTACGGATCTGATGGTACCTCGTCTGAGTACAGGATTGCAGATGAGTGCGAAGATTGTTTTTAAATTCTATGAAGAGAGAGGAAGGACTGACCAACAAATTGCAAGCCATTTTCTAGTCTAAAAACCGCCACAAGCAGTTTCTCCGAGACAACTACCTAGACCATGAGCCACGCAGTCCACTAAGTGAAATGAATGTGCTCTTGACGTTGATTTTCACCCACAACTAATCCTGATAAATCTATATCTTTCATAAAATAAGGTGAGCCGACTGAATTCAAAACCCAAGACCACGTAGTAATGCTGATATGATACGAGTATAGTAAATTCTGCCATGAAAAGTTTTTCTGTCTGCTTTATTTGCTCAGGCCAGCTTCCAGCATTGTTGTGTTCGCCATGAAGTTTACGTTTTCGCTCAGAATTTCATGGATTCGAAACATTCTGGGGAATCATTTTGGCAAGGTTCAATCATTCCGGCTTCTATTTCGGGCCAGAGCTATGATGGTGGAATTATTTCAATCATTTTTCCAAATGTGAAGACAAGACAAGAAATGAATAGACAGAATTGGAGGCATGTTCGTCTTTTTCCCTAGGATTCTGGAGCGATCCACTGGGTAAAAATATTCCAGTGTTCTTTCTTTAGTGCCAAGTTCTCCATCGCCAGAACATACTCGGTTAGCACGTTCGGAAAGGTTTGGTTGTGGTTTTAGAAGAGGTCTAGCCAAGAAGTCATTTCGGATCAAGCTGACTCCCAAGACCGATTCCCATTATATTCACATCGGCTTCGGAAACAGAACCATTTTGCGAAAGGAAACTTCACTAATCGTGCTTGTCCAGGGCAGTTCTGTTTTCAGAACAAGTTTCTAGAGGTTTTTTTTTTTTGGATCAATCTGTAGTTTCCATTCCCGAAATAAAAGTTGAAAATGATTACAGAAATTGTACCCCCTTGATAGAAAAGAATTAGAGATCGCTCTAAGCTGTGCGCCATGGCTGCAGCGTTGACCAACGTGTCTTGCCTTGGCGTGTCCGATCGATATGATCAACGGCTTCACACGTGAATTCGCCTTAGCAAACATTCACAAGCCGTGTCTCGGAAAACGGGTTTAAAGGAAGTGTATCAACTCGTTTCGTGGGAGATACCAACAGACTCTAGACCTCCTCGTCACGCTAATTCCAAATATGTACGTCAAAGCCCATAAAAATGACGAAAACTCCATGTTCGGAGGGTCCGAGAGTGCAGTTCACGGAACACCTGGGCGGAGCGGTCCGTGAATGTGCTGGCTGCCCGCTACGGCTGCAGCGTTGGCCAACACGTCTAGACGTGTCCGATCGATGGGATCAACGGCTTCACGCGTCCACTCGGCTCGACAAACTGTTACAATCGCGTACCGAAAAACGTTTAAAAATAGGGTTTAAATACCTTTTTGTAAAATTCTGGATTCAGCGTGTCGAGTAGATTCAAAATCTGGTAAAAGCTCAGACACGAAAACGAGGTGACACACTGCCTTTGAGGACCGTCTCAAGACAATTTATGTACACCGCTGGAATCAGCGTACCGAGAGATGCAGAACCTGCTATTAGCTCAACCACGAGAATGAGATGGCCCTCTGCCTTTAAACGAAGTCCTCGCGACGCAGGCGAACTTTCAGTCCTGCACGATGAACTTCACCCATTTCCGCAGCACATACCTCCTCTTCATATCGTCACCGTCACCTCTAGCAAACCAATCATTGACCAACTTGTTAGGCATACCTTCAGATGGCGATTAACGATGACACGCGTGCAAGTCAACGTTTTAAAAGGAGGGAAGAGTTGGCATGGCTCTTCCTTTAGAAAGGTAAGTGTCGTAGTTCTTGAGATGTGCTAGTTTTGAATGTACAAGCCTTCGAAGAGTTTATTATAGACTGATACGCAGGTCGCTTTCGCCCAAAACAAAATGTTCGAAGCTATGTAAGTGCGTCGCTCACGTTGATTTCTCGAGTTCTCGGTATATGCTTTTTCATCACGCAATTTTTTTACGCCGCAAATCATGCTCTTCTGATCATGACCAGAAGTATGCCTAATTATCTGTGCTAGCAGTGTCAATATTGAGGATATTGATGATGGTTTTCCAATCAACAGCATGCTAACGCACCCAATGTAGTGTTGCTGCTAATCGATGCTGCGCGAAAATGCCACTAATCATGCTTTTCAGTAGGATTAACAAGAATGTGTTGATTAATGTGTTGACTAATTGGAGACCGCCACGTGAGTTACTCGGTATGTTGGATCTGCATTTAAGGGAGTGTCGTCACATTCATTTCAACAAGCATGTTTTATTTCTACTTGTTTGCACTCGCGGTAAGGTTTACTACTCCAAGCTTCTTGGAAGCGAAGACATTCCTATCTGTGTGACGGGTTACAAACACTCCAGGTTCTACCGCTCTCTACAGCGCTTCTTCAACAAAGGATAAGCCGCGAAGGTAAATTTGGATTTGGGTTGTTTTTATTGCTCTAGTGAAAAAAAATGGAAGATGAAAGCGACGTGTGGATTTAGCAGAGCTCAGCTTGCAGAACGATTTTCACAGATACAAACGCCATGAATTCATGGTTAGTTCTGACGCTTTTCTTTTTACCAGCAAGTCAGTCTTCAAAACGTGATTGTAATGCTATGAGTTTGACCCGACCCCTAGGTTATGCCTCGGCATACTCTTAAGAGTTCCTTGTAGCTTAATGTATGTGCTATTGAGTTCTTTGAACACTCAAGATTATTTTCTTATCAAGGAATATGTTGAAACTTTGGAAGAGAGGTTCCTCACCTAAAAAGGCAGTGAGTGAAATGGTCATCCAAAGCACTTGTCCAAAGCGAAGATTTGGTAGAGTGAGCTTCCCCTATATGTATGTGCTCTCTTCAGTTACACCTTCGACACCGTAATTCTACTTTTTTCCCAATACTTCACTGGGGATGGCTCTCCTGTCTGGTTTTTTTTTGTAAATCACGAAGTCATATTAGTACAGACCGGGAAATAATGAAGAAACTCCTATGAGAGAATTATTCCGTTCTTTTCAATTCTTTATTCTAATTCTGAAGCTGTTGTTAGGTGTAACAAAACGAAGTTAAAAATTATCGTAATGTTAGCGTTAGCTCATTCACAGACTTTTTTTCTTTTTTCCTTACCTAATTCGCATCTTTAAAGCCCTATCTACACCATTTCTTTGGAACTAAACGTGCAGCAGAAACATCTGATTCTCGCTTCAGAATGAAGCGGTAAGTTCAGCCTCATCGACTCACTATTGTGTATGTACTTTGTATCAAACTCACATTGTTGTGGTTTTCCCACTAAATAAACAAATACACAGAAGAACTGGTTTCTCAGAGTCTTTTTCCTTGAATCACTGCGAAAAAGTTATACCAGGCGCTATGACTCTTTTCTGCGCGGAAATCTCGAAACAAGATTTTTACCACAATTTTGTATAAAAAGTCCGGCCATTAACCGGATGGCATCCGCTCTATACCGTAGTGACACTATCACGGCTGTCATATGAATTTCGCACCCTAATGCAGTTTTCGTTGAACAACGAAAGAGTTACTGCACAAAATTAGACGATGTTTATGATTTCCGAACGAGAATGGAAATGAAATACGAGATTCTAAAAACATTTGACCTCGTTACGTTGATTTTTCGGTTCTGGATGATGCCGCTTCTGCGCTTCAGCCGTATGAGAACCGTAACTTCGGAAATGGTTTTACTGTACAAAATGAGTTAGGGATACATGATTGTTGTGTCAAATACTCTGCATGGGCAGAGTTTAATTTTCGTGATAAACAATTTTGGCTCTTTAGTATGAAATTAATAATCTTGATCGGTATTTGGGTTCAAGGGACCCTAAGCTAGTACCTCCCCAAAGAAGCAAATCTGCCACTTTCAACATTGCTAATCAAATCTCATCAACTAATTTGGTGTATGTAGTTATCGCACTTCCTCTGAACCATCTCATCCGTTCCCTCTCATGCACTGTTCATTGCAACCTGCTTCGAATGTTTGTTTTTTGAGCCTCTCGAAAACGAAGATGTTTTCTACTATTGGAAAAAAGGTACCTGAGCGACAGGCACTTTTCGTCGCCGAACCATCCATGTACTGTATATTGATATGACAGAGGTGTGTTTCAGAGAACGCTCGATCAGAAAGGCAAAAGCTGCTCGGAAAATGAAACTCTTTTGCACCTTCTACAATTGCCGGTACCTCCCCACTGCATAATAAACGGTGAATTTGAAAATAAAGCAGTCCTCTGCTGTGGTTTTAGTCAGCTTCTTAAATGTATCATGACGCTGGCAAAAATATATTATGCAAACCTGCCACTGCAAAGTTCATCATTGGCGACGAAATCTCGCAGAGCATCCCCATAGCTTATTCTCACTTATTGGGCATTGTCGTGCCCCAGGGTCCGTCGGCGGTTCAGTGGCTCAGGTTAGACTCCTAGCACGACCGGTCGCGTCCATGGAGAATGCGCTTCCTATTTACCTAGTGGCGGCCTATCCCCAGAGACGTACCCGGCCGGAAACCTAGGATCCCGCTTCCCTACTTCCCGTCTCCCTCACAAGGTCCCTACGTTGCGCCCCCAACCCCGGCCCCGCCCACAATGGTGATTATGGACAAGTAGGATATAAACAGCAACATATTACTACACGACAGAACACGATATGGATGGTAGTTTATGGCAATAAAACACACGACATCAATGCACGGCAATCAATAATGATATACAACGATAAGGGTATTGGGCCAGCTCAGTAACAGAACATGGTATGATGACATTGCTCACGGGACACGGCGATGGTAAGCCGGAGGAGGACCTGCTACTCCTGAATGGTATTATCACGAACGACACATATGTAAGAAGCGATAGGATCTGAGTACAGCGTAGTACGCTTTCTGTGATAGATGTGCAGCCTGCACATCTATCACAGAAAGCGTACTACGCTGTACTCAGATCCTAGGGACATCTCCTTCGAGTTGCTTCCATCCTCCCCTCAATTGCTGCTAAAGCTTCCCTCTTTTCAGCAGCAAAGTATATATGAGGAAGGAGATGACGCTAGGCTTAGTACTCCACATATTGCTCTGTTTGGGCTAATCCATGCGGGAAACTTTCCTGGGGAAATCGCGAATTCCCGCGTTTTCAAGGTGATTTTAGGAGCTAATCGAGCAGTTGCAAAGCAGACCAGGGAATTCCGGCGCTAAACGGCGAAGGTAGCTCCGAAAAACGGACCTTATCATGCAAATGAGGTCTTAAAGACACGCAAGGGCAGCGATGGCAAACACTGAGGACCTTTGTTGAATTTCCATGTATTTCTATCTGGAATTGGAGCAACTAAGAAGAGGCATACCATCTGATACCGCTGTGAAGCAAATAATTGCATAGAGGAGATAATTAACAAGTGCTCCGGCGAGCCTGTCGGCTTCAACTACCTTTGTTGAAAACTAAGAGTACGTTAGCACCAATTTCTCGCGAAGCGGGAAGTGCGAGACTCCTGGAGGCGAGTATGTTGGAGTCTTTCGATCGAGTATTTACCACACCATATGTCCCAACATGTAACGATATTCAGCACAATTTTATATTACTTGGTGTGAGCTGTCTCTGAACAGTTAGTTTGTGCACTGCAAGATTATGAGTAAATGAGGTTCGGGTTTTTCTTTGCAGTAACTGCATATGTACAGTGGACGTCGATGGCGGTGACCCATCCGCGGCCTCGAGAAGTACGCCGCGCCACCACTCCGCGTGCGTCGCGAACGATGTTTTCTGCTGCTGTTATGCTGTATCTAGCAGCTTTCCATCCGATTTTTAGGAATTTGACCAAATTGGGGTGAAAGCGACTAGAAATAACATCGCGGCGGCAGATGACACTGATCCCGGTGCGCGCAGCGCGGTCGCGTTGCGTCCTTCTCGAGGCCGTGGATGGGCCACCGCCATTGACGTCCACTGTATATTTAGAATCGCTCAGAAATAAAATACAGGATGCGGCTTATGTTCCTGACCCCCTTTGCCAGTCATGTTAACAATTTCAAAGCTTTACATTTTTACGCTTGTATTTTACATGCAAATCTACGTAGTATACTTCATTTCCCCAAATACATTTTGCGTATCAGTCGGAATATGAGCGCCAAAGGGAAACGTGGTGCCGTCATTGCTTTGCATCGTGAGGGTGTGCCGAATTCGGAGATTGCAAAGCGGCTTCGAATGCCTCGCTCCACAACCTTCGACGCCGTCAAACGCTTCTGGCAGCTCGGAGGTTGTCAGGATCGTCCCAAAACAGACCCTCCGGCATCTGGAGCAAGAATTCGGGCACGACAGGCAATAAGGAAGCGAATCTTCCGAAACCCCCAACGATCCATGAGAAGGATGGCGTCGGATCTGGGTTTGAGTGAAAACATGGTCCGAAGAGTTGTGAAAGAAGACCTTAACCTTCGTCCATTCAAGATACAGAAGGTTCATTACCTGAACGAAAGGATGAAGTTGGAGCGGCTGCAAAAAGTTAAGAAGATGCACCGCTTGGCCGCCGCTGGTCGTCTCTCGGATCCTTTTCACCGAAGAGAAAATGTTCGCGCTCAATCCACCTCATAACCACCCCAACGACCGCGTTCTACTCTCAGAGGAATCTAGAAGAACTGAAAACGTCCACACACTAGCAGTCGCCATTTTACCACTTCTATAATGGTCTAGGCTGGAATTTGTGCAAGCAGCAAGACTTCGTTGGTTTTCATTGAAAAAGGAACGAAGGTCACGGCAGAATTCTAACAGATACTGATGAAGGATGTTGCTTCTTGGACCTCGTGGCACCTCGGTGGAGAAGCATGGACTTTTCAGCACGACTGGGCGCCCTCTCACAGAGCCAAAACCACTTTGGCTCTGTGCAGGCGGCTGTTTCCAGATCCGTGGGGGAAGGGTGTCTGGCCTTCAAACTCTCGTGACTTTAATGGACTTCTCCATATGGTCCATCTTGGAAGCCAAGCTGTCCTCTTCTCGATGCGACTCCGCTGGAGGATTGAAACGTGCACTCAAACAGGCCTGGGACAAAATTACAGAGGAACAGGTCGCGAGCATTGTGAACAAGTTTCTTGAACGCTTAAAGGCAGCACTCACGGAAATTTTTGGGTTGAAGATTTCGCGGTATATCGGGGTTTTTAGGGACGATGAACTCATTGACAACGATGACGTAGTGTGAAACACACACCCTGTCAAAGGCGTTAGTTGGCGCGACGGGACCCTAATGTCCAGAGCGGTATATGTGTCCACGGCAGTGTCTTCGCAGGTAGGTGGCCATTCAAGGTGTTCAACTTACTGTTGCGATTGTCCAGCGGCCGGCTACATTTTAAGCGACTCATTTCAGAAGTGAAAATTTCCGTGAGTGCTGCCTTTAAAGGCATGTGAAGAAGCCAAGGGAGGACATTTCGAGCATTTAATGTGATATGTTATTCCTAGTATTCTGTTCCATTAAACTAATTATTGCTCGTATTGTAACGATCGTTTTTAAGTGGAAAATAAATGAAGAAAATGTTCGGGAACATAAGCCGCACCCTGTATAGCCTTGAAAAGGCGAAATATTAATGAGCTGAAAGGTAGTGTCTCACCTCATTCCGATCCTGAGATGTTAAAAGATTCTGAATTAGCTCGACGTGCTGATTCTAGTGATACACCTGAAAAGGTGAGGGATAACGTGGTCGGCGTTAATCAATCTCTTCTGTGGGATGCGCCACGCATCCAACTTTACCTGAGAATCATCGAGGCACTGAGTGCGCGTGTGTCCCATATAATGACTTGCGGGGGTCATCCGAAGTGCCAAGTCAGTGCTTCACCCTCCCGGACTCCACTGGTGAAAAATTACCGACAGTGAAGGAATAGATGGCTCGCTTAGCCAGGGACGCGATCGAATCATCGACTATGTGCGTACGCAGCCACTGGGCGCAGATATACGAGAAGTGCTCCAAAATAGCCAGTAGTTCTTTATACGGGGCCCAACTGATTGTGATTTATACCAGTAGGTCCTGCATGGTGTTTAAAGTGAGCGTGTGTTACCATGTAAAAAACACAGTAACTACAGTTCATTTTTGGTGAGGCACCGATCATCTCCTATAGTCGGCCGAGAATTTCGAAGTTCTCTGTTCTTTCGGAACCCAAGGTTCCGGATGGTTTCAGGACATTTCAGATGTGACATTGTTCTTGGCAGCTCACGGAGACTATTAGTGTACAAACCTCGAAAACAATTTCGGAGGTGAGACACTGCATATAATGTTGAATTACGTCCACTAACTCCCTTTCAGCCCGTTTGCTTAGTCGAGCGAGTACCTCATTAGCGACTGCTGGTCCTGCAGCGACTCCCTGCGAGAGGTAATAGACCACCATCGGCCAAGCGTACGCCGTCGCATTCTGCACGTCATCGATCGGCCTTTTCGCTCGCAAATCATAGCTGTAAAGAAAAATTAGAATCAACAGATGAGTATAGGAGTAATCCTGTGGTAAATACATGTCTTAGAATTAGAATAGTGGTTGTTCAGTAATAGTAGCAGTAAGCTGTGGATAAGGACGTTCTTGAGGACATTTTGTTCGTTATGGGTGATGCGTTTATCGCCATCTGGGGTATTTCGTGATTTTCCGCCTCTTTCTAATTGTTCCTCATAGCTTTTTCTCACTTCTACTTATATTTTGTTTATGAGTAGTGTTCTGGATGTGGGGTACAAGAATAACCGCATGTGATTTCGAAATCCATGTCTCATTCCGAAGCTACGTCTGTTACGTGTCCGACGTTGATTTCCGCTATCCTTGAAGGATTTTACATGTCTCTGATGAATAGCTCTGGATTCCGATTTTTGAATGAGTCACCATATTTAGCCGGGTGTGAAAAGGGAGACAAATGCTATGGGATCGTGGCCGTCCCCCGAGGAGGTGGCTCGCCAGGGTCTTCGGACCGCCACGGGTCATATCCTCGAGAATATCGGCTTCTCATCCGTATCCGGTGAATCACTAAATGTTCTCACCGATGTTATGCGACGATTTATGGTGGAATTATGGTCACGAAGCAAGGTTCTGGCCGAACATGGTGAGTTTTTCAACTGCTGGAATAGTCGTCCTGTATTTATTTCTTTTCTCAACTTTAGTAACTGGCTTTTTATTTTTGAATTCAGATTTTTGTACACATTTTTGGTTTTCTGCATTTGTCTTGCTGAATTACTGCGTTTTGTTATGCTCTAGCCTCTGTCACTTTGTTGTTTTGTTTTAATATTTTGTTCATCGTTTTTGAAACATCAAGAAATTAAGGACTCGTAACAATTCAATTTCACTAAATGATCAGCTGAAGCTTCCTTTTCTTTCGTTTTGCTACGATAATATTTTTTTTTTGAATTTTGTGGGTCCGCGAACCAAGTTTTTCAGGAAAAGTGTTGAATCTCTATGAAATGGTTTTTATTGGCTTTCCTTTTTGCAATGAGTACAAGTTATCACCGATCCATTCTAGACTTTTCTTTCTTTTTTTTGCGAACCTTATTTGATCATTTCCTGAGCTCGAAATAAAGTATTGCTTTGCCACTATATGATTTCGAACAGGGCATTAAATTCATAATCGTTTGAGTTTGCTTATCATTCATATGAACTTTGCTTCTTGTAAAAACATTTTGGAGAAGCACCTTTAATGGATTTTGTTCCCATGATTAGGTTTTTTAAACGAATTTTTTTACACAAGTCAAGGAAGAATGCCTGTGCAAATGCTGACTAATCAATGGGATTACTCTTTACTTTGTCGACTTAGGAACTGAATGTTTTTTACCTGTTTTTTTTTCTTTGTGGTGATTGAAATTGTCTAATTTTATTCTATGAGTTCACAAATTGTGTGTTGTATTTACAAGTACTACCATTTGCAGCCTGTCGAACAGAAATCACTCCCGATGACATGAACCTCACGTTTAGCCGGTTAAAGTTTTCTACAGTTGAAATGCGTGATTATCTTCTGCAAGTGGGTAACGTTGGCCAGCCAAGACCGGTGAGGATTTGGTTTTGATCTCGTTTTCTGTCACATAGTTCTTTCTGATTTGAATTTGGGAGGCATGACTCCCTTTCGGAGATTCACAGCGGATGTTTTGACTTATTCCTTCTCCATGCTTTATTTTTTAAGATGTGCCAGTTCCCCGTCGCACACCCGAATGCAAGACCATTATTTGCACCTCAACCGAGCGCTAAGGAACTTGAGGTTCATAGTTTGAAAGTGTATTCTTCCACCTCAAACTGTCTGATCCCTGATGTGCGCAGTTCAGGATCGCCCAGCTCACATCCCTCCTTACTATCCGGCAGCACATCCAGAATGGACGTCGGATGGTATTGCATTCAAATTGTTGGAGTATTTGCCATTTAATGCTATGATTTAATTCAGGTGCCGATTACCTCGCTGTGATGAAACCTTCAACCTCAGTGGAAAAGAAAGGGTCAGCTTAGTTTGGACCTAGTCTGTCGCTATCGTATCCATTACTGACTGTGGTTATTTGCAGTGGTCCCGCGGATTTCCCCGACTTTTCAAACATGGATGCAAAATCGTTAGGGCTGTTACGGCGTGGTCATGAAGAGCCGTCTTTTCTTGACACAAGCAAGGATCATAGTTCAGCTACTGGCGAGTCGTTGTATTTTGTGATATTTTTTCCTTGTGTGGAATCTCCTTCAATTTATTTTTTAAATTTTTTACATTTTTATATTTATTTCGAGATTGTTTTTTTCTTCGAATGTTTCTTCCTTTGGTGCGTTCCCCGCTGTGATCATCAGTCTCTCACACACATTCTTTCTTTCTTTCTTTCTCTCTCTCTCATTCTTTCTCTCTCTCTCTCTTTCTCTCTCTCTCTCTCTCTCTCTCTCTCTGATTACATCTTGAATGTGATGAGACACATGACATATTTGAAAACCGGTGTGTGCAGATTGTGCATGTACAGAGAGTGTCGATGAAAATGCGTTTTTCGCTGGCTCGGGAGCACGCGGCGCGACCGCGCTGCTCGCGCTAGAATCAGCGCCATGATAGCAAATCATAGGGTTTTCTTTGAAGTTAGCTATTTTTCCTGATAGCTGACATCAAATAAGAGGGAAAACTTTCAAGAAAACCTTATAATTGGCTATTACGTGATGATTCCTACGCTAATGGCACGGTCTCGAACTTCTGCTCTTGGAGTCTGTGACAAACGCACTTACATCGACGCTCAGTGTGTGTGATAAGTTAAATTTTCACAATTAACCGGCTTGTCTTGTTTGCATGTGCACTGCTCTCGTCCCCATATTTGAGAAATTCTTAAAGCAATCAGTTGTACATGCGACGATGGTTTTCTTTTTATTTGGTAAATTTTCGGTGGTAATGTTTTATCTAGAAATCGGAGCGCATTATACACGCACTTGGCAGAGCAGATTTTTCCTCGAACTTCTTGTTCTTTGTGACTTCTTTTCAGTGGAAATAGGAATTTTTATTTTCTCAATTCTTCTATTCTCGATAACTTGTTAAATTTTGTGTCTCTAGTGTCTCTTCTCTTCTGTTGTAAATAATGAATTCTTTTAAATTGAGTCGCAGAGAAGGAGCTTCCCAATAGCTGTAGTTTTTCGCTATTCCATATTCTTTCTGCAGGAATTCGGAGCAGTGCCAACCTTTCTTCTCTGAAACTCCAGCAAAGCACTAGCAATGAGTTGACTGTAAATACCTCATCTCCTCGTAAGAAGACGAAGGGTAGTAGCAGCTATGTGAGTTTTCCTTGTTCTTTTTGTGCTTGCGTAAACCAAGTGTTACTTTAGATTCTTCTGTCCGTATCTCTTTCTTTCCTCTGCTTATTTTTTCTTTTCTGATTGGATGATTTTTTTCCTTCATTTTAGAAAGATCTTCACAGTAACTACTCCCCTTCTCCCACTCCTTCGCCTTTGTCCGCACATTTCAAACGTGCTGAACAATCTACGAGTAGATCAGAGGTAGTGCTCAGTTCAGAAACACTGTAGTAGGTATGCGTAGTATTGTTCTCGTTTTGTGGTTATTCAGTCGCCTTCCTCTCGCTTAACAGTAACCCTACCTCGTAAACAGGAGCAGAAGCCGTTGAAGACTACTCCTAGCAAGATCAAGAAGGTAAGAGATCCTAATTGTCTTTGTACTTTTGATGCTTTGTATGGATTATATAGGTTGATAGTTCCTTTTTAGGGTCCTATCCCTGACATGGATACACCAAGCACTTCCCCAATGCCGAAGCTTGAAAATCAGAATGCGGGTTAGTTTTTTTGGGCTTCTTTTTTTTGTACCAGCGTTTAACAGTTCTATTTTTTTTGGCTACATGCTTGCTTTTACATGTTCAATTCGAAAGTTTTCCTTCTGTTTATCACCTCATTCGGTTTCGTTTTCATATATTTGTTGGTCATATTTTCATTCTGAATCACAGAAAAACGCGTATGTGGTGTCTGAACAGTAGCTTGTTTGATTCAAAGGTTGAGACGCGTGTCATCCCGACGCCCATTTTTCCTGTTGAGTACTTGACCATTGAGCCCTTATTTGTACCCTTTGTTTTTTTTTCTCTTTACCAAAATCCTTAAGTCACACCCGTTCCTTTGGAAATGACTGAAATGATAAACAGAAAATTTTATGAACCATTTTAAACGTCTGTTCATGCGTGAGGTTCATAATAAAAAAAGAAATATCGAGACCAACTATAATACATTTGGACAACCGTTTCAACATTCTACTAGTTATTTATCGAAATGGTATAGTATTCCGTGGAAGCAAACTCCATTCAATTCAAGCCAAAATGTCTACCATCAGCATTCTGTACCACATTAACTTAAGAAACTTTCATTATAGTAAGAGTATCAGAAAGTTACGCTACTGTTTCCACACATTAGGAAATCAGCGAGCCTGCTACTTTTACCAGGGTTAATAGTGTTCGGGTATCGTAGGAAGGCTCGAGCCACTTCATTTTTTTTTTTGACTGAGAATGAAACTGGGTCAGAAATGCTTATTCAACGACATTTTGAAGAGGTTTCATATTCTATCGACTCAATTTTTGAGTGGATGGTAGAGCTAGAGCTCCCGACCATGATGCATAATTTGGGCAGCTTTGTTATTCTTAGAGCTTCACATATAGGGTTGTAAGGTGAAGTCGCACTTGTGTACCCGCGGTCTTTTTCTATACATCATTAAGCAATTCATCCAATTTTAGCGGAGTTAATTCGCGCCTTGTCGCATCATTTTATTTCGCATGGGATGAAGTTTGAATTTACCGATAAAATTGATTTTTATATTAGATGCTTTTATCATTAAATTTGATTTATTGATAAAATTGCTAATTTGTTAATAGCGGTGCATTTTTTTCCCAAGTTTGCAGTGCACAGGTTGCCATTTGGTAATTTTTCCCAAAGCAGTGTTTAGCAGTTTCCAAGTTTACTATTTAGCAGAAACCATCGCACCCGTTCCTCTAGAGATACCTTCTGCAAGGAATTCGCCGGTCCCTAAGTAAGCATTATCCGAAGGTCTCTTTTCTCGCTCTTTTTCTTTGTAGTTTGCTTTATTTTTAGACCGCCCATCCAGCACACTGTCCCAGAACCCGAAGCTGCGCTTGCCTTGCAGAGGTTGATTAATAATACTGCCGTTCGTGTGGTCAATTGTAAGCTATAAGAAAGAATTTCTATTCAGTATCCTGCTTGCACATGTGAAAGAGGAAGTGAAGAAGGAGAAGAAACAACGAGAGAAGAAAGCGAAGCAGAAAGACAAGCGCAAGGTGGGTTCTGCTTCTTTGCTTGTGTCACGCTTAGTTTTTTTTTTCTTACAAGAATTTTCCTCCTTTTTGCTGTGACTTCACAATAAAAGCTAAATTGTGTAATGAAGTTAGGATTTTGAAGGAGTAAATTTAGGATAGTTTGAATAAAGTATACATGACTCGAGTTGTTGAGCAAGTCATGCGAAGTTTATAATTCTTTAAAATCCTCAGCACCCTTTCTGGAATCAAGAAGAGTTACCTTGAACATCGTGGACTGTGTGTCTACCCCTGGTTCTTTCTGCATTCCCAGCAGATATGACATAAAGTATTATACTAATAAACAACACTTTAGAAACAACAAGAAGAGCAGGAGCTGCTTCAGAAGCAGGAGCAGGAAGCTCGCGAACGGAAGCGTCTCGAGGAAGAGCGTCTGGAGAAGGAGCGAGCTGAACAGAGATTAGCAGAGGAGAGGGCCCGTTTGCATCTACTGGAGCTTGCCCGGGACACGGCTACTCCCCCGATGCGGCAAGAGGTCCCTGAGGGTTGGTGCTTTCATCTCAAGTCAATCTGATGTTCTGATCAACAGTGCTCGTTTACTAATAGTCCTTTTTCAGAATCGCCAAAGTCGTTGAAAATTGTTATCAGTAATCCTCATAGCGATTCGGCTAGTTCTGCATTCTCACCACCACGTAAGTGAATTCATCTATTTCCTTTTTTTTCGAACTTTGTTCTCATTTTATCATTGACTTCCTCCTCATTGATTCGTGTTTGCTGTGCGATAATCGAGTGTTTTTGGCTGAATTGAAATAGAATCATGAAAAAAATTCAACTGTTGCGAGAAGCTGAAATGTTGTTTAAATATGCAGAAGTTCTTCCTAAGGTGTTTGGTCGGGATTTGTGCTCACTAGCAAGCACACATTATTCTTAAAGTATTTGCGCTTCAGTTTTTACCTTCATCTGACAGTTTATATATTTTTTCTCATTTATTCCTTTATTTTGATGTCTAGGAGGTCGTAGAATTTTCACAGACTCCGATAACGCTTGGGTGCATAGCAGTTCTTTCAGTTGCAATTTAGCAACAGTTTTCATGTAATTTTTCGTAATTCATTTCAGCGCAAACACCGCAAATGCCTTTAGAAGCACGCCTTCCTGGAGCGACTCCCTCTACCAGTAAGTCGTTTGGTTATATTGAGCTCTAACTGGTGTTTTGGAATATGTTGAGGTAGTGTTTCAACCTCTATTGTTCGATTTCAGTAGACCCTCATTATGACAATGATTCGGATACCATACCATTTTTCGACGATGCTGTTCCTGCTCCCGTTGAAGAAGTGCCAGTTCCTTTGGAGACGACATTCCCTCTGAACATCAGCTTGGATGATTCGATGTCGCAACATCATAAAAAGAAGAAGAAAAAAGATAAGGAAAAGGTAACAATTTTGGGCAAATTTGTGGGGGCTCTCTACTATCTTACTCGCTTGTGGTGTTTTCCTTGTTGCATTTCTCTAATGGTCCTAAATGGGCTTCATAATGAGCAGTGAAGGTTGGTGTGCGGCCGTAAAATGAGTGGAGTCCAGAGAAAAAACAACCATATTATTCGAATTTCAGTTTATCATTGTATATTAAGGACAAGGATCGGTCGAAGTCACCTCATAAGAAAGACAAGAAAAGGGATAAAGAACACAAAAAGAAGAAGAAGAGAAAGGAACGGGATAGAAGTCGTGAGCCTGAGGATCACGAGCACAGCGAGCATAAACATGCAAAAACGAGCTCGTCAACAAAGGAACGTGAGTGGGAGTTGTCCATTTTCGCTGTTGTTTGAAGCAATTTCTAAAAATGTGTTTTTTATTTGTGTATTTCAGCAGCACATGAGCCGAAATTCACTCTGAAAATTCGCATCGGTGACCAGACGTCAACAACGGAAACTGTGGCGGAGCCCAGTCCTCAGCCAGAAACGGTCAAAATCAAGTTCAAAAACTTTCCTGTGTGGGTTTAATTCGTTTCATGTTTTCCAATTGTAGAAGCATTGACTTATTGTTTCTCTAGCATATAGATAATATAACTTATGTGCAAAAACCAAAAAAAGAGCAAGTAATGATTCGGGTGAAGTCCTACATATACGTTCTTATCAATAATTCCGTCTCTCTGATGTTATTCCTCTGCAAATCTACAGCATTCTTGGATTGCTGTATCATTTCTCCTAATTATTTCGAGTTACTTTGCTCGATCCTCATTTTCCACTCTTTTCCGTATCTCTTTTGTCGTACTTATTTCACTGCTTTTCTGATATCTCAAACAAGATATCAAACCGCTTTGAGTTTATTTTGTTGATTTTGATCTTTTTTGGATCTCTGTAAGTTGGAAGTGGGTAAATTCTTAGATCAGCATCTGTTCCTTTTTGTAAACCATCTCTAATTACAAAAGCAAGATTCCTCATCGCTTTTCAAGCCCTGAATTTTAATCATTCTCTGCTGCTTTGTTCTATCATACGCCTAAAAATGACGAGCTTTCAGTGAAGAGCCGAAGAAAGATGATCCGAAAACGGTGCTCCCGTTGAAGCTGGGTTCTACATCGACACCCAAGGAGGTGAAAGAAGAACCTACGCCACCTGAACCAAAACGCAAGTTCTACACGAAAGCAGAGGTTGGTTCCTTCTGTTTTTCTGTATCATACGTTAGCTACTTTTGTATTATTTGTGGGTACCTTTTCGTGGGACGCAGCTGCCCAAAGAATAAATATGATGAAAAGGTGGCTTGCCGTGCTATATCGAAAAACAGATGTGGCCCAACACTGTCATGGGTCTTTCTGATTTGTTCACTGGGTAGCATTTCTTTTAGAACATGGAAATATCACGCCCTTTTTTTTGAGAGTTCATTTCATAACTGAGATGTTCACTTGCGGAAAAGCCGTTTCCATGCAGGTTTTATACTTCGTATGGGAAGGGATTCGCACAATATTCAGATATGATGCATAACTGATTCAGAAAAATGTCGGCTCTGTTTTCAGTTGAAGGCTCCGCCTCCTCCTTTTTCGAGCTTCTCCTCGGACAGGCATTCCAAGGAGGAACGAAAGCGCAAGAAGAGAGAAGACGAAGAAAGAAAGCGAGAAAAGGAGGAGCGCAAACGTAGGGAGAAAGAGGAGAAACGACGCCTAGAACAAGAACGCGAGCAGGAGTTGGAGCGCGTTCGAGAGAAGGAGCGCGAACGTGAGCGCGAAAAAGAACGTGAACGCGAGCGGGAGCGTGAACGCGAACGCGAGCGGGAACGTGAACGTGAGCGCGAGCGTGAACGCGAACGCGAACGAGAACGGGAAAAGGAGAAGGAAAAGGAGCGAGAACTCGTCGAACAACGGGAAAGAGAACTGCGAGAGAAGGAACAGCGGGAAAGGGAGAAGCAACGACGCGAAAAGGAGGTTCAGCTGCCTCCGCCAGTGACAGCATTCGTGAAAGCTGGTTCGTTTCTCAGGTTCTTTCGTTAGTTGATGCTCGGTGTTTCGAATTCTCTTGTTTTAGAAAAGAAGAAGGACAAAAAGAGTAAGGAAAAGCGTCGAAGCAAAGAGGAGAAGAAGAATCAGGTACTAACTACATCTGCGGAAAATCAAGTTTTTTCTTCTCCGTTTTTGTCTTCGGTGATTAATCTTCAGCGGAGTAGAGCTAACGGACCGTGTTAAGGTTGAAGTGAGCGCTCCAGTTCCCGACGACAACTCTGAAGAGGGAGACGATGATAGTTCAGACGTGGTCTGTGATGTACCTTCTCTAACATACCTTCTGTTACTCTTTACTACTATCTCTTTATTCAAGGTGTGGATATGTCCTTCGTGTTCGGTTGCATGGACTGAAGGTGCTACGATGGTTTGCTGTGATATGTGCGATAACTGGTTTCATTGGTAAGTTTGACCTTGTACAGTTCAATGCAAAATTTGCTAGGCGAATATAAGTGCTTAGCAACTTTTAAGTTAAACCTTGAAATTGCAGAAAGCGTTATCAGTCCATATTTGTAGGCACTGTGTTGGCCTCATTGTTGCGCCACCAGATGATGTGCCATGGTTTTGTCAGAAATGTGCCGGTAAAAAACAGAATGAAAAATCGGGTAAACGCCCGGGAAGTAAGCTGGAAGGATCAGTTCGAAAGAGGAAGAAGTTGCCGTGATTTCCTTAGATATTGATCGTTTTCAGACGGAATACATCAAAATCTGGTCATTATTTCTATACGATTTCTAGATTTATAACTGTTAATTGATCTCAGGTAGAGGTCGTTGCTAGCATAATGTGATATGTTTTGATGTAAATGATTCGTTTCTAACCATGCATTTTGAGAATGATACAGCTGCACGACACTGATAGTGAGAATATGGTCTATTATCGTGCAAAGCCTAAACGTTTCTCCTGTTGTGATACTCGATACTATAAGCTGTTATAAGGTTATAAGGTCATTCGGTATTTTTATGCTCAAATTCACGTTGTTACAGTATCCTTGGAACTGCTGAACTGTTTGAATTTTTGATGTTCGTTTATGACCTTCGATGATGCAGGTATTATTTGTATCAAAGATGTTCTGTTTTATGTAGATTAATCGTCTTAAGGCGTGGCATCGCGATTACGGTTTTGTTTCTCATCGCAGTTGTACGGTGTGCACGTGCACGTGGGCATGGTCTGAGCGTACCTGTTTGCCTGCGCTCTGCACAACTGCGATGAGAAGCAATAAATAATCGCATATTGCCATTGTGCTCTTTATAATAAGCGTCGCTAGTTTTATCGTATCTAGTTGCATCCTCATTTTTCTATCCTCCATTGCGATACATGTCGTTACACCAATGTTCGGTTTGCTCTTTGCTCTGCCTTTTTTGATACATGTTTCCGTTTTATTTTTATTACTCTCTCAAAAAGAGACTTCAGTTGGCTATGTTATTGTATAATAATGGTGTTTAAAGTGCCAAGTCTTCTAAATTCCGAGATAAGTGGATGCACGGAAACGTTTGACGTGTATGCTGTTCGAGCGAATACTTTTTCATGAAAGAAAGTCCTGAAGTGCAGTGAGCGTTCCCACTGATTTGGCAGATTATGGCAATTTGTGGAGGAATTAGTTGCCATGGATAACTGTCGACGCGTTAGATGGATATTGTACGAAATGAGCATTGTTAGGACTGAGTTTGTTCACGATTTAAGAAGGGACTTGGCTAGAAAGAAATGGCTTTCGTATAGATTTTTTTATACGGATGAACTACTAAATTGTAGCTACAATATTGGGTATTATTCATACAGGTTGATTGATTTTTGCTGAGCTCTTATAAGTAAAAGTTTGCTTGCCAGTGTTGCTGATCAAGATTAGAAATTGAGAGAAACATGCGAAAACCTAATGTAGTATCGGCTGAATAGAGGCTGACAACAATTCTTGGCAAAAACCATCAGTTTTTTTCTGTATACATTAGAAATGAATTTGTGCTACCGACTTTATCTGGTCATTCACAATGTTTCAAACATGATTGTCAAGTTCGGCATAGTATGGTAGCTCATGAGGAAAATGGCGGAGTCGCTACAAGAGTGAGCCTACTCAGCTTAGACATTTACCGCTAAATTCAATAAAACATCCGAAATCTTCTGTTCTCCCTTAGTTAACATATGCTGGCAACCAAACAGCATAGGATACTGCCAAATGAATCAACACAGAATCCGGAGTGCCAGAATACTGCAGAGTATTTCGCAGAAAAGGTGCCGAAATTCCACTGGGCTGGTTCTTGAGGATACTAGAAGCCTTTTCTGCAAAAAGCCTTACAAAAATAGGTGTGAGTGATGCATAATGATCTCCTCTTCAAGATGTGGAAGTTCCCTTGTTCTGCGATCACAATATCGGCGGCTGGGCTGTGCTCACTTCAAAACAAGAATCATTCATTTTCTTCTCAGCCTTCAGTCACGCTGTTGCATTCGTAACTTTGATTTGTGCGCGTTCAAAACGCTAATAAACATAAAAACACATTGTTCAAACTAATTCCAATCTCTTAGGCTAGGATTCATGAACACGTAACCAAGCTAAACCAGGATAGCAAACCAACTTCCATAGCCTGCATCTCCAAGCATTACATCGTCTATAGGATGAGCAATCGCGCTAGGCATCGCCTGTCTGCGTGGTCAACATTTCATGCATCCCAGCCAGGGATGTGCGGAAGTAATATTTTAAATCCCATAAAACGGAAAACGGAAGGCCAAAAATGGGCGGAAAACGGGTTTGTGACCAAAAGTCCTCCTTAAAATTGAATTTCCTAAGTATCTTTTTGATGAGCATAAGTGGTGACTCTTCCAAGTAATTAGGTAACTTTAGTGATGTTACTTACTTCAAACGCCTAGAGTATAGGGAGATCGAGGAGTATCTATCCTTCACCTAGTTACGAGAGATTATCAGAATTATATAATCAATGAGCATATTTCTCACTGACTTACTAAGACGAAAAACTGTAAAGTGTGAAAAGTCCGACTTCTTTGCTTTACTTTAGAGCAGGCCTATTCTGCAAAAATTCGGACAAAAAGGTAACTATGGTGGTTAATACGGTGGTTAATGAATGAATGAGTGCATGAATGTGCTGAACTAATCTCACATAGTCTTTGTAGATGTCGGCCAGTGGTCAGCGCATGCACATTTTCAAACATGTACGGGTTGGCTCTGCTGCAAGGAACCAATTCGTGGTCAGATCCTAACGATAGACGTCATTTTATGAGACATTGCGGATGGTGCCAAATTACAGATTTAGGCCGCTGTGAGAAAATTTTTTCTTAAAAAACGTGAAGTCAATGGAGTGGAGGGGTTATTCCTTGTTTCCATCTTCCATGAGTATCCACAACTCCCATAAAAATTAGAACTCCCACGCTTTGCTTTGGAAGAAGTTATAGACGAAAAACTAAAAGTTGTTGTAAAACGTAAGACGGAAGGCCAAAAATGGGCGGAAAACGGAAAGCGTAAAACAGAAAACGGAAAATTCCGCACACCCCTGATCCCAGCCCTGTACATACGTACAAACATTGGGAACTCTGCACTTCCGGAATTCCGCCGACTTCGAAAACTTCAAATCTAATTCCGTTCATTCCTGGTCCCAACAAGGATCATACGGTAGCAGGATTGAGCGGAAAGTCAAATCAATGGGATTGGAAATCGGAATTCCACTCATATTCGTGTTTTTTTTATTAGGTTGGTGCAAAAATAATGCGCGTTTTCATGCCTTTGATTCCGAACCTCATAACTTCTTTCATGTCGATCTTTTTCAAAAGGCTTAGAACTATTGTAATCCGCAAATTCTTAGCGTTAAGGTGGGTGTTCTCCGACTACAGTGCAATTCTGACAGTACCTCCTAAAATCGACGAAATTCCGGAGGGCAATTTTGGTATCACTTTAGTCTTCGAGAAAATTCTCCCGGCAGAAGTCGTTCAGGTTCTCGGGGAAGTGGTTGTCGGTGAGCGAGAAGTTTGCTGATTATGATGTGGGAGTCCGAGCTTCCTAGTCCAGTTGCTGCAGCCTGTGAAGTATCGGTCGTGCAAGGTGTGCGTGCACGGTGCTGTGTTGGAGTGTAGAATCCGTTTTGTTGAGGAACGCTGGGATCACACAGTGAAGTTACTAATTTATTTCATTTACATCTTGAAAGTAGTTCCCAGATGAGAAAGAATGAATGAGCTGCACTGTGCAATTTTCGCAGCAGCTCGCCACAAAATCGCTGTGACCTTATTTTGGTGTTGCTTCAGTTTCTGGGAGTGTTTAGGTGTATCATCCTCGTTCAACTGCTGAGCAAGGCACCTCATTTTATCGAAGACGGTCTATACTTCATATTTTATTACTAAGCAACCGATTTAGTCGCAATTCTTTCGCTACAAAGGCGCGAAGCAGACCTCTTAACGAGGATCAATGTGGTACTCGTTCAGTATGCGCGACATCAACTCATCGAGCTTTTTCATCCTCCCATTTTTACTGAAGGGAGGGATGGTCTGACAACAATCACCGGCGAGGTTCTGCGAAACGAAATGTGTTGTTCTGAATGGGTGCTCTTTGATAATTGTCATCAGCTGGGGATCGCAAACTCCAGGAAGACCTATGCGACATTCCTTACTTTCGAAGCAAGGCACACCAAGCCGAAAAATCCGGAAGCAGCTCGGCGGAATGCATTCGCTCACACTCCCTTCGCCAAAACTATGATGGTATTCCGAGCGATTCTTGCTGCGATGCCGTCGAGTATCAGCTCGCTGAAGTGAGTTTGGCAAAAAACTTGTTTTGGCGCCTTTCGTTCCACAACTAAAAATCCACCAAAAACATGAACTTGGCTAAAAATGCATGAGATATTTGAAAAGGCCATGAAATTTGCTACAAAACCATATGCAACTTCTCATACCTCATGAGAAACACAGGAAGTTTTCTGCACCGAAGATGAAGCAGCGGAAAACGCGCATTATTTTTGCACCAACCTAATGCTCCTCAGGCGCACCTTTGAGTACATTGAAATAAAATAAAATCTTTGTGGAACACAAGAGTACGTACTTGCGGCTGCAATTCCTTCGCACATGGGCGATGATATCACGCTGTTCGTTTACGGCTGTTACACTCTGACAGCCCTTACAAACAGTACGCGTCACCTCAGGAGCGGGAACTTCCACGGGTACTGTTGTTAACGAGGTGGTCAATTGCTGTTCTTCTGTTGCGTAATATCACAGCACTAAATTTGTTTTCCGCCCAAAATAGGAACGGTTAATTGAGTGTTTTCTTCACAAGATTACCAAGAGCTGGCCATGTTCTCTGACATAGATACGGATATCTCCTTATGCAGTGTAGCTTTTATTCCATAGGTTTAATTCATGACTTCTGAAACACAAGATTTAAGAGTCATTTTATTAGGTTGTAACATAAGCTTCCGCTGTTTCCGCATAGGCATTTTCAAAGGCTTCTAATAAATGAAAACCTATTGGATTTCGCGCATGTCTGGATACTGTTTTGAAGCGCATGATCCCGCAAACATTCTGGACTGTGAGAGCTCTTTCTGTGTCTCATTTTGAAAATGTGATGTACTCCGGAGTCAACCCTTCAAAAGTGCAAATTCGGTAACTGCACTTTCACGAATAATAATTTTACAATAGCATTAGATGACGCCAACCAAATTTGGCTGGTGCAATCTTGAGGCCATTCTTATTCTCCATGATACTTCCTTCCCCTATTTTATGGTTGTGCAATCTCAGGCAGAGGCACCAAATTTGGTAACCCAAAATTTTGATTACGCCGTTTTCTCTCTTGGAACGGATTAAGTGGGATTTCTTACACTGTGGCTACAAACATCAACCATTTGCGGACACTGACTGGTGGGATTTTGGGACCAGTTCCATGCGCTCTGTGGAAACCACAACATTTTGCCACACCGTGAAGGCGCCTTAATTTTCTCGGTCGAACTCTCCGGAAAACAGAAGAGCTCGCAGAGGAGATTTCAATTGTGCTTTATGTAACATAAATCTAGCTCAAATCATACGCTGGTTATCAGATCACAAGATTGTATGCTATACGAGAACCTATTTGCCAAAGTAAGTGACCTCCTGCACTGGCCGACTCAGTTCTTTGCCTCGTAGTCCACAGAGTTCTGGAGCAGCGGAGTCAAGCTGCTGCTGAAAGAACGGCAAAGGCCATCGCCTCTTGTAGTGCATACTTCGTTTGATACCTGCTGTTACACGACTTTTTATAAAACTTTTCTGTCGAAAATTACAGAACAGCGGAAACTTATGTTACAACCTAATAGTTCGGAATTCCACGGACTGTAGTGAAGTACAAACGAAGAGCAAGGTCTCACAGGCTCAAATAATCGACTTCTCCAAGTAGTGATGATACCCACGCCCCAACTTCAATTCAAAGGACGCAGAGTACTGTACCCAGAACCGCTGGTGTGAGTTCGTAAGATTTCTACTACTTTCGTCTAACTTCTTCTAGTGGAAATGAGTTTGCCGGAGTGGGGCCATCTTGTAGCGACCATCGATTTCTTTGCAAGGATTTTGCGGATTTGCAAATTTCAAGAGATTTCATCTTTTCTCCAGTACGAGGAACAGCTGCGGGAAGAGTGTTCCAGAACGCACAAGTGGAAAAATGAGATCATTCTAGGAGTCCACCCGTCAAGCGCCGGTACCCAATTTCGTGGGAAATGCTGTGCGAGCGATTTTGGTGACATCGTATCTCCGTGATCCGATTTTCTCCTTTGTATCTGTGGATGGGTCCTAACCTGCTCCTTCCTTCATATACCCATGCTAGCAGTTCTCAAAATATTTGAATGATTATTGTTGTGGTTTACCGGTCAGCTGGTAGCGGCGATGCAAAATGGCCATACCGCAGGCGATCCTGATAGTCGCTTGATAGCACGACTACTGGCAAACAAGCCTGCATATAAACCCAGGGTTGGGTGTGGTCAAGTCAGTCCACATCAGTACTTGTCCTAACCAGTAGGTCCAGCCAGCAGTCCAGCAAACCAAGAAGCCGCAGCCACCTCACTTCCACCTGTGTCGTTTACCTCGTTTTTCAATAAAGCCATTATGTAGATAGTCTGTTACTACTGAGGTAGTAACAGAAGCACTAGGATCAAAGTAGAGTCGCGAGAGAGTCTCTTGAACCTACATATTGTTTATGTACAACCATCGTACACAAACTATATGGTGGTGCGAGATGGCCTAGTGGTCTAAAGCGCTGCTTTAGAGCACCATGTCCTCACGGGATCTCGGGTTCGAATCCCGCCGCTGCCGCCTCCCATATTCGAGCGACAGGCCGTCGTGACAGGCCGGCTCAGGAAGACCTCACGTCACACCCATATGATCAATAACAACAAATGGTTCTAAGATAAAAGCTACGGCGTCCACGGGAATCGACGCGACTTTCGAAGCCCGGTTAGTGTGAAAAATATGCGAGAGTCCTCGATGTTTCGCGAACGGTGGCATCGTGGGGGGGGGGGCAAGAATGCGAATCGTCAAGGATCACAACGTAGCCAAGACGCGCATTGCAACCTCGAACGTCGGCACGTTGACAGGCCGTTCATGTGAACTGGCAGAAGCACTCGAGCATCTTCGAATTGACTTGTGCGCAGTGCAAGAAACAATATGATCTGGTAACAAGTCAAAGAAGATAGGTCACGGCTTCAAAGTAGTCTACAACGGCAGTCCGAAGACCAGGAACGGTGTGGGCATATTCGTCTTTTAACGCTTCCGTGACTCGATAGCCGAGGTTCAGCGTTTCGATGACTGCCTCTTGAAGCTCGTCATCATCACCGCAAATCAACGCCTTCACTTCTTCTCGGCGTACACACCATAGACAGGCTGTTGTGACCAGGTCAAAGATGAATTCTGGATGCTGCCTGACGAGAAGACCGCCGAAGTACCACAGGAAGACACAATCGTCGTCGAGGAGATCTAAATGGCCACGTAGGAGTGGCAAAGGACGGTTACAGATGCCATGGAGGTTTTGGCTACGGGACGCGGAATGAAGATGGCGAGCGCATTCTGGAATATGCTAACTCTTACAACCTCGTCATAATGAATACAAAGTTTCGAAACCGTCCTTCTCACCTCGTCTCCTTCTACAGTGGCAACGTGAAGACCCAGATGGACTTCGTTTTCGCACGACATCGCGATCAGAAGCTAATTACCGATGCGAAAGTTTTACCCTACAAGACCGTGGCAACGCAGCATCGTCCGCTTATCTGCACCATGAAAATCATGCCGCCAAGGAGGATGCGTGACGGCCGGCATGAATCAAGTGGTGGCGGTTGAAGGAGAAGGAAGCCACAGTAACTTCTACCATCAAGTTGCCGCCGGTCACAACCGTCGACGAGACCCTGGAAGAAGGCAACCCGAGCCATTGTAGAAGTGGCACGTTCAGAGCTTGCACGACTAAACCAGGTCGCCGGACAATTGGCAAACAGGCGTGGCTATGGACGGATGAAGTGAAAGTGCGCGGAAAGAAACGTCTCTCGGTAACAAGACGGATGATAACTGGCAGAAGTATCTAGAAGCGAAGAAAGCAGCAAAGAAGGCTGTGGCTGCCACGAAGGCTGAGCACTACGACAATGTAAGCAAGAAGCTAGATGAGAAAGATGGCGGGGAACGCCTCATAAACCGACTGGCGAGGGCTCGCCAGCGGCAGGCCGAAGGCGTCGAAAAGTTCTACGGAGTTAACGACGAACACGGTCATCTCATATCAGACCGCCGGAAGGCAACGAAGAGGTGGTGTGACTACTTCGAGAAGATCTCCACAGAAGAATTCAGCCATCCACCCATTCCACAATTACCGCCAACTTAAGGTCCTATTCAGCAGATCACCTTGGATAAAACCGTGGCTGCGTTAAGGCGGATGAAGCCAGGAAAAGCGACGGGTCCTGATGACGTTGCGGCGGAACTATGGAAGTCGAGACACTGGAACTCAGCTGAATGGCTGACGTTGTTCTTCAACCAGATCATCGCAGAGAAGAAGACCCCTGCGGATTGGCAGAAGAGTACCACAATCTCGATCTGGAAGAGGAAAGACAACCTTGCGGATTGGTCAAAGTATCGGCCAATACGTCTACTGTCTCACAGTATGAAGATATTCGAATGCATTATCGACCACCGAATACGCGGCATCATCCGAGTTACCACGAACCAGTGTGGGTTCGTATCCAACTGCAGAACTACGGATGCAATTCATGCGGCTCGACTGATGATCGAGAAATACCGGTAGAAGCAGAAGCCACTGCATCTAGCATTCCTCGATCTGGAGAAAGCTTTTGATCGCGTGCCACATGAAGTCATCTGGTACTCGTTGCGGGGGCACGGCATTCCAGAGGAGCTCATCGAGTGGGTTAGGATTCTCTACGCGGACCCGAGGAGTCGAGTGCAGGCGGGCACGTCAGGGGAATTCCCCATCTCCATCAAGGATCGGCCCTCTCACCGCTTCTCTTCATCGTCGTCATAGATGCTGTTACGAGAGACCTCCAGAGACCGATGCCATGGACTCTGCTGTACGCAGGTGACGTCATGCTCGCATCGGAACAAAAGGAGGACCTTGAACGACAGACACAGGCCTGGAGCGAACGCGGTTCGGCCTTCGGCTCAATGTCAAGAAGACTGACTATATGACGACCGATATGAATTAGCCCGCCACCATTCAATTTGATGGCAATGACCTTCCGAGAACCGACTACTTCAAGTATCTCGGCTCAACACTGTCAGCCGATGGCAACCTTGCCCATGAAGTCGTCAGTCGCATCAACGCTGCATGGCTGAAGTGGCGCTCAATGACGGGAGTGCTGTGCGACAAGAAGATCCTGAATCGCTTCAAGTCGAAGGTGTATCGAGCAGTTGTTAGCCTCGTCGCATTGTATGGTGCAGAATGCTGGCCGGCCACCAAGGAAGTGGAACGCCGCCTGGGTGTGATGGAGATGAGCATGTTACGATGGATGGCTGGTATCACGCGTGTGGACCGCAAACGCAATGAAAAGATCCGAGAGCGGTTCGGCATCACCACGATTGCTGACAAGCTCCGCGAAACCCGCCTTAGATGGTATGGCCACGTACTGCGCGCCAACAAAGACACCGTCTGCAAGGTAACCCTTGATCTCGAGATACCAGGAAAACGACCAAAAAGACGGCCGAAGCAACGGTGGCTGGACACAGTGCATGTGGATCTGAAGCATGGGGGCCCCCACCCGGACCAGGCTCACGATAGAGCTAAATGGCGTCAGAAGATCAGAAAAGCGGACCCCGTCAACGAACGGGACAAACGCTAAAGAAGAAGATCGTACACAACAATTTGCATTGCGAGCTAGATGTTATTCTGTTACTATGCATGTCAATTCGGAGTTGAGCTCAAGTAAGTTGAGAGGTGCTCACTAGTTCCTCCTATACTGGCAACGCTATTTCTCCAGTTTTCTGACCGGTCAGCTTGGAGTTGACCACTTGCTCGACGCCGAGTTAATTTAGTCAACTCCGATTGTATCACTATAAACTCTTTCTTGACACGCCTGAAGTCAGCGGGCATCCAGCTGACCTAGCTGAACACTGAGATGACCTTTCGTTTCAGCTCACCTGAAACTTTGGCCTGTGGCCTTACTGTATAGGCCTTATTTACACCAATAAATTTAATGTCTTTTGCTGATAACTGCTTTTTCGGAGAAAGAGTTGCTTGATAACGGATAAGATGTAATTTCTCATGAAATCCTGATAAAGCTCGCAAATAATTGGTTCGACGGCAGGGCTAGTAGTAAACCCCCCGATCTCGTGAACTCTTAGCTGCCAACATGTCGCGACAGCGTCGCTCACTTTTGTCGCGAGATGTTCATGAACTTCCCATGATAAAGAGGGCGCTCTCGCTGATGTCGCGACATAGTTGGCAACTAATTTCAATGACTATGTCGCGACAGTGGTTGGTAGCCATGTTCGTGACCTCTTGGTCATGAGGCGCAGACAGCAAAAGTTGAGGAAATAGTGTGGAAGTCAACGAGGCGTGATGTCACGAACTCGAACGGAGATCGTGAACGTCCGGTTCTTTGACAAGAGAACGGTCAGGCATCGGCAGAGGTCATTCTCAGAACAAGATCAAAACGAAGCTCCTTTGAAACAGCGCAGATGTATGAAGCTCTTAAACCTTTGTCCATATGCCTTGCTTTATCCAATCGTAAGTGTGATACACAGTTTGATAAGAAGACACAAGACGAGGAAATTTTCAGATATTTCACATTCATTTTAGAGATTTTAGAGAACCATCGAGTACTTCGTACATAGCGCTTTTAGCCAGCTTTCCTCATTGTAAAGGGATCTGTGAAATAGTTGCTAAATGATCCGGACAAACAATCCGCAAATCAAAGGAGGTAACTCTTTCACAGGTTTCGGCGAATAGGATAAGTGGAGCGGTTACGATGCGAAAAGGTGTGAGATATCACAAAAAGAGCATGGACCATGCAGATCGAAAGCTTCACATTCAGCTGACGTGTGGGGCCTGATCATTCCTGCTTGGATTGCTTTTTGGCAGGGACTTCGAACTAGAATTTCAAAGTACTGGGGAAGGATTAAAAGAACTCCTGCAAAGTATGGAGTTCTTAGGAGTTACTCAAAATTTGAAGTGGAGAAAGAAGTGTATGTGAATGTTTCATATGATTATGTAAGGTATGTAGTCACTCACTCTGCAAACAAAGTTCTCTAAGACAGGATACACGTCTTGCTGTGGTTTTGCAAAAGGCTTGGAATGTTTAGGAAGCGAACCTCCCTATCACAACAGTGTCGGGTTCTTGCGGCAAACGCGCTACCCACTAGGCCATGTGCGCACGTTCTCTGCTGAATGAGTTCAATGGAGATACATTGATTAGCGAAACACACATTGATGTCGCGAAATTCTCGCGACGTGTTCGCAGATGTCGCGAACTTGGTGCCAACGGGTTCGCATCTTGGATGTCGCGACATGGGGGTTTACTACCGGCCCAGAATTCGCGCAGAATTGATCACTGTCTGCTCAGCGACGCTCTTTGTAGCTGTACAGTCACATAAAAAATCATAGTTATTTTCATGTTTGAAGAATGTACTTTCAATCATGGGAATGCTTTGCTGCCATACCATCAGGGCTGGGATTCATGAAACGATAACCAAACGAACCAGACCAGCAAATCAACTTTGGCCGCCTGCTTCTCTTAGCAGTATGTTGTCAATACGAAAAACAATCACGCTAGTCATCCTTGGTTTGCTTGGTTATCGTTTCATGAATCCCAGCCTTGGTAGTTTGTGTATACTTCTCTTACCAGGAGTATGACTCGCTGAAGATTCCTTTTACTGTTGTACATATGTACCTCTGAAGAAGAGGATTCAGTCGAAACGGCCAACAATTAAGGTTCAAAATTAAAGGCAGCACGCACAAAAAAATTGTCACTCAGATTTTAACGCCTTTTTGGGTTTCTGTTTATGAGGAACATGGATAATGTGGTCAATTTTGTCAGAACTCACGTTAAAATGATTTTCGGATGCTACCAATCTGCTGCACTATAGCAGGGCGGTCGAGTTACAAGTTACAATTAGTTCGTTTCAACAATAATTGAAAGAGCGTAAATGAGGGAAGCAGACAATCACAATGTAAAACTTCTCGGAATGAGCATGGAAAGCAAAAGTTATCTTTGGAGAACTGACTGCGGCAGAAAACATTGGCGGGCAGCTCAGGCGAACACGAGAGGAGCAACCGCTTCTCGCGAGCTCTAAGAAGGCAATTGAGGACTTTCTCGTTGATTCGACTCCTCGTCGACTGATTTGGCGGGAGATCAGCGCGAGGAGATCGAAGAATTTTGATCTCGTCGAAGAGAGCAAGCAGGAGCTTACTAGGAAGACAAATCATGTATAATTGATGTGGAACAGGTAGTATAACAGCTGATTCGTATCGCGCCATATTTCATCTGCAGATACTTGGATACGAAGTCTAACTTGTAATATCTTGGAAACGCTGATGCCTTCGGCGGTGCGACTTGCGTTGAATTACTGCGACTATCGTCCAGACTCCAAAACAATCAAGGTTTTGGACATGAAGACTATCGTGGATGCTGCCTTTAACAACCTGGTTGGCACACTAGCAGAAGCAACACCGTCTGATATTTTTTAGCACTAAATCCAAAAGAAATTGAAAACATCGGATCACATGGACTGAAACTTGCTTTCCTTCATGAAACCTGGCACATCATAGCTTGGAATGGCGCTATTGTCCTCGAAAACCCCATTTAATGATGTCATAAAAGGCATGTAGCCATTTAAAGTAGGATAATTTATTATTCATCTAGCGAGGCTCGTAGTCCTGGAATTTACTGGAATGTGCCACCGAAACTCTTTTTATCCCAACGATAAGTCGCTCTAGGGGTGTTATTACATGGTTAGTCGTATTCACGAGAAACAAGAGCGATTTCCAAGCATTAAAGAGCAATTGTGTTGATGGTTGGACAGAAAGGGGGTTTGGAAAACAAGGAAAATGACTAGAATTGAAGGAGAAATTTGCGGAAACCTTAGCTATTCGGAGAGTAGCTCTAACGGAGAATTATTACTTAACAAGGACAAATACAGAGGTTTATTCCATACTTGGGACCGTATGAAAACTGAATAATTTTGCTAATTTAGTTAACAATGTAGAAAACAAATTAAACATCCAGATAATCGAGGATAAGAGAGCTCCGAAGCTCATCGACTAGCTAACTCCTACTGGTATTACACCCTCGAAGTAAAAATGAAGTTGAAAAATCCTTGTCTTCATCTACGTTCTCCAGAATTTCTTCGCATTTTTTTGCGTTACCTTCTTTCCTTTATGCGGTCAAACATCTACGTATATAAATTTGCTTCTCTTCTCTTTTTCCTATAAGTTTTCTGTTCCTGTCTCCACCTAATCAATCATAGTATGAGTGAGGAGTTCCAATGCATAACTATTATTATATATACGTATATATATACGTATATATATATCCTTCTCTCAGACAGGGACAATTTCTGAATTTCCACTTTCCTTTCCAATTTTTCCTGCCAAAAGTTCCTGGTCGTCAAAATTTGATCGCAGAGCTCTTCCTTTTTCATCTGTAGGATTGTACCTCCCTAGTTGCATGTTATTGCGCATGTGGATGCTGCCTTCGAGAGCACCTTTAATAAGTGGAAAGCGAGGATTGTTTCCATGAAAAAAAAACAATTTGAAAAGCTTCAATTTTCATCGAGGAAAGAAGTCGTGAAAAAAGCCGCATTAATTACACACCAACCTATTCTTTAGCTGTCAAACAAAGGAGGGATCGGGTAGCGAGAAGGTTGGAAATTTTCACAAATCACTCCGAGTCTTCATCCTTTTTATCCTTATCAGTAATTTCTGAAATACTTCTTTTTTCAATGTTTCAATTCAAAGCTGTCATTGAGAAACTTCACTTGTGAAATTTCGCCTATGGGCGCTTTTTCGGAAAATCTCACTTTTCACCCACGACCATATTGGTAACCACCACTGCTAGGATATGTAGCATCGTGATTTCAGGAACACAGATGAATCAGCTGTTATTCATGCTTGGGATCGTTTAAGGACAATTTTTTTCTGCAGGATTTACGTAGGCATCTCCATTAAGGAATTATTTCGCTTTAATGGCGTGCATCGATGCCTCGTACATAAGTGACCTTGCTGAATTTTCGATGATCTTCAGCAGAAGATCCGTAGATTGTTAGACACCGCTCTTTTCGAGCGGAGGCCATGAGCCCTTATGTTTCTGAAAATTTCATAAGTTTCAGAGAAGGCACCTTCATGCTTTATTAACGCTGACCTGTTCTTATTCAGGACTCTTTTCCTCCATTTTCACCGTAAATTTATCGCAGTAGGAGCTAGCCATAACTCAATTTGTATTTGTGGTTGATCTATAGTGCATTAGGATATTTATAAATTCCAAACATTCAAGGGAGTGCACGTAGATGGAACGGTGAAACGACGACATTTATTCGGTAATAATTCTGACGAAAAGTGGCTCAGAAAAGGTAGCGTTTAATATGCCATGCCATTCACAACATGAATAGCTGCTCACAACATGTCTCATGCTAATCCGTTGCCTTTTAGCCCTAATTACAGCAAATGATTTCCTCTAATTGAGAGCACTGTATTATGAACTGCTATTTTAAGCCAAGTATCATGCCATTTACACGTCCATGGAAATTAATCTGCTAAATGTGTATGATAAATGTGCTAATATAAATCTAAATGCGTACGCTAAATGTACTGATATGGCAACGGTATGCTTCGCAAGCCAGCGAATCAACGCGGCCACCATCGCCTCTACTGCCGGTACTAGCGCAAGTCGTCTGATCTACAGCCGTATCCAATAAATTTGACCGTGGAAGGAAAAACACAGCGGGTATATATCCGTTCCCATTACATCTCTGATAACTATGCAGGACGAACGGAGACCAAACGGCGTAATGATTCGGGTAGAAGCCCTAGCAGCAAGGGTTGCCAGTTGCTGCCATCCTCCCCTCGATTGCTGCCGTCCCTCAGCAATTGCTGCTAAAGGGCCGACAGATTGAGCAGCAATCGAGGGGAGGATGGCAGCAACTCTCAACCGTTGCTGCTAGGGTTTCCAACCGAACTATTACCCCCTTCGGGCTGCGTTCGTGCTGCACAGTTATCAGAGATAGTTTTTATCTATTCTGCTATGCAGTATAGCTCATCCATCCACGTGTTAATTTTTTGGCGCAAGGGCGGTGTCTTGGCAAGAAACAACCCGAAATGAGAAAGGAAAACATCGTGATCAAGTGGAAATCAAAAGGGTATAGTGTGTTTCACCTGGGCACACAGTTAGAAAGATATTAGAGAAAGAGAGGACGCGAGGAATAGTGCCGTATTCGGAGAGACGAACGAGAAGAGCAAATCATAGACACAAATGTTTTTGGAACAGAGTATAAAGATAGCCTGTAGTGAAACGAGTGGATTCACATGTCCACTGATGTTTTTATTGGATAGTAGACTATATAAAACACGCTAACATATCCACAAGAGCACGTTTATCCGGCTGGATAAAGTATACTGGAGAAGGACCCTGATAATGTCGCCCAATGAGGCCCAGTTTGCAGCATCTGGCCACTTTTCGTGAACGCTCGATGAATAGCCGTGGACTTGGTGGGACTCAGGGTTATCCACGGACAACTTTCTCCCATGCCTTCGAATACACGTGAAGATCACCTTTCGAATTGGTTTTTTGCGTGTTTCGCGCAGTTCCAGCATTGAATTTGAGTTCTCCTTATCTTCAAACTCAGGAGTGGAATAAATCACAACCACAAGGATTTTATTAGGTGCTGCCTTCAAAATTAAAAATATTCGGTGTTCTAATCTACTGTGTAGGATTGAATCGCTAAGGAGAACTCTCGGAGAAAAACAAGTCACTTTTTATGCTTGATGATTTACACATACATACCACCTTCTCCCCCCTTCACTTCCACCGCTCCCCTGCCTCCTTTGATATATATATATATATATATATATATATATATATATATATATATATATATATATATCAGTGGCGGACGCAGAAAGTGGACGGGAGGGGGGGCGTGGGAAGAAAAGTGGGGTCTCCGCCGTTTTGGGGACCCAGACGGAAAATAAAATTAATAATAATATTAATTATAATAATAAACAATAAATAAAAAATATATTAAAAATAATAATAAAAATAAACAATTAAAAATAAACTAACACAAGATTTTTATTTGTATTGTAAAGTAATTTCGAAAATTTGGCGACCCATTCTCGGGGGGGGGCGCCCCCCCCCCGCCCCCCCCCTGCGTCCGCCACTGATATATATATATATGTGTGTAAAGACTAGGAAATACACGGATTTTTTTTTGCGCCTGCACTGAAATGATGCTTTAACTGCAACGGTACAGATTCGTCAGCCTTATTGGAGGGAGTGATGAGGGTCTTTCTGACATTTGCTGCGGCTACAGTTACCCATGATTAAGTATCGGGTGACGAAGCCGCTTCATTGTCGCACCAGCATTGATTGAGCATGGATTCGGCGACAGGAGCTTTCTCATTTTTTGAAGCTTCGACTCCCAGCAATGTCACTTCACAGAGATGGTAGTGAGGTATTTTGTCGCATTACCACGACCTTTGCAGCTGACCCCCTTCCGTCGCCATTATATTGCAGCGTCAAATCTCCGAAATTTCTCTATAAAACAGAAGAAAGCCTCGTTTTAAATCATTTTAATTGTTTTTACGAATATTTTTTCGAATATGTATTCTCATCATTTCATATTAAAAAGGAGTGACAGAGTTGCTGCATCTTCCCACGCCCCCTCCGGGCCTTACCGCTCCTACATCTAGCACTAGTACCTTTTGAATGAAAATTCGTTGCTGCATCGGTTTTGAATTTCACTTAATTTTGAAATTTCTTGTGTAATTGAAGTGCATATGTCTATAATCTAAGGATATTTGAGCAGATTCCATGGTGTTTCTGTTGTAATACCTGAGCAGTACGCTTCTCATGTCTTGACAGCTCCATTTGAGCTTCATCTGTTCTATTCTTCATCTGTTCTGGAGATGCCAGTACTTGCAATTAATTAATCATTATTTTTCGTTTTCTTCACATAGTTAAGCACCTCGAGTACATCCAAACAAACAGCAAAAATAATTCATTCACGACCACTCTTCTTTATTAGTTACCTTTATTAGTTTGACAACTTTTCTTTCGTTGGCGATTCTTTTCTTGTTTTTCGTTATTCATGTGCTATATCTCGTTTTCTTTAAATTTTTCTACACTAACACCTTTAATTTTTTGAAGTAAGTACGGCGAGAAAACGTATATCCATAAGGCTTGAAAATACTACAATGACTGAGAATTCGCAGGGAAATAGTAAGGCAGAAGATTTTATGAAAGTATAGAGAAAGGTAAATTAAAGGCAAGCTGAACTCCACAGAAGGAATTCAGCATAAAAAGGAAAAGAACATGTAAAAATTTGGTGGGGGTGGGCAGGAATTGTAGCATGTAGTACTGTTCCCTGGGTTAGATCGACCCCACAACTTTTTATTCGACAACGTTTTCATACCTGGCTCTTGTGTTTGTGTGTTTTTCGCCCATCCGGAGAATTGGCAAGTCGCTGGGATACAATTACATGAAGAATAAAAAACAGCAGTGTACTATTTCAAGTGTGTTTGCTTTCTATGGTTGGGTGTTGGCTCGAAGTGGCAGTGGATGAGGATACGCGGAAAACCTTTTTGATATGGTACGTTTTCCAGAAGTGTAGACAGCTTCCATTGCTTTGGATTGCATTTGGATTCCATTCCCTGGCTAGTAAGGATGGGGAAGCAACAATTTTCATTTAAAAAGCTATTATCCAGCATCTCCTTTTTCTGGCCTCAAATCAGTGGTCGTTCCTGTGGAACTTCGTGGATTTCGGAGTGGATAACGTCCTTGTTTATGGAACGGCAAGGCCTTGTCCTTTTTCTTAGAAGTGGAAATGCCCTTGAAATATGTATACGATATTCAACAAAAACATGTAGTTCATCCGCTGGATGCATGTCATTGGGGAATTAGTCTAATTTTTCGGGTTGAATTTAAATTATTCCTTCAATAGGTTTGACTTCTCTTTCATCCTTAACTCGGTGTTTCGGAAAAAGCCGGCAGCGAGGAAATCGCCACGTACCTCTGTTGTTGTTCTTTTCCTGAAGACTAGTCCTGGCACTTGATTAAGATGCATCGCCCTAGCTCGTTATTATTCAGATGTAAAGCGGAATACTTAGAGAGGCAGCAGCTATGGAATGCAAAAAAAAACTATCCGAAATCGATTCCATGTTGGCTTAGAAATCGCCTATTCACCATGCATATGTGCTAGTTGGCGCGATCCTGTTCATATCCTGTGAATCGAAAATGGTTATGCAAAAAAAAGTTGTGGTTTCCATGGAATTTCCAGATTATGCCGTTTGGTATAGCCGTAGTTAATCCCTAGGATTACATTGCTGCCGTAGCTCCGTACTATTCGACCTGATTTCATTTTTTAGGACTGGAGATGTTTTCTTAGAGTTTGCCTTTCTATGCAGCAAGAATAAAGGACAGAATGTGAGCTCATTCCAGAAGAATCTCTCCAATATTTTCAATGCTGTATCAAGCTAAGAAAGGCAAGGTTTGAGGAGGCTTCCTGAGATTCACTACAGGATGACAAAGTTCATGGTAATCTTTCAAGATTTAGCCCATATTCTGCCATTGATCCCTTAGTGCTCAGCGAATCAGATTCCTTTTTGTTTAATAGTTTTTTCATCGTTTTGCCGTTATATCCATGTAGAATTCTAATTTTGAATTACTAGTTAAATTACAGGATGAACAACCTCGATCATTGCATGAATTTTTAGTCAACTGTCCAAAATTACTCTATAGCACTTCCCAGGCTATTGTGTAGTTGAAATCAATCTGCAATCGTTACTTTGTAATTATCGTGTTAATGAGGGCAGCTTTTTGTGAGGAAATAAATGAGTTATTGGAACAAACTCCTGAATCTATTCTGTGAAAGCCTCCTCGGCTATAAATAACAAAGTAAAAACGTGGAAATGTGTGAGTTCCACGAAATCCTCTTGAGAAAACGGGAGCTCTGGTGGGTAGAACCACATCAATCACTTGTCATTTTCAGCCGCTCGTGCGGTTTCCTTCTTGGTGTTCGATTTCTGAACGTGGAACCTGTTCTTTCGCTTACAAAAACCTTTATTTCAGTCCTTCCTTTGCAACTCTTCTGTTGCTGTCGCTGGATTCAAACATATGTACGAAAAAAACTAAGAAAGGACGCCTCACCGATCATGTTCCCTGTCCAAACCTTCTTTGCGTTTTTTTTCTTCTGTGAGAAATCACTTTCGCGTTTCATTTGTCGGCAGATCTTTGAGCGTTGCTTCGGAACAAACATTGATCTTTTCTAGTACAACCGACACAACGAAAGAGCAATCTTTCTCGTGGGAAACATTGGTTGAAAGATTGCGAAAAACGCTTCCCACATACTGAACATCTGTGGATGAGTCAGTATGAGAATGTCAGTGTCATCTTGGTCTGTAAACATCTTCTCCGCCTCAAGACATAGTAATGCAAGGCAGACGTGCTTTCTATTCTTCTACTAAGCTCATTTCTCCATTTTCTTCTCTCAATTCACCTTTGGGAGTGGGAGTCTCGGATGAGGAGATCATTCAAGACAACAGTTGGATTGCCATTTTCCCACCCTTTCCATTAGGCATCCCGAAATGCTGCCAGCACTTTGTATGTCCTGTGAGTAATTCCTTCCGAGTTGTGAACTGAAGGAATCAGCGCTAAAGATGCCTAGATCTGCAAATAGCCTTTAAAAACACGAACTAAAACAAAATGTGCGGATAAACGGTGTATAGATAGATGTGTAGATAGGACGATAACGTCCATAACTCTTGCTTAGATGGCAAGTATAGTTAGACTAGTGCATCCTCCACTGATTATAGCATGGTTCCTGAAATTTGGAAAAAAACATTGAAATTACAGGCACATAATTAGAATCCAGCAACTGGAGTCTAAAAGCACGTTCAGTCAGTAGTTTTTTGGTGTTTTTCATTTTTCCCTTTAAAACATGATAACGACGGGAAAGTTGCAAATATAATATTAAATTCCTGGAACTCACATATGTGCCTAATTTGATGGGGAATACGTAAGGAATGGTCCACCGAATCGAAATATTCCCCTCATTTGCAGGTATCTGTCTGAAATAGTCTTGAAAAAAAACCTAATACATATCATGTCTTTTGGAGAAGCGTGTAACTCTTAGTGATTCCAGATCCAATGTTTGCCCTCTTTTGCTTGAATTTAAATTTCGCTTCAAAACAAAAGTAACGACATCGTAATCATGTGATTGATGTTTCAGGATTCGTTGCAGGTTCGGGAAATGCCATTCACTAAAGAAAGTTGGTCACAATGAGAATCGCGTTTTTCTACGGCTTGTCCTACAAGGCCAACGAGTAACAACCGAGAGTCCCTCTCACAAGATATATTTACAGAGGTTACCTGAACTAATCTTCTAGCTCAAATACTTGAAACTCTTCCAGGTTTATATAGGTTTGTTACTAGGTAAGAAGCTTGTAGATGATTTTTTTCAGGAGAACAAATCTCCTTAGAATATTGAGATTGCTGAAATGGTTCTTGAGTTATTAACTAAATCAACTGAATTCTTCAATTTTTATTCGGTCTCAGTATGTGCGCATGTAGACGCTATGACGTAGCGTATCGAAGAATTAACGCTTAGTGGTATTCCGAGTAAGGCGCTAACGAACTTTTTGAGGCGAGACCCTGACTTTTTTTGCTAAGGGAATAGTGCAAGCTTATGAACTGATCACATACTGTGGCTGTGTGAAAATGAAAATCGAAATCTTAAAAAAAAGTGGAACGGAAGCTTAAGAATGGTCGGTTTCAAAACGGATAGCGTAGGGCATGAAATGAAAAATTCCGCACATCCGTACTGCGTATCAACCAAAGATCTTACCCATGCACGTAGCTCCCTAATTTGTCCTTATCCTTCCTCAGAAATGTTACTACAAAGAAAATCTTGTTTTTGTGTGGTAATACAAACAAAATGAATGTAATGACGTCAAACCTTTAGCCATGGTAACGACACAGCTCCATGTTGTTCCATACAGTAGCTAAGATCTCCCTCCTGCGAAGGCCCTTAAAATTTTCCACGTTTTGCTCTCTCGTCCCCTACAATCATTTACCCCTATCCGAACAAATCAGGCAGATTAGCGAAGGAAAAATTACTTTCCCACGATTTCAATCACCAGCATATCCAGCTCCACACAATTACCGCTTGTTATTTCGACGAGGAATTTTTAGAATTGTATTACTCTGTCTCTCCCAGGATTGCAACGCTTTTAGTACAGAAGTTTTCGCATTCAGGTGGTTTGCTTCTATCGTGCAGGCTTATTTTTAGAAATCATCATTCACAAAATGTTACGAAACGAGCGTTTGTCATTTTTTCAATAGTTGCCGAGAAAATTTCCTATGCGAACAGGAGATTGCATGCGTGAATCACTACTGCGGTCATTCTAGTTTCGTCTCTATTTTAAGCCTTATTAGTGCGCGAATTCACATGAATGCTGGAATTCCACTGGAGCAGTGACATTTTTGAGACAGAACCTTTCTGTGGAAATAGTGCGCTTGTCAGTTTCTAGCTAATGAAGGAGCGGATTTAGCATCGACTGTGTACTATTGGTTACTGGTTGACTGTAACTATGTACATATTTGTAGCAATATGTACATATTCTAAAGAATGAGAAAGTCACAGAATTCCAGCTACCTCTCTGTGAATAAATTGTCCTAAAAGTAAGTTAAAGAGTTTATTTTGCCTTGTCTAAATATTAGTGTAAATTAGCGGGCAGAGAACAAACCAGACAAGCGACAAAATATATAGGTTCTGCAAAAGGAAACAACGAGGTAGCCGCAGAAGTCCCACGTAGTTCAGGAAAATTGACTGCAGTTTCTCCTTTGCCAATCGTTTGAACGAAGCTAAGGGTTCTCTCTGTATGATATTGTCTATATGATGTGATGTGGGATTTTTATCGTACTCCCCATAGCACTGGAAACAAATGTAGCTGAGTCTTTTGCCATTTCTTTAGCATCAGAATCTGTCCCCTTAAAGCAAATGTAGCTGAAAAGACTTATTAGAAATACGACCGAAACTGTTGTAAAGCAAAAAGCTAGCATTCAACGGATCCTTATCCATCGATGGGCTGGGTTGTCGCTTCCCTCCCCTTCAGCTCAACCTGCTGCTCTTCACTTTTTCAGGTGCTCGCTGAAATTAGCTCCCTTGTGAAAACAGCAGCTCTTGGGAAACGAATGTGGAAGGAAATCAAAATTTTTGACTCTGGCGGGAGTTCGCGTCTCCAAGTTGTTGTTCTGCTTCATGTGCCCCTCGGTCGGATTAGATTCTTCGAACTTTCGAGCTCTCAAGAATTCCACTCTCCCAAGCTTTGCAATATTTCAGCATTCGAGTGAAAAGTCGAGTATTGTTAGTTACTGTTAGATGTAGTCAGATATCGTGTTAGTAAGTAGTTACCAGTTGCTGACACAGACACGGTTGGGGCGGGTGGGGAAGGGAGCATCGGATGGGAAAACATTTTGGAAATCTTAGCAGCTGGAATTTCAAGTAAAAAAGCAAGAGAATTCATTTCAAATTTGAATTCTTCGAAAATGAGTGTGCGAAAGGGTATTGCTATAATAAAAATGAAGGACTACATTGGGTCAATACAAAATCTTTAATCATTTTATAAAATTATTTTGAATTACTCGTATGCCAATTTCATGGATATATGGATGCTGTTGAATGCTATATACTACATAGACTTGATTCCCCATCGGCGGCTTCTGAAGAATTTGTGAAGAAGTTTCTGCTAAAATTCCATCTGAACTTCGCCTTAATCCAGCAAAATGACTGATTGATGTCGTTTAAATTTAGGATAAGTCCAGAATGAATTCCACTTAAGTTCCTGTCGCATTCTTTATCCGCCCAAAAGATTTATTCGGGAACCATTGCTCCAGATTCAGTAGATTACATAGATACGTAGGTTGCTTATTGAATGGAGACGAGATTAGACACATTTTTCTGTAAATTACTGTCATTACTAGTGCACATTACTGCTCGAGTTAATAATTTTAAGCAAATATTCAAGTAATTAGATACTTCTTAATTCCAGAGCAAGAATTGGAACAGTACCAAGGTGACGCTACTAGAATATTTGGATAGTTTGGGATGCGTCGGAATTTGAATAGTAGAATGTCCAGTACAGTCGAGATTCTAATGCCACTGACTAGTTACTACGCAGTTTACTAAGTGCTGCGTTACTATGTAGTTACATAGTTACTACATCGTTTAAACGACTATACAGAGGAGAAAGTATAATGCAGAATGGTAAGGTATCACGAACTACAAGGGTACGTACATTGTCCAGTCTTTTCCTTTGTGTGGTGCACTTTCCCAAATGAGCGCTCATGAATTTAAGTCACGTGGTTTTAGCAAACATCGCTGTCAATCATAATTTTTGCTATGTCTGCTGCGGTCTGTCAGCTCAATTTCGTGCACCTTGTCGACGTCAGCCGTGCATGCTCCTTTTCTGCTCGATGTTGCGTTGTACACAGTGGTTTTTCGCGCCGCTAAAAACCTACTTGTCTTGATCGCGCATGCAAATACACACCACGTCTCTCATCATTGAACGATTTGCTTTTTCATCGCCGGTGTTCATCTCTGAGACCGGTCAAGAACCTCCGTCAAGTACATGCTGATACAACGGCATGCCGAATCGCTTACTTTCGGGCTCGACGGATGGATTCTGCAAAATCGTTGCAGCGATCGCAAATGCCCAAACAACTCACTGCTGCATATTTTCTACGGGGTGGCCGAAAATTACCCATGCAGCGACACTTCAGTGCTAGGATCGTATAATAAGAGATCATAGGCCCAAATTTTATCAGCCGCTTGTGAACCTTCAGTAACTAATAATTAGTGGACAATTTCCAAAATATTCTCCATCAACAGGAACATCGGCAATCGGAAGCTGTACACTGTGCAATTCTAGCTGACCGAACTGGCATTCTTTTTTGTGACAGAGTTCTGAGAGACCTGTTTTTTGGGAAACCAAACTTTTGCTCTGAATTCGGTAGGTCCACTACTCCAGCAGAAGCCACACCAAGAAGTTAGGTGTGTTTGAGGTGTCATCCAGACAACGGTTACCCTTAATATTTCATAATAAAGTAAAGCCCTCTATGATAATAAGTAGATGTTGTTGCCCAGCTGACGCTGAAAAGTTCGAAACACAGCCACTACGTTACTAGTGCCATAGCATTTCAACATCTGCACTATGTACCCTCTTCAGGAAGGAATCCTTAAACGCAATCAATTCTATTCATCTGAGTGTGTTTTCAGTCACCCTGAATGTTGCATTTCAGTGGAGACGATAGCCGATGAGAAAAATCTTAGATAATAGATCTTAGGGAAAAAATGTGTTGAGCTATGCGTCGCTTAAGTGGCAGCTATACTTAGGATCGAATAAAAATCGAATAACTCAGTTCTTTTAATTATTCATGCAGGCCTAGATCTGAAGAGTTCAAAGGCTCAAAAAAGGGAGAGACACTTAGATGCCTCCTTAACATTCTGAGAGGATCGTATTGCCTCCTCTTCCTCAAAAATCGGAACTGTAGAATTGTTCGGAATCGAGTTTTGGAATTTTGAGTTGATCGATCGTTGCCTAGCGCATTATTCAGTCACAGTTTATAGTAGTAAAAAGGCACAAGTTGGGTGCTTGCCGTTTAATGCACATATTGCACGTTTGTGCATCAAAACACAGAATTGCCCCTTTGAAGAAAGCTACGAAGCCACCGTCATTTTCGTAACTACCTCTTCGCAACTGTTCGTAATTAGGAGCTACTTATAGCCGGATTGCTCCCTTTCTGGATGGGCTTTTACGCTCTGCAAAGAATGATAGTCTGCTACATTTTCTGATTTACCTGTAATTAGGTCATACAGTTGCAACGCTTCAGCAGGAAGCTTTCCTAACTGAAGAAATGCAACGACTCCTAGTGGGGACGTGATCATATTCAAAAAAGAGAAAACCACACGGCCCTTCCTATCTTTTCTCGAATATTCGGTTTTTTATTCATTCAGGATGGCTTCAGGATACTTATGTGAATTTATATCCTAATATTTTGCACGATCCTGAACATATCTTATAAATTCATTACTCGCGCATTCAACTTTGCAAGATTTGGTGTATCTGCGATGGACAACAGTGTGCACTGAAGGTTCGTACACTTTTAAACATTAAATAGAAGGCTAGAGTTAATTCCCAGGGCACCAACTATAAGGCAAAGCGAATACTGGAATTCGGGAGAAATCAGAAAATTTGGATGTCCGAGGGAAAGGATTTCCCATGCCTAACTCGAATTCTCTATCTCCACTCGCTCAAATTTCACTTTTTTTCGGATAGTGGTCATTTGAAGAGAAACATTTTGTGCTACTATGCAAGCACCTTAAACATCGGTTCCTCTGCTGGTCAATCTGCATCAGAACACTTTTGTAAACTTTCAAGAAGGGTGCCACAGCAAAACAAATGGAATTTACTCGGAGTCTAAGAGAAACCAAAGAGGGTTTCTGGAGTTACCACGCGATTCAAATAATGTCGTTTTCAAAACTGGCTACATATGTATTTCCGCTGATCCAGACATTCATGTAAGTTGTCCAAGCTCACTACAACTATTTTGCTAGCAGAATTATTGCTTCCAGCACTACGATTTCTGCTTATACCAACGAATAGTAGTGCAGGAACATGAAAGTTTTTTCTGATTCGGAAAATAGGGGAGCAAGGGATTTATCGAAGTCTGTACAACTACAAGTTGAAGGACAGTCGTAGTTGTTTAAAGCAGGAATACCATAAGTCAAATCACATCGAAAATACTACCCCTCCATTTCAGAGTTCATTCGCTTTACTAGGACGAGTTAGGAGTGACATTCGGATTTCTATGTACCGTAGAACTTTATTTGAATTCATCCAATATGCATACATAGCTCATTAGGGCTGTCACTAATGTTTTTAATGGACAGTGTCAAATGGCCTCTGTAGCTGCGGCAGCCTGGAACAATGTGCAAGCTGCTCTGCACCTTATAAAGCAAAAACTGTAAAGTGCAAACAGAAATAATGCTGAAAGACAATTCAGAACTGATAATAAAGAAATAAACAAAAATCCTAATTAACTATTAGGTTGGTGCGAAATTAATTGCCGAAATGGACCCTTCAGTTCAAAGTGTTGTAACTCGGCTCAAACACCTCTTTTTTCATAAGTTTAGCAGTCGTTCAATTTGGTAGATCCTCCCCGACAATCCAGGAAGGAATTCACGCCTCTACAACAAAAACTGAGATCACAAAAATCCGCAAACCTTTGAAAGGCGATTTCAGCATGCTCCAGATCAGCAATCTGCTGCTGTCAGGATTGTATCTGGAGCTCGAAGAAATGATATGCGATAGGGTAATGGTCTCAGGAATGAGGGCATTGAGTGAGAACCTCGATGCTTTACTGCATCAGTTTTTCCCGGGTGAGTTCTAGAATGTGTGGCTCAATGCTACCCTGGAGCAAGCGAAAACCAGTATTGTTCGCCACTGCCGACCGCATCTATAACGGATTTGCGGATCTCAACTCGAAATTACAATACTAGGACTCTGCTGTAGACGTTTGACAACCTCCCTTTAGAGAAGATCTGGCTTGGGAAAAATTAGATGTGGGAAATCGTATCCACCCGTATCCATTCGCATTTTTTGTTATCGTACAGGAACCCAGCTTCATGAACAGTAATTACATGGTCTTAAAATCAGTCGTTTTGGGACGAAAAAATTGAGTTAGAAAAGATGTCACACCAGGGTCAGACACTGGTAGTCAATCAGATCGTGTGGGATTCACGTCCGCACCTTTCGTGCCCTGTTGATTGAAGTGAGATGTATTGAAACTGTAGTATAGTGGCGACCACCCCTGCTCTTATCATCCAGATGGTAAGATCCGGTTTAGACTCCACGGCTGTCCTCAACGCCTGAACGTCCAGCGACATTCCGTGACCACGACCATGCTTGCATTTAAATTTAAAATAGTAGGAAAAGAACTATGCGCACCCCAAGCTCACTGTATTTTAGGAAGGCGATTTCAAGCCAAAGCAAACGCAAGATTACTGCCTACCCCCCACAAAGAGTGATCGAGTTTGAAGTCATCAACCATGATCACCCGAAAATCGCTTCGGCTCATCATTTGTTGGCGACTTCATGAAAATCCTCAGGAAGGAGCTAGCCAGGATGTTCGAACAGCATTCGAGAGAGGAAGCAAAGCTCTAAAGAGGGTAGCATAAGCTGGGCTAAAGTTGCTCAACTTGGGTAGAAGAGAAAGTTTAGTTGAGCACACCCTGAAACGGCAATTATTTTCGCAACAACCTGATACTTTTTAAGAAGGTATGATATATTTTTGTGTATAATAAGAGGAAAGCCAGAAACACTGTTCACACTGGTTTAATCCACAAATCTTCTATGTTAATGGTTATAAATGCTCGCTGTTAGATCAATTGCTTGTCTTCACTGGAGGTTATGTTGTCCGGGACAATCAGTCAAGCTTTTCTTTTGGAAGGGTTATACGTAACCCACCTAAATACCGACAGCCACGCCTTTTTTATAGGGAACAGGTGACAACATGCATCAAATGTTCCTGAGAAAATGCTTACTGGCATCTCTTGACTAGTTGTATGGAATTCAGGGGCCCTTTCTCCCGAATTCTTTTGCTCGAAAATTATCGAGGAAAAACCGAGTGGGTACTAGGTAGGGAAAAACTTCGAGGATCGCTTTCCAGTCACCTCTACTGGCATTTGGATGAACTGCAGACAATTGGACCAGTATTAGTAATGTGCCATTTCTCTTTTCATGCCTTCATCTTCCTTTTTTTCCTTTTTTTTTCCACAGAGCTATTCCCTTCTATAGGTTGAGATCCGTATAGCCGCGACAAAAATGCGTCCTCTTCTTGGATTTAGGCTGACAAATAGCCTGGATTACTCGCAAATTAAGAATGCTTACATAGTAGGGACCAATTTCATCCTCCAAAACTTTTTCTAAGGGGTCGTACCCTTTAGAGGGATTAGCCTAGTTTAGCAATGGCGAGAGCTACGACTACGAAAGCTGGAGTTTTGCGTTGTACGTATGTAGTTTTGTATAAGGTGTCACTATCAAGCGGTTGTAGTTAAGCGAGTATCCTAGTTTACTAGCATAATAGAATTGTAAGTATAGCAGTAATAAACATGATGAATTTATAATTTATGTACATGCAATAAATGTAATAAGAAGTGTAATAATAACTTGAAGGTGCTGAAGAGACAACAAGACTCCACCTGGACAAAAGTATCCATAATTTGGGAACACCCTGGAAGAATAGCCTTTTTGTTAATTGCTAAATTGTTCTGATATTGTCTCTATTTCCTAATGGAGATCTTCATTTTTCTCCTTTGTCGGATTAAGGTAAACTAACTCCTCAGCATACTCCTAACTCCTCGAACAGAATATTTATGGATACCGGCATCCTTGAACAAAATTTTCGGCATTACACTCCCCTCAGTATTAGTGTCAACATAGAGATAAAAGACATTGTAGCATGAATTCATGTCTGCCGAAAATGCGCCGAATTCAGTGGCTTTCTTTCTTGCCTTTCTTGCTGCATTCATCATTTTTGATTCATTCTTGATTATCTCAATACGCACAGTTCAACCTCAAGCACTGAAGATTATCCCTTTTTGGAAAAAATTTCCACCTAAAAATTCCCGCAAATGAAGCAAATCTGTAGCTTGCTGATCGAATCCACAATCCCCGCGTAGGTTGCAAGCGGGGCGTGGCTGATGGTCCGGCTTGTCGGAAAGGGGTGGGGTCGTATTTCTAGCCTCATTAGCGCGCCGATGGCGTGAATCCATCTGATGGGAACTCGAACAGACGACGTGCATGTCCCCGTCGTGCATAACCAAAACGGAGCGTAACCCGCACTTTACTCGATATATTTGCATTCCGCCTCCCACCACCCTGAGCGACCCCGGCGGTGGTTGGGAGGTACCGCCTCCCCGGTGGGGTGTGCGTGGGGCGCTCCACGCTTCGCCCGCTGTCTCGTCGTCATCTTCTGGTTTCCATTCTCCGCCGCCATCTGCACTCTTTCCTCCGGCATGACTCCTTAATCTGCGTCGTAGTGGTCGGGCGGCCTCGGCGCGAGCGTACTCTCTGGCCCGCGCTGAATATCTCTGGCTCCTTCGCGATTCACCGTCTTTCTCACGTTCCCTCCTTCGTCGCAACCGCAGCCCTTCCATCATAGCGCGACTCTCGCCACTATCAAGTTCTCATCTCTGGCCTATCACCGTTCATATGTAACATTTATGTCCTACGAGGTCAACACGTGGGCTTCTTGGCAATTTCGTGGGGGATAGGGGATTCTACACATTCGCCGCACGGATCCATGTCTTCTCACTATCATTTGTTGCCTGTTGGCGGACGGGCTCTTCGACTTGGCATGAGGTATTCATAAATTCCCTGCCTCCGTTGTGTTTGTTGTGCTGACGCTGCCGCTGCAGTTTTTGCGGCTCAGGGCTGCATAGTTATGTGCATATCTGCTTTTTCCTTGTCGTCTGTCACGTGTGGATGTGAAATTTTGATTGCTTCGGGCAGCGGAAGGGCAACATCTGCTAAAGAAGATACTTGAGGGTCGTCTCCACACAGAAAACCTTGATATTTTTTCTGTTTTTGCCTCTGAATTCTTCAGCTCCTCCAGTAAGCCTTTGGCCCTTCTACCGTGCTCCTTTCTTCCTTGACCTTTGAGCGCTATCAGGAATAACGCCTTGAATGCCCACATGCACACACCGTCAACCTCTCCTCCTCCCTCAAGAGCTTTTGCTCGCAGCAACGTCAATGGTTGTCCCCAAATCCCTCCATGACCTCCAAAAGAAGATGCGCGCTGAGCGAATTGACGGACAATACGCGGCGTCATGTGCACTCCGACAACATTTACTATGCGTAGAGGTTATACTAGTAACGGATCGATATCGTCCGTGCTAACGAGTCTCACACCAGGTTGACGATGTTGTGGTCAAAACGTTGTCAGGTTCGATTAATCAAAAGTGTGCACACTGGAAACGTGGTGGCGACCTCGAACTCCTGCAAGATTCCTTGGCGAATTGCGTCCAGAGAGCAGTGTCAGCCGTCTGCGCCACGTTCCCCCCAGCTCGGCGAATTCTCCCGCTTTGATCGTGAGCATTTCGTGAATAATGGATGTCAAGCAGGAGCATACACACACCACTCCACCTCCTGTTTTCCTCACTTATTCACGAGCCGCTGCTGCTCACTTGCGCACAAGAGCCGGCCAGCCTCATTCCTCACTGCTCGCGCGAATCGTAGTAGTCAGCGACCTTCGTACTTATTTTGGGCGCATCCTGAGTGTTTTTGTTTTTCGGCCAAAAAACCCGTGTCGAAAGGCAAGGACAAATAGACTGTGTCGCAGCACGTCGTATGCGTTTTTTACGTGTTCGATAAAGTTAACGCTCGCTCGCACCCACACACGTGCTACTGCAACTGTTATGGTCTCCGTTGAATGGAAATTTCCGCTTCGATCATGACATTGATTCTGACGGTCATCGCACAGTCGCTTAGGTTCCACATTAAATGCAAACCGATTTAGCGGCTTGAGATGGGATTCCTGGACGTTACCGGGAGGTTATGCTCTTATCATTCTTGAAGCGGAGTGTTTGTCCAGGTGAAAATTGCTAGAGTTCATTCTAACGAGTTGCCTTAGTGAACCATAACAAATATGAGATAGCTGGATGGCAAGATATGTCAGATTTTGTCAGGGAAACTCGTTCATTCTGGATGTGCTGATGGCTCTGAACATTTCCTGGTTCGTTTGTAAATTCCAATCCCATTTCCGCTCCCTGAGTTTCAAGAAGCAAGGAGCGCAGCGATTGCGCAACCAGGTGGAAGACGGATTTTTTAACGGCTGCAACACCGCTAAGCACAAAGTAATCGCTGCGATTCGGGTTTGGTAATGTTCCCTGTACGTGTTCAGCTTTTTTGTTCAGTTTCACCGCAATTTGGTCTGGAATCTGCTCCTAGAAGAGACTCTCCACGTTTTGTATGTGGTTGCAATCGCATAAAAACGTTGGCAAATGGATTGCAGTAGGCAAAAGTTGCCCCGCGAGAAGTGGCAGCGAATTCCAGGAATATGCTGGATAACTTCCCCACATTCCGCATTCCCCGCACCGCTTCTACCCTTTTTGAAGAGGATATGAGCTAGCTTTATTGTGCTTTTAGTGAGCACGTACGAGTTCACCAGACCACACAGCGGCGAAGTCCATTTCCGCCCTGCGATGAATGCCACCACGGTGGCTTGCGCCTGGTCCACAAAGTGGTGTCCGTGTAGAGTTCTGATCCCAGCTGATAGCGAGAGCGTGGAAGTGCGGCCGGGTTTGCCTATTTGCCAGGTGTCCGCTTCCTCTACCTCCCGTTCAGAGCAAACAATTACATAGCGTGAGTGCGGGCGGAAAGCGCGTTATGTGCAAAGAGAGGGCCGGGGGTCGGCGTGGGCGGTCCCTCGCCCCTCCGATTCTGGTTGCGTCCGTCTCGATCGATCGCCTACGTTACTATCATCGAGGTTCGACCCTCGAATTCGACTCATTTCGCTGTGCTTCGCAACACAGCCGCTTGCAGACGGTGAAATCGCTCTGCTCACCTTCTTGCCAGCTAGCAGACTTTGTCGTTTGAGTCGTTTCGTTGGTCGTAAATCCTCGCCGGCTCGACGCACCCGACTGACATGTCAGATTTAACTCATCGTCCGGCCGAACGTCGTATACATTATCGTGTATTCATTAGGCGACGTTCGACGATAAATTATTTTTGATTCAATTTGTATCGTCTGTCTGTCGCAATCAGCGGCCTGTTCACGACACGCATGGTTGCCGCAATTCTTGTCTTCACGCTTCGTGGCCAAATCCTCATTTCCATACGCATTCCTGCGCCAGTTACGTACACGTTCTTACACTGATGATTATGACCTTCGATTTTGTGTTCCTGCTTTGCTGTTGGGTTCTGACTGCATTCGCTTCGTTGTATCCATGGAAACTTCTGGAGGTCTTGGGAGTAACGCGATTTGTTGCCAATGGTGGCAAACGTTTCCCGTAATCAATTCTTAGAGGACGCCGACCGGTTCGTGCAAATTATTTGAATTTCTGGAAACTCTCAAGACGATGGTGGATGTACATTCGAGCTAGTGTTTTTTGTTAGTTTTACTCTTCAGTTTCTGTTTTCCATTAAGAGGAAGAGAGGAGCAGTTTTAAGGGGAGCCGATTGTAAGTAGTTTCTGACGAGTAAGCAATTACTAGGCGGAAGTTAATAGTGAAGTTTATGACCTTGAATTTCATTATCATTATCTTGACGTGTTCTTCTGAGTGAAGTGACCGCAGGGTAAAAATTTATGGAATTAATTCGGAAACTATGCTCTTCAATTTTGATCGCTCATTCCCAAATAGTGAGCGCAAAGGAGCACGAAATAAGATACGATATGTAATTGACAGAGAAGCGTGCTCGGAAATGTTTTATCTGAACAGTACTAGAGATTAATTTTTGGCGTGACATCGGGTCAATCGCGCCCGCGATTCGTGTAATACACCGCTGATCCTAAACTGTTGTTTGGATTGACCGGCAGTTTTTGTTCCAAACACCCTAATCGTGCAGTGCATTCCAGATGAGGGAAGTCTGAATGGAGGAACGCCTCATGAATATTCCCTAACTTCAGTTTGCCTGGGACCTTCGTGCTTCCGCCATTCCAGATTTCTGGCTCATCTCTTGAGATTAAGCCTCATAATTTGGGATCTTCTTCTCGTAACTCTCTCACCGTTGTTTTCCTTATTATTGGAAAGGTTGTCGAGGAAAATTCACAATCACGTACAATTAAAGTGGTGTTTTGACATATTCATACCAGAGAAGTAAATAAATTATACGAAACATTCGAACGGACGAAGAAAAAGCCACAAAGCTCAGAATATTCTTGTAAATTGAACTGTGTGAGTTTAATCAATTTTTGCCTCCAGTTTTCGTTGCATTCAAAAATTTTCTCTTTTCTCAGTTCGTCCTCTCAGTTTCAAGTATGTGATTTTCGTACAGTGCACGTGCATATTTCCGGTGTCCGTTAACGATGGTCACTAGCCGCTTCCTCCAATGCCATTGCCACATACCACCTACAGCATCTTATCACTATTCCCTGCGCTATCAGTAATGTTGTTCGAGGCATGCGTAGTCGCGTTCCGTTGGATTCAATGTTGCGGTCGTACCCCTGCCCCTTCTTCTTGGATATTTTTACCCCTGTCCCTTGTTCCTGGATCTTTTCTTGCAGCATCCAAGGCAGGGAGACGTGTTAAAATTCAGGATTTCCTGCGCTGCTTCAGATGCAATGGGTTTATGCAAATTTCGTGGTCTGCTCCTCAAGGGAGAAATACGCTTGTACGTATGGATACCTCGTTCGAGTTGTGCTGCTGCACCTCGTACGAGGCGCTGTCCTCGGCTGCAATTATCCGCGGGGCGAACCAGATTCGTGCGGCCTCGAAGCGCATGTTGTTTTTCACACCTGAGAGAACGCAAATGGAATTTTTTCTCCCAGCGTCTCACCTGCCTCATCCGTCTCAATCGTCACTCAGTTCACGTCTTGCAAACTTATGCGTCATTTTGTGACGTGACCTCAGTCCCGTGTCCCCCTCCCCCACCCCTGGTGATCATCTTCTTCCCACATTGTGGCTAACCATAATGGGGCGGAATTGTTCGCCTGCGCGTCGGCTCTGAGTCACACACGTGATGCGCAGGTGCCGTTCCGGAAAGAACGACAATTCATCACTGGCGACGCCCGGAATTTCTTCACATATGGATTCACATCAGTGCAAATGCGTCGACTGTAGTTATGCTACATGGGGCCAGGTGTCGGTTGTGATGGTCGTTTAGCTCGTTATTACCGTCGACACTTCATCGCTTAACGCATGAACTGTCTCACTCCCACACTTGGTGTTTTTCCTAGTCCCTAAACTTCCCAATATCATAACGTCATAGTGTTTATGCGCGAAATTCGTTGATGTGTCGGCATTTTGACCCGTTTGGTCGCATGTTGTTGACTCTTGCGTTGGTTCCGAGTTTTTACTAACCGATCTCTTCAGAAATTCCACGCCAGCCAAAGCGCCTGATTTGATAATCGAATCTGACCCATCGTAGGTGACCGTAGTTCCTGTCCCTATTATGAAAACCGTGAACAATCAGGGGAAATTCCTTGTAGCACGTGATAAATAGCAGTAGAAGTGGCGTTACAAAGAATCACCGAACTAGGTCGATTTCACTGACCGCAACATCTTTATATCCTTTGCGGTTGCGTCCGAACGCGTAATTTTCCTGGTCGTCGAAAGGGATGACGCGATTTTTCGCTTTAGCTCGGCAACTGATCTCTGATTTTAACTTCTTCGTAAGGAGCCACATGCTTCCTACGATCCTGACGTGAAATATCTAATTCCTGGGATGTGACGGATGCTCAGATTAATGCATATCTAATGTTGACGTCGTGTTTTGAACGAGTTCTCGTTTTTGCCATGCTTCATCTTGATGCTCTTCCCTAGAAGTTTTCCCTGTGACTTTGCCTTGGCCCTGAACAATATAGCTGCTCGTAATCCCTTTGAGGTCAATAATTTCTGATGGAAAAAACCATCTCAGGGCGTCTGCCCATCTGTTCATTCCGTTGCTTGAAAAAGAGGCCTTCCCTTCGCCACAACGCAGATGGGAAGTGTCAGGCTTTTTTCCTTTATGGGAACTCTTCTAATGATTGCTGTCATTTTCCGGATTTTGTGGGCCAGTTAGGGAGGGGATTATGCGTTCCGCTATTAAAAAGTCGTTTCGCTACTTTGCAGCCAGGTGAATTTGGTGGAATGCAATTTGTTAGAGTAATTAAGTTTTGCTAAACTTGTTCTCCTTGTTTTCTAGAAGATATGAATGAAAGTATGAAGTGATACAATATATAAAAGCGCTCCTCAAAGCTTTGCTTTCATTCTTCGTTTTTCTTTCTGTCGTTTATTCTATCATAGTGTTTTCAATTTTTTAAAATTTGTCTCTCAATATGCAGAATTTCTTAAAACTATCTCAAGGTCCAGATAGTTTTTGCAACGGATCATTCCATATAAGTTTTCTCATGAAAACTTCCCTATTTCTCATGCAAATGCCACATTTTTGCAAAATTCTTTGTGGATTGGTAGGTTTATAATTCATTCTTACGTTATGCGCTCAGTCCTTCACAATTGAAGCCGTTACGATAGATATTGGCGGAGAGATGAAGGTCTGAGAGGGTGCACTGAGTCAGGATATCGAGAATTCCGGGCACATAACCACATTTCGAAACGAAAGCTGAGCGCTTCTCTTTTTGGATGCCTAAAATTCTGCATATGTGACATTTAACTGTCGTGTCTGTGGCTCCGGAGTCTTCAATTTTGTCTTGATTTAAACTGTGTTTCAATTCGCTAATTTCTAACCATCCACCTGATTTATTATTTTAATTAATTTGTATTTTAACTCCATTCCTCATCCAAGTGAAGTATTCTGTTCAACTGCAAGCCGAGTGAATCGTTGAGTTTATAGTTTTATTTATCTACTAATTGTAGCTACTGTGCTATAACTACCTTCTTCTTTAAGTTCCTCCGTTGAATTTTAGTTAATAGTACGGCTTTTGATGCCACACCTTTACAGGGGTGTATTAGATGAATAAATAAGTAAGTAATGTAACGTTTTTGAGACTTTTTTGGATCGTTGCACTTATAAAGCCTCAATTTATCCTTTGCATCAATTCCGGAAGCTTTCCTAGCATCGTGATGCTGCAAAATATCGCCCACCAATGTTATGGAAATTATTATCCCAGTGAAATCCCCCATGGCGTTTTCAGAATGAATGGGCCGTTCCTTCCGCGTTTCGTTTTTTTCCTTGGAGTGACGTGCACGTCTCTCAACACCATCAGTTTTCCCAGCAATTTGGGCAGAGTTATGTTTTGCGTTTCCTGTGAAGTTTCATCGATATTGCTATTGCACGTGTCATTTTTCGAAGGGCGAAAGTACAGAGGCGTTCAAAAAACGTGCACAACAACTCTACACCTATCAAAACTCTAGGTGCAAGAATCTCGTCCATTTTTGTGCCACGCCCCCTTGGCATTCCAACCATCCACCTGACTGAAAAACGCTGAGGTCACGCTTTTTTTTTGCGGCAAGGGTAACCGGCGACGCAGCGCCAAAATCCAGCAGCCATTGTGTAGTGATCATTTGTCCACTGCATTGTGCATTTGTAGCAGCAATAGTGATTTGTGCTGAATATCGAGTTGATTCAGCGTAGCGATGCGGGCCGTGTACAATGTCGTCGTCGCCGCTGTGGGCATCGTTATTTAACGTCTTCGGAGCAGATGATTCAGCGTAACTGAATCATTTTACGTTGGTTTAGGCTGACGCTGCGGCGTCGGCGCTAAATGTGCCGGCATTCTGGTTTGTCAAAGTAATGCGGGGCGTTTGCTGTCCCCGGGGAACCACCCAGAGGTTTGCACTGCAGTCGACGAGCGTTGAGTGGCGAAATCCTGGAACTGCTAAGTGGCATGGACACTCGGTGACCACCTCGGCCTTTTGAGAACCCATTTCGTGTGGTTTATAAAGTGCATCGTGTGCGAATATCGAATTACATGCGAAACTCGAATTTTCATGGAGAAATGAAACCAGGGGAACGTCAATCATCCTGGATGAAGCCATTTAACATGCGAGCGTCGTGGATTGTCTACCTCGACGAATTTTTCTTTCTCTTCAGGGAAAGCACTTGAATGCCTTGCCAGGAAGCAATCCACATTAAAAATAGATCAATTTTAAGCCGTAGATCTTCTCCAGAATTTGTGGTGGCGTTGCTGTTGGTCTCAAAGGTTCCGTTGTGGAACAATTTCAACGTTTCTGTTCACTTTATTTCTTTTATAAGTCCCGTTCGGAGTAAATTCCTGATATGACCTTTATTTCTACCCCAAGTTATCTTCCACTAGCTTCCGGACTTTTTTGAAGATTAAGCTCTACAAGAACTTTGCAAGGTATGCCATGGTATGGAAGGAATTCCCGACTCACTCTCACTCAATTTTGATTCACAATGGAATTTTTTCATTAATGTGACTCATCGATTTCATGTTCCAAGTTCTGAATCATCCCCAAACTCACCGCAGCTCCCTTATAAGGCTTCTTCTATTGTAGCTGCAGTTTCTGACGATTTCTTGCAGTTTTCCCTGACTACACTTTTATGTCGCAACGTTTCTGATTCTTCTTTTTCGGCGTGCCTTGCGAGGTAACTAAGTGAATGCCCTTGTTAGTATTGCGTGTAGAAATAAATATAAATTTCATAGCGTTGCATGTAGCGTCTTGATGTTTTGCTTAGCTGGTTTCATTTTTGAAAAAAAAAACTTGTTAGAAGTTCTTCAACACCAGTGCTGGCATCTGCTATGATTCTCAAGATTCTCTGGATCTATAGCCGCTGAAATTTTGCCTTTCACTTTTTTTAAGCGCATTTACTCTATTGATACGAAGGCGTAGACCAATGCCGATACAAATTCACAGGCAAATCAGCCACTCTTCTCCTGCATTCTTCTTTCTCCTTTGTGTAATCACATTATAAAATAAGTGAACTCCATGTCCTCATGGTAAAACCTGGGCATTTTCTCGGATGATTTTTTCCCGGCATTTTGTTTTTTCGTGGTATTTTCCTGTCCCAGTAAAGAATTTCTTTTTACAACCTTTCACGTTTACAGCAGGAAGAACACATTGAAGATATAACATAAGTATTATACGTACAAGGTGGAGAGTCCCCTCGAGGACCTCTAAAATTGTTAACACCTATTAATAGACACAGCAAAGACATACCGGTATTTTCAATTACTTATAATGAGTTTTTTAAAACCTTTCTGAGGATTGAGTTTTGGGACCTTTCTGAGCTTTTTGTGCGTTTTTGTGCGTTTTTTTAACGTTTCACCCAAATTATTAAAAAGTTGGGATTTGTTTTGAACCTTTTGCATTCTTTTGAACCTTAGTTTTGTACTCTTGATAGGCGAAACTAGCGCACTTCACTGCTAGTAACTTAGAAAAACGCTCGAACAGGCTTGTGGTTCGGCCTCTTTGTGGCGGGGTCTGACTGACTGACTGAATGCCGACGCCGTCGGCCGTCGCCCCGTGCTGAGGCGTCGCAACCGGTCTGGTTGGTTAACCGATGATAATGTGATTGATTTCTACAGCACCTGCCATATTTCGACACTCACAGTTACCTTTTTGCTACTCGAGTACGACGCAAAAAACGCGCATCGGGGGGTCATTGTGTTGCTCATCGTTTGCACTTTTTGAACGTCTGCACCATGCTGTGCTCGGGTATTTTCGTCCAGAGTTCAGTGTGCTGTGCTCAGCCCGCGGTCGCATCCAGTCGGCCCGCAGTCGGTCGCGGCTCATCCAAACACGCTGCTGCCGTCGACGCTGCTGTCAATGCACTTTTGTGTAATTATTTCTATTGTTATATTCCAGAGATGGCGAGAATTCCGCTTTTTGTTTCCTTGCGTTCGTCCATTTTGTATACATTCGCTGCGCTGCTCTCATTTCGTACATGAGAGGAAAAAAAAACCTTTTTTTTTTTTGGAAAAATTTCCTTAGTTCAGTACTTTTTGAAACCCTTAACGGATCCAGCTTTAGATAGTATTTCAAAAAATTCCATTATATCTTCTTGAGTACTTCACAGCTATAGCCTAAAGATTTCCATTCTATTTTCGTGAATGCGTCGCCACCGAATAGAAAATTCTATTAGTGGCGGTGGTGCCCAGTCATAGAACCACGGAAGCATATTTCGTCTTGGATTTGGGGGTCCAATTCCATTTCTTCATATTTTATCAGAGATGTGTTTACAACCACGGAAGTCGCTGAATTATACTTGTTGTAACTGTCACAACAGCCTGAGTTTCATTGGACTTTCTGGATCTCTCTCTGCCTCTGCAAACTACAATTGAGAGGGATTTTAAAGTTCTAAGTTCATTTCTGAGAACTATCCAAGAGTCATGCAGTTATTGCATCTATCTTCGGTACTATTTATTCATTCATCCATTTACTTATGGAATGCACTCAAGGTGTTCTTCACCAGGAAGTAAAAAAGCGAGCAAATGACGCGATGAACTTGAGGAACAAACGAGTAAGAAGTAGTACAATACATCGTGAATTTTTGAACAGAAATGAAAGTTATTGCTAATTAGGGTAGTGTTAATGCAAAATATGTAGCTATAGCATTAGTCATGCCTAAGGTTTAAGAGCACATCCAAGAAGCCTTTTCTTCCCGTGTATAATTGTTTCCTCTGCAGAACATTTGCTGCTGCGTTGTTGTTAGGTTCCACATCAGTAACCCCGAATGTTCCAGTACAATTTCTTGCTGAATTCGTCGCTTGAATTTTTCACGTATTCTCTCGTCACGCTCCCGTCTTCTTCCGTGTTGGTGTTTGCGCTATCCACCTCAAAAACCAGTTGATATTTTCTAGAATTCTCTACTCCTAGCAAACTTCCATCCTTATTTCCAGTAGTACCCAGTCATTTCCAATAATTCGTGGATCGAACTCAAACGTGGACCTTACTGAATCTTAATACTATCATATAGTTCCAAAATGTAAAAGGGGCAGTAAGGCAGACTTTGTCCATGAACTAGGATAAGTGTGTACAAAACGGATTTGCCCGGCATGTAACTGGCTAACCATGACCTGATGAGCGCTCCCGTGTTCGTTTATGCACGTGCACGTATACCAGCTGTAAATTAATCAATGTTTTTTTCTGGATTCATGACAGATGCGATCGCTGGAGTAAGCTGTAACGCCCTTCACCTATCCATTTTTCTTGGCTTTTTGTTTGACGTTCTTATATCCAAACATTCTTTAGATATTTGCCACACCAGCATGGTCCTTAGGGATATGCTTGAGGGTCTATCCTACGTCATTGTTGATAGAGAACTTTTTGTTTACTTTTGCTATATTTCTCTAACTACTGCACATGCATAGTTACGACCGAATGAAAACCGAATAACTTAATTAATGGAGTTATTGATTCACTACTCGAAGCAGGAATTTTGCATGTTTAACTAAAAGAAATTTCTAAATCTGCTCTTTCCATTGCTCAAGGGTTGTACTTCTATCCGTTCTTTGAAGACCTCGTATTTCAATTGCAACGGCAATCGAATTTTCGAATTCGAATACATTTTGCTTATTATTTGATCCTGAATATAATAATTACCCCGTATATATTTGAGCATGTGGTGTGCGACGCATTTTTTTTTTTGAGAGAATAGTACAACGGCTATGTATATCATTCATGTCACATCTGTCACTGTTGCATCAAATAAACTATGTGAAGTTAATTAAGCAAGAAGTACAGGGTGGGCCATAAGTTATTGTACAACGTTATTTCTTTACCAGGCACCCATATTTTGTCCTGCTCGTCTCTCGGCCGAATAGAGAAATGTTCAAAGTATTTCCGAGGTAAGACCTGGTTCTGCAGGAAACTTTTGCTTTTGCTTTGGAGCAGTTGGCCTTGAAACGCGTAGAAACGTTGTTGTGACAATTTTTCTTACGAAATCCATGAAATCTTTGAGTAGAGCATTATTGCTCAGATGAATCTTAAATCGCAAGAAGTGCACTTTCCAAAGAACTTGCAGTTTTCCACGAAAACGCACTATAAGAAACATGGGAGAGGAAGAAAAAACATGGCCACTCCATCTTCCAGTGATAGCCAATTTTCACCTAATTTGCTTTCTAGAAACTTTTTCACCGGAGAAGTGGGCAGCAACCAGTGAGTGAGTGGTTTGATTTCAAACCAGATTAGAAATCCTATAAAATGGCTTTGTCCTCACATAAATAGGCTTGGGTGTGAACCAAGTGTAACTTTTAAAATTTGGGGCCTGGTTTTTTCATACAGGCAACTTTTGGACAGCCTCACTCTCTACTCTTATCAAGATCGATCTAAAGTGGATTTTGCATAATTGTCTCGTAATCACCATCAGAAAACTTTTATCAAAACCTGTATTTTTTGCTGTTTTGCTTAAGAATTGCGGGCTGAATCAGTGCATTCGGCCGCATCGAAAACCTAGATTGAATGTTTACGCTATTCCTAGTATTTTTTTAGCTATCTCGCAAGCCTCGTAGGCATGTTTGTGATTGAAAAATAGTTCAAATCTAGCAATATGAAATATGACTTAGCCTAGGGAAAAACATGTTGCTACTGCGGAGAAGTAAGCCAGCAAACGATGTAGAACGACCTATGGCTCACCCTGTACATCACAAAACTATCGAGTATTCCATATGTAACTTATTATTCTATACGACTAGATTGAATATTATATCCGCTACTATTGAATTCTAGTGAATTCTAGACAGGATAGTGAGAATCTGATAAGTTGTGCTACACTGAAGTGCTACTGGTTTCTCAGCAGTTCCTAGCATCGGCCTGGTTTTCTCCCCAAGCTTCTGGATGTTTCTATCGAAGTATCAAGTTATTTATCTCCGGAGCATGAACGGAACTTCCATTTATTAGAGCGATAGTCGTTCAAAAACCTCCAGCTGGTATTCCATCTCTCAAGGGTAGTCAGTTATGCTGTGGAGTTATCAGTTGTTTGTTGGAATCCCGAAATCCCGATTTCTGGTGTTTGCTCTATGTGCTCTATGTGTACTCTCCCTTTTTGATCGCTTTCACATGAGCATTTACTTATCTCCACCAGTATAGCTACCAGGGCAGATGTCCTGATCTTTGCTGCTTCCACTCCTCTAACTAAGCAGTCGTACTATATTTGTCGTGACGGCGCTGGGCGTGTGAGAAAGAGTGCGCGAATTCGATTCGCAAGCTTTGTTTTCGCAAGCACAGAGTAGTCTTGCTTGTTATCCGTCCTCAGCATGCAGTAGATATCGACAACTTCTCTCAGGATACTCTCTGGATAGTCGTCGGACCCGATCCGAGAACTCAGCTGGCAGCAGCTGACCGCTGTTGCTCTGACGTGCACTGCATCTCGCTCTTATTCCCAGCTATTTTGCTTTGCTTTTATTGAGTTATTCAGCTGTTGGTTCTCTGGATGCTGAACTTTGTGCACGTCACAGACGCGGAGTGCAAATCCTTTGAGATCGAATAGAGGGAGGGGGATGGTGACACAGTCGCCATAGTAGTGTCTGTAATCGTGTTGACCTATCGGACGGATTAGGCTGGATTCGTCTGGAAATTAGGATTCTAACTGTTACAATTCTTGAAAAGATCTGAGGGGCTGATGAATCCACCTCTTCCCTTCCATTAGGAGGTGGCGACGTGAAGTCGTGATATTGGTGGGACCTAATCATTTTTGTTTTCTTGAATTATTTATTACATGGGTTGGACATCTGTTCCTCAATTTATTGTTCTTGTTTTTGGTATTCTTTTAGTACTATGATATGAGCGTGTAAATGTTTATAAAAGCCTCTGTGCCTTAACTAGTGAAGCAATACCTGACATTTCATTTTTTTAAATACAATCCTTGAACTTGACAAGTGATAGGAACGTTTAACTTTCCAACGAAACGACGTGATATAATCGTTATCGCTGAACCTGTATCGAAACGAGAGCGGGGTTTCACGGATTGTTCAAGCATATTTTTCCAGTTACTTGCTTTCCATCAAAGGAAAATGAATTTTTCTTTGGTTGTTCATACGACCGGAAGACTGTAGAATTATCTTCCTTTTAGTTCTTTTTTTTTTGCCGAGTTGTGGCTGTCAGATTTCTGGAAGAATCTTGTGGTTATTCCGCATTTACATGAGCCGGCTCATGACTCAATACTATCCACACATAATAATAAGAAAGAGGATCCACTGGATTTCATAGCATTAACAGTTGCCCGGTTACTGCGCGACGACAAACAGCGGCTCAGACAAAATCCAGGCTTTTCTGCATTTTCCTCATAATATATCCGAGGCGTTTTCTTCAGGAGATTTTACTTATTTTACTGGTCACATCGCTAGGCCTCTTTGGAGCCAGTACGTCCTAACGGCCTCGCTGGATCTGGCTTCTATTATTGTTCCCCTTTGAAGAGAGAAATCTTACAAGACGTCCACGGATACTGTGGGTGGGAAATACAGCGGGATTTCCATCGCCTCAGGTGCTAATCGCCTCATGGCTGTTGTTACGGTAACAGAGCTAACGGCGAGGCGTGTATATGCGTGTGAGTGAGGCAAGTCGCCCCCCTCTCCGTTCACTTACTCCGCCCAATTTCTTTGCACACTCTCCATGCGTCTTCCCCTCACCGTAGGTGCTCTTTCTGCTACAGAATTTTGCTCCCAAATGCTCTTCTCATAGTCAACAATCTTGCATTCATTCGGGCTTCTCCCCAAGTTTTATGGGTGTGGCTATGTTCTCTCCGCGGCCCTTTCGAAATCGCCCTCTTTTTCTTCGTGTTCGTTTGCCTTCGCCACTTTGTGACTGTGTGGATAATATTGCTCGATCTGGATATGTATTCATCGCAAATCACATGTACATCTGCTTATTCCCCTGTATTTCAGCCATGACGGTGGGTAACCTGCTGGTCGTCAGCTTGTTAATCCCGTTATCGACCGCCTCGTATATAAATGTGAGTGTTTTATTGTTGTTCTGTGGATATAGCCAGGGTTTTTTGCTTTGCAGCCATTTCAAGAACTGCTTTCTGCTAGAAATCGTACTTAAATTTTTTTTCTGGCGCAGTTGTGGACAAGTTAGCCGTGAACACTTGGGAGATGCCCATTTCGAGAAGAATTTTATGGGTGACGAGGGTTTCAATGTTGAATTCCGCTTTGCTAAGAAGTTTGGTGGCGAAACTGCTCTGTATACATTCGATTCCTTGAAATTTGAAACTTTAACTCGTTCGAAATCCTCACTCATTAGCCCTTCTGAAACAGCTCCTCTTCTGCACAGAACTTTCGATCCTCTTTACTCAAATCCATAAGTAATCCTCATTTTTTTTGGATTCGAGTAAGGCTTCACTTTTAGGATTTTTAACTTCTTTTAGTTACTTTCTTTCGGAGCCGAATACACTCAATACCTCTGAATCACTAGGAACTCCCAGAACCCACTTCCGGGGGGGGGGGGGGGGGTGGGTTTCATAAATTTTTAATGTCTGCGACACTATTAGTCACCTTCTGGCTTCCTCGTACATCCAGACAGGCTTCGCCTTCCCAGACTGCTTCTAAGCCAATCTGCCTTCATTTCCTTGTAGTTTTATCCTTCATCGCAAAGTGCAGTTTCTTTTGCCCATATCCATTTTGGTGCTGAGAGCTTTTGATGTTCGACGACGTTTTTGACAGTTTTTATGTTCGAAAGCTCTCGAAAACGAATGCCGGTGAAATTCTATCGGTTTCCTTCGGCGAAAGCCCACCTATGTTGCACTTTCCGGTGGAGAATACTGCGATACTTCAGCAGTGAAATGGAGAATATTGCCGCTATGTAGCTCATTCATCTGAATATCTCCAGCTTTTTTTTGAGTTCTCTTGAGCCCCCCCCCCCCCCTATCATGCCCTCTAATCTCCATCCATATCTGGGATTGATTTTTTTGGAAAAAAAAATGGCTCCACGATATCGCTTCCCAGACGTATTTGAAAGGATAGCTCTGTGCATCTTTCATTATCCGGGAACACGCAATGATATCGGATGTCATGCACAATTTGCTGGTCGGTGCCGGCATGTGCAAATGTCGCTGCAGCACTGGCCGGCCACATCCAGCCTGCTGACTGTGCGCGCACGCACATCGCCTGGATTTTATTACACGAGGTGGAAATAGCATTGATGAGGCCATGAATTGCCGCCTCGGCAAACTTCATAACGTCCGCAAAGTCGCGTCGTGGCCGTCGGACGGGGCGCGATTGGGTGCGCACGACAATGATTGCATGTGGCGCGCGTATAGTGTTTGACGGGGGACCGCCGCGGTGACATTTGATTTCGACCGCAATTTCGCGTCATTTTTTGCGCGCGATTTTCAGCACTATACACTCGCGTCGCGCGGCGCTCCATCGTCAACGCGCGCCCCATAGTTTTCCGGTTTGACGCCACGCAGATTGTGATTGAATAAGCTGTCGCTTGCCGCAGCATCGAGGATGGCAATTTCCGTTCAGCGCCCCGATACACAACGTGCACTTTAGATAATTTGCCACGTTTCGGGCGCCTCGATGCGCGATGCCGGACGGGTGGCGCGGGCTGGGCGCTTTTTCGCGGACTCAACGCTGCTCGGCCGCGCCTCAGTCGCCGCCTCAGCGCTTGGGAATAATTAGAGCACTATTTCGATGGATGTTCGGAAACTTAGCGGTTGCCGCCGTTGTTCGAACTGAATGCGCGCACAAATAGGCCGGCAGGAACTCTGCAGCGCGGCTCAGCGCCGCTTTGCAACTCAAGTAAGCAGCGGTGCTTGCGAAACGAACACATTCGCACGAGTTCCGGATGCTTAGCCTTTTTCGTGGATCTAGCAGAAGAGTTTTCTTGCTGCACGATTCGCATTCGGCTTCAAAACTGGTTCAGTGCCGCCTCAGAATCGAGGATCACCAAGCGGCTAAACAGCTAAGCAGCAACCTCAGCGTGGGCTATTAGTTCTAGTCGTCATCCACAGTTCTTAGGTGCTAAGCACTTTCGCTAGATGTCTATTAAAGCCCCTCGTTCGTCAGCGTTCACCGTTCCAATATTGGGTGCTTAGTTGCGGTTGTAATCCTAGAAAATCCGGATCTGTGCCAGGCAGAGTATTAGGGATATTGCATAATGCAGTTCGGAGTAATCAGCTGATTGCCGCGTTGATAATCCTAGATGGCTGAAAAAAATCAGCAAGCAAAGGATTATCACTGCAAGGAGCTGTTTATGGATTATCCATAAAAATTCTGGTTTTGTGAACATCTAGAGCCTAGCATCGAGAAAAAAGCCTAGAAAAAGATTATGCTCAAATGTGTTCAAGTTTACTTAGCATAATTTAAAATTAACTGTTGGAATGTTGATACTCTAACGGTGTGATTAAAATAGGAAAATGCCTTTGAACGCATAAATTTTTGATATTTTCAGTAAATTTGTATGTTTAAAGTTCAATGTCACAATCTACTGTATTTCAGGGTGTGTCGGCAAACGTCGATGGATCGTCCACGAAAAAGCACGAAAAATTCGTACCACTAGTAGCATTTGAATGTGGATATCGTAACAAGTATATGCATGAAGATGGTGTATGGGTCAGCGACGAGAATCGGTATGCAACATGTTTGAGTGGAAAACTGGACATCCTGAAGTACTGTAAGAAGGTGAGTGTCGGATTCGCTTAGCAGTTTCCTCTGCAGGCACCTATTACGTAGCTTCCTGGATAAGCTGTCCAAGCAGGATGTGTTCGCTCTTGCGTAATTCATGGATTTACCTGCGCTGCTTCCGGCTTTGCCTGGATTCCCAGCGATCACTGAGTATTTGCTTCAGAATCGGGCTTAGATCCCTACATGAGCGAAAAACATGTTTATGTACCGTTTGAGGGCTATCTAATGATATTTTGAAATGGTCGCTCTACGAAAATTCGTACTAAACCTGTACGTAGCAAGTTCCTGTGCGTCGTACACACACCACCCAGTGAGTTAATGCAGTTGGCTTGGTCTGCGAGGCCGGATGCCTGGAAGACGCCACCGCGACCGCCGCTACTGCTGCGCTGGGAGTGGAGTGAACGCGCGTATACCCCCAGGGGAGTAGTCCAGCACTCGTTCCTCAAGTCCAACAAGCACTCGCATGTGTCGGCTATGCCGAGTTACGACGGCACATGTACCGATATGTCCACACATGGACCCAACCGAGGGATATCCAGAAATGCACGCCTTCCGACGAATAAGCAGCACGACACATCACTAGTACTGATGCGCAGCAAAACACAACAACCACTATCTCAAAGAAGCGAATCCCCTTGGACCATCGTTATTCCAAGCATTCATCATAGGCGTTCGCCTCGTGCTGACATGTTTGTTCTTGTTTTCTGGATTTATGAACATAAATCAATTGCTTGGCAAAGGCAGATTCCTTGAATTTGTTTCAAGGATTTGTGCTCTTTGGTGCGTTAGTAATTATAGTTGTGGTCGTTCTCCTCAAAAAAAAAGCTTTCCTGGCACTTCTCATCCCAGCGTTCCACAACTCCTCATGTTTGATCCACGTCACACAAATATCCATTAACAAAATCGCCCCAGTGTTTCGAGAATCCTCCACGAAAATCCCCTAGCGCGTGATCCAGCTTCTCGCTTCTTCGGCATCAGTGGCGGATTGACCTTTACACCTAAGCCAGCGCCATTCGCGGAAAAAATGAGCTAGGATTGCTTATGAGTTTTTCCTAGGCATGCAGGACTTAGCCCGGATTCGAACGTCTACTGGAGGATTCTTTTCGTAGATATGTGAAGGGAAAAACTTTTTGGAGCCGATGAAATTCGCGGTTTGGGAATGTTTATAACGTTTTAAACTCTGGATTTTCCTGGAAATGTATTGGGTAACGCTGGTTAACGTTGATTCATCTCGCACTCGTTTTCGGGCAACAGTGATTATTTTGTTGACCCTATTTCCTCGAGAACGTGTCAACACCAGTGTTTTATTGGGGTGAAATTTGTCAGTTTTTGGTGACTCATTGCATTCGAATATGAATTTTTTCCACGTACATAGCCAAACATGGTCTCATTTTCCAAAATATGTGAGGGAGAAATAGCAATAGGGATTCTCACTATGGTGTCAGAAGTGTTCAGAGTTTGTCTTCCAGGTTCTCAGACCACATACATACTCTCCACTATCAGGCAATCCTTCCCGTAAAGGGCCCATAAAATCAGCAAACCAGCCACGTCATTGTGTTATTTCACTGGTGTAACTAGTTGCTTTTACAGTTTGCCACAGGGAAATGGGTTTGTTTTGGCAGCAGTAGCTTGCAAAACTCTTGGAGTGCTCCTCGATGCCATTGAATGTCCAGGATGGTTTAGAGCCTCCAGAATCCGAGTCAATAAACTGATCCAGGCGCAACCACCACCTATAACGAGCTTTTTATTGGCTGCAGAATGACGAAAATTGCCGTCTGTGGCGCTCGTGAATTCTTTCACGTGCACAATTTCCGTGCGCGCGCTCATTTTTGAGGATTGGAAGTTTAGCGGTGACCTTCGGTGTGCAGATTGCTGTGTATTTAGCAGAATCCAAAATCTATCCATAAATTATACCTTAGGAGATTGTGAACTGTTATAATTCCCGATAGGGAGGATGACTTGGGAAAATAGGTGTTTAAATGCAGAAAAAACTGTTGGTTGTGATTTCGCGGATGGGTTTTGTAGAGAATTTCCATGGATTTTCTCGTTTCAGGCTTATCCAAAGCTCAACATCACGAATATTGTCGAGTATTCACATGAAGTGGCCATCGAGAAGTGGTGCCGCGAAGAGGGTACGCCTTGCAAATGGACACACACCGTTCGACCATACCAATGCATAGGTACGTAAAATTGCGTTTTTTGAGGGGAATTGTATGTCTGCCCTTGGATTGCCCCAGTTATCCCGGTTGCCCTTGAATTTCGTGCGATCTGCAGTCCTCTCTGCGTAAAAAACGTTTTTGGTTCTTCATTCGCCGTTATTTATCATCCCTGTCATGGGGCATACATTATAGGTTGTTTTTGCTTTCAATGACGCAATTATCTCCTCTTTTTCGTCGTTGGTACGGTGAAATTCTTATCAGACCGGAAAATACGTTGATTTTATGACTCACATATTTGATGCGAAAATGAACGGCGGCAGTTGTTTGCGGTAATTTGTGAGCGGATGCAGAAACTATCGACTATGCACTGTTGACAGAACTCTAAGAGAAATCCCGACTTCTTGGAATTATCCGGAAGCGTTGGTAAAGGAGCATTAGCGAGAATACTTCGAAAAAAAGTGTCGTTGCTATCGCATTGCTGGTTTGATTCTCTGCAACGCTTCAACGGTTGGTTGCTGGGCTGGATTGTGATTGGCTGTCGCACAAGGCTGTGATTGGTCGGATAGTGAATGGTTTTTTTTGTGTTTCTTCCTCCTTCAAAATGGGCATTGTACGACAAGGAGCCAACCAGTAGCAATCCCTGTAAACTTAGTCTAAGACAAAATTTATGAGGTTTCTCGATTTAAGCTTTATGCAGTATGTCGTTTCAAGCAAATGTTTTTGTAAAGTTGCCCTATCTTTCAGCTTCAGTGAATATCACCTCCTAGAAGCAATAAAGACCATTACTTACATGTTACATATTGCACTACAACTTAGTTGATTTAGAAGAACATGATCACAGGGTTCCAGGAAATGATTACCACTGTGCGTTTCCCATGCCCCAAGAAAGTGATGAATGAAAATTATGAACTGGGCAAAATCTGATCAGGAATTTCTGTTGATCTGCTTCAAATATTCTCAAAGTACGAGATATCTATACGATTTTCATCTTTACATACTTTTTCTTAGTCGAACTTGTATCCGCCAGTGAAGAATCTCTGAACTTACCTAAACTCAAGAAAAATAGATTGAAAATATTGTATTTTTGATTTTGGATATTCCAATGGTAGTTTTCAGAAAGGGAGGATAAGAGTAGCTGCTCCCAAACACATTATCTATCACTTCATTTTCTGCTATTTACCATGCAATTATAGTGTAATTTCAAATAATTGGACAAAATCCGAGTAGAAAATCAAACTAAACCTATTAGAGGCTGCCTAGCAGTAATTTCTCCAGGAAGCTTCTACTAGAACTAGAGTAGAAATAGTAAACATGTCAATGCACTCATTATCCGGGATTTCAGAAGTGTGGTTCAGATACGAGCGAATTATGCAATTTCCCACGCATTACTACCTAATGTTTCACGTGTCTAAGCAGTATTTCGGCGAATGGGAGATGTCACATTAGCAAGTGCAATTGATCAAAACATGTAGTTCCGCATATTTCCTGGAAGATCCAGCAAACTCATTGCTTGGATTTGTAGCTAACAACTACGTTCTTGCTAACACATCTGTGCACTTGGAACTGCCCCTAAGTGCCATATTAGCTAAATGTATGCATCGATAAAGTCCTTCCGGAAATCTAGATGCTGTGGGATTAGGGTGGAAGCCAAATTTTGCTGGTGATTCCGTTATCCGTAAACAATCCATAAATTTTTGCCAGTCTTGGACAAGTGCTGAAAGGTGCTCGTTTGTTTAGCACTTCATGGCGGAAAGGGGTAATTATCGGGGCAATTTAGAGCTGTGGCAGCTGTGGAACGCTTTGCTAACGTTTATTTATGACATGACAAAATGTGACAGGAGGCTCCGGTTGCCACTGCGGTCCAGAATATTTCTGGATTTTTCTATTCTTTGAGCTGAAGACATGTTTTAAGGCACCTTGGATTCTGTACTTCAAGTAGAGCATAAAGGATTGTAGCCCTTATAAGAATTGAGGCCAGAAGTCCCTATGTTTGTTGGTGTTACAGTAACTAGGTTGTGTTTTACAAGTACAATATGTGAACAGCCATAGATTTCCCAGTGTCATTCCCTGCAACCGCTATTTCCATCCTGTGTCTCCTTGGAAACATCGCTATCAAGATGTAAAGTTCATGTTTTTAGCAGAACTCATCTTGTACCTCATTTTTTCCTCGGACAAGTGCATTCTACTCAGTGTAACGTGTTCAAAGTGTACTATGAATATGTTGTGGCGGTATTTTTGCGGCAAAGAAAGGGATGAGTTAGCGAGAGCAATCCATTCTGTCTCTACGACCTCCGTCCCAGTTAGGGATTATGGTCGTAGTCGTCGGGTGCAGCCGCATGCATGTGTTTTTGACAGCACCACATCACAAATAAAACGCAACGCGCTTTCTGTGAAGAAAGAGCCATTTCTGAATAGGGGAGATGGTGTTTTGTAGGACTAACCTAGAATGATAATGATAAAGACTACATCTTTCTTTTTGATCATTACTTCTATGAATACGAGCTCATTATTCGTGTTCGAATGCAGAAAAACTGGCTATGAAGCGAAATTAAAGTAGGAATGCGTTGATGGATTTGTGGATAATTTCCTGATGAGCAAGGGATAGGCAGCAAAGTGCAGCTATCGCTAATTTTACTTTATGACGCTTTTTTCTATGGCCCATATGTCTATGGAAAGTTTTCACTTGTGAGAAGTGTAAGGATATATCTTATATATCTAATATCTTATATATCAACACTGGCGAGACGAGGCGACAAAACAATGCTCAGCTAAGGTGCAATATATATAAGATATATATTATCATATAATATTATCACTTTCAGTTCTCAGGGCTTCAGGGTCATTGTTAAAAATAATATAATATAGTACATAAATATAATATAATACATAATAATGCATAATATAATATAATACAGAATATCTTAAGTGTGCTGACGAAATGAAAGAACTTCTTCAGAAGTAGATGCTGTAAGGTAATTACTCTGATCTCTGGAAGAAAATTCCAAACTCCAGAAATGTTCAAAGGTGCAGCCATTGAGCGATTTTGCAGCTGATCTCAAATTTCCATTCTTTCACTGAATAAAAAGTCCACTCCATAACATAACAATTTTTGTTTGCCATTTACAGGCATTTCCAGTATTATTGGCCGCAATGATCTTTGCAGCCATTGGTTCACGCGAGAAAATGGGCGTGTCCAAGCGCTGTAGGTACATAGGATCGAATAAAACTGAATAAATGAATAAAATCAATAATCCACAAATGGACTCAGAATACTCGAAGTTTTGAAAAGAACAGCCCACAGTCCTTCCCTGTTCTTTGGTGGAGTTGCATATACTGATCCCTCTTTTTGAAACATCCGAATTTTCGAATTGAATCGAAATCGAATATTCGAATTCGATTACATCCAATACCTTGCTGGGTCCTAACTAACTCATCTTCAACTTCTGAGTTTTTTTTTTACAATACCAAATCCAGAAACTGCAATGTCACTGAATCGAAATAGAAATGGGTTAAAACATCAACACCTTTCATGTTCAAGCTATTTCTGGAACGTGCTGTTTCTTCTTCCGAGCAATCCATAGTGCTGTCGTGTTCTTGCACATGCTGTTAGGTTTGCGTCATGAATGGTTTCGCAATGTTTGCTGTGCACTTTCAGTTCTCAGGGGTTCAGGGTCATTGTTAAAAAGTCGAGACAATCGGGCCAATCGATGGCCATGTTTACCGCTCTGTCTGTAATTTGAATCGCATCCACGTATTTTATCTTTGCACTGTATCAGACTGCATAAGCAATCGTCAATATTACAGCAAATAAACTGGTATAAAATAACGATAATAACAACTTCACTAATACCGATGTATTAATATTAGTAACTCTTGCAAGCTCTACAGTGGCTCACCTGAAGGTTCGGAATAAATAGAAATATCCTAGTTTGCCCAGGCCCCGGGTGGTCCTCGCATAATCTTTGACGAGGTTTTCCAAAAACGTTCCCAGCTCCAAAAAACTTCTGTCCAGTTTGAAGAGTCTCATTAGATTGAAATAGAAATCGAGTTTTCCCTTCCAGAGCGACCAGTCGTGGCTCGCAAAAAGCGAATTCCAACAATCACAGCGAACCCTTGCGCGTGGGTGTGCAATGACCAATCACAGAGCCCGCCAATCAAACAACTTCACCGGTGACCACAAAAAAATAATCTATTTTTCAGATGGCGAATTCAAGTCCGAAGCACTTCAAGTGCCCCATGACTGCCGCTTCTCGCACGTGAACTCTGGCGAATCGTGTAGTGACTATCAACACTGGCGAGACGAGGCGACAAAGCAATGCTCAGCCAAGGTGCAGTCGCTGTTTTTCTGGATTTGTGGCTTGCTATGCTTATTTTTGTACTGCAGACATTCAACGGAAAGAGCATGACCGTTCGCTCGTTCGCTGTGCTGGAACCGTGCAGTCTGGACCTCTTCACTGGAGTCGAATTCGTGTGCTGCCCAACTGTTGGTGCGTTAATTGCGGTAACACCTCAACTAGTGTGATATTCCGTGAAATATTCGGGCGTCCAGGATGGCGGCGTGTCTTGCCAACTTTGTTTATGGTGACAGTTTGTTTGCATTCATTACCTCCGAATTGGCGTGAAAACTCGTCCGCAATCGTAACGTGCTGGTTAAATGGCATCATTAGTGACGAATGTTCGTAATTATGGCGTAGAAGGAAGATCGTCCCATCCTGAGCTAATAGCCAAACAACAGCCGCACAGCACTAATTTCTGGCTGCACACACATGCGTAATGAGATAGCTCGCTGGGGGGCCGCTAGATGAGGTTGAGTTCAGCGGGCAGATTCGATGCACACGAATATTTCATGGATTGCACCGCTCAGCTGTAGGACTTCGCGAGCGGACTCGTGGGATTAATGAAAGAATCAGCAGCGCCCCTGGATCTCTCGCTATTCTTGATCAACTAGCGGAATAATAGCATTTCAGACAAGATTACGGCTCCGGTCGTCGGCGCACGTACGATTGAAAAGGCGAACAAATTGCCGCTGAAAGAGGAAGATGATGACGACGATGAGTATGATGAGGAATATGACGACAGCGAAGAAGGTGACTTCACTTCATCCAGAAAATTAGTGTGCACTTTCTCATGCTTTCCATCTTTCTGTTTTCTGTTTTGAAACGAGTGAGCACTGCGTGATTTGATTGATTCAATTGACTGAATTTAGAAGATGATTCAGAAAAATTGGAATGTAGGCAGAGAGCAAGGTTTTAATCCTTCTTATTTTCCTTAGAAAATGCATTCTTTCCTCTTTCCCGAGCATGCGAGTTTTCGACTCGCCCGGAATCAAATTTTTAAACTGAAATCCAATAGATTATTTAGTCCTAAATATGTGCCTTTTTCATGCCATTACTTCGCCTCTTACTTACACATTTAATTATTCATTCTGTTATTTGCATTTATTTATTCACCTAACTTATTTATTACGTATCTTATGTATTCCTTACTGTTCCCAATGCACGCGATTCAAACACAGTAAATGAAATGATGCAGAAATAAAGGAACTCAGAAAGTAAGTGGAAAGAAAAAAGTTGAAACCCAAGAAGAAAAACAGATTAAATTTCTAGAAGACCACATAAGGTTAGGTGCACGATTTCAACCCTTCCATACTGTTGAACATAGTTTTAAAAATCAACATGCTAAGTTTCATACGCAACTTCTTGAAGGCTTCCATGAATATGACGTACTTCGTCGTTCACTCTATAGAATTTAGCGAATTTTTTTTTATTTCAGCAGGTGGATAACTGGCAGTTGTTCATGTTATTTAAACAGACCTTAGTGATTCACTTTCACTTAGTCCTCCCTACATATGCACATAAAGTTTTCTGAAAATAATTTTGTATGTAGAGACTATAATTTATCCATTTTTATACTTTTTTTATTGGAAAAGAATTTTTTGTCACGCTTTGATTAACCAACTACTCTTTCTTCTTCGGTCGAAGCAATCATGGGATTCCATTTAGTCCTTATTGGCGAAATTAATTTTAGGAGATAGAATTACTTATAACGCGTTCTGGGTTGTTACCTAGCTATTTCGGAATAAAAGTGGTGAGGTCAGACCATTCTTCAAGGTGCAGGCCTCTTTCCAACACTTTTCTATTTACACATTGTATTCTTTTTATTCCTTAAAATAACAGCACGAGAACTGCATAAAACAGAGGCTTTGGTCAAAGTTGAGTAGAATAATTTGATCTAAGCGCCAAATTAGTCCGTAAAATGTCGATCTGTGAAAACCACTCCAAGCTGCATGAGGAACTACCAGTTATTTACCTGCTCAAATTAAAAAAAAACATTTTGAACTGTTTCAATTTCGAACTGTTCATTCTTGAAGTTGTTGTTCCTTCAGAATCCTCTGACGAGAAATCCTCCGAGGGTCAGGATCCATACTTCAAAAACAAGGACCCTGCCAATGAGCACGAGAACTTCAAGGATGCTGAGGAGCGTCTGGACAAGAAGCATCGCGAGAAGATCGAGAAGGTTCGTTACCGACTACTTGTTGATTTTAGCCTCAATGTTGTTAACTGTTTGATTTTTTTCATAACAAATCTTTATGACTGTCTAGTGGTCATGTCCATAAATTAATCCCTTTTCTTGAGGAGTAGCATTTGTGAAAGTACACTGCTAAGTGGTTTCATTATTTTGAAGGTCATGAAGGAGTGGGGAGAACTTGAGGCTCGCTATCAACAGATGAAACTGAAGGATGCCAAGGGAGCCGAATCCTTCAAGATTTCCATGACAAACCGCTTCCAGAAGGTAAAGAAGTACTTTTGTCATTTATTTGATCGAAGTTGAAAGGTCCTCGGGGCTATTTTTCCGCTCCGGGCCGCATGGGAAAATGAATCCACGGGCAGGAATTAAAATTATTCTGTGAGAATAGTATCACGAATCACTATAAGTGTCCGGTACTCCTGAATCTCAGTAATGTAATTTTTTTCGCTCCCGGATTATATGACTAGAACTTAGTGCAAATTGCCGTGGTGATGCCCTTCACAGGAAACCCACTACGAAACCTGCTGCATGAATTATTAAAAGAAGTGTTCTTGATAAACGTGTACTAATACCCAACATCTCCTGGAATATTCCAGAAGGATCTTGGATCAAGCGGGCTAGGGAAAGTAGTTTACTACTTATAGTTATGGGAGCGCAAATTTATCCCCTTTCTTTAATTGTATGTAGGCATATCGAGAGTTGTTGAAAGGATTCCGAGAGAATTGATTTTTCTTTAGTTCATTAATTTTAAAAGTATTCCAAGAACTGTAGTGAAGACAGCTAAATTTTCATTCCATCGTTACTTCAAAATTGGAAGTCATTCCTGCTTAAATCGCACATATCTTTCTGGAAACAATCAAATTTCACTTCCAGACTGTTGCCTCTCTTGAAGACGAACACAAGCGCTTAAAGAAGCAACTTGAGGCCACCCACGAAGAACGAGTCCAGGCTATCCTTAACGAGAAGAAGAGGACGGTGAGCAGGGTTTTCCTTCTTTTTCCTATGATCCTTGACGAGGCTAATTCGCGAGTAGCTTCAGGCGACGCACGACTATCGTCAGGCTCTTGCCATGCATGACAAATCCGCCAACAAACATCACGTGCTTAAGACTCTCAAGGTTATTTTTCGGATTCGTGGATAGCATCGCAGAAGAAGGAACTTTCATCCGGTAGTCTGAGATATTGTAGACTTACATCCGATCGGAGGAGAAGGACCGTATCCACACCATCAACCGATACCGCCATCTCCTTCGTGTCGACCAAGCTGAAGCGGCCGCGTTCAAACCAACTGTCTTGCACAGATTGAGGTACTATAGCAATTCCTGGCAGTCATTCTAGGCTGGAGATCCATAAGAGATCGGCTTTAGGTACATCGATCTGCGTATCAACGGCACTTTGGCTATGCTTCGTGACTTCCCAGACCTCGAAAGTCAAGTTCGTCCGATCGCTGGTGAGTTTATATGTTTTTTTTGGCCAAAAATCTGGACAATCAAAGAATACGTTCTCAGAGCGATTTTTCCAAAGGTCACTTTGCTTGTTTTCACTGTCGAAAGGTTCTAGCGGATATAACACAGTCACCTGTTCTATGTTTTCTCTTCGGATCCATGGCCATGACATTAAACTGCACAAGATAATGTTGTTCACTCTTGTACCAATGATTGAATAGCGTTCTGAACTTCAGTGGCCTACTGGTCTGATTTCCGACGTGAAAACACACCAGAATTATCGGACGCAGCAATTGATGCTTTGAACTCGCTAGATAGTGATGCGAAGAACAAGAAACTCGTGGATCTTTACAAGGTTTGAGAGCGTCAGCCTGTCTGGGATAATTGCTGGCAATTCTGGATTATGATTTCCAGGAAGCCTATGAGAAGCTCCATCCCAGTGCCAAGCTGGACGTAAAGGCTCCACCAACCACGCCTTCCACCACGACGACCACCCACAAGACCACGGCTGAACCTGCCAAGGTAAAAATCCTGGAAGGCATAAATGTGCAGCTGGATTTATCATTTCCTGTGGATTTTCAGCTCCTCTCGGAGGATTCACGCGATTCCGAGGAAGACGATGATGAATACTATGAGGATGAAGACGATGAGGAGGTCAAGAAGAATCCCATTGTCAAGAAGCCCAAAGTAACTGCGGATTACTCACATTTTTTCAGTGAATGTGGGCAATTTCATAAGTTTGTATATCCCTCAGGTCATCGAAATCCAGCGAAAGGAGGAGGTGAAGAAGCCGGAGCCTCCAAAGCTGATCGAGAAATCCGTGCGTACCGAGCCGCTCCCGACCCCCGACGATTCGGACTCAGACGAGAGCGATGAGGATGAGGTGGGCTTACAACTCCATTTTTTAGAGGATTTCAATCACGTGTTATGGAGTGTCTATTATCCACATCCATCTTCCACTATTCAAATACATATTTGAGGGGATTTGGAATCTGATCTTCCAGGACTCCATCAAGGAGCTTCGTGTGGACATTGAGCCGATCATCGAGGAGAAGCCGGCGTACTATCGCCAAGAAAAACTTGTACAAAATCAGGTTTGTGTCGTAAATATTCTGAAATTCGTCACGAATATTATATTCTTAAGTAAACATTTCTGATTACTGTAGTACTGATTTTGCCCATTGCATCGCTCTGACCTCCCAAAACGAGCTAAATTCATCTCTCTGTATGGGAGAAATAGTCTGATTTTGACTTGTACATTTCCTTTATCACAACTTCACGTCACGTACCATGCGTGGTTTGTTTTTGTGTTGGATCTCAAAGCGAAGTTGATGGAATGGAGGAAAAGGTGGATGCTTTCCAGAAAGCCAGCTACAGTGAGAGCGGCATTCTGTCGTCATCTCAGGCGGTGTTTATGGTTGGAGCAGTGGCGATCGTCTCGCTCACCATGTTGGTGGCCACCATTGTGCGACGTCGGCGAGCGCATCACGGGTTCATCGAGGTTAGTTATTTAGGATTTTGCTTATTAAATGTGAATAGCCGGAAGAATATTTGAAAACTGCTTCAATGAAACGAAATTAAAATAAGAATAAATATGCAGGATGCAGACATACTGAACTCTTTACATTACTGGAAGCATTTGTAACTTGAAAGTGATTCCCCTTCTTATCACTAATAAAACCTAATTTTCTCAAGTGATACCTGTAGTTTTTTCTCACTGGGAGAAAACTTTAGAAAGAGAAACCCCCATTTTCACGCAGTTGATAATCTGGGGATATCAATTTGTAAATTTTTCAATTTCATCAAAGTTCTCGCCCTTAATTTATTTCGCGTATGTTATGAAGACTATGAAAGAAGCAGAAAAGACATAAAATAAGAACCGAGAAATCCATTGAAATTTCTGCCCAAATGATGAAGGAAGCTGTGGTCCTTGTCGAAAAGATAGGCACTTTGCGCGTGCGTTTCATAGGGGCGCGGCCGTAGAATCGCGGTGGGACCTAATCGACCCTCTCAGTTGGAGCGAGCTCTCTCTTCATCCATCGTGTAGGTCCCGCCGCGTTTCTGCAGCCACGCAATCCGTCTATCTTTTCGAGAAGGACTATGCGTATGTGCAAAGGGCTGGTAGGGAACCAGAATCATCACATCTTCGGTAGAATTGCCGCCCAAGCACACCATGAAAGTTTGTTCCAACGATGCTCCAACTCACACTGCTTGAAAGAGGAGTTGAAGGGCTCAACATTGGCACTGTTCATTCTTCTTTCTATTAAATCATACCGTAGCCAACAAGTAAAAGCACTAACAGGCCGTTGATGAGTCAATAACTGTTTTGTAGTAAAAGTGTTGTTTGACTTTAGCGTCATTTGATTTCTAGAGCATTACCCTCTTTTTAGACTTCGCGTACCTGGCTGTCTCGGAGAATGTCATCCATAATCAGTCTTTTCCTTTTAACATGACTTAACTCAATAGCCATTGTTTTCATGGGTGGTCATTGGAAAGGCAAAACATGCACTTTTCAAGAACATTACAGTAATCGTTATCTCGGATGTACTGAAATGCTACAAATTGCACTGTGAAGGCTGCGTATTACGACAATTCCTAGATCTTTGCCTGTTAGCGTCAGTCCGGGATGCGAATGGGTGACGGATTCAGGGCTTTTGTACAGAACAGATTTCGTCTGCTGCTACAGATAGGAATTTTGTCTCCTACCAAATCCTGGAAATGAAACTGAAGGCAGCTTGGTTGTAATATGTACTTCCTGACTAATATAATGGACACTTTCTTACTAGTGTCTTCGAAAACTTCGGTAGATTCTCTTTGTTATCCACGCTTTTGTTCTTTAAAGCTCTGTCCACTACCAGGAGAGTTTTACGTTGCATCTTAGTTGTTTTACTCACTGACGTCTTCGCAAATATAATTAAATCGCGGGGTCATTACAGGGTCCTTTGGGATTCGTTGCAAGTTGTTCTGTGACGTAAATGAGCTTCACATCTAACCAATTACGAGTAGCGATTACTTTTTGTGTAAGCTGAAAAAAAGAGGAATGTCAAGTGAAAAAACTCTATCCTCTCACCTTGCAACATAAAAACCAAATAGTATTACAAAAAGTACAAGTGTAAGTGTAGGCTTGGAGGTTTTGCTTACTCCATTTCGACAAGCAACAATTTATTGGGGAGGGAAGGGGGAGTGACGAAAGCGGTGGATTTTTTTTTTGCTTGGAAAAAGGAAGAAATAACAACTGATGGATTTATGTTGGTTTCGGTATGGAAATTCCCTAGTAGTGAATCCCCTTTGAGCACCATGGAAGGAAGAACTCCCCAAATGTATAGAGGAACCTCAACGGCTTGAGCGGGGTTGGTTTTTGTCTGACTTTGCATGTACAGCGGCCTTGATGCTGGATAATACACATGAATCAAATATGTTTTAGTGGGCTAAGCATAATCTATTTGTTATTTTCTTCGGAACTGCGCGTTTCAGCAACTTGTGTTCCACGCTCTTTGTTGAAATCGTGAACTTTTGGTCTAGAATAATTTCATTCATTTGGAGAGGATCTCTCTGATAAGAAAAGATACGTAGCTGTTCCCTGAATACTTCAAATTAATGTATAAAATAATAACACGATTCCTGGAATTCGTTAAGCTTATGTATCTAATTGTAGGTTGACGTCTACACACCAGAAGAGCGTCATGTGGCTGGGATGCAAGTGAACGGCTACGAGAACCCGACATACTCGTTCTTCGACAGCAAGGCTTAAATTCTCATCCAGAAATTCTCTATGTATGATTTGCACAACATCTCTCGTCATTTCTCTTACATTAACGAGCATTCCCCGTTTTTGATTTGATTTTGCATATGTCTCACACAATCTCCGACGACGTTCCGTGAACGTGCTGGCGGTCGTCTGCTGATGACGACGCCATCGTCACGAACGCGTCCCGACATGCTCTCTCGCTCGCAGCTCCATCTTCTGATCGTGTGATTGGCATTTTGTCTGGACCCCCATCGCGTCACTGTCATACTCTTTAATCGCCCAGCTACTTTTTATTATACTAGCCCTATATTGTACTCATCTGGTACTCATCCACGAGTCATACTGGTTCGCGACAGCTGTACGTCGCACGATCACTAGGTTGCTTCGAACGTTGGGCCCCACTACCGTACGTACATACAGAAAGCACACACACACACTTTTTCTTTCTCCTACAAAGTGTCGCGGTCATACTTGTACAGTTCAGATCAAAGTAATAATAGTATTGTGTGTCGTGTCGAAGCAAATCGAGGACAACAATGTTGTGATGTTGATGATGTTCGAATTGACTCTCGCAGAGGATGTTGAAGATAATGATATATTTGCACTGTTGGTTGCGATTTGCGATCTTGTATTGTCGCCGTCGTCTCGCGCACGCGCAGCACCAAGTGATATATCTATATGTCGTATATTAATTTGTGTTTATCTGTGTTTGCTCGTCGTCTACACGTTGATATGTATATGTATTATTTTTCTCAAATCAGTTTGATCATCCGTACTCGATGTTAGACAGGCTTTGTTTCCCTTCCTCCCTCCATACTCACGTTCATCTAGACACATTTCGGCTTGTGTTGTTTGGCATCTCTACGAAAAAAAGGTAGCGATAAAATTTTCTGTTAATCCGATGTGTTTCTGACGTTTTCCAGAGTACCACACATAGATTCACGTGCAAAAAACGGGTGTGGAAGCAGCGTGCTGCGAAAGTGCATATAAGGTCTCTAGTCCCAATGATGTTTTTTCACTGTGTTTGCACTGACAAAGGCTGAAGTTCTCACGAATAGCACTCAGCAGGGAGGGACATGTAGTCGCGAGTGTGTTAGGGTTTTTCTAGAATGAGTTAAGGGGAAGAAAAGCGTGTCAAACTAGGTTACGTCGAAATGCTGCTTGAGGATTCTAGCGCGGTCTGCACTATTCCAAGCGCTGCTCTAGCTTAATGCTAGAGAAGTAGGATGGGGGAGGGGAGGGGGGGGGGGGGGGGGTGGGATGATATAAAGAGCATTGTGAGGGCCGCAACTGGTATGATCCCCATTAGAAATCTATTGACGCCATTGGTACAGTAAACCTTTAGAAACTTAAATTGTTGGCTAAAAATTATGATCACCCATGTGAAGTAAACTCAAATCCAGGAATCAGAACTGGGTCAGCAAGAGTCCTTGTCATAGTTGATCCTTCATAGCGCTATTCAGTGGTATAATATCAAATGAAAGGAGGAAGTGTCATTCCAGAATAGCTGCACTCAACTGCTGTGACATAAAAGCAAGATCTTAGGAGGGTTTCCCAAAAGTCCTATGTTTTCATGGTTTTTCTCTGTTCTACTGGTTGTTATGGGAGCACCCTTGTAGCCCATTGTTTCGACAATGCTGCGTTTTCAGTCAATCAGGAAATTCAAAGCATTCGGTCAGATATCAATCCAGAAAATGCTCAGGCTTCATGGTCAGGGTTGCAAAGCCTCATGAGAAAGGATTCTGATGTCTTTTCAACCCTAATAACCTACAACGTTTGTTGGATGGAAAATTTATGAATAAAATGATGCACAGTTACCATGTATTAAAGCAGAAGATTTGCACCTTGGCTATGGTGTGATTATTATTTGTCTCAATCGAGGAAGAGTAACGTTGTATTTTTAGTTCTATTTTTTTTTGCGGAAACTTTGTGTACACACTTGTACTTACGTGTTGGTTGCTTTTTTATTGATATTTATTATTTATTATAGATATTCTTTTCGATGATCACCTGTATGCGCACCTTGCGATCGTTAAAATAAGTGTTAAAACACGATAAAATGAGGAAACTTGAACTCCCAGCAATTTTATTAAGAAACGAAATGTTTTCTCCCCTCACCCTCGCGACCAACGACGATTTTTCCATACTATGTATAGATGTGTGGTCCTACTCTTCTACAAGTTGACTGTATCAACACTGACACTGTAAGAGGGTATGCAGAAGGTACGGCCCCTATAACAGAGCATTCTGTAAAGGTCGTTGTTCGTGTTCTCTTGGACTGATTCTGTCGTCGATCGAAAGTTATATTAATTTTCCCTCTATATCTGTGTAGCACCTGAGCACACAAGACTGGGCAGATTGAATATGAGGATTTGGCGCCAAAATCCTGGAAGAAATGATTCTCAAAAAAAATGATAGTGGAACTCGCGGTGAGTCCCACAAATGTTCCTGGGGAAATCTGGGAACTTTATGGCCGCCTTGCACAGCGTGGCCAATGTGCAGGTATCGTTATAATTGTATGGATAATGACGTATCTGCCTGCATTCTTGTGAAACAGATGAGTAACGCCGTTTATTTCTCTTTCGACAAGGCAACAATACAGCAATACATATGCAGAATGACTCAGACACACTTTCTTGTATGCGACCATTACCCTCAAATGGGCTGCAAACATTCCTCTTCGAGGGGATCTGGCTAATTACACATTTTGAAAAGGCTCTGGGACGGTAAGGGACAGGGATACAAAAAGTACGCTACTTTGTAAATCTAAAAAAGATTTTTCTGGATAGATCAGAACCATGTCTATGTAGTCGTCCGTGAATTCCTCGAAGTTTGGGAATTTCCAAAAGAAATCTCGCTCCTACTTTGGATAAATTGAGAGCAACTGCTCGATTAGTTACCAATAATCTTCCTACGAATTCATTTATGAATTTGTTGGGAAGCTACCGGTGTTGAAGACCATTATTTATTTATTTAATTATTGAATACATCACAGGTACGTGCCATTAGTACATCGAGGTGAAACCTATGGTCGGACCAGTAGAAGTGCAACATTGCAGATATGGGGATTCAACATGTAGAACGCCAGAAAGTACTGTAACGTAACCAATAACTAAGAACGTCTTGAACTCAGAACAAAACAAACAAAACAAAACACTGCGGGACTGGCCTGGAAGCTTAGTTTTAAGTCGTTTCGAATCAATTTCACGGCTCACAAAATTTCAGAAAAGAATGCGTCTGGTGAGGGCTTGCGATATTTGCACTAGAAGAATCAGAGTAAATAGTAGTTAGAATGATAGTGCCGGTCATTTGCAGTGTTTTCATGTTTTTGATGTTAGCGTAAAAGAAACGATTTGAAGAAAGAGTAACATAAGATGGAAAAATTGTAAAACCAAACATTGAGCAGAACCAGCTATCTGAGCATTAAAACAAGTAGACTTGTAGTAAAATCAAAAAGGAAGCAGAAAAAATTGATGTGGTAAACACTACGGAAAATTCGGCTGAAGCTCATAGCATTAAGAAAAGAAATGGGAAATCCTCAAATCAGCCAACACTTGGCTGCCCCATCACCTCGATACATAGAATGATCGGCGCTCTGATCCAGCCGATCCTAGGTCTTGAAAATATAACTAAGTATTTGAATCTTGGAAACAGTTCGGTGTCGAAGGTGAGGCTTCCACAAAACCGACTGGAATTTATCTCATACGTCTTCAATATACATATATACCAGTGATTAGTTTGGTTTTTAGGACTTTCTCTCACTGCCTATCGCTGCGTTGACAGGAACGCCTTCGAAAATAAAATTTTACAGCAAATATGTATGCTGGAGCAAATCCTTAGGTGGAACATTTTATGACACATCCGAGCTCGCAGGAACCAACCAAAATCATCATCCCATCGTTGTATGGGTTCGTATCGCTCACAATCATTGACCTTTTTGGAAGCAAAAAACTGACCCACATTGTATGTGGAATTTGCTTCATTCTGATATAACTCGCTAACATCTGAATTTTTTACACATTTAGATATTTGTACAGAGCAAAAACGTGCCACGTGTGCATAAATATGGGTGCCTACTCAATTATTTAGTACAGATGTCATCACGATCGCAACGACAATGCATGATAAATGCGGTCTCATTCCTTCCGCAACATGGATGAGTCCGAAAACCATTGAATATTCCAGGGAAGTAGCTTGAGACCAGTTTGTTACACAGGAAAAGGGGTTATACAGAAACATGACTAGAAGATTCCAGCAAAGGAAAAAAGTCTCTGAAATTCCTTTTGCAGTAATACTGCGCTTTGATAGAAGAGTGTCTGGAGATTTTCGCCCATGAAGGCATTGAAGGTATATCTGCATATGTGGGCTTTATTTTCTCTCCAGAAACAGAACCATAAAAACCATAAGGGAATCGGATTAGAATCTAATATTTCGGAGAGCCATGAGCCAAGCCCACGCCTCATTCGCATCATAATTTTCTGCTTCTTCGTGCCCATGAAATCTTGATTGTATGTAGCTTAGGATTAATTTCACGCGAGAACTTCAATCAAATGTTCTTCTTCTTTAGCGTTTGTCCCGTTCGTTGGCGGGGTCCACTATTCTGATCTTCTGACGCCATTGAGCTCTATCGTGAGCCTGGTCTAGGGGGGGGGGGGGCGCTCACATGTTTCAGATCCGCATGCAGTGTGTCCAGCCACCGTTGTTTCGGGCATCCTTTCGGCCGTTTTCCTGGTACCTCATGATCAAGGCGTACTTTGCAGACGGTGTCTTTGTTGGCGCGCAGAACATGGCCGTACCATCTAAGGCTGGTTTCACGGAGCTTGTCAGCAATCGTGGCGATGCCGAACCGCTCTCGAATCTTTTCATTGCGTATGCGGTCCACACGCGTGATACCGGCCATCCATCGTAACATCTTCATCTCCATCACACCCAGGCGGCGTTCCACTTCCTTGGTGGCCGGCCAACATTCTGCACTATTCAGTGCCACTCGTCTAACGACTGCTCGATACACCTTCGACTTGAAGCGATCCGGGATCTTCTTGTCGCACAGCACTCCCGTCATTGAGCGCCACTTCAACCATGCAGCGTTGATGCGACTGCCGACTTCATGGGGTACAATACCGCCCATAATTTTTGCGAAAAAATCGGGTGGCGACGGATTAATCGTTAACAAACCGTCGCAGTACTGTAACTCCTTTCAAAGTGAAGCTTTTCTAAATCCGAGCACATTTTCGGATGCCTCATCGAAATTGGGATTGAACAGTATATAAAATTACTTGAACTTCGACTTCAAAACATTTCTTTTTTCAAAAATTTGAAAATTTTTCAGAATTTCAGCAATCAGGTCAGAATCTGAAAAAATGTTAAAAACCGAGAATTGGGCGAAATCCAATGATCGTGTTCAGAAGCCTCATTCCTCAATTATTTCCTCGGTTTTTGACGTTTTTTCAGATTTTGACCTGTTTGTTGAAATTTTGAAAAATTTTCAAATTTTTGAAGAAACAACTGTTTTGAAATCAAAGTTCAAGTAATTTTATATACTGTTCAATTCCAATTTCGATAGGCAATCCGAAAATGTGCTCAGATTTAGAAAAGCATCATTTTCAAAGGAGTTACAGTACTGCGACGGTTTGTTAACGATTAATCCGTCGCCACCCGATTTTTTCGCAAAAACTATGGGCGGTATTGTAGGTTGCCATCGGCTGAGAGTGTTGAACCGAGATACTTGAAGTATTGGGTTGGGGGATAAGTTCGTTCGGTTTTCATGAGCATAGAAACCACCATTTTCCACCATCATTGTAAACCACACTAAATGAATAGCGTAGCGCATTTCCTCTTCTATTAATGCTGCCAGGCACAAGGCTGCTTGTCAGCTCCAAGTCCACGAAAAATTTCTTTGTTTGAGACGACTAACATTGTAGCCCGCAACCGCAACTCTTGGATGATGTTTATCAAATTAATTGGGAACCGAACAAAATAAGCTATGTATGACTGAACTAGACCAGAAGAGTGGGTAGTGGTAAAAATTCCCTACATTTGAGATTTTTGCTTGTCATTTTGGTGAAATTTGTACAGAGGAGTCGAGCGTACTCAATGTGGACGATCACCACTTATCAAGCATTTTGAGGTTTTGCACGAAATGCGTTAGCTAGACCTATACATTGTTGAGAGTTAGCATCAGTAGTGGTTCTTCCTTACATCTGAAGCAACCTTAGCGGATAATCGCCTTTATTTCCTACAAACTGGGCGTCCAGAACAAGAAACAACTTTAAAGCCAAATTCGCCCTGTCTGAAGTGGGTTCACCACTTCTATGCTGTCCTTTCATCAATAGAGATTCCTCTCCAAACGCCATTGATTTCCCTAGCCAACTAAGCCACATTTGATCCACGATTGAAGTTGAACGGTTGTCGGTTGCGGGGAGGTTCAATTTTGTCGACTTGGGTGGTCACAATCCATCCGGTAGAAAGCAAGGTAAAACGAGAATCCAGGAATGAAGTTACGACACTTAGAAAGAGCAAATCAAGGGCTTCAAAGTAGACTATGACTGCCGGTCAAGGAAACTTAAAATCGCCGTGAAAAAACAAGTTGAAAAAAAAACCGAATGAACTTATTCCCCAACCCAATAGTCGGTTTTCGGAAGGTCAGTGCCATCAACCTGAGTGGTGGCGGATTCATTCATATAGGTCGTCATATACTCAGCCTTTCTGACGTTGAGACGAAGACCGAACCGCGCTAGACGTTCGCTCCAGGCCTGTTCTGTCGTTCAAGGCCCTCTTTCTGTTCAGACGCTAGCATGACGTCATATGCGTGTAGCAGAGTCCATGGCGTCGGTCTCTGGAGGTTTCTTGTAACAGCGCCCATGACAACGACGGAGAGAAACGGTGAGAGGGCTGATCCTTGATGTATACTTACAGAGATAGAAAAAAAAGATCCGCTGACGTGTTCGCGGCCGCCTGCACTCGACTCATTGGGTCTGCGTAGAGGATCCTGACCCACTCGATGAACTCCTCAGGAACGGCGTGCCACCGAAACGCTTACCAGATGACTTCGTATAGAACGCGATCGAAGGCTTTCTTCAGATCGAGGAATGCTAGATGCATTAGCTTCTGCTTCTCACGATGCTTCTCGATCATTAGCCGAGCCGCATGGATTGCATCCGTAGTTCCGCAGTTGGCTATGAAACCACACTGTTTCATGGTAACTCTGATTGTCTCGTATTCAACGGTCGATAATGCGTTCACTATTCGAATGGTATTATTCCATGTTTGTCTCCCCTTCATGCTGTTCAAATAAACAAGGAAAGTAGAGGTCTAAGGAGAAAGCAACTAAAGCTAAATGATGCTTTTGTTCCGTTTCGTACTTACCCTCGGACGGGAACAAACAATGAATCAAGCCTCCCCTGTACTCATCACCAAGTGGAGCGAATAAAAATTAATAAAATAGAAAAAAGCCGGACTCGCTTGCATCGCTCCTATATTAAATATAATCCGAAACAAGATTAAAATTAATCAGTAGATGCTGCTATTGTTCTGAATCTCTAATTTGGAATTCTTCGTCACGTCAGAGGGTCCTATAGACTACATAGTTCTTTTTCTCCATAAGCTCGGTTCCTTCTCCAATGGTGCACGCAGGGCATGACACATTTCTTTGCTTCCGTTTTGAGTACAGGAAAGAGTTCATTGTGCGAGAAGAATAGAGATACGTACACATATTTTTGATAGGTCCACAGATCCACATATCCAACCCGAAATTTGACAAGAAAATTGGCAAAAATCATTCATTCAGTATGAGAGAGGATGTATCTTTACGACGAAGAAGGCCTCGAGGTAATCCTGTAAAATTTAATACGTACTAGTTATTGCTGTAAAAATGGTTGCTAGACAAAATCCAACCTCCCACCTTTGACTACCATACGCATATTTCCGCTTTTTCTCTAGAATTCTGATTGTTCACTGGGATTGAAACAGAACATGGAAATGCATGTAAAAGCAATTCAGAGAGCCGGCATCTGTTCATTGTCAGCATGTGAATTTTATCGAATTTCACCTGCTGAATTAGTGGTGATCACAGTCCCATTCCAGTGATATGTAGCACTTCTAGATAAACAGAAGTGGTAAAGCGCTCTAGTATTCAACCGATAATGTGGCAGTATTCCTCACGTGGTAGTAGCCATTATTGCATTTGATGGGCTTCCACCTTCTCTTCCACTCATCCACGTTTATCAACCTCATTGCCGTTTCCGCATTCATATGTCCGTCTTTCATCGTTTTTTCTACTTTAGTTCCTCATGCTGCTCACGAGTTTATTTACTTATTTATTTATTTGTTTATGCACTCAAGGTGCTTCTACAATCATGAAGAGCATGTAGCAATATTCGAAACTAAGAGCTAAAACGAAACTGAGCAACCAATCCGGCAGAAGAAGCGTAGCTAGACGATGCTCCGGTCCAATATGAAGCACAGAAGTGTTGATTAATTTCACAATATACTTCGGCTTCCCATTAGGCACTTGCTTATCTAGGTGCACCACCACGGCGTTTTTGAGATATTCACGTCCAGGCTACGCCACTCAACAGAGTTGCTAAAAATACGGCAACAAAGAAAAGGACATGCAGACAACGATTTTCGAAGCTATTTTGAACATTGCCACATGATTTATGTCCAGTAACTCCCAACGAATTTAATACAAGAAAACATCCAGAAATATCGTGCATCTGTTAGGAATCAGACCCTGAGACATCAAGTGAAGTCGCAGGCTTCGGCGCGCAAGTGGTTGGACAAAAATTTATTCCCTTCTTTTCGAGTTCCTTTCCGGAGATTCTTAACTCCCAAGGGCTTTTGAGCAGGCCTATGTCTTATGTGTCGTGAACACCTGCTAATAAATTTCACTGGGTTTGCTACAATTGAGTAGCCACTTGACAGAATCAGTAAGTCCTAAAATTCATTGTTTCCCCAGTTCTAAAGCAGACGAAACCTAAGTTCCTGAGCACTTTCCTGGTGCTGGTAAAACGTTCGGAGACTGCCTCCCAACTAGTGTCTTCAAAGCAGAACGTGCTCCTTTGGAAACAAAACACGTCTTGTTACCGTACTTATGGCCCACCCTGTATGTGTGCCTGGATGTCTGGGGTGAATGAACATATCCAGTAGACGCAATGGACTCTTAGGAAGGTAGTCATTTAGTGTGAATAACGATTTTTTGTACTTTTTGTGGTGGTTCTGTCTGATCTTGAAAGATTGCTTGAACTCGCACCTTCATTTCTTGTTCATAATCAGTGATGTTTCTAAAATTGTTTTTACAGTTTGCAGCTTTTTACAGCTGAAACCAACAGTACATACATCTGTATTGGCTTCTATCTGTGTTGGCACATTGGCAGCGTCGGCATATTAGATAAATAAGTGAGAGAATAAATAAGTTATTTGATGTTGCCCATTCATCAAACTGTATGGTAATTATCTACCTGTACAAAAGGTCCAGCTAAGGCACGCCACCTCCACGACCGTTTTTGGTTAATGAGTGAGCGGATTGCGGAAAGGATGCTAACGTTAAATAAACTCGAACTCTATGAAAAGTTGTAAACCGTTGGAAGGAGGTTAGGAAGAATTCATGGATTTTCTACGCCAGAGTCGCCTTTCTAACGCGCGAAAGCGTATTGAATCTAAAGAAAAAAATAAAACATAAAAACAATAGAGAAGGATCAGATTACCAGGAAGGGAAGTGTTAGATTGTTGCAAAATCGAAGTCGGATTTTCCAATATCGAAATTTGGAATAATACTTTGGAATGAAAAGTGGTGTTTCAGTAGCACATTTGGTATTTAATACTTGAAAGCCTGTATCTTCTTCTTTCTACCCTTTCATTTCCACCCGGTCCTATTGACTTCTAATGGCTTTCGCGTGTGTGAATCGAAGTGTAGTCGTGAGCAAAAATTCATCTCAAACGGTATTATAGATTCGCACTCGGTAACAACTCAACGGCTAGGAATGAGAATATTATCAGCGTATGCGGGAGGGAATGCCAAATAAAATCACATCTCCATATTGGTCCAAGTAATCCAGTTTTGGAGATAAATGTCTCAGAGTTGTGGACTAAAATCCAATGAAGTCAACGCCTTTTTCTATGCACTGATGAAAGCTGTCACCAGAGGATGTGTTCATTATCTCGAAGTTGGCTTTAGCTCTTATTATTTTCTATTAGGTTGGTGCAAAAATAATGCGCGTTTTCATGCCTTTGATACCGAACCTCATAACTCCTTTCAAAATCGATCTTTTTCAGTAGGCTTAGAACTATTGTAATCCGCAAATCTTTAGCAACAAGGTAGATATTCTCCGACTACCGTGCCGTTCTGATAGGACCTTCTAGAATCGACTAACTTCCGAAGGGCAGTTTTGGTATCACTTTAGTCTTCGAGAAAATTTTCCCGGAAGAAGTCATCCACGTTCTCGAGGAAGTGGTAGTCGGTGAGCGAGAAGCTTGCTGATTATGGTGTAGGAGTTCGAGCTTCCTAGCTCAGTTGCTCCAACCTGTGAAGAATCTGTCGTGCAGAGTGTGCCTGGACGGTGCCGTGTAGGAGTGAAGAATCCATTTTATTGAGCAACGCTGGGGTCACCCACTGAAGTTTCTAATTTATTTCATTTACATCTTGAAAGCACTTACCAGATTAGGAAGAATGAATGAGCTGCAGTGAGCAATTTTTGCAGCAGCTCACCACAAAGTCACCGTGACCCTATTTTGGTGTTGCTTCGTCTTTTGGGACTGTTTCGCTGCATGTTCCTCGTCCAACTGTTGAGCAAGGCACCTCATTCTGTCGAACAGGGTCTATAGTTCATATTTATCACTAAGAGACCGACTGTTTGGTCGCAATTCTCCCACTACAAAGGTGCGAAGCACACCTCTCAACGAGGATCAATGTGGTACTCGTTCAGGAAATGCGACATCAACTCGTCGAGCTCTTTCATCCTCCCATTTTTACTGAAGGGAGGGACGGTCTGACAACAATTACCGGCAATGTTCTGCAAAAGCAAATATGTTGTTTTGGATGGGTGCTCTTCAATTATTGCCATGAGTTGGGGGTCGCAAACCCCAAGAAGACCTATGCGACATCCCTTACTTTCGAAGCAAGGCACACCAAGCCGAAAAATTCCGGAGCAGCTCGGCGGATGGCATTCGCTCACACTACCTTCGCCAAAACTATGGTGGTATTCTGAGCGATTCCTGCTGCGATGCCGTCGAGTATCAGCTCGCTGAAAGGAGTTTGGCAAAAAACTTGTTTTGGCGCCTTTCGTTCCACAACTAAAAATTCGCCAAAAACATAATCTTTGCTCAAAATGCATGAGATATTTGAAAAGGCCATGAAATTTGCTACAAAACCATGTGCAACTTCTCATACGGATGATAAGAAACACCGGAAATTTTCTGCACCGAAGGTGAAGCAGCGAAAAACGCGCATTATTTTTGCACCAACCTAATATTTTTGGAGCGCGCCGTGGATGGGGTAGCCGCGGTGAAAAAATGGGTAAGTGAGTTCTTCTCGAATTTATCCTTTGGTGTTTTACGACAGCACAAGACCACACTTCGTACTCCAGACGATCTGGAAGAAAACGAAAGCGGAAATCGAGACTCACCTTTAGATATCTCACTCAGCGGGTTGTTCCCCTACAGATGACCACAAATTCAGGTGGTTGGTTTCACCCCTGAGAGAAAGAGTGAGTCGTGAAAATAGCTCAGCTCAGAACTCGTTTTCAGATTTTGTTGACTCCAGAAAGCTTGGCTCCAAATCTACTGGAACCGAAACTTGGCTGAAGGCTGGCGAAGACGTGCTGATTCAAATGACGCTTCAATCGGGGTAAAAGCTTCAGTTTTAGCCGAGCTACCGAGTTGCGACAATTCAAAGTCAACTGTCAAAATCCGACATCGATTTTGCAACAACCTAATTATTCCATCTCTTCAGTTTTCTTTCTTTTATCGTTGCGTTGTTTTTTTTTGAGAACTTCAGTTAGAAGGGTTCATGGCCAAGGACGCGAATGAAACCTACAATTCCGTCTAGTTCAAACCCCAGAACCGCTTATCGTATGAATCTGAGGATATTTGACTGCTGTGTTCCTGATATCATTCTTTCTTCGATCTCAACGTGAGAGTAAGACTGAGTAAGACTTCAAGCGCTTTTTCGTAGTAGGCTGCAAGAACTCCCTGTCCATGGGATATCTTTGGAGCCAAACTGTCTATGTGGTTTAGCTTCATCCGCATCTAGGTGACTTTAAAAAATGAAAAGTTTGGAGCTTGGAGCATTCCTGGATTCAGGAAGTTCTAGAGCGTGATACCCCCCTTTCATCACTTCACTCTCTACGAGAGTCAGGACAGCTCTTGTTATAAAGCATCTTCGTAAATTTTCAAGTTGGTGTTCGCTATACAAAAAAACTCTTCCTGAACACATTTTTGCTGTGAAAAGTAGAGCCAAGAAAATGTACCTGGGAAACGCTATCAATTCTGTGCTTCACTCATCGTCTGTAGCCGAAAATTACTTATAAATTGCATCCTCGAATAAAGACCATATTTATACAACCACGATACATCAAGTAGTCTTGATGAAAGATGAGACAATAGTAGAGATAAGAAAACAATGTCAATAAGTATGTAAGCCTCATTAAGAATATCACAGCTTTCCGCAATTCCTATATACAAGTGAGAAATTCCTTAAAAGGTAGAAACGGTCACCTTTTGGAACAAGACAATTCCAGTGCGCGAAGTTTTCAGAAAGTTACCTAGATCATGCTCTGCTGAGCGAGTAACTCCTCCTTTGTGGTCGTCTTGGTGGTCGTCACAGGAGGGGCGTTGTAAATCTCAACTTGTGGGTTTAGCGCTGTCGTTCGGTAAACTTGGTTCTTGTACTGTTTGCCGGTGAATGGGTAGTTCTGAATATTGGCAGTTTATATGGTATTGCATCCGGGTTCGCTTAAGAACTTTTAAGGCGTGTTTATTTTCTCGTATCGGTTCAAGGATGAGTTCGCAGAACAACTCTGCTGTCTATGTAGACAAATGCGGAGAAAGAATTTGGGTATTTGTGAGCTTTTAGGTGAAAATAAAATTTAGGTGTGCGCACCAGGCATGTGCGGAAGTGAAATTTTAAATCCCGTAAAGCGGAAAACGGAAAATTTTGCCCAAGCACTGATGGTACGTACTTCAAACGCCTAGAATATAGGTAGATTGAAGAGTATTTATCGTTCAATTAGTGGCGAGAGATTATCAGAGTATAAATAATAGGCATCTTCTTCTCTGAATGTTTTAGTAGACGAGAAGGTTGTGCCGTTGTTAAGGTGAAAGAAGGCCTTCATGATGTTTTGCTTCCCAACAATACTTGGCATGACACAATTTCATGGAAATTCCATAACTGTTCACTCCCACATTTCTCTAGAACCTTTTCTTCTTGAGAATTACGATGAGAGCAGGGCACTTGTGTGGCATATTTGGAACAATGATGAAGATGAGCAAAACAGCACGGGACGTCTACACTACAGCTGAAACAAAAAAGTGAAAGAGAATAGTTTGGATTTCGTCAGCGGCGTTTGGTAGTTAGCTCACGTGCATCAAAACAGGTGAATCCTCTTTAGGGAAGGCAAGTATCCCGAATTCAACGATCCCCCCCTCCATGATTTTCCGGGATTTTCCGTTTTCCGGGCCATAAACCCGTAAAACGTAAAACGTAAAAAACGTGAAACGTAAAAAACGGGAAATTTCGCACACCCCTGGTGCGCACAGTTTTACTTATTACTTTTGGTTACACTAAGCGGTAGATAAACGAAAATACCTCTCTTCTTTGTAGGAGGAAATCACCGATGAACAGCAGAGCCATTAAGAACTCAAAAACCTAAAGATAAGATTTTAATTATGATAGGTTTAATTGCATTTGTATGCTCTATGGGAATGTGATAAATATTTTTACCGCTGCAGCAATCCATTGTCCTCGAATGTGCAGCTTTCCTCGTCCTTGATAGTTGACCTGAGCGTTTTACTATATGATTTGGATTAATAGTTACGTTTTCTTCAAGAACTAAATGTGCATGAATTCATTAAGCCTCAGAAGTTCATAGAAAGAAGTTCTCCCATTGTTCGTTGCCACATTTAACTGTTGGTGACAAGTTCCTCTTTGAAGTGCACGTCGTGTTTGATTAATATAATACTTACCATCTGGACAACTTTACAATCTCTCCAGAAATTGAGTGGATGAGAACCTTCAGTGGAACTCAACGTTTTTCTTTCCTGACTTTGGGAGGTGTGATAATTATTAAGAGGGTTGCTAGTCTATCTGTATACTCTGAATTTTCGCAGCACGGTGGGCCCACCATTATGTCATTATGGATCCCCAACTGATGTGAGCCCACCGTATCCCCCGGGTTCCCCAAGTATGACATTCGTCCCCACTTATCCCAGCGTTAGCCTACCATTGCTATCAATTTCACTGTGGGTCCACCAATCCTTCACAGTGCGTCCTCCGAACTCGTCCACCCCATGATCCAATCTCCGTTTGCCCACCCTTTGCCCACTGTTAGCGCACTACTTTCCGTCGGTGAAATTATAAGTGGAATCATAGCTTGTCCATGGTTGACATGCCGTATATCAACCATGGGATGACGGTGGGACCGCCGTGGTAAGAATTTTCAGAGTATAATATGAAACCTTAACGAGCGATCTTCCCCCTCTAAGACCCTTCAATAGTCGGGTGTTTTGAATTGTGCCAAGCAGACAATAGCCATTGGCGGAATAACACCTGAATTTCTCCCTTTAAATCAATGCATTTTTGAGAAACTTCATCATTTTTTTTTTCGCTTCAAGGAGGGAGTTCCACCTGATTTTCTATTCTCAAACATTAGAGCACCCTGAACCCAGTCCGCACGCTCATTTCAATGTTGTAGGTGAAATGTTCCGAAGTGCTTGCAGACCGTTCAATTGGCGCCCAATCGTAATTTGTGCCAGTAATTCATGGTCAACGTACTGAGCGATCGCGTCTTACCGAGCCTGGGCCACTATGTAGTTATCCCCCACGGCCAGTAAGCGCTTCACCTCCGGTCGCCCAAAAATTGAAAACAAAAATAAAAAGGACGGTTTTTGATGGTTCTGTGGCCTTTCACGTAAACCATCGTTCCCATCATCTCACGTAGATGCTATTTCTCGAATATCTCGAAAACAATTACTAAGAAGGAAATCCGCTTTCGGAAACTGTGGCCGTTGTCAAGGGGAAAAGGTTCCTAAGTACACTTGAAACCATCCGCTCAACTGTTACTACTTAAAAGCAGCACCCAGGGAAAATTTCGTGATCGAGATTTCAAAGCAATCGTAGGTATTTGGCTATGAGGAACATGGGTAAAGTGTTCACGTTTATCAAAAGTCGCAAAGAGACGAATTCCACATGCCTCCATTTCTTTCCGTGGGGGAAGAGTGGTCAGTTACACGGATGTGATCAAGCGAAAAAGTCAATAGCGCTGCCAAAATTTGCATTTTTTCTATTTCATTGACTTTTATTTCGCCATTTAGGAAAAATGAATCTTGAATGAGAAAATCATACAGAGAACGAGAATAGAAAGTTCATCATGTAAATGATGTAAATCTGAGTCAGAAAGAGACAAAACGTTACAGTAAAGTTTAAAAAAACCAAATAACATAAAAATACGAAACATTCTACAGATTGGAAGCTCCGAAAGGAAAAAAGAGATAGAAATGAATACTAAGTGAGAAGCAAGCGAACAGTGAAAGCATAATAATGTAACATTAGTCTAAATGAGCAGAGAAATTACTGACATAAAGGCCTGCCACTTGGATTCAATACCTAATCATCTCGCAGCTGCTACCTTCCGCGCTCCAAGGAAGATTTTGTTGGCCAGTGATAACATGAAAACTCGTACAACTTACTAACTACTGATCCAGCTGAGCCAGATACAACCTGTGAGTACTGTGGTAGGAAAGGTTCCTACAAGTGCTCATAATGCGAAATTGACCCCGCAACCAATTGGATCAGGATTGGCGGTATTTATGGTTGATGCGCGTCAAATTTGACGCGTCGGCCCGAAATTCCACGAAGTATTTGCTCGCGCGGCCATCGCGACGGCAACACCAGGAACATGCGCTTCCTGCCAATAATTCTTTTTGTTTCTGGGGTCTGCATTGTATATCGCCGCGTCAAATTTGACGCGCATGAACCGTAAACAGCACCATTCATTCAAGATCCAGGAAGCGAAAATTTCTGTGGCTGCTGCCTTCAACGCCCCATTCAACTTTGTAATCAAATTTGGCACACATGCCTTTGTACAACAACGAACAGCTGCGATGTGCCTTTCGAAGGTGAACAAACATTTTTCTATGCCATCCAAAGTCCTCGACCTTTCCCACGAAATCGTAGCTGAGTTTTGATGATGCTCTCCGAACGAATTTAGATTTTAGCCATCTTCTATGGATTTACTACATGCGTGATTTAATCCTTCTTTCCGTGCTCTAATGGAAGAAAAATGGGTGGGTTTGGAATCTATATCACGATGATTATATCAAACAATCGAGTTTCTTCTTTTTCACTAGTTTTCGAATAACACGATTGTTAGATATGAGATATTTTAAAATCCGAATTACTCCTGTATTCGGACCACTAAAATTGTGGGTTACTCAATTTTCTGTCTAGAATTATTTGTTCGACTAACAACGATTATCACTTTCCACACAGCCTTGACAGGCATAGATCCCCCTGCGTTCACCACGAGAACTAGGGCTAATGTTCTCACTTAATGCCAAGAAGAGTGGGTAAAGTTTGGAATTAAATGTGACTATCACGGTTAAACGTAATGGCACATGCCACTCCCCCCCCCCCCGTGGGCCCTAGACTTGATTCCTGTTCGACCTTTTATGTTTTTCCTCTTTGTTTATCACATAAAATCGTTTTCTTTATCTATTGTCCATCACGGAAACTTAGCCACTGCCATTTAGTTTCCTAACAAATGTTGAGAAAAGCTAATTTAGATTTGCTTTGTAAATTAACTGATCTATAATTACTACATTTGTTTATGTTTACACTACTTCTATCAGGTAGAGATAAAGGGTTCACACCATTTCATGGCGTAATAAATCAGGGACTTCAAATCGACTACGATCTATTAACTATAATCCAGCATCCCAGTGCTAAACCTCAACTTCTATATGGCTTTGCACTTTTATCTCATATATGTCAATTTTCATAGAATAAAATAAAAGATATGGACAAAATAGCTACAAACAGCTCACTTCAGGATTGTTCGTAAATACCGCCATCCATGTTCCAAGTATACCGGCCACAATAAACAGAACTATTCCAAGGATAGCGTAGACTCGCTCCTACAAAAACATAGTATGCATTCTTACCAGCGGTGTAATGAAAACAATATAGTTACCACTGCAAGGATCGCTGCAGAAAACCTGGTCCGATGAATATTGAGACCGTAGGCAACCAAAATAAGAACACAAATAATTGACATTAGCAACAGGATGAGAAGCACGAATAGCTGCAACAACGATTCTTAGGATATCGCATGCAACAACAACGACTTCTTCGTAGAAGAAAGGAAGGGAACAAAGAAAGGGGACAGATGTACTAACGTGTGCACTTCGAATATTCATTAACATCTCATTTCATGAACAGTATCCCAAGCAGAACACCTCATCGTTCTGGCGTTGTACTTCCGCCCTTTGTTTTACTCACCTGTCCCATGGCAGTGTATCCGAACACATTCATGATCATCGTGCAAGCGTCGCTGCCACATGTGATTTGGACAAGCCACTGTAGCAGGAAATAAATGGCCTGAAAATGTCTCGTCATGTTGTTCCGTTAATTCTCTTGCCATCATACCTGTCCTTCTTTCTTTACTTTTTTGCTTCTCCTTCTCCCTCGGGAAATTCACGTCCAGTTGAATTCCTAATCTTAGCGCTCTGGTATGTACATAGAAGCATATGAATGTTACGTTTCAGAAATGTTTAAACTGTTCCCTGATTGAGATACATTTGAATTCTGTTGTCTAGTTGCCCTAAGGGAAAATACGTAGTGACACATTCGGGTTATACTGCTTGCAGTGACGATGAAAAGTAACGAGCTCTGACAAAAAACAAGTTTTTGAAGAAATCTGCATTTCTTCTCATTTTCCACTCCCATTGTTCGTTTTTGCGAAGGCAATAACCGATCCGCAAGCACAGGATGGAACTGCGCTGAAGATGAAATCGATTCATTTTATTCGACAACGTCAGCTTAAAGGCAGTGTGCCACCTCGTTCTCGTGTCTCAGCTTTTACCGATTCTGAATTCCCTCGACACGCTGAATCCAGCGGTATATCTAAAATGTTACAAAAGGTCTTTAAATCCTACTTTTAAATGTTTTTCGGGACGGGTTTTGTAACTGTTTGTCGAGCCGAGTGGACGCGTGAAACCATTGATCTCATCGATCGGACACGTCTAGACGTGTTGGCCAACGCTGCAGATGGGGCGCGCAGCCAGCACAGTCACGGACCGCTCCGCCCAAGTGGTCCGTGAGCTGCACTTTCGGACTCTCCGAAAACGGGGTTTTCGTCATTTTTATGAACTTTGACGTACATCTTTGGAACTAGCCTGACGAGGAGGTCTGTTGGTATTTTCAGCTCACGAGACGAGGTGACACACAGCCTTTGACCAAGAGTGGAGAAGTGCAGCAACTTTTATCCTAAAAATTCAGCTCATCTCATCAAGGTGAAGGTCACAATCTTCCCAGATATGTTCATGAATTATGTCACAGAGCTCTGCCTGTAACTCCGACTGGAACTCATAGAATAAGATGAGTTAGACCTCTGCCACGTGTGCCACTCAGAAAGAATTATTCCTCTGCTTCTCAAGCTACTTATTTACCTAAAAAGTTCTCGCTGATCCCCACTCGGAATGCCTTTATCACTTCTCTAGCGGTAGAGAAGATCGAGGACGTCAACATTGAACCACAAACACATAATCATGGATTCTAGCTACTGCCCTCAAGTTCGGACCCCCGCAGGGCTAGAACCAGTGGGGAGGGGGTCAGATCAGAAGCCTGGCACTCTATCGATTGTACCACCCAGCCATTTCATCCGTCATGCTTACTCTCAATCATAACAATAGCTTACCCACCAATATTCGTAACGGATCAAAAACTTTGCTCTCTACTAATTCCGAACTTGGGAACTTCAACTGGCAGTAGACCACCCTTCCACTCACGCTTGCAAAAATAGCAAGAGAACAGACAACCCATGAATTGACACACTTCGGACCGAGCACATTTTTGCATGGTGAGCGTGGGTGGCCAGAGGATATTTTTCTGATAATTCACCATTTGCACCGTCTGACCATAGGGGAAGGTTTTATGGATATGAGGAGCACATTTCGCGTGATGCACCTCTGCATCACTTGTCCACACTCAGACGAAAGGGATTGTTGCATAATGTGCATCACATCCGCATTATTTTAAAAAAAATGCTTTCTGTGTTCGTATTTTCCCACAAGCTCCTTAAAAATTGAAACAGTCGATTGTTTCCGAGGATTGTGCAGGTGAAAAAGGAATCTCCAGTGAAGTTTAGAAAAGGAAGGAGTCTAAAAAGATTCCCGTTGAAAAACAGGAGAAATTAGAAGAGTAGATTATCTTATAGACTTCTGCGCTAACCAGATTCGTAGATGGATTTTTGTTAGAAAAATAGAGAAACCTCGGTTTTTTCTTGTTCGGCTAGTTTCCGTTAAAATTTAATGTCATGTCAATGTCAAGCTCGGCAGCTTCCACCTTCACAAATATTCACTCCTACTTCTGCTTTTCTGACTTTTTCAGTAGAGCTGAAAGAGAAATCCACGCAAACTCAACAGTTATTAATTTCCTCTTTCTCATCCCGTTACCGGAACTTCATTTCATTACACACTTTTCATTGTTTTCTCTGATCTTTCAAAATAAAATGGCAATAATTTACGCCATAGAGCTAACTGCATTTCTAACTCAGCCAAGCAGGTATATCACCGCCACTTTTTTCTCTTCTTCATAGCAGCATAGGAAATCCAGAAGCCTCTAAAAAACTTCCAAATTTTTCTACCGAACAAGATATCTGAAGGCAGCTCTTCTGATAAAGTTGCTTTTTTCTATTTTTTCGAGTCATTCAACTTGTTCTCATTAGTATTCACTCACAGCAGTAAGTGGCTCCCTCAGGACCTGAGCAGTTCAACCTTTGGAGCAGTAGCGTCAAAAACAATAGCTAGTCGAGCTTTCTCTCAAATAATAACATTGCGTGATATGGTGTTACTTCTCCCGGCCGTTCAAGGGAAGATTCTTGAAGATTCACTTTAGCTTTGTAGCTTTATTCTGAAGAAAAAAATCTTGGGAAAACGTGATTTCCTGGCGTTGCTCTCCTGTTTTGTTGCCCAAGTGCCTCTTGTACTCTTGGAACATTACAGAAATGTAGTGTGCTCCATTCTCGGAGAATACCTTCAAGCAAGATAGCCAGCCAGCTAATACGGTGGACTGTAGACAGCCAGCTTATACCGTGAATTGTTCTCAGTGGTGCCAAGAGGTTTACCGAAGAATGCTGCTGCAGAATGGAAGGATGCTCATAATTAACTGGCAAACCGTTTTTGATTACTTCCTTGTTTTAAAGCCAAAAATTTTTCTTCCTTGTTCTGCATGGGAGCATTCTTGTTTAGCGCGATTCCTAATTAGTAGTGGATTTGCGAGATTACTCCTTGCACATGCTGTCCCTCATGTACTCCGATAGCACCTCAATAACAGGAGTTGGGTCATTTAATTGCATCTTGATTGATACCTCACCCTATAAGGATTTTTCAGAAAGGTTGTTTCCCATAGAAATTTGTACCCGCATTACTCTCTCTTTCTTTCTGCGCTTCAGGGCCGGCAGATACAAATATGGTCCCATTAAAAGAGCGCAGCCAAAAAAGTGCAAAAGGAGCCCTGTTTTTCGAGCACATTTTAGCTTTTCTTCGAGTTCTATTTGGAGACATATCGAAATATTGCAACAATCAAATACTGTGGGCTGCACAAAATGAGCAGCACTGATTTTGCTGGCTTTTTACCTCTCTATTAAACCCTCAGGAGAGCCTTTTCCGCTTCGAAAATGAGAAATCGCATTCAGATACAAACAAGCACCGCATAAAAGTTTATTCCTGAAGACTTATTCGTAAAATATCCTAGTCGGAGCTCACGCTTCAACGTCGAAAACTCGAACTTTATTATTGGAAGGCTGTTTTCTCTCACACTTCCAATGCTTCGAATCACCTGGATTAGCTCCGCAATAATACTGTCTACGTCTTTCAAGTTGTTGCTTTCTGGTATTCTCTTTTTCTGCCTTTCCTTTAGGCTTCTGCTCTATGAACTTCCAGAAAGTCAGGCGAGAGTCATTAACTCAGGGATGACATCGACTTCAGCGAATTTATTTCGACATTCTGTGGTGCTCAGTTCTCGAGAACAATTTCTCTTCAGTATACAATACTGCGCAGAAACATTGTTAGAACGACGGTATGTCCGCAGATGTTAGCGTCTCTCACTGTCGCTTTTCCAGAATCGCGTAAACTGCAGTTATTTCGAGAGCAAATTGTACTATTAGATAGAACTCGCTGACCTCTTTTTAAACACATATGTATAAACGACTCTTGAGGTTTGGACAGAAAATTCCGTCAAAAATCGCCGATTTCAGCGTCTACCCAGCCAACCTCTCTTAATTGTTCTTTTAGGGTATATGTGACCTCGCAAAGATGAGTTCCCTCAGAAAGAGTCATGGAATTACGAAGACTGAACGCAATGCAACACATTAACGGAAAATTACGTTTATTTCCAGCGTGTACTACATGTGAATTCTGCCTCTTAGTCAGAATAACATCGAATCCAAAGCAAATTTTCCAAGAGTTGGTGGACTGGGACGATACGAAAATTAACACACTGCGGACGACGTGATGCACATGGTGTTAACGCGAAAAATAGTTGCTGTCGAAGGTATTGCAACAAACAGTTTTTCGTGCGTAGCTTCTTTTAGTATTGCTCAAGGCATTTCAAATTTTTATATGAGTTGAAGATACTCATGTGAAATAGAATACACGAAAACCTATCGATTTCGTGTACTCATTGTTTTAGAGACAAATTTTTGGTGGTGGAAGTCCATCATTCGGTAGAATTCAGAATGTCTCACAGAATGAGGTCTGTTATTGGGATCTCTGTACAAGGTGGGTTTCTTGTGGCAGAATCAATCCATTTATGCTGGAAAATGCATATCCGCTGAGCACTGGTTAACATCTGCGAAGCTTACTTGACAGCAGTTTAGCATAGGCCAACTATGGTGGCTTGTGAAACACACCTTGCTCTGCCAGCTTCATTTGAAGGCTAGCGATGCTCCTGACGGTAAAATAGCTCCGGCTAAATCTGTTCAACCGTGATACATTTCGTAACTTCTCCGAAAACTCCAAATGCTCCAGCTGGTTGCAGAGCAGTCATTAGGGGCACATCGCGGCAGAAAAGCTTTGGATTTTTTCTTGCCCTAGAACGAAGATGTCCAAGACCATATAGGGGACAGAGATGCCCCAGGATTTATAGAGTATTTTCTGTACATGATGATCCGTACCGCTTTGAACTTGATCAAGCAGGACGACCCGAAGTGAAGAGTACCCCATCATTAGCACTAGGATGTGCGCCTGCAATGCCCTTCTTGCTCCGCCTTCTAGTTTTCATGCTTTCGCCACTGCATTTATTTTTAAAAACGACTAATTCAGCTTGCTTCATCATGAATTCATTCTTCATGAATGAACTAGCTTTTCTAGAGCCAGTTCAAGCTACTACACCATGGTGATGCCTCGTAGGGTTCATTGCATTTCAGCAGGACCTACTCCATCAAATTCAAAGCGGTTGACTTTAAAACGTTCCCCTATGGTCAGCTTGTGCAAATGGTTAATTATTAGAAAAATGCCCTTTGGCCACCAACGCTCGCTATGCAAACATGTGCTCGGTCCGCAATGTTTAAGTCATAGTACAAACTACGTCTCAATTCAGGCTTTGAATCTCCTTTAATATCAGGTTGTCGCAAAAGTTTCCCGCCATTTCCAGCCCTTTTTTTCGAATTAATTTTTCTTCTTCAATACAACTGACAACTACTTAGACATTCGGGCGTTTGGAGCGCCGTTGAACCCGCCCACTTTTGGCCAATGCAGGCTTCCGGCAGGTAGTCGCGGGTGGAGCAGGAACACTTGCTGAAGGTGCGGATGGAGCAGGAAAACCTGCTGTGAGCGCGCAAGAGGCAGGGTACATGCAGTATTCGTGCACCCTGTTTTTTTCTTCTCCATTGCCACGTGGCAACCGAAGAGTATATGAGACGGCAGACGGCTGTGAAAGCTTAGTCTATTCTCCACTTTAGCGGAGAATAGACGAGCCCTACGGGACTTTTCTGAGAAACTGATGCCCACTTGAAACTGTAGCCTAGTGTACCGTTTGGTCAGACAAGATACGTGGGGTGCGGTTGCGTGTCAACGCGGCGCGGGCGGGAAAACCCGCCTCGCCGCAGATGTCGGGCTCGTCGAGCGCTGGCGCAGGAAGGACACTTTCGCACTATTACGTTTTTGTAGTCACTGGTTGCAATAGAACATGACCTGCCTCAATCCTGCCATCCCCATAGCCGCATCACGGCAGGGTAAATGCAGGATAAGGCGCAACTAACGACGGAACAGGCGCGCCCACTTTTGCGTTTGTCCCGCAGGTGTCATGCCGCGACAAACGGTGTGGGCCGGCACTCCAAACGCCTGAATGTCTGAGTACGTTATATATGTGCCACTATTGTTGACAAGGACCCATGCGGTAACATAAGAGTTTGTTGGCAGCAGCTTCCCATGAGTGGTTCTTTCCCAATTCGAACACTGAGCATCTCTTCCTGAGGAAGTAGTTCTCGGTTTGGCGACGGTCAAGTCACCCACATTTCCTGACGTGGTTTACGTAACGAGCCTAATTCTCGTCACTGAGAGCCAGATTAGGGAACCGCCGCAGAAGTCTGTCAAAAGCGAAAAATTTAAAGCGCGCACCTAAGGCACTTTAAGATGTTGGGTGCTCAAACCATGATGAATACATGTGCCATACTCCCTTATATCTTCGAAGAGATCTAGTTAAAAAGCTATTGCAGCGTGATACCCCTGGGGCTCCTCTACCAGCTCGTGGGTATAGCGCCAGAGGCGCTCGTGACTCACTTCACCTTATCGGCCGGATCGTTGTGTCTCATGTCCAAGCCGCCGACTTCTAACTTGCGGAACGAAATCTTTACCGCATACTAAAAGTTAGAGGGTAGTTTGCGGCATCGCTTTAGTTGCTGTGTTTCCTAAGCTCACAAAGCTGGAACAGCAATGCATGCTTGTAGTTAATGACGATTTTTTTCGGTCATAATTGCAACGGAATCGTATGAAAATAATGTTTAAGGAGACTACTGACTGATCTTTATATATGTTTTGCATGGAAAATCCTGGAACAATCCCGAAAAATTGGCAATACACGAAAGTGGGTGGCGGGAAGCTTTTGCGACAACTTTATAATTTTTCCTCAGCGAAGGCGTGGGCGGCACTGTGCTCGTATTCATGAACGTTACCAATTAGATCGTTGGCTGCCCGCTCTTCTGAATCGGGTGACTTCTTTGAGCCGAAGTGTACCCTGTCTGAGCGATTTGTCTCACCCTGCGATGATAACTAGTGGCATAATTATGCAGATGTATCACTTACTGCTCGGAAAACTCTTCCACTCGGGATGAGTACGAAGCCTGAAATCTTCCCGAGCACTCTTATGAAACCAGCCACTGGCTTTGGAAAGCGCTTTGTTTGCCGCGCACTGCTCCCTGCTCATCTAAAGTGGGGAGATTTCTGATTAGAACGACCACTGACTCTTTCAGCATCGCTGTTGTTGGCCGAGAAGAGCCAATCACACAGAATGCATCTATTTCTGCTTGAAGAGCTCGCTCCCTTCCGGAGGACGGGGAAGCGAAAACATTCCCAAGAATATTCCTTAATTCTGCCACTGCTTTTGTCCGTTTTTCTTCGCATCCTAAAGAATGGCCCTGTACACTGCAGAAAAATAGAAAAATGCGTGGAGCAATGTATCTCTAGAATTGTATATCGAAATGTTATCGTTTGTGCGTTCTGTACCGCACACTGTTATTGTACTGTGTTGGTAATGTCACTGATTCCGAATTGAGAGGGGGAAAACGTTACGCAAGCTACAATACACTCAATAAGTTAGGGAAAGTGCATCTACAAAAAAACTGTTGAGGCAGCCATTTTAAAAAAAGATCTCAGTTTTTAATTTTCCCGCACTTGGATACTTTTACTGGTAGAGCAACTTTCTGCACTCTTGGAAATCTTTGAAGGGCCACGAGAAGAATATATGTAAAGGTTTCCAGGAAAGAAAAGAACATTTCAAGCCAAGTCCTTTTTATAGCTGAAATGTTTCATTTACCACTGGTAGATACGTTGACTCACCAGCTGAAACCATCTCAGAAGAGCCATAGGATGAGCGCACATTCCGGGATTGCAGTCTATTGGCTCGACTTCCACTACCTAGAACATGTCTATACTACTGTGACGAAGACTAATACCAGTTTTTGTGTGAGAGTTTTGGAAAATGAAAGATGTTCCATAAATTGCTCAGTAGCTCATTGGGATCCATGAAGATAGTCACTCCACTGGAGTGGCCATCGATACGGGGCTACTCTTTCGGACAACCAACTCCATGTAGCATTTTGTCGTTTAAAAGGGTGTTTTTATTTGTTCAGCGTCAAATTTTCATTACAACCAGCAATCTGTTCTTTACATAGCTAAATATGAGCAAATTAATTGTAGTAAACCTTCTAGTTACTTATAATTACTATTGTTTTGATTAGAGAATGAAGCAGAAACACTGGCTATCCGGAAAGCAAACCCTTGAGACTCAATCTCTTTCGGAATCTGTAGTTATCCGGCAACGTTATCATTTCAGCGCCATGACTGGAAAACAGCTCGCTTGCATAGATGAATACGTAGGTTGCTACTCTATTTCCACGCTAGTATTGTTATTGTAGAAACGCTGTTGTTATTTGGCATTTCCTGAGAATCTCTCATGTTTCTTATTATTCAGTGGCCCGTCTCTATGCGGATAGTAAGCGAGCGCCCTTTACTGCAGGATACAATTCCCTGCTGCTTGAGTGGCTACAATCCTTGGAAATGCCTGCGTAACCTCTCCAGGATACTACTAATAGTCCTGGAACTACCCAGGAAAAGTCGACACCCTCTTCACATCTCAGGCTTTCGCGTCAAACAACTATCTTTACTTGATAAAAAAACATTGTCTGACAACTTCTTAAAGGATAGTACATGCCGAGAGAACCTATGAAAACAAAACAATTTCTAGACAATTACCACAGTAGCACTAGTAAAATTGGTGCCTCATCTTAAAGCAAATAGTGTTTTCCACGGTGGCAGGCAATCATAATAAGAAAAAGGTCACGAAAGTCTGCTAAGTGACTCGAACCCTTTTTTTTCTCCATCCCCCGGCAGAATTTCCACCTCACATTTGTCCATTTTGATGATGGAGTGGCCTTTTCTCACCAGAAAAAAAAAGCTCATTCAGCTCCCAAAGTACATAATTAATTTTACGTCTGCTCCTATTTTGGTTACCATGAACATGATTCGCGGTATTCCTATTACGACCTATGCCCTATGAATCCCCTTTCCTAATCCTGACGCCATTTTCTACCAAACATGAGAATCACTGGGAGGATTTTCTAGGAATATGTGCACTCAGAGAAACTGATGTATGATCACTTCACTCAGTAATTCATTCATTTGCTTATTTATCCACTCGTTCACTCATTCATTCATTCATTCATTCATTCATTCATTCATTCATTCATTCATTCATTCATTCATTCATCCACTCATTCATTCGCCAGTTTATCTGTTTATTCACTATTCTGTTTCACTACCCAACGCATTGGTAAGAAATCTAAGGAGAGCAATAGCCAGTGTTTTTGAAGACCTAATAATTTTGGGCAGATTACATACCAGCGGCGGACGCAGAAAGTGGGCGGGAGGCGGGGGAAAATAAAATTAATAAAGATAGCAATTATAATAATGAATGATTAATAAAAATTATATTAAAAATAATAATAAGAATAAACAACTAAAAATGCTGTTTGTATTGTAAACTAATTTCAAAAATCTGGCGACCCATTCTCGGGGGGAGGAGGCGCTCCCCCCCTCCCCCTCCGTCCGCCACTGATACATACCTACAGTGATCGTTTCGAACTCATCACTAAGAAGTTATAAAATTGGTAACGTTATTAATACCTGGTAAAATCATAATGAGGATGATATTGATAGTTATAACGCAGTGCAAAATCGTATAGTGCTATAAAGCTTCCCCAACGGCAGACGTTAAGGCATCTACGTCACAATTCCACCTGAGATTTCCATGAAGTTGCTGCATTCTCGATTTCTGACTTGATGAGCAGGTTGACTCTGAGGTTTAGAATGAAAACGCTGCACAACGAATAATTATCGCCGCAACTACTAATTTCGCTAGATATGAGCATTCAAGTGGGCTGTGAGGTAGGCAACACTAGTGCAGCAGTGTACTTGATGTCTAATCCTTTACATCGAGCCGTCTCAGCGACAACAATGACGAATTGAGCGAAATTTTCGCATACCTATACACGAAGTATGAATAACATGTTCACCACAGCCCACAGAATCATACACAATTCTGTTACACCTCGCCAGAGTCTCAGTCTAGAAAAAATGCTCCTAAACCTACTGCCTCTGTTCTTGACTAGTTTTCTGGATTGTTTATTCTGCCTGGCATAGTCAGCTTCAATTGCACAACGAATATGTCGTATGCAGCCGCTCTTGTCTGATTTGATGGCAGCATTTCAAACACGCCTCCGCGACAACAATGCTGAGCAAATCATCCATGGATTAGCCAGGTTGTCCGATTTTGAAGCCTTTCATATGTAGAGTTCGCTTGTTACGGCACTATGCATATGAGCACATTCCCATTTGTGCAATGAGTTCGCGTCATCATAGTGCTTTTCGACTCTCTACTGTCTCAAACTAATTGAAGAAAACCGCAGTACAATTCACATAACCATTGCCTCACCGGACTTCAATATACTTGTAAACACTCAAGGATATAGGGTTTTTCTTCCCTCAAAGTTGCTTCAAAGGTGCAGTTTGGTGCCCGAATGATTATAAGCTTCAAAATGTCCTAATGACCTAGGGTAAGCTACACTTCCAACTGTTTTTGCAGCACGGAGTATCGCCCATCTGGTCTGCCGCAGACCGGCTGGGTGTTGTGGTTGTCGGGCTTTGCCGTTATTGATGTTTTGCTTGTTTGGTGCCACGTTGAACCCAGCATTTTGGAAGTGGGAACATAATAAAAAAACAAAACTTAAGAAGAAGAAGGAAAAAATGAGCCAAACATAGGCAACATCCGACAACCGCGGCTGCCACGCAGTAAAGGTGATGCGGCGCGGCAGACCTGATGAGCGGTACTTTGTGGTGCGAAGTGACCGAAAAATTACACTTAATCGACTGAGTGGAAGGGCGCGCTATTTTTTCCTTTAGAACCTATGCTTTGCGATCTAAAGCCTGGGGAAAACTGTAGCAGGGACCGTTTGTTCTGTTACAGCCTTCTCATTATCACTTTTTGCCAATGGCCTACTGGAATCACTAATTGTAAGTAATGCAACACACACTCAACGAGCACGCATACAGTGTAAACAATTCTGTTGAACCGTGACTGGAAAAATGGTAACGGATGGAGTATGTGCTGAATCAATGAAACTGTCTTAAGTACATAAAGTAAGCATTGTTGTGTTGCGTAATCAATTGCCTTTCGGTGTTAGCCTGCGTTCATACTAGGCGGTGAGAAATCGGTCGCTACCGACGGTGTTTTTTCGGTGAGCAAAAATACGCTCATCCCGTCGGAAATTCTAACGCTGTAATGGTTAGTGGAGCGGCCTGCTATCCTCTTGACCAGTGAAAACAAGCCTATATTCATGAAAGACCGGTCACTAAGCACTCGGATCATCACAATCATCTCCCTGCTTACATTGATGAAATGTTTAGTTAGCGCATTTTTTTCGGCTGTGAAAGCGACCGAAGTCTGAACACCCAAGCGGAGAATATTCCGACCGCTCCGTCTGTCCCGCCTGTCAGTATGCATCTTTTATTCACCAACCGCCTTCACCGTCGGTCAAGTATGAAGGCAGTCTTACAGTCCTTTTCAAAAAGATAGACGGATTGCGTGTGCGGTTTCGTATCGTTTGGTTGTTTGGACAAGGACTGTAGCGCATTTCCTCTACTTATTTTCTCCAGAAGAGCAGCAAGATCGTTCTCCTCAGAGCAAGAGTGTCCACATACTCAGGCAGTCGTGCGAGTTGACTGCAGGTGGAAATGGGTCCACCTTTAGTTGTACCTGGGGGTGGACCCCAAATCCCGGGGCACTTACCCCCCCCCCCTCCACATATCGCGGACGTTCCCCCACGTGCCCTGGCAGACGTCCCCCCACGTGCGCTCGCGGCTATCCTCTATCCAGCAAAGGTGTGCCTCTTCTTCACACCTGTTCAGATGACAAAATTTGAACGGATTACGTGTGATTTCGAGCAGATTTCGCTTATTTTTCGCCCAAATATTTCCCCATTTCGCTCGAAAAACACACGTAAATCTCCAGAAAATGAGCGAAATACGCTCGATTTTACCCGAATTGTGCCCGGAAATCAAGCAAAATCTGCTGGAATAAGCGCGAAGATCAATGGATGTTCGACGTTCCGGTCTCAGGGACAGCCCAGGCAGTAGCACCGCTGTGGATTCGTAGCAAAAATATTGCTCATGGAAGAGCAAACATTTTGTGTTTTGAGTATTTCACACACCCAAATCCAACTCCAGCCCTTAGACTTGCGCCGAAGACCTTCCTCACTCCATCCAGCTGACATGCGCCATACATTAAGATGGTGAATATTCCTCAATTCAACATGGAATAATTCTGCGGCAGCACGTCTGGGAAATCCCGGCGGACTGCAGCACGTGCAGGGGCATGAGCAACACGTTCTGCTCAAGCAGAACGTCGATATCCACGTCGATATCCGCTCCCCCAACTCAAAACGTAGGTGAGGCGATGTGGGTCCCACCTGCTGTTCGACGCCACGATTGTCTGAGTAAGCCAGCAGGGATATTTATCTGCGTCTGCTACCTAAGAAGTTCTTGCTAAGCTGCTCCATGGAATTCTGAAATTGTCGGCTGTCATTCCCAACGAGACTAATCTGTTGGTCTGCACCTCCCAGTTCTCAGGACCTCACATACACAAAATGCAGTAATGGATGGGATATTACTCTGGTGACACTATTCTCCCGAAGTGGACGATAAACAACCAGCAGCGATGTCTGCACAACGCCCATCTCATGGATTCTACCGGGTTTCACATTTTCACTGCTGACATTAAGTTGAAGCTTCACTCTTCGCTGTCACTGTTTAACGATTATTTGGATCTGAAGTGTTTAGTAAAAAACTAAAAACGTTAACAGCAGTGTTTCCGTCCAAACAGTTCGTCATCCTCCGATTATACGAAACTAGATTTTTCGTGAAGGTTCTGGAGGTTCAAAGTCCTCGCCAGGATGGTTTGATATGATTGATTGAAAAGCCATTGGGCTTCTTTTCTCTTCTGCATTGAGACTTGTGCTGTTTTTCACTTGTGGATCTTGTTGGCAATCAAAACACCCTGGATAACACTTTTCAACCTCTCCGGAAAATTCTGAAAAACAAGGATGTTTCTGGAAAGGAGTGAAAAGTGTTTCTGGAAAGCAAGATTTTGTTCTAATTAAAACATCCACGATAGCGCCATGGAAAAGATGTGATGCAAAAATTTACGAATCGTTTCGTGAATAAGTATAGTGTAAGTAAGCAATATGCGATTAGTTGAACAAGTGATTGGCAAGCTGATTAGGTCTTTGTGTTTTGAACATGCAGAATAAATTAATGAATAAATTTGAATAATTTAACCAAATAGATTATAATAAATAAATACGCTATCCTACGGGTGCCCGCATAACTACGTACAACAACCGAAACAAATCTAAATGTATAGGAAGAGATGGATGAATTGAAGGATGAAAGGGTTGGTTTGTAGTGGATGTAAAAGAGCAGTTCCACATATTAGGATTCTCTAATATGTGGAGTTGCTCTTTTACATTTTCATGAAAACACTCGCTACCAATCCACGATAATTTCGACTAAAGTCGTCAACTCCATAGAACTAATGTTATGAGTTGATGAGGTGCTTGAAGCTCATTCTACATCTCCGCTTCTTACCAGGCAGTTTTCAGCTGCTGGATACACAGTAACGTCACTCCTACGAACTTTTGAATTTTTGCACTCATTGGGAGCTCTGCAAAAGCCAATTGCTCGATATTGCAGCCGAGACCCGGGGATAGTAATGTTCGACTAAGTGCAATCGCAAGTGAAGGATCGCGAGAATCTAATAAAGTACACGTCATTCATTCAAAGTCCCAATTATATGACCTCAGCACATCTCTTTCAGGACCCCTACTCGGGTATCATTACCTTTCCTGTCTATACTTTTCCTGTGTTTGTAGACTTACCGGAAATTCTTCCATAAACTATGAGTTGAGTGCATTGTCGCGGATGAGCTCTGGTGGCTGTGCTGTTGTTCATACTAGTGCAATAGCCTTGATCATGAATTATTTAATTTTTTTTCGGGCCACTTCCGTAGAAAGGACTCGTCACAGGAAGAAGGTGAACTTTGTGGATCGCTTCAATCATAGTCACCTCGTGAGAGTGCCTCTATTGGTCATGTGTATCCAGTTCCTTCGGAGCGCGCACTCCTCGAAAACACATCAAAAACCAGAGCGACAGCAGAGCTACCGTCTCCGAAACCAGTAGTACACATCTACCAGCATTTAATAACCAATAATAACATTACTAAGTAATCAGGATAATTGACACTACCACCTACAAAGAGAAAGAAGCCCTTTCGAAGTATGCTTGGGAACTATAGTTACTATTATGTTTTGAACACCCTTTTAGGTCCTACACCTCATGTTTTACAATTCCCCAGGAAAAGTTCGCTTTACTGCATTTAAGCATTTTACTCTGGTGGTCCCACACTGGTCGTACATCGCTTAATTCAGAGGAAATTAGCGTCATTTGAGCTTGGCGAAACTGCGCCGGTTTTCGGTGAAATCTGGTTGCATGTTGTCGTTATCGTGCATTCCTCAATCCTGGACAGATGTGCGGGTCCCCCCGTGCCCTACCTTCCCGATATTTCGTGCCTAATTCTGGGTGAATGTGGTGGTTTCCACTGTTCGCTTATTTTCCTGTCGTGTCTCTCCCATTAGCACGGGATTTGAGCAAAAACCACCATTGTGGAATACCCAGGGGGTGTTCACCGCAAAATTATCGTTCATAAACATATTCCTGACGAAACTCTATAAAGGTCCACGGGGAGGCATTAGGAAGGATCTTCGAACCCCAGCCGAATTTTCGACCTCGTCATCGACGACAGCATCATCGGTTAGCAATTACTGGTCATTCAGGTCATAGGAGAGTAACAATAGGTTCCGGCATAAAATGCTTGACGATAACTATATGCATATATAACTTTATATATGTAGAAGTCCAGCAGTGGTAACTTTCCAACATAAAAGTGGTTCTCTTAGGGCGCAAGTCCAAGATTTTTTTCTAATTATGGCGAATCTCATTGTTAGGAAAATGAATGCGCCACAACAAAGAGAAAAAAGCTAGAAAAATTAAGCAAGGCATTACTTTTCAAACTATATATGTTGCTGAATAGTTTTTGCGATGCCACTGGTCAGCTAGCCACTTGCAATTTCGTGACTAAATACTACTCCACTTAGGACCAACTTACCTACTCGATGTATTTCCATTCGAATATTCGCACTAAAATCAGTTGAAAATTCAAATTTTCTAGTACAGGGGGAACAAAACCACGCAGGGAAGATAAAAGGTAGTAGGAATTTGTCTCTATATTGCATACTCAAATGAAATTCTCTATCTGTTGCTGAAGCATGAAGGAATTAATTGAAATATTCGGTTGTTATTCGGTCTTACATAGGTATATTAGGTAGGTACTTATATAAATATTCCTACTGCTTCACTAAAAAGATAAGACGTTGTTTCGAAATATTCTGCGTTTGCTTAGCAGATGCGCAGAAAGCTCTCATCAGGCGATAAAAAACTGGTTACTGGAGGAAGACAGGGTTAGGAAACTGGAAGAAGGTAAAACTTCATGGTAATTCCTCTATTCTCTACTGGCTTACTCACATTCTCCAAGAGTAGACATCAACAAAACTTTGAGTTGGTTCAGGCACAAAGTTTTCACCTGCCACAAGGAAGTGGGTGATGGAAAATACGTCTTGCACCCCCATACTGATCATATGGCTCACTTGTAAACAATCGCTTAGCAATTTCACTTCCATTATTTTCCGTCATGACAGCGTGCAAAACGATAACAGTTAATTACTTGAGGCCGTTCTGCATAAAATTACTCTAGGAAGTGTGCACATGTCATGGATATTCTTTGGTCTTCCTGGAAAGGGCGAATCCATTTACCCAGTAAAGTGGCTTATTTCAAAAATTGCCCTCCAATCGAATTCAAAGAATGCTTTTTTGTATATGCCTATTAACGATTTTTGTCGGTGTCGGATTTTTGTGTTCATAGTTCTCCACTTTTAACCCTGTGGTTCTTTATGAATACCCGTTTCGAGCCCATTTTGTTCTATCTTGAATGAAAATTGAATTCATTTAAGTGATAATGACCATCAACTAGTAGTCTATAGTGAAAACGGCCGATAAAGATGAGAGCAAAATTTGAATTTCACACCGCCGAACCAACGCGATAGCTTTAGATCAAGCCAAGAAGGCTGTTCAAAAGGCTCCATATTACTAAGTAGTGAACTCTTGCTACATTTAAACCCATTAGTAGACTATAAAGTATTTTTTCTAAACCCATGTCTTTTTAGCGGAACTATGCGTGGTTGTCCCGCGCCCCTCTCATTGCGACCGGCCTGTAATATCCACGAAATGTGATCAGAATAGTCTTTCCGGTGAATTCCACACACTTTTAGGATTGTTTTGTTCTTGTCCTAGGGCATATCTGAAATGGAGGCGTCAGAGCGCAAAACGCCCTCAAGCGCTTAGCCGTTTTGAGTGCTGCAGTGGAAAGCGCCTGGAAAGAAAAGTTATTTGACGGAAGCGACTGCTCCTCCAATTCGAATTCTCATATTCTTCCCTGGAAAACTGAGAATAAGAGTGTGCACGAGCTTGCAACGAAGGTTTTGGTATTGCTAGACTACTCAAACACAATTTCTCTAAGAGCCCCTCATCCATATGTGTATCCTTTTATTACTGCTTTTTGAATGTTTCTTTAGGCAAACGAATACTAGCCCACTGAATATTCATGATATTCTTTTGTGCTTACTGATCGTTATCCATAGGAAAGTTTCTGTAGCGTTGACATCACTGCCTGTTTAAGTGCAAAAAGGAAAGAGTCAGCCCTTCTTAAATGTTTCATCATGATCCAAAGCAGAAGGGCATGATGGCGGCTTCTCTCTAAATGTTCCATAGAATTCCAGAAGTTCTTCTTCTTAATAAATTCTCCCATAAAATGCGTAGGTAGGCTCGCATTCACCACAAGGCGCTATTATTAACCATGGGAATGCTTAAGATGCAAAAAAAGTGACAAAAAATTCGAGCCTACTTTGTTTTTGCCTACTATTTGCATTCGCATTGCAATGCTCGAAACCCTAAGATCTTTGAATACATGAATTACTTGAAGGCGCTTCGCAGGCTGTGCTAATCCTAGTCTGCTGAGAAAGTTTTTGTGTGCTCCTAAATTGCAATCACGAGAAAGGTTTTTGTGAAGATAATTACATACAAAATCCACTGCTAGCTGAAGAATATTAACTATCCGTCCCTGAGATTCATCTACTGGCTGCATCAAGATGGGAATTAGGTCAAGCAATATCACTTCACATTTCCGTGAAGTCAGTTAAAATCTCTGCTCACTTCACTGGCAGAATGATTCTATTTCATCTACTGTAAAATATCAGAAGCTGCTTTTCCTCAATGATGCCTTCTCTATACAGAATCTCTTTTCAAGAAGCGCTGTGAATTCTTTCTTCTTGTTCATTTGTATTAGGTTGTAGAAAAAGTTCTCATCCTCTCTAAAAGTTTTTAAAAAGGTGCTTTCTCTAACCCCACGTGGTCTTGTGGCAACTTGTCTCATGTACGTATATGTATATAAGGAGTTCATTATCTGTCAGCTCCTGCACAACCCACTCAGGAAATTGGAACATTCTAGACAGTATATTTGAGGTTATCAGAAGGTATTTATTATTTATCATATATATCATTACCGAGCCAGAGCGCCGCTTCGCGGCGCTCTGACTCGGACCCGTGTGCCACGTTACCTCAGGGCTAGGTAAACTCTGAAAAAAAAACTACCCCGAGCCAGAAAAAACGTTACCTCAGGGCTAGGTAAACTCGAGCCAGAGCGCCGCTTCGCGGCGCTCTGACTCGTGTGCCACCTCGCTAGGTGCCAACCTCAGGGCTAGGTAAACTCTGAAAAAAAAAACCCCGAGCCAGAGCGCCGCTTCGCGGCGCTCTGACTCGGACCCGTGTGCCACGTTACCTCAGGGCTAGGTAAACTCTGAAAAAAAAGGAACCCCGAGCCAGAGCGCCGCTTCGCGGCGCTCTGACTCGGACCCGTGTGCCACGTTACCTCAGGGCTAGGTAAACTCTGAAAAAAAAAACCCCGAGCCAGAGCGCCGCTTCGCGGCGCTCTGACTCGGACCCGTGTGCCACGTTACCTCAGGGCTAGGTAAACTCTGAAAAAAAAGGAACCCCGAGCCAGAGCGCCGCTTCGCGGCGCTCTGACTCGGACCCGTGTGCCACGTTACCTCAGGGCTAGGTAAACTCTGAAAAAAAAGGAACCCCGAGCCAGAGCGCCGCTTCGCGGCGCTCTGACTCGGACCCGTGTGCCACGTTACCTCAGGGCTAGGTAAACTCTGAAAAAAAAAACTACCCCGAGCCAGAGCGCCGCTTCGCGGCGCTCTGACTCGGACCCGTGTGCCACGTTACCTCAGGGCTAGGTAAACTCTGAAAAAAAACTACCCCGAGCCAGAGCGCCGCTTCGCGGCGCTCTGACTCGGACCCGTGTGCCACGTTACCTCAGGGCTAGGTAAACTCTGAAAAAAAAACTACCCCGAGCCAGACTCGAACCCGTGTGCCACGTTACCTCAGGGCTAGGTAAACTCTGAAAAAAAAACTACCCCGAGCCAGAGCGCCGCTTCGCGGCGCTCTGACTCGGACCCGTGTGCCACGTTACCTCAGGGCTAGGTAAACTCTGAAAAAAAAAACCCCGAGCCAGAGCGCCGCTTCGCGGCGCTCTGACTCGGACCCGTGTGCCACGTTACCTCAGGGCTAGGTAAACTCTGAAAAAAAAACTACCCCGAGCCAGAGCGCCGCTTCGCGGCGCTCTGACTCGGACCCGTGTGCCACGTTACCTCAGGGCTAGGTAAACTCTGAAAAAAAACTACCCCGAGCCAGAGCGCCGCTTCGCGGCGCTCTGACTCGGACCCGTGTGCCACGTTACCTCAGGGCTAGGTAAACTCTGAAAAAAAAACCCCGAGCCAGAGCGCCGCTTCGCGGCGCTCTGACTCGGACCCGTGTGCCACGTTACCTCAGGGCTAGGTAAACTCTGAAAAAAAAAACTACCCCGAGCCAGAGCGCCGCTTCGCGGCGCTCTGACTCGGACCCGTGTGCCACGTTACCTCAGGGCTAGGTAAACTCTGAAAAAAACTACCCCGAGCCAGAGCGCCGCTTCGCGGCGCTCTGACTCGGACCCGTGTGCCACGTTACCTCAGGGCTAGGTAAACTCTGAAAAAAAAACTACCCCGAGCCAGAGCGCCGCTTCGCGGCGCTCTGACTCGGACCCGTGTGCCACGTTACCTCAGGGCTAGGTAAACTCTGAAAAAAAAACTACCCCGAGCCAGAGCGCCGCTTAGACCCGTGTGCCAGCTAGGTAAACTCTGAAAAAAAAAACTACCCGAGCCAGAGCGCCGCTTCGCGGCGCTCTGACTCGGACCCGTGTGCCACGTTACCTCAGGGCTAGGTAAACTCTGAAAAAAAACTACCCCGAGCCAGAGCGCCGCTTCGCGGCGCTCTGACTCGGACCCGTGTGCCACGTTACCTCAGGGCTAGGTAAACTCTGAAAAAAAACTACCCCGAGCCAGAGCGCCGCTTCGCGGCGCTCTGACTCGAACCCGTGTGCCACGTTACCTCAGGGCTAGGTAAACTCTGAAAAAAAACTACCCCGAGCCAGAGCGCCGCTTCGCGGCGCTCTGACTCGAACCCGTGTGCCACGTTACCTCAGGGCTAGGTAAACTCTAGAAAATCGCTGTCATCCACACGAAGCGCAGCTTCGCCGCGCTTCGCGGATGACAGTGATTTTCTGCGAAACTGCATAGTTCCTAAACGGTTTGGAGGTTAACTCTTACTATGTTCAATATGGATCTACATGCTCCGTTGTATGAGTAGCAAAACAGTTCCTCACGTGGTCAAGTCGTTTTCATTTGGGATAGCGCTGAAAGTCGAAATTGTCATGGTTCGGGCAGAATTAGCTTTTAACAGGAACAAACTGCGCTAACGTTCTATTCCTATTTTATAAGCACAATATTGGAGACCATTATTTGTTCCCCTGACCGTTAGTTTCTAATTGCCATTACTACTTAATGCTTTAGAAGCAGTGCAGCGAAAATTTCCGTACAACACTGCTGCATTTGGATGATTCACGGCTCTGATTGCGAAATCACACTCGCTTCATCAGTGGTTCTCCCATTCTGCTTTAAAGATCCAAGATATTCCGTTTTCGTTGCAAATTAGATGTCCTAATTGAAGATTTCCATGTTGTACACATACATATACATGGGCGTGTCATTGGGCGTGTCAATTTTCGCAATTGAGCCCGTGGCGGCGGGCAAAAGAGGTGGGGCGAGGCGAGTGGATCAATGACAGCGTGACCTGTCATCCCTCGCGCGGCGATGGGGGGGTCTGCGCTTTATATAGAGTAAGATATTATTATATATTAACGACTTATTATCAGAAGTAAACAATGAGAAATTACATATGCTGCGCCCACCGTCTGCATAAAGTTTAATGGCTTCGTATTATATTTGTAATGATTATCACATAAAATTTTCGAATTATTTTCATGAGCTGAGAGAAGGCTCCAGCGGGTCAAGAGTCTAATATTGAAGAACTCTTGGGATTTCTCAGAATATGAATATAGAATATGGAAATATAGGATTCTAGTCCTCTGCTTTTTGCTCCGTTCTTCCTGAACAATTGAAAATCTCCTGCTACACGCAAATGCCCCAAAGGGAAGCTTCTATAGGTCTTGTTATGAATAATCTTCTCCAAGAGTAACATGCGACCTACAAAACTATTTTGGTTCTCTCCAGCAAAGAAACGAAAAGGCAAAGACCACTTGGCCTTCTGCTATGCTATAGTAGGTGTTTTCTCTGCTAGTTTCAGGTTCAATGGCGCGTAAAGTGACCTTTGCCCCTTGTCCACTCAGTGGAAATATCACACTCTCGAGATCCCGCCTCCTGCTTACTCTTTCTTCCACTACGTCATTCATAACCACGGCTAGACGGTAGTCTCATGGGGCAACTACTAGCCTAGACATGATAAGCCTCTACAGCTATGATCCTTGTTTTCCCATCTGCCTGCATTGATATCAAATTGTTGCGTACATACTGCACTCGACCGGCGACAGGGCTACAATTAACGCTAAATTGCAAGCCGACTGATATGAGCGGCTGCAACGAGGCCAAGTTACAAGTTAGTTGCTCACTGCCCGACTGAACTAGCATCATTAGTGTGGTGAGCTTTGAACGAAGCTTAGCATATGTGTCATCGGGATACTGGACCAGCATATTTGATGAAATTTGCGCGATTAGGGGTTGGCAGCCAGACGATGATAGATAGACGCGTTTGACGGAGTCTTTGTCCGTCCCCCCCCCCCAGACTTCCGGGCTCTGGATCCTGCCGACCTTGTTTTTGGTCTAGCTTTGAAAAAATACAGACTTTTCCTCTTCCTTGATCTCTTCCTTGTTTTCCATATTCTACTTGAAGCCATTGGGAATCCTCGTAAGTTTTCCCTCTCAAAAAGTGCAGGTTTAGTTACCTGAACTCTGGATTCGCGGGTAGTCGTTGTGGTCTGGATGGTGTTTTTGTTGAAGCCTGATGGATTCATAAGGAAATCATCTTGCTGGTCGTACATTGGAGTTCTCCGCATCTTCGCTGTCCCTTCAACATTCTTTTGCTTTACTGCATACACACTACATATTTAGTTAAGGAATAGTACTGATACTAAGCTCATTACATCTCAGAACAGTAATAGAGCAAGTATGTAAAATGATACTTTATGCTAAGGATAGATGAAAAAGCCTATGAATATCCAGGAATTGAGACAATATTAGTAGTGAGTAGGTGTGAATAAGATGTGGACAACTAGGCGTAATCAGAAACCACCAGGCTGATTGCCGAAATGATCAATAGTTCCAGATAACAAGCCCGCCTGGAATCAAGGCAATTTGGCATTGGCCAAAGTAGCGCTAGGACATCAAATTGCTCACGGGCAAGACTAACATTCCTGGTTTTCCCGCGAAAGAGCAATTACCGTGAATGACTAATCCCCGTGGAGGTCCGAGCTTTTTTCATGAATCCGCGGTGAATTAAGCATAGACGCTTTGACCATACTGCCCCCTCAATTCGTGAAATCCTTAGTCACTCCCGCTTCTCGCCGTTCTGCCGAGAATCTACTTGAATCCCTGCGATTCTTATAACAAATTGGATAAAGGCACTTACACAGACCTCCCTCCGAGAATTTGCACCTTTGCACCCTTTGAAAAATTTGAAGATCCAAACGCAGTTTGTTCGCACCAGGAACATTCGCATCCTGCCAAGAATCCTCTCCTCCTCCTCGTTCTGCATTGTGCATCGCCGCGCCAAATTTGATGCGCATCAACCATAAATAACGCCTCTCTTCTATCCCAATACTTCCTAAAAACAAGATAAAGATTAGTGTTTATCAAGGTACATCCAGTGTTCTTTGATTTCCTGGACCTCCTATCGCGCCTAGACCCACTCCAGGTCAAGTGCTTGGGTGTTTTGCTCCAACAATAATCTTTTGCTGTTGAATAGAAGCACCAGGCCGAGTTCAAAGAGGCTGTTGGTTCAAGTGCTAGATTATTTTCTCGGATACAAACAGCCGCCAACCTGGATGTCTGTTTTGTTTTCTTAATGGCTTTGTTATTACACTAGCAACAGTGTGTGCCTGTCGGCGCGTTTAATAACTCGACATCTCTAGGATTGAATCAGCTGCTATTTCGTAGCAATGTTTGTCAATAACCAGCTCGCTAGAATTACCACTGAAAAACAGGATCAGCATCCTGGGCGTGGCTGACTTGAGCAGTCGTTGCTCTGAGGCTTGATTCTGGTGGATTGGATTAGGCTTGATTCCAGCTAAACTTGCCTTTCGAAGCATACCCTGACGAAATATCCCATGAGGACGTCACTCCGCTATATTAAAAGTAAATTCAAACCTAATAACTTCTATATAATCAGCTGTTTTCTAGTTGAATAGCTAGTTTTATGTAGCACTTTCTGGCAGAATAGCTCTGGGATGCAATAATCCGCATTAATGAACAAGCCAGAATCCACCTTCTGGATAAGGTCAGCCTGTCGGGCACTGCTGCGTTTTCTGCTTCTTCCTTATCTGCGACCATCTTCCAGAGTAAATTAAAAATTGTCATCAGAACTTTTTGCTCCATCCAAAAAAAACGGATAACTCTCCGGAAATCTAGGGTGAGTTTTATCCCAACAATCAGTCCTGGGGTAAAGAAATCCTCGTAATTGACTCTTCCCATGTTTCATCATTGCTTCTGAAGACCATTCATATAGCGACAGTGCAAATTATTGCATGCGAATGTGAAATTCCTGCTGGGAACTATATTTCACATACTTATTTCGGTTTCCATAGACCTACCAGATTCATTCTTACTGAGGAAATCCGGGGCAGGTTGCTATTCTTCTTTTTGACTGAAGTCCGTCTAGTGGTAAGAATAAGACGGATAAATTATTCTTTTTTCTTTTCTACTCTGATCTTACAAGAATTGCTTGTTTATTTATTTAGTCTATCAAATAAAGCTATGTCCAAATAAAGTTGTACTCCCAAACACATCAATTTTTCGTTCCAATTTGCATCCGTAAACGTGATTTTTGTGAATGCTTCCGACATAATTAACAAAACTATGTACCATTCAAGGAGTGAGATATTTCCCAACAATATCTGGAGTGTCAGCAGGACGGAAGTGCACGTTCATCGTTCGTGGAACGTTCAAGATAATGAGGTCAGTGTTTCCGTCGCTCTAGTGTTGCACCCCAGATGAATGAGTACAGAAGCGTTCCCATATATTTCATGTACATATATGGCTTCACGAATGGGCGTATCCTCGGATCGAACTCCGCACTTAACTGGACGTTCATTCATTATGAATCTCATTCCGAGATTCGCTCCATCCTGGATCTCGTGAACTCTGGTATTAGGGCTGCCTGACGCTTCAAATTGAGTTTTTATTCATTTCACTATGAGATGAGAATTTTGTAGCAATGTCCTTGACTGCTCTTCAATATTTTTGTTGAAGTGTTCTGAAATTGAAGGACCTCACAACATCTTACACAGTTTACTGCTTACTTACTAATTCCTCATTTGTTTGTAGACTTTAGGTGTGTCATGCGAAACTAAAAAAAAACAAAAGGAAGCAACAGAGAGTTTCTTCATAGCAATCCTTCCCGCTGTTAAATAGAACCTTAAAAATTTTTTTGGATTCTCCTTATTATCACGTTCACACTAGTAAACGTTTTACGGTGTAACGCAACCATGTTTCAAACTATACCAACCCAAAGAAAGTAGTAAATTATTGTAAAGCTTGAAGAAATTGCTTGATTTTTTGTAGCAGAGGCAAAAAAGCGAAACGATAGGCAGAAAGATATTTTATGGATTACAGTGAAAGTAATCTTAATCTTCCACCATACATATGTACATATGTACCTCCAGATGTTTTTGTGTTTTGCAAATTATCGGAAGAAGAATGTTAGCCTGGAGCTTATCAGAAAAAGATTCCATTTCAATGCCATATTCCGATGATGTGTTCTCCCTCAGAGATTTTTTCTTTTTTTTTTTTTGCTCATCTACTCATTATCTATTCACTTCCTCCAATTAAAACACCGAAACGAGAGGACAAAACCGTTTGCTTTCAATGTTGAACAACAACTGTACGAAAACAACAACAGTAACATGCTCCCTGGGTAACCTGCTTACTGGGTGAGAAAACAGAAAAATTGCTAGGATCAGTGAACAGAATGCTAATTGCTGGGAATGTTGTTTTAGTGAGAGCACCAGGAAATAAGGCATGGCAGATCAGTAATCAGACGAAGAGAAGAGAAACTGGAAATTATTCCCAGTGGAAAACATGTTTTGGAAAGGAAAATCGTTGATTAGGAAATATTTATCGAGGTGTGTTGAGACTCCAACCAGCATGCGTATATACTACTTTATGGGAGCCAACACTTTTTTATCGGTTTTCTTAATTAGTCAAAAGCTGTTTTCAACAAACTTATTCAGCTTTTTGAATTCTTACGATTAAGGTCGCTTCGTTCATAGCAATTTCACAAAGAGAAATGTATTTAAATGAAAAGGGAAAATTTTTGATCCTGCGGAACGAAGGATATTCGATAACTCACTGCAACAAAGGAGACACTATGGCTTCTCAATCAGGTCCTAGATACGCCTAGTTTCGTTCAGAGTATTGTTTTCAATCCATTTCCTTCCACGAATTCACTATTCCTTGCACGACTTAGATGTCGTTGACCAGAACAATCGTAACGGTAAGTTTCATGGATAACCCTGCTTCCTGGAAGCATAGTGTGCCTAGTTGTCTTTGGAGTACACTGTTGTGATTCAGAAGATAATGATTTCTGGAACTCTGTGAATTCCGTATTTTTTTCCCTATTCGTGTGAAGCAATTCTTCACTGGGCACTTTTCGGAAAATACTAAGAGCGCGGAAGCGAAAGGACAAAATCATTCGCTTTCAATGGCAGGCTGAATGTTTTCACTCCCGCCCTCGAAAAATGCTCTGAACGAGGATAGTTGAGGGCTTTTTTGTCTGGTTCTGGCGACGTATGGAGCCACTGCTTTCGAGTATTTTTCCTGCAAATTTGTTTCTTGACAGTTCCAAGCTATAATTCTTTCATGAATCAGACTTCATGCTTCTCCATTATGCAAAAATAAGCCATTCAGCCTTGTTGATTTCTGAGAGAGGTTGAGTTTCTTGGGAACACTTCACATAAATTGCCGGCCTGAGTGAAAAGTAATTTCATTGATGATTATTGTGGATCTCGAAAACAAAGGATTACCAGGAAAGTCTCAGATTTTCGACCACTAATAGAAGATTATATCAGATTTGGCTGTAGGCATGTTACTCTGTGAAAATTCAATGATCAGAGATTCGGCCAGCAAAGATTTTCCAAATTATATGACATCTTCAGGGTGTCGCCACTGGGAATTCCTTGATATAAATTAGCATTCTGTATTACTTGACCAGTTCTGGATCCGGCGATGTTTGTTTGCGCTGAAGTGAATAATGAACTTCAGTAAAGAGCCTAGATTTGGACTTGATAAGGCCCAGTGGCTGGATTTGGACATACCCTCCTCGGCGATATTTGAATTTCGACATTAACCTTGCCCTACAACTTTGTGCTAGCATGATCCCTTGTATGCAAACGTGCGTACCTACCTAAATTTCATTAATTTTCTGTAATTCTAGTTAAGTTTACTTAAGTTTAAATTATTTGGGCCTTTTTTCTAATTTCTATCCAATTATTTTTCACTACTAAATCCTTTAGGGGAATAGATCTTGGAACTCAAATTTTACAGAAGTTGAGACACTGAAATCTACTTGATTTCTTGTTGAAATTTTTTGAAAGCTAGTGCCGACAGCAGTGATTCCTCAAGACTCAGATTTGTACATATTTAATGATGATAGCCCAAAAATTCGGTGACTTCAAGTTTTCCAGACTAGACAGCGAATTATTCTATATAAGCCTCCATAACAAATGTGATCTTTAAAATTTTGGGGTAGCCTTCGAGGCTGACCACAAATGAAGTGATCAGAACTGTCGAGAATTGTGGGACATATGATTCACAGATAGATGCTCTTAGTTAGATATAATGAACTAGGGAGGTCCCTCATGTGGAACCTGAGATCGTAAAGAACTGAACCTGGAACCTGAGAGGTTGAGATCGCCGGCTCCCACCAGACGTTCGGACAGCCCCGTAGATGATTACCCTTGTTCAATACTTACCTGAGATATTCCCAGAGTTCTTTACTTATTTGTCATTTGTTGGATAATAAATAAGACATTCGATGTGAAAATATTTATGTCATACGTATTTCTACTATGACAAAGATCGTTGTTATGAAACCGTTTAGTTCTTGTTGGCCCAGTTCACTCACAATGATCGGCCATTGAAATCAGCTCCATTTTGGGTGTTGACAGCATTTTAGGCTCCAGTTTCAACGAGCAACTCATAGAATCGGAACGCTTTTTGACGTCCGATCATTATCTTCTGACATTCAGAGGTAGAATGTAAAACAAGAAGCACTTGGGGGAAGGGGGGGGGGACCATAATTCTTGAGCATGTGTTTGACAGTCCAACGATTTGAACATACGAACAGCTTTTCATTTAAGAGTTACTGCGTATAATTAACTGTACAATTGCATAGTAAAAAAACAAATCCTGATCTCTAAATGAATTTTCATCTTGGTGGAAATTGACCCAAGCCATCTTTAGTTCACAGAGATTCGCTGGGTTAGCCTGTCGTACTTCACTTTTAGTTGAGGATTTCAGAAACACTGGTTGAAACAAGCGCTTCTGTTTAAATTTATTAACTCCGTCTCTCTCCACTCACAACATTGAATTGCCCTTTCTTTCACCCATTATGTAACATATCTTTCTGCTCATTTTTCTCACCCTTACGCGAGAGATAATGCTCGTTGTTCACCTACGACTTCCTGTTTTTTCGGAGCTCCCAACACTTCCCCATGATGTCTGCTGCTTTATCGCTTTGGAGTATCTCTTTATTGTTGTGGAACATTCTATTCTACCTACTATGGCTATGCTCATGGAATGCCTACCATAAATCAGTACCTGTTACAGCAGCGAGCATCTCCGCAACTCCCAGATGAGGCTCGACGAGTTGAGATCGCCGGCTCCCACCAGACGTTCGGACAGCCCCGTAGATGAGGACAGTGACACACTGGCATTGACGGCTGATGAAGCAGTCTTTCTGCAGGCTTCATGGCACAGGTGACTCATAGTTTACTCTGTACTGCTTTAGCATTTGTGTGCTTTTTTTTTGCTATCCTATTCACCTATTCCAGAGCCATAGCCACCATCGATGTTGGGGCCGAAGTTATCATACGTTTGTTGAACGATAAGCGGTCATTATTCAAATCGTTATTGGAAAGCCATGCTGGCCATATTGATCACTGTGAGAAATTCACTGTCGAAGTGGTCAATCGGGATTTGAAGCGAGCCAAAGAAGTGGGACAAGGAGTTGTACGGTTCTTCACGAAGGTAATCTCACTTTGCGCAGTTTGCAATTGTACTGAAATTACTGTAGTTCCATCTCGCTTGATTATGAAATGTACCTAAATTGCTAACTTTTACCTTCAAATTGCCACAAAGTAGTACTAATTTGACTAATTTCAATCATTTTGCGCATTTATGAATCTCTGGCTAGGACACAGTAGATACAGAAAGTACGTAAATGTGGACTCGCCATCCATGAAGATTAAATGGAGTTATCAGTGCCAGACGCAGAAGTTGCCAGTCAGGATGCGGGGGGAGAGGAGGTAGATGTGGGAAAAAGTGGCAACTCCAGGACTTCGTGGAATAATAAAATCAATGAAAATATTAATTGTGATATTGAACTATTAACAAAAAGCGTTACAAAATAATAATGAAAATTAGCAACAAAAATGAGCTTTTGCATTATTTTGCTTACATTTCGAGAACTCGTCAACCCATTCTCGGGGGAGAGGGGGCATCCGAGCCCCTCCCTGCGTCTGCCACTGATGAATATGTACAGGGTAAAAAAATTATTAGTAGATTTTTTTGAATATTAGTGGACTTTTTGCTTTACACTACTATATGGATCGTCAAACTTCGGAAATTCGTCAAAATAACACGGAATTGTACACGCGATAAATCGTTTGGAACAAAGCAGATTTTGAGTGAAATTCAGTGACTGTGCTCGGAATTATTCACTTTTTAGAAACTATCGCATTTTCCAACGTTTTTCCATTTTTTAACGTCGCCGCTGAATTTTTAAAAAATTTTCAAATTTTTCGAAATTTAAATTTCCTCAATTCAAACATCATGTGGTTGCATATGTCGTTTAACTCCAATTTTGACAAGGAATCCAAAAATCTGCTCAAATTTGGAAAAGCTTCACTTTGAAGGGAGTTACACTTCTGCGACGGTTTGTTAACGATTAATCTGTCGCGACCCGTTTTTTTTTTTCGCAAAAGTTACGCGCGGTATTGTACTTGTTCAGAACTTAATTCCAATGCAGCGGATCCTAACGACATATTCGAGCATTAGTTTTATGAAATTGGACCTAAATGCCTGTGAAATGTGAAGATTTTTGTGGATCCGGCCTCTCTTTCGCAGCCGCAACACCTTCTTAGCACTTGTCGCTTGAACTCCCCTAAAAACCAGAAAGATGTTTGCTCATTTGCGGAGGTTATTCTACTACATGATGTCCACCATCTCGAGTATGCAAATGTCATTTTGCGGACCGTACCTTCTCTTCTTCCAGAAAAAGGAACTTTTAACACAGTTGATCCGAAACGAAAGCTTTCGTTTTTGAAAATTTTCTTTGGTTGGAGCTAGGATGAAAACTGAGGACTGTAAAGAATATCTTGGAGGTAATTCAATTATTTCAAAGTAATGTAATATTTACAGCATTGTATTGATCTTGCAGTATATAAATTGGCTTGTTTTTGATTGAACTGTTTTACTTCTTATCCTATTCTCAGCCTAACCCACTTGTACACACTTAACCCTTAGACCCTTACACAAGATGCTACGTTCGAGGAAAAACAATTATTACACATGATGACATTTACATATTCAAAAAGATTACTAGTTATAAAACTGGGAAGAACAAATATAATGTTACAAAGGCTTTTTCAGGCACTGGAATGTCTAGCCGAGCCGGATGCTTCCGAGAAAATCAGGCAGATGAGCTATGACCTTGGCGTGCTCCACTACAGAATGCGCGTATGGTTCCAAGCAGAGAACTGGCTGTGCGTGAAGAACAGCTTATTAGCCGTCATCCTCGAAATAGATCCCATAAAAGGTGTGAAAAGCTTTTGGAAGGCTCAACAGGTTTTTTACGATCATCGAAAATTTCTGTTTTTCCAACAGTATCCCCTTACATACTTTCCATTTATTTTGCGCTAATCTGCGCTTTTAAGTTCTTTGTTTACGTATCTTCAAAGCACCACTAAAGTACTGCATGGAAATGTTCTGATTTGAAAGTTCGAAAATCCGAATATTCGAAAAAGAGGGAGCGGTACAGCCACGCAGGAAAACTGGAAGGGCCATAGCGACTACAACGACTATTACTACAGTCCATTAGGAGAACTAGTGACAACAACAAAATGTCAGTCCGCTAGGAGAGAATGAGGGTGGGCTAAACGTGGGCTAAACGTGGGCAAAACGTCGGTCACCAATGTAATGTGCAAACGGAGGGCATAAAGGGAAGAGAATATGTGTGATAACGGTGGACAAATTGTGTGCAGATGGTGAGGCTCCATAGTGGGGATGTAGAGATGGTGGGTTAACAGTGGACAAAGGGTGGGTAAGGAGAGGTTTCCAGCGTAGGATAGATGAGTTTGGAGGCCGCATTGGTGGAAATGGGGAATAAGTGAGGGAAAAAAACTCGGGGAAAAACCAGGAGGTAACTGTGGTCCCACCGTCAGTTGGGGGTCCACAGCGGGATAATGGTGAGCCCACCATGATATGAAAGTTCAGAATATACTAGGGTCTTCCCTATCTTGAATGTTCGAGTGGTCCAATCTGCTCCCAAACCCCCAATAAAATCAAATGAACTATTCGCTTTTTTATTCGCCTTGCTTATAGGTAACACCGATGAGGCTCCTTAATCCTGGGTTGGAATGTTGTATTAAGTGTAAAGCAGTGCAGGACACAGAAAGTGAGCGGAGGGGGGGGGGGGGAAGAGGGGAAGAGGGGGGTGTCCGCCGGTTCGGGGACCTAGACGGGAGATTAAATTGATTTAAAAAGTGCTTTTATAATAAAGAATTATCAGTAAAAACTATTTTAAGAATAACAATAAGAATAAACAATCAAAAATAAACTGATACAAGATTTTTATTTGTATTGTAAAGTAATTTCAAAAATTTGGAGACCCTGATACTGGAAATCTGTGACTTGTCTTCAATGTTTTCAAAACCTGCTCTCTTATCTTACTGATAGAATTTTTTGTATATTATTCCCTATTGTTACCTGTTTTAGTGTGCACATGCGCTTATCCGCATACAAACGAATAAATAAATAAATAAATAAGTATAAATACAAGTGAAGACTGCTGCATGTTTGCATATAAACAAGGAATATCCTCAATGCGGTAATTGAAGGATACTCAAAAGCCTAATGCTTTTTTCATTTAGTCAATGGATTACGGCTCGGACTACATTCGTTGTGTTCTGGAAAAGTGGATCTGTCCTTATTTGAACCGATGGCGCAGCGAAGAGTATGGACAAAAGTACTACAGTTTGTCATTCGAAATATGAAGAAAGGTTTCTTGTCGGTGGGTTTCTTTCACAAGCTGCTATAAAAGTACAGGAACTTCCTGGATTCGCTGTTTACATGGAACGGCTAGGATTCTCTAACTTCCCTTTTCTCTATAGCCAGCACTTGTGCTGGATTTCCTTGCTCAATACAAGAGCGCCTGGTATTCATAATATATTGTCTGTGAATTTCGCCTGAGTACATGTTTTCCAGGAAGCTCTGAGAACGGACAGGAACTCTGACGCAGGGAGCTCTTCCCCGAGCGGGAGTGTGTGAATCTACCTCAGAAATTGTTCCCGAATAACAATGGTCAAAACGTCGGGGACGAGTTTGCGTGCCGCAGAACAGAGACGCAGAAATGGTTGGTTCTCTCCTTCTGTAGGCTCTGACCATCGTTCCAAATTGTAAATACTTACTGTATAATTCCAATATTTGATGCTATGTGCACCCATATTTCTCTAGTAATTACTGGTTGATGTGTTGTTGTTTTCTCACGATGATCTCCCAACACTTTTCCTAGCAAGACTTCCCGTATACTGCAGAGCAAGTAATATATTTTCAACAGTGGCTCATGCATTTGGTGTGATACTGCTTTATGACCAATAATCTACCTGTACATATAAAATAAACCGAGAGTTTTAATTGATTCCCTGGCAGAAGTGCATCCATGCATTGTTTTTGTATGCTCTTGTTGTTTTATTAACTAAATAAAGTCAGTTGGAATGACTCCGAATTACGGATTACCGCTACATGACGTGCATCCATAATTCCATTGATTGCATGGATTTCCATCGATCCCGCATGAAGCAGTAAAATGTGTAAGTTCATCAAAGGAAGCACTCAGAAGCTTTTCACTTCTGAAATAAGTCGTTCGCAGTGTAATCGGTTGCTAGATAGTCATAACAGTACGTTGAACATAAGGAATTGCCGACTACCTAAAGAAATATTGGTTTAGACGCTAATGATATTTTTTGTGTCCGACTGCGCCACCTTACGCGATTATCGGACACTTACCACCCGCAGCGCGTCAGGCCCCGGTACAACAGTAGGGGAAAGCGCTGTTCTCAATCCTTCCTCAATAAGAATAGCTCAGCTTTGATCTCAAGTGATCAATAAGACGCTATAGTGACGTAGGGCATGTTTTAAACCACGTACGGCTGTTTTGGATAGAGTTCACAAAGGCAAAACGGCCTGACGCTGCGCGTCCGGGTGGTAAGTGACCGGTGACGCACCTTACGCAGACTCGGTCAGTTGCACAAGCGCGATGGCAGGCGCACCCGCTCGAACTTTCGTATTTGAGAGTTCGCCAGATTTCGAGGATTTAAAGAAGCTAAAACTCATACCTCTTTTTCTTCTTCTTCTTTGCGAGCGACGACTTTGGCGAGCTCGTTAATATAGGTCGTCATATTCAACTCGTCTGGTTGCTTGTTCTGTTCTAATCTTAGTTGGAGTTTATAGTGTTCCTTTCTTTCTTTTGTTTTGGCACGTTGTTGGAAGTATTAAATGGAAAAAATAAGCTCAGCCTTCTTGACGTTGAGCTAAAGGCTGAACTGCGGTAAACGTTACCTCCGTAGACTCATCTGCCTTTAGCAGTGCTCCTTTTTCCGATGCGAGCAAATCGTCATCCGTGTATAGGAGAGCCCACGGTGCCGGCATCAGAAAATCTCTCATAACACTGTCCATGGCGATGACGAAGAGGAGCGGTGAGAGAGCTGAGCGTTGATGCACACCTATGGAGATAGGAACTTTGGCCGACGTGCCCGTGCCCTCCTGCACGTTTGACTCTTTGTTTTAGCATAGAGAATCTTGACACATTCGATGGGCTATTCAGCTACACTGTGCCAACACAGTGCATATCAGGTACCTCTATATTGTATTCATCGTTCCGCCGTTGACAAAGAGACCACACTGATTCGTGGAAGGTCGGATGATATCTCAGAAGTTGGATAATGCGTTCGACTATATTTGTGGTGTGGGAAAGCAGGCGTATCGGCCGATGGATTGCACAATCCGCAGGCTTGCCCTTCCTCTTTTAAATCGGGGTTTTGCTGCCCCTAGTCTAATCCATGGTCTTTTTCTCTGCAACGACCTAGCTGAAGAACGCTTTTAGCCACTCAGTTGAGTTCCAATTTCTTGACTTCCATAGTTCCGCTGCTACATCTTTAAGACCTGTCGCTTTCCCTGATTTTATTCGCTTGGCTTCGTCCACTGTGATCGGCGGGATAGGACCGCAGATTGGCGGCAGTTGGGGGAAATAGGTGGATGGCCAGACTCTTTTGCTGAGAATTTCTCGAAGATTCACATCACCTATTCGTCGCCTTCTTGCGCTCTTTATCAAATGACGACCGCATTCGTTGTTCGTTACACCGAAGAACGTCAGTCTGCCGTTGGCGATACCTCGTCAGATGAGACTTTCGCTCTCTCTCTCTCTCTCTCTCTCTCTCTCTCTCTCTCTCTCACCATCTCTTGCGTCTGTCTCCTAGCTGATGCTGTCGTAGTGAGCTGCCTTTGTTGCAGCCACAGCCTCCTTCGCTGCTTTCCTCGCTTTCAAGTATGGCAGCCAGAGGTCATCCGTCTTGTCATCGGGGATATGTGGTAAAGACGTTTCTTCGCACCTTCGTCTGTCCATGGCTTCATTTGCCTGCCAATTCTTAGGCAATATACTTTAGTCGTGCCAAGCTCGAGACATGCCACTTCTAATCGACCGAGAATCGTTCTCCCAGGCCTCGCCTTTCATAGCTTGATTTTTCTTAGCGTTCATATCGACCTGCGGCCGACAAGGGCCGTCATGCGAAAGAAATTGGTCGCATTCTGAAACGCTGCGTCGAATCGTCACCATCTCATTTTGCTGCGTCTTCTGCATTTTCTAGATACGATATTGTCTTTGATGTGCAGTCATTAGGAAATCTTCAGCACGCCTAAGTGACAATCAATGAAAAAGTAAGAACGAGCTTTTCGAGACTGCTACTAAGTACTTGATTTGGGAATCACAACTTACGGTGTCTGGAACGACTACACGATGGTGATGTTTGTCCCAACCCTTTTCATGATTTTGAGGTCGGCAGTCTTTCTTATCAGCTGCAATGCTATGTGTCAGGGGGGAATGAGAACATGGAATAGCAAATCATTATTTATATCGAATGAGGACATGGAAGAGCAAACCATTATTCACCGAGGAAGTGCGTCCCGCTGTTACTGATGACGGCGAATCACGGTGAATCAAGCATGCATGATATTCTTAGCTTGTGGAGACCATATAACATGTTTTAAGCATAACAACATGCCAACCATGCCTTTTAACCCTTATCAGGCTTGTTTTGAATTGAAAGCCTAATTTTTAGGACTTCCCTTGTTATGTTAGTACTGCAGCGGGTAAGTTTTGTGAATACTAACATTGGGAGTGAACAAGGCTGTTCATAGGGGAAGAATACCAATTATATGAGGAATGATTGAACCGCAGTTTTATGTCTTTTCAGCAAATCTCTACATGACTTACGGTTGAACAGTGCTACGACTAGCACCCTATGCAGGTTCGAATTGGGTGAATTCGCGAGTCGAATCGTCTAGCATATGAATGTCGCTGCCGTTTTTTTCTCTTCTCTCTTTTTTCTGTAGTAACCAAATTCTACATTACAATTTTGGTTCTATAGCTACCCAAACACTGCTCTCGCGAAGAAAAGATGTACATAATTTATTAATAAATACATAAATACAATCAAGTTTTGATTTGTAAACAGGTTTTAAAGCCGAGATTCAAAGAAAAAATCCAACAAGGAGGAGATCCCTATAGATGAACAGTGTGTTGTTCCTTGTCACTCTCGCATAAGGGTACAGCCATGTGATTTATAATGGTGAGACTCTTCTTTTCCCTTCCTTCAGGACGGTCACCTGCAACAAAGAGAACGTAAAGAAACCCTCCCAGTGTAAAGTACTATATCTATTGTATAAAAAAATTAAAAATTTAGGATGCATGCAGCAACATGAAACTAGCGAGTTCGCTTTGATCTTTGCTGTATGTGAATCAAATTTCGAACAATGCAGAAATGTAAATGTTAGATTGAGGATCTGTAAATTAGGGTTAGGGCAACAAGAAAATTTTTCCATGAGAAGGAAATGATCCGTCCAAGTGGTAGTTTTTTTTTCGTTTTCTATCTTTCTATCGTTGGGCCTTCGGCTTTATTATCACGAGGAACCAGTGCTCTCCCAATAGAGTTCGATTTGCTTCAAACTTCCGCATCGCTAAAGTTTTGGGCCCTTTCCTCTCTGGAATGCGTGGTAGATGGGAATAGAGGAAAGGATGATAGCACCATGCCTTCTTTGGTTATGTACGTGGCCGTGATCAAAAAAGCATCCATAACAAAATTTGAAAATGAGAGCAATCGATGCATCGATTGGCCCTCTCGGTTCCGGGCCGGTTACTCATGCTTGAGAGTATTTTCAATGAGTAGATCCTTACATGGATGGAATTCGACGTCAGCGCAAACATTGTTTGGGTGCATTTCAAAAAAAAAAATCAAGTGCAATTTCACTGCTGACTCCCTTGTCTAGGCTTGAATAATAACTAAATAACTCCTATATTCAGTTGTTTCTTAGTTCACTTGCTACTAACTTCTATTACTGTTCCAGCGCACTGCTTTTTGTCTCTAATGGCGCATCGCTGAGTGCATTCAAATGAATAAGTAAGGGAAAATTATTTTTGTTTGATGAATCGCATGGTATATCCATGTAATAAATTGATTTTCTCAAAAAAGGATGAAGTGGTCGGCGCCAATCAGTCCCGATTTGTGGGATTGAATTTATTTATTTGAACCACTTGTGGGATTGTGCGCCACGCATTCGAATTCATCTAAGCATCGTAGAGGCGTTGAATGTGTATGTGCCCTATAGAGTGACTTGCTGGGGGCACCCGATGTACCAAGTCAGTGATTCATCCTCTCAAACTCCTCTGGTACCAATACCGACCCCGTTGGTTGGCCTCGGGCGGGATTGAACTAACGACCGTGTGCGTGCGTAGCGAACCTCGTACCATTGCAGCACACGCGTCCTCGAATAAATAAATAAATAAATAAATATTATCAGATTACTTATATAAAGCACGATTACTCCCCTTGAAATAAGCATGTGTGCACCTCAAAATTTTCAATATGGTTCAAAAGTGTTGAAACGAATGCAGCTGACAATTATACATATTTCCTCAACTTAATTATTGGGAAAAGCTAACGGTAGGAACGCAGAATCTCAATTTTGAGTGAATTCGACTGGAGGAAAATAAAATGAAATTAGTGTCTAGTATAATAAAAAAATCTCAAAGAGGCTACGACAGCACACATACACAGCTTTCACCAAAGAGGAGTAACCTTGCAAGAACCTGTTATGATCAGGTTCTCTCGGAAACGGAGTTTGTACCTCATAGATTTTCGAACGTTACGTGTTTCATTGTCACCATTGCAGTCATTGTTACGATGAACGACCTGACAGGCAAAATTGGACGATGAAGAAAAGCAGCATGGGCAGCCTTGGACATGATTCAAGGAATTACGAATCAGATTAAGGACACGAATCAGGGCCCACCTATTTGACCCTACGGTGCTTCCGGCCCTGTGCTGTGCTACTGCAATGGACTGATAGCAAAAGCATCTTTACTGTTATGAGAATAGGAGAGCAGAAAGATGTATTTTAGGAACGAATACATGAAAGCTGTGGAAGCGAGGTCTCAGCAGCAAAGACTAGAGGAGGGAATCGAATATCAGGGACCTGTCAGAATACATGGTATCCGCGAAAAATAGATGGTTAGGACGGACAAGGTGGACCACCAGAACAACCTGTAGCCCACAAAACATAAGAAGACCACTCGGCCAACCGTTCCCACGCTGGTCCAATACATTTTTCAGGTCGTTTAAACGAAGGGAGCTGACAAAGAGGAGGAGAGCCGCCCAAAACAAAAAAAAAAACATATACCCAACGTGGTTCACAATGAGTAGACTAACCCAACAGTGGAGAAAGACCATCAAAGTGAATATATGTTTCAAACTTATGTCATTCTTAGGATTGCTTAATTGGAAATGTTAAATGTTAAACGAAGGCTCATCACTTACCAGTAACTAAGATGCCCTTCAATTCCGTCCTTCTGCCAATGTCATCTATGCATGGACAGCTTTTTACACCTAAAACCTTCAACACTTAGCTTTATAAAAGTTAGTTTCGATCAAATTGGAAGAAGCAATGTGAGTTTTTATGCGCTGGGAAACTATATCACACCCATTTTTGCCTAAACATCCAACTAATAATAGACCAAAAGACAGCTAAACCCTGGACAAGGCAAGGAGAAAATCCACGGTAAAAAACGGTGGGGAAAAAGCTTGAAAACTATAAATTATAGACACGTTTATTGTGAAGAGACCGCAGACAGCGAGAGGAGACATTTTGCCCGTCCACCATGATCACTGGCTGCATTGCAAATACACATTGTTCTCAAAGGGCAATACAGCTGGTGAAAGGATGGGCTGGCTCATACATTTTTTCGAGAGAAAATTTTGGTTGGCAACACAATTTCCTGAGGAACTAGCGGTAGAGTTGTCTGGAAAACCGTCACAAAGTTGTCGCTTAATTTGGTTTACTGTTCCACGTGTGTTGTTTGATATATGCTAGTGTTACTGTAACGTGGATCGACCTTCATTCAACTGGAAATGGTTTACAAGAGCAGTATGGATTGAACAAATTAGGTTGACAGAAACAGCGCAACTAAAATCGCACATTTTTCCTAGACTCTTCCAATATTTGTTTCGTTACATTTTGCAAGTACTTAAAATGCCGTAGAAAAAGTAATACAGCAAAGCGTAGTGTAAATTTACCATTGGAATCCGTGCGACTCCACTTTAGTGTTCCCTCATTGTCGGAGTCACCACTGCAGAAATCCTTATTCTGCATTCCAATAGCTGACATATTACAGGAGACCATGCTAAAATAGACATGAAAAAGCAGAAACAATCCGAAAAGTAAGGCATGGGCAACAGCACCTACCTGCCACTTCTCCTTGCAGCCAGGAAATCCGCTACACGTGGGAATCTTAGCAAAATATCCCTCATACAAACGCAGTTCAATAAAAATGCTCGCGTATATTCACTGCTAGCCATACAGAATACGTAGAAATTGAGACAGTGATTGACGACTTCCAGAAGATTGGCGATGTTGCGATATAGCTAAAATTGGTTCAGAATTATGGTTGGCAAAAATGATGGTTGGCAAACTGCCAGCAAAGGCGAACTCCTCAAGAGGTGAGGAAGAAGTAATTTATTTTAAATGACGGAGCGCTGGAAGTAGTAGTTCATTACAAGTTGCAAGTTACAAGTCAGGCTTTCTTAAAGGCAGCACCGGTCGAAACCATCGTGTTTGTGATTTCGCCGGATTTTGGGGTTTTTGGAGGTGTATTGCTCATATCCGCTGGTGAAATCGCGTGAAACATCCGAAAAAGCCGGGAAAACGCGATGCTGCCTTCCGTGCTCGGACGAGTGTTCCGGCGGCGCCCTGCGTGCGCAAATGGGTCCCAGCACGGAGAAGGGGAATCGGTAGCAGCCCGCATGCGTTAAAATGCGTAAGCTGGCGCGTCGGGCCCTCCGAAGCACTGGCCGACCGGGCGTGCACGCGACGGCACTTCGCCGTTTTCTGCAGGTAAGTTGTTACTGTGTGTGTTCCTTGCAGATTAGTGATGTGCGCGACGCCTACTTTAGGGTTCGCAGCTCAGGTCCGAGTCGAGGATTTCGACTCGTGCTGCCTTTAACAGTAGCATACAGGGACATTTTCGCTCCCGAGTTGAGTAATTTCATGTGCAATTGTTTGCAACGTGTTACAGCCTTGAAAAGTTACAGCCGCGTTACAGCCTCCACATCAGGGATGAGCGGAAGTCAAATTCAAAAATTCGGAAGTCGGAAGTCGGAAGCCCCAAAAAAGACCGGAATATCGGAAGTGCCGGAAGTCGGAAGTCGGAAGTGCGGAGAGTCCAATGAGTGCACATGCACATGCATATGGTGAAGGCTCTTAGGATTGGTGTAGACCATGTATTGTTAGAACTATTGGCGTTCATTTTGATAACTTTATCTAGTTACTCCCACAAATAGTGGTATCAATTCAGAACTGGATAAATAAAAAATAAAGGATCGCTCAACAAAACCTAAGTGGTTGAGCAGAGCTGTAGCAAATTCGCCAGATATCAAAAATTCACTAGTTTTACACAACAGCCCTTTAGGCCCTTTAGTGTGAATACATTATATTCTGCACAGGAAAATGTCCTGTAGAGGAGAATGTTGAGTAGTATTGCCTATTTTCATATCAGTCCTCCATTACAAGAGTGTTTCCCACTCAATCATCTTGTTAAGTTTTAGTATCTTTTCAGCGGTACTCAGTGCGACTCTCCTACTTTGAACGAACTGAGGGTTGCCTGATTTTGGTTTGATCCCATGTTTTTTAGTTAGTTAACATTATGCTTGAAGTAAATGAGAACGAACAACCTCGAATTTTTCATCTTTCAGAAAGTGCTGAATGTTGAGTAGATCCTCCCTTGTTCTTCGAATGAATTTTTGACAAAGTGATTTCGTTAATATATGTACTGATCCGTAGTATCGAACCCACAACAAAAACGTTGCGACTAGGACAACATAAATTCATCTCCAGACATTTCAGAAATGAAAAACCACAACGAAAGCTTTGGTTAAAGACTGTTGCTACCTTGTATGACATTCCATCTAAGACAGTAAAACTTGAGTGGGAACAGTGCACGCTTAGGAAGCGTTACTTTTGGTTTGCCACTACCCTACTGTGCACACAATACCAGTCAGATCTTGAAAAACTGCACAAAATTAGCGGCAACCTTGAGATAAAACGCACTCGCATCACTGCAAGACTTCCGAAAACTTCCGACTTTTTTTTGCCATTTTTCGGAAGTCGGAAGTCCAAAAAACACCGGAATGTCGGAAGTTTCGGAAGTCGGAAGTCGGAATTCCGCTCATCCCTGCTCCACATGTCCAGTTCTCATTGTTCTCTTCTGTCAACTGTACTACTCCACAGACGCGTCACGGCTGCGTAGCGTTTGAGTCTCGTCGAAAAATGGGCGTGGCTAGCGATGCCCCATTGATATGAGTGATACGGTGCTTCTGTTGACAACCACACACATTCACGTAGAAGAGAGGGAGGGAGGTGACTACTGAGCATTTGGACCACTCTTTCTTACCAGTAACGATGAACAAACGCTAAGAAGCATTTTGAATGAAATTTTTGCTTCGGTTTGAAAAATGGAAATTTTGAGATTAAACTTTGAGTTGAGGTTTGGACTCCCGGAAGATTTTGCGGAATTTCTTTTCTTTCAATGTAGAAGGTTAGTTGTTGTGCCAGTCACAAAATCCCCATCCACTTCATCACATGGTGTCATTTTTGAGCAGTTACGTTAAAACCACTTCTACATACATCGCCCATGATTTCAAATCCGTAATTTCAGCAGTCTTGAAGCATCGAAGGCGTCCTGCTTTCACTTATTGAAATATTTGATGTTATTTGCCTTTAGTGGTTACAGAAGTGCTGCAAACGCTCAGTAGTCACTCCCTTCTTTGTGAGAGCGGGTGGCTCTCAACAGAAGCTACGTAGCACCTGCATATACATGGGGCATCATGGTCATTTGGCACATAAATCTAATTTTTCCCTTTTCAGCTTACATTTGGTGCTGATTCACGCTGAGACATGTCCAAATGCAGCACAATCAGAATGTTATAGTAAATAATAGGGATTCCCCCCACCCCCACCCCCCTCCCCCCTCCCTTCCTCTCTTAAGAAGTTCCCTCCTTTCATCAACTCTGAACGATTTACTCAGCGGCAAGCGCCGAACTCTCAACCTAGTGTATAACTGAATTTTACATGTTTACTTGAGCTCCTCTTTCTATAACTGCTATGCAGATTTGAAAAAAATCGCAACAAGCAGATTATGAGTCGAGGAACTGACCTGAAATCCATACTGGTTATCCATTGCTTCGTTTTGAAGAACCATCACTATCATTTGAGGTAGATTACCAAGTATGAATATCACACAAATCACAACCATAAGAGCTGTGAGCTTCTTCTCAGAGAAGCTTCGAACCAGGTTCGACTCGCGTCGACTACTGCAAAATTTACTATGGGCTGTTTTTTGAACCTTATCCAGCATGGATCCGGCGGTTGGAGCAGTATTGTTGGGCAGAAAGTGGGACCTAGGTGCCCCAACATCAGTCTTCTTCGCCGGTGTCCATTTGTAACTATGTTTTCGCTATAAATTTCGAGGTGAACGCAGAAATATACCTGTTAAAGGTAGTCTCTGGACTACTTGGGCGATTTATGGATTGATGCTCCGGAGAACTCGCCTCGCACGGAATGGACCGTCGTACAAGCCGCCGTCGACGCATCTGAAGCAACATTTGCGGGCCATGTAGTACTAATGAAATGCATGCATACCTTATTTAGCTGCAGTTTCCGGGCGATAATTACGTTGAGGAATGTCATCAGAGCAACAAAGAAAAATCGTAAGCACTCCCGTATCATTTTGTAGTAATTAAATACTGTCCAGTGAGGCTCCCTGCAAGTCCTTACATAACATTGTGCTGTCTTGACTCCTAAGTTGATACTATTGAAATGTCAGAGGTAATTGTTTTCCCTTTACTTTTCGACCTCCTACAAATTTCGCAAGATCCTGCGAAGTTATCCAAGAATCCTCTTTTCTTTTCCTAAAAATCTGGCTTACAGCTTGCATTCGCTCACCTGCATAGCAACTCCACATTATTACTCATGTGATATGTGCCGTCATCATCCAATCTGAGAGTATTCTGAAGCATCATTGGCAGATGTAGTAAGGCTGCCAATCCTAACATAGCTAGAATCTTCCTTCTCGCTAATTTTCGTGGATTAGATACTTGTTGCAGATGTGGACGAGAGATCAATAGACATCTAAATCATGAACATTACTAAATAGGCCAGCACTCTCTTCCCAGAATACAGAGTATTATAGCATAGGGAAAAATGAGCTCGTTTGAAATTAGATGATTGTATGTAGAATCTAGGATTCGGCACCTTGACCCAGTTATTTATCCACTTCTTTCCATCTATTTTGCTTCTGCTTCCAAGCAGCGACTAGTAGAGAATATTTATATTGTGAAGTGTCAATAGACAAGAATGTATAGAAAACAACGGAATCCACGTTAGAAAAACAACGAAATCCAGCTGACTATTCGAGGTTGGTATCATCTATACTACTAAGCCCCTACTCTGACAAATGCACAGCTGAAACGCAGCTCGAGCAGTGGAATACCGTGAGAGCAAAGCCAAGAGGATCTTCTTCCACATAGTTGCTGACGTCCTCTCGAATGCTGCTCAAGCTTTCCTCCTTTTAGCAGTACCTGAGTGGAGGATGGCAGCAATTGAGGGGACGATGACAGCAAATAGAGGAGATGCCGCTAAGCAAGCTTTGTATCCCACATCTATCAGGCTGTTCCTGCTGTACAATTATCAGGGAAATTCTTGTCACAAAATCTGTCGAAAACAGTCAGAATCCTTGAGAATGGACCGGATTAAATTTTCAAACGAGAAAATTTTCAAACGTAAGCTTCCAAGCATTTGATTGTAACATTTACACAAGTAAGAACTCTGCTTGAGTTAGAACTATGTGAAATTCTGATTTTTTGCTAGACATGCAGTAAAATATGCCATTGACTCTTTTGATTTGATTAAGCTTCAACTCAAACACAATTTTATATAGATAATCCAAATGTAGAGCTAGAGATTTTTTAGTTGGATTGGATGCTTCAGTGCTTAACTTGGTCCACAGCCAATGGCTGTGACGGTTTCCGATGTATTCTGGGACAATGGCTGGAATTGTTTGGTATCGCAGTTCCACTGTTTTACTAGCAAATATCCTAGTCTCCTCTGTTGCAAGATTCTTCAAATCCCCTCAAGATGCGGAGCTCCTACTCTACATGAACTGATACCACTTCACTTTGCTATTCTTGGGGTGTGAAACAATATCGATGACGAACACGATCGATTCATTCATATTGTCCATGATAATGCCAGAAAAACTGGTGGCTACGGAACCATCGAATAATAAGTGTCCCAGGGTACAATCCAGTTATTTCGCCAGCGTGGAGCGCAAAAACCCCCAGTTCATCACTCATGTCGTGAACTCTTTGTTGCCCCAACGTGACACAGCCTATCATCATAGAAACTTTAGGAAATGCGAGAAATGCGGAAGAAAAGAGACAGAGCCACTGCAATGCATCGAAAGTGACAAGTTTAGGATCCATTCTGGAGTGTACAAAAAATAGGATGGGGATTGCACAAATCAAATGCGACTGGAGTGTGAAAAAGTGAAAATAAGTTGATTGCTTCAACTGGAACATGACAAGGAACAGAGAATTGTGGCGCATGTCATCAAAGAACATATCGCTTATGTGGAATACAGCTGAAGCTGGAGGCGTTCAATCAAATATGTTAGCAGCACCTCGTGTTTAGAACCAAGGCTTCGTTCGATGCTCTTCTGAGGAAATCTAAAATCGAAGCAGGGAAATGTGACTACATTACTAGCGCTAGGGACTGCAAAATTCCACGGAACTGGCGCTATTCTTGACGATTGCTGAAATTCTGGATGACTTCGTAAGGCCGTGAAGGTAGGTGGCACATAAATAGATGCGCAGAGGAATAAATGAGTAGAAGCACACCAAACGCATTCCTTGAACTTTCTCGCTGTCCTGAACAGTTGAACATTTTGCTGACCCCTCCCCCGTTTATTTTCGTTGCTAGAAAGCTTGCTTTGGTGGTGGTCGAAACATAGATTTCTTGAAGTTTCACATGAGAGCTTCCTCTAAAAACCCTTGCCGAACGACTCCTAGCTTATGTACATTACGCCGAACATCCTAGAGGTGAAAACGGTCAATACTCTTTTCATGGAATAATTTTTCCTTGCAATTTTTTTACGATTTCAGAGGAAGTCCTGCTATTTCCTAGTGTGAGCACTTTTTCCAGATGCGTCCTCGTCCTATGGCCTGTTCAGGTAATCGGAAGAGAAAATGAAAATACTGGAAAGCGCTTTGCCTACGACTCAAAAAAAATGAGGAAAAATTCCACGTGAGGCATATTTTCTATCATATTGATCATTTTTTACCAACAAAAGACGTAAAGGGTTCATGATCCGAGGAGCCTCTCAAAAATAAGCCACAATGATTTGAGCCACACATTCCTGCACTGGTGAACTCAAACTACTTACTCCTTCCAGGCCTGGGCCTATGAGAGAATTTGAAAACTAGTTCTCTTACATTTCAAGGTGATTAATGTCGACTAATATTCTCGATTCTTGGGCATTTACATGTACTGTTTCGTATAGAACACAGCATGTATTTGTATTTCGAACGAATTCTATTACAATAATCTCAAAATCCCGTATTGAAGATCACTGGATCCGCCGAATGGGCTCAGAAGCGCAAATAGTCACCAATCCTTTTCTTTAACCTGAAGTCCTAATCGTTCGATAGTCTTTGCAGCAACAAAATTAATCACAAGTACGTATATGGTAATCTCACAATGGGAACATGAGTTTTTTTTTAGTTTGAGAACAACATAAGTATGTATATGGGGTTTTCTGCTTCCCGATCACAGTCCGTGCAACACTGTGCATTTTCAGCCCAATTAGAACAGAGCAACATCAGCAATACTTTTTTGATTGTGACCTGAAGCTCACTGTTTCTTCATCTTCTGAAGAGATTCACCAACAGAATAGTTGTGGTTTGTTGGTGAGGTACACACTTCCCCTCAGGCCGTTCCAACCGTCAAGGGTGTGAATCATCGTAAGGGGAAATGGGATGTTACCAGGCCATCGCGATTGGTCCATTGATTGAATACGCCAATCACAGCAGCCCGGCAACGCGCCATTTATCCTCACGATGATACACACCCACCGTTATGGATACATTCAATAATTTTGAAACTGATAATGCATTATGGAATTTGTGGCCAAATTGGTTTCGAACAATGCCATACAGCGACAAAAATAGTAGTTGTCTATTAGACCTTGTCCTTCCTTCGTTAAACAATAAAAACTGACCTTTCTACGGTCAACATAAATGCACAGTAGAGACCAGCCACAAGGAAGGTATTGATGAGAGCCGCTTCGATATAAGCGGAATACACCATTGTGATGTAGTTCTTCGTGGCAGGTTCCAATATAAAATGCAATAATATAGCAGATAAAGAGATCTGCAATGACAAATAGCTAACACTGTTCCATTAGATCTGAAAATTGACTAAACTCACCAAGTCAAAAATTGCTAGTGAACGTATGTACATGAACGGAACAGTTTGTAGAGACGGACTTTGTAACGTTCGCAGGTTTAAAATATTACCCATAACTCCAACCAAACAAAATAATATCTGAATAGTTGAAGAGATGTAAACTAGGAAGTCGTCGGTGGAAAGAAAAAGGCAAGGGTCAAATGACTAACCTGTAATATTGTGAACGTACTTTTCATCTGTTTCATTTGATTTGCGAACTCTTCCGTGATGTTGGATGCTGAGATATCCGGATTGCAGAACGCGTGCATATTCAGGAACACCTAAAAAACGTGGTAATTCTCTAGGATTTTTATGGAGCGAAGAAGTATGAGAATTTTACATCCGCATTTTATCTTATAATATTTTATATACGAGGTATATATGTCACATCATAGATAATAGTAATAGCAGTGGCGGACGCAGAAAGTGGACGGGAGAGGGGCGTGGGAAGAAAGTGGGGTCTCCGCCGTTTTGGAGACCCAGAAGGAGAATAAAATCAATAAAAATATCAACTGTAATAATAAAAATTATATTGAAATAGAAATAATATTATAATATCAAAAATAAACAAGTAAAAATAAACTAATACAAGATTTTTATTTGTATTGCAAAGTAATTTCGAAAATTTGCCGAGCCATTCTCGGCCCCCCGCCCCCCCCCCCTCCCCCTGTGTCCGCCACTGATACATAGGTACATCTTTGCTACACATAATAACATATTATGTGGGACATATCTTGTGTTTTAATCCTAGCTGCAGTTCATAGCCTTTCCTTTTTCCTTTGTCTTAGCACGTTGTGAGAGCTAGCAAATGAAAGCGAAAATAAAAAAAAACATATAATTATCTATTATTGTCGTTATTATATTATATAGGAGGTACCCTGTTTTATGCTTTAGTACATGATCCTGTCCATGGAAAGAAATTGAGAAATTGAAAATAAAGGTGAAAACATGGAAAGGAAGTTAAGGGGACCCAATTTTTATAGGATCGAGAGGTTTACAAATAAATCCAAAGTTTTTAGGAGCCAGGCGCAATGCAATGATATATTTCTTTGGAAACGAGATCCACTCAGCGCCAAGAGGACATCCAGATTGATGCCACATGTAGCACTGACGTCATCACGGATGTAAACCATATTTTCACACTTCAAACGGACCTTGATCCGTTGACGCCGATGTGAAACGTTCTCAACACAACTAGTTACTCAATCATTTGGGTGTTGCTGTATTTATCTACAGGAAAGTTACATATATAATCCAAAAGAAGGGAGGAAATAACGAGGAGAGAGAGGTTGTGCTCATGTACATATGGCTTTTAAGGGAATCAGATTGAATTAGGAGGCAGCGGAAAAAAGGGACAATCAGGCATGAGAGTTTTGCATGCCGAGCAGGACCTGCTTAGTTATTCCTAAGGTATGGACTTACTCCCACACCATACTGAAGGTCTTCTTTTTTAATCATTGGGTCCGCAGAAGATTTTCAAGTTGCTAATAGAACTAAGGGAAGTTCTATTTATCTATGTATGCTATACTTGATGACTGCATGTTGTACTTGTATGTAGTGCAGTGATTTATTACATTGTATTTGAGAATATTATTAGAGATACGTTAAAGTGTTACCAAAAAGCAAACGCAGTATAGCAGCTGATCTTCGATAGCTATGCTTTTTGAAAATTCCCTTTATGTGGGACGTTTAAAAAATTATTACAGATTATAACTACATATACGTGACACATAGCGCAATGGCAAGAGGCTTGCTCTAGCCCATGGTCGCTGGTTCGATCTCGCTCCGTGGCTAACTAAGTCTTCTATCACTCGGGTTTGGTAAATTAGTACCTGATTTGTCTGGGAGGATGAGGCATCAACTCCGCAAATCGGATGTTTTCTGACAATCATGTTATAGGGCACATACAGATTCAATAGCGTATACGATTCTGAAACGAAGACGGATGCGTGGCTTAAGAAAGAGATCTACTAATGCAGCAGTCCAGCAATAAACGTGTGAGACACTGTTAACACTAGCACGTCACAGGCTTTAACTGCTAGGATTGACAAAAGGTTTCCCTTGAAAAGCTACTACTGAGATAGGGATTATTTTCCATTTTCAGCATCAGTATGTAGAGGCCTCATGAAGACACGAATCTCTAATCTCATCTTCAGACTTATTTCAACTTATCGATGAAGATCCAAAATAGACAACCTGCTGGGTTAATTACGTGGAGAGTTTCGCTCCAACATTTGAATTCTTGTAGGGAAGAGGAAGTACATATATTAGGTTGTAGAGAAAGTTCTCGCGGTTTTCAAAAGTCTGCGTTTTTGAACTCCACCCTCCCTTGCAGCAACTTGCCTTTTGTATATATAAGGAGGTCAGGTATGTGCGAGTTTATTATTATCATTACCTGCAAACTGTTGCACAACCCCTTGCAGAAAGATGGAATTTTCAAAGCAGTAGATTTGCTACCTTTCAGTATTCGACTTCAAATCTGCTGAATCAACGCTGTATTTGGGGAGGGTACGGCGTCCGAACGCACTGCACAGGATTGGTTCAGAAGCTTTCGTGTTGGCGACTCCAACCTCTAAGTTTCCGCATGGTCGGAACACGCTACCAGAGCCGACAATGATTGATTGCGGCAGCTGGTAGATTCAGATCCATGACAAACTATGTGTGAAAGGACACAAGTCTTGGACGTTCATTTCGTCATCATCATCGATTGCCTGCGCCAGTTGGGTAGGATATAAAAGTAACCATTTTGAGTGATGGTGGTCTGACCGAAGGCGATCTCCAGCGACGTGCAGGGGTGATTAGTGTGTTGCCCTCGTACAGGCGCACAGAGAACTGACTGGAGCCCATCTTCACAGAGGATGAGAGTGTCTGTACATCAACATCAAGCGCCACCAGCACTGGGTTGATAAGGATGACCAGCCAGCGTCGCGGCCGAAGGCAGGCCTTCATTGGATGAATCATGGTCTGGGTTTGGTGTGACAGCAAGGGCATCATCCACTACGAGATACTGCCACGCAGCACTGCCCTCGCGGCGGACCTGTACTGTGTACAGCTGGACAGATTGGCCGCAAAAATCGCAGAGAAAGGTCTGAATCATGGCACGATTCGACTCCTCCACGATGATGCTTGTCTGCACATTGCAAGAGTGACTCGCCAGAAGCTACTGGACTTTGGATGGGAAGTGCTGCCTCACCCATCGTGGAGCGCTGGCTTTATTCCAATAGAATATCACCTTTTCGAGTCGCTCTCCATGCAAGCAAAAGCGTTCGATGATGAAGATGACTCGGATCGCTGGTTGAGCAACTTTTCCGAGTTAAAGCCAGCACAGTTCTAAGCCGAAGACATTAAAACGCTTTCCTAAAATTGGCGAAGAACGATGGTACGTGATGGTGACTTATCCATTTCCTAAAGTGCTTTCCTTTTTTTAAGAAGTCAATTAAATATAATGTTCTAAAAACCGCGAGAACTTCCCCTGCAACCTGATACAATGGAGGATACTTCTTAACAATAACCTTTTCTAACAGTATATAAGCAGTTCTATGCAGCTCTGAACTCGAATGCGTGCCCCACCACTCCTGGCGGTTTTTTGGTCGCATGTTGGGATGGAGATCCTCACATACGTTCTTGAATACCGCCTGCCATCCAGCTCAGTCTGTGACGCTGTGGTATGTCTCTCGCTTTGCGAGCACGAGGTCGACGATTCGGGTGTTGCCTCAGCCATTTCTTCCGCAATCTTGAATTAGAGCTCGTCTCCTCTGGAAGCCATCTTCACACAATTAAGCCACATTTCTCACTTACATTTAGGTAATACAATGGTTCAGAGCGAATCCAAAAACTCTTCACATGTCACATCCTCCAGCTTGTTCTATAGCAGTTTACATTATTGACACTCCGTTTACAATATTCAATATCTACGAGATCTAATCCAATCTAACACGTTGTGCAAATCTGATACGATTGATGATGCATTACTGCTATAACACTTATTGGAGGATGTGACATATTAGGAGTCTTTGGAGTCGGGTGTGGGTCATGATGAGGCAAAAGTGAGGGGGCGATGCGTCTGCGATTGGTTCAATTAAACCCTCGCTCCGCCCTTCAGGACCTACTCGCACTAATTCGCGCGCGATTTCATCATACTTGCCTATAGGAGTGTTTATACTTCGGCGCGACGCGACCGTCGCGTCCCAGCAAACTGTTCAAATGCGATGGGTCCCGAGTGGATGCATGCACAAACAATGGTCGCGATGTGGCAGTTGGCGATTCCCATCGCGACGCGACGTCGCGCCCTGTTTATTCTTTTTTCTTGAAAAACGACGCGATGGGACGAATTCGCGTCGCGCCTGCTAGCAGACGCGACGCGATGGTTTCGCTGATGTTGCGGACTAGAATTGACCACTGTTCCATAGTTTTTCGAGTGGTTTTGGCCCAAAACTTACGGAATAAGACGAATTCAGTTGGAGATGTGAATGTGAACGACCCTGGACGCGTCGTATGCTTCTTAGGCAGTAATTTTGTCAGCTTTTTATGTTTTTGGTGTTGTCTTCTGTTCATGAGCGGTTACTACTTACAACTGGTCAGCCGAGCTGTAGAAGAACACAATGTGGGTATACAATGCGTTTCATAAGTATAGACGCACCCCAGAAAATGCCGGTACCCAGTTCATCACAGGTTCATGAGAAAAGTTACAAACGTCAATCGATTCGGCATGCCAGAAAACCTAAGATTGCCTTGTTTCACTAGTGATTATGGAAAATATGGGATGGATTTGGCACATCACCATTAAATGTGCCGTTTCATAAGTATAGACGCAGTCTATGAGAAAATATAAATAAATCTTATCTTCAGGGGAAAAACTGGATTCAATATTTCAATAAGAACTAATAAGCGTCTACAACGTAAATCTGCATTTCAACTTGGATCACAACGTTTTGCAGCGAGGCTGGGGCAGCTAAAAGATTTACATGCTGTAGGCTGGCAAAATCGCAAGATCTCCGGGTAGAGAGGAGGTTCTTCGGGGCCCACCTGCAAATATGTATAAGATGTAGAGTCCTGCAATCGGAGGAAGAATTTTTGTATGCAAAAGAAGACACCGCATCAAAGACGGCGTCGCATACCCTGCCTGAACTCAAAGCACATGATGTGCATTAATGGTATCTGAGCCGTTGCGTCGGCTTCGTCATGCAGTGCAGGGATTAAAAAGGCATTTAACCGCTGCATCACTATAGCACATTGTTGACTTCATCTCATACCTGGGGCTATCCTGTTCCAAAAAGCTTCACAGCTTTGTTTTCCCGGAAGGAACGTGGTGACCGCCATATCGAAAAAACGAGTTGGTTGTTTTGGATCTTTTGAAAGCTCGTGCTATGTTTAAATGATTATACAGGATGAGAAAAGCTTTATTTGGACTGTATTATCATGAATGCACGCCGCTGGGATGACAAACAAGGAGAGCCAGACTCTCTCAAAACGAACACCTCTGGAGGTAGGCGCTACCAAAGTTGAAGATGTTTTCTCCCATAACGACATCCTCGATATTATTTCCATTTCTACATAATCGAATTCCTCAAATCACAAGAACACCTTCAGTGTTCAATTCCTACATTTTCTTGCAGCACACAGAAGGGAAAACCTCACTTTCCATCGAAAAACCAGCGTGACCTATACCAGTCGCTCAACAAATAGGCATTTTGAGAAGCCCTATTTGGCGGTACTGTCTGCCTTCCATTACAAGCAACATCAAACACCCTTGGAGCATCCTAGCAGATGACATTCATGGTCGGAACCGAACATCTTCCGGCACAACAAACCTGAGAATGCTATTGCCTGTACTAAGAGCCGTTCTGATAGCCATTTGCTGGAAGGGATGGGTAAATCTACGCCAACCCATGTCTTCTGAGTTGCTTGGGAATTGCGGAGACCTATCAACTACAAATCTGCTGTTGCAAGGAAGTTCCCTCTGGGAAACCATCGGTTTCTGAAAGTGCGTCTATACTTATGAAACGGTCCCTAGAAGGGGAAGTGCTGGATCTACCTATTTTTTTCCATAACTTCGGGTGAAACGACGGAAACAAGGGTTTTTGGGCGCGCTGATTCGATTGGTGCTCGTGGTTTCCTCCAAAAAGTTACGTGGAACTGTGTACCAGTGTTTTCTGGGGTGCGTCTATACTTATGAAACGCACTGTATATGTTACTATATATTGATCTAGAGATTTTGTTCTGAACTTGAGTTATCGGAATCGCTTCCCTTTCATGTAGACATCGTTGTACAGGTGCTTCAGAACAGTGTTCGATCAGTGCGGTATTGATTTATAGGTGAATGTAGGATAGTCCTGCGCTCCGACACTTTTTATAATTTTTCACGTTCCGGTGTGGTTTTGCGCAAGACCTCCCCCCCCATTACACAGAAATCACAACATAACACTTCTAGTGAAAGATTGGAAAAGTTCAAAAGCACGGGGCTAGAACATGGCTTAATGAATGAAACTCTCAACTAGGTCAGAAATTCACACATTCGACCAGCACAGGACTAAAAAACTTCAAATCGAGGCACTGGAACAACGATACCTTTAACAAGGAAAACCCTGGCATTACTGCTAGAACACACCTGAACAGTAAAAAAACACAAAGTGTCGAAGCACGGGACCACCAATGTATGCATAGGAGAAAAACTATTCTGATAACTCAAATGCAAAAACAAATCTCTGAACATACAAATAAATGAGAAAAACCCGCAATGCTTTCTTCGATATCTTGGAAACATTCTTGGCGAGGAACCCGGCTCAAAATTGCAGTCCCCGCAGGGATCACCACTGAAATTCGCTGAGATCTTCCTCTAAACATTCTGGACCAGAAACGGTACCACGAGGTCCAAAACAGTCCGTGGAAACCCATGATCCCCGCTACGTCGGAGTGTGCATGTGATTTTGCGTAGGTACGTAAATTTGCGACGTTCAGCATGGCGCGACGGGGCGACGCGACGGCTTCGCTACCCGTCGCGTCGCGCGTGTTGTGGCCGTCGCCGCGACGCCATCGCGTCGCGAAAAAGTATAAACACTCCTTATGCGAATCTGAGTGTGAGTGGGGACGAGTCGACGCCAAAGGGCGGGAAGGCGCCGCCCCATTTTGCCCCATCATGACCCACACCCTTTGGAGTTGAGCTGAACCCTTGTATTATCTAAATGTGAGTGGAAAACGTGGTATAATTGCGTGAAAATGGCTCCTCCAAAACAGACATGCTCTAAATCAAAAATGCGAAAACTGTAGTTACGTCAAGATCCGAGCCATCGGAAAAAGGACAAACCTGCCTTACCAATGCGCCACGGACTGGGCTGCTGGCACTAGAGTTTTGACCAAATCGGATAAAATCTGAACATTTATTCGAATGTTCGAATATTTGAAAATTCGAGTATTCGAAAATTCGACAGCCCCGCAATATTCGGAAATTCGAATATTCGGAAACTCGAAGGTCCGGGATTATTCGAAAATTCGAATATTCGAATACATTAGGTCGAAAATTCGAATATTTGGAATTGTTTTGTTTCGCAATTGTTATTTTAGTTCCATTTTCTCGCTGAAGAACCATTGCAATTGAAACCCCAGTCCAGTTTCTCATTCAAATCTCAATTTTCCCAAAAACCTGCTCATATCTTTGCACGCATTCGAAAGCCGCCAACCGCATTTGAAAGCTTTGAAACTGCAATTCTACGAATGCGACGTTGGCGACGATGATCTTTCCAGTAAAAAGTGCTTATATGCTTTTCTAGATACTTGAAAAACCAGCGGTTTTAACTAAACTTCTGATTATTCAAGCCTTTCCTCCAGAACTACGTAAGTGAACTGCAAACTACAATAATAACTTCTACACAGCATTCTTCCTTATATTTAGCTGATTTCCTACTACTGCTTCGTTGAAACTCTTTCTAAGTACATAACCGTCAGTTATGGAATTCGTAGTTCACAGAAAATCTTGAGATCCTCTTATTAAACTTTCTGCCAAAACATACTCCGACTTCTTGTTAAAAAAGTTCTGTTGGTTTTGACCTTCAACGTACAAACATGCAGCTGTACCGGATAAACAGAGGTGATAATGAGGAACGGGGTAACACGCAGTGTTTTTTTTTAATATCGCAGACGCTTTTTTGTTGATAGCTGGAAGCTCATTCATGATCAAATTAACTGAACCACCGCACCCAACATTATTTTTACCGCGCCAATACCTCCACATTCACTACCATGGCTCGTTTTGTTAAACTACAGCACAGAGATACTAAAAAGAAAGCCTTTTCACGGACGAAGGGTTTCATCCACTTCACGATCCTTTGATGATGGTCACAGACCTCAAGAGAGATAGACGTCCTTAAGCTTAAAGGCAGCAGGAGCTGAAATTCTCGACTCTGAGCTGAGCTGCGGGTGGTGAAGTACAGACTCAGCACATCATAAATGTGAAACGAACACAGACAATGATGGCTTACTTGCAGAGAAAATGGAACATTCGTCGCGAACACGCCTGGCCGTGTTCGCGCGCGGACGAGTTTTCCCCGGCGCGAAAGCCATTGCGGCGCGTGGTTTTGGCCGAGTCCCGCCATGAAACCCTGTGAATTGAATGCATTTCGTTTTCCCTTTGCGCCAAACCACGCACCGCAATGGCTTTTTGCGCCGGGGAAAACTCGTCCGCGCGCGAACACGGCCAGGCGTGTTTGCGACGAATGTTCCATTTTCTCTTCTTCCGGATGGCAATTTTGGTACCCCTTTAGTCATCGAGGAAATTCTTCCGGGAGAAGTCGCCTGAAGGTAAGCCATCATTGTCTGTGTTCGCTTCACATTTATGATGTGCTGAGTCCGTACTTCATCACCCACAGCTCAGCTCGGAGTCGAGGATTTCAGCTTCTGCTGCCTTTAAGAATTTCAACCATGGGACCAACTCCACAGCAGCACAAACTTCCACATATGAGAAAGATGTGAGAATATCCAAAACGCCGAATGAAACTTACTACCTGAAAACTTTTATGCCCATTGTGATTGGGAAACATATCGCATTGTTCGCCTACATGCATGGGTAGAAAATGTTTTTACCGAATGGAATGTTATTCGAACAAATATGCGAACATTCGAATATTCGAAAAATATTCTCGAATGTAGAACTCTACATGGCACGCGTTGTAGAGCGCACGCGAAATTTTCCGCTGTAACTTGCGATTAAGAAATCGCCGTAAGATTCCATCCAGGACCCCGCAGGAACGGTGGGGTACGGATTCAAGTTCAGCGTCGCCAACCGCGAAGTGTTGATATACTGTTAGAAAAGGCTACTGCGAGGAAGTATCTTTCCCTGTGGGTAGAGAAACACAAGCTCATATGGTTCGGTGGAGATACGCATTTTTAGAGGAACAGCGTCAATAACCCGAATAACAGTACTCGGAGCGAATATTGCGCAACGTTAAGAAAGAAACAGCGGCATTTAAAATATTTGGGACCCAAAACGTTTTCACGACCACATAGTTGTGATAAACACAGCCTTGTTGCTTCGTGAAATGGAGAAAGAACATGAAGCAATGTGCACGATCCACACAAAATCGTGCTCGCAGCTCACATGGCAAAAACGTTACGGAATTGTCATGCATGGTAAACAAGGACAAGTAGCAAGGTGTTTGATGTGCGTATTCGCGTCGAAACTAACAATCGACTGAGCGAGAAGGATTCAGAATGGAATCTTGGCGGAACCGGTACGAAGGTGTCACAGACCGCAGTGGATGTCACTTGAAACCCACGTGATGAATTGTTCTTTAACGAAGATTTTTAGGGGTTGTGACATTAGTTGCGTTGGAAGCTGCTATAACTAAGCATTTTTCATGAATAGTTAGTATCTCCTCGGACCATTAAAAGTTCATCACTGCAAAGGCTTGTTGAGATTTTTGAGTTGTCCCGTTTTTTTTGTAAATTTTTGACAAAATTGTCCCCTCAGTTTCTCTGAAATCCCAGCCAACTAAACGTGTTGAAAATTGAAGACGAAAAACGAAGCTCATTACAACTTTCATACTGAACTAAATACATGTACATAGACGATGAAATTAGGGTTTTCATGAGAAATTCCGTATGCACAAAAAAAAACATTCTACTAGTGTACATATTCACTGTTTTTTTAGGCTTGCATGTTCATTGGACGTGGTTGGTTATGCAAAATAACCTAGTTTTGTAAATTTGTCCTTTTTTACTTCTCCCATTAAATATCTAATAGGAGTAAATGAATAAATAAATGAACAATGATGGGAAATCAAAGGATCCAAGTAATTGAAGGAAATCGCCACGAGTTCAGCTGCGGTTTGTGGTGTGACCTATACATGTGACCGGATGAAAACCGAATAATCGTGTTACTTTAATTACCATTTCAATGAATAATTTATACATCCTAGATAGTCGAGAATGAAAAAGCCCTAAAGGTCTTCTTCTCTCATACAGCACTGTACTCGTCTCCAATAGTGGAACAAATTCGAATTCTCCAATTCATTCGAAATATTCGATATTCGAAATTTAAAAAAAAATCGGCTTCAAATGAATGGAAAACTTGAATGTCCCGACATTGAAGAGCAGTATAGTGCCGTATGAAAGAAAAGAAGAGCTTGAGGGCTTTCTCGTTCTTAAATAGCTGGATGCTCAAAATGCTTCCGAAATTGTAAATTAAAGTTAAGAAATTATTCGGTCACATGTATGTGCACATTGGAAGAGTTGAATGACTTTGAAAATGTTGGTAGAGCACTTCAAAACCGAGCAATAAAACATTGCCTTACCATTAAGTGATGTTTTATTATAGTGCTTAAGCACTGAGCACTACTAGCATTACTACGTAATGATTATGGATATACAGGCTCAACACATCAACCATAACTTCACTCAAGTGTTGGCGCAATAATAAGGAATACAGCGAATAGCTTCTTTACAAGGTAGAGCAAAGGTATGAACCAACTTAATAACCATGCACTGACTTTTTCATAACCTCACCAATCTCAATACAGCGCTCTTAAGCAGTCATTTCCTCCAAAAACCACAACAGATTTCCCACAGGAAAATCTTAGAAAAAATCATGAGATGCGTCAATTCTCTGCGTAATTATCAAAATTCCCTCACATTCCTGAAATATGGTCAAATTATTCAATTGTCATCGGAAAACTGAAGCATCAAAGTTGAGTGGAATTTTGAAGACCACTTCCATGTAGAGTTTCAGCGGCTCTTTCAAGAAAAAAAAACAGCATTGATCTGTTGGAAATTCTAGAAAAACCCAATAAATGGCATCTAGTACCTTCTGGAGTGAAAAAAGACTGAGGCAAGCCTTGGAATTTTTCCACCCATCCATGTGCCCACAATGCTGGCAAATTCATCTGTTTACGGTGACTTCAAACTTGAAACGAAACGGTGAAATGCACATTTGTAAATGTGCATTTCACCGTTTCGTTTCGTCAGAAACAGCGACAGGAACGAGATGTCGCAGTGATATCATACACCTAACAGTTTTTCTTTGAAAAAAAAAAACACTGATTTAACAGATATAGCAAGTGAGTTATCCCATGCACTACAGAGTGATATATGTATATGTAGTAGCGGAAACGTTAGACACATTGCATAACCGAAGAGAACGAGACGGACAATTGAAACTTCCCCTAGAGACTATACTATTAAGAAAAAAAGTTGATTCCCTAAAATATGGGGACGTGTGCAATTACCCTTTAAATCTCCATCAAGCCGCAAGAAAATTCTACATAAAAACCTAGACCACGTGGTTGCAATTCATGTGATGTGACGTCTACGAGCAGAAGAATTCTTCCATTATTCTGCTATTGCACGTCTGTGATGGTTTGCGCACGCTATTTGGACGCCTACTCCTACCCACAAAACACAAAAACGTCGCGACCTTGGCTGTTGAACCCGTTCGAGTTCGAGTTTTCTGTAGAAAAATAGGAGTCGTCTTTCTGAAAAGTGTGAAAATGTTTGCGGATACAAAATGGTTAAAAAGAATTAGGATATCTAGCTCATGGATTCAGGTGCTCGGATCTGAAATCTTTCTACTTGCAAGAACCATCCAAAGTTTCTCTGTGGTTCCTTCTTCTAGCTCACCTTCAAGGTGAAGGGTTATGTACATTGTGACTTGTCACGATGTATGAATAAATGAGTTTAATTTAAAAGAAGTCTGAGGTCTTTCTGCTTGCTTGCAAGATTTAAATAAATAAAATTAGCTTCTAGCAAAGCGAATCTCATACTAACCCACACAACTCGGAAATACATGGACTTGTTAAGCGCAGAAATAAAGAACACAACGTTCAGGTGTCAACGAGACTCTAAGACGACTGTCAACCCAAAAAAAGTTATGTCGGCACGAGATAAGAACATTCCAGTTCATAAATTCCCACGTTTAGCTGCGAAGTTGTAGCAAAAAGCAGTTGTAGCAAAAATTTTGAACTTCATCCCAAGCTACAAATAAGAAGAACAAGATATCGTAGCCATTCTGTGCAAATTGCAGCGCTGGGGAAGAGCAGAGGCACCGCACAAAGTTTATTTATAGAGAATTTCAAAAAAAAGCCATGTATAAATTATACAGGATGGAGTGGCGAATGTTAATCAATCTTTTTTCTTGCTATTTGCCGCGCGTCCCACTTCATTTTAGAATTGCAGGTGCGTATGAATGCATGTGTGCCCTATAGGGTCGGAAGCAGAGATGTGCGGAAGTAAAATTTAAAGTCCCGTTAAACATAAAACGGAAAACGGAAGGCCAAAAATGGGCGGAAAACGGGAAGCGTAAAACGGAAAATTCCGCACACCCCTGGTTGGAAGACCAGGATGGTCGTGGGATCGATCCCTAGACAATGTGCGTCGCTTGAGCGTATATTTCCTACTAAACAACAGTACTCAAAGTTGCTTATTTTTATGATTCCTACTGCTATGTTTTTTGCTTTCTTTGTTCCGAAAAATAATCCCTACCAGAATTTTTTCGTTCCTAGAAATCAAAAAAGTCCTAAGTAGCGAGAGAGGGGGAACAGTACGTGGTCACACCATTTTGGCGCAAAAATCTGCTGAACGTTGCGCAGTGGCTGAATGCACTTTCATCGTCTAGGAGTTAGCCAACAGTCTGACACTTTGTTTTTCAAATCGTGACGCAACTGTCCGGACAAGAAGTTTGGTTGACAGCTGCTCGACTCGATGAAACAAATTTTGATTGCCAAGCTCATGAAGAGATGAGCGAACTCATGGATAAAAAAAGGCTAGATGTCCAAAGATCCACGAAATTTCATTCATCGTAAACTTGGCATCCCCCAACAACGCTTGCTGGTGCGTCGATGGAGTTAGATAGCTAGAACAGGAACCTACATAGTAAGGAAAGACTTATCTATAAGATGTCCGTTTTCTTGGAAAACGAACGATTCTCATTACTTTTGTCCCCTCTATTACTCTTCGTAAGCACAACCTATGTATGATCGAATTGAACGATCTTAAATACTGGTACGCTTTAACTTTCCATTAATCCCTGCTCATATCAGAAATTTATGTTTTCGAAAATATCAGAGCTGTAATGAACCTTCTGATTCATGGTAATTCAACCTTATTTCACAACTCGGCCTTATGAAGAGAGGGATCACAACGCTCAAACCGTATAAAAGGCTAAAAAGTTTGCGTCGTTGGCTCTTTATCTTATGTTTTTGGACCTGCTCCTGCAGCAGCATCAATGTCGGCCTAATAAGAAAGAGCTGTGCACCCAGGTAAAGGAAAATTCCGAACGAAAAGAAATTGGGGAAAACGACCCAAAAAGTGTTCCTTCATTAAACTTAAGTTTTCTTTTTGCGAAATATGTAGACAATAAAATTCACGTATTTTGTTGTAGGACAACCTAACCATATGTGGAGAGTGCTGCACCCCAAAACAAGATTCCTCCATGTTGACTACCAATATTTAGCTCGGCTGTACCTGTTTGGATAAAGTTTCCTCATCCAGAAGGGAGGAGGTAATCCACGATTTTTGCTCAGGTCTCTTCGGTAGTCACATCTCGTCTTAGTGAGAATGGATGTGATATGTTCTCCCTTCCGAAGTCCGATATGCCATAAAGTCGGTGAAGGTTCTTACAACAGTGGGTTACGACGGGATTGGACCAGAACATACAAAGAACCTACTGCCAGTTCTCATCAACACACTTGTTACGATTTCCACGCGGCTGAGGAAAAGTGCCTGGGAAAAAACGGAGAACCTAGAATGCTCTAGCAATTCCTCGTCGTCCTGCACGCATTTATGAAGTCGTGAAACAAAATCAATCCTCTAAAGAAAAGATCTGCTCAACCAAATGAGCTGATTACAAACACAGTAAGTAGCCAGATGCCAAAATCATCCGGATGTGCGTAGTTAGAAACGCTCAAAAAATCATTTAAAAAATACGTTGGTGGCATTGTGCCGAAATGTGAGCAACGTTATGGAAGCTATTCAAATTAGGCGTTTTTCGGGAACGCAATTGGCGCAAGTTGCTTGAGTGCTGTCAAAAATCATGTTCGTCGAAGTTTCCTGAGACTAGGATGGCACTTTGAGCCCGTTGAGTGCGACGATCGCCACTGCCGTGTTGGCTCTATAAAAGCCCCGAGTATTGACGGGGTCCCATGGAAGCCTAGGAAAGTGGAAAATTTCAGAGCCCTCATTCTGCACAACGACGTCTATTAATGCAAATTGAGGAGCTCTTTTTTACGCCACCTTTAAATCAAGGAGAAATATACGCACAGTTAGCGTGAATACAGGGTGCGCCGTCAGAGTGCTAGGAACAATTGGATCTGAAGTTCCAGCCTTATCTGGATCTACGAGCAGACATCAATTGGAGCTGCGGTTAGTTAAATATGTCAGTACGACTTCTAAAATCTCAGAGCAGCCAGGTTTCTCGAGCCATGCATGTAGTACAATAAAAAGACGACAATTTTGAGTAGCATTCGCACTGGGGTACATCCGGCATAATCATCGATTTCTTCAAAAATCCAAGATCGAATTAATCATTATGTTGCAAAGAAATACACAGTCTCATATGAATTCAAGACGACTATTCTTTCATTTCAGCGGTACAAGACCTAACGTGCTTTCGAATGAGGGTGTTTTTATGCCGGAACACTTCTTCCACAGCGGCAAAAAGTGTCACGAGGGCGGTTTTTTTTTGTGGAAGTTCAAAGCCCTGCTATTGACCTATGAGTGGACAGAGTGGCTATTGGTAGACCATGTGTCTATCAACAACGCGGAGTCCCCTCACACGGGCAATTCAATCCAAAATTGGCTCCCTGGTAATTCTGACATGTTTCGGCCTCTAACAGATCCAAACCAAAACCTTTGGAATACAGCGTTCTCGCGCTTTAGGGCCAGAAACGAGCAGGTGGTTTGTTTCGTTTGATTCCTTCCGGAAACCAATTCTCACTAGCGATTTTTCGTTCCAAGCGCCAAAAATTCACAGAAAGAAAGAGAGAGAGATTGGGAACTAGATGGGTTACGTGTCACGCCGTTTTTTGGGATAAAATTTTTTGAACACTACGCAGTATAAGTAATGCACTGTCATCGTTTGGTAACGTTCAACATTGCGAAGAGTCCTGGGAGGTTTAGCATAGATCGGAGACTTCGGTCGTCAATGAAATAAAGAAATGCAGTAACGAAAGAGCAGAAAAAAAGCAGAAGCTGTGATAAACGAAAAATTGCACAGAGCGGTCGTATATAAGGAAAGTTCTCAGCAACGTTGGCTGAAAAGAGATGTGACAGCATTTTTCGTAACTTTTCATAATAGCATATGTAATCAGCAGTATCCATGAACGTTTTTTGTGAAGATTCTAAAAGAGCATCCTGTAGAAGTACGTGGGCGTTGGTGAGGCTTTCTCTTCAAAACCGATGTTGGCCGCAGTTGATTGTAGCCAAGTAGACTTTGAATATTCTTTTCCGTTGTCGGTGAGGGGGATTTACCTTCACAGTAAAAAAGGATAAGAGAAATGAACAACCAAAAGGTCGGAGATACCGACAGTCGAATCATCCATCCGGAAATTGAGATTTTCAAATGAATTACAAGAATTATGTCTTCATGTTCAATACTAGTATATACTAGTATTTAATATCTGTGGATAGTAAAAATCGACCAGTGAACAGCATAAAGATGGATCCACTACCAGCAACAGCATATTTTGACTCCATATAGGCATGTGTAGGTAGAAAGATACACAGACGGACTCACCCACTGGAATGCTCATAACAAGATGTACACATAACAGTCTTATTCTGCGATCAAACCAGCATGGCAGTGTTTTCAAGCTTCCCAGCACTAGTGTTTTCAGGAAGAAGAAGTGGTGACCCCCCCCCCCCTTTTCATGGGTTCACAGATATAGTGTTTCTCATATGGCGCATACCTCAGCTAAAAATTCCTTCAAGAAAAACAGTTCTTGCGAAAAAGAGACCATTTAGGCCAGAAACGCCTTGTTCCTTCCTTACCCCCTCCCTGCTCCTACTCCAAATACCAATTTGTTTTCAAGAAATCCAAATAGCTTAACTCTTTCCTGGTGGCATTTCCTATATAAATGGAATCTTTACACAAAAAAAAACACGAAGAGCAGCTTAGCTCCTCTCATGCAATTTAATTCCTGTGTAATTGTTTCTCATATCTCTTTTTCACATCAGGCAGTAAAGACACTTGTGGATCAGTAAGAATAGCTTCAAATGCAGTTTGCATGGAGCCGTTCGCATTCAAGAATTTACGAAGAGAAGATTTACATGGACCAACTTGCTGATTTAGTTGAGGGAACTAAAAATCCTCGCGCAAAATATGAAATAGCCTCGAGCGTTAGTCCAAATATTGATGAGAGCTAAAAACGACTGAAGTATTAACCACTGAACTTCGGAACTTGGTCTTTTTGCAGTAGGAGCAAAGAAGGAACAAAAGCTAAGGGATGCGGAAGTGCGGAAATTAACTAGATGTACAGTCCGGAGCTAGCAAAAAGAGAATACGTGTCGTTCGATTTGCTGCCGACCACCTCCAAAGGTGAAAATAGGCCAACACTTAGCAAAAAACTGTAGTTAGCTTTGACTATGCACTAAAAGTTGGGTTCTTGTATGTACTTACCATGAAGCTGAATGTGATTTTCAAGATATACGTATTTTAATAAATAAAAAATATAATATAAAATTCTCGAAATCGCTTGTGAAAACCTATTCAAGTGTTAAGCTACATATGTTGGAGGACTGGCTTAAGATAGTCTCATGAGATTATTTTATGGCAGAATAAATCCCAGCAGTCAAATTTAGCAATGTTGGTCAAGCTGAATCGAACCTCAGATGAATCAATGTTGGGACATTTTCACGAAAAAAATGTTTCCTTCATATTTGCAGATGCGTAAATATCTTTCATTCCTCCTCCACCACCACCCGCCCCCCCCCCCCGTGATCTTTGTTCCGCGAAATATCTGGGCAACAAACTTCCGAAGCCTTGCATTCACAATCATTCACAAGTGCAGAGTGTTATGAGTAAGAGCAGGAAGGTTCCCTTTATTGCTCCTTAGTAATTCTTATGCTCATCTTATCTTCCAGCCACTCGATGAGGTTCTCTTAAATATGCTGAACAGAAAAAAAGCGTTCAGCGCTTTGTAGCAGTTCACCTTTCCCTTTCGTGAATGGCAAGCTTCATAAGAGCAGTGTTAAACAATTGCCAACATGTAAGATTATATGAAAATTTCAATTTGTATTTGTATAGAGTATTTTCCAGAGCATTTACCCCGGAAGAATGCTCACAAGACAAGGGGTAACAGCGTGCTCTAAGGCTACCTTCGCACCAATCAAACTATGTCTATATGAGTGATGTTGTGCCCGTACGTATGGGTTATTTCATCCCATCCACCTCATTTAAAGGGTCGACTGTTCATAGAACCTGCTTTAAAATATGAGCAGCAGCGAAATTCATAAAAATTCCAGAAAAATTGTGGTCTCCCTGCTATTCCAGAAAAGATGAACTCCGTAGATAGAAATGGCTTCAATTCAATGTCATCAATGAGAGTTTCCTTCCCCTGCTGGGATGAAATTTTCAGTTAAAACTCATTACTTTTTCCTTGCCAAATACGTCCTCTTTTGATATGCAAATAGAGTAGGGCCTCCCCGGAAAAGCTTGTGAATCCCATAAAGCTATAGCCAACTCATCCAGTCGGATAAACGAGCTGATTGGCGTCTTTTAGAAGTTTGAACATATTGCTACCCAATGAAGTTTTGTGAATGGACATGTGCTCATGAAGCACATGTGTACCCAAGCACTTCGCCACAGGTTATCTTTGTTCGATTGACAGGAATCCGCTATCGACTCCATATCAATTCATGCTCCCTCTCACGCAAACACTCAGTACAAGAAATGACCAAATAGACTGATAAATTATTTTTGATAGTAGAGTGGATAAAGATCGTTGGAGGCGGACACTGTATTCATCCTCCATCCCCCCTCCCCCTCCACCTAAGGATAGTGGCATTCCTCCTTACATGTTAGTCCTAGTTACAGGCTCATATAGAAAAAATCTACAAAAGATCTACCCGCACAAACAAGCTAGACATGCAACTTCACTCTGGAAAATCCTGGGAAACGGGGTTCTGGCAATGTTCGATCATTCGATCATTCTTTAGAGACTGTGCATTCTACCCAGAAAGTGTTTTACCCAGAAGTTTAAAATACACGTTTTACGCAGAAAGCGTTCGGATTTTAAGGTTTTTCTTTGGAGATTTTGGGTTCAAATGGGCCAAACCCAACACCCATAAAAAGTGACATACAAATATGGAGAAGTCTCAGATCTTTCCCAAATAACTACAAGTTTGAGGCAACCCGAGAGGTAGTGGTGACACCATTCCAGCCATTCAAAATCTCGTCCTGTGCATGACTGTTCCTTGTTCTCTGGCGACTAAGGGATAACAAAATGACCATATAAAAATTGAAATGATTCGTCATTCTCGACAAGTAATAGCAGGATGACAAACTTAGCTTCAAAACCCTAAGAAAATTCGGCTAAAATTAGAGGCGTGGACGGGGTTTGCACACATTAGCCACCAAATGACGACAAATTATTTGAGTGTGTGGTCTCAAATTTCGACGGGTACTGCGTGCAATTCATGGCAGTCAAGTGCAAGCGAGCAGCTCGGGACTGGGTTTTTACGATTAGATGATTTCTATAGAAAAAAGCTATTATCACTATCCATGTTGAAAGTTTCTTAAGGATTCCATTGTTTTTTCCATTGGTCAGATGCAAAGATAGTATGTCTTAGAAGATCAGCAATGTGAGAGATAATCTACAGCTCTTATACTCATACTTGAGTGCAAGTGCTGCACAAAACCGCTAAAAAAGCATATATTAAGTAAAATTTGCCATGACTCAGTTCCTATAGACCATTATGGCCGAGGATCTGTCGATATCACGGATTTGTGCGATGAAAAATTGAATTTTCTTGAATAGTAAATCTTCCAAAACTGCCCGTGAGTTTTGAATCAAAGTTGTAGCTGAAGGCTTGTGTACCACCGAGACCACTTAAAAATTCCAAGTCATTTCATTGCAAAGCCATAAATAAATGGATTTCATGATATCCACAACGAAACTACGCCTCATGCAACTTCTTTATTGAGCAGTTGATCCAGTTCCTTCAAAAAAAAAATTCAATTAGAGGTCTGCATGACGCCTGGTCCATAGGTTTGCTTTCCGGATATCTCGCAAATCTAGTGAAGGCAAAGTAGAGAATGGGTGCAAGATGTTACTCAACAAGATGCTGATGAACTAGTAATAATAAATAATATGCTATCCTACAGTAGTACAGTAATATATTGCATACATTTTGCCTATTATTTGATCTTTTGTGTATCGTGGCTGGTAGGAAACTCATAGCTGACACTCATCTAGAACCACTGCTTATAATCGTCTCTTGAATACGGTAGTTCTGAGCATCTAATTGTAAGCACTCAAACAATACTTCCAGAGAATGCATAGAAAAGTCGTGGAACCACCACATGCGCTCTTGAGGAAAGATTAAAAACAATTGAAAATATCGCTAATGTAATGTTATACTTGATGAGACCTCCTAAAGACGTGGTTTCCTCGGTGAGAAACACATTGAGAAGCTTTCTTATGAATTCACGAAAAAATACTATCTCTAGGAGCTGGTTATTCCAGTTATAGTGCTTATGGTTAGATGGCCAGAAAGGACAAAGGGCCAAAGTCGTTCTGCTGCATAAAACATTTCAAAAAAAAGTAAACAATAGTCGAAGAATAAGTATCCGGGGAGGTTTAACGTTTCTCACTCATCTAGAACGGGTGAGTTCCTCTAGGAAAAAAAGGATATATCTCCCTATTTTTACCCCTACTTGTGATTGCTGAGTAGTCGATCGAGTAGCAAACCTATTTTTCCTCAGAAAAAAATCGTACATCTTAGAGGCGGAGGTAGGCCACTACCTTCTAGGAATTGTTCATGATTTCCGATACAGATTTCAGGAGAATGAACAGAAAAGGAGTATTCAGTGTGTAGTCCGTATGCAGTCAGTCGCTTTAGATTGCAATATATCAAATTTATCTGTATTCTAAACAGCAAATTACAAAGATGTTACAATTGACTTAATAATCTGCCAATATCTGAATGATAATATGATACATAGACTTGTTTTTTTTTCGATGTTTCATAGTGTAAAACACAGGTGATCGACATTAGTTGGCAATTACATTTAATTACATTTATTTATTTGTTTATTTGATAGCTACGTGTTGCTTATAACCGGCAGTGGATGGGATGGAAAACGAGGAAGAATGAGAGGTTCTGCAGAATTCTAGACTGACCACGTGCTAGCCGTATCTGCTGGAAAGCAATAAGCTAAGACGTGAAAGGCCACTCGAAAGGTAATAGTGCTTCAGGCACCAAAATTACTCTTCAGCAGCGAATTCTCAGGCGCTGGTCGGTCGCGTGGAACCGTGCTACCACTCCAGAATCATTGAAACCTCGTGGTGTGACGTCATTGAGACAGAGGAACATGGGACGAAGATAACGTACAAACGAACCTCCTCCGTGCCCCAACCGCTCATGAGTTGTTGCGAATGGCGATGGCCTGGGTGGTCGAAATTATACATAGGAAGCGAAGAGGGCGTGATTGCCCCAGGACGCTCATCGAAGACAAACGCTGCTCATAGTGCAGCTTAATTGAAACGTCCTCGTTAGTTCGGTGGAGCAGAATTTCGTGATTATTGCGGCGACGACCACCTAGACGTCGTCTGCCAGATGACGTGGGCGTGTGTGTAGTGCGCGTCATCAAGCACACAATTGTTGTTTTATCGATTGGCAAACGTGTGTAAACACAAGACCGTGACTTTTCCTCCTTTGAGAGCAACAATAAAATTCTACTCTGATACCCTCCAAGGAGCCGCGTGGATCCATGAGACGTCGTGGATCGAGTTGCATTGTCTCTGCGATGGCGCGGTTCAAGGCATCACATGATGCCTTGGGCGGAAATTGCCTCTAAATAGCAGTTGTCCAAAAAAGGACATCTAAGAGCGTTTGTTTTGTTGCACCATCGCTCGTCTGCATATCAGCTGACTCGTCTATGGAAGAACGTGTCCTTTACTGCTTCTGGACCGAAATGAACGAAGATTACGACTTTAACTGCGTGATATTTCTCTCAAAATGAAGAAATCAGAACGAGTTCACGAGTCATGCGCTATTCTTCGCCTGGGTTAGGAACATCGGCAAAGCTTATGTTCCAGGAAGTCGACATAAGTCATCTCCCATGAAAGAGATATGCAGATAGGTAAGAAGACCTAATAGTGCTTCTCTGGTCCTTGAGTCAGGTCCAAATTTTATCTTGCCTGCAAGTAATCCTTTTTCTACAACACTTTTTCTGTAGACTCCTCACATACATTATTGCAGTAGCCCCTCCAATTTTGTGGTATAAACAAATAATAGAGTGAACAACATTTAACTCATTGACGACAGCGCGCATTTCTGCGTATCTGGCGCGATTGCATGAGATACGTTCCCCACCTGCGTTGCGGCAGCCGTGGGGGGCTAGAGCATAGACAGGGGGTGGTGGGTGGAGGCAGCACAGAGACCCGTGAGAAGTCGGAGACGCAGAGAACGAGGGGATCTCCGGTGCGCGGGAAGCTATGGTCGTGGTTGGGGAACGTATCTCGTGCAACTGTCTGGCGCATGGGACCAACGACCCTTTCGAGAGTGCGGCACCCGAGGAGTTCCACACCTATGATAAAATAATTAGGACCAAAACCGATCTTTTCGCAAAAATAATTTAAAATCTTGTTTTAGAAGGTTACTTGTATCAGCGGATCAGAAAAGGAGAAAATCTGAACGCTTCTGGATTCCATTAAGCCGAAAAAACTTTGTAAAAGGTGTTCTGAGTGCTATAAGGGAGTGTTCAGAGAGTATACACGTTCGACTATGGCTCTGACCTGACGAGTAAGGAAGTGAAGAATGTAGCGAACGCGTTTCTATGTAAGAAATGTGCCTTTTACTCCGATTGTTCCTATCCACTACGGGAGAAATGTAAAGCAATCTCACTCGATTTCAAAATCCCATCTTTTTCATGGTATTTGTAGCAAGAAAGGAGCACTCTTTCTTTAACCACAGTTGTTTGAGACCTTTCCAGAAAATATTGTATCCATTTCATACGGAAATGCTGCAAAATACTTCGAAAATAAGGTCCAGTACTTGATAAGAAGAGCGCGGCTCACCGGTGAGCCGCGCGGTCGTCAATGGTTTAAATACCGACGCCTCATTTGCGAAATTTCTTAGTTATGCTTCTTATAGTTTTGTCCCACAGGCACAGCAGGCAACAGCAAGAGTACAGTAGTGATTTATCTTACATTAGCTGTAACGAAGAATGTATTGGTGAGACAGCGCAGATATTGTACGCACGTAATAGAGAGCACTTGCAAAGAAAGATAGCTCCCAACTACCCCTCCTGGCAGCCACAGAAGGTTACAACACAACAGCGCAAGTTTTGAAGTCAGTGTAAAAATCCTAACGCAAGAACCCGAAATATCAGCCCACAAATAAATTGTAGGATTTGTGGATTCATGGGGAAAATCTGAAGATGAAGCGCAAAGAAGAATGCCATTCACTTAGCCGAAGCTTACCCCACATCTTCAGCTGCTCTTCTGAAAAAAAAGACTTTCAAACCCTTAGTTTGAGTGGACAGTGAGAAGTAATAAGTATCGTAACGTCATGATGTTACATCATCATGTTACATCATGAAGGTGATCGTTGGCCTATGAGTATATCTGTAAGGTGTTCAAATAAGTCCTTGCGCTTTTCTTCGGATGCGCTTTTCTCCAGCTAATTGTTATCTTTTCTACTATTCGAAAGTGCTTGTCTTCCTCTGCAAGATATTGTTAACCATTTTTCACGACAGTTTGATTGAGTTTTAAGCCTGCGAAGTGAAACAATGAGTCAACGAGAAACAGCGTAACCGACAGCTAACTATCCTGTCAATCAGTTAAAGCTTGAAAGGTTATCAAAACTGCACAAACGACTTTCGCTAAGTAATGAAGAGAAGTTTTGCTTGATATAACCCATCACCAGCGATTTTCGATGCTCATAGAAAGCAAATTCGGTCTCAAAGACACCAACCACGAAAATAGTTTCTTTTACGAGACGACCATTAGAAAGAAGGCTGGATACTCATGAAACTTTCGCAGCTGAGGTGCATAAAAAACTGCGCACTTTAATTTTGACAAGGCTCTGGATGCATTTGATGAGGCCGTGGACAAAATTGAATGGTCCTGGCGAAGACGAGCAACGTTCACCTGATCACAGCCAGAATGCCCACGAAATCATTCCAAAGACGGAGACACTTCTTACTGTACTCGAAGTAAAGGAGTAAAAGCTTGCTTCGCTCAGATAGGAGAAAGATTAGGGACCAATAACCCAATCGCATCTATTACATCCGTCGAACTCCCGCAATTTCCCATACCCGAGTTTAGCGGACAGAACTGGAACGGGGATAATTTTTGGTTTTTTTTTTCTTCTCCCCGCTGTTATCAAACTTGCAAGAGTTCAACTGTTTTCCTAGAGCATTAGGTGAGAGGAGGGTGAATCACTGGCGCGCTACCAGATCAGTTCCTCATATCCATTGGCGGTTGCACACGCAAAGCAGAAATCTGGTAATGCCGCTACCACAATAAGTGGACTAATGGAACCTCAACATATCAAACAAAATTTTACAGGGCCAGAATCACAGGAGAAGGACGTTGTGAACACAACAACATCCCTCACAATTTCAACAATTCACTTGAGAAACAGGCATCAGGCTATTTTGTTCGATTACCCTTTAAGAAAGAACACGAAAAGGTACGAGATGACACACCGCTAGCTTAGAAGCACCTTAAAAACTTTTTCGAAAAGTATAAGAACCACTCAAACATTCTTCAGCAGTATCATGAAGCATTCCAGGACCACATCAGAAAATCAATTTTACAGGAAGTCGACGAAAGCAATGACAAATGTGGGGTGAGGAAGCAGTACCTGCTACCACCAACTTGTCATAGGTCCTGACAAGGAAACTACAACATTAAGGGTTGTTTTCGACACATTTGCCCATAGCAGAGATTATCCATCATTTAACGACATGTGCATCAAAGGCTAACTATCCTTCCCAAAATCATTGCGATTTTGCTACGATTCCGAAAGCAAAGAAATCGTTTTACTATCAGTTGTCGGAAAAGTATTTCTTCAGGTACATTTATTTGCATGTATGTGATCGAGACGTTACGCGATGAAGCCGTTAAAAAATCACCCATAGGTCACAATCTCGTTGTCTACTGTTTTAGACGAGTAACGTTCGGAATCAATGCATCATCTTTCTAACTTAGCGGTGCTATTTTTTTACCATTTGCGTCATCATGTTGATGGCAATGAACTTCCTAAAGAAATTTCCACCAACCCATACGTCGACAAATTATTCGTAGGTGCGGACTCTATCGAGCGGTTTACAAATGCGAAAACTTGAAGAAGATCTATAACGGAATTCACTCAAACCTTCGTTTTCTCATATCGAATAACGAAACAGTTGACAGGCGCACACCAGAGACAGTTCATCTGCTGAGAACTCTAAGGTATAGGCAAGAATTAGTAGAAGTATTGCGTAACACCGGAAGTTGCAGGAAATTCGAAATCTGGCAAGCTTTGGATCGATCAAAATAGCATCAATGAGTTGGTGTAACTCAACCACTACCAGCCCTGAAGAAATACAGAAGAAAGAAGCCCTCATGACGCAAGGATTCAGGAGCTTCCGACCTTCTGAAACTAAATTTCCGCTCATCCTTCGTACTAGGTCCACTAAGGTGCTCCAAGGTGGAAAAATTTGTTCCAAAGGTTGAAGTTCCGGACGTTGAATGAAATATGTGAGCAAAAGAATGTAGCTCAACAGATTGCTTCTATGTACGACCCTCTAGGTTGGTTCATTCCTCTCCTGAAGTTCAATGCTGACCCGTTTGACGGGAGAATACGTTAAACTATACATTTTTCGAGTTTATATCTTGCTTGGCAGGACATTTCCGGGAGAAAGAGCTACGAATATTTTCGCAATATAAGACGCGAGAAAATATGTTGGCGACAAATTTCCTGGATCAAACACATGCGACGCTTCTGGATTCGGGGTGGAGGGGCCGGTTCAATAACGTAAGTTTCAGGTACGTGATCCAAGAGAGAGACGCTTTTTAGAATGCAAGAGGAGATGGATCGAAATCTCACCCTTCGACTGATCTACAGCATTATTTTTGGTAGAGGATATCTCCGTAGCCTTTTAAGTGTTCTTTTTAGTAAGAAATCGTCCCAAACCGTATCGTGAAGTCGAACTCGGTAACAGCGCATCTGCTAGGAAAGGGAACATTATGTGCGTATGCGGAAGGGAATTTACAAAAAAGGCATACCCAATTTTGGTCCAAGTAATTCAGTTCTGGAGAAACCTATCTTACATTGTGGACTCATCTTCGATGAAGTCAACGTTGTTCTATTGCAAGTCCGTCAACGATTTAAAAGATGGTTTTGAGGTTTAGTATCTCGATTTTCGGCGCGCAGGAAGAACAAGTGCATTCTTGGCAAATTATCCTCTGCTGTTGCACGACTGTACATGACGACACAGCGTACTCCAGACGATCTCGAAGAAAACGCAAGCGGAACTTAAGAGTGTCCTTCACATATCTTACTCAGCGGACTCTTCTACTACGGTTGACCACAAATTCAACTAGTTCGATCCTTATCCAACAGAAAGAATCGGCCGTGAAGATACATTAGCTCAAAACGCTTACGCCGATTTTGCGTACCCAAGAAGGCTTCATTTCAGACCTAATTCAACTATAATTCGGCAGAAAGATGGCAACGATTTGATGAATGAAAAGACTACTAAACAACTAAACCGATCAGTCACAGCCGAGTCACGACAATTTAAGGTCAACTCTCAAAATCTTATATCGATTTTGCCACGATTTAATGCAATAACGCTCACCAGAGGAATCCGCTATGGTTTTCCGGGAACGGGTTTTCCGTATCGCTGAGTTTTAGGAGGTATAACTTGCTTTTTCACGTTTCTACGACCTCTTCTGTGATCCTGATAGACAATTCAGGTTCCATTTTGCATCGAAAAATTACGGTTCACTCCAATATGGGGGAGGATGACTACTTCTCAAGTGTCGGGCTATCCCGCTAAGATGTAAAACCCGCCACAGCGTTCCATTCGAGCTCGAATTTTGATTCCATCTCTTCAACATGTCTGATTTGCTTCTTCCTAATTATGATGAAACTTTCTACGGCGGAGATAACAAACAGGAGTATAATCATTGGTGCAAGGAAAGAGAAGATACAGATGCTAAAAAATACTGCTTGAGAAATTCATCGTGATCTTTTCACAATTCACTACGGTAGATAGGTAGATCTTCTACCACAATCCTATGCAAATATGGCCACTATACGATAGAAAATAGGACCTTGAGATTCAGACTTATGAGAGGCAGATGTAGGCTGCGCTGTTTTGCATCAAATGAATACTCCATTTCGTAGGCTTAAAACCGTGCTTTCGAATCGTATATATGACACATATGGTCTATTAGCTCACAGAAGGCGCCTGATCTGACATTGTCTGCAATTACGACTTTGCCTGCAGAATGCGTCTGGAAGGATATTTTAGCGGATGGCTGTGGGGAAACATTAGAATGGAAGGAACCACACCACATGGATCTCAAAAAAGTGCAAAAAATAGATCAGGTAGCCGAAAAATGGTGAAGTTGTAGTTGCGGACAAAGTCAGATCGGGCGCCCTCTGTGAGCTAATAGACTGTACCTAAAGGATAACAAATTGGTGAAGAAAACTAGCACTGATAAAAAGGAGCAAGGACCTATGTTAATCCCCCATTCCCTGCAAAAGGAATGGGCATCCTGGTATTCTTACGATAAAGAATGCCGGGAATGGTGTTTGATAAAATTTCGACATTCATCAAGGAATAAAACCATCAAATTGCTCGAGCTTCAGGCGATAATAGAAATCATAAGAATTTTCACAGATTCAGTTATTTATCTATGTGTGAGCAGATTTTTCACTTCAAATTGAAGCTCCAAAATCTTTTCATAACATTTTATTCCAACTGCTAGATAAAAGGAAGTAGAACCATCCACCTTGTTCTGTTCTTCTTGACGTGAAGTCAGTGTATGTCGTTGCATTTTAACGAAAACGTCTGGAGAGGAAGCGCGTCCAAGCAAATGCAGAACGAAGAGAAATGACGGATTTTTCGGCAAAATGGAGCACTACCGAGGTTTCTGAAATGTTGGGCGAAAAATGGTGCAATACCAACAGAAAAAAGGTGCTGAATGGCAAATGCATCCGCAAATTTAAGAAGCTGCAATTTTTGCAGGTGCAACAGAGTCATGTTTGAGCAGCAAGTGGAGCTCAAGGGGTAAATCACGCTAAGCTATACGTCCCGGCTCCACTAACCAATTTTTTTCCAAAGCTAAACGACTTTGTGACAACGCAACACATATCAAGCGAGGAGATGATCGTCATTATTGTTGACCGGCTACAGGAAGAGGTCAGCTTAGACTGGAACTAGTGTGAACTAAGAAAGCACTACATCACTGCGCACAGACATTCTAGATCAGCGATGCTTCCGCATATGTAATGGCCCCCCACCGTGGCCTTCCAAAATCTTTTGAACGGCCACTGTGAGTATTACATTTCGGATACAACGGCATCGATATCATCGAGCTGTTCATATGGAGGTCTGCATGTACACCAGAGCCAAAATAAATGTGAAATGCTCCTTCAAAATGTCACAGTTTATATGGATGCAACTCTTATTAACTACATCATAGACGTATTAGGTTGGTGCAAAAGAAATGGCGCGTTTTTCTGTTGATCTTATTTTTCCTCCATAACTTTGATGAACGGAAACCTCGGTGAGCGACATGATTTTCACTGCTCATTGTATGAGGGTCCATGAGGTCCTGCGCAGAAAACTCGGAAAACTGAGAAGCGAAAAAGAAGAAAATTTTCAATCTCAGGTCATCAAGTTTGGCAAGTCTTTTCTCGTGGGATAGAGAAATTGGGAACTGGGAAAAGCGACAGAAATTCTGCAATTTCCCTGGGGGATGCAATAGCTATTCGAGCGCTTCCTAGCAGAGTCATTAAAATTTAAGCTAGTTCTTGGAGTCAAATTTTAGCCAAACGTTGGGGTGTAGAAATTGAGCTTTTGAGGATCTCTAGCGTTTTTCCAGCTTTAGGAACTCGCGACTTTAGGAACAAATAAAAGCAAAAGATATTGTTTAATATGTTCATACCAGAAAGCCACTTCAAAAGGATCAATCTCCTAGAATCCTAGAAATAACGAGAAAAATGCTTTGAAAAGCACGCATCCATATCTCCCCAATAGCAAAGCCGTTGCAAATGAGCTCACATATGAAGGTAGTACTGACTTTCTGACCCAATATAAGAAAAAGTGTTTTGGGCTCAACTGCTGGTGGTACAGCAGAAAAATCCTCAGAATTCCGAAAACTTAAGGCGAGATGTTTGGCAATTTCCAATTGTTTCGTGACTCCTAACTCCACCCGATATGTCTTATAAGTACAGCACGAAAGAGCTTGGCTTGCCCTATAACTGAGGAAACTTATTTGGTTTTGAAAAAAAGCGCACCATTTCTTTTGCACCAACCTAATATTTTAGGACTCGGAAGCGAATACAATCCAGGCATTTGGTGAATAGTATGTAGATATTCTAGTTCTTTCTGTCAAACACTTTCAATTGGAACTGATAAAATGAGACCTATCCAAGATCGGTAAGAAAAAGAAAGTCTAAGTCAAGGCGCGGGATTCCCTAGCGATAGAAGGAAAATTATGCATGACGACTAACTCGGCTGTAGAAAACCCTGTCAGTCGCATATTCAAAGAAAATGACTACGTTTCTCAACCTTTTTTTTTTCTCTTTCCTCAATGACCTTCTTATAAGCCAGCTATCGGTTTTTTTTCTGGCTTTATTCGAATGCCAGCCAAGCAAATTCGATTGTATTACATTCGAGTCCTCTGGCTTTATCAAACCTTCTCGATCTACCAGAATGCCGCAGCAATCGCAGCGCAGATGCAAAATCTGCCTTACGCGCTCTTGGGCACGTGGACCACCGGTGTACATCATGAATTATTACTTTTTATCAGCGTTTTGTCAGCCGTTGCGTACTTGCTTGCAAACTAAAATCAGCCATATGGCTTGATTCTAAAATCCACTGCGAGTTTTGTTTTCATGTTATTTCGATATTTTCGCAAAGGATTTCTGGCTGAATCAACGCTGTTACCTATGGAGCACTGATTTTACTATTGATGTAACAGATGGATAGATAAATAGATGAATAAATAGATAAGGAAAAATTTTGGATTAGTTCCAGAAGACAATTATGCTTACTGAGCTATTCGTCTTCTACTCGATCTCAATACAGCTTTATTCATAGTACCATAACTAAAACTATCCTTCTGGACTTGAATCCATCAGCCATGAATTCCGTTCGAATTGTGCTTTATCACAATAGTAGAAGTGTCGGCTACTCGACATGTCGCTTTCGCGGGGTCAGCGGCCAGCACACCCGCGTTCTGAAGCGCTCAAGTCGTGCTTTTACGACAATTGCCGAGAGGCTCTTGGCTAACTAGTGCGGGTGTGTCCGACGTTCTAAAATAATTCCGACTAAAGAGAGTTGTGCATTGCATGCTAGATCATCCTTTGATCAAATTTTGTGACAAATACCCACTCCTGCCTAAGCAGGTGTATTCCAAATCAAGTTCTCAGTAAAGAGGTGCAGCAAGATGATTACACAAATAAATAAACTAAAAATCTGAGAGCTAATACTGTAACCACCACAAATATGATGTCATAGGAGAGTCTCCAGATACTGGAGACAATTATACCCTGGTAATTCATCAGTCTGAGCTGTTATGAGAACAAAAGAACTAATTTGTAGAAAGAACCAATGACGGACGCAGAAGTGGGCGGAGCGAAAGGGGAGGGGGCGGGAAAAAGTGGGGTCTTCGGCGCTTCGGAGACCAGAACGGGAAGCAAAACCAATAAAAATATCAATTCAAATATTGAATAATTACATATGTATTTAAAAACATTGACAATGATAAACAATTAACAATAAACTTATAGAAGTTTTTTAAATTTTTTATAAAACAACTTCGGAAATTCGGCAACCAATTTTTGAAGAGCCAGCAGTATCGGGTTAGGCAAACATATAATTGCTAATTCGGCACTCACCAAGCTAAGATTCATCAAGGGTGGAGCAAGTGTCCTCAGTACTGCTTCTTTGAGAACAGCATCTCTCGTAATTTTACAAGATTGAATCCTATTTTGAAAAAGATCATTAAAGATCCGGTATTCGTCATCAGAATCATTACAAAGTATGAGATGACTACTAAATAGGTCGTTCAAAAGGACAGCCTTGTCAGGCGGCATCAGCATAAAAAAGCTTTATGCTGCTAGTTCGCATTAAGACTTCAGAAGAGTTTCAATACCCTTGGTGAAGTGAACTACTGGTTTGTTTCTAGAAATTATATGAGAGGTTTTGGAAGAATTCCAATGAAAGAAAACATCACATTACTGCGTTCCGATACTAAAAAGTGGGTGAGAATTAGTTATAGCAGCAACAAGCCGCTTGGATGCAAAATCAATCCGAAAAGAAGTTGGAGGAAATTGAGAATATCCTTCTCCGCTCACAGTAAGGTACTGCAAAACCGTGAACACTGGAGAAAACACTCCGAATCACGTGTCATATAACAAATTCCGGAAATTGAAGCGAAGCCGAACTCCGCGCGGCGAAATCTGATCAAAGCTGCCTTCTTGAAAGTCAGGATAAGGGGAAATAAATACATACATAAAAATCGACTCATCTTTCACTAAGGTCTGTCGCACTGTGTGTCTGCATAACTTATATCATACCATATTGTTAGGATACCATTCTTTTTCCCCCTTGCGATAAGTAGTTAGCATCTCTCACGTAAAAGGAATATAATTGCAATTTCAAGAGACGATTTTATGTATACAGCAATTTTTTGACAAATTAAGCCAAGTAAGCGAAACCATCTGTTAGAGGCAGCGCTCACGGAGATCTTCGCACTGGAGATTTCGCATCAGCCCGCGGCTCTAAGACAGGCAGAACTCATATCTCGTGATGAAGTAGCGCGAAACGTGGACGAAAATCACGAGAACAAGATGCTGTTCCTCATGCGTTTGTTAGTCCGAGCCTGCATTAGCTTGCGCGGACGGATACCAAAAAGGCAACGCTGACATCAGCATTCACGGTAATACCCCCCGCAGGTAGAGGGAGTTCATCGTGTTCTACTTATAGCTATGGGGACAAGATAGCCGCGTGGTCTATAGCCCTGCTTTAGAGCACCAAACAAAAATCCCGTCGGGATCTAGATAGGATTTGAATCCTCCCATAGTTTCTCCTATTCGGGTGACAGGGCGGCTCAGGAAGACCCATATCATATCCCATAAGCAATTATGTCAATTCATTCCAAGAAAAAGGCACGGTCACCTACAGGGCCTGATGAGCATCGAAAACATGCGAGGGTCCCTTCGCGAAGCATCGGGGATCAAGTAGACAAGTCGCTAACGGGTACGGTAGTCGCTAATGGGCAGTTTCAAGAGTCCTCCAGAGAATTACAGAAAATTCATGAAGAACACCGAATTTTGGTCCCTTCTACCTTTATGTAGAGTCGCCGCACTCAAGAGCTTATGTACATATGTGCAACACAACTACTGTTTAAAATACAGCTGCTTATATTCTAAAGCACATGGAAAAATGAAAGGAGACTTTGCATAACCGTCACAGGATGTTTCCACGTTCATGAAGCTACCTTCTTCCACTTTCTTTCTTCAGAAAAGTTATGAAAGTCCGCATCAGACAAAAACGAGGAATTTGAAAGAAATTTATTCATTTGTTCCAGGTGCCCGATGAAAAGCAGAACAGATAACCAAACCTTAAGAATGAAAAAAATATCTCTAGCATACGCAAAAGCGAAATTCAATTCCTCGGCATCCAGAATCAGTTGACGTCATCCTTGGCGATCACGAGTAAGAATTACCTCTAACTCAAACAGTTTTGGAGTATCATGCAACACCACGGCAGCGGCGAAACTTTGTCCACCAGACTTTGCAGAAGGCACTTCTGTGGGAGAGTGACCGGTTTACATAGCATTCGTCATTTGCAGTTGAACCTCTGGTTGCAGTACCAGTGACAGAACTAGAGGTTAAACCAACTATGCTCTCCAGAACATGTGAGGAATTCATTCTAGACATAGGAACACAGCGGAATCATTTGATAGAGTGTTTCAATTTCTATTTCATTTTCTTTATTTCTCTCGTGGAATGTAAACTATGAATAGAAGGTAAGAGGGAAACATTTTATTTTGATGGAAGTGGAAGTGTCGAGAAAAGTTCAAAAACTGCACACTCACGCAGTGCAACTCGTCCAACACCGTCGCAATATGACAGGTATTCGAACCGTCATCGGTCATAGCGCAGCTTCATCGAGCTGTTAGCGAACCCGAGACCAAATAGCTGTAAAGAAAGAAAGACGACTACGCGGACGATGTGATCAGGATAACACCACGCCGAAATGGACGTTAGCCTCCCGTGGGCGACACGTAGCAGCCGGAAACGGCGTGCGCCTCCTCTCATTAACAAAGCAGTCAGCCGGCAACCACTCGACTTTTCACTGTGATTCTGATGATGGTGATCGTGGTGGTCGGGCGACCATTACTCGTCATTCGCTAATCGAATTCGTTGGGAGGATCGACGGAGCACCATCGAAATCAAATATTCGACGCTTGTAATTGAGTTGGATTTTGCACGCGCTTGAGTGCACATGCTACCCGCAACATTCCCACACCCAAATTTGGGAACTGTGAGGAGAGATGCGCTGTTTTAGAACTTGACTGTCCTGGACGATTTTAGTTCTAGTAGCGTCTCAAGGTCTTCATCCTCTAACTGATTTTGATGGTATTACTTTTACCAGAAAAAAAGAAGCTAGTCAAGAAGATGGCATATCAAATAAAACAACGACTTCAAGGATGTAGGACACTTGACATGCAACCTACAACTGCAGATAATAACTCCAACAAACTAGCAAAAACACCAGAAGAGATAGGACAGTCATCTCGGTGAAACTTGAGAGGTGAATGAATAACGAGCTCCAACAGGACAGAAACGGAGCGCTTTCCAGTACAATTCTGTTGGGCAACATAGAATAATGAGGGCATAACCATTTATAACCCGTCTATAGGATGACCAAAAGCCTTTAGTCAAAAATCAAGTGCGATGGAAAAATTACATGTAAAAGGAACTGAGAAACAAATTAGGAGGATGGTCTGCCAAAAATGATGCCAAAAAAGATTATTTCGAACCTGGATTATGACACCAGGATGTGGGTCGCGATAAGACGAGGCCGGGCTGGTCATGTCTCCGTGATTGGGCTATTCAAAGGAGTAGCCAATCACAGAAACATGGCCCACCCCGTTTCACCCCATCATGACTCACCCACCTTGTCACCCCTTTGCTATAAAACTTTCTTAGAAATGAGCGCCTAAATGCCAAATAGAATATACGACATACATGGTTCCTCACCTCCAAAATGTCCCGCTACCACATCTAGATAAATTAAAATTGAGTTTTTGAGGGGCTTCATCGTAAAGTCACTTGAACGTAATCTTCATCCTGTGAGTTTGAGACAACGTGCTCAACCTGTTGGTACGCGTGATGCGACGCGTGGGATCGCGTGTACAACTGGTCGTGCACAAACATGCATCCACAACATTAAAGGAGCGCGCATGTCCACTGTGCTCAAGGCCAAATAATACTGCATTAGGTACATTCGAATTCCAAAATTCGATTCTGAATAACTTGAAGTTACACTTTCTCGAAAAAAAAAGTGGGGAGAAATATTACCCTTCAGGAATGCTAACAAGGAACTTGGAAGTTTCTCTTCTCTCAAAATTCCGACTTTTTGGACCAGGTTTCTTATTCACAAATAAAATAGAATATATTAAAACCAGGTGGTCATAGTCACAAACGGGGGAATGGACGTAGATGAACTCTCTTTAAAGAGGGAAATTATTATTTGGACTGATAAGGTTATTTGATTTTTATTGGATCCGAAACATAAAGTCCACGTGGTAGCGCATGCCAAAATCGTAACGTGCGAATGTGTCAAGATATACGCCTAACTGAGATATTCACCACTTGGAAAGATGATTATTTTGAGCCTGCGCAAGCGCTTCATCCCTTCTACCCTTGTCATAGACCTCCCAGATTTTAATCTGAATGCGGAATCAACTCCTATATCGTGTCCTAGGAACGCGAGCCGATCAGTATGCGGATCTAATACCCCTAGAATAAAAACGCTCATTCTGCTTGGCGAAAATCAGCTTTCTTTCCGAACAAGCCAGGAGTTTCGAATTCCATACCTTAACGAAAAGAGTCTATGTGGAGACATTGTGTCAAACAAGAACATAAGCTACGAGTGAAAAAGGGATAGAAACAGCAGCTCAAAACAACGATTGCAAGCACCGGCTAGGGCATAAGGTTACTTGTAGTTTGGAGGAATTAAATAGTTCGTCCTATGGCCTGCAGCAGTAGGGTTTGCTGTTTGCACTAAACTACTGCCCGCAGCTGAGTTTCGCTGGCAAATGAGGCAACAACTTTTTGCAGGAGAAGGGAAATGTACTGATGAAAGCATGAATCCGAGACGGATAACGAGCCTGCAACAAGTTCCGCACCCTCGGATCTTTGAAATGTGGAATCGACATGCACTTGGGGATCAATTACGAACGACGGCGTTATCCAAAGCAGGCAGAGTTGTCGTGTTCATATCTTATATCTTCTAATAAAAGCAGAGCAGACACACCTACATATTTATCTATTTATTTATTTGTTTGTTTATTCATTCATTTATTTATTTAATGCACTGGAAATAAAGAAAAAATTCAGTGCTCCATAAAACAGCGTTGCTACAATACAATGTCTTTGGCGAACTAATAAAGATAACCATTGTTAGCCACCTTCGCAGATAATTTGGTGAATAAGCCATAAGTTGGAGTTGAATAGCAACCAAGTTCACGCGACAGGCCGGGGCCGTTAACTAATAATGGTAAAATGAGGTGATTCAATCAGCACCAGTTGGCCACGTGCCCAGCAGTTTGGGCTACTAGTTTATGCCGGAACTTCGACATACAGGTATATCAACTGCCTCTGTGGAACCGGTATACCGGATATTTGAGTACTCGGTTGATGAAAGTTTACGGAGCTATGGTCTGAAGCGATAAAACAAAGATTGCGTGAGCAATCCAAAAAAAAACTGAGGTTCAGAAGAAGTTTAAACTAGGTTCGAACAGGAATATGTGTGCAAAGGTGTCTACGGTGATGAAGTTAGTAACCAGACCTTGTGAGTGAAACAAAGAAAACAAAACAACAAAAAAACCGATAATAAGATAATGATAAGGTGCCATGCATATGGTGGGATTCGAAGGTGGTGGTGGATGAAATCTAAAGGGTAATCGACTTCGGGCTGTAGTGGGGATCTAGAATGGGAAATAAAAAAGCATCTTGTAGGAGACTTGAAGAAATTGAGAAAGATCAAGATTTTTTAACTTACTTCTGAAGATCCTGCTATTCTCGTGAGCTCACTTGGAATCTTGCTAAGCAGATTAACACCACGATAAAATAAAGAGTTAAAGAGTAGTCCGCAGTTTTTCTCTAGAAATATAGAAACATCTCAGGCGTTCCGCATAGCATGGGACGTTATTATAATTGGTCCGAGAAAACAATCTGAGACACAGTGATCGTGTGAATGTCTGTTGCACCTTTTCTAGCTTAAGGATTTGTTTTTTTTTCAGGGGTGGATTCCAAACTGGAGAGCAGTATTCAACCTGTGGAATGGTGTACGTTTTATAAAGCCGCAGTGAAAGTTTCGGGTCATTATTGTGCAACTTGAGACCTTGTCAACTTGCCCAAGAAACTTAAGACGATCGTCGACATTTATACCCAAATCCCTTACTAATATACAAGTCTGTGAGGTTCTTTCCTCAATTGCGTATTCACCGGGACCTCCATCTCCAAGATGTAATGCCGAGCATTCGTCAATATTCATGGCTAAATCCAATAATTTCGCCCAAACATTCATCTTGGATAGGGAGCAGGGATGAGCGGAAGTGCTGCACGAGACAGGAAGTCGGAAGTCGGAAATTGGGGGAAGTTTGGAGCGGTGAATACAGTACGACTGAGCTGGCGTGACCCAACGACTGCCAATCATCCAGAAATCTGGAAGTGTGAAGCTCGCATGAGGCAAGAATTCAGGAACTTCCGACTTCCAGAAACCGGAATTCCGCTAATCTCTGATAGGGAGTTTTGAATTGCCCTTTGAATTTCGCACCGATTTGAGTTATTATAGACGGCATAGATCTTGATGTCATCTGGGTATAGTTTTATTTTTTCTTAAGGGATGACCTGATAGCATTTGGCAGATCTATGGCATAGATCAAAAACAACAGTGGGGAAAGAGGTGCAAGTTCAACAAATTATAATCAACGTAAAGAAAGACCGGAATAGGAATAAAAGCTGAAGTGTTCGGAATCCTAACTTCAACTTCGAAATGCACAATGGAGTGATTTGAGCTACTCATTGGTGAAAGAAGATATACATTAGAGATAAGATCTTTACTGGATAAAATCAGATCAAGAACACTGTTTGAGTGAGTGGCACATGCTGTTTGAGATCTAGACTATTGAAAAAATTAAGGAACTTTTGAGAAACACTATTCAGTGGTAGCATGTTTTTCCAGTCAACTTGCAGGTTGAAGTCTCCTAGTAGGACAGGGTTACATCCAGTAGAACATATGTTAGTGCACAACTCAATCAATTTCTCATCTCCATGAATGTTTTTGGAGGGCGATGAATGCATACAAAAGCAAATTGAGGAGTTGAATTGCATACAAATTTGGAGAGTACAGTGAAGATCAACTAACAAAACGTCATCGGAAAGCACTACACCCAGTTCGACTTTCAAGACAGAGTAGAGGGATTTAACAAGACAGCAAACCTCTCCACTCTTTCTTTCGGACCGGTCCACTCTAAAAACTGTGTACGGAGAGTTTCCACTTATTTCACTATCTAGGATATTAGGAGTCAACCAATTCTCTGTGATGACAACGGCATCAGGCTTATAATTAACCAAAAATAGTTGTAGTTGGTTAAGTTTTTTAGTTAGGCTTCGTGCATTGAATAAAAAACATCTGATTAGAGGCTCCTCCATCAAACCATGCTCAATTACAAGTTTCCCGCGTTATTCGAATTGGGTAGCTCAGACTTACGTCTTACTTCTCCTTTGTAAACTACCCATTCGTTGATCTGTGATCCTGTGTTCCGCTCCTTTGCGATTTGCCTTAACTCCTAATCCTCCTTTCTTTCTTCGTCGTTCATGCTTCTTCTGATAAATACATTGGAGAAATTTGACGAACATAAGGATTTGGCGTACGATAAAGCCATACTCCAGTGAGCCCTTGTTGGCAGCACCACCTTCATGAGCCTGGGACGACCAGGAACATGTCGCCCTATCCGGTAAACTCCGGTTGGCCTGCACTCAACACTTGCTGCATCTAAATGATCCCTGATCTTGTCCTCAAAACCAAGTTGCCGCAGGTTAGGATCAGCCTCAGCTGAGCCACTCACTACTTTGCTCATTGCTCTTTTTTTTACCTATGGATAAAGTCTTTTGTTCCCAGAAATTGAGGTCGCCAATACGTTTTACTGATATTCTTCTCAAGGTTTTCTTCAAACGTCTCTCTAATGTTTCGTCTTCTCTAATGTTTCGATGCAGCTTCCACAAAAGCCTGAGCCATTTCAGGAAGCATGACAAAGAAAATGCACTTTTCTTCGAAGAGCTTATAAAAACAGCTCGTTAGCACGTCAAGCGGAACGAAAACTCTCTCCAGTCAAAACCATACCTAAAAAGAATAACGACTAGAGCGTCTTCTAAACATTGAGAGTCAACAATTTCATACAACTCAAGACGATGACGCCATCAAGATTTTGTTCGTAGGAAGACTAACGGTTAATCGAATCGAATTCAATATGAGATAAACGTTCGGAGGGATAAAATGGTTGCAAATTTTGCTCCCGTTCCCTCTTCATCGAATCCTCCGTAATTTAAGCAGTGATAAATTGTCCAGTTCCACAAAAATAAAAAGTACATGTGATTACTTTAACTGATTAATTTCGAGAAGGTACAGAGGATAACGAAGCAGTGGGCAGTTTGGGCAGGTGTGAGTAGGAAACTGCAAATAATCGCTAAGTGCGGAAATGAGATATGTATCAAAGGCCAACATCTCGAAGAAGCCAGAACTGGAGAGCCAGCACCTGGACCACACAGACTTTAATTACTTGTTTATTCACTTATTCATTATTTGTCTGTCTGCTGTTAGTTTAGTATCTACTCATTTATTTCATAACACAGGCGCAGTGTCACTGACTTCGTCTTCATATCAATAGGTATTCTCCTAAAAATGGAAAATGAGAGCCATAACATCACAGATCATTTTTTTCAAAACTTCCACGAAAATCCTGATCTCAGAAAAAATAGGAAATCCGCATTTGAAAGCATCGGAATACTTGCAGAAGTTAGAGGAGATCTTGCACATTCCAATCGTCCGGAAGGAAAATTCCAGAATTAGTAACAAGTCATCAGCATTGCCAAATCGCACCGCAGTGCCTTGATTGCTGTGATTCGGGCACATTCTTTATTCCAATTCGGATAAGTACGTGACGTAGAGAAAATTGTCATCAATAATGTTGTTGAAGCCATGCATTAATGATACCTCTTTCATTTTTGAAGGGTATCAGAGCAGAGGAATTACGGCGGTATAAACGAGGGTGGAAAAAAGTGGAATTCAATTCATACATTTCCTATCGTTTTCAACGGAATTCCTCAAAGAAACACGTATTTGAGCATATGATGCTTGGGACTAATAAGCTCGATTTTAGTGCTTTCTGAGAGTGAATTTTCGAAATCTTGTGCGCTTATCGATATCTCCTTCCCTGTAGTTATATTATATATTGTAGTAGTCAACCCACGAAACCTTTTTCCGCAGATGTGCCTTGAAGCTTTGCCCACTAGAAAATAATAAGTATGCTGCTACTGAATGTCTCTATTCGTAAGCTTTAAGTGTTGTTCAATTGTTCCTATTTGTCAGTTTATGATGAGATAGCAATGGATCGTTAATATTAAGGTCTCAGGAAGGCATTAAATGCCGAAAGCTGAATGCGACGAATAAAGGTAGCTTTCAATTGAACAACTGTATCAGCAATAATATGTAGGTATCTTACAGATTTTCCTCGCAGCTGCTCCCACTGCGAACTTACTCACTATTACTGGTTAGCTAGTTCAGTTAGTTTCGGTTACTGATGGGCGTGTTTCAAGTGTCTCAACATCGACATTTCATATCCACTCTGGTGCTATCCAAGGATCAGATACAAAATGGCAAGAATTTTGGGAGACACGGAAAGATCATAGTTCTTTATTGGTGAACGCCGCCCCCACAATCGCTATCGATACTACTTATGTACATGCGTCTTGGAACAGTATGTATATAATAGTATTCTTTGTTTTCCTCCTATTCCCATACCTAGGGCCGAGCAAAGCATACAATATGCTAGATCCTTAAATAAATTTCCAGAGGTGTTCAGGAACGTCATCTACAATAGGATCTAATGTACTACTGAACTGAAAACAGAAGAGATTGATTCCGCCAGGATAGTACATCGTTCCTCGAAATCTCAAACTGGGGTCACGAAATTGCGCGATATTACAACTCGATGTGCGCTTTTACTCCAGTGTCGGGTAAAATCTATGCCAATGAAGGCGCCAGTCAGAAAAGCAGAAGGAAAACACTCGAAGATGAAAGACTACCGGTAGTCCACAGTCTACATACAATCTACAACAGTCTACAGTCTTACACCAATGTCTAGCTTTGGTGTATACCTTGAGGATGGGTTTGCTGACCTCAAACCACAAGGATCTGTCCATTTGGTTAATAGCTAAATCGAACAAATGCCGAGATCACATTGAAGTAAGGTTCACTCGTGGAAGAGAACTGTTGACGAAACTTGGGACTAGTCGTTAATGCCTACTTGCGTGCCCAGTTGGGTTCCTCACGGTGTTTGTAAAACACTTCTCCACGCTGATAGAAACATTTGAAATCTAGTATTTACTGTTTTTGTTGACATAGCAGAAACAAACATTGTTAATGGAAGCTTTTCCAAAATACTTTTTTTTCATTCCCGTGTAATTTCGCAACTCACCCTCCCCTATTTCCTCTGAAACTTTTATCGTCCACACTCCTCCTGAGCGAAAATCAATCAGTAGCTAATCACGATGAACAAAATTTCTATCAACTAGTTAAAATTAAACTTCAAGCACATATACCCTCCACATGGCTTTTTTGTGATCCATTTTCTAGGTAGGATAACAGCATAACAGTGGCGCTCGATGAAGGAGTACGCCATAGTAGAAGGAAGCGCTCTTTTCCAAGAAGGAGGCCTCGCGCCGGAATCGAGAGAAAAAAAACGTCAATTAAAATTTGGCAACATGTAAATTGAATAACCGTGGCTGAACATTTAAAAAGCAATAGTGAGAACAAAGAATCAGAGATATGCTGACGTAGTCCTTTATCTTATAGAATAATGTCATAAGATTTTCAGATGCGTTTTCCGTAAAAACTCCGAAGCAACCTATGCCTAGATACTAGCCTTAAGACTATGCTTATCTCATCAAACATGTTGCACTTCTGCAGCCTTCAAGTATATAGTAGATGCCAAATTTTACATCCCTACCCTACAGATTAACGAGTTTCCTCATTTTCAAACAATAGTATGAGATGTGCACTCGAATTGGGCAACCCCACAAAATTACTTCTAGGATGGTATTTCGTGTTGTACTGACAATTACGACGCTTATATGTTATTCGGAGTTTCTATTTTTGTTACTATCACCATAGCTACCTTGATGTTGGGAGCAGCTTGACTGTAAATAAATAAATAAATAAATAAATAAATAAATAAATAAATAAATAAATATGCTGGATACGGGCTTAGGCCCATCCCATTTTGTAAGCGACTATGTGCACGAATAAGAACAGACACTGAAGACCGACTCTTTTTGAATACTACGAACGAATGGAAAAGAAGATTTGCCATCTAAAATCGTAAATCATCAAAGAGTGGATACAGCACTGCGGAGAACTCTAACCACCACCCTTACTCTGGTCGATGTTTAGCGGACTGCTTATAATCGAGTTGAGCTGGGTCTCGTGACGACGTGGGCGTAGATGTGTAACCACGACTAATTTTGTTATCCTTGATTTCGTAACGAAGGTGTTTCTCTGTGTTGCAGTCTGCGTTGGATATCTCACACCTATCTTCGTTGAAGCGTTGGGATGGAAGAAAGGTATAAGTTTATTTTGAATTTATTTTTACCTCTGATTCCAGATGACTGTTTAGAATTTTCATTATCATCACGAATCATTATGGTGAGCTACACCATATTGCATGCGCAGACCGCCTTTTTACTGCGTATTATCATCCAGGGATAGGCAGAGTCACCTAATTCTGCCTTCATGTACTGATAACTGAGATTTGTGCGAATTTAGCAGCTAGAACAGACGAGCTTGTCGTGGACAATCATGAGAAATTCATTGGTACCTCGAGAATCTGTTGAAGAAGTTGCATTCGATAGAGAACAATGCTTAGGAATTATCCGAAGACGTAAAGTTGGCGGACATCACGAAACGGGCGACGGAAGGACAATCCTGGTTTTTTTTTTTGCTCTCACGTGCACAGTTTAGAAAGTGACAACGTCCGAAATTAGCCTCGATCAGTAGCATCCGACGCGTCCCAGGAATCTTCTCGTTTGTACTAACTGCTCTGCACTATAGAAGAGGAAATTATGGGAGCCATCAGCGTATTGCCAGTAAGCTGTACATTTGTACTTTTAGGTTTACGAAGTTCTTCGGCTTATCTGCAGTAACCTATGTAAGATGTAAGATATCAAAACTGTAATGTAATCTCACTAAAAAATTCAAAAAAAAAGAGAAAATAGTACAACCCTTCACGCTTTATTTTCAACTCTTAATTCTGCTCCCCATGAACAAAATTTCCATGGCCTCAAAACCATTCTCGGGACTACCTCTAGCCAATTGTCAGCGGTTCCGGTGCTTCCTTTAAATCCTGAGCGCAAGTGAATAAATGAGAACTTTGTAAAACGTCTTTTCCGAAGAAAATGCTGGGGCGAATATAACTCCATATAAGTTTACAATGGTTTCATTACAAAAGTATAAATGGTTGGACAGATCTGCACAATCTTCAGCCATTCTGGGCTATTTGCGTCAAGTACAGAAATCTGCATAATATCAGACATTTCCAACTGAATAAGGAAAATCACAGAAGTACCGCAGCTAGTCAAGAAAGCTTGCAAGTCATGGATGCTCCTAATTTCCGCTACTACTCCTGTCAGCTGCGTAACCTCCGCTCTCAACATGTTATCACTAGCTGAATCTATTTGTGTATATGTTTTCAGTTGATCTAAGTAAAATCCAACTGATAATAGTGCCATTTTAGAAGGAAAGGCTGCTCGGATAGAGCTGGTCCATGCAACGGAACATCAAAATCGTTTTTTCGGGAGGAATAGCTGACTTAAAGTACGATGACCTTGTTTGATAGGTTGTAGAAATGTAATGTATTGATGCCAAGAAGTCTGTGTTGCTGTCAACCAATTTGGCAGGGAATGCATGTCCACGCGTAACGAGCAGCGGCGCGGTTGCGCGCGACCAATATGTTGACTTGGATACGAGTCGCGGCACTGTGCTGCCGTCTGGCAGAAATTAGTGAAATTGGTCTGGATTGTGCTAATTTACAACCGTTCCCTTTTTTGCATAGGTAACTGCACTCATACTTCTGCATAAAGTAGAACTTAATCCTAAGGAGATAAACTATTGAAGGTGACAACTTCTATCATGTTGGCTGGTGGTAGTGGTACCTTCCATGTGAGAAATTTACCTCGACAGAATATTTAAGCATCCCGAGCATGAATTGCTCGGAAGTCTCATAGATTTGTCTTCATGTTTCTCGAATTTGCCCCCCCCCCCACTCCTACCCCTCGCCCCTCTGTGCTAGGACTTGGCGATTGCTTTGAAGAGAGCTGGAGACATGTACATAGCCTCAAAGACTTTGCTGCGTTCAGCTAACACCGTTACAACACGGCACGTGTAAAGGGCCACACTGCTTGCATGAGGAGGGATCCCGCGACGAATGCTGCCAGCCCCGGCATTTTGCCGCGGAGCCATTTAAATGTGTACGGATGGTCTTTACTGTTGATCTTGACTGATTTATTATAGCAGTGTTTTAGAACGCTTGCCATTCATTCTATACATACTATGTTTAGGCTGGCTTGTATGTTTCCGTTTTCAAAGTGATGGAATCAGGTGTATGACACTCTATACCTTAACTCACTAGCTCTTGAATTGTGTATCTGTTCGTTTCGCAACATTTTGATGTTTTTTGAGAACATCTTGATGTTTATTCAGTAGCGAACATGGTCCTTTTCAAACAAGATTGATGGGGAGGTATTAGAGAAAGAAGGAGTGCAGGGAAGTGCGCGGTGTGCAGAGAGGCATGGCAAAAAAAAGCAGGCGGAAGGCGCATCTATTCAATCGCCGCTTTTAAACTGAACTGTAAGAGCTTTGATAGTTTTCAGAAAGGGCTGGAAAGTGTGGAAGAATACATCCGGAACAGAAAAAGCTGATAAAATAGCGACGTTGCATTTTAAGCCGATCGAGAAGGAAATGCACGCAAAACGTAGAGAAGTAATCCCTCGTGGGCAATTCTGCACACTGCCCGTGAATTATTTGCAGGCTTAATAAGCGAAACCACAAAGAAGCGCGGCTCAGGCAAAAAGATGGGTCATTTGGCGAAAAACCAGCTGATCTCCAGATGGTACGACCAAGAGAAGTGTGGCGGCAATGGCTTCTGGAAGCAGGTAGAACCAGTGCATTTCACTGAATAGTGACTGAGGTACCTTAAAATGTCGGTACATGAGTTTCGACTTGCTTATTGACTATGAAGATGTAAAAAACAATAATTAAAATAATACTGTAAGCTATTGGCTAAAATAGTGAAGTCACGGACCTAAATTCCGCGCTAACGCTAGCGACGCTGTAGATCTCTTTCGACCACCCAATTGGTCTTCTCACGAGTAATGGAAGATATGCCCTCGCATCTCCGTGAGTATCTCTGTGATACCATGATGGAATCGGAAAGGAAGAAAAATCCAAAGGTATGTTTGGTCCTCATATAGTTTAAATACCAACAAACGCCTTCACTTCCAGAGAAGAAGCATGGGCTGGCAGCAGTTGACGCCATCAATTGCGGAGATGGTGCTCGATGATCCTGTCGAACAGTTCAAAAAAGACTATGAAAACGCAAAGCCGTATGAACATGATATGTCTCTGTACATGCTCGCCAACGGAAAGGTGAGATATCTGCTTTTTTTGGATTTTTTATCCTGTTTTCTATTAGTCACCTCTGGCAAACTTAGGAGACCACCTCCACTTCCATTTTTGTTGACGTCATTTTTGGATTCATTTACACCTCCCTTGACTCCTTCTCTTTTAATTGCTCCGGATCAAGTAGTTTGTTCAAGTTGTTTATTAATTAAGGAAAAGATTTGATTATTCAAATACACTTTATTAGATAGAGGTCAGAGGAAGAGAAGCCCTGCAGTTTTTCTCACCCAGACCTGCACTGTTCCCTTCTGTTCAAAGCTTTAAAACTACGATTTAATCGCGACCGAATATTTGTTTTTGAATATAGCTGAACCTTTTTTGGTTGCAACTATAATTTCTGGTCAAAATAGAATTTTTGTCAATATTTAATTTCCACGGGCCCAAGATCTTCAAGGACGTTTTTCGGCTGACACCTTGCATACCGGGGCTATTTGAGGTGCTGAGGATGAATATCCTATCCATTTTGTAATGTAACTCCATTTTTGTAGACTTGCGATAAGTACAGTCCTTGTCAAAAAGGGGATGGATTGCGCGTGCTGGTTCACAGCGTCGCGGCCACAGAATCGCGGCGGGACCTACTTAACCCTCTCTTTGGAACATGCTCTCGCCGCATCTATCGTCTAGGTTCCACTGCGCTTCTACAGTCACGCAATCCGTCTATCTTTTTGACAAGGACTGTATACTGTAGATACCGCATGTAGTGGAGCTGACACTATCGACTACTTATGTCCCAAAATTTCAATGGCCGAAACTTCCCCTAAGGGGATTTTTTGAGGTGCTGAGCACGAATATCGTGTCCGTTTTGTACCGTAACCTCATTTTTGAAGAGTTGACGGTATACGGTACTTGAGCGGCCCCACTATCGACCCCAAACTTAAAATTATGGATTCCTCAGGGAAATTGCAATCAGGGGTAATTCGATGTGCTGATCACGAATATGATATTCATTTTGCATGACGGTATCGATTTTATTGATTTTATCGATTTTTCCCAAGTTCGACTCGTATCTTAAATCTCTGAAAAAGTGCACTTAGAGGTTTTTGAAGTTGTTGATCACGAATATAACAACCTTTTTGCATCATAACCTTGATTTCTTTGGTTTTCTCCAGGTTTTCATCTGTAGGGCGATGTAATTGCCGACTTCACTGGAGTTTTCCCATCACGTCGACCTTTTCTTGCGGAATCTTCATCATATTTGTAACCAGCACCTTCAGAAACCCCAGCAGGCAAATTTTCGTAGCGATCCGAGAGGAGGTCCATACTTGGGAAAAAATCGATAAAATCAATAAAATCGATACCACCATGCGAAATTAATATGATATTCGTGATCAGCACATCGGGTTATCCCTGTATGCAAGTTTTCAGAGGAATCCATGATTTTGAGTTTGAGCTCGATAGTGGGGCCGTTCAAGTAAAATAGTACCGAGTTTGACTGCCATATGCCCGCATACCTACCGTATCCCTTCAGAAATGGGGTTAATTATCAAAATGAGTTCGATACTCTGTTCAGCACCTCAAATAACGTACGTATACAAAGTTTCAGAATATTACACATACCGTAGTCCTACAATAATGGGGTTACTATAGAAAATGGATACGATTTTCGCGTCAAGCACCTCAAATAATCCTCACGACTCAAGTGTGATGAAGATTTTTATCTCGGAAATTTGGAGCAGAACCATCCGAAAAATGCCAAAAAAGGACTATTCGCGGCCATAGGTAGACTGTGACGAATCAAGCAGCGCTGAGGAGAATTTTGAAGCTGAAAAGAATGTGTACAGAGAACGTCGGGGGAAAATGGAGTTGCGGGGGGGGGGGCACTTGGTACAAGTCGATAATATGACGTGTCCTGCACGTACAGACTTGTTAGCTGACACGTCCAGAACGCTCTGACTTGTAAGGACACTTAATGTACAGTAGTTACCGGAAATGCAAACAAGTCTGTACGTGCAGGACAGGTCATATCGTCGACTTATACCACATGCCCCCCCCCCCCCCCCCAACTCCATTTTACCTAACGTCGGTCACGACTCCACCTCCACGGACGGGCGCGCTGCACTACTTACGCGGCGCGGCTGAACTCTGTGGATGTCGGGTTTTGCTTCGCCCGCGCAGCGTAGTTGTTGCGGCGCCTCAGGCAGTCAGATTGACGCTTCCTGCACAACTCGTTCCACAATGAGGTTTAGCACAAACGGAGAACGTAACGTAACATCAGCGTTCTCGACTTTGTGTGATCCCGTAAAATGAGTATATACCCCTTTGCGGAAGAACAGGAGATTCTCTCCTCCCTTGTTAGCGGTTCAATACTGCTTCGTAACACAATCGCTGTCAATAACCTTCGTTTGCAGCTGGTTGCAATGACCCTGGCAGAGCTGGAAAAAGAGGACGGAGAGATAATCAGCAGTGATGAGGAAAAGCTCGAAAAAGAAATCATGAAGAGGAAAGACAATGGGAAGGTCACCACCCACAGCAAAAACGGCTATTTGACCAATACCTCGTATGGATCACCGCGCTACCAGAGGAGCACCAGAGGTGATCGCTTTTCTTTCATTTCAAAAGATCCAACGTTTACTCTTCCTATACTTCAGATGGTGGCTCCTACAAGATATGGACTGGTAGGAACGATTCTCCTAGGAGAAACCGCTACGAAAGGGACGATGCCTGGCGAAAGCGCGACAGAGACGATGCGAGGAGATACCGTGACAATGGTGAAAACTACTGTAAGAGAAGACGTAGCAGCAGTCGTCACCGTGACAACAGCGACGAGTACTGCAAGAGAAGACATGAGAGCAACGATCACCATCACCACTCCGGACGAAGACATGGTTTCAAAGGTGATTGCTGCACCAAAAGGCTCGACAGAATGGTCTTCTCTTACGTGAAGACGCGCGACGACGATCCGTCAAGAAGGCACAGTGGTAGAAGTGAGAGTGTTCGGAGAAGGAGTCACGACAAACACGAAGCATCAAAGGAAAGGCGCCGTGACGACGATGTTGCGTTGAGAAGACGCGATGGTCATAGTGACAATGAGAGAAGAAGACGTGACGATGAGGACGAACACAGAAGAAAGCACAGTCATAATGCCAAGAGACGATACGATAGTAGCAATGATGTCGAGAGGAAGAGAAGTTACGCTGCCGACCATTCTGGAAAGGGAAGTCACGATTCCAAGGACGTTCCCACCAGCATAAGTCGTGATGGCAACCATGATTCTGGCAGAAGAAGGCCTGGTCGGAGCGATGACTTCGGTAAGCGACGACGAGATAGTGGCACTGATTCTGAAAATAAAAGAACTTACAATAACGATTTCTCAGGAAAAGGAAGCCGCGATTCCAGAGATGTGCTTATCTACAGAAGTCGTGATGACAAACATTCTGGCAGAAGGCGTGATCGGAGCGATGACTTCGGTAAGAGAGAGATAGTGGTACTGATGCAAAAAGAGGAAATAAGTTACAATAGCGACTATTCAGGAGAAGGAAGCCGCGATTCCAGATATGTGCTTATCTGCAGAAGTCGTAGTGACAAACACGATTCTGGCAGAAGAGGGCGTGATCGTAGCGATGATTTCGGTAAGCGGCGACGACATAGTAGCACTGATGCAGAAAATGAAAGAACTTACAATAACGATCATTCAGGAAAAGGAAGACGCCATTCCAGAGATGTGCTCATCTGCAGAAGTCGTAGTGACAAACACGATTCTGGCAGAAGATGGCGTGATCGCAGCGATGACTTTGGTAAGCGACGATGAGATAGTAGTACTGATGCAAAAAGAGGAGATAAGTTACAATAGCGACCATTCAGGACAAGGAAGCCGCGATTCCAGAGATGTGCTTATCTGCAGAAGTCGTAGCGACAAACACGATTCTGGCAGAAGATGGCGTAATCGCAGCGATGACTTTGGTAAGCGACGACGAGATAGTAGTACTGATGCAAAAAGAGGAGATAAGTTACAATAGCGACCATTCAGGACAAGGAAGCCGCGATTCCAGAGATGTGCTTATCTGCAGAAGTCGTAGCGACAAACACGATTCTGGCAGAAGATGGCGTGATCGCAGCGATGACTTCGGTAAGCGACGAGGAGATAGTAGCACTGATGCAGAAAATAAAAGAACTTATAATAACGATCATTCAGGAGGAAGAAACTACGATTCCAGGGACGTTTCTGCCAGCAGATGTCGTGATCATAAGCATGATTATGGCAGAAGAAGCCGTAGTTGGAGCGATGACTTCGGTAAGCGACGACGCGATAGTAGCACTGATGCAGAAAAGACAAGAACTAACAATAGCGATGTTTCAGGAAAAGGAAGTCGAGACTGCAGGAATGTTGCTCCCATCCAAAATCGCGATGACAAGCATGATTCCGGAAAGCGAAGAAACGATCGCAGCAATGATACCTCCGGAGGACGACGTGACATGAGCATTGATGAGCAAAAGAAGGAATGTTACGATGATGACCATTCTGGAAGAGGTAGTCGCGATTCTAGGGATGTTCCTAGCAGCGGAAGACTCGATGACAAGATTGATTCCGACAAAACAAAGCTCGATCATAGCGATGACGGCTCCAAGAGACGACTTAGTAGCAGCAGTGATGGAGAGAAAAGTCGTTGCGAAAGCGATCATTCTGGAAAAGGAAGTCGAGATTCAAGGGATGTTACCAGCAGCAGAAGTTCTCACGATGTGGACTATGCCACAAAAAGATGGGATGACGGCAGTGATCTTAACAGTTGTGATGTTAACGATAATTCTACAAAAACAAGCCATGAAACGGACGATGTGTTTATTGTCTACGACAAGAAACGCCCCATTGAGCAAAGCGATGCCATCAAAAGCAGTGAAAGTATAAGAAGTCAAAGCCCTATGCTATGCTCATCTCCGGAAAACAAATCCGAACTTGAACCTCTATACGACCCATACGACGACATATTCATTTCCGATAGAAGTCCTAGCTCTATGCCGTGCTTATCTCCAGTAAAAGAACTCGAACAGGAGCCTAGCTGCGATCTATACAAGGATCTGTACCTTTCCGATAGTAGTCCTAGCCGTACGCCGTGCTCATCTCCAGGAAAACAATCCGCCGAACAGGAACCTCGCTACGATCCATACGAGAACGTGTACTCTTTCGATAAGGAAACGGTGGATAGTGAGCAAGAGGATGACTCCGATTCTTCCACGGACGATGATGATGATGATGATGATGACAGCGATGCTCATTTTTCTCACGAGCACAGTCCCCCTCTGAAAAAGACCTATTTCCTCCGCAGTCGCAAGTTTGCCCCGAGAAAGTAGTGAAAACATTTGTTCAATGCAGCTAGAATGTTGTATTGTAATGGTTTCGAATCGCAAGATTCTTGCTCTGTACCATATGTTTTATCGGTTTTATTTCATATTTTTGTGATCTGTACCATAGGTTTTGATACTCTCAGGTTTCATACGTCTCCTCTGTTTTGTTTCCTCTACAACAGTTGTTGTTTAGGAAACTTGGGTTGTCATTCATTCCTCCTTGTTGTCTCGTTCTTGTTTTGAGCGTGTAGTTAAATCCCGTTGTTGTGCCTATGTCGCACCATTCTGTGAATTGTCCACGTTAGCTCTGATAAAGTTGCGAAAGATTTACTGAAAAAAAAACATTTGGAGTAAAAAACATAGCTCAAATACTTGAAACTATAACAAACTGCAGTCGCTATTCGAAGTTGGTAGCGCTTCAGAAACGATGAGAGTTAAATGTCCACGTATAATATCATAAACTCCTTGCTAAATCGGGAGGCACTCAAATCCTATTCTTTATCTCAAAAACGGTAGTTGTTTAGTACATATTTGTGGTTACCGCATTTCTCGCCTGCCTTTCCAAACACCACGATTTTTTTCCGTACCTTTTCCTTCTTTAATATCTCCAAACTATCTTCCTCGGTGGAAAGGGCTATTTCACAACTGAATAAACATCATAATGTAGAAAAACAAAAAGAATCATATTTCCACAGACTCAAATTAAACTAGAGGACGTCAGGAACCTTGACCCATCAGTTTCGATATAAAAAGCATAAGAAGCACTGTACATATTACATGCACTGATTTAGCGGTTTTAAAATATTGCCACAGTAAAGAAATAAATGAATTATGTGTGTTCCCTTATGGAAAGGAACACACCATATCGTACGGCGAATGCTGCATATATGTCTTTCCTCATGTTATTTAATGTTTCTATCCACTCCAACATTCTCTACAGTCGGTCCATGTAGGAATGAGTATTACTACATCCCTACATGGAGCTCCTCTGATAACTGTGCAGCACGAACGCAGCCCGAACGGCGTAATGATTCGAGTAGAAACCCTAGCAGCAACGGTTGCCAGTTGCTGCCATCCTCCCCTCGACTGCTGCTCAATCTGTCTGCCCTTTAGCAGCAGTTGCTGAGGGACGGCAGCAATCAAGGGGAGAATGAGGTTGCGGGACATCTAATACCCAACTTGTTGCGGGGCGGGGCTGGCCTCATCCGAGCTGCATTCATTGCTAATAAGTGACGATTACAAAATATTTTATCACAGAAGTTCATTCAGACAAGCGTGAAATTTCCAGAAAGACCATGAAGGTTGATCAAACCAGAAAACCTGCAGCAGAAAGGGTTCTGGTGGAGATTTTCTGTGGACTCTTTGCTGTTGAGCTTCTGCAACACTTGGGCCTAGCGGTCCTTCAGCAAGTTGGTCTGCATAGGATCAGAAGTCCTGTACACTTCCAGGATATCCATAGGACTCTTTTGAGACTCTTTCAAGGCATGAAACCGTTCATCTGAGCAAATAGATTGTCTTTCAACGTTATTGCATTCACAGTATCCTGTAAAGGACCACCCCACGCGCCCGCCACTATTGGCCAGGAATGAGGTTGGGTAAGGAATGAGGTTGGGTATTAGATGTCCGTAAACGGGAGAATGACAGCAACTGGGAATCGTTCCTGCCAGGGTTTCTACTCGAACCATTACGCCGTTTGGGCTGCGTTCGTGCTGCACAGTTATCAGAGTCAGGCCTGCTTTTGACAAGTCGTGCACCTTCTAACTTGTTGGTGGCAGGGAGTTTTATGTGGGCGGTAACTTCCTGCACTTCGGCGTCAACTCATCTCCACTCGTATTCAAACTTGCATGTTCATATACGATGAACGAGCATGAATAAGTACGAGACTCAGACGATCGTAAAGGGAAGGTTGGAGCTACACTCCACATGGAGTATAGCACACTGCGTCGCCGTCGCTCACAACTGGGACACCAGGCCCTATCGATTAGTGGCGCGACGTCGCGTCGGTCGCCCATGTTGGTGATCCGAGGTCGACAGCGACGGTGAAGCAGTGTGCTATACCTCAAATGGACTGTAGTATCAGTCGAAGAGGGATTGATTAAACCAACACCACACGCTGCCCACCCACTTTCCCCCATTGCGGCCCACTACTACCCCGGAAATGATGTGGGCGTACGTGGAACGCCCGATTCCTCATGAATAAACTGCAAGATAAAAAAAAAACACTCTAGAACATCAACGTTAGATACACATTCGTAAAATTAATGTTGGCGGCAAGATATACAGTATAAAGGTCCCGTAATGTTCATAACTACGGTAGTTAGTATCAGTCCTCCAAATGCTGATTGGAGCGCGCCCAGCACACTTGACCTGTCGGTGAACTCAACGTCACTTCGACTCGATGCGCTTGAAACCGCCATGACTCGCTATATTATACCATCAGTTGCGTTATCGTAAGTTTCAGACGCTGTCACAGACTTATTTATATGCTCTACTAACTGGAAGCTATGTTTTCTGATTTAAAAAAACTATTAAAATTCATTTGCTCTATCATTGAGTCGTGAGTTAGTCTTTTTCAGCGCGATTTACTCCGCTTATCGATCATATTACTATCCTGACTCGACGAGTGCGTTCGGTATTCGGACAATCGAAGAAGCAGTTGCTTCACTCAATGCAAATGTTAATGCTTTGGAAGCTCTTCACTTCATCCAGCAAAACAAACCAGGTGTTTATAAAACTTTTTTTTTGTTAGAAAATCTCATCGTTATTTCACTTTCTCCACATCGTATTGGAGCAATTCTAGCCTGCTCTTCCAGATAATTCCTTTATGTGCTCGTTGAGCCCCACGGCACTTGGCGTTCTTGCTCTTCGTGGATCTGAGCTCTGTAAACATGTTCCTGTAACAAGGTGTGAGATCGACGAGGACGACTCAACGTTCTCTACGATCCTTGCAAAAGTTTGTCTAAGTTTCTACTTTATTCCATATCTCTTTTGTTTTTCTTCTATCTCATCATCAAATATCGTCAACAATAAGATGTTTCACAAGGATTGCACTATGATTACTTAAGTAAGTATAGTGCAGCCTTTTTAATTCATCTTATTATTGATGATATTTGAATTTCCTGCTGAAAAGCAAGGAAGCGATTAGCACTGCAGCATTGGTGAAGATAAACGGGGTTCTAAAAAATGACGGGGTAGTACATACCGTTGCGATCGCGTAACCAGTTCTAGGATTAAAAAATCTTTAAGTTGTTCCAACCTGTTGGGGTATTCCTCATTCTTTCAATCGTGCAAACAATTTTTGCACAAATCTCTCTGAATATTTATTCGAGTCTGACAAAATATCTTCTTAACATCCTTAATCCTTTCAGTTCAATCTCGGTGATGAATGGGACAGTGGTATGGCATGGCTTAGTAGGTGAGCTGTTGACGCCTAGTCTTCATTGATTAGTAAATTTGACCACCCAGCATTTCCGCATACTCAGTGTTTGGCCTCCCAGTCAAGCCTGCATTCCAGAGTTGCATGTCCCGAAGAAGATCTGGCATGTCCTGAAGGATGGTTTGCTCGCCGGCCCAGCCAAGTCCTTCGATTGCTCCAGCTTCTTCGCCTCATGTTCCTCAAAACCGAGGTATTATCTGCGATTTTCTCCATTCAAAAGTTTATGTTCATTTTCTACTTTCTAGGTTCCATTTGATCCAGCACACATTGGCATTGAAGTTGTGCCATTTCTCTATCTGATTTACACTCAGTTTCGTGATACCAACAAAGACTTATCAATCCTTGCTTTAAAGACGCTTTCAAATATTGCTCTTAATGGCCCTCCATATGCGATCTCAATATTCACCTCAGGTTTGTATTTTCATTAACTTACTTCTATTCAGAAAGAAACGCTAAATTTTATTTTTAGATTGGCTACCTCTTCTTTCTTCATTGGTTGTTAACGGAAAGTCCCTGGAAGAAAGGTTGATCTCTCACAAGGTTTGTGATAGGTTCAACAGCCGCTATAACCTTTTGAACATTACTATAGTTTTTACATGCATTTCTGCCAACACCTGGAGTCCCTTTCTTTATTCATTATCGATCTTGATCCTGATCGATTATGCCGCAAGCAAGCCACCCACAATCGATAGCTATTAGATTCGAAGTCGCAAAGCAATGACATTGCAAGCGGCTCTGCTCACCGTGGAATGTGTCGGCAACATTGTACTTCAGCATTTCAATCATTCCAACGTCCTACACCAACCTATGGAAAGTAACCGGTACTTTTCAGATTTGTCAAAATGCTTTGAACACCTTGGGTGTTGTAAATTATCAACTACGATCTGATATCTATGAGTTGTTTCTTCCGGAAAAAGAACCTGAGGTGAGTTCAGGGTATTCCAATCGGTCAGGTAACTACGGACCAGTGCCGCGGCGCGGCGTTTCACTCTAGCTGTCTGCTGCACTCCCCGATTGATAGTGCTCTCTTATACTCTTTGCCCGAGAATGCCGTTACGCGGCACTTGTCCGTGGGTACGGCCGTTCGGAATTCCCTATCCATCCTTCGGATTGAATCTCATTACAGCGTATTAGGCCCAATATCTGATATGGGATGGTGTACTAGTGTATAGAGATAAATTTTTAAGGTTGATATCGTTATGATCCACGGTTTGCGTGGTGGTGTGGCCTATACATGGCGTCAGAAGGATCACTCTAGTAACATTGTCTCGGATTGTTGGCCGAAGGTCTGTCATTCATTATCTCTGTTTCATTAGAAATGATGGGATCGGTTCATATCTAGTTTCGATCCAGGATTGGCTACCTCTTGACATTCCGCATCCGATGCGTATTCTTGGACTAGATTATCCATCATATCTCATGCAGTTCACAGGAACTTTGGAGAGCTTGCAGGTGATTTTCCAGCAAGATATTTTCCAGCGTCTTGCATCGGTGATCTGTGCTACTTCTTTTGTTTGTCGCACTTGTTCATTTTATTTTATCCATCTAGATAGATTTATTCTGACGAATATTTTGACACAGTTTGTATATATTTATTATTTTCTAATAACGATTTATTTACGGGCAAATGGCTCATTGAGCAGTTGTGTAAGTCCAAGCATTTCCCTGTGGATGATGATGACCCTACTGTTAAGGCTCTGTTGTCAACTCCATAGACAAATTCTGTTATCTCTCACATTTGCACCAAGAACTCTTTACCTAGAAAATTAAAAAATTCTGACACTTCTATGTACACAGAATAAACCACGATGGAATTGATGAATTTGCGAATTTGAGGGCGAACAGCAACGCAACCGCGCCTTGAACTAGAATCAGTATCTTGTACTGCCGTCGCGGTTAATCGTATCGATGTTCAGCGTTTTTTTGTTTTGTTTTTGTCGTGACCCCATCGAATACGACGTGAAAACTCCAGACATAACTACGATTAACCATTGCGGCAGCAAAAGATAGCGATACCAGCTCGCGGCGTAGCCATGCTTTTTTGGCCTTCAAATCTGCAAAATTCTCACCTTCATCGGAGCTCACCGAGAATTTAACATGGAAAAAGTTCTTTGATTGCAAATATCACTTTTAGGTTCGAGCCGATCGTTTCAAACGCCAACTGGAAGCAGCGGGGGTTGGAAGAAGGCCTGTCATATTCATTTGTCACAGTTTGGGTGGTTTGCTGGCGAAGCGCCTCCTCCTGGATCTTCCAGAGTTAGCCAAACAAACGGTGGATTACAATTTTTTCCTCGATTGGTATTTCATACTAATATTACTAAAAATGCATGTGAATTCTCTAGGTTGGCCTGTTGTTCATTGCTACTCCGCACCGTGGTTCTCCAATAGCTGCCTGGGGTTACTCAATACTACATCCAACAGAAGACGTCCTTCTTTTGCTGGAGGAAAATCCGGTGAATAAAAAGGTATTATCGGTTTTGGATGCTCGCGACCTTCCTGGAGTTCTTTTTTTCTGTTTGCAAGTGCTGTGGAATAATATTGATGTGGTTTGGAAACATCCTTAACGAATTACGTTTCAAACGCTCATTCTTGACACAATTTGTTTTAGTTGAACGAGGATTTCTTCAAAATAAGCGATAAGATTCCCGTGATTGTAAGTATGGTCGAAACGAAGCAGTCGGATCTCATTGGTGAATTTTAATGTGTTCACTTGTTTTTTTTTTCCTCATTTTTACTATTACGCCATGATTTTAGTTTCTATTGGTAATTTCCTTTGGTTGATTATTTGTTCATGGCACTGCGTACAGCTAGCTTATAATGTAACACTAATTTATTTGGCTACATTCACATCGCGCTTCGTCCTCCTGTTAAGTTGTTCGCCTATGTTCACATTTTGATTCAACTTCATGGAACACTTGAGATGTGTTACAGGATAATATAATGTGTTACAGCATAGCAGTATTACTCTAATCAGTTCAGCTGTTGAACGCGTAACTCATGTGTAGCTTATCTAAACTGCATGTATAGGAATCTAGTGGTCCAGACACGCGCATGCGCCCCGTTGTCTGCGCCATAGTACTCTGATTGTCTGCGCTTCCTCTCATTCTATTGATATCGCATTCTCATTCTCGATTGGTCCTCTGTGTGACGTGGAGAAGTGGGTCTGGAGCACTGATATCTCGTATAACTTGATACTTTTGACTACTAAAGGAAGTTTTTGAACTCAGTTATGCTGTCGTAATAGGTGGCCGCTATACTCTAGTGGAAGTATACCACACTTTATAGCGGTTCCTCGACAACTTTGACTTGCTTATTGATTGGTTTGGGCCGTCGTTGCTGTAGGTGCGTTAGACGGCCCAACCACAATCGATAGGTATCGAAATCAGTGTCGTTCGGGCGAAGGAGATGCAAGATGCTAATTTCACATGTATTTTGACTATATGACTTCACATACAGTTCATTTTTAACGCCATGTTACAGGGACGGCTAAAGGAATTATTGTACCAACTCAATCCGCTGTTTACGAGAAAGGAGCGGTTTACCACATTGAGGAGGTTAGTTTCAATGGTTTATTTTTCAAGTTATTTGCTGGGTTCTTTAACTTCTGTTCATATTTTATTCTAGGTCCATCACAACGTATGTAAACCATCCGAGCGCACGAGTCCATCGTACGCTGTTGTTTTGAACTTTCTACGTGATTCCATCCAAGAAGCGAGGAAGAGAAAAATATGAAATAGTTAGCGGTAGTTTTTCTTATTTTTTTTTCTTCTTTACTTTATGTATATAATGTAGTTAAACCACCGGTTCGTCATTTGAGTACGTGTTTGAAGTTCAGGATATGTGCATTTTTTGAAAGAGTTTATTACTTTTCATTCTACATGTACTTTTACTCATGCCAAAGCCTCAAATCCATCTCTTACTTTATGCTACTATTGCCTCGGTGAATCGTTGCCATAGAGCTTGCTGTCGTTTCTCTTATGTCAGTCATCTCTGTCCAAGTTATTATTCGTGTTGTTCAGGCAGATTGTCTTTCACATGTTCAATAGAACTATTTTGCTTAACTGAAAAGAATCGAATCTACGAATCGATGCTTGTGTTTCTAGCAGATGAATCGGATAGGATGAGTATTAATTAGATGTAGACACAATAAATAGATGTATCTACTACAAGTTAGAAGCTCACCATCAAAATTATATAGTTATAGGAAAAACCTAGAAGGAACAAGAGTTTTATTCATATTTATTCCTTTGTCTTGGACTTTCTCGTTACATAGTCATTCCCAGTATTTAGAACAAGACTTGGAAACGATATTTCTTCAATCGAAAATCTTGGATAATGCGCAGAACTTTCATGGCAGTACCATGGATAAGCATTTCAGGATTTTTAGATTTAAAAAAAAGTATTGGCCAGGAACTTGTCGCCCCCCCCCCCTCCCATTCTCGCACTTCCCATAATGCCTTCTACGTTAGGTTCCGTGCAGAAAACCTGGTAAATATCTCAAACATCTCAACTAAACTGATAGAAGTATCAAATATTGCTTGTTTTTCTCAAGAAATGCAAGTTATGCAAACAAGGCCACCATTTCTAACACACGAGGTTGAAGTTCAAATTCCATGTGCGCACAACGTGTGTGTTCCTCATATTATGGGACAATTCAAGAAACTCCAAATGTCCTCCACGGCCGGGCAGAATACGCCACACTGTGGCAGGGAGCGAGAGGAAGTACATGGTTCATGAGTCGCGGCAGACAGCCAGAGTGCCGCGCCGTGGCCGACTGTGTTGGTCTGTAAGGGCCTCGGCACTTGGAAATCTATGTATTTTGTGCATTGTCTAGTGGACATCATGCGAATGAGCAAATCAATGTGGTTTGCATTTTCATAGAATAAACTTGGCTTAACATGCATTTTGATTCAATCTGAAGTTAAAAAGAAACAGAAAATCCCACTGTTGAATCCGTTGCTAAGTCTTTATGAATGAAGCATAGATTTTGATAGGTACTGCGAAACATTTCAATTGATTTGCTTCTCTAAGTCTAAATGGAAGTGTCTAGAGAGATATCGAAGTATATAGTTCCAAATAAACCTTTACTTTTAGTATAATATTATAAATATCACAACCCTCAAGCTCAGTGGTAAACATAAATCACATTACAATCACAGACGCTACCGCGTACAAAATAGACAATGCACAGTTGTGACATAAACATGACGACTACTTGATACAAACACTAAAATAAATAGCAAAGAGAATGTAATTACTAGAAATGCTTACAAAAATTGATGCCTATAACTATGAGGTAGACCTCGGGATCTACAGTACACCCATAAGGTAACTCGTAGATTATGCTTTAGTTTCTTATTATTGGAAAGTAGTTACAAAGGAATTCCATGAAATCATACAAGCGTTCATCACTGTGTTTCATCAGCAACAAGATCGTCATCTTCCATAATTGCAACATGATCGTCACCTTAAAATGATTCGACTAAGGGCATTCACAAAATAGTAGTGTCTAAAGTTTAGTTCTAATTAAAACGTTTTCTAGCAACTCTAGCAGATTCCCTTCACAGTTTGCAACAACCGAAAACAGGATATGTTTTGCTGAAGCTTACTTAGTTTCAACCGTGCTGCAAACTCATATCGATGGCAAAGAAAACGTGTTTGAATGAGGATCAATCATCTTATGGTAGAGGTTGACTTGTGTGGAAGCAGCAGTTTGAGAATTAGCGCTCCCATTTAGCCGTTAGGTTTCCATTCTTTAGTGGAAATCAAAATGGGGGTATATAAATGCATTGACATCAAACGCACTTATCAATAGATGAAAAACACGACACTTCTTACAAGCATCAGTTGAAAAGACTAGAGCTGTTAGAAGTAACTTTGGAAACTTGATTACCTATGAATCTTAAACATCGATTTCAGGGCTTGAACTAGACCGGAAGTGCGGTCTCGTTGGCGCCCGCAGGTCTTGCACCCTTCCATCGGTAGTTCCCAAGGAGAATTTGAAAATAATTCCCGATATAACGAGGAAGTTAAGAGAGAGTGAGAGAATGACTACCAACAACAGAGAGTGCTATGAGACAGATCAATGAGGAAGGTTTAATTAATGTTAGCACGTCAGTTTCAGTGCAGCGTGCTCCTCCAAAGTAACACAAAAGTGTTTCTGATTTCAAACAGCTACAACAGAAAATCTGCGACATAACTTTTGCTGGAAGTAGACGAAAGGTGTTAAAAAAGTGTAGTTTTCTTGCTGCCGGAAAAGTCTAGATAATAAGACCATGGAAGAGTACATTTTCAATACTCCTACTTCGAAAGATAATTTTCTAGTTTTCTTCTGATTTCAAGGCGTATGCACTCCCACTCATGCCTTCCAGCACTAATAAACTGAAAGTCGACTGTTACATGGGGAATATAGTGCGTTTCACAACACAAACATAGTCTGGAGACATTAGAGAAAGAGAGAACGCGGGACATAGTGCTGTATTCGGAGAGGTGGGCGAGAGATACACATCACAGTATAAATACTCAACCGTCGTCGTTTTTGAAACGGACTGCAGTGGGACGGTAAATCTAGCCATGGCAGCATATTTCACGTTGATACACGAAGCGTGCAACATCCTTGGAGTAAACTGGGATCTTTTGGGAGGGGGGGGGGGGCATAGGTGGAATACCCTGAGAATGAGTCTCACCCAACCTTCACTTTTTGGTCGACCCTGGGATTGGAGAAGTGTCGAGGAAACATGATTAAGTGGTAGTGGCAGAGTAACAGTACTACTGGAAAATATTCGGAGATTGGAGCTGAAGGGAAACTATGGATGAGAATAGACTGGAGGAAAAATGAATTTTTTTGAATTTTCAACGTTTATTTTTAGAAATATCTGGAACCCGACTGCAAAACTCTAATGTGAAAACAAGTAAGCACAACATAGTGACTTTAAAGGAAAATTCACTTCATGCATAGATTGCATAATATTATCAGAACGGCGTGCCAAATTTCTGAAAAAATTCAGACGCGCAGAAGTAGGAACCGCGCCTCGCCCCGTCTTGGGCGCAGTAGTGAACCATTTCCAAATGTCAGGTTGCTAGGAAATAGAGGAAGATTTGCTCTTCCTAAAGGTATCCAAATTTCCCTGATTGCTTTTGAATCCACGTCAAAATTTTTCTACCAATTTGGGCTATTTTCCAACTTTGAGTGGATTTTTCAGGATTCATTGAAATCCTCTTCCGGATGTCAGGTTGCCAGCGTGTTCAGCTGACGATTCTGCGTCGATTAATACCTGGATGCAGGATGGATCTTGGCTGGGAAGCTCGGAATGGCGACCGGTGAGAACGCTATAACGGGCGTTCTCATTTGTCCTTGTCTGCGTCTCTTCCATCTCTGTACTTCCTCGTTTTTGCGATGAGAATGCCCGTTATAACGTTCTCACCAACCGGCATTCCGAGCTTCCCAGAGAAGATCCATCCCGCATCCAGGTATCAATCGACGCAGAATCGTCAGCTGAACACGCTGGCAACCAGACATCCGGAAAAGGATTTCAATGAGTCCTGAAAAATCCACTCAAAGTTGGAAAATAGCCCAAATTGGTAGAAAAATTTTGACGTGGATTCAAAAGCAATCAGGGAAATTTGGATACCTTTAGGAAGAGCAAATCTTCCTCTATTTCCTAGCAACCTGACATTTGGAAATGGTTCACTACTGCGCCCAAGACGGGGCGAGGCGCGGTTCCTACTTCCGCGCGTCTGAATTTTTTCAGAAATTTGGCACGCCGTTCTGATAATATTATGCAATCTATGCAATGAAATGAATTTTCCTTTAAAGTCAATATGTTGTGCCTACTTGTTCTCACATTAGAGTTTTGCAGTCGGGTTCCGGATATTTCTGAAAATAAATGTTGATAATTCAAAAAAATTCATTTTTTCTCCAGTCTATTCTGATCCATAGTTTCCCTTCAGCTCCAATCTCCGAATATTTTTCAGTAGTACTGTTACTCTGCCACTACCACTTAATCATTTTTCTTAATCATGTTCGAATGCTCAGGATAATCCCCCTCCTACCCCCCCCCCCCCGGTCGACGCCCCTGGCGTTGAGTGACGTCCCTTAGCCATCTACGATTTCTCTCGCCAACCTTCACTTTCACGGACCCGTTCTCACAACTATTCCACCTATGGGGAGGGGTGACGAAGGGGTGTGCTGCATCGTGACCAAAAACGAGAAGGTGCCGAAGATGTACGAAGAGTTGTACGAATGGGTGTGGGTCATGCTTCTGTGATTAGCTCCATCCTTTGAAAAGCCCAATCACAGAGACATGATCCGCGTCACTCTGCAATTCGCCCTTCTTGTACGTTAAAATTTGCCAAAACACAGTACAATTAAGCGCAAAATAAAGAAAATTGATGGTTAAAGGCGGCAGGAAGACTCCAGTCACAAATACCACAACTTCAACATCATCCCGTATTTCCTCATAGTGCAAAACACTGACTCTAAATATACGAGTCAGTAGGCATCCGAAACAGCTCACTACCCCTGGGTGTCGCAACGGGAGCCTGCTAGAACCTGTTAGTCAGGTATAAGCACTATGTCCTTGAGTTGAAATACTTTTAAAGCTTGGATTTCTTCTGTGCGCACCAGTAGCTTACAGATTTTTGCGGACAAAATTGTAGATATGCGAACTATGGGCTGGGTGATATGTTCGAAAAAAAAAACGCTAGCGCTGCTAGCTTCCTATCTATTGTATATACAGTTTAACAGGATTCATCAACAGAAGCAAAAATAGATCACTTACTTCGTCTTCTCCTTATACGATGTCCTATCTGTGAAGGGAGTAGTGACAGCAGAATTAACAAGGCAATCACGAGACAGCCGGCTGGTACGAAAACCATGATCGTGCGGTAAAATATCGTGCAAGCTTTGTGCGGCTGTGTGGGACTGGAAGGAGATGGCTTCCTAGAGTAATCCGAAACGGTATTAAATCCCAGAAAACTCACTCGCACGATGGATTCCATAGTTCAATAATCTGATAAGCCAAACCGTTGGCGAGCTTATCTACGAAACTCATAGCGCCATATACAAAAGCTCCGCTTTCCTTGAAAAAAAAAGAAGATGCAACGAAAGGACGTTGGCAAGATAAGAAAAACAAAATTAAGAGAAAAAAACGGAAGGGGAAGGTACCAGACCGTATTCTTGTTTATCAAATCAGCAGTGGTTGACAATGATGTTATCAGAAGTATAGCTTGAGAAACGCCTGAATGGAGAAGCTTATAAGAGAATATGCCGAAATATACATTATCTATAAAACCAAGAATGAAGTGTTACCAGGTTTACTTACCTATTAAACATGCAACTGAATACATCTGTAACAACGAAAGTTCAAATAACATCCAAACGCAAGTGCCCAGACCGCATAGTAGTCCAAGGAAGAAGAGGAACTAAATTATAACATTGTAATGAGATGACGAAAAAGTTGTGCACAAATTTCATTTTTCCTTTTTTCACGATCTATGGTTTACAAAAAATGGCCTTACCCTCGTAACAAAATCGTAAATAACGACAACCAAGGAATCTCGCCATAATATTGCTTGCCCTTAGGGGGCAAATATGCATGATTTTTGTGTTTGCATTTCGAAGCAATGTTAAGAGCATACTCGCGTTCTCTTATATTTTTCATTATAAAAATGACCGTCTTATTCCGAATTCTGCATAGGGACTTTCGTAGAGAAAATCTGCTAGAGCCATGGAGCTCAGAGGCTTACAGAGAAAGCCAAATGAATACCAGTGGCCACCTTTTCAGCCTTCTTTTCATAACGGTGCGTTGTGAGCTCTTCTTTTCCATTCATACATTGTTCATTGTTTTACGCCTTTCCGCAGCAATATTACAGAAAAACCACAGATCAGTTCTAGTGGAAAAGTAGAACATTTTCTCAGCCATCCATTTAAAGTATAAAGAAGTAATCTATCTCCCGTAGAATGTAGAATGGTGGGTGTGGGTCGTGATGAGGCAAAAATGGGTGGGCAATGTGTCTGCGATTGGCTCATTCGAACCCTCGCCCCACCCTGCAGGACCTACTCGCACTGATTCGCGCGCGATTTCACCATAGTTGCCTATGCAAATCTGAGTGTGAGTGGGACGAGTCGACACCGAAGGGCGGGAAGACGCCGTCCCATTTTGCCTCATCATGACCCACACCCTAGAATGGTGAGAGAGAATATCTCCTCGACTACCCTCTATTTCACCCCCTCCCCTCACCCCTACCAAAAAGAATTTTCTGCCCCTTACAATACTCTTTAAAAAAAAGATTCCATGAGCACTGTGGAGGTTAACACACTTACCTTCCTGTTCAGGAAGCGATTTAGACATGGAACACCAGTGATGGTTGACACAACAAATGATGAAAGATAAGATACCATAGGAAATATAGCAACATACTTCTGAAAAGAAAGAAGGCGTAAATAGAGACAAAGAACTAAACAGGACCAAATGGATCTGCCATTCAGGCTTGAAGAACTTCGTGCAGAAGGAAATAGTATGAAATTTCACTAACCTTCCCGAAATTCTGAGTCAACGTGATATAGAATGGGAAGTACACCTGCGATATGTTTACGTACAAGCGAGACAGCATATACAGTAGTGCAATCTAAACAAAAGATACTTGCACACGACCATCGAAAGGAGAAACTTCTAGATGGAGATCAGGATATTCACCTGATAAAACTGGATATGGCCAAACCAACTCGTCCAATGCATCCTCACTAGCTCACTAGCATCTGATGAAAAGGAATTCATGCGACTGAAAGTGATTTTATAGAAATGAAAAAATGAAGCAAGAGGAGGAAAACAACAGGAGCACCTCAGCCTTCGGCCATGTTTTGGTTCGCGGATCACTGAGTAAAACAATAAAGTAACCACTAAACCGCCTCCAACTACCAGGAATCCAGCGGTCTAAAACCAACTGATTAAGTTACAAGAAAAGAAAAGAACAAATCATCTAAGAATGATGGAAACTGTCGTACGAACCCGGAAGTGATCGAAATCATAGGGACCAATTTGCGAATGGTCAGTGTTTTCGGACAAAAACCACGCAAGAACGAAGAAAACTGACAAGTTAGCTATAACAGTGAAAGCATACCTGTAACATCTCAATAATTTGACTGGTACCAAATTAACTCAACACAATACAAACCTCAAAGAGTTCATTGTAGTTCGACTACTATCGATCGATGAGAGTTCCGGGATCAATGCAAGGTGGGAAATCTGAAGGAAAACAGTCACTATCGTTTCTCAGAGGGAATTCTTGAAAGTAACAAAAGATGTTTCGGATACTGAAGCGTAAACCTCACCTGCACAGAGGCCCATCCGAATTGGAAAACCATAATGAAAGGAACGAACCACAGCACCTTGAACCACTCGGATCCAGCATCCGAACAAACAAAACAGCGATTAAATATGAAAGGAAAAGAAAGTGATACACAGATTGTTCCTGAAAAAAAAAGAACTAATCCAACCTTAAAAAGTTAAACAAGTATAGCAGAGTTCTTTCTACGAGCAGGCTTACCTATAATGTGCCATGACATTCGACGACCAATTTTATCGAAGAACTTGGGTAGTAGGCTTGAATCACTAGCGATTCCAACGATAGGTGTGGAAACAGCATCAGTTACCTGAGGAAATGAATTATGGAATGGAACCGTCAGATCACGAGTTACACAACACTCACCTGCCCAATTAACATTAACAACCCAGCACGAGAGCTCCGGAATTTTAGGACTTTCTCCAGATAAATCATTAAGTATGTGAACCACATACTAGCGCATAGGTCATTGTAAAAGTGACCAACACCTTGAAGCAAGGTTTAAGAAACAGTTGAAGGCTTATCAGCTGTGTACTAAAGGTATGGTCAGATCAATGACAGTGTATGAACTAACCATAGCCGAATTTCTTCCACCACACAATGTCATGGTCGGGTCTTAGTCGTCGTTGGAGAGGCACCTGAAGGTGAACATCGTAATGAGGAGTGTGATAAAAAGGCGTGAAGCGTTGTTCATGGAAATGGCGGTGCAATGGAGCTCTGTGATTGGTGGGTTGATTCAGCTGACCAATCGAAGGCCTAGATCCCGCAACCGATTCCCCGTACAACGCTCCACAGGCCGAAAAAAATATCGAAATTTACAAGAGGGAAGTGTGGAACGATGGAATATCCATGGCTTAATTAAAAATCTGCCTAAGTTATGAAAATGCTAAGGAATTGTTCATGAATATCCTACTCTATGTTTCTAAATAAAAGCGAAGAATTTTCGTTATATCTTTAATCTTGGTACTTACTTCGGCATAATGTCAACATTCTGGAATTATTCAGCCAATTTTCATCACATACAGCTGGATGACTTCTGTTTCTGTCGGATAAAACCCAAAAGAACCTCGGGGGTAATGACCAAAGACAAGGGAAACTTAGATACCGGCTCTCTTCTAAAGCGTCGCTATAATCACTTGAAACTTGAAAGACTTGCCAGAGCAGGAAGTGTTAAAATGGTAAGAGAAAACAGTAAAGATTGGTAAATACTAAGAATGATAAATATTGTCTTCAAATATTGAATGAACAGAACTTACCCCATCGTTTTCTTCGTTGCGAATTGGAACGACATCCGCTAGGTCATCCATCTGATCCGAAAACTAACGGTGGACTCCAGAACTACGCCTCTATAGAATACTAATAAATATGATTGCGAAACTATTCAGAAATATGTAGCAGAATTCGAACTCGTGCAGCAGCAAAATGAACCAAATTGGCAGTAGAGCACATAATTGCTTTGCAGTAATGTAATGTTGAACTAAACATTGAGTTCCAATCGAGCTCAGGACAATTACATTTCTTTCTAGGATGGAAATTCATGAAAATTTCCAAAACTTATTGGGGATTATCCCAGAGAATTTCATAAATCGCCTGAACACAAGAAACCTGGCGGCGAACCGGCTCACTGGGTGGTCGAAAACGATGGGTTCGGTGACGGGATCGATAAAACCAGTCGAAAAGCGACGATTAAAATGTTTGGAGGTAGTCCAGCGTACCGTCTCTGACTCACCACCTCACTTTTCCGCCTCTCTTTCTGTTTACGTAATCGATAACCAAAGTAAACAAAACAGCAACATCGTAACATCACTCATCATTGTTCACCTGCACTTCGCACTTCCTCACGTCGCCTATTTTTGCAGCAAATTAACAGTATGATTCCTGTCAAAGAACTGATCATCTTTCATGGTCAAGATCGTAATTCTGAGAGACATTCTCCTCAAAAAATGACCGTTCGTCACTTACTAGGCGAATTCTCCGCGAAAACTTCCTTCATGCTCCTTTTTTCACGGTATTCTGAACGCCTTTGTTCGTATCAACACTTGAGGAAACCCGACGCTGACCTTGTTGTGAGTAAAAACCCCCTTGCCGACCTGAAATTGTTGCGAAAGCAAATCATTTAACTTCTTCATGAAGAATAATGGGCCTTCTCACAGTCAAGGTCCTTTGCATCAAGTGTACATAGTATCGTGCATTTGGAAGTAACACTGTCGCTTCCAGAACCATATCCAAGGTAGTTGAATTGGTGGATAAACTGAAAAAAGGGGATCATCCATGAATCCAAAAGCGTTTGTCCTCTTGGACTTCTCATTCGAACAGGTAATATATCAACCAGATTAAATAGTTTGGATGTATAGCACCAATGAGACAGTTGTTCGCTGGACCGATGCTCTTTCTGTCCGCTATATAATGGTTTTATCCTTCTCTAGGCCATGAAATGAATTTTAGTCTGAAGCTCAATGGCTAGTGTCAAAGTCCATGTATACATTATAAATAGGAATACTCTATCACTCAATTAAAATATAAGAACTTGTGAATTATTAAAGAATCAGGAAATTTCGAATATTCGAAACAGGAGTAACTCGAATGAATAATAGCCATTTTGAGACAATCGAGTTTTTCAACTAGTCGATTAGAACACCGCTTGAGAAACATAGTCTGTTTCAAACGCTACGATTGAGAATTCGTGTATATTGCCTGTTTTTCTCTCCACTCTCCATAATTCCTGCATATTTTCGTGCGCTCTCTATGCCATTTTTCCAACTGTCGCCCCCAATGAAACAGAGTGTATGAATGAAGGAATCATTCGAATGTGGCGCTTTCTCAATTAACCGGATGAACGAATATTTCAAATTACTTGCTTATCATAAACCGTACGGATAAATCTCCGAATAAACTAGACGCTAAATAAATTGAATGAGCGGATAACTCGATTCGAATATTCGGTCTTAAACAACATCTTCTCAACACTGAAATTTCCTATTATTAACTGTACGCTCTAATATAAACCATATCATATTCTGTACGTTATTATCTCATCGGTTTCATCATTTATTACTATGCAGTATGTCGCACAAAATGAAACTAGGTATTGTTCATATCTCTAATATGATACTGGCACGATACAGCCAGCTTTTGAAGTACATCCCTCATTTAGGACAGGGGCCAAAGCTGGTAAACCATGCTAACTCTTCACTGAAGCCCATGAATTTCGCCGAATTCTGTGCAAAGGTGTTACATCAAAGGGATTCATAGTGATTTCATCACGTGATCTTCACGTTTTCAATAAAATCACGGGAATTTTATAGATTTTCTGCTGCATCAGTCCTCAGTTCATTGACATCCCTTTAGCTAGTGCCAGATACAACTTAGCCTACATCGGTAGCCTCACCTCGTGCGTGCCTGCAAGCGCTCCTGGAGACGCGTAAGGTGCCTCAGGTAATTTCTAGGACATCAACTATAGTCACAGAAAATAAGGCCGCTGTGAATGGTCATTCTACACATCTGCACCTTAATCTAGCCTTATTTGAAAACTGGTTAATTACGATGTTGAATGAACAATTCGAACGTAACACCTTTTTGATATCTCGAGTGGATGAATAATTCGAGTACCAGCGTTATTGGCCAGTCCGAATGAACGAGTTTTTCGAACAAATCACTTTCTAATCAAGCGAAACGAATACATAACGGAACGAATATTGCAATGCATGTCATGCCACGCAAATGCGTGTTACAAGCCGTTGGTTCTGATTACTCCTATTCTTTCTGCGTGTATGTTCTCCTATGTAGACTTCGTAGTAATCTTCTGTACCCTGGAATTGAAGGGCCATGGCGGTGGTCCCAGCCTTGGACATGTATATCGCTACTCCATAATTATACAGCTCAAGCCGTTGGAAGATGGCCAGTAATACTCTAATAAATTGAGTTGTCATTAATTATGTCTCATCTCTGTGCATCTTTGATATGGCTAAAACTCTCAAGAAGAGTTTCTCCTTTTTAATATTCTTACCCTCCAATTTCTTCCGATCATCCGCACATCAAATAACTGAACAAGACCTTTGAATTTCCTCGAATATTTCATGCTGCTAGTGAGTCGAAGTTCGACTTACTGGGTCTGGAAATCACATCGCATATATAATGCGCACGTGCTGTTCGGTGAAAGTCTATATGTGATAGTTTTATCGAACTTTGATGTTCGACTTTGCAAACGCCGCTCTTCTGGATGGTATTCTAGTCTATTAAATTCTATAGCTCTTTTTGAGTGTTTCAGCGTGATAGATAGGTTTCTCGCAAATACTTAGTTGTCCTCGTTAGTTTTTTTGTAGCAATTCGTGGAAAACCAGTTTGGATCCAGGAAAATAAAGACAACTAGCAAATAGCGTTACCTGCAAACAATTTCTCGGGGGGAGCCATTGCAGAAAAGAAATTATTTCTTTTTTTGTGAATGAATCTAAACAATGTGTGCACATGGAAACATCTCATAATTCGTGTAACATTCTACATGTCGTTATGATACATTACAAGGAGTTTATTGCACTGATTGTAAGTCAAAACTTGGAAAGTAGTAAATTTTCGCACTTGAGTATGGAATAGAAAAGCGCCTGGGGAAGTTTGTCAGATTCCATCTGTTAGGGTGCGTAAAGTATAAAAAATCTATGCAAATCTCTTTTACCAACACTGGTACTGCACTCGACAGTGGTTAAGGCTTGCTTGATTTTGCTTTCCTATTCTAGAGCCGATTGTGGAGTGGGGTTTCATTTTGTTGCTACTGCTGCATCAGCATTATCATGCTCTGCCACTCTCGATACCAGTTGTCTGCTTTTGCCTCAGTACTAGTTTACTATACTTGCTCTTCGACAGAGACCTTCGTTCCTACACCAGACGAGGCGCTCTCATATTTCAACCACCCGCACGGAGAAATTATCCTGCTTCTTATCCTGTACATTTATTTATTCTGACTTTAACCAGATCGTAAGTGCAGCTTCCTTGGTGCCCCCTTCCCTCCTCGGCCACGGGCCCTTTGATCAGTTCCCAAGAAAGCTTCAGAAGAACTCAATATTCCGCCTATCGCTGTTCTGGAACGGGGCAGACTATGGAATTTCGTCATGAGTATAGCTACTGCACTCCCAAAATTATTTCTCAGAGAAAACAGTCGTCCTTATTCATGTCGTTAATATTTGTTCCACTTGTCGCGAGTTTCATCTCTTACATACTTCGCAATTGACCAATAAATAATTATTGTGATGATTGTAATGATAATTAAGGGAATAAATACTTTGACCAAATCAGCCACGATGTATTACACCATTTTTTTTTGAAGCATGAGTCTAACTTGATACTTGCTTCAATTCCAATGATTCATCATAGTGTTGGAGTGTTGTGGAACTTTTCCTTATCTGAAATCTCACCAATTTTCACGCCGTGGTCACAGAACACAAAAAGTTATATCAGTAAAAGTAGAACGGTCTCGAAAAGTACAAGAGAGCATAACATGGCATCTAAGAACATACTTTAGAGAAATGAAAATCAGCTCTTTTTATGGGAACTGAGGTTTCTTTGCCGAGGGATTTCCTTATAAGTGGTTTGCGCAGGCATTTATTCTGCTGAATTGGTTTAAAAGAGGCGTTTTCCAGATAAGCTTTGAAATTTCACATGTTGTACATAATGGTGCTAATTTTTCCCTCTTTTATTGATTTCTCAGCTGTGTCGTAGTTTTAGTCCTTATTTTTCCCCACAAGTCAAAAAAATTGATAGTTAGGAGGATACATCACAAAGGCATTAAGGAACAAAAGAAGCAGGTTTCAAACATTCCAGAGAAGTGGTAATCGATGATTATTGATCATTAAAGAGGTCAAGATCAAAGCATGAATAGATCGACAGAGAAGATCTCGTCGGACCACCAAGAAGAGATCACTGCATTAGTTGGCATTTTGATCTACCCATGCTGAAGAGGTGGGCTGAGATTCATCAAACAAGGTTAACCTTCAGGGTTAACTACGCAAACCAAAAATGGTTAGTGTGGTAGGTTGTCCCGTAGACAACGTGATGTTAGGAGGCACAGATCGCGATAGTTGGTTTGCTAGCATGGTTTTGCTTGGTTATGCGTTCATGCATCCTAGTCCTGAGCTCGGGTAAAGTCAAAGCTAGGATCAAAGTGTCAGTGCCAATGTTAATGACGGGTAAATTGTGTAGTATTAACGCGTTTATCCAGGGTAGTGTCAATGATGCCTGCGTCCTCTGGTCGTTCTTTATTGCAGTTCTATTTTTGAATGAATTTTTTTCGATTTTACTTAACTTTTAATTGTTTTACAAGGAGAACAGATAGTAAACCGAACTACACTCTAGTATGGCGTCACCTTTTTTGTCACCCATGTTGTTAACGAGAGTCGTGAGTTTTGTGAGTGTTATCTTATCAGAAAGTGCATCCATATGGGCCCACTGTCTGCTCACCTCGACTGTGCCATTGATTTCGATTCACATAATAAACAATATAATAAATATGTGTATTGAACGACATTTTAATTTCAGCTGGTTGTCTGTCCGATTGAAGTTTTTTTGATGCTGGCGACTGCTAATAAACCGGTTTTGATTTGAAAAATGATACCAATCCTGCAATGGACAGTCACAGGTTGTTGACTGGAAAACAGTTTTTCTAAGTGCGATCCTTGCAGGTTTCTCTCCATCCCTGTTGATCACAGAGATCATTTTAACATTTGTTCCCCAGTAGGTGGTTACCATCGAACTTGTATTGACCTTTAGAAAACAAGTACTCAGAGGATAAAACTTGTTGGTAGTCGTCCAGTAACCTTTTTGTCCTCACATTTTCACCGTCTGATTGCCTCGCAATTAATCGTCGTTTCATTTCTACGGTCCGAATACCATAACTAAAAACTTCCCTAGCATTCTGTAAATGATGTTGAGATAATTGTTTTAAATTTATGAAGACCTGTTTTCGCCCACTACAAGCCAATTTTTCTTCGTTTTCATGTCTCCTTCCAGTCTGCTCGACTCGTTCATGCGTTCATACTTCGTGAACGAAGATCTTACTCGTGAGTTTCACAAGTAGGATCGATCGACGATGCAAACCGTACTTTTATCGTTCGTTTGTTCGTCGTTGTTGCAACCGCCTCTCTTCCACACAATATTTCATCGCCGGTCGAGTGATAAAGAAATAGAACGGTCGTTTGCCGAACTCGCTATATTACGTGATCACACGGAATTTGTTACCTGCTCAAGTGCACCATATACCTGTTACCGTTACAATCGTTGTACTGTCCACTTTTATAGTGTTGATTTCTGTGTCGCTTCGTTAGAAATCATACGAAGTAACATGTGCTTTTGGATAATTACTCTAAAAAGCTTTTGCCAGTGATGCAACTGCGATAGGACTTGTGTGTTATGTGCTGATGTAAAAAAAATCTTCATTTACACTTTGCTTGTTGTTCGTTTGCCTTGTCAACCTCTCCATCACTATTTTTCATTGTAGGTATTATTATGTTTTATTTATTATAGAAAAGTAGACTTACTGGCTTTCAACTTTTTTTGGGTCCCAGCGATGACGTCGAACTTGTCGACAACAATTTTAAAAGCTTGTCCGCAAGTTGTTTTTAAGAGCATACTCGTTGGCAACTTGTTCTACGGGCAACTTGTTCTACGTGTGAGTACATAGTTTTGACCTGCTTTGCTTTTTGCCTCGTGTACTGCATTCCAACCAATCTGAATGGATTAATCCTTGGAAAAAATGTTGGTTAACAAAGGTGACCAGAACTTGAGCTGTTACGCATTAGGAGTACAATCATTAGAAGTGAACAGCTAGGTGGGGGGGGGGGGTGGCAGGGGGGTGGCAGGGGAGGGGAAAACAGCGTAAGGGATCAGCGACTTTGAGGACCCGAACAGCCGGAATTTCAGAAATATTACGACTAAAAATATAAATTTTGATGTTTGGTAAATAAAAGTGAATGTATTCATAAAATGGAAAAATCGAAAATGAGCACATACAAAGTTTATAGTTACTTTATAATGTGCTACGAGAAGTTTGGCCAGTAATTCCTGGGAAGAGGGTGGTTTCACTGCGTCCGTCGCCGGAACCTACTCATTACTTTGTCGAAAATGCACAACATATTTTTGTTTACCAGTGCTATTATCCTAAAGTTACAAGTTCATTTTATTGTACTACCACTAGAGGTGTACAGGTGTTTGACTGTCGCACGAATTGGGAAGGCCAGTTAGCTTTCTGCTCTTGGTTTCGGTGAATTGCACAATTCTGTGAGGTCATGTTTATCTGGAAGCTCTTTTTATTACGTTGGTCTCTCTTTGTTCTTTCTAACAAGGGAAGTGCACGAGGCTTACCCCGGGGATTGAAACGAAACATCCACATTTGGGAACATTGTCTAAGTTTATGCTAATGTTTGTATATCTTTTTTGCCCAATGGTCCTGATGCGTGCAGTAGAAGGCGTCAAGGCGTTTTGGGCGCCATCCATCTTTCACGCGCTCAAGATCTTGAAAACGATTTTTTTCGACTGAAATCTTACCTATGGGGGTTATCTGAGGTGCAGAACACGAATGTCGTATCCATTTTGCACCGTAAGGCCATTTTGCAAGGTTACGGTAGGTATACCACCGCATGTTACCTTACACCTACCGTAAAGGAGCTTGCAGACTTTTGACAGTCACCCGTGGTGAAGAATACGCCAGCGACGTCGCAGCGGCAAGAATCCGGCGATAAAAGCTTGTATACTTTTTTTTTTTGCCGCGGGAGCGCCCAGCGACGTTGCCAAGCTGCCAAGGAACAGCAGTGGGGGTATTTTGTCGCCGAGCGACAACTTTTGCCGCGCACCCACTTTTGCCGCTCGGCGATGCTGCCGCTGCGGCAAAAGTATGCAAGCCCCTTAACCCTACAAAATGGCGTTGCGGTACAAAATGGATACGATATTCGTCGTCAGCACCTCAAATAACCCCCGTATGCAAGTTCTAAATCGAAATTTTTTTGAATAGTTTGGGTCCATGAAGGTTGAATAGTGGTATTTCTTCTTGTGCATGTCTTGGCTTGCATTCATAGAACTTGGATGACGCAATCCGATCGTGGTTGCTGTGATTAGCTGTCCCATGGACTATGGAACGTTTAGAGACGCATTCTGTTAATAATCTGATTTCGTTTGGCCATGGGTTCGTGAGTCCTAGGTGCAAGCATGGCTGAGCTTGCCGAGTGGGTAACGCATTGGACGACGTTCATGCAGTAGTTCTTGTGCACAGTGCACGTATCTGATGTATTCTAATCACTCCATAACCAAACGAAAAATGATATAGATACACTAACATCATCTCAGACAGTGCCTGTATCCATCTGTAAATGGATGTTTCGTTTCGATTCCCAGGGTTAGCCTTGTGCACTTCCCTTGTAAGGTCTGGAAATAAAATTAAGTGAACATACGAAAATGTGAGTGAACTATGGATTAGAACGCCGAAAGTTTCAGTGCATTAGTGTTTTTTTTGTTATAATAAGATTGACATCTATGATGACTTTTCTGTCTGAGTTTAGTCGTGAAAAATTGACTGAAAAATTTGTCTTCGCCAATCTATCCTCAACTATCTAAATTTTGCATTTTTTGACTTAGATTCCCTTTTCACGTTTCATACCGACAAATGATAAAGAGTTCTGTTTATATCAAACAACAACGTACATACCAGTGGCGGACGCGGGGGGGGGGGGCAAATTTTTGAAATCACTTTACTTTACAATACATATAAAAATCTTGTATTAGTTTATTTTTATCATTATTTTTAATATAATTTTTATTAATTATTTTTTATTATAATTAACATTTTTATTGATTTTATTTTCCGTCTGGTCCCCAAAATGGCGGAGACCCCACTTTTTTCCCACGCTCCCCCCCCCCCCCTCCCTCCCGCCCACTTTCTGTGTCCGCCACTGGTACATACATATAGCAATACATAAGGTAAGATAATAAGTAAGAAAGCTAGCCAATGAAAGATTGAAAACAGGAGTACAATATTCACGACACGAAGAAACACATAGCAATAGTTATAGAGGGTACTTACTCATTTTGTACAAGCGCTTCTGTGTCCTGCCATGTAATATGCATAGCTGGAAACGAATAGCTTATCAGATACAGTCCTTTCCGTAGAAGTCGAAAATTCAAATGCCCGAAGATGTCAAAGTTGCTAGTTTTGATAGAAACAATACCGACTGACTCACAAATACGGTAACAAAGAAAAATGAACATAAAAAGCTGATTCCTGAGAAATCTGGAACGTATTCTCACCCTTTATTTTCGTTAGTCTTCAACAAGGAAACAGTCTCCAAGTGTGATTTATCAGAAGTGACATAAGCCTTTAAATTGTTCGCAATTTTTTTTTGGTGTGGCGCACTCAAGCGAAACCCATTTCAATCTGCTCCAAATGTTTTCCTCATTCTTTCCCATCCAAACAAGGCAAACAAGGTTCTGAAATTTTGTTTGTCTTGAAATTCGGTCAAACATATAGCTGTTCCAATGGACCAAGATCGAGGAAGTTGGCAATTTTTAAATGGAATCAGCGAAACCTTCGTGTATTTTTGCCTCTCGTGTTAGGAATCAGCGAAACCTTCGTGCATTTTTGCGCATCGTGTTAATCGCATGGAGTCTTCCACTACGCCTTCTTACCAGGACTTGTTCTTGACCTCCTGTGCCTTCCACCTACTGTGGTAAACAATTTCGTGGATAGAGTGGTAGCAGGAAAACTCCACGCGCTAGAACCCACCGTTGTAGAAGTAAGTGTTAGCTAGGCAATAGAAAACAGCAAGTCATCTGGATAGTTCTTGATTTGGTGTTTGTAATCCGAAAGTACATGAATAAAACTGATATTCGTGCATTTGAAATCTTCTTCAGAAAGGGTACTTAGCAATGAAATTAAAGTGGGAAACGATCGCATACAGTTACCTTATTTTGGTCCACCTTCTGATTTCATTGGACCTACATATGTTAGGACAGGGAGAAGAGGCTTTTTTCTGAGTAGCCCTCCATAGAACTGCTACATCAAGAATCGAGTAAAACTTGATGGGTTATCTACCAGTAGGATCACCTCATGAGCTCATCCCTAAGGTTTACGCGCTCTTTTCGTCTATCCTCCACATATGCCTTATCCACTGTGTACTTAAAGAACTTTTGGCCTCATGCAAGATTTTTTTCTACTGTTCCAGTAGGAGCGAGCTAAATATGTAGTATTATATCTATTGCATGATTGCTAAAGTTAAGCTTGAAAGTTAGAATTTCCCTTTCTTCCAACTGTGATTTTTGGAAGAATTAGTTTCTCCTGGAAAATTTCTAGGTGTTCTATCGAGATAACGGCAAACCATAGTTTCAACGCTTTTTTTAGTTTGAATGGTCATTACCTGTTTATAGCCACTATTGATATGGAACAATTACTAACAGCTAAAGAGTTTTGACTTTTTCTTTCTGATTGTGATCATCTGCCTAGACCTTTACCAGATGTTTCTGAGCCTTTTCTGGATCATAAACAGTGAGACTTATTCTGGAACTTCTCTCTTTCTCACCTCCTCTGGACTTCCGTAACAATGATGGCTCTTAGAGGGGAATTGACTAACTGGACTAAGCGGTCTACACGCTTGTGAGATGTATTTTCATGTGCTTTCGGAACTTATGATATGCTTGGATCATAGAAATCTTGTTTACATCTGTGGTTCTGCGAAGGCTCATAATTTGAAATTTAGTTATGCCCTCTTTGCTCTGCAACTGCCGACTGCTGCCTATTGTCCATAAAGTTCTTCGGCGCTTCGGCTAGTTCTGCTTCAAAATTCTGTAATAAAGTTCATTGTTCCACCCAACTTTGCTTACCCTGGTCGCGGAAATTGTACTTATTTTATACCGCTGACCTGTATTTTTAGGGCTACCATAGGTGAACGGTAGAAATATGCCTCCCAGAATCTTTTGAACCTTCCCGTAGTGGAGTTATTTGGTATGCATCATCAACATAACTTCGAAGTACAGTGTCATTTTTCTAACAAGGCTTTAGCAATTCGTATCAAAATGCAGAACAAGAAAGGAAAAGGAGAAGAAATTCTAAAGAAACCAATTCTTATCTGTAGGAAAGATCATAAATTTTCCTGGCAGTCCAGAGAAGGTTATTTGCTAATGCTGATCTATGCAGCAGGCTACGCTTCTGCTGCATCTTACATCTCGGGTAATTAAGCCCCCCTTCCCTTTTCTCTCGCTTCCTCAAAGTCACCCTATTGTGACCGTGCAAAGCTGGTGCTACTATACGATGCGGGTGTGGTTTTCGTGATTAGCACATTAAATAAGCTCCAAAAGCAGTGTTGGAGTGAAATTGTTTTGATTTCGAGGGTGTTGAGGCCGAACTAGCCAAATAGCGCCGTTTCTGTTCATGCTTGCAGAATCATAGACGTCTCGAATATGAATTGTTCTATGTAGACACTCATGGTGTGGAGCGTTGTGTGTGGTGAGGGCGGTACACTGGGGTTTTGCGATTGGTTAATCCGTCAGACTGCCCAGTGGTAGAGCCCGACCTGGCCGAGCTTTTTCCATACACCGTTCACTGTCTGGTCAATGGTACGGTTTACTGTCGCTGCTTCACCCACTTCGCTCAAATCAATTATGAGAGCTTTTTGATAGCATTCCAACATGGATTTGTAAGCTAAATCAACTATATTTTTGCCTATTTGATGAATGTGGTTTTAACTCGTTGCGATACATTCACATTCGAACCATTCGGAACGATAATACGTCGGATGGGATTTCTGTACCTACATCAGCATAAGCATATGTCCAGACAAATTTTCAAAGCTTCCGCGGAACCCCATTTACTGTTGGAGCCCGATTGTCGGGATTTCCGCGGAGGTATGACGTCACCCATGGATTTCTACGGAAGTTCGGAAAGTTTATTTCGATACATAGCCATGAATAGACTATGGAATCTATTTATTCTATTTATCTAATTAATATGCACATAGGCGTGCATGGTCAACCTTCAACAGGAAATAATGTGAGCCTGATGAACAAAACGCAATAAAAAAACAACAATGATTTAACAAAGCAGGTTAACTTCAAAGAGTGCGTTGTTGGGGACAGCGATTAGGCATGTTACATTGAAATGTATAGGTTGGTTGGCAGCTCCTCTGAGGAGTGGGGAAGTCAACCCTCCATAGGCAAGACAGATCTGCACTCATGATAAGATGGTTAGTTCCGGAAAACGAACAGAAAAAGGATCATGTGCTCAAGCAGATCCCAAGCTTTAGAGGCTGCGCTCACATCAACCAGCAAGATGTCCTCGTTCTGTAACAGAGTCATGGGAGCGCACCGGCAGTTCGACAAGCGGGTATACTGGTTCACCCTGCGCAACCAGTATACTGGGCGACAGCCACTACTTACTCTGGACCTGCTTGAGCAACTAGCGCGTCGCTCCATTCATGAAAAAAAGGCTGTACTTGCTCAGAGAGGACGGTCGGCAGCGCCATTCAGACCAGCTGGAATAGTGGGAATGGTACCATCCTGAACCTTTTCCTTTTGTTAAAGAACACAGAAGCTATAGCAGTATAAGTGGTAAATATAATAGATAACCCACTGTAGAAGAACCAGGGAGATAGGTTTCAGAAGTTTTTCTAACTAAATTTGGAGGTAGGTTTCTAGGTTAATTTTCGGTTTACCTTAGCGTTTGCTTAGATTGAAATTAGACATTCTAATTCGGCGTCGGAGATTATCTCGAATATCAAAGGTTCGGCGTTGTTGCGTTCGTTTCACGCACAGTCGAACAGTTAACGTTAGGGGATTTGTCTGTAGAATGATACAAAAATTTAAACCCGTAGAAATCCGTTGTCTTCCCAGAGTGTTGGCTTTATAAAGGATGAGATTATTCTGCGTAAAAGGCTTTTGTTCTGAACCGGAGCAGTTTTTTTGCAGATATACCGTAGACTCGCTGTGGCTTAATCACATGAAAAAAATTGTAATGACTTAGTGTCAGGGCTCTTCTACATCAAAATGATTTTTTAGAATGTGTTTGGTGTATTTATAGGGATAGAGTGTGTTTCTGCTCATACTGTAAATAAATAAATGAATGAATATTCCTGCGCATACTCTAAATAAAGAAATAAATACTGTGGCCTTCTTACGATGAAATATTCACAACCCATGACTGTTATATAAGTCTGAGTTAGCACTCCTCAGTAACATAGAAGAAGTTTCTTCTTCAGACAACCATATTTTTATTATGGCTCAGTAATTTCTAAATGTCATACGTTGGCCTCTACTATGCTTCGTCCTCTCGCGTACATCTATTCCTTGTTCTTATCCCACTTCTTCTGTGTTTCTTCTGTCTATTATGATATGCTGAGATTGGAAAGGTTTTTTATCGGGAAGTTAAATTTTTGTTCCTGTGTGAGACATATGAATATTTGGGACCGAATAATGCGTTACACACATACATTACGAATCGAAAAATCGATTTTGAATATGTTGAGGATTCAAATATGTGAAGGAGAGAAAGCAATGTAACACTGAAACACATGCACGTAGGAAGATTTTTAGGAGTTCCTTTTCTCGAACATTCTACTTCTCTGAACCAAGTCCTAAACTGTTGATTAGATTATTTGAATTGCCTGTTTTCTATTCGCTCCTAAGTACATTCACAATGAGGACTCTCTTTGCAATCATAACTTCCTCAAATGCGTATAAAGCCTGATGCCCTGAATTTTCTTCCTTTTCAGGTATGCCATCGCCATGTGCCGTCTGCGAGATGCCATCGAGCGGTCTGCATTTTGGCGTCTCTTGCTGCAGAGCTTGTGCAGCGTTTTTTCGCAGAACATTAACCTTGAAATTGAAATACAAATGTCGATTCTCTGGGATGTGTGAGGTCACTCAAAGTAGGTACTTTGTGTGTTGTGCTTGCTCTGGTTTTACACTGAGCTACTTCTTTAGAAAAGCGCTACTCTTGTCGCCATTGTCGATTTGAAAAGTGTGTTGTAGTTGGGATGCGAAAAGAAAGTAAGCTAATCCACTTGAAACTACCCAAATTATGTACTGAAATTAAACGAGATCGTATAGATTCAGTGGTGCAGGTGGCGAATGTTTCAACCACTGTAGATCCATATGAGATCTCAAAGCCGTCGTCATCAAACCCAGGATCAATAACGGTTAGTATAAGTATTCATTTTGGTTTGAACTAATGATTCCTGAAATGAGCTCCAGAAGTAGATTTGAGGTCCTCCTAGACTAGGTGTATTTTCAGTCCTATTCATCTGCATCGCCGCCTGAACCAGCTTATCGCATCCCAGCAATTGTGAGAAACGATAACTACCAACAAAACGTCCAGTTTGGTGCTTATGGTAACAATCCGGCCAGTTTAGATTTTCACACGAATGCGCAGATGATTTTGAAGGCGAAGATCGATGTTTTATTTGATATGGTGAGATAGCATCGATAATAATTCCGGTGTCCCTTATTGTTTTAAAAAATTAGTCACCTTTCATTAACTGCGCTATGTCTGTACTGTAGTTTATACTGCTCGGTATTTGGAAACTAGGAGCTGTGATAGCCGAGTAAGGAGCGTTGTACCTGGGAAAGGGCGAAGCAGTCCCGCTCCACGATTGGTGAATTCTTCTGACCGACCAATCGCAAAGGTCGGCCGCATCGCCCTGTTGAGAAACATCGCTTTTTTCTGTCTTACTGCCTTCCAAGTCGTCTTCTGCACAGTATTTAAAAGGTGGAAATCTTGGGAATCTTGTATCCATTTTCGTACTCCTGACAGCCCTCATTTTCAGAAAGCAGAAAATTTAAAGCGGACTTTACATTTATCGTTCTTTACAATGCATTACGTTCATAATATCTCGCTCATCGCGTAAATCTTGAGGAAAACGCGTCTTCTAGCTTGGAACTGTGGATTTTCTCATGCACATGTTACGTAAATGCTTGACTATTCTGGCATGAGACATGTGGCAGGAGTAGATTGCTTTGCTCATCAAAAAACCTTGTAGATGGAACCACGATGGCTTCGATTCAGTAGACCTATTCCTTTCATTCTTCCTTTCATTAAACATAGAAGAGAAAAATAAAATGGAATAAATGAACAAGTAATGAACTACTAACTACCATGTTGAGGCGAAAGACATTAAAACAGCGGCTTCCTTCCATTAAAGAAGAACTCAATTTATTTGTGCATCCGTCATTGTCGACCTTTTCAGGAGTTTAACCTGAATGCGTTTCCTTACGCGATTCCATTATCGGTGTGCCAGCAAGCCATGATCGCCTATGCAAATCATTCCCAGCACTGGGCGCAAAGCAGAACTGCAATTGTAAGTTTTTACCTGGAAATTGTCGGATGAAGCTGTGAAGAAAAGTGTTCTCAAGAAAAAAAACTCAGGAGTAGGAACAGGCGGAAGAAAGGATTGACGAGAAGCTAAGCTTTGAGCTCACCCCTATTGGCTGCTACTTTACATTTCATTCTAGGAACTAATTGTAAGACAAGAAGGGTGCCTGGGAGTAATAAAACTGCTTGATAGATGTAATGTAATGTAATGTATTAGTTCCACTGTTTGAGGCCGAATGTTCATACTGGGGGATTTTGTAGTTGAATTGTTTGGAGCTAAGCAAAGTAAATGCAATCTGTACAACTTCCTTCAGGCTTTTATGGTCCTGTGCTATTACATTGGCTGTAACTAGTGATTCACTGAGCAAAGGTAATATTTCATAGGAGTGATCTCTGCTACTAAATGATGGGCGAACCAGGCGAATTCAGCGGACTGTATTTGGGAAAAAGGTGTTTGTTGCTGATGCAACAGGGTGAAATTGAGTGCTTTGAAATTGGTCGTTTGATCACCTCTGTGGAGCTGAGTTTGAGACGGTTTACAATGAAGGTTTCCTCTTTTTGTTCGAGGGAAGGTCACTGAGAAGTTTGCCTTGTTGGAGCACAGAGTATGGCCATAATTTGAAGATTTCATGGCTTCCTTGATTCCGTTGGCATGAAATCCCTCCCTTCTGCCCTTATTGTCTGTCTTGAGGCGAAGTTCCTATGCCTCAAGATAGACAATACCTCCCCCGCTGGGTGGTGTTTTCACGGCTCTGATACATCATTGAAGCTGCTGGTGGTAAACATGTTAACCCAGCAAAATTTACCCTTTATCTGGCAGCCATCAACATGTTTGCGCATACGCGAGGTTGCTTTAGCTGCTACCCATGGGTGATCATAGCCTACCATGGGTGTGACACCACCTATTCTTCCGATGACGCATCCGGGGCCCGGAGGTCTTGAGATATTCTTCTAATGGAACATGTTGACGGACCGTGCATTATTTCAACAAAGATATACTGTTTAAGTGTATGGAGCTTATACTAACTCTTTTCCGGCCCGTGAAGTGAATATTGTGGATGTGGAGCATCTCCTGCGTGACACCTACCTTGAAATAGAGTACTTGGCCGAGTTTGCTATGTCCTTACAACCTTTCTGCCAGCTGCCAAAGGATCAAAAGGTCTGTATCTCATCATCCTCTTGCTATTTTATAGACACTTTCTCTAATTTCTCGATCTTCAGTGGCTGCTATTCCGGAATTTTTGGCCGGGCTTCTGCGAACTGGACCGATGTTTTCACACTTGCAAGGTCCTTGGCCACGACATTAACGATGACCGAGCAGTGTGTTTAGACGGGACTATAGTGAATCTTAGAGGACAAGTAACCAGACTGGAAACTGTATCAGATCTCAACGCGGAACAGGTTAAAAAGTGAGTTGATGAGGTTCATTGTGAAAACTGCAGCATGTCGATACATCACGGTTGTTCATGCAAAACTTCAAAAGAAGAAACAAAAATCGACTTTTTCAATCTGGAAAATGAGGAAAATGTGTCTATTGCTATTAATATCTTACTATTTTGAAGGTTAATGAAACCGTCACATGACTTATTCCGCGAACTCGTGACGTATCCCTTCAAACGACTGAAGCCGAATGAATTTGAGCTGCTGTATATGGTGATTTGCTGCATGTGGAATGTGAAGCGTAAGTTTTAGCGATAGATCCTAGAGAAATTAAAGGCAACTGTGTTTCATAATTGTTGCTGTTTGAATGTTCCATTCACCAAAAATACTGCAAAAAACTATGTATGGAAAATAATTTGGTTGATTTTGTGAGTGGAAACTAAAAAAAACTATGTATGGAAAGTTCCTCTAACGAGGAGAGTTGAAGACAAACCTAGCAAAGAGTGCTTTTATACACATACAATCTACCCCTTAGTATACTATTCAAAGGTCTTCGCACAGATACTCTGCTTCTTTTGTTTTTGAAACAGACTGTAGTGTGCATCAAAACCTCACACCCTCTCTTGTTTCGTCTGCGGGTTGGAGTTTCTCGACTATATTACTGGTATTTTTATTTATTGATTGGTTCCATTAGTTGTTAATTGTCGGTAATAACGATAGAAATACTGTTAGATTATACTAGTTCATCATTATACTTAATAATATAATTGCTACTGTTTCATTAATGATTAATGAACATAAAATCTATTATTACTGCATTGGGAGAAATGAACGAAAACTTCGCTTCGCTCCCACGTAGCACAACTCTCCAGGAGGTCGAGTGTCATCAGTGTTTTGAGGTCACTGACGTGGTGTGCTTTGGAGGGGTTCTTTAAAATTCCCGGGAAAGCACTAAGTTTCTGGATCGTCTAAGGTGGACGACTCTTCGAAGCAAAATATGACGTTTTATTATCAGGGAAGTACGGGAGTGAAATTTTAAACCTCGTAGGACGAAAAACATAAAACAGAGTAAGCGCGAACAAATTAAGGGAAAGGAAAGGTGAGGAAAGGAAATGACGACAAGTGATTCTTCTCGACAAGCTCCGCGCATTCCTGATCATGACGCTTTCGTTGTCACCTGTTATTGTTGGCACATAGGAGTTCTCGTGTGTGTATATATCAGGTCGTCAAGTATGAAATGTCGGATTTTATAGGTGATCAGTTTGACAGTCCGTATTTTATTCGAGCTGAATCACTTCACTGAATCATCTCTCACACTTCTTTTCTTTAAGAACATACATCCTCCCTCTTTCAATATTGCTTTCTTGTTTTTTCGACTTTCAAATTTTTGTTGATGATCAAAAAAAAATTATTGAATGATCAAAAATCGTTTCATTTCAGAATGTAGGTTCAACCCGAAGCCGCTAAAGCACAGACAATTCAAGACACTGTAGAAGTATTAGTGGATTGTGTGGCTAATAAATGCACTAGACATCGTTCAGTCGAAAGGCTCATTTATGTGTATACAAAGGTGCGAAGTGAGCCTTGTGATGAACCAGGATAAGAATGATCTGGATGCTTTTGCGAGAGCGGACAGTTGTCAAATTGAGCCTGCATGAGCAGTAAGGTTTCATGTTCGTAGCCCAATAATGTTGAGGTATTTGACGCAATATAACAAAGTAAAGTGGCTTAATAAACGAATTTTCCACAGTTTGATCCTCAAAAATTAATGCCAATTTTCGATCACCTTTCGGAAAACTGTCCGCTCACACTAGAGGAGCAACGATGGGAATCCACTTGCGAAAAACTTGCTCAACTTGACCACAACTCCCTTCAGGGATCAGCGCACTTCTTGCTAGAGAAAATGTCCAATTTTCAATATGATGTTGGAAAAGGTCTTCGCCGCTTTCTTGCCACCTGTTTCTCATGCTTTCAGTGTGTTGGCGAACCAACCTACCAATATGATGACAATGTTGTTCAGATAATATGGGAGTATACCAGAGTTGATTGTACCGCATCTTATTGGAGGAACAATACTCAAAACTATGTCATTCAAAATTAGACATTTCATACTTGACGACTTAATAAGGATAATACATTTATTACATGAGCTAACACTTATTTGAGTAACGAGAGGAAACGACTAAGAACCGCTGGAGAAGAAAACGTCAACAACTTGAATAAAAGAGACAAAAATAGCTTAAAAACTATAGGGATAAATCATACCAGGAAACCATCAAGCCATCATAGGGTAAGACATCGACCGAGAAATTTTCGAGTGCAATATAGCTAAAGCGAAGAGAGTGATTTTTGCGATTTTCGTTGAATCTGATGATTGTCCCATATATCTATTATACGTCTCAGTGCAGAACAGAGCAGAGTGTAATCTCGAAGAGCTTCCACTAATCCTTGAATCTTATCCGGCCTGGCTATCTGTTCAAATTATGCGGAGACGTACCTGTAACATCATACCGACCCACTATTTTGTACTTCTCACCTCACCAAGTTGTAAGTGTTTCAACAAATAGATTTCTAAGGACAGAGGTTACAGTGTGATAAAACCAGCAGAAGATGATTACAGTATCACAATACTAATAATCCTATTAAACACCAGCTGTAGTCCTAAAACGATCTCATAACTTGTCCTCTACCAGGTAGCTCGGTGAGTGAAAACCATGTCATCACTTACTGTCATGTCTAGTGTAGCATTATATTGTTTTCTATTAAGATCTGAAAAAGGCGCTACGCGTCGAAAGCTAATCCAATAAAGCTATATCGAAGCACTCTTCACATTCTGAACGCAAATTCAAAATAGGTGAAGTTCACGGGAGGAGGACCTTTCATACGAAAGCAATTAAAGAGGTCGTCTCGCACCTCGCTCACACCTCGTTAGGTGCATTCAACTTTCCCCTTATGTATTCAATAATCCCGAACTTTCCTGATCGCTCACTGGATGCGACTAACCAATACTTCAGCATTCTGCTAAATATTGACTTCCTGAACAACTTATCAGTCAGTCAGTATCAATTAGCAACCTATGAGCACTCTTGCACCTAATTTGGAAACCGTTTCTGCTATGGAATAAGTAGATTTCTTCGTTCTTCATGTACAATCAAGCATTCCATGGAAATTCCTTCACCTCAACTTCCCTTTTTACTTTTCATTCCTTAATTCTCGGGCAAGGGAAAAATAGAGACGTTTTACCGCTTTGAAAGAGGTGAAACAAAAAGCGGCAATGCCACTAGAAAGTACCAAAAGAAGGACCAAGAAATTGTTTCAAGAATTACAAAAGTCTGTGGACAAGCACCATGCGTCAAAAAGAGTACTTTGCCCGTCATCGAACGTATGAATGGTCACCCACCCGAAGTTCACTCTTGAGGTTGAGAACCAATCAATTAATTTATTACATTTGTGAACCATGTTGAATTAAACATATTTCTGTGAGGGGTGGATACTAAGCAACAGACGAAGAATAAACAGAGATAGGTACAGGGAACTCCAAATGCCCAAGTGAATAAATACTTAGCAGTGGTGCGGCGTGGCAGCCTTGAGCAGAGAGTATCAGAGAGCATGATTAAAGCATTATCAGTCGAGCAGTGCAGTCTGTATTCACCTGGCCACTTGGAGTTCCCTGTATGTAATGCTAGAAAGTAAAACTGAAGACATATCAGATGGACAAACCCACAACAAGAGGACATCTGCTAGAATACTACTAAGGAAACCCTGGAACTTTCTCTAAGGAATCCGCCAATAGTTTTTTAAATAAAGAATATCTCTTGGAATTACATGGTATTCCGATAATTTCCGGAACTCCGAATTCGCTCGGTTCAAGAAGTGCTTAAACATGAAAATGAACAAGTTTCATTCCCAAAAAAAAAAAAATCCAAGAAAGTAGAAGCGCTATTGTAGTCTCGGAATTGTCGCGTTTTATTCAAAATGCATAGCAAAACACTTGACAACTGCTCTTAACAAGCCATGCGATTTAACCCACTGACAAGTGCGCTCTTTCGCGCTTTTCCACATTTTCTCACGTCCCGTCTTCTTCCTCTTCTCGGAAATTTTCATAAATATTGCAATATAAATTATGCAATTCAAATCACATTGACTTAGAAGTACTATTACATCACCATCTAAGAAAACCGTTGAGACCATTGAGGCTTAATACTCTCTCAAACGGAACCATGCGAAAGAAGGCGAAGCTCACCGGTGAGCTGCGCGGTTGTCAATAGGTTAGGGTTGAAAGGATTACGAAACTGCGATTTTCGATTCACTTCTTCCTGTCACGGAAACAAATTATAACATGAACTTTGATACCAAATCTAACGTTGGGGCATGGGCACTGCTCGTAAAAGATTGCATCCAGGCTATACCTAGGACTGAATAATGCATTAGAATTCGAACATTCGATTTCGAATAATTGGAAATTTTGGGTTTACGAAGGGGTGGAAGAAGTAGAACTCTTGCGGAATGATAACAAAAGGTTTGGGGCTTCCTCCTTTTCAATCTTCGAAGTTTTCGGGTTATAATTTAGAGTTATAAGTTTCTGAATTTGTAGTTAAATTGCTCGAGTCATTCGATTTTTATTCGGTCCTAAGTACATATGGTCCAGGCAAAATGCGAAGTTGAACTGTTGAACCAATCTGGAAGATTTCGGGAAAAGTATACTTGTATACGTGCTGGAAGAACCGCTATTTCCTAACTTCTATTTTGTGAAACCTATTCCAGTAGAGGTAGTCATCCTAGAAAACATATAGTTTGCATCGAACATTCCTGTTATCTCTCCATTTTGTAGTGAACTTTGACAATTTGCTCTTTGCAAAATTCCAAAAGTTAATTGCGTCACATTCATAGGGGAAAAACACTCGAAATTTGCCGTCTACTTGTTTCAATGGTGACATCAATTTGTCCTCGATTCCCTCATTTTCTTAGGATATTAATTAATGTCCCGTTAACTAAAACGGTTGAAAAACCTGTGACCATCAAATGATTGTTTCAATGGCGTGGTATCTAAAGAGCAATGCCATTTAGTGGGTAATTAATCCAATTTTTTGGTCAATTTTGATTTCATTTAGCGAAATTACTGGAAGTGAAAGTGCAGTACAATGCTGCAATTTGGTATTTGCAATTCCAGAGTGCAAAACTTGTCATTTTGCATATGTCATTCTTTTTAGACATCCCCAACGTGACGAAGGAGACGGTCGAAGTGGCAGAACAAGTGAAAAGTCGTCTAGCGGAGGATGTACATAGCTACTATACCTACGAGCTCCGAACTCCAAATTATGCGTCTCGACTTCATAAAATGAGCAGTATTGTGTCGGCAGTTGATGTAAGTTTGAGAGTAAACCAGTAATCCGTGAGAATTGCTATGTCCTGAATTCCTGCGTTGTTTTAGAAGCTGCAAGAGCGACGGAAGGAGGACAGTCAGTTGTCGCGGGTATTCAACATTTTCAAGCAAGATGTGTTTATGAGTGAACTTGTTTAAGCCAGAGATTCTATGTGTACAAAGAAATAAAGTCGATTTAGTACTGTAAAGCAGTGTGAAGCACGTAAAAAACGCCCATTCAACAAGCAATTAACGTAATTAATGAGGCCAATTATCGAGTGATGGGCTGGTGCGGTGGCGAGGCGGTGTCTCGCCAGCCGATTGTATGGTGATCCTGAGCGATGAAGCTCGGGAATGAGTGTCGTGGACCAATCACGATCTTCGCCCAGCCACGCCCACCTAGGTTGAGCCGCTTGCTTTTGCTGGGAAGTCAGCGGCAATCCGACAAACAATGACGCCAACGCCACTAATCATTTTGTCATTCGGATTGTGTTGACGCCCATGATTTTATCAAGCTGTTAGATAAATACATATTGTCGCTCCTGGTTAACCGCAATTTATACGACATCTACGCAATATGCACACTCGAAATTCAATTATCCTCATATTAGTGACGCCGCATTGTCTTAGCGTCCCATATGCGGGTAATAATGAAGCAGCTACAATTATGAGGTAATCGTCAGGTCATTCATCTATTCATTTTGGACTAATTTCTGTCCTTTAGGTTGGTTGCGAGAATCCTTAGCATCACCAGCCTTTTATCACTGATCCTGTTCTTGTGCTAGCCATTTCTGGTAAAACCACTATCTGTTTCTCTCCGGATGAACAACCCATCTTACCTTCACATTTCCTGATAATTGCCGCCATAAAGTTTTTCATTTATTCTTTTTACACTCCTGTTCTTAGGAAATGAGCGATAAGCGTGGTTTTCGAGTTGACGAGTTGTTATCAGATGACAATAAGAACGGGACTACACAAGAAACAGGAGGTGTGTTTTTCTTTGAATATAGAGCGCTCTGTAGGAAAAGCTGCGTAACCATATTGCGTCGAGATCTTCGTCCTTCAGAAAGACCAACTGCTCCGGGAGGAAATCCAAGCAAGGCACGGCGTGCTCGTACGGCTTTTACCTATGAGCAACTGGTAGCGTTGGAGAACAAGTTTAAGGTACTTAGCAATATCATCGACTTCGTTGATTTTTTCTCAACTTTTGAAGGTGTTAGTATGAGAGGACAAGAGTGCATTTGATTCCATGTTGTCCTTTCCCTTGTAGTGATACCAACGAACCTTCCCGAAATGACTCATCTTTCCGGAAGTCTAGAATGAACGAATTTTTTGCACAAAAATTGATGTAATTCACAGCCCTCAACAACCGTTTCTGTGTCTTCATGAGTCGAAGTTTTCGAATAAAATGAACAAATTTTGCTTGAGAATCCTGGGTGACTGCATAAATTTACTTTTATCCACGTTTCATGGATAGGTTTGCGTCTTCCCCGAGTGTTTATGACTCCTACCACAGAAGTATGCCTTAACTATGCTGTATTTCCTTGTTTAGACCTCACGATATCTAAGCGTCTGTGAACGATTGAACCTCGCAATCCAGCTACATCTCACTGAAACCCAGGTAAGCGTGGACAAGGGATTACCGTCAGGTGGTTATCCTGCTTTGGTCAGAACATTTCCAGTTTCAATCCATGGAATAACGAGGATTTTGTGTAGCTAGGATTCTGAACAGCATGTTTTTATTCCAGGTGAAGATCTGGTTCCAAAATCGGCGCACCAAATGGAAAAAGCACAATCCAGGCATGGATGCTAACTCGTCACCTTCACCAACAGCCAGTAATACATCCTCCGTGACGGTGTCCGAGAAAATGTTAACACCACCAACGATACCGCTTCCTCCGACCAACATGGTGGGTTTCAATAACAACTTTGGTTGAGCATGGTTGTCTTGAAGCAGTTCTCATTGTACATAATCATCCTGAAATTTTCAGGTCCCATTCGGCGCTCCGCTTTTGTCACTTTCTTCTATTCCTCAAGTTGGTGCGCCTTTGATTCCGTTCAATTTCTACGCAATTAACACGTCGCCACTATTTGTGCCTCAAAGGTTGCCATTTCTCACATAGATTCCTACCCCTCTCCTGGTTCTCTGGGGTTTAGTAGGTCCTCAACGACAGCAATACGAAGATTCTCGACACTCAGCTATGTGCCGCTTTCGAAACAGCAATCCGTTTAAACCTCATTTGGAATGGCCTGCTAATTGCTTTACCAAGCCGTTAAGTCGTGAATTTTTGCTCATTTCCCAAAATATTTTTCTGGATCTGGGATCAATTTGCCTATGAGCTATCCGGTACTTAGCATTCTAGAACTTGAGTGTTTGTTTTTTCAATGCTTGTTATCTGCTTGTGCTGTTCATCCCACCGTCTACTAGTTCAACGTTTCAAATTGTAGGTATTCTGCGGGTATGTAGTTAGGTTAACAGCTTTGCATGCCATTATTATTTCTACGATCTCTCCCTACGTGCAGCCAATTACCAGTGCCGAAACCAGTCAAGTATTTTGTTTATTTGAGAAAAAATATTGCAAAGATGTTATAAACATTCTGAAGATCCATTTTGGTGTACATTGCATGGATGACAAACATTTTCAACGAATAGTTCCCGTACGCAAATCAGACTATGTCTTTTATAGTGATTGAAAGCAGTGCGGGACATCAAAAACGCATAAATTCGACCGTGATTGTCATTTTATCGCTCGAATGTTGCGGAAGCCACTGAAAATTACGGCCCATGCCTACCATCGCGTGACGCACTCGGTTTCACATATGCTTCTGGACTAATCCTTCTTCAATTGCTGGATGCGGCTTACGCTTTTTCTGAGAATAAAACTCAAAAGTACCGGGGTAACAAAACAGGCGAATTAACTGCTAAACATAACGCCAAATTCTATGAAAATAAGCGTTGCTTACCTGTATTAGACTTTGAAGTGCAAATCCAGGAAATCGTAGCATATCCAGCTGCATAATTGCATAACTCATGCGATATAGAAGAAACTGGAATTAGATAGTAAATTCTGAAAATAAGAAAGCACATCGAGGCAGTACTGTTTATTAACCTGCCATTGATATTGAATAGGGTCCATTGGGAGACCTTCAGCGACTTCGGGTGTGATTCCTGCTAGGGGGGGGGGGGAGCTGTCAACTTAAAGTACAAATTATCGAGAGCTACTCATGGGGGAATTATTTCTTATAGATTTTTCTTTCACTTGAGCAATCAAAAAGTTACGACATAAGAGTAGTCTCTAGTACATCTTTGCTGGGGCAAAATATTGTTTTCCTTCAGTCTGTGAACGATTAATCACCAGTTCACGGAGGAATTACCTGAAATTAGCTTGGACAGTATCCGAATATTTGATGTGGGCTATAGAGCAGAAGTGAGAGTTTCTCTTCCTCTGCCGTGCGAGGTCTGCTCCTGCGAAATTTCCCCTTTTTGCCATATTTCAAATTAACAGCTCTTGTCACAAGGTTTCTTTTATTCTCCATGTAGTCACTTTTCGTTATACCTTCATTTGTTCGGTTGCTTCCACCTCGGGTCGTAACTAAGTAAAAAAAATTTTCTCCTGGAATCATACACAGCTTTTCAAGTTTCAAGTTCTAGACCTATAATAGCTCACTTTTCCTTGGAATTACATTATTCCGGAGCTTTATATTTTACGAGGGATTTACGTATGGGAAACCAGTTTCTAGGTTTTCCTAGTAACACCTCAAATAATTAAATCTCAGATCAGTCTTCTCTCCTTCTAATGTCGTGGTCACAAATTTCCTGCAGTGGAATTGGAAAAATTGTTTAGAAAAAAGTGAACAGATGAGAAAAAAAGGTCATGCGTATGGATAAATCCAACAAAAATATTGTAAGTCACAACCAAGAGAAAATTTTGCAGAAATTTTGAAGAGGACGTAGATAGTGACAAGTAATTTCTGAGTAATTGGGCTAAAGGTATGATAAATGTAGAGTAGGCAGCAATCAAACCAATAAAATTGACAGCTCTGCTAACAGACTAAATGTAAACGCCATCAAAGTCAATCAGGCTAACTTGTTTATTAGATATCTATACATTTTACGCATTCTCATATATTATCAGTCTTCTATTATCATCTGGGGCCTTTGCAATTACCCTGAATAAACGTGTTAGCACCGCACAAATCTACCTATCATTAACACGGGCCTCAGCACGTTTACCCTGGCTAATCTCAATGATGCGTCCACGCCCCGGACAGAACGCTTGGAGAAGAGTCCATGGTTTCATTGCTTCTGTCTGATTCTTGAATACATTGTTATCTGCCGTATATTCCAAACTGCTGTAATTCACTCAATTTCTTGACAAAAACAGGAAGTCAAAAACTCAGCAGGGGAGATTCTAATTTCAGTGGGCCAGCAATCAGTGTAGGGGCTTAATTTCTGCACGCAGTCTTGTTACATTACGTCGTGTGCGACTATTCATTTTCAATTAACCACCAATTATATAAACGCACAGCATGGACGCTAGCCTATTTCGGAGTGCACACGCATCGTCATCAGCATTGGCCAATTAATAGGGCAGATTGTTGAGCGTGAAAATTGCTTCGTGTTACGTTTAATAGCCAGGGGAGTTCCAATGACGATGATGATGACAAAGGCCAACACTCTACCGGGATTACTCTCGGATTTAAGGCTGATTCAGTGGGAAAATTGCAATTATTGAAATAATGAACGTTTTAAAGAATGCAGATGATGACGCCGTATGCTGATGTGTGTCATACGTAAGTATTATCAAAGCTTCCTGATATTATCCTTGAAAGCATAAGCGTAATAACCTTATCTATCAGTAGGTAAGGGATTTGTGAAAAGATGCTTTTTAGAAGAAAGAACCGCCTTAGCTTTTGTCTGAGAATCAAAAATCCACCATACTTCGTGGACACATCACGGATTACTCATTGCTGAAATGACAGCGATGACATGAGCTGGAAAAGAAAGAACTATTTTTAAGAATTGCTCAAGGTGTTCAAAGATAAAGACTTATTGTTCCATAAACTACACAACTCCTAACACATAAATACGAATCCTCAACGAATTCTGCAGCTATCGGTTTTCCTGTATTGTATACTGGAGAAGCCTCATAAGACCATGTAAATATAAAATATAAAAGGAAGTAGGGTAAATCCTTACAAATTCCTCTTTCCATTAGGCCACATTACTCTCATGCTCTTTGCCTTATTTTGATTGACGTAGTGCTAAGATCCTTTCGTAGCTTCCTTGGGAACTGTGAGCAGAGGGCGCCAAGGAGACTGCACATCCGGTCTAGTTCAAGACCCGAAATCGGTCAGTGCAAAAGTTCTGGGAACGCTGTTTGTGTTCTTCACGTTATACTTGCTAATTAATCACCTCATAATCTCAGGTTAGAGGGTTTTCACCTCCTCCTCATATGCAGGCTACTGGAACTCTCTATTTAAATATCTTACAGTGGGAGAAATAGATCTTCTTATTCCCTATCCTTTTTGAAGGACTTGAAATTGAATAATCTTGATGCGGTTCTTCCATTTCTATTGCATGTACAATGTGCTACATTCGTGTGTTTCAAAAAGTTCCACCGAGCTACTATCATTTCCAAGTCAATCCCAGAATCACTGTCCAATCCGAGTGCATTCTGGGAATCCGTCTTATTGAAGGTGGGCCGAAGTTCGCACAGGCATAATCTTCTCCAATGAATGTACTTACTATTTTATGTGGTGAGTGAAGATGGATGCATAACCAGTGTTTGCGCAACATAATTGCATTCCTTATGTTGTTGGACGTGAAGAAGCGTGGCAGTACTTACCTCATTCAAGAAAGGGTTCAAAACACGCCTATTACTCAAAGTCATTGGAATTGACAGTACTTTTCATTACTATGTGTTCGGCCTAAGCCCTAAAGAACAAACAGCTCAAATCCTGTGATTTGGAGAGTGGCGGCCTAGTTTTGCGCCTGCACAAACTGTTATACTTATATGAATCATTAAAATTTATGAATACGACCCAGCTACTTTGTAGAAGTCAATATCAATGACCAATCACCTCGATTCCTTAAAAAATGTCAGTGATAAAGAAATATAGTCTCTAAACCATGCTTGACTTAAAAATTGGGACCTCAAAGTAGCAGTGTTTTCATCATATATGTGGTCTACCAATAATTCATTTCACTCTATTCCATTTCATTCTCATCCCTTAACGTGGTGGACTTCAATAAAAAGCAAGAATGACAACAAACGGCAAAATCATATGACTAGAAGTGAGAAAATACATTAAAAACTGCACAAGAAGCGAATGCTTTTGGATACCCAACTTGAATTGACAATTTTTAAAGAATTCATAACTTTTTAATTCAATTAACGTAATATTCAATTAACGTAATTCATAACTTTGACTATCCACTCATTAGCTTCAAGAAAGTATTCAGTAATATTTAAAAGTTTTATCTCACACACAGATAACAATAAGGCTTGTTTCACATCATCTACACCGTGGCTTAGATAGCCAATTAGAAGTACTCCATCAACACTTCACTTCTGATAATGATGCATGGATAGGAGTAGCTTGTCTTTTTTTTGTTGGTAACAATGACTGACACCAGTTAGAAAGTCAAGAAAATCCGTAGATCGTGCACCAGTTCGCATGGAATTGTTTGAATAAAAAATGTCTACAAAGTCTGCACAATGTGGTTCACACACTAAAAGGAAGTTTTCTGATATTCCTCGCCTGGATAGCCATCTGGACTCGTTTTGATCTCATCCCCATGTGTTCACTATAACATCCGAAGCCCATCGCGCTCAAAACGTGGGAACAGCACCTCGAACGTCAACGACATCGATTCCAATGATGTCTTTATGAGTTTTTGGCCATTCACTTGCTTCAAAAGCATGCTAGGGAACAGTAAAACCACAATAGTCGGTGTGTAATATCACATATCGTCCTGCTTCCAGCTGCTACCGTATGCTGAACAACTTGTGCATTTTGCACATTATCGTCAATGGTGTGCGAGGTGGTGCTTTCGTTGTGGTGTGGTTTTATGGCTGCCGACAGTTGTCGACAATGAGCACGGGTGTTTGTATATCGGATCCGGCGACGCGATGCTGTTCCCCATTTGTCTCCATTTGTCAGTGATGGAAACGATGCGGCGGCACGGTGTCTGGATGACCTTCGTGGATGGCCAAGGATTGGGTGGTCCTTCTGAGAGCGGAAAGGTGGGTGCAACGAGTGCATGGGAAGAATAAGGTCTGGGACGTTTCAATCAGAGTATCACTTGGGGAATGCTATAACATCTCACCTTGATTAGAGGGTTGGGGAAAAGTTACTAATTCCAGAGTGGGCCTGAACCCTCCTTTTTGTTCCTCCCACATTTTCAAGAAATTCCTTCCTGCCTTTTTCTCGCCCATGTCGCTGCTCCTCATCCCACGCCATTTTTTCACCTCAAGGAAAGTGAAGCCACTCAATCTGCATTACATTGTGCCCGACGAGGTTGTAAGTGATGATGGACAAATGAGAGCGGCAATTACATAGCGGTGGCGCTCACACATCAAAGAGAAGTACATTTGTCAACCGCGACATGCGCGCCTGTTCACAACGAACAAGTGATCGCCGCGAAATGAGGTGAATCGTCCCGCCCGAGGGACTGTGGCCCGTTGAAATTCGAGTACTGTGAATTCGCTGTTTGGATAAGACACTTTGGCGCCATTGGAAATACCGAGAAACCGAGCTGATCCGAGGGGCTTTGTCTCAGACCCGCCTGTCAGTTACTTTCGAGCCAAATCTCCTCGCGGATGACAGTGATTTCCTGCCAAGTTGCATATTCACCCCTTGCCCGCTTGAGAAGTTAACTCTTGTCATGGTCATAATAGAAATACTGTTGTCACGTCCCCCATTAGGGATTACGCTTCAAATATTTCCATTTATAGTTTAAAAATGCTTTTGTCAAGCGATCAGTTGATTTTTCCCGTTGAGGCAGTCAGTCGTTTTCGTAATGGACCACATCATCAAACTACAACTACTTTCCAAGTGCACAGAAGGGCCACAAAACTATTATATGGGAATTCTCAGTCTAATGTTTTAAATTTTCTGGTCGCCACAGCACTACAGAAATTCATACGGCTTCCTTAAAGGGTTGCAGCTTGCTCAAAAATGAAAAAAAAGACCATTTCCTCAAGGAAAACTGTGATATGCCACACCAGGAACGCCGCTGCAAAAAAAAAAAAAACGTCACTGGAAAAGCAACACAATTGAGACAATTTTACAGTCCAGTTCTGAATCAGAAGGCAGATTACAACTTTTCCATGCTACAGGTGAGATGTCTTGGATGTCACGCATTCAAGGATGTTCTACGCGATAATTTCATTAATTTATTCATCATATCATAAGGTGAGCTACAAACAGTCATAGGAGAGCAGATAAACAAACTTAAAATTGGAAGAGAAAGTCGATCGAATAACTACTCAATATCCAGTATGAAATACGAAGAATTCAGCTGAAGAAAAATGTTAACAAAATTTCAAGGATACAGTTGGTAAAAAAAAGTTTGAAACTGTTATACAACTGGACCGTCCTCGTCATGTCTTAGACCCATCCAAGTCTCTGTTTTGCAGTTCGAACAATTTGTTTAGCATCTGACCTGCAGCCAGGAACTGAGGAGTGGTAAAGCTAGGTTTAATCCACTGCAAAATTGTGCAGTTAATCGACCTCTTAACTGACAATATCATGAGCTCAAGATACCAAGAGTCTTATGAGTAGATAATACTTTTGCTATTTCCCTCTACTGCTACAGGCTCACCTGCCTCTACTAGACCGTACCACCAGAAGCATTTGTCGTGTTTGTTGTTGCAGGAGCAGAAAGTTTCCTGATCGGTACAGCTCTCAGAAACAGATCAAAACCAATATAAGGAAAAAAACGACAGAAATGATACAAGGTAATTAAAAATTCAATGTTATCAGGTTATACTGGGATGAGTATCGTATCTTAAAAAGTTAGATTTCGTCGCTAATCTTGCTTCTTGTTTATTATTTATTACGTTGGTGCAGAAGAAATGACGGGTTTTATATTATTTTTAATAGTTCTATAACGTTAATGAACGAAAATATAGGAAGATGGTGCAACCCTTTTTAATTAACAGGGACCACTGCTTATCGTATAAGCAGGTCCCTGACGCTCTGCGCTCAGAGACCGAGGAACTGCGAAGCAAAAAATGACGAAAACTACATTCCTATACCGTCATACTTGGTGAGATTCCTTCTCTCACAAAAGTTCTCTAGCTGGGGAAGGTGGTAACCATACGGCAGTATTCCTAGAGACTACAATGGTTACTAAACCATCTACTCTTAAAATATCGAAATTTGAGCCAACATCCTTCCCGTCGCAAATTTTGGCCAACCCGCGCAGGGCAGAAAATTGGTCTTCTAGTATCTCGAGCGTCTTCTTAGAAGACTCTACGACTTCTAGAAGCCAATAACAGGAGTTAGGCAAACAACAGGCAAATAACAGTTATTGTTGAGGGTATTATTCCAAAAAAGCGAGTAGATCACCTATCAGGAATCCTAGAAATGACAAGAAAGATGCTCTAAAAAGTGCATATGTACGTTTCTTCAACAGCGAAGTAGATCTCAGAGCTGCATAAGAGCTCAAATATGGAAAATGTAGTAGCTTCCTACCAAATACAGCTAAGATGTTTGACCCGTATTGCTTCTGGGGTTACAGGAAAGGCCCCGTAATCCAAAAAAACTGAAACGCGGTGTCCGGGAACTTTCAACTACTTCGCGTCTACTAACTGCAACGATGACCTTTTATACCTACATCACAAAAGAGCTTACTTTGCAGAAAGATTGATACCATATTCAGATATTATAATTCTCCCAAACAAGGTTTTAAATAAAGTGCGCATTTGCACTAAACTGATATTTACCTACTCTCATCCACAAAATTTCAACAAATAGAGACAAAAACTGGGCTGGGATTCATGAGACGATAACCAAACAAACCTAGGGTGGCTAGCATGGTTGGTTATCGTGTTGAGTACATAGTGGTAAGAGACGCAGACGGCAAAAGTTGGTTTGCTAGCCTGGGTTTGCTTGGTTATCCTTTCATGAAACCCAGCCCTGAAGATTTTGCTTTGAACCCCATTGCTCTGCAGGAGATTCACGAACAGAATGTATTAAAAACGCAGAAGTGGTGGTTCCAAATAAGGATGCTCATCACATGGGGACCTGAGTGAAAGTAAAAAGGGCACGGAGCCCATCGTGATTAAAAAATTTGTGTTTCTTATTCTGGAACCATATCTTACGATCTTGAAATTTATATACGTATGACACGTCCCAACCGAAAGCAACTGACCTGTCATTTACACGATCTTTCGACCACAGTTTCAACCGAATCGAATATCCGTCTATCCAAGTAAACATTCAGGGCGGCACTAATTCCAGTAATTTCAGAGGAAAAAAATGTGGGAATAGGATTGAAAATGTAAACATAAAGTTCCTAATTTCAACTTTGAACTTGCGTTACACCATCAGTAAAGGAGTTAAATAAAGCTTGAAGTAGTTCACAAAAATTTGCTGAACTAAGCCGAAAAAGGGTATCTGAAAGTGAATACACTGTCAAAAATACAAAAGTTGAACAATGGAGGTTTATATGAGTGAGAAGTATGTTTAACTGAATAATATCGATATAATTGAAGAAACGACTGCACAGAGTTATGTACCGGGTGTTGAGTGAAACAAAAACATGGCTGCCCTCACATTCAAAGACAGCTTTATCGACTTCCTTGATCTACTCCACCAGCATAACTCGTCCGCCTTGCTATGATGCAGCAAGTTGGTAGCATCCGAAAACCATTTAACGTAACTATTGACAAAATTGACCACATTATCCATGTTCCTCATCGTCGGAAACCCTGAACGCGCTAAAATCTGAGTGACAATTTTTTTCGTTGGTGCTGCCTTCAAGGAATGGTAGCAGACGTGCTTGAGGCATCGTCTGCTATTCTGCCCAGTCCATCTCCCATATTACGAGAGTCAGCTCTACTGCTCACGCACATACGGCAGAATGCCTTTGAACACTATTGCATTTCTAGCTCCAAAATCACGAGAAATGAAGTTGACACGATTCCTACTCAGATCTCTCCAAGGGAGCATAAACCTGGGAAAATCATGCAAGTTGAATTTGTTTTCATCCGGAAACGCTGCCTAATTAAGCTCTTTCTGATACATTCTGTCAATGTGCCACACCGGTAATATTGACCCAAGTTCTGTTAGGTTCCCCACAGTGGAATTCAGTAGCGCCATCATAAATGGGTCTATATGTTTAGAGGTTGTCTTCACTGCTTCCACAACAATGTTGCTACGACTCCCCATAACAGTCCAGACCGCTGACTTAAAATTAGGAAGCTATATATCTGACAGAAACTAATTTACGGGCTGCATGGAACAGGTTCGGCGTTCATCATGACCTGAGGCCGTGCAAAGAAGTCCAAAGCTCGCAAAAGATCCGGAGAAAACTCGGAAATTGTCGTACCTCCTTGTTCACATCAATAAAGCGTTCTTCAGATCTACCTCACAATGCATCGGACGCTGAGGGGTCCCTTCCAGGAAGCTTTGACCCTGGTTTCTTCATCAGAAGACAGCACACATCCACGAAAGATTGTTGAAAATGTATCTTTGCTCCATACTCATCCTCCACGTCACCTTCTGTGTACCACGCAGCTGTACAGAATCTGTCATTACTGTTCATAGATTGTTTGATTTCTCAAAGTGATCCTTTAATTATGAAACGTATCAAAAGTGACAAATATTCATGGAAACAGGGGGTGTGAGTCATTAAAACGAAGTTCTAGGTGCGATGGTTTTCAAGAGTGAATCCGTCACACACAGCAGAAAACTCCCTCATTGGGAATGATCTCATGCCTGAAACGCACTGTACTGAACTGCGAATTTCTTGCTTCTAACCCAAGCAGAAGAAAGAACAACGCCAAAGAACAATTCGCCGTTGGATATTTAGAAGAGGAACGAAAAAAGCGGTTATGAAACAGTACAAAAAAGAAGCCCCATACGTCCTCTATTTCTGGCCTATAGTGAGTTTAGGGAGTTTTTCAGACAATTGCTATGTATTAGGTTGGTGCATAACTAATGCGGCTTTTTTAGCGACATTTTTTCTTAACAAAAATTAAGGTTTTGCAAATGGTTTTTTTATGAAGACAATCCCCTTTTTCACTTATTAAAGGTACTATCGAAAACCGCATCAACATCCGCTATAATATGCTCTATCACACCGTGGAAAGTTCGACTGCAGCACTCTTATTCCGCGATCTCAGCGAGCCCTTCAAATATGGACCAATCAGCAAGGCTAAGTTGAAGGAGTGTTCATATTCATAAGGTACGAGCTTCACAGATGAAGAAATGGTCTTCAAATTGTAAGCATCAGGAATTTTGGGCAGCCTGGAAGAGGTCGAGATCCTGACAACGGGACTGCTGTCTGAACTCTTCAATATGGTCCATTGGACCATGGTTCTTCCTCTCGAAAGGCTCAGGAATGCATGGAGATTGGCTAAATGAGTCCGTACGAACTTTAAGACAGGAACAATGGTTTTTTTTTCGCTTCTAAATTACCACATCTGCCATTGTCTTTGTAATGATTCTTCACTTTTAATAGATAGATGGAAAAAGTGAAGAATCATTAGAAGGCAGTGGCACATGCGGTTGTGAACGATCAAAAATGCCTGGTATAGATTGAAAACGAAGGCATCTTATTGCATGATCCTTCCACTAATGGTCACTTCTGTTTGGATTGACTATAATAATGCGCGATTCAAAATTCCTCTGTGAACCTCTCGTATTATCAAAAAGCTCAATCACCAGAGTTAGGATTACACTTTCCAGTGTAGCAAAATGGTGTGATATCCACGGAACGCTCAGCACTTCCCATAAAATACTACCAATGGGTGTTTGCGAACGGTTGTTGTTTCTAGTTACACATGAAGAGCTCCCACTTCAAATTTCTTTAATAATGGAGAGAAAAACATCATAATCGAAATTTTGAACCACCAAGTCCAATGTTTGTGTGAGAAATTGCTCAAAGTTAAGAGAAATTGCTAAAGGGAATGGTAATGACTTCAACACTACTTCATACATTTCTTGGCTAGCCGTGTGCAACGTTATCTTCGAAACAATACTCGTGGAATGGAATTCGACGAATTTGTGATTTTAAGGGCTTTGTTCCATAAGTATTAGGTTGGCGCATAATTAATGCGGCTTTTTTCGCGACTTCTCGATAAACATTGAAGCCTTCCAAATGGTTTTTTTTTTCAAGAAAACAATCTCCTCTTTCCACTTATTAAAGGTGCTATCGAAAACCGCATTCATATCCGCAATAATATTCTTTATCACTTCGTGAAAAGTTGGAATGCAGCGCAGTCATTCCGCGATTTCAGCGAGCCTATCAAAGATGGACCAATCAGCTAGGATAAGTTTAAATGTTGTTCATATTCATAAGGTACGGGCTTCAGAGATGAACGAAGAAGAGGTTGGCCATCAAATTCCCAGCACCAGAAATTCAGGGCAGCCTGGAAGGGGACGAAAGCTTGACAAGGAGAATGCTGTTCGAACTCTTCCATATGGTCCACTCGACCATGAAAATTCTTTTCAAAATGCTCAGAACAGCATGGAGATTAGCCAAATGGGCCCGCACGAATCTAAGACAAAAATAATGTTCGAAATTCCACCGATTTTCTGTAGCAAAACATTTCTGAGGAATCTCGTCAATCGAACCTTCTTCCTTCCACGGCTGCCAGGCGTTCCTGGTCGTCGAAATCTGATCGTAGAGCTCCTCCTTCTTCATTTGTAGGATCGTACCTTCCCACTTGAACTATTTAAACGCTTTTCGACTTGGCTGTGCTCATTTTTCTTCGAGCAAAATTTCGTTGAGATCGCGGAATGACTGTACTGCATTCAAAGCTTTCCGGAAATGGTAGAGCATGAGAGGTAAATGTGGATGCGATTTTCGATAGCATCGTTACTGAGCGAAAGAAGAGGATTATTCATGTGAAAAAATAGTCCAAAGAACATTAATTTTCAACGAGAAAAGGAGTCTCGAAAAAAGCCACATTAATTATGCACCAACCTAATAATTACATTCCTAAGGTAGTACCGCATAGTAAATTTCAAATCTCAGAACGTTCGCAAGATCATGCGCGTTGAATGGTATTATGGAGGTGTGCGAAATTCGATTGAATCCTTCAAAAGCGCCCATGCAAAATCAGCGGTAACTTATGTTACAACCTAATAATTTACTCAGACTCCGTTCATATGCTAGCTCACCTTTCGCCGGAGATGGACATTTTACGTGTTTGAGAATCGACTGCACAAAATTTATTCTACCGCCTCATTTGTAATGTATATTATAATATTTATGAGATATATTGTGTGTTCACAACACAAACAAATGACTAAACTTATCTGAACGCCGTGGACAGAGCCATATTTTTCGCATTCCTGTGAACTCATTGGACAACAAAAAGGAAGTAAGCAGAGGCGTTCAGGAATTCAAACCTAGCGTAAAGAGTGGAGCCCTATCTGTCACTCAAAGTGTTCAAGGCGATTCTGAAAAACTTCCTTAGAAGAAGCAGAGTACAGACAGTTCAAGAAAAGATGGACTAATAAATATCCGGGAGTCTTGAAAAGCTTCATGTTCATTTCATTACTTATCTTACAAAGTTAAAAAGATGAAGCTCGTACAGCTGCAATGAATCCCTGTAAAACATACTGTGAAAGAGCTTTGGTTCTGTGATAAGGCATTTCAATAAGAAGCTTAAAGACAGTGTGTCACTTCGTTTTCGTGTTCGAGTTATTGGCTGATTCTGGACCATCTCGACACACTGATTCCAGTGGTATACATAAAATGTGTGTCTTTAAACCCGCTTTTAAAACGTCTTTAAGAACGGGACTTGGAACAATTTCTTGAGCCGAGTGGACCTAAGCCTTTGATCATATCGATCAGACTTGTTTACACGTGTAGTCAACGCTGTAGCTGTGGCGGGCAGCCAGCACAGTCACGGACCGCTCCGCCCAAGTGGTCCGTGAACTGCACTTTCTGACCCTCCAAAAAGGGTGGTTTTTGTTACTCTTATGAACTCTGACGTACATCGTTGGAATCAGCGTAAAGAGCAGGTCTAGAGTCTGTTGATATCCACAGCCCACGAAACGAGGTGACACGCTGCCTTTAAAGGCAGCGGACCAACTCGTTTCGCATGTTGAAGATATCAGCAGATTCTTGATGTCCTCGGCACAATGATTCCAGTAATGTGCATTAAATGTCACAGGAGTGACGAAAACCCCTTTTTTGATAGGGTCAAAGTACCCGCATTCTGAGCAACGGCGGAGTTCGCTCCAAGCTGTGATGGCTGTACGCCAAACCAGCCCCGTCGGATGAACACGTTTCTGCCTGTCGGATCGATAAGATCAGCGGTGATGCACGCTTCGCCCGTCAATTTGCTCCAACAAATTGTTACAAGCCCGGTCCCGAAAAACGGGTTCAGGGGCGGGGTCGTCGCGTTTCTTACCCAGACAGCCGGGTAATTAGAGGTGCGAGCCAAGTGTGAGTGCCATTGGCAATCACCGGTACTGTATCCGACTTATTGATCTCACACTAGTCCCATCCCTTGTCCGTCTCCTTACCGCGCAATCGCCGCAACGCTTACGGAAGCTCTATGCGCAAACTTTTCGCAAAAAAAAAGAAATTTAGAGTACGGTGCCACAGAAGCAAAGGAGGATGTTTCGTTGCTGTTTTAACACGTTCGATTGAATTTGAAAACTTGTACTTCTTTTTAGGAGTTTAGAATGAATTTGAAAACTTGTTTTTTTTTTTTCAAAGTTCAGAACTACAGAGTTTTTTTCTGAGGAAAAGTGCCTATTATTGCTTTGGTCAACGCTTAACTGCAGGCTAGCTACTTTTACAACTTTTTAGTTACTTTTTTTGGATTTCAGTTATGCCTCTATGCAAAATGTTCGGTGACCCACGCAGGCTCATTAATGCATCTGAGGTGCGAAAACCATCCCGGAGGTATAATTAGTACCTCTGGGGCTAGCCGTAGGGAAAATACAGGATGGAAATATATCGATGGAGGTATCATTATGCCACCAAAGTGTGTTAACACAAATATTGATCCGAAAAAAAGGTTTATTCAAGACTTCCAAAGGTAAAGCTAGGATGTTACAAGCTTCATAGGAGTTGAAAATCAATTTTCATGGGAGTTTGTTCGCATTCAAGCAGGATTATTAACTGGCAAGGTAATTCTTTCTTAAATCTTGAAATGAGTGATTCGGTGGTCAGTGATTGAAAATTACTGGCTTACTTGATGTCAATTTGGCATTAAACCTCAACAAGCTTTCCTGATATCCTAGCTCAATTTTTCTTTTATAGATGGAAATCAACTATGCGCCATGCGATATTTTCTGTCAAGAATAGGTGTGTTTGGCGGTGTTCAGACTCATGACGCTCACAGTTTAGATGAAGTAGGATGAACCAGGTACTAGCAGGTGGGCCTCCTCTTACTTTGTTCAGTTCATTCCACTTAATTCTAACAAAATTTTCTTGTTTTTGCGGAAATAGAGTATGACTTTTTGCTTTTGTACTGTGTTACATATTCTACTAAACTTTGAAAGGTCCTTTCCAGCTGATTTCGGTAATGCTTAAGTTCCGCTTTCTGTTGACGCAGCGTTTACTTCGATTTGAGAAGAAAAAGTGAGCTAAGGTGTCAGATGTGCTCAGTGGAGTTTACTCTTTAATTGACCACAAGTAGGCCTGGTGCGTGAGTACTACAATACCACACCTCTCAGGTTTCATTACAGTACTTTTCTCGATGAAAACTCATTCAGAAAATGAAAGATTTTTGGCACATTCTCCATTGTTCTTGGATTAGCTTTATGAACCAAATATAAATTTTCCCCGCTTTCCTGGACCCATTTTAACGCTCTTGTGCAATCCGTCACGTTTCCCGCATCGCGAACGCCGCGCGCGGCAAGATACAAAGTAGGCTGGGCAGGAGGCTGGGCTTAGTGAGATGCCGAATCGGTTGACCTTCCCCGGGCAATGCTATGAAGGGTCATCCAGCTGCCTGGGTAAGAAACGCGGCGAAGCCTCAGAGGCCACTTTGGGATATTTCTTGTATATCGCCGGAATCAGTGAATCGGGGGAGGGGGTTCGGAATATGCTAACAACTCAAACACGTGTACGAGATGGGCCTCAGCATTTAAGGCAACACCCTGGACTCCAATTGGAAGTGCCAAAAGAGACAAACACCTTCATCGTAACGTAAAGGTAAATGGACACAAAAAAAGATGATTTACCTGCGTAAAAGTGAAGAAGTGAACTTCCACATCTGATTTTTTCCCATTTAAATGAATCCAAAACAAGGGAAGCTTCTCTTAAAATCTCCATCACTACAACCAGATCTCAGGTCAGGTCGAAGTTTTTTTAGTAATAGAATCTGCTCTAGGTTCAATATGCGTAGTTTTACGTGCTAATGTTTCTCCTATTAAGCTATCTTTTTCGGAAGCTTGTTCCACAGTATGTTAACTCATTTTACCCTTTTACTGTGATATTTATGGGTTTCACTTTATTTAGGCATATCTAATAAAGAAAGAAACAAACAAAGAAAGAACAGCAGTCATAAACCCAACGATCTTCTGCGTTGTGACGATGCGCCAGCTTACACAACCTCGGTCGTTAGCAGAAGCGCCCGTGAGCGACGTAAGGAATGTCAAGGCTAGCACGATTAGACGCATAAAAAACTGAACGCAATTTCGTGGATTCTTCACATTTTTCGCGACATTTTACCACTGGATGCGAGCTCTATATATGTCCTCGATAACTCGAAATTCTGCAGAATCTCACACGCAAAGATTTGGGCGAGTGCTTCTTTTGAGGCCCGGGATTCTGTTACCTCATAATTGCCCAGCCTTTGCAAATCTTCCAACTAGTTTGGACGCGATGATTGAAATTCCCATTGGCACAGTACATTCACAGAGGCAGTAAATGTGACGTCATCGCTCACGCCACTAATTGCATACCAGTCTTTCGGGCGTTGTGTACCTATTCGGGTACTTTTTTCAGGACCCTAACAAGAACCGGTACAACGGGACTAGTAATAGCCGCATAGAGGATGATCCCTCGTATAGTTCATGCGTATCATAATCGGTCGGGATTCCGGTGCATGAGTCATCTGGCCAACACCTGCTGCCTCAAATATCTCAACTTTCACGACCTCGCTATCACCAGCACGTCCCATCTCGACCAAACGATTATGCTGTAAAGGTGAAGGTGTTAGTTCAACAAGGAGCTGCATGTTTGTGCAAGACTGCTAGTCACTCTGTAAATACTTGATCTTCACTATATTCTCACATGACATTATTGACTAACTTTGCATTACTGCTATCAATCGTTGTATGCTCTATTTGCAAGAGTGTTAGTTTGGCCAGTTTTCTGAATGCTGTTAGCCTTCGTGCCGAAAATCTAACCATATCATTGTCCGATGTTGAACTGCGAGGTGGAATTTTGTCATTTAATGGAGTTAGATTAGAAGGAAATGGAGTTCACTACAATGGAGCTAAGCGCCCAGGTACGCATAAAGTCTTTCACTTTCAAAACTTCAAAAATGCAACTTCAAAGACCTCCTCACTCCAAAATTCCTTTGCTGTTTTTTCATGACAACATTGTGAGGCAAATCGGATTACATTCCATTGCAAATGGAGTGTTTTATTTGGTCATAGAATCAAACTAACGTAAAAAAGCAGCCCGTACCCCATTCATATCTGCTCTGAACGTCAGACTTGTTCAAGAAGAATGAGCTAGATTCTCAAAATTATTGACTTCTTTTTTCATCTTTGAGGACGGTCTAAAGACGTTCTGTTGATACTAGAAACCATCTGTACCGTACCCATACAATCTCTAGTGTTTGTCACTGCAAAGTTGTTGTTCCAATAAGACGGCATCCAGTAAAGCCCGCTGGGTAAATGTTGGAGAGCGCACTCCGAATGACGTCAAATATCCATTTTGCAACTATGATTTCAAACGAATTTAAAGCAGTAAAAGCAACTCGTTCCAGGCTAAAAAGAATTAATTCGTTACAGTATTTCGATGCCTAAAACGATGTGGCTTTACATGGATGTAAAAGCTGTGATGCTCTCCACTGACATTTTCAGAAGGTGATGAAAGGGGCTGTATAACTGACTGGCTGCGATTGTTTGATCATTGCAAATGTTAGGATTTTGCTGCTTGGGAAGAGTCACACGAAATTCTACCTCAATAACGGCGCATTCCAGCTCAACCACCCCGAAAGTGCGGTGGATGTTTGGATTTGCGATACAGATGCTTCATTAACTTTTCACGCGAAGGAAACAAATCCATTCACATCAGAGACCGGTTCTTTTTGTATGAGTAATTAGCCATACTTATATCATTCTTACCATCAGTCCTTGCTCTTTCGTAGAAGAATGCAAAAAAAATTCAGATAGTCTGCAAAAGTTCCACAGAGTCCGAGCAGAATTGAGTTTGTCGAGGTGATGTTTGCGAAATTTTGCCGAAGTAATATGAGCCTCAACAACAAGCCATGGTTTAAGCATTGCTGATCTTTAAACGAGGAACAACTGAAGGAATTGCTGAGCTATTGTTCTCATCAGCTATTTTTCTAGTAGTGAAAAGTGCTGGAGCTGAGCTAAATTTACACATTAGCTAAAAACGCCGTCCGCTAGAAGGGTGCAGAACTTTTCGAATAGTCCGTTGCAAAAAAAAATGGGAAAGCGAAAATTGAAATATTACTGAAAACATGCTTTTTCTCCTACATTGGTGCAAAACTACTAAAGATGTTGCAGAAACACAGCGTGACCAAGGAAATCGTGTTGTTCATTATCCGGAACTCGCCAACTCAGTAGACCGCACAATCGACCCTTGCCAGGACTTCTATTCGTTCGTATGTAATGGCTGGATAAGATCTCATCCTATTCCTCAGAAGCATTACCAATACACTCAAACCGAGCTTCTGAAAGAAAGACTCAATAAACAGATGAAAGGTAAGGCCTACTAGAAGAGCTATTGAAGTTTTGTTGTTATTCAGAGCTAGGACTATTTCGTTTCTCACCCATCGGACTTCCATAAATGGATCTTCCTTCCTCACCTCTTCAAATTCTTTTCTATCCATTTTCCGTGAATGCCTCCACAACAAGCACCCCAAAAACCGTTTTTCTAGCACAACACTAAAGTTCACATGACCTCAGTGAGACGACGAAAAAGAAATTCTTAGAAACGCAAAAGTATTGCTCGTTTTTACGCAAGGCTGTGAAAACAGCACAACTGCTGTAATCAACAGTATTTGTCATGTCATACCTGTATCGAGATGTTTTATGTAGTCATGAAATTGAAACAACAAATATATCGAAAACAGTTGGTTTTCCTGATTTCCTAGCATGTGAAGAATCTGATCGCTGTTATCACGACGGTACACCATGCTTTCAAAACTATGTCTTCTCACCCGAGTTAAGTTATACCCGATTGTAAGGTGTGTCTATTATACTTGCAACCGAATCGAATAAATATTCGGTCCTTCGAATAAATTATTCGAATCGAATTATTCGAATATTCGAAATTTTCCCTTTTCGAATATATTCGAAATTCGAATATTTGAAATTTCCGTTTTTCGAATATATTCGATATTCGAATATTCAAGAGTCTATTTTCGAACATATTCGATTATTCGAATATTCGAAATTTTTCCAAAGATGTGGAAGTGTAGTGTCTATGCTTTCTGACGATCCAGGAATATAGTGAATTATTACCATTGCTCTGTTGCATAGAGGCCTAGCCATTTGTTGCTGATCAAAATCATTTCATATCTTAAGCGGTATAGAAAGGCACGGTTTTTGCTTTTCTACCACAAATCTGTGGCGGAAAAGTTTCAATAGGTGTTGTGGTGTTTCCTATTTAACTACCATATTTCCAAGCCTGTTCTGAATAAGTTAAACATTGATGCTGTCGATTTCATCACGGTAGTCACTTGGTATTTGGTGCTACACAGAATCTTCGTTGTGCTAGCATCGTGACTCGTGCAGCTAAGGCATTTGCCAAACCTTTCCCTTGGTTAGCTCAAAGTACTCGAGGCCCATAGTTCTAATGACAATAAGCTCAAACAGAAAAAAAAGCTAGATTGAAATAGAGCGAATAACATAACAAGATGAATGTGGAAAACTGTGAAGTTGTAAAGGAATGAAAATTTGGTTGTCAACAAACTGATTCAAAGTAGACGCACGCACAGATATGAGTGTACTGTATTTTGAGCTAAAGGAAGCTGTTACCATGATTCTAACATATAAAGGTCTTTCTCGCCCTCTAGTACCAACTCGTCCGCCATTCAAACGAAATTACACTGTGTTGGAATAGCCATTTCTAGAACCCTGGCAACGTTTTGCTTCTACGCGATCCAGCGCAGCAACATGTATTAGGTCGTCAAAGATGATTACATGAGATACGTTCCCCATCTGTGTTGCGGCGGCTGCGAGGGGCTAGAGCATAGACAGGGGGGTGGTGGGTCGAGGCAGTACAGGGACCCGTATGTAATCAGAGACGCAGAGAGCGAGAGGACTCGCGGTGCGCGGCGGGCTCTGGTCGTGTTTGGGGAACGTATCTCGTGCAACCGTCAAAGATGATCCCGCGTCTTCTTTTATTTCCTTGTATTCCCTACCTCTGCTGGAAATCGGCTAAGTATTTCCGGTCATTTACGTGCATTCTTCTTCCCACACTAGATAAAAGACCCAATCTCATTCCTGCTAGGGAAAAACAATCCTAGCTAAATCTAAAGCTTTGGAAATAGGACTAACAGCCGTCAGAAAAAAAACCCGCTTCCAGCATCTGCTTTATTGTTCCTTTCACCGGGATCAAAAAGCGAGTGACGGGACCAGAGTTCGCCACAAGCTAAGCTTGAGCAGAAAAAATTACGAAGTCCCCTTTGACCTAGCCAAGAATCTACGAGGCCCCGACTGTAAACAAATTAAAACAAGTTTTTGCAAAGAATATTTGGTTTCGTGTTTTCAATGCACATCGACATGTCCACACGAGTTAGCAAGTGTTAACAAGTGCACTGGCAGTGGAGCACGTTAACACGTTGGCACCGTCATATAAATTTTGAATTTCCAGCTAAAATTTGAGAAGGGATGGAGGTTTTGGAGGTTTCTGCCATTATTTTGGTAAAGCAATATTTCTTGAATACAGCAGTGCGAATAAAACTGGAAATAATTGCTTTAGGAAGAAGTTATTTGAAGAAATTGTGTCCAAGTAGTGTTGAAGACCGTTTCTTAGCTATGTTTTCCGCTGTAACTGAATAAATGAGACAATTTTATTATTCTCTGGAACGAGCAACCTCCCGCTACCTAACCGTGCCAGTACAATTGGAAATATTTGATTTTAGCGAGAGTTGTTAGACGGAAATTTGCTGGACCGGTGCTGAACCCTAAATTTTAGGGTAGATTTAAGGTTCAGAGAATTCCTGAGCAATATCTCCCTTCAAAATAAAATAATTCCAATTTCCTCTGGCAATTGGCAATAGAGTCGCACTCGCAATCTCACCACAAAGTTTGAACAGGATCCATTATCGACGGTGCTGTGGGTACTGCGAGGTACTTTTTCACCTATGGCTCCCATCAAAATCAATTGAATCCAATTCTTTTCTTGGATTTGGATAAAGCATTGCCAGATGCAGTTACGTGCCCATTTCCAGCCGGATCCGTGCAGAATCGATTCTTTTACGAGTGCTGACAGTAGTGCTGTAGGCAGAATTTTCGCAGGTTAACCGGTCAAATTCGTTTCAAAATCAAACAATTCCAATTTCCTTTGGTAATTGGTGGTCGAGTCATACTCGTAATCTTAGTACAAAATTCCGTTCAATCCGTTCCGTTCAATACCAACAGTGCTGTGAGTACTGCAAGGTACTTTTTCAAGTGTAACTCCTATCAGAATCAATTGAATCAGATTATCTTTCAGAGTTAGATAGTACATTGCCATTCGGAGTCATGTGCCTGTTTCCAGAAGTATCCGTGCAGAACCTGTCTCTTTGTAAGCGCTGGAAGCAGTGCTTTTGGCAGAATTTTCGCATGATAACCCCACAAACTCTTGCCAAAATGAATTGATTCCAATTTCCTACGACATTAAGAGTAGGAGTAGTATTCGTAATGTTGCTGTGAAATTTGAGCAGGATCCGTTCAGTGCCAATGATGCTGTGGGTACTGCTGGGTACTTTTTCAAGTGTAATTTCTAAAACAAATATTAGTTTTACTCTTATTTCGGTCGGAATTAATATAACTAATGAGAGAAAAGTTCTTAGATCCAATCTTCCTTCTTTGTTCTTATTTCCAATTAAGTGGATGATTACTCAACCAAGGTCCAAGCCCCAGGTAAGAAGTCCCTTTTGCTCACCTCATCGCTCACGAAGCCCCGCTCGCCTTGAGTCAAGTCTTTGCCGAATCCTGGACGGGACTAAAAATATGTACGCCTCGGACGGAGAGTATGCTACAGCTGAGAAGAACGCTCGGCTTTAGGTATCTACAGGGCATTCACCTCGGAGTAAACATCGCGTTGCGGAACACGAGCGAGCTGATCCATTCCAATCGATCAAATTTTCGATAGATCAAATTCAACCGAGAATTTGATCCAGTGGAATGGATCAGCTCGCGCGCGCATTGCAACGCGATGTTTACTCCGAGATGAATGCCTTGTACCTACAGGGGTGCGGCAAAAGCCTTTGGACAAGCGTAATCGTTCTTCAAAACATAGAGAAGAAGAATCTGAAAAAATCTTCCGTTGTTATGAGCCGGCAGTGTAGTTGTCACATAAACAATATTTTAGATCCCAAAATTTCCTCTAGTTGTGGCGACCTAGGCTTAGAAAATGGTAGATGCGACATTGGCACGGCGCGCACGCTGATGAAGTCGAATTCATCACGGGCCTTCTTTAAAGTTCCGGAACAAAGTCCAAATTCCCGTGTGATGTTGACAAATACTTGGCCCATATAATCTTCGAAACACCATGTACCATGTAATCTGCAAGATAGATGTAGGAGTATACGAGTATTTATCGCCACCTTTGTAGTAGAGAAAAATACTTGCTTCAGGAGACAATTTCATCATTCTATAAATCCCCGAATAGCATATGTACATTAAGAAAGAGCGAAATCGCAAGCCTATTACAAAAAAAAAACAGCGATGGAATCGCCGTTGAACAAGCGAAAATATTAGGTTGTCGGAAAAGTTTCCCGCCACTTAGTTCAGTATCTTGTATCTTATCTTAAGATTGATTTGAAATTTTTCATCCAGTGTGTATATAAAGGTTGGTCAGTAGTCTACTTATATCTAATTTGCCTTCGCATTTCGTTACGGTCATGCTGAAAAATTGTCCTTGACCCCAAGCAAGTTCGACTGCTTCTGCTTAACGAATTCAGAAAACATAGTAACGCAGGCGCTGCAACGAAGAGTATACATATGTGATGCAATAAGCGCTTCGACTGTCTCTTACGATACGGCAAAAGTTTGCTTCCGCATGTTCAAAAACGGCGACTTCACTTCGATGACAAACGAAGGTCTGATAGGCCGACCGAAGTGGATGACGAGAGCTGGTTGAAGAGGATCCGCGGCGTGACACCCGCGAGCTGGCAGAGGAATCCCTGCCGCCACGACACTATAGCTGCCCATCTGCATCGTTTCGGAATGTCATGGAAGTTTGGCGTATGGATACCTCATGATCTGTCTCACCTGGACTTTCCGAAGTTTGTGCACCTAGGAGAGAAGCGAACTTTAATACCAAAAATAATATTTATGCTCATAGGTTAGCTACAAACAAAAAATGATCATTAATTTTCCGACGCTCCCCTTCCGTATATTTTGAGCGAGCGAATATGCTTGTCCAAAGACTTTTGCCGCACCCTGTATATGTATCCACTATCTCTGCCGACCACAGACACCTCGCCCATCATAAAACAACATAAAAAGCGAGAACTTATTTGATAAGCTAACAGAAATGCGGCCACAGTCACCGGTCCTTTTCAAGATTGGAGCATATCCGATACGCAAAACTTTCCAAGTCGACAACAAATATAGCGACATCCAGCAGTGCTGATGGTGGTTTTTCAGCAATTTTAACTACTCCCGCTCTACTGCCAACAAGGGAAGATATCCTGATGAGAACGTTCTATAAGAAATGCGTTCAGAATGCATATTCAGCGAGTACCGACGGGTTTCGCTTGTTGTTCGCTAAAACAAGGTAGTTCCACTACTTTTGTATCAGGTATATCAGGTCATGCGCTGTTAGAATTCGTCGCATTTGTGCAGAGTTGTTTTCAGAGAACTTCATCAGGTTTCTTCCATTACTGATTGGTTACTAATCATGAAGACTGAACAGTTATTTCACGAACTCACAGTATCTGCAGATGAATACAATTCGACCAGAAATACGTTACAGGTCAGTCGCAAAGTCTCTGCATAACATCTTTTTTCCTATACTGTGGAGTTCCAGATAGTCCCGGCGCAACCCATGCTATCAGCGCAGATCTATTTCGACCCCGCCTACACGCAAGAGTTCTTAGCAACGAGAGATGTGCTATTCAGAATGTTAGCTATCATTGCGGGCGAAGACCACAGAATGGAATTCATATCCAGGAATCTCCTAGAGCATGTTAGGAGAGTCGAATCTCTAATTCGTGTCGACCAGACAATAGCGAAAGTAAGTATGGTTGTGTCTATGATTTATCGCAAGGCATGGCGTCGCGGCTACGGCTATAAGATGCGCGACGCAACGGATAGCCAAGTTAATTAAGTTGCAAGCTAGAACAGCTGGAGAAAAAAGGTTACAAGGGTGGATCACAATCCACAACAGCAAAGTTATCATCGCATCACGCCTGCTAGCAGATGTCGTCCCATCGCAAGGTTTTCGAAGAAGAAAAGTATAAATAGCACGTGGCTGGCATTTCCGACCTCGCGTAGCGACGGTAAGATTCAGTTATCACATCGCGACCGTAGCATGTATGCGCATGCTTCCGCAATGAACCAACCTTTTCTAAACAATTTGCATGTGTGCGAGTGTAGCGAAGCGGTGAAATATAAACCCATACTATGGGAGAAAGCGTAGAAATTACACCCACATTTGCTTTTTTATGAGAACAAGTTACCATAAATTATTAGCAGAACGGGGACTCTGTTTAACTGATTCTAACCAGTCACAGGCGCGTTTCGAATAAGAATTTCGCTGTTCAAAGAAGTCACTCTTTAGTGCTAGGGTGTAGCTAGTTAGTCAAGTCTCTGCATTTACTTTCTTCTAGATTTTCAAGTTAGCTTTTCTGCAGATAAACGAAGAGACCGAGTTTAACACCGATTCCGTTGCCGTTACTGTTGGAGAGCTTCAGCACACACTGCGATCGGTACGGCTCTTTTTTACCCCTATTCGTTCCATTCATGTCCCAGACATTTCCTTGTGATGGAACTAAATTTCCAAACAGGTTGACTGGATTCGCTATATATCTGCATTTATACCTCGACATCTTCAATACTCGCTTGCAAAAAGACAGGTGCGAATTTCCCAAATACTCACAGTGAAGAGGATGGAAGACCTGTTATTGAATATTGATGACCAAACACTCGAGGATTACCTCGACTGGAAGGTTGGTCGCTCTCACCTGCACATCACCACTCACGGAAGGAGATACATAAATATATTTGCAAAATTACAGACAATTTTTCACTACAGTGACTTTCTTGGCGAGAAGTTTCAACTTCTTATGGAGGTGACCTTATGAAGTCTCGTTCAATTTTTTTGATTATCCAAGTTTTCTTTTTTATCACTCCTATTACTCACATTATTTCCTTCACGCTCAGGAGTTTTCTTCGCAAGTCTATGGAGTGAAAGGCAGAGATCGGACTGAAGAATGTGTCACTCTTACAATGGGAATGTTTCACGATGTGGTTGGGAAGCACTACCTACAACGACACTTCAATTTTGATAGCGGTGATTCTTCATATAAGAACAGCTACGTACACCCAGCAGAATAATGAAACGAATTTTTGCAGTGTTCGGCGCAAAAGAGCTTGTCGAAGATGTAAGAAACGCATTTTTGGATATGTTAAACGAGAACAAGTGGATGGACGAGAAGACAAAGAAGCGCGCAAGACAGAAGGTAGACACTCATTAAGATTCAGTGATTTGCCCATCAAAATCGGGCCCATGGTAATGTACAGTTGAGCTCACTTTAACAATTAGCTCTGTGGTCAGCTGGATCTGACCTGATTAGCCGCCAACTTAAAGTCTCTCAGGTTATGAAGGTGAACACAGTGTGGTAATCGCATCAGGGTGGAATTAGGAAAATCAGCTTGGGGGTTAGCAATTGGTAAACTAAGAGTTGACTGCTCAGAAGGGAGGCGAAGTGGCATTGATGGCCTAACAGAGGCGCCATAAGCACCTCTCGACTTATGTACGATCAAATCTGAGTTGATGTGCTGGATCGTCGACTAGCAACGATTCCCTGCGTTCGACGCCCCCCGGCCCCCCCCCCCCCCCCCCCACCAAGCTTGAGCAGCGATTGAGGGGAGGATGGCAGCAGCTGGCAGGAGATGGTGCTAGGCTTTCTACTCGACACAATACGCCGTTTGAGCTGCATTCGTGCTGCACAGTTATCAGAGTAGAAGTTTCCATAGGTGTGAGAAAGGCTCCGTAAAAGTCTCAGACAACCTGTCGGAAGGACCACAGCAGAAGAAAAAGATCTCGATCATGTGGTTAGGAAGCGACAGACGTAGAGATAAGAAGATTTGGAAAGCCACTACAGAATGTTTTTGGTGCGGTGCTTCCGCTTTCTGCTGGACTAGCTCGGAAGGGTTGCAGCAGAATAGATTTGTGCAGAAAACGGTTCGGAAAGATCGCAGCAGAAAGTCGGAAGAACCTCATCAAAATGTTTTCTGCCGCGGTCCTGCCGACTTTCTGCTGCGGTTCTTCCGAATGCAGAAGGGCCACAGCAGAACGCAGGAGGGATAGTGAACGTTATCATAACATTCTTATATATGGAGTTCAGTTTTGTTGCAGTCAACAAAAATTCAGTGTTTTCAAGGTTGAGGTGGGGAATTGGCCTCAATGGTATGTTCAAATAATCGAATATTTTGACTTTTCGAATTATTCCAATATTCAAAAAACGAAAATTCCGTATATTCTTTCGAAAATATACGAATACCAACGTATAGTCTGGATTATGAAAATGCAGCTGTTATTCGGAAGGACTGCAGCAGCTACTCGCAAGAACAGCAACAGGAAACAGGAGAAACCGCAGGTCACTTGTCGGTTTTTTTTCGGTTTTATGCTGCGGTCCTTGCAAAAACTCAGATTCGGGCGCTTGAAGCGCCGACCCGCACCGTTTCTCGCGGCATGACACCTGCAGCACAAACACAAAAGTGGGCGGAGTTGGCGCGCCTATTCCGCCGTGAGTTGCGCCTTATCCTGCAGTTGACCTGCCCTGATCCTGCTTCAGGGGTAGCAGGATTGAAGTAGGTCATGTTCTATTGCAACCGGTGACTACAAAAATAGTACAAAAATGAGCTCGACGGGCACGTATGTGCTCTCTGCGCCAGCGCTCGACGAGCCGGACATCTGGGCTGCTAGTAAACCACCGATGTCGTGAACTTCCAGCTACCAACATGTAGTGAAAGTGTTGCTCACATTTGTCGCGAGATGTTCATGAACTTCCTGCGATAAAGGGTGCATTCTCGTTGATGTCATGACATAGTTGACAGCTAAGTTCAATGACTATATCGCGGCAATGGTTGGGAGCCATGTTCGCGAGCTCGTGGTCATGAGGCGCAGGCACTAAAAGAACGGAGTTCGTGAACGTCCAGTTCGTTGACAAAAAAAAACAATGGCCAAGTATCGTGATGGGTCATTCTCAGGTCAACATCAAAACGAAGCTTCTCTGAAACAGCACAGATTTATGGAGCTCTCGAACTTTCGCACACATCGCAGGTTTTGTCCAATTGTAAGCTCGATATACAGTTTGATAAGAGGACATAAAATGACAGGATTTGCAGATATTTTAGAGGATCATCGAGTATCTCGTACATGGCGTTCATAAGCAGCTTTTCACGTTGTGAAGGGATGTGTGAATTAGTTGTTGAATAATGAGGAAAAATCCGCAAATAAGGTAATCTTTATGGATTCTTTACGAGGAACTTCTTCACAGTTTTAGGCGCATAGGATAACTAAATAAGAGAAGCAGTTGGGGGGCGAAAAGAAGCGATAAATAGCAAAAAGGGCATGAACAATACAGGACGAAAGCTTCATATCCAGCTGACATGAGGGGCCTATTCACTCCTATTTGAACTGTGTGTCTTGGCACGAACTCTGAACTAGGAATTTTAGGTACTAGAGAAGGATTAAAAGAACACCCGCGAAGTTTACATTTCTTAGGAGTTACTTGAAATTTTGAGAAGAAAAGGGAGTCTGTGGGATCTTTTCATTTGATTAGGTGTTTTTTTTTTGTCAGTCATTCCGCATATAAAGTTCTCAAGAACTGGATGCACGTACTGCTATGGTTTTGCAAAATATTGGAAACATTCAGGAATCAAACCCATTTAGCAAAACAATCCCGGCGTTTTAGCGGCAAGCGGGCTGACAACTAGGCCATGTGCGCACAATTTCTATATTGAAAAAGTTCAGCCGCATGGTAAACGCGAGATTCTCGCAAAGTGGGCGCAGATGTCGTGAACCTGCTGCCAACATTCGCATCTCAGGTGTCGTGACATATGGAGTTCACCACCGGCCCTGCGGCGACGCGGATTTTCTCGTCCGTACCGCGTCGGCACGCGACAAGTCCCGTAGGGCTCGTCTAGTCTCCACCACAGCGGAGACTAGACTAAGCTTTCACAGCCGTCTGCTGGCTTATATACACCTCGGTTGCCACAGGTCAATGAAGAAAAAAACGGGGTGCAGGAATATCTGCATATACCCTGCCTCATGCGCGCTCACAGCAGGACTTCCTGCCTCATCCGCACCCTCAGCAATTATACCTGCCCCACCCGCGACTACCCGCCGGAAGCCTGCATCGGCCAAACAAAAGTGGACGAGTTCACCGGCGCTCCAAACGCCTGAATGTCCGAGATTTTGTCCGTGAGTGAAGGTTGTTGAGAAAGCTCGTAGCAATAGCAGGATGGGAAGACCAACTTTGAACGGGGATTTCTCGTAATTTCGTAAAGAAACTTGACCCGGATCATTTCATGCTAACGCGATTCGGGATGTCATCGCGTACGATAACAGCATTTTCAACGAAACCATGAGGAGAGAGAAGTACGCTAAGGTACGTGCACACTAGAGCACACTTAAAAGTAGTAGCTCAGAAGTGCTTGTCTCATGTTCACAGCAGTTCAGCTAAATTTCAACTCACAAAACTCGTACTACGAAATCGTTACAACAATGGAACTATGGATGCAGGACAGGGCATTCCTCAAGCTGGAGGAGCTCAACACTCGAGACTCCTTCGACACTCCAGTGACTGAGGTCAACGCCTTCTACGACGGCAGCCAAAATAGAATTGGTGGGTGCACTTATTTATTTATTTCGGAAGAGTCATCAGAAGGATGCTACTTTTCTGGTTACCGCTTACACTTCGTTTCCGTTGTTAGTATTTGCTGATTTATCATGAATTCTTCGCACATCCACGTCTGACTCGCAAGCCACTACTCCACCGCTACTGCGAACTGATGCACCGAAATTCTCAAAGAAATGGATAAATAAATTTCATCCGTATCTGATATTCTCCCTTCTTGGAAGCTGGCAAAGATGAGAAACAGTGTCATTGTAGTTCGCAGTGGCCGGGTGCGGCGCAAAAAGGGACGAGCGAGACCATGAATTTGGTAGCAGCTGAAGATAAGGAGCTGCTCTCCTGTTACTATAGTAGTCTCACTGTTAACGCCGTTATTTAAGCTATCATGGCCGGGATGCTGCAATCGCCCTTCTTCAATGCTTCTTTGCCCAGGTAAGTTTTTTCAATATAGAATAACCTAATTAGGTATCATTCATAAAATTGCCATCCAAGCGCGCGCAATTCGAGTGAGCGTGTTCAAAAGCATGTGAAAACATGGCTGTGGTGTATTCAGAAACATGTTGAAAATGTTGTCATGAGCTAAACGGTATAGTTTATTGCGGTGAAATCCTTACTCATAACTTTTCACTCCACTAGACGCTGTCTGTCCTCAGGCTCTCGCAACAACGCGGCGCGGAAATAGCCGTGTACATATTTCCGGGGGATACAAGCGTGTGCTACGAGGTTTCGTTCAAGAGGTGGAACAGAGGTGCAGTCTACACAAACATAAACACACACTGTCGCGCGCTGAAGGATAGAGATCCTGAAAGTTACGGTCCCAAGCGTGAAGGCGAGATTAAAAATGCGATATGATGGTTGCGTAAAAACGCAACGTCTTTTTAAATGTTGTTATCATTTTTTCTGAATAACATTTCTGAAAATCTCACCAGAATGTTTTTTTCTTTTTGATAGTAGTATCACTTTGTGAGCGCCTATAATTGGGAATATTTGTAGTTTGCGCCTATGAACTGGGAGTATGCTCCAATGATGTATCTACAGGAAGCGTCAATCACGATTGCTACTCCACCTATGTGGCACGGCTGGATGCCATGGATGTCGAGTGCTGCAATGCCAGCGCCGCGTGAGCGCTGCGGCGCTCCAAGCCCCAGGAGTAGCCATTGTGCTTGACGCTCCCTGTAGTACCCGTCTCGTAAGTGCTCTCATTTGCCATGTCTCACTGTCGAAGATTTTTTTCTTTCGGTGTAGTGATCTTTACGATTGTTCACCAATATAATTAACCAACATAATTAAGTTTTGTTCCACTCCTGTCTTTCTTACGAAGTGAGTAAACCTCCAAAGAAGCTTGTTTCTGATTCTCTCAGCTTTTGTGTAATTCGGTTTCAAACCAAACAGTTGAAGATGCTGGTTCTGTTTCCAGAGTGACAAAGAAGTTATGAATGTCGCAAAAGCCCAGAAAATATGTTCGCATGAATTCCTACTGAACTCTGCTATAGAATATCGATAGAACTACAGAAAAAGGGGATATCACATTGATGAAATTGAAAGAGAGCGAGCAAATTGGGCTTCAACCAGAGTTCGGACGAGTTCGGACGTAGTCGGACGAGTTCAGACGTTGCCGCGACGCCGAATGAGATCGGACAAGAGAAGTTGGACGAGTTCGAACAAAACCATTACATAAACTCTTTAATACAGCATATTGTGAAGTGTTGTCTCCGCTTTGTCCCAGGACAGACCATCAAAGATTTAATTTACTGTGGACACTGAGCGCTAAAGTGATTGATGTCTTCCTGCAAACCACTCTTGGTTGTTCTTCCACAAAATGCTCCTAAGATGCGCCTGTGGGTCGCAAATGTCTGTAGAAGATCTTGATCAGAAGCTGACTAATGAAGACTGAATACGCAGATTCCATTCTTTCTTGTATTTTAGATCTCAAGAAGTTTTTTTTTCGGAAATTTTGACCTAAACTGTCTGCTGACTTCCCATTTATTCGAGGTTGCGTAGGTTTAGAGCTTGGTTGAAAATAGCCTCGTTTTCTTACTCTTCTCTGTGTAGTTTTGTTGCGAATTCGGCTCAGCTACTCCTCCTGGACCCGTTCATTTTTTCCTGGCTACGAACCTTTATTTCATTTCTGCGCATATGACTTCTTCTTACTGTCTTTTTTCCATTTGGCAGCAGGGTCCGCTTTGCTGATCCTTTGACGCCAAATTGCCCTGCCCTACGCCAGCTGAGATGTATCCGTCGAGCCGTGTTGTTCTGGTCATCCTTTTGGCCGCTTTCATGGTACGTCTAGATTGAAACCAAACCTACAGACTTCATTGCCTTCGGCACGAAGAACATGACCAAACCACTGCAGATGCTTCTCGCATAGCTTCTCGGCCATCATAATATCCCCAAATCGCTGATCCTCTCGACGATCGCGTCGTGTACTGCCAGCGATCCACCACGGCATTCTCAACTCCATAAGATCAATTCGGCGTTCTTTCCTTCTTTGGAAATGGGCACACACCATTCGGCACCACAGAGAGCGACAGGACGTACTACTCCTACAGGTTCGGTAGATCTTCGACATGAGGCGGCCTAACATACCGTTGCTGCACAGCACACCAATAAATGATCGCCACTCTAACCATGCAGCGTTGACGTGTGCGATAACTTCATGAGCGAGCTGCCGTCTGATGAAACCACTGAGTTGAGGTACTTGAACGTAGTGGACCGCAGGAGATCAGTGTCACTAGCTTCGATAGTGTTGAATTCGTGCTCGTCGGTGCTCAGATACTCGGTCTGCTTAACGATGAGGCAAAGGCCGAACCATGCCAGTTCATCACTCCACGCTTTCGCCTCCCGTTCAGGTTCACTCTCACCTTCGATGCGAGCATTACGTCTGCGTACAGCAACATCCTGGTCTCTGAAGGTCTTCTGCAATAGCGTCCATGGCAACGATGGAAAAAAGCAGAGAGGGCTGAGCCTCGGCAGACGGTTAAGGGAACTCCGTCAACGTACCGGCGGCTGCATGCGCTTTACTCCTTATGTCGGCGTAAAGAATCTGCATCCATCTGAAGAACTCTTCTGGAATGCCGTGAAGCCGCAGTGCGTACCAGATGACTTAGTCTGAGACGCAATCGAAGGCCTTCTACATATATAGGAACGCTGGTTGCAACGATATTATCTTTTCACGATGCTTGCCTATCAAGAGATGGGCGGCGTAGCCAGCATCGGAGCGTATGACCGGGACAAAAAAAAAAGATAGTAAAAGGCTATGATATATACATCCCATATAACTCACGGCAATGAGATTTCTCACTAGATGTCTGCTTCATTTTTTTGTTTTTTTTTTCCTAAAACAGTGATTTCTCTGATAGTGATGAATGAATTTGATACACGCTTTTTCTTGCGTTTCTCTGTCAAACAATATTCTATGCCAGAGTGATGAACTACGGTGCGATTGGCGTTGTGGCCGGCCACGAAATTACGCATGGCTTTGATGACAATGGTATGAGATACATCGTTTTATCCTGCAATTGACTTTCGCAAAGTCATCAGTAACTGGTAAAGGTGCATCGTACGATGAAGCCGGGAACAAAAACAATTGGTGGGATGAAGACACCTACAAAAATTTCGAGTGGAAGAAGCAATGCTTTGACGAACAATATGGCAGCATTGTTGTCAAGGATCTCCATGTCAGGGTACGTCCATAGCCTGGAAATCGAGCATCAAATGGGCGGCTGCTATACTCCTCGAGGAGCGGAATCGGTCGCTGCGACGGAGGCGGCACTAGTTTTGGTGCATATTGATCGTGGGCGACGCGTCGCAGGTGCGGAGGTCGTAAATAAATCCATACGTGCCAAAATCAATGTCATCGCGGCAGCAAGGACTGAAAGTGCATTGCTCCTCGAGGAATATGCATCGGCGTATGTACTTACAAGTCTGATACGATTCAGATCAATGGAAGGAGAACAGAAGGAGAGAATATTGCCGACAACGGTGGAATGAGAGCGGCGATACGGGTCTGTCAGATGAGCTTCTCTTTACATTTCTTAGATCGCTTCGTATCCTGCATTTAGGCAGCTTATCGCCTTGGCGCTCGAGCTTCCGAGCAGTTTACCATTGCCGGGCTGGAGGATTTCACCCAAATGCAGTATTTCTTCATGAACTATGCCTTTGTAAGTCAATTTATTAATTGGTGCACGCAACAATGTTTAGAAGAACATGTACATCATCATAGGTTTGGTGTGGAAGTACCCGTCGTGCTACCCTTCTGAACAAACTCGCTACTGATGCTCATCCGCCGGATATGTACAGAGTGAATGTTGTATTGTCCAACCAGCCAGAGTTTGCCAAAGCATTTGACTGTCAACCAGGATCGCCAATGCATCCAGAAAACACCTGCACATTGTGGTAGCTGGTAGTGGAATAATAACTAGGAGGGGTAACTACGAAAACAGAGATCGCGGACTCATTTTTGCTCAAGGCTATGGAAGGATATGAAATTTATCAAATCTCTAGAGAATTAGAGGTCAGGATTCATTCAAGGATTTCTGACAAAATGCAGATGTGTTCAAGTAGACCAATCTAGTCACAAGAAGATATCTTATTGTCACATGTATTCGAAATTGCAAGAGAATATGCACATTTCTCAATGAATGTCAAAAGGCGTGGTTCTAGCACACTGTTACAAGAGAATAGAAGAACACTTCTAGAAAATGGTATGGGAAATGGAGCAATCTCAGCAATTTTCTATGAGGATGTCAAATTGTATTTGGATCCAAAACTAAATCTAAAAATTCTAAAAGTAACCAATGTTGAAGAAATGCAAGGTATACAAGTGTGTTTCATAATCGTGGGACACCCGCAGTCTTTCCACCCATGGCTTTTCCGGAGATCACGGAATTTCTTCCATAGTACCATTGTGATTAGCACCTACCCTAGATTTTTAATTTTATTTTTCTGGTTTTCCCTGGTTCGCAGTCACGACACACCTTCATGTTCTAGCAGGTTTATTAGTAGCGTAATTGAGACCACAGAACATAAATATTTTTGCGAGCTTCCTTCACCCACAATGATTCCAAACAGTCTGCCGCTCCTGCTTCTTATAAGGATTCTGAGGATATCCATATCAATAATCGTCGCGCATCCAAGACCGCCCATCCTAATTTTTCAACTATTCGTTGCTGATGGCAACGCACTCCAAAGTGGCAGAGGCTGGAATCTGGTTTGACCGAACACCAGAAAGTGCCTGAGAGCAATTTCCACCAATTTGAGCAACTGGTTCACAGGTTTTAAAGAGAAAATGCGGGAACACCTCGCTGTCGGGCGAGTGTTGCCTCCTTGAATCGCCGCCTAACGAAGCCATCGCTACAGCCCGTGACCAGTGCCAACTGTATTTCTGAGGTAGGACCACAGAGTAATCCTTCCAGCCAATTTGGAGTGTGCTGCCGTTAGCAACGAGTGGTTGAAAGAGTGAAATAGGCAGTCTTGGATGCGCAACGATTTTTGGTGCGGATTTCCTAAGAATCTTCGTAAGAAGCAGGACTGGAAGACTGTTGGAATCGTTGTCGCCCATGGAAGCTCACAAAAATACGTTTTGTAATTTCGATTACGCAGCTGATAAACCTGTCGGAACATGAAGGTGTGTGATGACTGCGAATTAGGCAAAAGCGAAAAAAACGAGTCTTAAAATTCAGGACTCGTCATGAGCACAGATATAGGGTACCAGGGCTATTCCAGGCGCTGGCCACAGCGACACTTGAGAACAAATCTCACGGTCTCCGGAAAAGCCGGGGGTAGAAAGGTTGGAGGGGGGTCCGATAATCATGAAAGATACAGCATATTGCTGTGCATTCGAGACATGCTTACAAACTTGTTGAGGCTACTATTCGTTCCCCTTAGTTCCTCTTGAGGCTCACATCGTTTATCGTTTGAGCTGTCTTTTACGAACCTACCCACGATGAACTTAAGTCTGAAAATGTTAAGTCACAGTTTAAAAGGGACCACCGAAGAAAACATAGAAACGTTGGAGAAGAACACCATTTTCGTCCACTCAAAGCGGCCTAGACCGCTGCTATGCTCTTGAAGGGTCATGGCCCTCTTCATCGCTGCGACAGTGGTCTCTATGCATATTGATCGTGGGCAAAGAGCATCGCTGACACTGTCGTCGCTACTATCGGCAACCAGTTGGTGCGCATGGAAGCCAGCGAACGAAAACGCTATATGTGTATATAAAGATCAGTAAAATGAAAAGAAATCCAAATGTGATGCAAATTCAGGAACAGCTTACCACTGTTAACTGCTGCATCCTCCACGACTGCGAATAAGCTGGTAGAATTTGGGTGACAGCAACTAGCCCTGCTCGGGCCTTGTCACTTGCGGCGACAAACCGTACCGAAACCTCTACGGTAACGTACTACCAACGTTGCTGATACATTGGTCACCGCTAAATAACATTGATTGTTACGCCACTGCGTCGCAACAATGTCATGGCGTAATGAAGGAACACAACCATTCTTGCCGAAGCAGTGAATACGAACTTAAAAATTGCTTCATTTCAACAAGAAAAATTAAATTAAAAATAACAATGTGCTTACAAATATAGCCAGCCAACAAAGTCAGCCAAGGACACATAGAGGAGAAACCACGTGGAATGAAGGGAACGTAATCCACTCTAGTTATAGCGCAAAAACAGATAAGTGGGGACTGCAAGCGCTTAAACCATATCAAGATACCAGTGGCGGACGAAGGGGAGGGGGGCAGGGGGGCGCCCCCCCCTAGAATGGGTCGCCAAATTTTCGGAAATACTTTACAATACATATAAAAATCTTGAATTAGTTTATTTACTCGTTTATTTCCAATATTATTTTCAATATAATTTTTATTAATTATTTATTATTATAACTAATATTTTTATTAATTTTATTTTCCGTCTGGGTCCCCAAAACGGCGGAGACCCCACTTTTTTCCCACGCCCCCCCCCCCCTCCCACCCACTTTCTACGTCCGCCACTGCAAGGTACTAGTGTTAAGTGTAAATATTGTTACGAGAGCGTTCACAAAATAATGAATGAAAAATATTCACAGATCACACAACTAAAGCAAGGAAAGTGATTGCCATAACACTTCTGGAATGCGCCACGGTTTCGACTTCAGTCCACAGCGCCAGTCGATAATTTTTGCATCGCAAAATACCGCCCATCTCTTCCGCCGCGCTACACCACCTACGCGGCGCAGCTGATCGCTGTGGTTTTCGGCGTGGCCAGCACTGATGCTTTGCTTGCTTCCCACTATTTTCCTCTGTGTTTTTGTTCTCATTCCAAAATGCTTGAATTAGAGTGGCACCAAAAATAAGTAAAACATTAACACCAGCAGCGCCTGACAACCACAACGCCTAGCTGGTCTGCCGCGCTGCGGAAATGGTGCGGAGCGGCACACCAGATGCGTTGTGCTTTTTGATGCAAAAATGACCCATCGGCACTGTAGATTCGCAGAGGGCGCTTGGATACTTACGTGTCGTATACTACGATATGCTGCACATGACCAGTCTATGTACTCTGAACTTTGGTATCATAGTGGGCCCACCGTTATCCCATGGTTGATACATGGCATGTCAACTATGGGTAAATGGTGGACCCACCGTGGAACTAATAGGAATGCCGGGGTAACGGTGAGATAAGTGGAGGCGGATACCAAGCTAGGGGAAAAACTGAGAGATAACGGTGGGCACCCCTTCAGTTGGGGGTCCACCGTGGTTCGAATGTTCACAGTATCAACTCAGACGTCCAAAACTGCTGTGAGGCCAATTCACAGGTCGTAGAAATGGAAGGCTTGGTTAGTATAGAGCGGGGATCGAACCATTGACCGTGTGCACAACAGTGGAGCTTGTCCTTACGCTACAAATTAGCAACGAAATATTCTCACTTGGAACAAATGAAATTAATCAAATTGTACCTACCTGTACAACCTCAAAATCTTCATTTTCTGCACCAGCTTTCTATCATCCGGTGAATAGTAGAACGTTACTCCTCCAGAGACACCTATATATTCGGTTCTGTTGGAAACCGTTGATGCACAAATAAGCTAGAGCAACTCTCACATGAACCTAATAACTTTCAGCGACCAACAAGTGCGTTCCCCAACTCAAAACTAATCAAGTGATCGAGCCTGGACATCCAGACCAGGCTTCCCAAAGGTTTCCATTTAGTACCTCAACGTTTGATCATTATTACATAGATCGAACTATGGTTAAAAAAAAAGACGCCAAATGCTTTCCTTCCACAATTTAGTTTAGGCTTTCAGCATGTAGACCTTTGTCACCACCTCCATAGATCGTCATTGACGGACTGTTAGCTTCGCAAAGAAACACTTCAGGAGTACTTGCAAAAATCTTGCATGCTGCAAACATGACAGCTTTCTTTCTCAACACATCACAGTTTGAAAGTACAAAAATAAAACTATTTAGAAGTGGATAAATAACCTTAGAATACGTTTTTTTTTTGTCCACGAAGTAGGGTATCAGATCGAGTTTGAGCATTCCAAGCAAATAGTGCTTTTTTGTTTCCATAGATCTGATTTTGACGATCTCCTGAAAACGAGCTGTGGGAACGAGCTCTACGATTATGTCAGCCACGGAACCCCCGATGGATAAATTTGTTGGACTGTACCGACTTTTCCGCATGAAATCACCAGGACATTAGAGCTTATCAGATGCTTATCTGCCGACTCTCTCGTAGGAGAGGTTGACATTGCAATATAAAGTTGTAGCAATAGCAGTTGTCAAAGCCTACGTAGTACTTACAGTTTGCTGCGGTATCCCAGATGTCTACAGCAATACTTAACCAACACTCGCCCACTCTCTGTCCAAAACTAGCCGTGCAGCGGCTGACTGTAGTGCTCCGTAGCGGCGCGGTATGCGTGCGAAATTCCGTCGAAAAATGAAATTTTGCAACCAAATGTGAACCAAGGATGAGCGGATACGAGATTTTCCACGACCCGGATAACGGTGCAGATAACGGATAGGCCGAAAATGACCGGATAACGGATACCGGACGACGGATAACGGATAAGTGCTAGATAACGAATGAGTTATCAAACATCTATTCGTTAGATAACTTTAACTTTCAACAGAGTGTCATATTAGAAAACGGATAGCTTCATATACAGTCGCGGCCAAAAAGATATGATCAGCGCCATTTCGACAAGATGATTTTTCGCGATATCTCACCTCAGGACTGGCTATCCAGATGAAATTTGGATATGTTTTGCAGCTATGAGGATGCTTCGTAACAACAGCTTATCTGGAAGGAAACTCAATTTTATTGGCTTTACTAAGCCTGAACATGGATTTCCTCGGCTTGTTTTGAATTCATCCAATATCTTCACTACCAACTCCTGAGAAAAATGAAGAGTTGATACAGATTAGGCACATAATGGGCAACCTTTTCCGCCAAATGTCATCCCTGCACTTTCATTTGTTGCTCAAATGCGAGATTCAAAGCAAGTGCTTGAATTTACCAAAAATTCTTTCTTACTTCATCTAAGGAGAATCGACAGGGTTCCAGTTCCTATTTCAATTTCAGAATAGTTGTTAGGAGTAGATTTCGTAAAAATATTCTCCGTCTGGACGGTTGCCTTTTGTTCGAGATTTTTGAAAACTCCTTTTTCTTACTTTTTTGGGCTTTTCGGCAATCCCACTTTTTTGTGTGAGTAGAAGAACTACAGAACAAGACTATTACAGCAAATTGATCACTCAAAATAAGGTTTATAACTCCTCATCGGATCGAAATGAGGCGATACAAGCGAGGAACCATCACGTTTAATGGAGTGGTGGATTTGGACTTGGAACGCGATAGTTTTGTTTGGACAGTTTGTGTCAATGTTATGCAATGAAAAGAGGGAGTACTTCGATCCTCATCACATTCTAAAATTTTGGCATAGTAGCTCAATCCCAAGTTAAGTTATAATAAAATCTTTAACATGCCACTGATCATATCATTTTGACCGCGACTGCATATGCTACAGGACACAGGCCTTCTACAACAGAATACTGAGAATGATAAAGGGGAGATACGACGTGGATGTTGCGAAGGAGAATTAGCACGAATTTTTCATCTCGTTAATCATAAAAATTAGCCATTCTCAGAATGGCATTAGTCATGGCGTCGTTATAAAGAGGTGTAAGTATAGTACCTAGAGTTTGCCATAAAAACAACAGTTCCCAGTGATATTTGGATGTTCGATGATTTCATTGGTATATTAGTTGCTCAAGATGATGCATGTTCACGACATTTTCAACGCAAAGGTTTCCACAACAAAGGCTAGTCCTTCCAAGGTTTCGTTTCTAAACCCAATGATGACAGCGCGATTTTTTGGATGCCCCCAGATAAGCTTTGCTTCATGTATGTTCTGTGGAATTTTGCTGAACCTTCTGGTACTGAGTATTATGATCGCATGAAATCCCAAACGCTATCTTGTTAATATATTCAAAAATTGGTGGGAACAGCAGGGTTTAATGTTTTGTTGAAATAGACCACGCGAGGAAGAGGCACTGCTCATCGATGAACTGTAAGGTCGTCTATTTTAACATTTTTAATTGTCACATTATTAGGTAACGCTGCTGATGATCTTGCATGTAGATGAGATCCTAAACTATTGGCTCACATTGTCAGTCAACCCAGGAAACCTGAGAAAGAGCCTCTCTTTCTGGACAAATACAAGCCTGTATTACCTCTTCTTACCTCAGTTCAAGATTCTGGAACACTGATGAAGTATGACAAAAATGCGCTAGAACGAGGAATAGGACGGCTTTTCTTGAAACGAAAGCTCTCCTCTGCTGGAAATGTGCGAGCCAATATTCCCGGCCTTATCCGCACCGTTATCCGGCACCTGAAGCCCAACTTCAAGAGAAAAAAATCGTCTTAGGCGGTATTTATGGTTGATGCGCGTCAAATTTGACGCGGCGATACACAATGCAGAACGAAGAAGAGAAGAGAATTCTTGGCAGGATGCAAATGTTCCTGGTTTTGCCGTAGCGATGACAGCGCGAACAAACTGCGTTCTGATCTCCGCCGCACCGAGACATCGCGAAAACTTCGTGAAATTTCAAGATGACGCGTCAGATTTGACGCGCATCAACCATAAATAGCGCCTTAAAGGATTCTACTTCCTTTCCAGTAGAGTAGGGACAGTTTCAAGCATTTACGCCCGCAAAAATTTAAAGCACTTTGATGCGCATGGCCCTGGGTACGGTCGGATGAAGTGTCCCCCCCCCCCCCCCCGGACTGTCATTAAGTTTCGGTGCGTCGATAGCGGTACGTTTTCCGCGGATATGGGAAGCACCGCGCTGGAATAGGCACTATAGTGATAAATCATGGTTTTCTCGATAGTTTGTATCATATTTGATGTTGACTATGAAGAAAATTAATTAACTGTCAAGAAAACTCCCTGGCTTGCCGCGGAGAGGCTTCTAACGCGAGCAAGCAGGCCGGGCGGCCTGCTTCTCGAGGCCGCAAAAAACGAACTATCATCGATGCCTGCTACATAACTACAGCAGGTGAGAATCCGCAAACGCACTGTTGAGTGGCTTTAGGCGGCCTTATCAATGCATGCAACAAAATGTCCAGAAAAACGTGAACATCGTCGTACAACAGGTTTTGTGTGGAAGTACTCGCCGTGCTACTCTTCTAAACAAACTCGCGACTGATGCTCATCCGCCACAGAGAAGGAATCAGCAAAACGGCTAAAGCGAGAAGGCACAGTCTCAAGCAATCGTTTCGGGACCACATAGTGTGTGGGTCATGATGAAGCGAAATGGGGCGGCGTCTTCCCGCCCTTCGGCGTCGACTCGTCCCCACTCACATTCAAATTTGCATAGGCAACTATGGTGGAATCGCGCGCGAATTAGTGCGAGTAGGTCCTGAAGGGCGGGTCGAGGGTTCGAATGAACCAATCGCAGACACTTTGCCCACCCACTTTTGCCTCATCATGACCCACACCCATCTTCGCCCCTTAAATGGTTCCCTGTTCTGAGACGTTAGCTCACTCAATGTTTATCAAGAAGTGTGCGCTGCTTTCTTCCTTAAAGGCAGTGTCCAGGCAAAATTTTCAAGTATTGGATTTTTGTGGTTTCTAGGCCAGCTTGGCTCACTCAGACCAGATATGAACTTGAAAGGTCATAAAATGCTCGGAAAAACCATTTTCCGAGCCCTTTCCTGACCTGACTGATGCGGACGAGATGTCCGACTCTCTCTCAGCAGAGGGCGCAGAGAAATTTTTCATCGATCGATAGCACCAGTTCGCTGCCTCAATTTTAGCTTCAACCACTCAGTTCCTTTCCCTTCAGGGGTCCGAATCTCTGCTAAAGTACTACTTTTTTTGGCCAGTTTCAACAAGAAGAGGTAAGTTTCGGTACAGGGTGAAGCGTGTGTCGATAAATTATCAAAGGGGGGGGGGGGTGGGGAAAGAGGGGTCGTAAGGGGGGGGTCGTGGTCGGGAGGGGGGTGCCTTAGTGTGGAATAGGAGGTAGAAAAAAGGTAGAAAAAACTGAAGAAGTGGGGCACTGAATTATCCATACACAGAATTTGTTTTGACGTGATTAAACGACTTTAACAGTATGATTTGAATAGTGAAAAGTGGAGGGTCACAGGCTAAAATTTTCGCACGTCCGTACTGAAAGTCCTACCCAGTCCTGCAGGCCGTTAAAAAGTCATTTTATGAACCCTACCCAATAGTGCTCTACCCCCAAGTTTCAGGTCTCCAGCTTCAAGAAGAAAGATTCAGCACGTGAATTACGGGGATGAGGTTTCGTCGATAAAAATGGCCTTTTTTCCATGTTTTTATCGACGGAGTTGAATCGCGGTGGAAGCAGCTGCGGAAAAACGAGCTGTACAGCCTGAAAGCGCAAACCTTCGACTAATAAAAACCTGAAAAAAATTGGGACCTCAACGGGCCAGATCTTCTGATATTCGTGTCCGACTACAACCATGCCTCTGAACGAGTCTAAATTTTAGGCCAAAATTTTCGCACGTCCGTACTGAAAGTCCTACCCAGTCCTGCAAGCCGGTAAAAAGTCATTTTATGGACCCTACCCAATAGTGCTCTATCCCCAAGTTTCAGGTCTCCAGCTTCAAGAAGAAAGATTCAGCACGGGAATTACGGAGATGAGGTTTCGTCGATAAAAATGGCCTTTTTTCCATGTTTTTATCGACGGAGTTGAATCGCGTTGGAAGCAGCTGCAGAAAAACCAGCTGTACAGCCTGGAAGCGCAAACCTTCGTCTATTAGAAACCTGAAAAAAATTGGGACCTCAACGGGCCAGATCTTCTGATATTCGTGTCCGACTACAACCATGCCTCTGAACGAGTCAAAATTTTAGACTGAAATTTTCGCACGTCCGTACTGAAAGTCCTCCCCAGTCTTCCACCCCTTTAAACAGTTATTTCGTGCTTTACGGTCGATCATCTCGAACTTACTACAAGCGCGTGTCATTTTACACCATGCAAAAATTCTAGCCTCGGAGGGGATCGAACCCTTGACCATGTAGATGATGTATATAGATATTTTTTCTTGATGTGTTCGAGCCTCATTAGTTACGTAAGCAACATTGATCGACTTTTTACCATCATCACGCTTGACCCTGTTTCGGTATGAATAGCGATCTCCCAACATAATGTGGGCGAAAAGGGAGTTGGGGGAGCCACCCTATAAAAGGCCATTGGCTTCACTTTGTAAGCCTAAGTGAAAGCACTAGCCTAAGCTAAACTTAGGCCTAATCCTATGCTTAAGCATGGGTTTGAGCCTATTCACAGGAGTGCCCCTCAACAGTATCTGAACCTTTAGAACACATACGCAAACTTGGGACGCATACACGGAGATGAATCAACCACAATAGAGAGACGTTGCCACAATCAGTTTGATATTTTCCAACGAAACTCCACGTTACAGCAATTCCGCGCGCAAAATGGCAGACGCCAGGTGGGCGGGCTGGGCACTGGAGACAGGTTTGGGTACTGGGTCTACGGCGGATATCTCGCTTATTTCTGCGACTTTTTCGCTGAAACTTTGGCAACTGCCTACGGAGCCGACCCGCTATCATAATCTAATGAGCATCCAGCCCCAAGGGTTTTGCCTGAACACTGCCTTTAAAGGCAGTGTCCAGGCAAAACCTCTTAGCTTGAGTGCTCATTAGATTGTGATAGCGGGTCGACTCCATAGGCAACTGCCGAAGTTTCAGCGAAAAAGTCGCAGAAATAAGCGAGATATCCGCCTTAGACCCAGTATCCAAACCCATTTCCAGTGCCCAGCCCGCCCACCCGGCGTCTGCCATTTCGCGCGTGGAATTGGTATAAGGTGGAGCATCGTTGGAAAATATCAAAATGATTGTGGCAGCGTCTCCCTACTGTGATTGATTCATTTCCGGGAGATCTCTATCAGATGCGTCTCAAGATTGCGTATGTGTTCTAAACATTCAGGTACAGTTGCTCAACACTCCCATTCTTCGTTTCAGATGATCCTGGATCTACGGTTTAAGGGTCTATACTTGGGAGAGTGTTCCACGATCACATTACGGAGGTGGTTATTCATACACTGTAGATCGGGCAGCAAACTATTTTGACAATCAATCTCGACCTTCACATCAATTAGTTACCATGATACCAAGAAACGGCGAAAAAGAAAAACTTATTTTGTGAGTAAGACAGTTTCTGCACTGCGAACATACATTGCCGACAACAGCAATAATCGAAATATGCCTCTTCTTGTTAAATCTGCTCAAAAAGTGCTATAGCAGTGATACGGACCCCTGAAGGAGAACGAACTGACTTATTGAAGCTAAAACTGAGGCAACGAACGGGCGCTACCGATCGATGAAAATTTTCTCTGCGCCTTCTCTGACGAGAGAGAGGGCCGTTGGACATCTCGTCCGAATCAGTTAAGACGGGTCTCAGAAGAGGGTTTTTCCGAGGGTTTTTTGATGTGTAAGTTTCGTATCTGGAATTACGGAGCCAAACTGCCCTAGGAACCACAGAAACCTAATACTCGAAGATTTTGCCTGGACACTGCCATTTAAAGGCATCACCCACGGAAATCTTGCTCTCACAGATTTTGCTATATTCCTAGGCATAGTGCTATGGTGAAAACGAAGGCAGTGATCACTTTTGTCAAATCCTACGAAAAAGGCGGTTTCGATTGCTACCAATTTAGCAGATTTGCAAAAGATGGCCGAGTTACTCGAGCTTGAAGTAGAAGAGTTGGAATGAAAACGTGGTATCATATGCAAAGAGAGTGATTGTAAACAAAAACACCCATTCATTTCACTTCACAGCTCATCCAAACTGATCGCCAGCACAAACTCTATCTCTTCATAGCTTGAGAACGCTGATGTCTACGACTATGCAACTTTCGTAGAATTGTTGCGACAAAGGCTGAGTATCAAAAACGATCAAGATCTCAAGCTCGAAAATTTCCGTGGGTGCTGCCTTTAAGCCCATACTGATTTCATGGAGGGCAACCGAATGGACAATCCACCAGCTTGAATGGAATTCGATGAATTTCATACGATTTATGGTTAGCTACACAGCTGTAAGTCAATAGCGTACATCAAATACTATATACTATATCGCCGAACTGGCACCTTCACTAGGCAACGTACCTAAAACATTTCGTCTTTCTTGCAGGTGGCGTAGAACTTGTTCTATGTACGTCATGACGCCTAATTTCGCAAATGAGTGGACACCTTCTCATCACCAAATTAGTCAGTATTCATACCTCGGCATCCTTAACATCAAGATCTCTGAGGTTTATCCTGAAAAGGCAGCAAGATGGTGTTTGTGAATCCCCCCAAGTGATATAGTTAATACAGTGCGTTTCATAAGTATAGACGCACCCCAGAAAATGCTGGTAACCAATTCACTACAGCTCTCGAGAATAGTTACAAACGACAATCGATTCGGCATGCCAGAAAACCTAAGTCTGCGGTGTTTTACTTGTGATTATGGAAAATGCCGAATATATTTGGCACCTCACCCTTGAATGAGCCGTTTCATAAGTATAGACGTAGTCTATGAGAAAACACAAATCTTATTTTCGAAGAAAAAATTTGCGTCAATATTTTAATAAGAACTAATGAGCTTATACAACGTAAATTTGTATTTCAAAGTGGATCACACCTTTCTAAGGCAAGTCTAGCGCAGTTAGATGATTTACATTCTGCAAGCTTGTTAGATCGCAGGGTTACTGGGTAGAGAGGGGATTCTTTGGGGTCCATATGCAGATAGGTACAAGTTATTGAATCCTACAATCGAAGGTAGAAATTTGGTATGTCAAACGTGATATCGCTTCGAAGACGGCATACCCTTCCTAGACTCGAAGTCATATGTGCATCTGCGGTATCGAGCCGTTGTGTCGGCTCCATCCTGCAGTATAAGGGTTCAAAAGGCATTTAACCGCGGTATGGGCATTGTACAATGTTGCTTCTGTCTCACACCTAAAGTTATATGGTTTCAAAAAGCCTCACGACTCCATTTTACCGGAAGGAACGTCGTGAAGTCAAAAGAGCTTGTTGGTTGTTTTGGACCTTTTGAAAGTCCGCATCATGTTTAAATGACTTTTCCGGGTGAAAACAGCTTGATTTGCACTGTCTTAAAGTGAAAGAACGCTGCTGCCAAGATATATGAGAAGAGCCAGACTCCCTCAAAACGAACACCTCTGGAGGTAGTCGCTGTCAAAGTTGGAGATGGTTTCTCCCATAAGGACATCCTCGATATTATTTCCACTTCTACATATTCGAATTTCTCCCGCAAGAGCACCTTTAGTGTTCAACTCTCACATTTTCTTGCAGCGCACAGAAGGAGAAACCTCACTTTTCATCAAAAAACCCGCGTGACCTACACCAGTCGCTCAACAAATATGCAAGTACTTTGAGAAGCCCTAGCTGACGGAAATATTTGCCTTTTAGTACTAGCAACATGGAACACCTCTGGGGCATCATATCAGATGATATTCATGACGGGAATCGAACATTTTCTAGCACAGCAATCCTCAAAAAAGCTATTAATTGTACTAAGAACCGTCTCGATAGTCATTTGCTAGAAGTGATGGATAAATCTATGGCAATCTACGTTTTCTTAGTTCTTTGGAAACTATGAAGGCCTATTGACCACTAATCTACTGTTGCAAGGAAGCTTCCGCTGTGAAATTGTTGATTTTTGAAAGTGCGTTTATATTTATGAAACGCTCCTTATAAGGGGCAAGTGCTGAACCTACTCATCTTTTTTTCCATAACTTCTAGTAAAACGGCGGAAACTAGGGTTTTCAGGCCCGCAGATTCGATTGACATTTATGGCTTTTCCAAAATTTACGTGAAACTGTGTACCAGTGTTTTCTCTGCTTTCTTGTCTGAAACTGTCTCCTCGCTTTCGCTGTTTTGCTAATTCCTTTTCTGCTCATTCGCCGGACATGTGAGAGTGAACCTCGTGTTGTCCAATCTGCCAGAGCTTGCCAAGGCATTTGATTGCCAACCAGGATCGCCAATGTATACGGAGAACACATCCACATTGTGGTAAAGTCCTTACGCGCAATCGGCGGAAAATTTGCGAGCGCGCCCCGCATGCGGCGTGTGCGCGGCGCGGCCCTCTTGTGGCAGCGGTCCCCAGTCGTTCATCAGATTCTTGACCGAGGTGAGTGTTTTTCTTTCATTTTTTCTTTAACTGAAGTTTATCTGAAGCTGTGAGGCCTGTGGCTGACCGATGTCGACCGGACGGCCTCGCATGCCGCATCCCCATGCATGCCCCAAATGCTTGTTTTTATTGTTTTTATGAGGCATGGGCCATCCGGTCGACACTGGTCAGCCACAGGCCTCACACCTTCAGATAAACTTCAGTTAAAGAAAAAATGAAAGAAAAACACTCACCTCGGTCAAGAATCTGATGAACGACTGGGGACCGCTGCCACAAGAGGGCCGCGCCGCGCACGCGCCCCATGCTGGGCGTGCTCGAAAATTTCCCGCCGACTGCGCGCAAGGACTTTAGCTAGTAGTGGAATAGTAGGGAGAAGCGACAAAACAGGCAACTGCGAACTCATTTTTGCTCATGACTATGGAATGGTACGAAATTTACGAAATTTCTAAAGAAGAAGAGGTCAGGACTCCTTCAAAGATTTCTGACAAGATGTCAATGTGTTCATGTGGAACAACCAAGTCACTAGAAGATATTTGATTGTCATATGCACTTGAACTTGTAAAAGAATATGCTCATTTCTGAATGAATGACTGCTAAAACCCATAGTTCCAGCAGATAGCTGTAAGAGAGTGACAGATTACTTCAGGGGTCGTATTCACGAAAGTTCCCGTGGCTGGAACTCGAGGGGAACTCAGTGGGAACTTGACTTCCCGTCCCGGAAGTTCCCGGTCGACGAGTGCTATCCACGAACCTACGGGAACGTCCGGGAACCTAACAGTGTATTTTGGCTTGATCTTCGCGTGAACGGTGCGAACACTAAATCTTCGAATTATAACCAGCTATTCTGAAGGTTTCCTACCCACTTTTTCCTCTGAATCAACGCACGACATCATTTTCAACCATGGTGAATATTGTTTGTTATCAATTCCGACCATCTACCATGTTTTGAAAATAAGCGCTCGTTTGTTGAAGTAGTAACACGAGAGAAAAGACTTTCGTACGAGACTGTCAATCAAAGAGGTGCTACTTGAGACAAAGATAAGTAAAATGGTATGCAATGAGTTCGGAAACCAAAGGATTGAAAGAAGTCAATAGTTCGCGACTGGAATTATAAGGTTAGCGGGAAAGGTTATTCATATAGTCGATTACAGCCGACTGGAATTTACTACTAATTCAATTCAAAAACCACCGGGCTCAACCAAATTTTTAGCGAATTCTGCCTCTTTTGAGACAAGACTTGCATATAAAGTCCAGCTGAAAATAGTATACTGGATAAGCTGGAGCTTCACGGAAACGATTTTTACGTAATTTTCATGAAAAAAAATGACAGAAATTGCCGAAACAGAACCAGTAAGCATATAACTGATAGAGATAACAGCAACGTCTACGTAAAAGGAAGAAATGCGCACTATTCCACCCTTAGAGCCTCAAAAACTTCAAAAAATTGTTTAACTGAAACTTATCATGAGGGGAGTTATTTCAGGTGCTAAACACGAATATCGTTTCCATATTGTACCGTAACCCCACCTTTCTAAGGCTACGATAGGCACTCTGTAGAAACGGTATGCCACAGAAACTTCTGAAACTTTGCATAGGGCTGGTATTTAATGAGCTGAACACGAAAACCTTTGTAATTTTCCATGAAATTGTCGCTTTCCTAGCGAAATCGAGATTTTCCTTCGATTTCCACAGTTATCTTTGATTAATTCCATGAGGAATTGGGTTACGGCATGAAGTAGATGCGATATTCGTTTTCAATACCTCAGGTAATCCTCCTATGCAAAATTTGCGCCACAAATTTGCTCGAAGATTTTGCGTCCGTGAAAGTGGAGTGGTGCCATAACACGTTTCGATTCTTCCGAAAATAGCGGTTAAGCAGCTCTGTAAAACGGTGTAATTTCGGAAAAAATACCAGTAAAATGGTGTTTCTTCCCGAATCTCGAAAAGTACGATCCTTACAGGAACTAGTCAAAAACATTCATTGCTCGTGAAAATGCACCCCATTACTCAGACAAACCCTCGCTGGGCGCGCGCGACAATCTCGCTGGTAAGGCCCGGCAGAAGCGAGATTGGGGCGCGCGCCCAGCGAACTTGTTGTGCGCGCCCAGCGACGATGGCACTACCGGTCAATACCGGATGATGGCCAGGGTTTCAACGTTGAGCGACGGGGCCTCACCACATAAATGTACGATGGTGCATGAGCACCTTCACAAAAAATGTCCGCTAAGACCTCCCCGGCAATAGATGAGGCTAGCGGTTAAAAAAATATTGCCCTCACACCCTCAAAAACAGAAGCTGCCGGCAGCCTTAACCGGCGGACTCCCACAGATGTTGCTTCGTATTTTTTGCTGGTGAAAATGTGTTCTCGCGCGCGCCAAGCGATGTTGCCGCGCGCGCCCAGCGAGCGTCTTTCGTCGTCTGCGTCCTCCGAAAATCGTCTCTCGTCTGCTCCGGGCCTAGCGAACTTCTGCTCCGGCAGAAGCGAGCGACTTTACCGACGTACGTCTTCGAAAGTGTACTATTTCCTTCTGCTCCGTTCGAAACGAAGCAGGGCTCGCTTCTCGCGAAGACCTCAAACAGGCGCGCGCGACAAGCGATGGTTTGTCTGAGTATGACAAGCATGCAAGACAAGCGAAGTCCCAGGACGCAGTTCTGACACGCGTGTCGCGACCCAACGATGAAAACGTCGAAGAAAGGTGATACTGTTCAGAAATGAGCTTAACGGAAAATATTAGTGCTGAAGCCAATACGGTAGCCCTGAAAGATAACGAATTGCGAACCAATTTTACTATAGAACTGTCAAAATGAAAAATATTTGCTCATTTTCAAAGTTTCATGCCGAGAAGTGCACGCAAACGTCGGAACGGTTACAACAGTACCGAAATGTTTTCTGTCGGGAACTTAGGTTCCCGCCGATTTCGGCGGAAGTGAAATGGGCGTGGCCAGGAACCGCCGGGAACTAGCGGGAAGTGTCAGAAACGTACGTGGATACGGTTTCGCCAGAGAACCCGCTGCGACGCGTACGCGACGCACACTAGAGTTCCCACTAGCTTCCTGGGAGGCTCCCGGGAAGTTTCGTGGATACGACCCCAGGAGAATAAAACAGATAATTGAGCTATACCAGCAATTTTCCGTGACGATTTCGAACTGTATTTGGATCCAAAACTGAGTCTAATGGTTGTAACAAGATATATAGCGCAGTAACCACGGTTGAAAAGATGCAAGGTATTACTATACATTTGATTATGCTTACGAACTTGTAGAAGACATTGTTTTCTTTAATTCCCTCCTGAAGCTCACATCGTTTACCGCCTGAGCTTTTATGAAACTATCGACGAAGAAATTAATCCAGCAAATTTCAAATCCAAATCAAATGGCATCACCAAAAATGATATACTGTAGGAAAACTTGTTTTCATTCATTTTGCTGAACATTCTAATACTTTCCATGTATACGGTAATCATATTGCATGAAGTATAGCACCAGAGGTGGCTTAGGCCTCTGGTATAGTCCTTGAAGACCACAGCGCTCTTTACCGCTGCAGTAGCTACGAGAATGGCTTCGGTGCACATCGACTATCGCCGACGCTGTCATCGGCAACATCGGCAACCATCTGCGCATCGAAACCAGTGCTGCAGCGATCAAAAGCGCTATATTTCTCGAAGATTACAGCAGCAGTCTAAAAGGCCACCGACTCAATAAAATAGGAAGAAATCCGAAGGTTACGCAAATACAGAAACAGCTTACCACTGTTAACCGCTGCATCCTGGCAGGACTGCGAAAAAGTTGGGCGAATCTGGGTGACGGCAACTCGCCCTGCTCAGGTCTTGCCACTTGCCCCCGCGACAAACCGTACCGACACCTCTACGGTAACGTACAGTCCTTGTCGAAAAGATAGACGAATTGCGCGTGCGGTTTCATATCGTCGCGGTCGCAGAATCGCGTTGGGACCTACTGGACCCTCCTTCTTGGAGCATGCTCTCTCCGCATCCATCGTTCAGGTCCCACCGCGTTTCCGCAGTCACGGAATCCGTCTATCTTTTCGACAAGGACTGTACTACCAACGTTGCTGATACATTGGTCGCCGCTAAATAACATTGACTGTAACGCCACTGCGTCGCAATAATGATATAACGTAATAAAGGAACACAACCAATCTTGCCGAAGCAGTAAATATAAACTAAGAAATTGCTTTATTTCAACAGAATTAAACATATACATACGTAACAATGTGCTCACAAATATTGCCAGCGGCGACCGTCAGCTAACCACACACATTGGAGAAATCAGGTGGAATGAAAGAAACATTGTCGCCACGAAGCAAAAACCGATAAATGTGGACTGGAAACAGTTACATCGTAACAGGGTACTAGTGCTAAGTGTAAATATTGTTACGAAAGCGTTCACAAACTAATGAACGAAAAATATTCACAGATCACACATGTACAACAAGGAAAGTGATCGACATTAATCAATCCATCTGGAATGCGCCCTGGTTTCGACTTCAACCTATAGTACGTAACTTTTGCACCGCAGAATAGCGCCCATCTGGTCTGCCGCGCCGCACCACCTAGCTCCGATAACTGTGCACCACGAACGCAGCCCGAACGGCGTAATGCGCCGAGCAAAATTCCTGGCAGCATCTGCTCCCCATTGCTGCCATCCTTCAGCAATTGCTGCTAAAGGGACGAAAGCTTAAGCAGCAATTGAAGGGAAGATGGCAGCAAGTGGAAACAGTTGCTGCTATGGTTTCTACTCGACGCATTACGCCGTTCGGGGTGCATTCATACGGCACAGTTATCAGAGTTCGCGGCGCAGCAGATCGCTATGGTTTTCGAGTCAGTAATGATGTCTTGCTTGCTTTCCACTATCTATCTTTGTGTTTTTGTTCTCATTCAAACCTGCAGCGCCTGACAACCACAGCACCCAACGGCCGTGCTGTCAATATGGTGCGTAGAGACAGACCAGATGGGATGTACTTTATAATGCAAAAGAGACCTACCGTTCCTTAGAATCGCAGAGAACACTTGAGCGGCGCCGAAGAAATGCTAAGCTTTTTCCAGTACATGGCGGGGATCGAACCACTGACCGTGCGTGTGACAGTGGAGCCTCTCTTCATTGTGCTAAACATTAGTAACGAAACATTGTCACTTAGATAAATACAAGTAATCAAAAATATCATTAGCTCACCAACCTCAAAATCTGCACCATGTCTTGCAACAGTTCTCTATCATCCGGTGGAGAGTAGAGCAACGTTGCTCTTCCTAGGATACCTATACATTCGGTTATGTTGGAAAATGTTGATGCGCAAGTAACCTAGAGAAGCTCTCACATAGAGATAAAAACTTTCAGAGCCAAGAAAGTCCCTTGGTCAGATCGTATCTAATCACCAAATCGAGCATTGACGTCCAGACCAGGCCCTCCAACGATTTCCATTTAGCACCTCAACATATTTATTACATATACCGAACTCTAGCAAAAAAAAGACACCAATCGCTTTCCTCGCACTAGTCAATGCATAGTTTCTGTTTCCAATACGTAGACCTTGGCCACGATCTCCACGTATCGACGTTAACGGGATGTTAACTTAGCAAAGAAACACTCCTAAAGTACCTGCAAAAATCTTGCGTCCTGCAAAAAAAAAAATAAAATAGAATAAAATACGCACCTTTCCCTACGGAGTAAGTTTCAGATCAAGTTTGTGCATTTCAAGCAATTTTCGCATGTTTTCCATAGATCCGATTTTGATGACCTCCTAAACATGAGCTGCAAAAACCAAACTCACGATTTTGTCGACCAAGAAACACATGATGGATACATTTGTTGGACTGTACCATATGAAATCACCAGGGCTAGGATCCACGAACGTAACCAGCGAGACCAGGTTAGCAAACCAACTTTCACATCCTGCGTCTCCTACCACTACGTAGTCTACAGTGAACGGCAATGGCGGTGGCCCATCTGCGGCCTCGAGAAGGGCGCAGCGCGACAGCGCCGCGCGCGCCAGCATCGGTGTCGTCTACCGCCGGAATGCTAGTTCTAGGCTCTTTCCTTCCCGATTTGGTCGAAAATCCTTGAAATCGGGTAGAAAAGCTGGCAGAAATAGCATAACAGAGCAGGAACATCGATTACGGCGCAGTTGCGCGGCGTCCTTCTCGAGGCCGCGGATGGGCCGACGCCATTGACGTCCACTGTATATATTCGATATCCGACCAGGCCAAGCATTTTTGTTTTGCTCACTCATCGTTCTATGAATCTCTGCCCAGAACGTCAGAGCTCATCAGCGGCGTAGCTACCGACTCTCGTAGGCGAGCTTGGTATCGCTTCATTGGGAACCACTGATGAAGGGGGTCCATGACCAGATGACGCCAAGAAAAGCTAGAGGCCAAGAAAAGCTAGAGTTCCGATCTAGTTCAAGCCTCGAAACGGGTTAGTGTGAGAACATTAGGGTGTTTGACTGCTGTGTTCTTGATATCATTCTTCCTTGCTTTCATTCCATGATCTCGATTTAAGACTTCTACTGCTTTTCTCGAGTAGGATGTTACATCTCTCTACTGCAATATAAGGTAGCTGCTATACTCCTCGAGGAGTATAGCGCCTTGCGTCGCCGTCGCCGGCAACGGCGGCCGCCAATATTGGCGACCGCTCACAATCGATTTGCACCGAAGCAGCAGTAGTGAAAATCGGCGGCCGCCGATCGCCAATATTGGCGACAAATCGACTCAGACACTCGCACCGTGCGAGCGCTCCGAATTTAGGGTCGACCGTGCGAGCGCTGCACATAAATTGTGGGCGGGGCTTTCCACCGTGCGAGCGCTCAGCAATCACTGTTACCGTGCGAGCGCTCTGCCTTGAAATGTCTGCAACAGTGCGTGTGAGCGGGCGCACTGGTACGGATAACTGCAGAAGGAAATTCCGCGATGAATTCAAAATCCATCCTTGCTTCGAAGCAAGCATCCTACATGCTGTGCTGCACGTGCTTGCTTTGTTGTTGAACATTCATGTTTAATCAGCTTCAAACGCGAAGATAGTTGAGTATTTGTGCATGTTTGCCGTTTTTCCTTCACTCCTTTCAAATCTCTAAGCACTTTCCCACGCTATTCTTCTCTGTAGCGTTTCTCCAACAATCTTCCTCAGCAGAATAGGTAATGTTTCATATGAGCGTACAAACACTAGTGTTGTTTCGTGACAAATCCACAATCTCTTTGAGTGACATTTCTAACAGGATTATAAAAGGTGTGTTGTCATATGATCGGTTTTCCTTAGGAACCTTCGTCTAGACTTCACCTAAGGGGATTATTTGATGCGCAGATCACGAAAATCGCACTAATTTTCTACCTTAGCCCCGTTTTTGTGGAGATACAGTAAGGTTAAAGTGAGGAAGAAGGAAAAATGTCAATTCTCGCAAGAAACCTTCGGTCTGATAGAGCACTATTCCAACCGTGCCTTCCGAAAACTAAGCTATGGTTGAAAACTAGTGGATTTTCCGTGATTAGGGCATCAAATATCCCCCTTAAGTGAAGTCTAGACGAAATTTCTAAAGAAAACCGATCCGCTGTCAGGACATCTTTCAAAATTCCGTACATTTCTGTTGGTTTTAAGTTCTTTGGAACATTTCTATCGTTGTAGAATATGAGCAGAGACTGGTGCTCACGTGACCACGACGTGTATAGGATAGGATGCCGCAGGCACGGTGGTGAGTATGTTCTCTGTGAGGACATGAACCATAAGATTCCGACAGCTTTCATTCTGATTGATGAAGAAATCCTTCAGAATCGTTCGACGACTTCCTGGAAACGCGGCGAAGAGATCGCAGGCACGTAGAAGAGCTTGTTGGTCGGATGCGGACAGAACCACAAGCAACAGCAAGCGACAACGCTACAGAAGGTACAATGCCAGGTCAGTTTGACAGCTTGAACTGCTTACTACCGTTTGCCTTGTTCGTGGTGTGATGTTTACGTTTTTTCGTTTAGTCGCACAAAATTTTGGGCGTTTTCAAATTACAACGTTCAATGAATTTTATTCCAGCGCAAAGCAAAAAGAACGACATTGGTCAACGGCGACGTCTTAGCCCTGGATTCTCACCCATCGACAAGTACACAGGACATGGAGTCAGACTCACAGGATTTGCAGATGTAAAACGCATGCTTAGCAAATGTAAAATTCGTTATATGTATTTTTCCCCAAGTTTGGAGTATTCATTGAACTAGTTTTAGTCCAGATTATTCCCCCGGTTTAAGAAGTAGTCAATTAATTACGTGTTCGTTAATATGTAATACGTGTGAGACATCAGCTTTATTCGTTAGAAGTAGCTGTAACCTCCTTACGAAGCCATTTTCATTTATTGTGTAGCATTGTCGCTTGAGCTATCAGTTTTCTACACGTTTGTGGTATCCAGATGCATCGATTCTCTTCTAATTACGGCTCTTTTCTTTATTAGGTATCGATCGATAGGCTATCCATTATTGTTTTTTCCCACTAACGTTGTTACCTAATTATGGTTGCTAGGAATCGGTTATGCACACTTGTTTTCGTTACTTAGTTATTAGTTTTCCTTCTTTACGACCACTTAAATGAATGAAGATACTTGATTAATAAATGAGAAGTCAATATGATCCTCTATGTGTTCATAACATGATGAGCAAGGCGTTACAAACACGCATTATATAAGGGAGAAAGTGCCGCCGTCCATAATCGTCAAAATCCGTGCGAGCGCTGCCCCTTCGGGCTGCGAGCGGTCACCATTGACCGTGCGAGCGGCCTGCGAAGACCGTACGTCCCGCGCTGGCGGCGAGCGCTCGGACGGTCTTTGCTGCGCGCTCGCACGGTTCGAGTGTCTGAGGATGGGCACCGACGTTGCAGTCGCTATTATCAGCGGCCGCCGCGATGCCCCGCCCACAATCGATGCGCACCGGTGTCACAGTCGCCAGCGACGGCGACGCAGGGTGCTACAGTCTTTGAGGACTATAGGGGCAGTGTAAAGAGGACTGCTGCTTTCAAGGCCAGCATGAGGCAGTACATGCTGTCTACCGCAATACTTGACCGATACTCGCCCTTTGGCTTTTTTTTCAAGAAGAAACCACAACAATGGATAAATCAAAGAAAAACCCACCTTCTGCCAATTGAGCATGGCGGCGTTGATCTCAACAGCTGATCGAATCGACGTACGCTGCCAACATGGCCGCGCCGCAGTCGCGCTGCCACGAGGTTTCCCGCCGGCTGAAGGGACTCGCCGTCGTTTCGGATATACTGTATGTGTTTGTCTCTTAGTTCCGCTTCAAAAAAGGATGGTCGACAACAAGGTTGATGGAGTCCTAGAATGCAAAACCAAGTTTTCAATAAAAAAAAAGAAAAAAAGAAAAAACGAGTTGAAGGAGAATCACGTATTTATCCGTTTATCCTACAGAAAAACAGCAAGAAAACCATAAATGCTCTCATGAAGGTTTCAAAGTCTCGTTGAATCCTTCCTCATCACCCTTCGACTGCTCGCAAAGGACTCACCTAAATGTGCTGCCGCTACCACTGGATCATCGCAACACTCCCTTCGCCAATACAGGTAGGCAACGTGCAGAAACTGTGGTACATGCTTCATTGTAGGTCTGCATAGATAATGTCCTTACGCGCAATTGGTGGAAAATATTCGAACGCGCCCAGCATGTGGCGCGTGCGCGGCGCGGCCCTCTTCTGGCAGCGGTCCCCCGTCGTTCGTCAGATTTTTGGCCTAGGTGAGTGTTTTTCCTTCATTTTTTTCTTTGATTGGAGTTTATCTGAAGGTGTGAGGCCTGTGGCTGACCGATATCGACCGGACGGCCCCGCATGCCTCATAAGAACAATAAAAACAAGCATTTGGGGCGTGCATGGGGAAAACGTGCAAAATATGAGGCATGCAGGGCCGTCGGTCAGCCACAGGCCTCGCAGCTTCAGATAAACTTCAGTTAAAGAAAAAATGAAAGAAAAACACTCACCTGGGCCAAGAATCTGATGAACGACTGGGGGCCGCTGCCACAAGAGGGCCGCGCCGTGCACGCGCCGCATGCTGGGCGCGCTCGAAAATTTTCCGCCGATTGCGTGTAAGGACTTTAACTCGTTGATCAGTGCGATGACGACGCATCCGAATCGCAGACATTTCATCATGATTGCGATGAAATTAGGTCTAGTTTCCATTCAAACAGAACATTTCAAAACAAAAATAAGATCTTTCAACACAAACCTCTGAAAATATGAGTATTCCTCTGCAAAATTAACTTGGGGTATAGTCATCCCTGGCAACAGCAATTCGGCTATCTTTGCAGAAAGGTTTCAGGCAGACATCATCATCTCTCGGTGAGGACTGGTGACATGGAGAAGTACAAATACAATATACGTTTTAACAATATGATACGCGCACCGTTGAGACCAGCTGCTATGTACCTTATACCGAACTCCGGTACATATCTCGACTCGGGTTATGGAGCTGGAAAGGCGCGCGTCGCAGTCGATGGTGTGTGTCTGTGCATGTTAGAGATCTACAGACATTGCATTTATAAATCTTTAAATACTTAGTGGTAGGCCACCACTGTTTTCTTCTGCCCCGAAATCTCAGAATGGAAATTTTCATCAAAACTTTGTCTAGGAGGGTTAATTTGGACACTATTCCACTTTCGAGGTCTAAAAACTTCAAAAGAATTTTTTCGCGGAAACTTTGCATAGGCGGTGGTAGACAGGGATACTGTTTTTGTACCCTAACCCTATTTTTCCAGGGTTACGGTACAAAACGGGTACTATTCTCGTGGCATGCGATACTTCACAAAATCTTACGAAACTATATATGGAGGAGTTATTTTATGTGCTGCTCACTAACATAATCATTAATTCCCGCAAACTGCCATTTTCTTATCGAAACTGGTACTTTCTCCCAACTTGCCATACAAAGAAAACCCTCTTCAAAAAGTTTCAGTGAAATTTTTGAAACATACTGCATTGCAGCTATATGGCAGAATCGACGAAAAACTTGTTACAACGAAAACCAGATGGCGGAAACTTACGAAAAGAGAAATTAAATTGGTTCAAAAGCAGTTGATGCAGTGTCGCAGAGTTAGAAGGTAAGCGTATGAAGTAGAAAAATTACTGCCAAAGTTTTCTAGTATAGTGACCCTTAAGGTGCGTATTGTTTATGGTATGTCAGGTGGTTACTATCAAGTTCATGCTTCATTCATGCTCTAGTAATGAAACCCCACATCAGCAGCGAGAAAGGCGCAACGCGACTGCGATGCGCGCCTTTCCAGCCCCATAGCCGGGTCGAGATACCAGAGTTCCCTTATTCCCGCTTATATTCATTACATTCTACGAAATCTGCTCAACTAAATTAGCCTCTTTCAAGAATCTAAAACCTCCCTCTGAGGTGATGGCGACCGATTAATCAAACAATTTGCTCCTTGAAAAGATATCCATCCATGACTGGCCCAAAATTTCAAGAAAAGATTTTTTCAAGTACCATTGACGCTGTATTACTCCACGCTTTATCAGGTTAGATAGAGTAACAACCAAAAATCTTGGACCAACTCATTCCTTTTGGCTGTGCTGTGCCCGTGATCATACTTGCACTTAAGGGCCAATAGCGGAGGGTTTTCGCGAACTCGGAAAGCACGCGGCGCGATCGCGTCGCACGCGCTGTAATCCTTGCCTAAACAACGGAGACGGAGGTTCTCTTGATAGTTAGTTACTTTTTCTTGATAGCTGACATCTAATATGATGAAAGAAACCATTAAGAAAACCGTGATTTGCGGCTACTGAGGCAAGCAGCACAACCGCACCACGTGCTCCTCATGTCCGTTAAAAACGGAACGCCATCGACCTTCACTGTATGCACACTCCCGGTCAATCACTCTTGCATCACAGGCTGCCCACATGGTCTTCCAAGCCGGAACATCTACGCGGAGCGGGAGATCAACTAGGCGCTGTGCACATCTGGCCTTGCCGGTATTGATGTTTGCTCGTGTCTTCCGCAACGAAAACAATGACACAAAAAAGGTGAAAACATAAGCGAAACCTAAACCAGTTTTTTTTAATCGGCCATTTCGGCTTGTCTGAATGATCTGGAATGTCCTCTTCTTTTCATTCGTAATTTGCACAGCTCACTGTACTGATCTTTCGTGTAGGATTTCCTGTTAGATTATGGGTTTGACAACGTCATTACAGCGCTGAATGCTCGTCTAATGGAGGGCCGCGGAAGTAGAAGCTCCACTAACCTCTACGTATTGATTGTCTCTCGGAAAATCCGAAATTCCCTCGAAATGCGCCGAAGCCACCACCATGGCTGCTCCTCTCCAAATCACCACTGTCGTCGCTGCCAAAGAAATTGCACTCCCCCACCTGTGTCACTGTTGAAGACAGTTTCGACTTCACCGTCGAATCCCGACCGACGAGCCGTTACCGCCTTCGAAACCACCGCCGGCAAGGGTGGAGCTGAAACCTTCGCATGTGCGACCTGAAATAGCTCGAAGATTAGGGCTGCTGATCAAAGTTCAAAACCAACAAACCTATATATGTACATGTCCGCAGTCAGTGCCAAAGTCTGAAATTGATGACCGGGACGGTCCGCTATCACAAAATAACTTCCTTTTTAAGGTGGAGAGGAAACAGAACCCAAGGTGAGTTCTTTAGCCCGAAAGTGAGGGGGCAACTCTTGGGTGAGTGGAGTGCTAACTGTAGCAGTTACTAGGATCTAACCTATTCATCTCAGGGATTGCCTGCAGGGGAGAATGCCTCAAAATAGCATGTACTTTAGTTCAGATTTCCACGCAATTCCGGGAGTGGAGCACCGTACCTGGCAAGGGCGGCGCAAACAGACTCAGAGACTGGGCCGGCTGCGTGGATTGTTCGGTGTCTGGATTTGGCTGCGCCGCCCTCTCCGTGTATTACTCTCCAAACCCAAAAGAAGTTTAAAAAAAAACTTCAAAAACCTGAATAACCTTCATCCGTTCCAAACCCTCCTGTTCGACCTCCAAATCTTGATCCACATCTGGCAAATCCTCCACTTCCACCGCCAGATCCACCAGATAATTCCTTCGAAGCAGAGCGGTGGCATCGGCAGCTGCGGCACGGGTATCCCTTGCGAAACCACCTGTGCCAAAGCTGCCGATGCCACCGCTCTGATCTGAAACTACCGGTGGCAAATCTGGGGATGCGATTTTCGAACTTGACCTAAAACTGAACGAACATCAGAGCCGACGCATCAAACTTCAAAAACAGCATACCTCTCGGTCGCACATCTTCAGAAGCATCTCCACCACACCCTAAAAGAACCTTCAGCCCTGCACAAAATAACATCCTTTCGAAAAAGGAGCGGAGCCTTACCTTCCCCAAAGTCTTCCTCTCATCAGTTCCGCCCACACAGGCCTCGGCAGGAGCTTTTCGTCGGGTCAAAATCAAAACAAAGCCAGCATTACTGCTGGCAATTGAAGAGTTTGTCTGAAACCAGGCGAACCTACTCAAGTCCAAAAATAGGACCAGGAAACAATGAATGCGTGAAAATCTGAATTGAAACACCATCATTTCGAGTCTTTCTTCCCCTCAGAGCAAAATAACTATCACAGCTACTACTCTGCTCATGCAATAAAAACCTCATTTGCGATTTAGTTGCTGTCCTGAAATCAATGAAACCACGTGATGCAAATCCACCGCATCTATCGCAAGTAGCGCCAGACAACTCCACCGAAGCCACTGCTACGCCCGTCACTCTCGAAACACCACTGCCGAAGCAGGATTTGCTGAAAACAGTGAAAATAGCAGTTCCTGAATTCTGACGAGCCGTCTTGGGAAGTATCGCAGTTTCCGTCTCTGTGCCGGGTTTCCGAAACACACAACAGGGAGTAGGGGACGCCGCGTTGCGACGCTCTCAATTCTGCCCCAAATTTCGTTTGGACGCAAGAGGGGGGGGGGAGGTCGTCAGTCATCCTATAAGGCATTCGGAAAGTAGTGACCATCGGTGTAAGTGCGGACCCAGTTCAGAGGCTACGTGCGAATAGCTAAAAACCGCCCGCACGTAGCCTTTCAGCTGAGGATTTGAATTGCTCACTCCGAGGTAGGACGCCTATAGCTTTCTGACAGCTCTCGGGTCCTGCGCGGCAGCGTCACATCACGTGACTGATGATCCTTGCAGACACCACTACGAGCATCTCGTACGATCAAAACAGCCACTATGGAAAGGTGAAAACTGCGAAGCCCCGTCAGTGTCACCAGAAAATGCATAAATGGAACGGAAACGTGATGATCACCAACCTGAAACTGAAAAGATGCAAAAGTATGCAAAAAGGCTGAACTAGAACTTCTACAAGCCTGTTCTTTCGGACAATCTCCGGACTGGCGGCCTTCAAAACATTACGTGTGATTAGAATTAGAAGCTACCAATTGCTAAAACAACTAACTTAGTCAAGCTATGAATCACATTCGTTTTCAGGAAAAAAGAACTAACCGCCTGGTTTTCCCGGCTACGTACAATCACTTGAGCGGTGACCCTCTTCATCTCAGCTGTATCAAGCACGAGGAATTCCAGACGTTGAGTCATTTCTACCAAGCAGAATACGCAGCAGCGTTGCTGAAAGCGAGAGAATGTGCATGGTTTGGGGAGGCGATCAAGACCGCCGCGACGCGACCTCGTCGCACGCTTGTGATCCTCAAGCCCAGGTTGCTCCTTCAAATTCCCTTTAAATTCGACGCACTCAATGGCATCTGTGACCACCTCCTCAAACTCTGGGTGGGGTTCCGATAGCATCTTTCTGTTCCAGCCATGCTTAGGAGACCTTCTTCCTTCGGAAAATTTGCTCATAGTAGTGGAACAGTGATTCCATTTCCAAAATCCTGTCATCTGTATGTATAAAAGTGAACGTTTGTACAGAGAACTCCAAACGGACGCAGTCAAGAGTTAGGACCGCGGCGCGGCTCTCTTGGGCAGAGTCACGGGGCTCAGCATAGGGTGCGCCTGCGTCTCTGCTCATGAGAGCCGCGCCGCGATCTCGACTCTTGTCTACGTACGTTTGGAGTTTTGTCAAGGTCAAGCGTCCGATGGGAATTTCCCATGAGGGGGTCGTATGGGAGGGGGCTGGGAAGGGGAGGGGTCGTATTGGAAAGGTGTGAGTGGGGTATGTAGAGGTGTGGCTTGACCACTGAATGTAAATTCATGATTGTTTTATGAAATGACGAATGAAGTTCCGCCCAAGAATGATCACGTCATATCGAGTTAAAGCAGGACTGGTTGGCAGCGTATGAGAGAAATCCGCTTCAGCGCACTCACAGGTTCGATCCCCGGCGCCTTCCATAAATTTTTGTGCGGGCCGGAATCACTTCAGAACCAAATGTGTAGTAAAGAGGGTGGAAATGTTCAAAAAATAGAGTGTTAGTAGCGAGATCAATCGATTGCACATGCTAGGATTCGCCTGCTGGGCCCGTCAGAACGTGGAAAAGTAGGGTGACCTAGACCTCGTGCTGAAGTCCTCTGACTCGAAATCAGCATGACCAGCTCTACCTTTTGCCAGAGTTTCAATTTTCTAGAACTCCATATGCTTTTGGGAGCTCGATGGGAAATTTTTAAAATTCTCGGGTCTGCGAGGGGAAATTTCCCATCTAACTCACGCAAGCAGGAGCGATTATTGGGGTGCGATAATAGGAATGAAGAATCATTGCTTGCAGCTCTATTACGTAAAGGTAGTGAAACTTCAGTAAAAGGCAAACTCTCTTCATGGAAGTTGAAGAAGTGAAAATCTCGCAATTTGAGCAGATGGTGAAAATGAAGTAAATCTGTTTGGCAAGTCACTGAAGCAATTTGCAGATATCACGAAAACTTTTCTTTCATGAGTTTTAGCCGAGGAAATTTCCCACTTGGGTACAGAATCTGGCTCCACGAAGTTCGCTCGTTTTCCTGCAATTTGGATGGGAAATCGATGGGAAGTTCGTCAAATTTCCCATCGAATTCCCATCGAGCTCCCAAAAAAGTACGAAGGTCTAGAAAACTGAAACTCTGGCAGAAGATAGAGCTGATCGTCCTCTATGGACACGAAAAGCAGTTGCTGATTTTGAGTCAGAGAACCTCAGTACGAGGTGTAAGTGACCCTAGTTTTCCACAAACTGGCGTCCCTTGTAGGCGAATTCTCGCATGTGTAATCGATCGATTTCGCTTCCCTCACTTCATTTTCAAACCTGTAAATTCTCTCTACTCCACACTAAATCCTGAAGCGGTTCCAACTTGTGCAATAATTTCTTGGAGGCGCCGGGAATCGAACCCGTGGGCGCGCAAATGCCAACGCTGAAACCGATACCTCGCATGCGTTGCCAACCAGTCCAGTTTTGACACGTGATGACATGATCGTTCCTGCTGGCATTCTGGTCCTATCGGATAAGAAAGGATGCATATCGACTTCAAGGTTGTTTTAGTTCCAATTTTCGATTATCAATATATTTCTTTTGTGTCTTCTTCCTTGAAACTGTTCATTGTACAGAGAAAGCATGCGGGAGCAGAAGGGGGGGGGGGAGGTCGTGAAAAGGTGGGGGTTGGACGAGGGGATAGGGGGGGGGTCGTATTGAGGGTCGGTTTTTCCCAGCGTCATGCTTGACCCTGGGTCTAAGTAACCCTAGTTTTCCACAACCTGGCGTCCCATGTAGGCGAATTCTCGCATGTGTTATCGATCGATTTCGCTTCCCTCACTTCATTTCCAAACCTTTAAATCCTCTTTACTCCACACTAAATCCTGAGCGGTTCCAACCCGTGCAAAAATTTTTTGGAGGCGCCGGGAATCGAACCCGTGGGCGCGCAAATGCCAACGCTGAAACGATTCCTCGGATACGCTGCCGATCAGTCCTGTTTTGACAAGTAATGACATGATTGTTCGTGCTGGCAGTCTGATCCAATCGGATAAGGAAGGATGTATATCGACCTCAAGGTTGTTTTAGTTCCAATTTTGGGTTCTTAATATGTTTCTTCTGTGTGTTCTTCCTTGAAACTGTTCATTGTTTCAGTATACAGAGAAAACATGCGGAAGCAGAAGGGGGGGGGGGGGCTCGTGAAAAGGTGGGGTTGGAACGGGGAATAGGGGGGTCGCATTGAAGGTCGGTTTTTCCCATCGTCATGCTTGACACTGTTTATTGTTTTTTTTTTTCGCTGTTGCGCAGGGACAGGTGAGAGCGCTACTGCTAGGGTTCTCAAATGCCCCAATGAAAAAGCCGAGGAAAACAAACCCCCGAGCGGAGACGAGCATGTCATGTGGTAAATAATAGAATCCGAACGTTTGCGCGGGCAAAGTTATTTTCATCTTTACAGTGGGCTGCACAACGAAAGTTGTACTCGGGTTCTGTTACCTTTGACTATGCCCACATAATACTCTACACTCTTCGAAGAAGTGGCCTACCACGGACTGGTGCACATATGTACAAGGGGCAAACATTTCCCCCCTATCTGGATGAAAATGGCACAGCACTCAAGTGAAGTCTGATACGGACAAGCGCAAACAGCGAAGCTGTCTATCGTGATAATGGAAATTAATAACTGTCTGCGAATATGCGGGACAAGGCTGCTCAATTAAATTTCTAGCGGTACTCGTGTATCCGGAATTAGAGCACTCCATAACAAACAGGAGATAATGAAGATCCTTCATCTTCGATGACAATCTTAGGAGTGCTTGTTGACGTTATATGGAGGCAAATAACGTGCAACATGCAATAATCTTAACATGCTGAATCACTCGCTGACGTTATCTGATGTATGGGCTTATCAGGGTTCGCAGGGTGTTAGAGGCGGAGTACAAGGAAAGAAAACTAGGTGAGACAGTGTCCAAGATCACTGCTCATGTTGGGGAACAACGCAAAAGCTGCTTTCGCTGAGGAGTTGAAGAGATGTGCGTCAATGTTCCCGAATGCGATTGAGGTCCAAGGCGAGAAGAAAGCTACAATTACGAAGGAATGGAGGATGTACTGTGCCAATCTCCGTATTTGTGGGCAACTCTAAGAAAGTTGTAAACAGCAATGACGATGCTGTGAGGATTTGCCGTGCTAATCTCCCTATTTGTAGGCCTGACTAATAAAGTTGGTGAGCTGTGTATAGCGATGACGGTGCTCCACCAGTAAAGAACCTCAACATCTCATGAAGTGTCGGATGACTCGACTGGTGGAACACACACCAAAACGTTACTTTCTTGTTACGTCATTCCTTGAACGAACTTCAGTTTTGGCGACCAAATTTGCTCACTCCTCCCTGTTAGCTCATGTCCGTATTTCAAACGGTACTCTAGTCCACAAATAGTGCAGCAGTTGTGCGCCAGCATGAATAAAAGTCCTTAGGATGCGACAGAGTGCATGTGTTGCGGAACTGTATCCATGAATATGCGTGAGGAGCCCTTATTGCCCTGACAGCCCACAGTGCACCACTGGCACGATTGAAAACATAGTGGCATTGCATCGAATAATAAAGAACCGTAGATGACGCTCTGCCAATGAGGATCTCGAACATCTTTGCAGTGTCAGATGATCTCATTGGTTGAGCACCACTTGTCAACGTTTTGATTCCCGTGCTATATACGTGCTCATTTTTACTATATGACTTCTATAACGTGCAAGTCTGGGAAAGATGCAAGGATTGAGGGCCATTGGTCACACTCCACGAAAAAATTTCTCCAAAGGACTGAGACAAAAGTAGTTTGTGCACTGCTTAGCTTAATAATGAGTGGAATTCGGTCCTGCACATATGTGATTGTGGAGTTAGGCCTAAGGAGCTGGAAAAATGGCGCGTTCTTGTGTGAACTTCATTCTGTTTCCAAAGTTCGTGAAACTGCAAAGCGAATAACAGAGATCCGTTCGTCCATGTCATTACGTTTAAAGATTTTTCTTCTTGCAAAATAAGGGTTCCTGAGCCCTATGGAGGTGGCAGCCAAACTACAATTTCCCTGGAGAATATTGGGGTTGCTGAGCCGTCCCTCAGTGAAATCATCGCCATATGAGGTAGCTCTCGGAAGGAAATTTCGGCCAACAGTCGTCGTGCAAAAGAGAGGCCCTCGAGCATCATGAGCATTTCTCTAGCGGATCGTTTGCGACTTTTCAAAGGACGGGTATTGTACTGGGCGTCGCTTCTAGAAAGCGACTTACAGAGAATCATCTAGCAAGAATTCTAGAAATAGCAAAGAACAGCTTTCGAAAAGTGCTCATCTTCGTTTCTTCAACAGTGAAGCCATTGCACCAGTGCTCATAGATGGAATAAGTATTAAATTCCTGGCCAAATACAAGGATGCTCTACACCGTATTGTTCACACAATACAATCCTTGAAATTTGGAAAATTCAAAACACGGTGCCCTAACATTTTCAATTATTTCATGACTCCTAACCGACGCGAACATATTCTTACATATGAATAGGAGAGCTTGCTTTGCTCTATAAGTATGTTACTATACCTAAATCTTATACTACATATGTGCAGACACAATCATATGGTTTGAAAATACAGCACCATTTTTTCCTGCTTGAACCTAATACGTCAGCTCTGGGCTAGGATTCACGAAAGCATAACCGAGCAAAACCAGGCTGGCAAAACAACTTTCACGTTTTGCATCTTCTTACTGGGTCTTATCCAAAATTAACAACGCTGACCTCAGCTGGATTGCTTGATTATCGTTATATGAAATTTATTCCATTGCACTCTCAAGTTATCGGAGCTTGAAGAGTGGAATAGAAGAATGTCTCTGAAGATATACCTATCGAGCAACCAGAGAATTTTGGCCATAATTCATTATTATAAGCACTTCGCCAAAGATCGTGAGATCTATAAGCCGGGGTAAATAAAGGCAAGTATGTATGCTTAGCTCTGAACGGATCATGTTGAAAGCAATACTACTTCCAACCGATTTGCTCTCATTTCTCATAGAACTACAAACATAAACTCTCATAAACATAAAACTCACCTTTGTAGATATGATACTGACGCAGCGAGTTCAGGTCACATCATCGGCACAATTGCCGTGTAGTAATCGGGATGATAGAGCAGATTGTCATTACACACAATAAAATGGAATAGGTGGGCGGAGCGAAGGATGTTGGACCAGTCACAGCCCTAGTCAGAGCCAGGCTTCGACTGCACGAAGTGAGCACACTGTAGCACGAGTTTGCAGTGCTTTCTCATCAACATCACTCTATGTGTATCGGCTAGATCTTGTAGAGTTCCCACTAACAAATGACTTCTACTCAACAGTCTATACTCTTCAGATGTTGGAAAACTGTTGGTGACTGGATGACGGCTGTTCGTTGGTACGAGTCAAAGTTGTCTGACCAATCGGAGCCCCCTTCCTGCCAAGCTATGAACGTAACAGTCCTGCAGTGCGTGTTCGTAAAGCCGACTACACGAGGAGACATTATTGATGTGATGAGGTGATGATGATGGTACAGTTTTCCTGGATTGGTTGGAACAGAGTAACTTTTCGGCTGAAGTCTTTTGAACACACGGAGTTCACTTCTAACATGATGATGGAAATTCCGTTTATGATAGGTTTCGAACTGAGAATTTCGTGATGAATGAGGAATACACATTTGGGGAGCTGTAACTGCGCTAGACATCACTGTTCACAGAACTTATTCTTCACAAGCCCCTAAACGAAAATATTCTATCTGGTCTCAGACTTTTAGGTTACAATTGCCCTTAGAACTGAGCAAGCTTCTTCTAGACAACTTTCTGAAAACTGAAGCGATTTTCATTTGTTCGTTCTCAATGCTCCATCAAAATCAAAAAAAAAACACACACACACACACATGAACATGGCAAGTTTGGCAACGTAAACGCCAGAATGAAATGGTTAAAATCTGGGCAGGACCTTAGTACATGTAAAAATCAGAGCTCAGAGAGTATCCAAAGAAAACCAAGAGACGCATGCAAAACTGAGTAGATAAATTGGACAGATTTGTCCGAATCTGGATTGCTCGCATTCATGCAAAACAACGATGTTGGAATTGCCAATAGCTCTCTCCCAGTGCCCAGCTTCCTAGTTTTGCCTCTTGATATCCTCAACTTTTGCAAGACCGCTCAACACTGATCTTACATAGTTCTACACTGTTTTTGTTACTCGCTTCAACAGACAGATCCCAGACCCACATTCGATATTGCAATCTTTGATTTCTCATTTCTAGGGGAGCTCTGATGCGGATTTCATAGTTTTACATTAAATACTTAGTTCCGCTAGAGTTTCCTTCCAGCTATTGCTACAGTATCTCTATCTGATTTTCATTATGATAGACCAGAATGCCAATGCATGCACAAGGAGTACACTTTTACCGAGCTCACCAAACTACTCAGAATCCTGGCTATACTTTCGTGACAGTTTGGTGGCCAGTGTTCATCAACTAGTTCGATCATGGCTTCTTCTTGTTACATCTACAGCTTTTAGCAGGATTTTCGCCCTTTCAATAACATCCCACCTCCTGCATGACTCCTTGGTGCTTTACTGCTACGTTTGGGCGAGGAGTGAGCTGATCAATCCGGTTATTCGTTTAGCCGCTATCCGGAGGTTTTGACCTATCCGTTATCCGGACCGGCACTTTAACACCGGATAACGGACCAGATGAGTGGAAGTCAGCTGCTTTCATTCGCCATTTTCTTCAAAAGGTAGTCGTTATTTGCAGAAAAGTAGCCGTACTACGTATTCTAGCGCATAGGCATCTCATCACTGGCTTAGATTTCTGGAGTAAGTTATGAGCAGAAAGAAAAAAAAATTCTATTCAGATTCCCTAGGTTGTCTCGGTAGCTGGTGTCCTGTACTACAAACTCTTAACCGTTATCGGTTATCTGTTTCACGGTAATTTTTCAGATGTGCGTTATCCAGACAGTCATTCTAGTATTGGAATATGGTGTATCCGCCAATCGGTGGTTTAGACTCATTTCACAGTCATTTTTTGCTATCTATAACTCCAGAAGATTAGTAGTCATTTTGGGTGCAATTTCTACGCTTGCATAGCAGTCGATGATTAAAAAAATAATCTGAAACGCAAACATAAAAAAATAAGCTTTAACGTGAACTTATTATTTGAGAGAGAGAGAGAGAGATCAACTCGGCCTGCACATAATTATCAGGCACATTATAACTATGTGCACATAATTGCACATAATTATAATTATCATTATCATATACAAAAAGAATACACCTATTCTGGCCACGTTCTCGGAATGACAATTGATTGCGTTAAGCATAGGAACCAACCTACACGTGCAGCCTACTCGTTGAAAGAACTCTTTAAAAGTGAGTGGGAGAAGAGGATATTCTCCAATTAGATTAGGACCCGACTGGTTTGCTGCTAAAAAGAAGAAGCTCTTGTCCAAACCAGGAACCTTCTCCCTTTTTGATAGAGCACTACAGCGGAGAAGATCTTGTGAAGAGGTTATTCAGATATGGTCCGACAGAAGTAGCAACGGCAGGTGGACGCTTAGAAGCGCACAGGCTACCTATATGTACCTGATGAAAAAAAAAGATAAAAACTTATCCAACTGGAAAAAGAGGGTATGTCACTGGCTATCGCTGGAATGCAGAATGCAACTAAGAACGCTAATGATTTCCCACCAGCTAGTAGTGACTGACATTCAAACAGGCGTGAAGCCCGCTTGATGGACAGTATAGAGGCATGTAATAAAGAGGAGGAGTGAGACATGAGACTCTACGATGCTGAAGACATCTCCACAAGTGCTTGTAGAATCCATTGGTGGCCTGCAGAACATCGCCATGATGAGCAACTAGGAAAGAGAAAAAAGAAGGGGGGTAGTTTAAAAAAGGCATGGCCACTTCTAACTGCTGACGTGATACGACAGCCTCACTCCATACACGGCTTCACAGATCGATGTAATCACCGAAAATTTACGGCGGTACTCCACCAGTGGAAATCCTCACATCTCTACCAGTGCGAGATAATCTCACTGGTGGAGCAGCACCCATTCAAATGGTGAGTAGGGAACACACGGATATGATTTATTAGTTCTAAAGATACATCAACCAATCCTCATGAATAATCCGCATACGAAGGATAGAGCGATGTAGTCAGGGAGACTCAGGGAATGAGACTGGCATCAGAGACAACGGCAGCGGGTGCAGTAGTGCGGCCGGAATGCCAAACCGTGCTGGTGGTGTGGGCGGAGCGCCAGCCGGGTTGGCCAATCACAGCTTCGCAGTTGGTCATCAGATTTTCAAACGGTATGTAGGGCGTGCTCAACTGCAGAGTCCACTTCCAAGAATTTGTATAGAGCCGGTGTTGCTCAGCGGTCCAATGCTCTTTGTAAGGTGTCAGTGAGATGGAACGGAAGTAAATAAACTGAGGATGAAAAGAACGATGTGGGGAGAGGGGAGGCGGGTGTGAGGGCCTTTTCTTTTTCCCTCCAGTTTCAATCTAATGTTGAAGAAATGGGGTTGGAATTGATTATTTCAAGCAGATCGGAACGGAAGGCACCTCAACTTACATGTAAGCGTGGTTCGCAAAGCGCTCGCAAGACCTGAGGGCTCCAAATTGTACAAGTTCTTCAATTTTTCAAAGGTCCATAAAATTTGTGTTAAACCATTGCTTTAGTACGCTGATGTCTTATTTAATCGATACAAACAAAAAAATTTGAGTTATTTCCGTCCAGACTGTTAAGAAGGAAAGATACTTGGTGGGTGAGAGAAGGGGGTGGAAGGGGGGGGGGGGTGTGGCGGCTACTTGCAACGAGATGAAGGGAGAGGAACCATGAGTGATGGCGGCAGTCCACCACTGAGGCGCCCTACATCTCAGAAGGTGTTGAGGAGCTCTCATTGGTGGATCAGGACACATCTGAATGGTGAAGGTGGATAAGAGAGGGAAACGGGGAGTGGGGGAGGGAGAGTGGACAGCTATTCGAAGATGATTCATGAGTGATTGTGACTGTCAACCAATGAGACTAAAAGAAATCCTTGAAGACGTGAAGTAGTTCTCACTGGTGGTACAGGGGTTTGAGGTGGTGCAGTAATAGAGAATAGTAGGAATCAGCTCAAATATTGGGTGCAGCAGCCACCTACATCGAACAATCAGCCCAGAATGACAGGTACACATATAGTTGACACATCAAATTGACTGAAACTTCAAATTGGCTCGATCTTGCATGTGCCTCCAGGACAGTACAGCTCTGAATGGTGGATGGTGGTGGATGGCGGATGGGAACGGGGAAAGCGGAGAGTGGACAACCACTTGTTGACGAAATATGGGAAGAGATGGTGACTGTCCACCAGTGAGAAGCTTCTAAACATCCTAAAAGGTGTTAAGTAACTCTCACTGGTGGATCAGTACATCTGAATGGTGACTGGTGGTAGAGAATTGGGAGGGATATGGAGAACAGGTGGGGGTGGGCAGCTACTCATAACGAGGTGCAGATAGAGGAGCCATGAGTGATCGTGGCCGTCCACTAATGAGAACATCAGACATTCGAGAAGGTGTCAAGGTGTTCTCAGTAGTGGACGGTGCACATCCGAATTAGAAGCAGCCGAGGTGCAGTGTAGGGGGTCCGAGTAGTTGCAGCAATAGAGAATAGTGGGAATCAGCAGAACTGGCGGGTGCAGCAGCCACCTTCTCCGAGGAATCAGCCCAGAATGACAGGTACACAGTGAATTGGACGCTCAAATCGATTAATCGGAGTTTTGGCCCCTCTGCGCCTGCAGGCCCCTCGCGAGATCCCGCGCAGTGCGCCACGGTAAGCATTATCGATCTTCATTTCGTGCATAGGTGGCTCACCCTCGACAGAGGAGGATGCTTTCAAATGGAATCGAAGCAAATGCTACGGCAGCTCCTAAATAAGAGATTCTAACTGAAATGCTGCTGATTCTGCATCAGTGAGTATAAGGCACCCGAATAGAAGAACCCCCGGTAGGGATGAAGCACAACTGCAGGGTCTAAAGCAGTAGTATCGCCAACATTGTGTGGTAGGAGTAGTAACGGCAGTTTTGATAAGTAGATAGAGTGAGATACAACAGTTTATGCTCCACGAATGCTTTCTCTACATCTTAATCAGCTTCAGATAACGCCTAATTGGAGGACGTGCATATTATTGCGATAAATGATTTGTTTGGGAGAACTTCCACGATAGTCTCTTCTTTTTGTTCCAACACCTATGAAGTTGCCTTTAGAAGTCGACTGATCCTAATCGAGCATTACTACGATTTCACATATATTTTCCTGCCGAAACATCAAGCCGAAGAATACAGCTTTCGCTGCTACTTTGACTCATATCACAGAATATCTCCGAAAATTCTACACCTTAGGCATTGCTAACAGAGAGTAGATGAAAATCTATGAGGTGGCCAGTGGAATCGTATGAAAACGCGTCTTCTCAAAATTCATGATGAATTCAGATGTACATACAATGTTGACCAGGAGGCTGCAATTCAGATGTTTTGTTCGGTTACGCTTCTTCTGTGTTGCTGTGGAACAAGGCAATTGTGCACGTGCTGTAATTCGCAGACTCTTACAGTAATGCGTGTCTTGATGTGTCTGTGTCTCTCTTCTCTGCGCGCTTCTTCGCTTGCTCACGTTACTATCCGCATCTAGACGGGTTCACCTGGTTTTAGAACTGTTTAATAGCCTTTATTTTCAACGTTTCTATCCGGTAGGATTTCCAACGTTCAGTAAAGTGTGATAAAGTATAATATTGATTGAATTTAATACATGGTAGTGACATGGTAAACGTCAGCTGCTACATGATACGCATACCTGAGGAGCGGTTAGTTTTGGGCAGAAAGCGAGATGGCGATCCATGACTACTATGCTACAAAAGTATAGTTTTGCTGAAGCTATTTTCAAAACATGTTTACTGCTTTTATGCAGATCCAGTATATCCGATATTGTACTCAGTGCAAAACTAAAGCAACAAATGTACTTTATTACCAACAGATCGTTATTTTCTCCCACAGGTTCAACTAGTTTTGTTTCAACACTCTTAGGTCTTGTAAGAGACAAGCTGAATTGCTGGCCAACAGCGGCCTTTCACCACCTTGATGTCAGCAAATGCAGGCAGCCTTGGAGCCCGCCTTACCTACCGTTAGAAAACTCGACAATCGATCACGGCACTCTGATTGGCTCCCGCGCACCGCCCGTATCAAAAGCGCGGGCTTCCATTCTGCCCGCTCCACTTCATTCGCTGCTGTCGTCTCTGCTGCCAGTCTAATTCCCTGGACTACCTTCGTTAGCTTTCTTCAGCCACCACCGAGTCGAGGGAAGTCGTCGATTACTTTGCGGCTCTGCACAACTGTGTACCATATCCCGGCTTTAGCCATTTGGACAACAAAAAGTGTCCAACGGCGTGTTCAGACATGTACAATCACGGTAGAGCATGATTTTCCTTCAGCTTGCAAGCAATGCCGAACTTTTTCTTTTCCTATTTTCCAGAGTCCGCGGGAAACGAAAGCACCATTGACGCCTACTGTGAATGTTCTTCATTGCTGTACAGCAACTACAGCTACTTGTATTATGAGAAAACCTCAAGGCTAGAGTAGAAATATGAATGCGTTAGGCATTGTTTGCAAACCACAGGTCATCAAGCCCTACCCCGGTTATACATGCCTAAATACGTGCCTGGCCACGATTGCACACGTCTAAACACAACAAACAAGTACGGTTGGACACTTTTTGTTTCCAAACGGCTAAAGCTTCATATCCCTCCTCTGTCACCATTTGCATGAGTGCTACTCCTCCAGTGTGAAGGTCGACAAAAAATGGCTGTGTTGTCGTTCCTATAGTTTCTTCCTTCCTCCACCCACGTCTCCCTCACCCCCAATGATGGTGTGTGATGCACCACCAATAAGTTCATCGGACACTTTCTGAGATGTCTTGAGCGTTATTGGTGGAGTATCGATGTCCATCTACGTAACTGTCGGAACTGCCACTACTACTCCTGCTACACGTCTGAAATGCCTGTCCACTGAACACCCATCGCTGTGCTACTCCACCAGCAACAGTATCTCCCACCTATTTGGATGTTAGATATTTCTTGCTGGTGGGAAATCATTTGCGCTCCTACAAGGGAGAGCACGAAATTAAAGGCAGCACTCACGAAAATTTCCGCATTGGAGATTTCGCGATATATCCGGGGTTTTAGGGGTATGGGTCATGATGAGGCAAAAGTGGGTGGGCAATGTGTCTGCGATTGGTTCATTCGAACCCTCGCCCCGCCTTCAGGATCTAGTCGCACTAATTCGCGCGCGATTTCACCATACTGGACGAGTCAACGCCGAAGGGCGGTAAGACGCTGCACCATTTTGCCTCATCATGACCCACACCCGTTTTTTAGGGGCGATGAACTCATCGACAACGATGAAGTATCGTGAAGCACGCGGAAAACTCAGAAAATGATGGCGCTATTTCACGTGCGTCCACAGTGCGGAGAAGTGTTCCATGATGGTTTCCGCCACGAAACCTTGCAAATGGTGCGCATTTCACACAAAACCCTGCGCTAAACCACATACGCGCACTGAAGCAACTTATTGTCCAGAGCGGCAGATGTCCACGGCAGCATCTTCGCAGGTAGGCGTCTATTCGCTGTGTTCAACTTACTCTTGTGATTGTGCAGCGGCCGGCTACACGGTAAGCGACTCTGTTCAGAGGTGAAAATTTCCGTGAATGCTGCCTTTAAGTTGCTAATCTGAGACGAGACCTTTTTTTTCATTTTCATTTGATACGTCTAACGACGTGCTAAGACAAAAAAAGGGAACAGTATGAACTCCAACTAGGATTAGAACAGAACAAGCAACCAAACGAGTTGAACACTGAGTACCGGACCCTTCTAGCCAGCTAATTCAACAAATGCTCGAAGAAATGCAATTTCCATCCCCAAAGTCTTATGATCTGATTCCCTTTCGGTGCCGAGCAAGGTGTAGAACTTAGAAGGAGTCCATTATCTTGACAGGGGATCGACACGAAAACCAAAAGCCGTACGCACATCAGCCGGCTGTGATGCGCTTTGCGCCACGTAAGGGGTTATGGGAGCTCGCTGGAACTTCGGGTATACTGGCCACCTTTGAGGAACCGGCAAGCTGGGTAACGAGCATGAGGCTTTTAGTACGAACTCACCCACCAAGAAAAGCGATGAAGCTTCTGGTTATAAGGGTTGTCTAGCATGATGTTACGGGATATACTTCAAATCTGCTAAGTGGTTCACAGAAGCTGACAATGCAACCTCCAAATATTCTAACAATAGAAGAATATTTTGGAAGTGTAGCGTACTTTCCGCACCTTCTATTGCGAGTCGGAGACTGCCTTGTGCAGCTCGTGACGCTGATTTCAAATTTGTTTTCTCCTTTCCCGAGTCTTCTCTTTTTCAGAAGTTACGCTGTTTTCTTTTTTTCAAGGGCACATGAGAGTGTAGTGCATGTGTAAGATGAACAGTTACAACGGAACAGTGGACGTGGGGTGTTAAGGTATCCCACAGAATCCTCCCAATTTCTGCACAGAGGGGTATTTTCAGATGCTGATCACCATTTTCAACATGGTTTTGCACAAGGCTGCCACTTTTCTGTCACAGTTGTGAAGCATCCTTCCTTCGTCGCCGTGGCTGGAAGTCATCCACGTCGGAATTTTGAGCTTCGGTAAACTATTTAGCAGATTTCAGATATAGCTTGTACATGTTGGAAAAACATTCTAACCATATAGATCTCGATTGACAGCTTAAATTCGTGCACTTCCCTTCTTAGTTGCATCCTGCAATCCGGCGATTGTCAGCAACTCTCCTTTTCCACCGGATAACTACTGATGGCTTGTGCAGATCTGCCAGTATTTTCCATCTTTTCGTTGGAACTGAGTACCACATTGGGAATAGTTGGAAGACGTTTATGAAAACAATGCCAGTGGTTCTCTGCACATTTATCCAGCCACTGTTTAGCTCCTCATTTTGAGGAGGAAAGAGGAGGGAGGAGCTACGCTGAACAGGGAACCTCTGCATGTACGCTTCTGCGTCGTAGTATTGATGGATCGCACCGCACATGTTCGAAGATAGCCAGCCCAAAACATGTGCTGTAGAAAAAATCTTACTCTATATAAAGCGCAGACCCCCCCATCGCCGCGCGAGGGATGACAGGTCACGCTGTCATTGATCCACTCGCCTCGCCCCACCTCTTTTGCCCGCCGCCACGGGCTCATTTGCGAAAATTGACACGCCCAATGACACGCCCATGGTATATGTATGTGTACAACATGGAAATCTTCAATTAGAACATCTAATTTGCAATGAAAACGGAAAATCTTGGATCTTTAAAGCAGAATGGGAGAACCACTGATGAAGCGAGTGTGATTTCGCAATCAGAGCCGTGAATCATCCAAATACAGCAGAGTTGCAGGGATATTTTCGCTGCACTCACTCTCGAGCATGAAGTAGTAATAGCAATTGGAAATTAACGGTTAGGGGAACAAATGGTGCACTCCATGAGCTTAATATTGCGCTTACAAAATAGAAATAGAACATTTACGCAGTTTATTCCTGTTGAAAGCTAATTGTGCCCGAACAATAAGAATTTCAACTTTCAGCGCTATCCCAAATGAAAACGACTTGACCACGTGAGGATTTGCGTTGCTACTCATACAACGGTCCATGTAGAAGCTCTTTATATTGACCTACCTACAAACCGTTTAGGAGCTACGCAGCTTCGCAGAAAATCACTGTCATCCGCGAAGCGCGGCGAAGCTGCGCTTCGTGTGAATGACAGTGATTTTCTTGAGTTAACCTAGCCCGGAGGTAACGTGGCACACGGGTCCGAGTCAGAGCGCCGCGAAGCGGCGCTCTGGCTCGGGGTACTTTATTTTTCAGAGTTAACCTAGCCCGGAGGTAACGTGGCACACGGGTCCGAGTCAGAGCGCCGCGAAGCGGCGCTCTGGCTCGGGGTACTTTTTTTTCAGAGTTAACCTAGTCCGGAGGTAACGTGGCACACGGGTCCGAGCCAGAGCGCCGCGAAGCGGCGCTCTGGCTCGGGGTACTTTTTTTTCAGAGTTAACCTAGTCCGGAGGTAACGTGGCACACGGGTCCGAGCCAGAGCGCCGCGAAGCGGCGCTCTGGCTCGGGGTACTTTTTTTTCAGAGTTAACCTAGTCCGGAGGTAACGTGGCACACGGGTCCGAGCCAGAGCGCCGCGAAGCGGCGCTCTGGCTCGGTGTATCCATATTCAGCAACCATACTAGACTGAATGACGAAGGGAATCTCCATAAGCGAAAAATCTTGGGATTTCCCTGTAGAACCAGTTTTGGTTAAATTTTATCTTGTAATCTGACGCTGAACCAGCCTGCAAAAACCACATTTTTCTACTAGAATTGGAGGTTAACAAAGATTTCGGAGTTTCTACCAGACTTGCTCTTGCTGTTGATTTGTACTGTTGAAATTGCGAAAACCAGTGAGATTGTCTTATCGGACGTGACGCTTCGTCAGACATCACTAACACGTGGTGGTCCAATTCATCGGATGGTTCCAGTAGTGAAGGTTTGTGTCTAAACCACCAGACGTTGGAATTCGAACTCTTTAAAAATCGAGAGAAGTGAGGAAATTCTCAGAATCTCAGCGTAGAGCAGTACAGTTCTGAATGGTGGATGGTGGTGGATGGCGGATGGGAACGGGGAAAGCGGAGAGTGGACAACCACTTGTTGACGAAATATGGGAAGAGATGGTGACTGTCCACCAGTGAGAAGCTTCTAAACATCCTAAAAGGTGTTAAGTAACTCTCACTGGTGGATCAGTACATCTGAATGGTGACTGGTAGAGAATTGGGAGGGATATGGAGAACAGGTGGGGTGGGCAGCTACTCATAACGAGGTGCAGATAGAGGAGCCATGAGTGATCGTGGCCGTCCACTAATGAGAACATCAGACATCCGAGAAGGTGTCAAGGTATTCTCAGTAGTGGAGCGGTGCACATCCGAATTGGAAGCAGCCGAGGTGCAGTGTAGGGGTCCGAGTAGTTAGTTGCAGCAATAGAGAATAGTAGGAATGAGCAGAATCGGCGGGTGCAGCAGCCACCTTCTGCGAGGAATCAGCCCAGAATGACAGGCACACAGTGAGTTGGAACCTCAAATTGATTAATCGGAGTTTTGGCCCCTCTGCGCCTGCAGGCCCCTCGCGAGATCCCGCGCAATGCGCCACGGTAGACATTATCGATCTTCATTTCGTGCATAGGTGGCCCACCCTGAACAAAAGAGGATGCTTTCAAATGGAACCGAAACAAATGCTACTGCAGCTCCTAAATAAGAGATTTCAACTAAAAACGTTGCTGATTCTGCACCAGTGAATGAGGCACCCGAACGGGTAAGTGCACAACCCCCGGTAGGGATGAAGCACAACTGCAGGGGCTTAAGCAGGAGTATTGCCAGCAATGTGTGGTAGGAATAGTAATGGCAGGTGCAAGAGGTAGAAAAAAAGAAATCCAACAGCATATGTAACATTACATGAATACTCGATCGGCATCTTAATGAGCTTCTGTGGGATACGCCCAACCAGAAGGCATACATATTCTGATGGGTGGTTTGTTTGAGAAAACTCCCATTCAGCCACACTTTCCGATAGTCTCTTGTTTCTCTTCCAGCACCCATGAAATGGTCTTCAAAAGGTATGCGATTGTGGCGATTGTAGAACAGCTCCTCGTGTAGCATAACTATATACTAAGCCGCACATATTTTCCTGCCGAAACACCAGCTCGAAGAGTGTAGCTTCCGCTGCTACTTTGAGTCACATCACAGAATATCTCCAAAAACTCTACACCTTATGCATTGCTAACAGAGGGTATATGGAAATCTATGAGGTGGCCAGTGGAATCGTATGAAAACGCGTCTTCTCAAACTTCATGATGAATTCAGATGTACATACAATGTTGACCAGGAGGCTGCAATTCAGATGTTTTGTTCGGTTACGCTTCTTCTGTGTTGCTGTGGAACAAGGCAATTGTGCACGTGCTGTAATTCGCAGACTCTTACAGTAATGCGTGTCTTGATGTGTCTGTGTCTCTCTTCTCTGCGCGCTTCTTCGCTTGCTCACGTTACTATCCGCATCTAGACGGGTTCACCTGGTTTTAGAACTGTTTAATAGCCTTTATTTTCAATGTTTCTATCCGGTAAGATTCCCAAGGCTCAGTAAAGTGTGATAAAGTATGAAATTGATTGAATTTAATACATGGTAGTGACATGGTAAACGTCAGCTGCTGCAAGATTCGCACACCTGAGGGGCAGTTAGTTTTGGGCAAGAAGCGAGATGGCGATCTATGACTACTATGCTACAAAGGTATCGTTTTGCTGAATCTATTTTAAAAACATGTTTACTGCTTTTATGCAGATCCAGTTCATCTGATACTGTAGTTAGTACAAAACTAAAGCAACAAATGTACTCTATTACCAACAGGTCGTTATTTTCTTCCACAGGTTTAACTAGTTTTGTTTCAACACCCTTAGGTCTTATAAGAGGCAAGCTGAATTGATGGCCAAGAGCGGCCTTTCACCACCTTAATGTCAGCAAATGCAGGCAGCCTTGGAGCCCGCCTTACCTACCGTTAGAAAACTCGACAATCAATCACGGCACTCTGATTGGCTTCCGCGCACCGCCCGTATCAAAAGCGCGGGCTTCCATTCTGCCCGCTCCACTTCATTCGCTGTTGTCGTCTCTGCTGCCGGTCTAATTCCCTGGACTACCTTCGCTAACTTTCTCTAATCGCCACCAAAGTGAGAAACCGCCAGGTCGTGGGTGGATTACTAGGCAAACCTGCACCACCACATGCCATATCCCTCCGTCCCCCAGTCACCGTTTGCACGAGTGCTCCTCCACTATTGTGAATGTCGACAAGAAATGATCATGATGTCGTTCCTCTTGTTTCTCTCTTTCTCTCTCTCTCCCTCTCTCTCTCTCCTCCCATTCGCTCTCTTCCAACAATGGTATGCGTTGCCCCACCAATGAGTTCATTGGACACTTACTAAGATGTTATGAGCTTTATTGGTGGAGCATTGCTATCCATCTGCGTACATCTCCCCCAGCCTTCCCAACGATGGTGGCTGGTTGTCCCACTAATAAGTTCATCGGACACTTTCTGAGATGTCATTGAGCGTTGCTGGTGGAGCATTGATCCACCTGCGTATCTGTCCTAACTGTCGCTACCACTCCTGCCACACCTCTTAGATGCTCCTTCATTTAACATCTGTAGCTGTGCTGCTCCACCAGCAAGGGCCGCTCTCACCTATTTGAATGTGAGTATCTTCTTGCTGATGTGAAACCGGTGGCGATGTTTGTTGCATACTGTGGATCCCCAGCAACATAAATTATTCCTCTCAGTTGATTACTTTTGTACAATGTCTTCTTCAACGTATAAATAATGGTTGCTTCCACACTATCATATCTGGAAGAGCCAGAGGAGGTTTATAACCGCAGTGCCATTCTTTGCCCTATTTATCAGAAACCGCGATCAAGAATCCCATCTTGAGGAGGTAAGGTGGGTCCTTAGGTGAAATCGATCGCACTGAACACGATCGAAGGTGGCCAACAAAGGTGGTGTGTCGTAGAAATCACGTCTTAAATGGAGACTTCTCTCAATTTCTCTTATTCGGGTGTAGCCCACTAGGGGAAATTCGACTGCTCTCGCGGACTACTGCAATCTCCGCCGATTGGCTCCGCTGCGCGGAGTGGACGAGTTAGTGCGAGCATACACAGCCGAATAGGAATGTGCCCGTGCTTCCTGTCGCAAATAATGCCTACCATACGCAGCAAATATACGTTGGCATTCGAATATTTTCTTTCGAATATTCGAATAATCTAATATTTAAACTTTTCGAATTATTCGAATATTCGAATATTTTAACTTCTCGAATAATTCCAATATTCGAATGAACGAATATTTTGACTTTTCGAATTATTCGGATGTTCGAATGCCGAAAACTTCGAATTATTTGAATATTTGTTCGAATACCAGTGTATAGCAGCAACCATGTGCATGGGCCTAACGTTTGTTCGGAACCTCACAGAACAAATTTAAAGGCAATTTTACCCTGTAATCTGAGGCTGAGCCAATGGCCACATAATATCTTTCTATCAAAGGTGAGGGTTTCCTAAGATTCCGGAACATCTATTGGATTTGCTCTTGTTGTTGATTTGAACCGTTGAGATCACGAAAACGAGTAAAATCGGTCCATCAGGGCTAGGAATCACAGACGCATAACCAAACGGAACCAGGTTAGCTAATCAACTTTCGCTTCATGCGTCGCCTACCATGACGCAACCTAGACGATATGCAATCACGCTAACATCGCTGGTTTGCTTCTTTGTCGTTTCATGAATCCCAGCCCAGATATGACGCCTTTTTAGACCGCGACTTTAGCTTGGTGGCTCAATTAATCATACTATTCCAGTAGACCTAAAGTGTTCCTAGCCTACAAAACATAGAATTTCGGATTTGTCAAAAGCACATTCCAGGAGAAATTGGGATGAATGGGGCAGTGACCAACCGCGTGTCAACAGCAAACTAATTATGTAGAAAGTTTTCTCAAGCCTTTGCAGACGCAAGAGGAGGTCATTTTGAAAACTAGTTGTTGTTTGTGGGACCCTTTTGCTATCATGTGCCGAGTACTACTATCTTTACAAGGCGATGTGTGGCATTCTCAAACTCATCCACCGCTTTCGCGACACTAGAAAGGGTAGAAGAGTATTTGTTTCTATTTTATTGTCACGGTGACTCTTGCCCACTGTAGCAGCCTATCAACTCATCTCTGACATTACTATCTCAAAAAAATCTAATCAAAGCATTGAACAAATCTCCACATTCTAATGCAACAAATACATAGCTGTCGTTGTACGTGAAGAGTGACTGCGTTGAGCTAACTTGTAATGCTCTCGTTGTGTGATTCGTGTTGAAACCGTCAAAGCATGTTGAAGTGAGCTCGAGCGAGGAAGCGTTCCCAGGAGAGTGACGTAGACACGCCGAGGGATGTGTTACCGTAGGAATCAGCGAATGACAGCTCAGCGAAGACAGCAGCAGCCATGTTCTTCCGCAATAGCAGAAGTTGTGTCCTACAAACAGAACAACTTTTTTGAGCTCTAACAGGTTATTATAATCTAAAGAGTGCCGCTTAGTTAATAATTATTATATTTATGATAATATTCCCGCTATGAGAAGGGCACAGAAACGTATAAAAGCACACTCGCGGACGACCTATGCTATATACGTATCCTATTGCGAATCAAAAAAAAGTTCTTCGGTGCAAATCACAGCTTCGGATGACTGGGTTATTTTATCACTGTGTGCCCATGGTCATTATGCGGGATTGTCCCTAATCTCTGCTGGTTCCAGCTCAGGTATATAGATGAAGCTTGTCGCTCTTCTTGATAGGTGAGTTCATACTAAGAGCCTCATGCTCGTTACCCAGATTGCCGGTTCGCCAAGGGTGGCCAGTATACCCGAAGTTCCGGCAAGCTCCCATGACCCCTTTTGTGGCGCGAAGGGCATCACACCCTGCAAATGTGGGTACGGCTTTAGATTTTCGTGTCGATCTCCCTGTCAAGATATTGTACTCCTTCTAAGTACTATACCTTGCTCGGCACCGATAGGGTCTCGGATCATAAGAGATTTGGTATGAAAATTGCATTTCTTAGAGCATTTGTTGAATTAGCTGGCTAGAAGGGTCCGGTACTCAATGTTCAATCCGTTTGTTTGTTTGTTTTTCTGCTCTAGTCCTATTTGGAGTTTATAGTGTTCCTTTTTTCTTCTTTTGTTTGAGCACGTCATTAGCCGTATTAAGTGAAAATGAAAATGAAAATGAACTTTCTGCTTTGACATCGTCAGAGATTGACGCTGGTCTGTTTTTTTTAGATAGACGTTCTCTCTCAGATTAGCACAATCCGAGAACCCGAGAACATTCCACTCAGGCGAAATGGCCACTCGGAGGCAAGGATGGGGACAGGCACATGGACAAGGCCCCCCGGGGGGGGGGGGGGGTTCATTCTGATCGTTGACGGGCTCCACCCAGACGAAGAATCCAGTGGCTGTTTCCATACTGCTTCGTAGCACCGTGGAATCAAATAATTATTCAGTATGCCCCTTCACAGGACCTTGGGAATTTGTACGTTTATTCTTACGAATATAGAAAAAATTCGCTTTCTCAGCGAGAACCACAATAAATTCCAGATGAGGTTCAGCGAGTAAAAAATTCTGGAGGTTTAAGAATCCTCACAACTTGTACCCTATACTTTTGAGGATAGTAGACCTGCTCAGTCGTCAGAACCTCCTCTTTGATAAATGTGGGCATTGCGGGCTTGCAACAGAGAAGTCATAACTTGAGAGTCTGGAAGTAGTGCCAAATGAAGGAGCATGGAAAAAAACCAGTGCTCTTCGTATCATTAGGTCGCAGTGATTAAGCCCCGCAGAAGCCGTTGGAGAACGTGTTCTCGTACGATTTCTGTCCGTTTTTTTTTTATTGTGGGACAATAATTATGCGCAACCTGTAGTGTGCAGTACATACATATGCGTTGCCAGAAAACGCCGCACAATTTTAGGGTGACAACTCTAATTTGTTTAGCCCTCTATCACACCTCTTGTAGAAGTCATGTGTATTGAGGTATGATGAGACAGGAATTAATGGAGCATTTCAGTGGTGCAGGAAGAGCTCTTCTACCCTATCAATTTGAATGTTTAGTACAGTCTAAAAACTTGTGAAACATTTGGTTCTGGTAATATCTGATAGCACTCTTCATAAGTTCACAATTTGTAGAATAATTTGGAGATAAATGTTCACCCACCGCTCTTCTCAGCAAAAGGAAAATTCTGGCAAGGTATGTTGCCGTCGCCAATGACATCGATTTCGCAACTCATCCATTTTAGGTGAAGCGTCGCTGCCGCACCTCAAGCCGAAAATCGATATATATATATATATACCAGTGGCGGACGCAGGGGGGGGCGGGGGGGGGGGCGCCCCCCCCCCCCCGAGAATGGGTCGCCAAATTTTCGAAATTACTTTACAATACAAATAAAAATCTTGTGTTAGTTTATTTTTAATTGTTTATTTTTATTATTATTTTTAATATATTTTTTATTTATTGTTTATTATTATAATTAATATTATTATTAATTTTATTTTCCGTCTGGGTCCCCAAAACGGCGGAGACCCCACTTTTCTTCCCACGCCCCCCCTCCCGCCCACTTTCTGCGTCCGCCACTGATATATACATATACATATACATATATATATATATACCAGTCTGTCCGTCCGGCTAACGCCGGACTTCCAGACTTTCCACAGTGCTCGCTTCGCTCTCATTGCTTTACCTTGAATTCATAGGAATAGGAACTATCCCTATGCCAAACTGACTTTTCAAATTAACTTTTGCATCCGATTCCTCTCCGATATCATTCATTTATGTAAAACTGGGCTAGTGCAAGAAAACTAACTGCGTTTTCCAGCGCAATTTTATCATTCGCTTCACGAAAGTAGCTAATTGCAACTGTATGTAACCGACTCATCATTGCATGACCACAGGAAATGTTATTTTTTTCTTGTTTGTTGTGATCGATCAAAAACGGTGGTAGTCAGTTAGAACATATAAAAGAGGAGGGTGTGCTGTGTATCCAGACACAAATGAGAGAATGGAAAGGAGCGACGGGACGTGATGTAGGGAATAACGTTGAAGATATTCTAAACACTGCTGTGGTTCGACATTTAATAATTTCTCATTAATCTCAGATATGGACTTAACTCACAGTATTTTATCACTATTGAGCCTTGGCAACCCTCCTTGTATATCGGTCGATCCCATGATTGACGTTCCCCACTCCCTCCTCTTTCTGAGTGCCGGCGCACCCTTATCACAACGTTGGACCCGACTCCAGTCGTTCCCCCACTTTTGGACGCCGGCGCACCCTTTTCACACGGTTGGACCCGTCTCGAGGCGTTTCTCCAGTTTCGGACGCCGGCGCACCCTTATCACACGGTTGGACCCGTCTCGAGGCGTTTCCCCATTTTTGGACGCCGACGCACCCTTATCACACGGTGAGACCCCTTCCTCATCGACGGACCCGTTGCACATCGCTGGAGCTTCTTCTCGACCACCTCTCTATATCACTCCAAACCAGGACTCGTGGTTATGCTGTTGCCGAGTGCGTCTAACGAGGGTACTCGTCGCGTCAGGTGGGGTTTTTTCCCCACACGTGGACTGCCGACCCTCGCAAGCTGCGTGTCTTCCTTGGATATGCAGATTGTTCCGTCGTGGGGCGGAGCGCTGACCGCGCTGCCTCCGTCTGGCCGCCGCCAATACGCGGCTTGTCGGCGTTCGCTGTTCGTTCGGAAAGGAACAGCACGATTTCCAGTCAGTCCACACCCGTTCTTAGCCTTTTATAGGATCTCACAATCACTACCAATCATCATCACTGACCAATCACAGTGCGTGTGCACACGCACGCACAGAGTCACATAATGTCTGTAATATATACATATATATACATATACATATATATATATATATATATATATATATCAGTGGCGGACGCAGAAAGTGGGCGGGAGGGGGGGCGTGGGAAGAAAAGTGGGGTCTCCGCCGTTTTGGGGACCCAGACGGAAAATAAAATTAATAATAATATTAATTATAATAATAAACAATAAATAAAAAATATATTAAAAATAATAATAAAAATAAACAATTAAAAATAAACTAACACAAGATTTTTATTTGTATTGTAAAGTAATTTCGAAAATTTGGCGACCCATTCTCGGAGGGGGGCCCCCCCCCCTGCGTCCGCCACTGATATATATATATATATATATATATATATATATATATATATATATATATATATATATATATATATATATATATATATATATATATATATATATATATATATATGAGAACCTGTGTGGCCTGAGCGACGACGGTAATATACTCCACAAGGAGCATGCGTAGCATCAGACGTACGAGTAAGCACAAATGTTTCAACCAATATATGCTCACTTGTCTGTTGTACATGAACGCTTTACTTAACTTTTTGTTGTTGTTTTGTTTATACGTGATGCATCAGACCAGTACACATCTCGAATCTCAAAAACACACAATGTTTCCGAATATTTATTTATTTATTCATTTATTTATTTATTTAAGTATTTATTTATTAGACCCTAACGGGTGTGCTGTGCAATGTCCTACAAGCATATAGACATTATGAGGAGAGCGCTGAGGCGCCTCTTTGATCTGGTACGAACCCCAGGCGTAAGCTCAGATGGATGCTCACCTGCTCTTTCCCTTACCCTCATCTCATAGCCCGATGCAAGATAGCTACATTTCCACCGGAGGTGTTACGAATGAAGTTATAGATGACGCAGGACCATTCCAGGAGACAACTGCACAAGCTTGGGATTTTGATTGACTTATAACGATGACCCATAAGATCTGTCGGAGAGATTGAAACTAAGGTGGTCATGTAACCAAGCAACAGTGTTACAACTTTAAACGAGAACAATAACAGGAAGTAGGTAGTAGTCCGGAACTTACATAAAACCAACATAAAGAAAGGGGGATACCCTTAATATCATTAAGTCACACCCTCACAACCTAATACACTGAGTAAATCCGCATCTCGCATAAGTTTTTTTAGCAATGACGAGTCCTTCGCAGCCATCATTGCAGCCGGCAGTTTATTCAGAAGTCGAAAAACTCGGCAACAGAATAAGTTCTGAGCTACTTGCCTGTGTAGAGAGCTAAATCTAGGATTACATAAGTTGAAGCTGCCTTTTCGGGAGTTAATAGGAGAAAACATCCAGAACTCTGAAGGTTTCAAACTCACCTCGCCTCTAAGAATCTTAAATCCCAAAGAAAAATGGCTGCAAGCAGTCTTCGGTAAAACAGGGTTTTGAGGCCTAAAACCTGTAACCTAGACTGGTAATCGGGGAGAGCTTGTGGGTGGTCTCTGTTCGGAAAGACGTGATAGAAGAGTACTCTCGCAAAAATCCGCTGCACATCCTCCAGTTTCGTCGTTTTTCGATGGCTGAGTTCTATAGGGGGCACAGTATTCCGAAGCTGGGAGAACGTATGCTTTATATAGCTTTAGCAATATGGAGACATCCGATGTGTTTACGTTCCTGAGCAAAGGATACAGTACTCTTGTGACATTGGTAGCGACCGTGTCAATATGAGAACGGTATCGAAGCGAAGCGTCTAGAGTAATGCCAAGATCGCGAACTAGTTTGTAACGGAATCTCATAGTCAAAATAGGCAGTTAAGCAACTTGACTTGAAGGACTGGCTCTTGTTGATGTTACTCTTTATTTATTTATTATTTATATATTTTCAATACAAAGTGCCAATGGCACAATGCGACCCCTCATCGAAGGTAAAAAAGGGAACAGTGACAGTTGTTTGATTATCCACTATTTCTCGGCCCTCTTCAACAATCGTTGAATAGATAGTTTCAACTTTTCGTGAACAATCTTTTATTCACTAGGATCGTAGCAAGCATAGATTTTAATATCGTCTGCATATGCTGCTACACGGATACGAGGGTCAGTTCTCGACATATCGGGAAGATCCATGGTGTAAATGTTGAAGAGAATTGTTGAGAGAATACTCCCTTGGAGAACACCCGAAAAGCACGGCATAGATGAGGATATCACATCTTGAAAATAAACTCCAAATTCCCGGGAATTCAAGTAGGATATGAACCAGGATAGGAGATTACTTCTTACACCAGTCTTTCAAGTTTGGAAATCAGTCTTAGGTGGTCAACGGAATCGAAAGCTCTGCTGAGATCGAAATAAACAACCTCAAGATATTTTCCGTTACCTAGAGCTAGCTATAACCCAATCATGCGCGTATTGAATCAGCTGAGTGGATGTGGATCGACCAGGAATATAGCAAAACTGTTCGTTTGGAATGCATCTGAGTTTTCGTATCCATTCGAGAGTGGTTTTAGCCACAATTTTTTTCCTAAATTTTGATGGGGTTGGCAATATACAGATGGTTCTGGAATCAATAAGATTGGTTGCCGACGGAATTCTCAAAATTGGGGTCACGATTGCCTTTTTCCACAAGGAGGGAACTTGCCCTGTTAGCAATGAAATGTTAAAGGCAGCACCCACGAAAATTTTCAACTCCAAGATTTCAAGATAACCTTTGGCTTTTGACCAGGAAGAACACGAATATGAGGGTCACTTCTACCTGAAAGTCACCAGAAAACAATTCTCGGATACCCTGAATTTGCTGCGATCGAACAAAACGGTCGAGTTGTCAGGCTTGGGGTAGAGCAAAAAGTCGATAACACTGACTTGATCGCCACATATTACGTCAGCGGATTTGGATATTTTCGTGGTTTTGCAGCATATTCATGTCAAAAAAGAACAGAAATCAGAAGAAAATGAAGTGTGGGCTGCACAGACTTACTGGTGAAGAAAAAACGAGTACAAGTTGGAAAGAATTGAAAAGTAATACTACAAACCCACAAAATGGGAAGGAATGGTTGTTGTGAAAAGAGAAAATGGAAAACAGCTGGTGAAAAAAAAAGATTAGAAAGCAAACAGACAGCTGCAGCCACAGCAGTGTAAGAATGGTAGGGAAAAGAGAGCGAAACAAATTTTTTTTAAAGAAAAACTGAGCGATTGTATGTGAAAACAGCTGATTCGTTCCAACATCGCCCCACGGCTATTTCTGCGCAGCAGGTCAACTCGTACCAGCAGGTTGGATTCGAACTGTTGAACTGATGTTATACTTGTGATAGCTCATGAAATGCGGGGTCTCTGACAGCACTTCCATCACAGAACTGTTGCAGCAATGCCTGAGGTTCGAAAACGCTCAAAAGTTCGAAGGTGAAGAGTATCGTGGGTGCTGCCTTCAAAGACGCGAGCAAGTGGTTGGCGGAGATATTCGGCAAAAGTTTCAAAAAAGAGAGGAGGTATTTTATCGGCAGTGACGGAGAACAGTACCTTAGTCCGTTTAGAGTAACTCAGTACCTCACTGTAAGTCACAACTGGAATTGGGCATTTAGAATCGCAATGCGAATTCAAAACTGGACAAGAAGGACTGACGATGTGGAAAACATTCTCAAAATATTCTGATAAGGCATTCGCTTTATCTGATGTTGTGAAAAATCTATGTCCGCTTTCGTCTTAGAGTGTTAGCGAACATTTCTTCGTCAAACTCCGTTGATTATAATTTTCTAATGATTTTCTTTCGTGACATTTTGTTTTCTTTGTAGCTATGAAAACGGCGTAAGTGTTAGCTTAATTTCCGGCATATAGTTTTGAAAGCATTGCTCCGAAACGGGTCTCACATTTCAATGAACATTCTTCTTTTCTGGCTCGTAAGGTCCTTTATGTGGGGTGGATAACTGTGACATTGTGACAGGGACTATGTGGTGTCTTGAGAGCTACAAAACGTGCAATGAGGTTTTGAATCACATTGCTGAAACGACTGTAGACATCGTCGACGTCAGCGTAATTGAAAAATAGCTGGGACCAGTTCAGGGAGGACAGCTTGGCACTGATGGCCGCAAAGTTTGCTAATTTGCAGTCACGACGTTTATAGGTGTTAGGATTTGAGATTTCTCCTCCCACAGTAGGGAATATGGTAGATCAGCAGTTATTTCGGAGTCAGAAAATTTGGGACTAAGCCCTGATTCGGTGATAAAAACGAAAACGGGCTTGTGAAGAGAGATCAAGTAGTGAAGCTCCGACAAATACATATGTACGTATCTAATGCAAAGCTATGAGGTAAAAGAATGAAAACATCGAATTCGGATTGTTATCCACAGAATGAGCAAACAGATATGTGTTTCAAGAATGAACTTGCGATATGGGCACCACTCGGCTAGCACATCCCCAAAAGCCTCATGTTTACGACCAAACTTTGACTACAATGGTCATTTGACGCGCTGATTACGAAGCCATGCTTATTTTGTACCGTAACGCTGTATTTGTACTGTTGCGGTAAGTACACGGTAGAAGCAATATCTCACAGGCTCTTTCGAAACTTCGCACAGTGGGACAGTAGGACTATTCATATGCCGATCACCAAATACCAGCATTATTTCGCAGCACTCTATCTTTTTTTAGAGGAAATTGGCATTTTCTCCTCCTTTCTAACAGTGCCTCTACCGTACCATAATGTATAAAAATGGCCTTAAGGCAGATGTGAGTGTGGTTTTTATAATCAGCCCCTTCAATGACAAAACTGTCTACAACGATGTAGTTCAGTATTCAGTATTTATTTAGACACACAATTTTGCATCGACAAGTGAACACAAATATCACAGAATTTTTTTTTGGTACTCGCCGCCGCTGGTTACTGTCAGTTACCGCCAGCTCGTGCGCTACAAAGCATTTGCCAGTGTTGGCCGAAACCTGCGCTACACATGCCACCAGACCCTCTTAATCCAAAAAAAAAACTCTGCCTAAGTTAGGTGGAGTATCTATTCTAAGAGCATGATCAAGACATGGAGATGATTCTCGCTATAAATTGAGTAAATTTCTCTCGGGCTCATTCCCTCCTTAGTTGCAGTTGACCAATAGTTCCGCATCTTTCAATTATTTCACTCACTCAGTTGACGGATGGAACGGCCAACAGGTTTTCATGATTTTTGAAACGCAAATTCAATTCAACATCTGTACATCAAGCAGTAGTTAATTCAGTAATGCTCTTGATTTATAGGCGGTTCAGAAAAGAGTCGGTATTGGTGCCTTCACAGACTGAAGGTAGGCTGTGCGGTTATGCACTATCAAACATATTTGATATTGATTGAAAACGACCGCATCTCAGTTCATGGTCCTTCCACCAGTACCGACCACTGGTTTAATGGACTATAATTCTAGAAAACATGATAGAATTCCCAGAAAATGTTGAATATACCCACAGGTATTCGCTTACGTTTGTGGGAAGCCATTTCAAAGTTTCCATCGCACATTCAGGGTGCTCCTCCCAACTCGCGCAGAGTTCTTTGGTAATTGATAGTGATTACGGCATGCGCAGCGTTAGTCCTAGCCGGTGCTGCAATTGCTTCGCAGCGTACGAGCTGGCAGTAGTTGACAGTCGCAGCGGCTGCGGATACCCAAGTTCCACAATCCCAATCAACGGGGTGGTTGATTAGAGAGAGCCAGGTGGGCATCAACGTCTGCCTGGGTGCTGATCCCGCAGCACTCCAGGTCGAAGAAAAAAAGGTTCAGCCTTCGTCCTGATGAGGTCACAGAAACCGCTTCCAGTTAACGTGTTTTCAGGAGTGCACATTCACTCATGCAGAGATGGCTTTGGGGAACGATCACTAAACCATCTCTTTTTCAAGTCACAAATCGTGCAACGCAAAGTGCTACTAAAATCATCCCGGTGCACAATCTCTTTGTTCCAGAACGGATAGCAGCCAGCTATCTAGGAGCATGTTTCAGTGCTACATTTCCCTGTGTTCGTCTCAGATACGTTTCACTCTTGAGTCCGAAACCGAGCTAACCAGAGGTGTTTATCAACGCAGTGGAAAAACGACGAATGGATGACATCCTATGGAAAGTTGAGTTCATCTCAAATGCGCTCTGATATGTCTTTCATCAGAAATGACTCAAGGCGATTGTCATTGGTACGAAAGAAATGACGGCTGAGGAGCATTTGGCAGCCAATCCGGGTTAATGTTTAAGCGTGTTCCCAAGCGTGTTCTGTACTGTTAGGCTCCAATACTAGAGGACCCTCGCGCAAAGTGGTGGTTCCTAAGGCAAGGACTAATTGTCGGTCTCATTTTTTCAGCAATCGTGCCAGTTCTGCGTTTCTGGCGCTTAACAAAAGAGTTAATGTTACGATCATTTTCATAAGAATTAGAGCTGAAGGGAAACTACAGAAGAAAAAGAACGCGTAAAAACACGCGGTAGTAAGTCTACAGTGGAGTAGGACGTGTTCTCCCTCCAGCACGTTAATTCCAACCGTATCTCGTACAAGTATGTGATTAAGACAAACACAGGCGAAAAGGGAGTTGGGGGGGGGCACCCTATAAAAGGTCATAGGCTTCATCTCGTACTCTGGTAACGGTGCAGCACGAACGCAGCCCGAACGGCGTAATGGTTCGGTTAGAAACGCCAGCAGCAACGGTTCCCAGTTGCTGCCATCCTCCCCTTGATTGCTGCTCAAGCTGTCGGGCCTTTGGCAGCAATTGCTGAAAGACGGCAGCAATCAAGGGGAGGATGGCAGCAACTGGTAACCGTTGCTGCTGGCGTTTCTAACCGAACCACTACGCCGTTTGGGCTGCATTCGTGCTGTACAGTTATCAGAGTAAGCCTAAGCGAAAGCACTAGTCTAAGCCTAAGCCTAAGGCTTAGGATTAAGCTTCACAGGAGTGCCCCGCCCCCACCCCACTTTCACCAAGCACTTCTTTTTGCAGTTCTAACGCTCCGACACTTCTCATCGGCTTGAACAGCCGTCGTCGTCATTTCAAGGTTGAATCTGAAATTTAGGACCATCTTTGGAAAGAAATACTAGGAAAGAAAGTGAATAATGCGGGCTTGAACAGCAATTCTAGCTTAACTCCGTAAACATTGACAATTTTCAGACCGCAGAGTGACAAACCCTTTTCTCGACACAATCATTTCCAGTTATTGGCACCGTGAACAAGTTCCTTTCGTATACTATTCCCGTACGCTTTGAGGAACATAAAACTTATTCGCATTCAAATTCGCATTCAATGTTAAAACCTCGGGAAACACAAATTGCTCCTCGCGTGTTTAAACGTGTGGACAAAGACCCCCAAGAGCTTCCACTCCGCACAGGACCAATGGCGCAACCGTAATCCTGCCACATGCACATCTAATGTAATCAATTTCATTATGGCGTCATTTGCTTGAACCCCTGTCTTGCTTCAGTGACTTTTCACTTATCTATCTTCATTGTCACATATTTCGCTCTCCTTCTTATTTTTACTAACGTAAGCGTAGTGGGGAGCTGTGCGTAGTGGGTATAGCCATGCGCAGTGAATTTCAGCGGCTAACAGCCATGTGCAGCGAGTTTGTCGAGTAAGTTCACGGGTGGCTCGAGTCAAGAGATGTGCTAATTATCACATTAATTGAGGTCACATCGTCCCCTATCGAAACTCTACTTGGGTACTGACTAGCTGGCAATAGTTGAAACAGATAGGAGCAGATAGGAGCGCTCGTGAGTAGCACCCGTTATTGAAGGAGTAAGGGTCTTCTACGCTAGAGGCTTGCGTCCATCGCGCGGACGACTCTGTGTGAAGAATGGGACTCTGCGCATCTCTGAACGCTTCCGTAGCTAGACGCTGGTGAGACGCACGCAATTACGGCGCCGCGTCTGTGCGTTGCGGCCGCGCAGTACTCTGACGTACGTTGTTCATGCCACGTTCATCGGCTTTCACATAAAGTCCTTCTCGAGTGATTGCGTTTATCTGACGCGCGAGTGGCGCACGTATCAGTATGGGTTGCCTTGAAGAGGTGCGAAAGTGGTACAAAACGTACGCAGGCGCTTCTCCTAAGAGCCACCCCCACCACCTTTGTGGGTCCCGCCACGCTTCTAGGGCGACAACGCTGTGAAGCAGCGTGCATTTCTCTCCTACTAATTTGACTGAGATTTTACATCCTAAAATGCAGATGTTTACAAATGTCGTAACTGTACGGTAACAATCTAGCGGTATCGGTTATGTAACACTTCATTTCCAGAGACGATGTCTTGCCTAATGCTTCGTCAGTTTATCGAGAACCACTGGAGCGAATTTAAGGAAGGTCTGAGTGAAGATTTGAAGGTGTTCCTCGACCAAGTTAGTGGAACTGCTTCGTGTATATGTTTTCGAAATAGATATTACTGTTGTAGAGCCGTAGCAGTTTCGATGAGGAGGATGGTAGACTCGGATTCAAAGTGCTGGACTTGATTGTGAAGGTTGCGAGTGAAACAACAGGTGAGTTAGACGGTACGACACGGGTATTGTTTCTGTGACAACCGTTTCTTTCCGTGGCAGATGAAAACGGGAATCAAAAATGGCTTGGAATAGTGCGCCTTCTTACTCATTGTCTGAAAAGCAAGCACGCTGGCGATCTCATGCTCGTTGCGCGTGTTCTCGAGTATGTTTCATTTCACAGATCCTTCTACAATGTTTTAGTTAGCATCGTGAGTACTCATCCTATTTCAGTGCTCTGCCGAACGTGTTTGGATCCAACGGCGAACAGCTCTTGCCTGATGTGAAGGTACGGGTGAATGGTTTTAAGAAAGAATGGGTTCAGTAAGAACATTTCGAGTTTGGTCAAAAATGCTTCAGTTAGTTACACTAGAGTTTTACATTCGAAAATACTTTTCGAATATTCGAATTTCTAGAGACCTGCGAATTTTTGAATTTGTGCGAACCATCGGATTTTCGAATATTCGATTTTTCGAGTTTTTCGGGCCCATCGAATTTTCGAACATTCGAGTTTTCGAATTTCTAGAGATCTCCGAATTTTCGGATACTCGAACTTTCGAATTTTTGCGAACCACCGAATTTTCCATTATTTGAACTTTCGAATATTCGAATGTTCGACTATTTGTTCGAATAACATTCCATTTGGTAAAAACATTTCTTACCCGTGTATGTAGGCGAACAATGCGATATGTTTCCCAATCACAACGGGCATAAAAGTTTTCAGGTAGTAAGTTTCATTTGTCATTTTGGAATTTCTCACAACTTTCTCATAAGTGGAAGCTCGTGCTGCTGTGGAGTTGGTCCCTTATCGGTTTTAAAATTGCAACTGGTTAAAATTCTAAGCTTAAGGACGCCTATCTCTCTTGAGGTCTGTAACCATCCTGCCATGCACCTATTTTTCCGGATTTTTCCACACCAATATTGAGTCAGGTAGGGGATCTGCTGCAAACATCTCCACATTTTTTTCGATTTACTGTAGCTGCTTATTACCAAACGAGCGCGCCCCTGTTTTCTTGAAAATTCGCTCCAAAAATCGAAAAAAAAAGAAAAATTTTAAACTTCATTTCTCTCCTTCTTTTTCGAATCCGCTACCACTTTTGCACATATTCACATACTACTGAATCTCCTCTATCCTATCTTAGCCGAGCTTCGACTCAGCTCTTCTGTATCCTTAGAAATCCTGTGTGCGAAATCCAGAAATCCTCAATTTTCAGGATGATTTTTTTTCAGTTAGTACTTCGATCAGCAGACAAATCCAAACATATTTGATTAGAATTCTTTCCCCTAAATCCATAGATAGGTAGACTTCCTCTCGGCTCTTCTGTATCCTTAGAAATCGTGTGCAGAACATCAGAGCTCATGAAAAATCAGCAATCTTTATTTACACTGAAACTGCAAAAAAAAAAAAAAAAACAAGAACAGCCCCCCTCCCCCCGGTGGACGCTCACGATTTGGTAGGCAACCTTCGCTTTTTGACCTCCGATCTTCACGTTCAACCTCCACTTTCGAAGACCCATGCTCATCACTATTAGAAGCCACTGTCTCCCTGACTGACATTGTTAAAATCCACCGTATGCGCGCACGTGCTGGAACCCGACTGGTCCGGATCCCTCCTGGCGTGGAGAAAATGGCTTTGTTTCACTAGCATTCTACTATTGTACCTTCATATTATTCAACCACTCACTAGTATTCAACTACTAGGCAGTACTTGGCTGTTTTTGTCCCAGAAATACCAAAATCAAATTTTTTCCCAAATTACGCCTCTAGGAGTTTTTTGATGTGCTGATCACGAGAATCATATTCATTTCGTATCACGAGGATATTTTGTAGTGTTATGATAGGGTCTCTATTACGAAGCGGAACACTGCTAATTTTGTAAGGAAATGGACAGTATCTTGCAAATTAAAGTTGGTACTCGTGATACTCACATGAAATAAACCGTTTCAAAGTATTTTATGGGGTGTCATTCTCACCATACAGCAACTACAGCCCTACAAATACTAGGTTACTATGCAGAATGAGTTTGATTGTCGTGATCAGCGCATCGAATAACCCCCTTAGCCAAAGTTTGGACGAAAACTGTGACTTCGACATCTTTGGGGCAGAACTAGTAGTGACTATTATTTGAATACTAGTGAGTGGTAGAAGAATATAAGGGCAGAATAGTAGAATAGTAATGAAAAGAAGCCATTGCTTCAGCGCCAGGAGGGATACGGTCCAGCCGGGTTCCAGCAATGTGCGCGCATACGGTGGATTTTAATAATGTCAGTCAGGGAGACAGTGGCTTCTATCACTATTCCACCTTTGTACACAACGATACAAGTCTCCGTGTTTAAGATCTTATCGTACTTCGGGATATCAAGGGATGCTGAAGCCACAAACAATAATGGAATTGCAAGAAACAAGCGAGAAACTCGAGGTATTCGGGTGATGTTGTCCATGCGTTTGAGCGCACTCTAGATTTTCGTGACTCTACCACTGAGGAGTACCCCACATTGGGTCCGAGGTGGCCCATCCATGAACAAGGAGCATCATGCAGCCGATTGGCAATATCAGCGGGCTGTACCCATTATCTTGACTGTAAAATTCTACACGTTTCTCACCACGACGGCCTTCTCAGTCAAGTGTGAAGCGCCTTAAAGAGATATCAAGTATCCCTAATTTCGTCTGTTGACTCCTGTCAACCCATTGACGTCCGCACACATTTTCGCGTATTTAACGCGTGGGACCAGCGCCCCTTTCGAGGGCGCCGCGTCCGCATGGTTCGACGCTACCACGATAAGACAATTGGGACCAAAATCGATGGTTTTGCAAAAAAAAAATTAAAATCTAGTTCTGGGAGGTTACTGGTATCATCGAACCAGGAAAAATAGAATCTAAACGGTTCTTACTTCCTTGAAGGTCGGAAGGAGTTCATAAAAGATATTTTGAGGGTTATAAGGAAGCGTCTTGGGAATATGCACGTTCTATGGCTCAATCTTCACGACTAAGGTAGTACTGGATGTAATGAAAGTGATCCTATGCGCGAAATATGGCTTTTACACAGATTATTTCCATCCACAACACAGGAAATTTAACGCAATCTTCCTCGTTTCCAAAATCCCTTTCTTTTCATGGTATTTGCTACAATAAAACAGAAGTTTTTTTTGAACCACAAATAATACAAGCAAAAGAGAAATACTGGCAACAGTTAACGGCCACAACGCTGAACTGGTCTCCCGCACCGCGTTGGTGCTGCGACGTGACAAATGCGTGGAGGTGTACGACCGTGATTGACACTCCTTATAGCAGTTTGGACATTCACTACCTATTACACCTCTTTGAAGTGGAATGTAAAGGAGAAGTGAGTGTGCCGACAAACAACGTTATTTTTTTCTACTATAGGAATTACAATTTCATGTATTGTATTCATCAGTAGCGGACGCAGGAGTGGCGAAAGGGGGGGGGGGAGGAGCGAGAGAAAAAAGTGGCAACACCGTCTCTCCAGCGATCCACATGGGAGAATAAAAATACCAGCAATATCAATTCTAATACTAAATAGTTAGTAATTATTGTTTCAAAAAAACACAACTAAATTGAAACGAAATTTTTGCTTGTTCATAGAGTGATTTTGAAAATTTACCCATTCTTGCCTTTCCTCCCTCCGTTCGCCACTGAAATTTATGTTTCAGGATATGTTTGCTTTCCTGTTCAAGCATCGATGTTGTACAGCTCGCACAATTGCATTCGGCTGTTTTGTAACATACGTCACCGAGAACGAAGAAGATGATCGCCTCATTAGAACATTGTCGCAGTTGATGGGCCACATTGTTGAAGTAGCGTTTTCGCTTTCACTCATTTATCACACTGCATTTTCTTTATTCTTGTTTGATTTAAGATCTGTCGCCATGCATGCATGATCGGAAACTACAGAGATGGTGCAGCTCTTCGTTGGCTGGCAGAGCTGGGCACTTCTACGCCTCGGCTTATAAATCCCTACATGAGAGACTTTTTGCACATGTGCCTCACGGGAAGTTGTTCATTATGTGGTTCTAATTAGTTTGCTTTATTACTGCACTGTGATTTTGATTGTAAGGGTTTGAACACTATTCCACTTTAAAACCTCCAAAAACATCATTGAGGACGTCTACGCTTGAACTTTTGTACGGGACGGTTATTTGGCATGCTGAACAGAAATATGTACTGTGTGTGTATTATCTCTCAAATTGTACGCCGCTATACTGCATATACAGGGAGCGTCAATCATGACTGCACTCCGCCACCATACCGCGCCGCAATACCCACGCGGCGCGGTAGGCAAGCGTCGGGGTGCAATCATGATAGGCGCACCCTGTATGGTATCATCTCGAATTTTGCAGCCTCAGTCGCGTCCCTCTTGATCAATGCTAGCCCCACTCCCTCCCCAGCTGCCTGAAACTAATCTCGTTTTCGCAGGAAAATCGTCTCTGCCGCGTAGCATGTAACATACTGTCTCAAAATAACCAGCGGATGAAGCTCGTGGCAGGACCTATTCGACCCTTTCTGTCACTTGAAGCATGCTGTTGGGCTGGAGCGGCCATCCTCCGTCCAGATCCCGCAGTGCTTCTACAGCCGCGACCGGAATCCGCGATCTTTTCGGGCAGGACAGCATGTCCTTATACACCTTCACCCATCCCCATGCAGGAGGTATAGCTTAGTTTTCTCCATCCCAATGCATCCGCCACAGACGCATACATATATAACTTACCACTGCAGAATGTGGTCGCGGTAGAACACGGATAAGACATTCAGGTTTGACGTTTCAGATAACCTCCACGTACAAGGCTTCAAACATTTTCTCGAATTTTCCGTGAATTTAAAAGTGGAATAGTAACATGCCTCACTTAAGTAACACCTTACCTAACATCCAAATTTGTAGTGTGTTTCCAACCCCGCAAAAGGTGTGCCTTACCGCCAACTTGCCGTCGAGGTTCTCGTTACAATTTGTAAAAAATCAACTGCAGTGTTCAAGAAGAGGTACGCCTATGAAACTGACTTCATCGGTAAGTGAATTTTGTGATTTACAAATCTCTGCACAATTTCGAACATCTAGAAACAGCATTCGCGGCACGTTCCTTTACTGTTTTTATGCCTTTAACGCGTGAGGGCTTATTTTGATATCAAAGCTGTGAATGAAGCACGACACATCAACACCACTATGTCAGGATGTGCAATAGTTTGTGGCACTTTATTGTACTCTGTGATGTTGTGAACTCTTTATACCCTATACCATATGAGCACGACTGTCCTGTGCGTTCTCCATCCACCATGTGTTAGGTCTGTTGCCTCATCACACTAGACGCCACGGCATATTTTTGCAAAAGTGATTGCTATACTCCATGTGGAGTATGGAACCCTGCGTCGCCATTGTCGGCGACAGCGAAAGACGAGACTGGTGGCCACCGGAACCAATCAATATGCATCGTTGCTATAGTCGCCGACAACGGCGACACAAGATGCTAAGCTCCACGTGAAGGATAGCGCCAGCGTAATTAAGCGTCTCTCCTGTCCCTTTCACGGTTGTTTATGTTGGCAGTACAAGTACAACTTTTAAATAAGAATAGAACTTTCCGTCATAGCTGCTTTGAACTCTACCTGGGGTCATTAACACTTCCGTTTTGGTATGCGCTACGCACGCACGCTCGCTTAAAGTAGCAGTAGTAAGTGGTATACGGATAGGAATGCTGTATATACAATGTATACATGTACATTGTACACTGCACAATGGGACTGGGGTTTTAGGGGATCTAGAACTCATATCCAACAGGTGTGTTGTGTCCCCGCCTGTCTCCGGGCACACAAACTGTCAACTTCCCTCTAGGGTCTCTTTCTTGCGACCCGCAACCTCAACCCTCTCTTCCTTCGAGGGTAATTCCAACCAGTACTTCTGTACCTCACACCAGACAGTAATAGTTTATTAGAAGAGAATACAGTAGGCGGGGCGGCTGCGGGCTTTGGCTGACTCCATGGACAGCTAAGGCTCAATCCTAGGGCCTTATATACATCTCTGTTTCCCGCCATCGCACTTCCTTGCGATCTATCCGGACGGGAGATCTCCACGCCACCTAGGGAGATCATCGGTCTCCTGCCTGCCGATAACAGAGTCCCTCCTGGCAACAAGCCATCAGCCACAACAAGGTGAAATGGCGCAAAGCACACGAAAAATTCGCCAGATCGGAGTGCTGTTCCCCTGCTACTGGGCGCGCTCCCTTTGACACTCGTGGGTCCCGCCACTCGGAAGTGACACGTGCTTGTGACCGCGGACTGTGTGCGCTGGCGCATGCAAGGCAAGTGTGTTCGCGGTTTCGATTTGCATTTCTTCGCAAGTGAGTCGTGATTCTTTGTTTTCATTAAACATTTGCGATTTGTTAACAATGTGTATTGCTAGTGGCGGTTTAATTCGGAGTCGAGGATTTCGACGGGTACTGCCTTTGCGCATGCGTTTGTGATCGACCGGTCGTGCACATTCTCGCGAACGTGTTTAGGGCAGAACCCGCTCAACTATTCATCTTAAGATCTTGTTCAGTTGCGGGTTTTGAGGGACGTAAGCCCACGTGTAATGGTGAAATAGCACGAAACATACGAAAAATCAAAGGAATCGGGGATGTTTTCTATACGATTAAAGGTGTAGGGAGTTGCACTCTGACATTCTTGCATCCCTCCTCAAAGATTGGTGTCACAAGTGGCCAAAATGTCCAAACATGTGCAAATTGGCTCATCGTTTAGCCGTTTTTTTGCATCTCACATCTCAAAAGCAAGAATTTCTATGAGTAAAGACTATCTTACTCTATATAAAGCGCAGACCCCCCCCCCCCATCGCCACGCGAGGAATGACAGGTCACGCTGTCATTGATCCACCCGCTTCGCCCCACCTCTTTTGCCCGCCGCCACGGGCTCAAATGCGAAAATTGACACGCCCAATGACACGCCCATGTATATGTATGTGTACAACATGGAAATCTTCAATTAGGACATCTAATCTGCAACGAAAACGGAATATCTTGGATCCTTGAAGCAGAATGGGAGAACCACTGATGAAGCAAGTGTGATTTCGCAATCAGAGCCGTGAATCATCCAAATACAGCAGAGTTGTACGGAAATTTTCGCTGCACTCCTTCTAAAGCATCAAGTAGTAATAGCAATTGGAAATAAACGGTCAGGGGAACAAATGATACACTCCATGAGCATAATATTGTGCTTACAAAATAGGAAAAGAACATTTACGCAATTTATTCCTGTTAAAAGCTAATTGTGCCCGAACCATAACAATTTCGACTTTCAGCGCTATCCCAAATGAAAACGACTTGACCACGTGAAGACCTGTGTTGCTACTCATATAAAGGACCATGTAGAAGCTCTTTATATTGAACATAATAAGAGTTAACCTCCAAACCGTTTAGGAGCTACGCAGCTTCGCAGAAAATCACTGTCATCCGCGAAGCGCGGCGAAGCTGCGCTTCGTGTGGATGACAGTGATTTTCTCGAGTTTACCTAGTCCGGAGGTAACGTGGCACACGGGTCCGAGTCAGAGCGCCGCGAAGCGGCGCTCTGGCTCTAGTTTTTTTTCCAGAGTTTACCTAGCCCGGAGGTAACGTGGCACACGGGTCCGAGTCAGAGCGCCGCGAAGCGGCGCTCTGGCTCGGGAAAGTTTTTTTCCCAGAGTTTACCTAGCCCGGAGGTAACGTGGCACACGGGTCCGAGTCAGAGCGCCGCGAAGCGGCGCTCTGGCTCGGGAAAGTTTTTTTCCCAGAGTTTACCTAGCCCGGAGGTAACGTGGCACACGGGTCCGAGTCAGAGCGCCGCGAAGCGGCGCTCTGGCTCGGGAAAGTTTTTTTCCCAGAGTTTACCTAGCCCGGAGGTAACGTGGCACACGGGTCCGAGTCAGAGCGCCGCGAAGCGGCGCTCTGGCTCGGGAAAGTTTTTTTCCCAGAGTTTACCTAGCCCGGAGGTAACGTGGCACACGGGTCCGAGTCAGAGCGCCGCGAAGCGGCGCTCTGGCTCGGGGTTTTTTTTTTCAGAGTTTACCTAGCCCGGAGGTAACGTGGCACACGGGTCCGAGTCAGAGCGCCGCGAAGCGGCGCTCTGGCTCGGGGTTTTTTTTTCCAGAGTTTACCTAGCCCGGAGGTAACGTGGCACACGGGTCCGAGTCAGAGCGCCGCGAAGCGGCGCTCTGGCTCGGGGTTCCTTTTTTTCAGAGTTTACCTAGCCCGGAGGTAACGTGGCACACGGGTCCGAGTCAGAGCGCCGCGAAGCGGCGCTCTGGCTCGGGGTTCCTTTTACCTTACTCGGAGGTAACGTGGCACACGGGTCCGAGTCAGAGCTCCGCGAAGCGGCGCTCTGGCTCGGGGTTCTTTTTTTCAGAGTTTACCTAGCCCGGAGGTAACGTGGCACACGGGTCCGAGTCAGAGCGCCGCGAAGCCGCGCTCTGGCTCGGGGGTTCTTTTTTTCAGAGTTTACCTAGCCCGGAGGTAACGTGGCACACGGGTCCGAGTCACAGCGCCGCGAAGCGGCGCTCTGGCTCGGGGCTCTTTTTTTCAGACTTTACCTAGCCCGGAGGTAACGTGGCACACGGAGTCCGAGTTTTTTCAGAGTTTACCTAGCCCGGAGGTAACGTGGCACACGGGTCCGAGTCAGAGCGCCGCGAAGCGGCGCTCTGGCTCGGGGTTCCTTTTTTTTCAGAGTTAACCTAGCCCGGAGGTGACGTGGCACACGGGTCAGAGTCAGAGCGCCGCGAAGCGGCGCTCTGGCTCGGGGTTCCTTTTTTTTCAGAGTTACCTAGCCCGGAGGTAACGTGGCACACGGGTCCGAGTCAGAGCGCCGCGAAGCGGCGCTCTGGCTCGGGGTTTTTTTTTCAGAGTTAACCTAGCCCGGAGGTAACGTGGCACACGGGTCCGAGTCAGAGCGCCGCGAAGCGGCGCTCTGGCTCGGGGTTCCTTTTTTTTCAGAGTTACCTAGCCCGGAGGTAACGTGGCACACGGGTCCGAGTCAGAGCGCCGCGAAGCGGCGCTCTGGCTCGGGGTTTTTTTTTCAGAGTTTACCTAGCCCGGAGGTAACGTGGCACACGGGTCCGAGTCAGAGCGCCGCGAAGCGGCGCTCTGGCTCGGGGTTCCTTTTTTTTCAGAGTTTACCTAGCCCGGAGGTAACGTGGCACACGGGTCCGAGTCAGAGCGCCGCGAAGCGGCGCTCTGGCTCGGGGTTCCTTTTTTCCAGAGTTTACCTAGCCCGGAGGTAACGTGGCACACGGGTCCGAGTCAGAGCGCCGCGAAGCGGCGCTCTGGCTCGGGAAAGTTTTTTTCCCAGAGTTTACCTAGCCCGGAGGTAACGTGGCACACGGGTCCGAGTCAGAGCGCCGCGAAGCGGCGCTCTGGCTCGGGGTTTTTTTCCCAGAGTTTACCTAGCCCGGAGGTAACGTGGCACACGGGTCCGAGTCAGAGCGCCGCGAAGCGGCGCTCTGGCTCGGGGTTTTTTTTTTCAGAGTTTACCTAGCCCGGAGGTAACGTGGCACACGGGTCCGAGTCAGAGCGCCGCGAAGCGGCGCTCTGGCTCGGGGTTTTTTTTTTCAGAGTTTACCTAGCCCGGAGGTAACGTGGCACACGGGTCCGAGTCAGAGCGCCGCGAAGCGGCGCTCTGGCTCCCCAGAGTTTACCTAGCCCGGAGGTAACGTGGCACACGGGTCCGAGTCAGAGCGCCGCGAAGCGGCGCTCTGGCTCGGGGTTTTTTTTTTCAGAGTTTACCTAGCCCGGAGGTAACGTGGCACACGGGTCCGAGTCAGAGCGCCGCGAAGCGGCGCTCTGGCTCGGGAAAGTTTTTTTCCCAGAGTTTACCTAGCCCGGAGGTAACGTGGCACACGGGTCCGAGTCAGAGCGCCGCGAAGCGGCGCTCTGGCTCGGGGTTTTTTTCCCAGAGTTTACCTAGCCCGGAGGTAACGTGGCACATGGGTCCGAGTCAGAGCGCCGCGAAGCGGCGCTCTGGCTCGGGAAAGTTTTTTTCCCAGAGTTTACCTAGCCCGGAGGTAACGTGGCACATGGGTCCGAGTCAGAGCGTCGCGAAGCGGCGCTCTGGCTCGGGAAAGTTTTTTTCCCAGAGTTTACCTAGCCCGGAGGTAACGTGGCACATGGGTCCGAGTCAGAGCGTCGCGAAGCGGCGCTCTGGCTCGGGAAAGTTTTTTTCCCAGAGTTTACCTAGCCCGGAGGTAACGTGGCACATGGGTCCGAGTCAGAGCGCCGCGAAGCGGCGCTCTGGCTCGGTTTCTACATATTCAATTTGAATCCTTGGCCGTCACGACAAGGATGGCAGCGTTCACTGCTGTACCCATCTACTCCCGAACGCTGCGGTCTTTCGAACTCTGAGTTGGGGAAGAGTTTGGATTAGATAGTTGGTTCGGTTGAACACCGTTCCGTCTTCTGTCACTGCTCCATTATTCTGTCAGTGTTCTGTTCTTGTCTTTATCGCAATGTGGGAATTCCGACTAGGTACCAGACTGAACTTGAGCATGCTAAACTCTAAAATCTGTGCTGAAAATCCTCGAACAAATTAGCAATGCAAACGCATGGCACCAAGTTGAAATGCCCAAAATGCGATAAAGACAAGAGTAGAACACTGACAGAATAATAGAGCACTGATAGGGGACGGAAAGTTGTTCAACTGTACCAGCAACGTATTCCAAACTCTTCCTCAACACAGTGTTCGAAAGACCGCAGCGTTCGTGAGGAGATGGGTCCAGCGATGAACGCTGCCAGCCTTGACACTTGCCAAGGAGCCGAATTGAATATGTAGAAATAGGCTCTACTATTTCTATGAATGATGTGCCTTTGGACTAAAAAAAGGGCTTTCTAATAACCCATAAAATAATTCAGTGGCAGCTGTGTTGTGTCTCATGACCCAGTACGTGTTGGACCTCGACGAATGGCTTGACGACGCAGATGTTGAAAAAAAGGAATGGTTGGTCAAATATTCAAATATATTGATTTGCTTACACTTTTCCACCAACACTGGTCCCTATCTGTACATAAGAAATGAATGGGTCACAAAGGACAGCATTGGCCGCACATCTGATCTGCTATGATTCAATTACCCATTTCTGAATATTAGGAGGAATAACAATTTACGTAGTCTTATCTAAATTTACGTAAATTTCTAACCGTATGATACTTTCTCTCGTTTCAACTAAGTTTGACAATTTCAAGGACGATCGCCATTGGCAAGTCCGCGCTCGATCGAATTTCACGTTCACTGCATGGGAAGATGATGCTACTACCGTTCCTCTCTTTATTTGATGAGATGCGGAGTTCAGGTATATACGCACAGTTAGCGTCGATGGTGATGCGTTTTCCGCAAACACGGAAAGTTCAAGGCACTGCCGCGCCGCTCGCGCTGGGATCGGCGCTGTAGGGGCAAATCAGGATTTTCTTTACAGATTTCCGCCGTATTTCATGTTAACTATTAAAAAAAAACTAATTAACTATCAAGAAAACCCTATGGTTTGCTGTCACGGAGATGATTATGGCGCGAGCGGCGTGGTCGCGTCACGTGCTTCACGAGGCAGCACAAAACACACCCTCATCGACGCCAACTGTAACTGGAGTAAATACGTTGATTCCTGGCGTAATCTTGGCAGCAGTGTAATAGATCAATTTGAGCGGACTGGCGCGAGCGCCATGCAGCGCTGGTGGGCATCTCTGCGATTTTCGGAGGATGCAAGAGGGCCATAGAGCCTCATGTCGAGGAGTACGTCCAGAAGATTGTACCTTACTTGAACGACGTGGTGAGCTTAGCTTTCTCTTCTTGTAAACAAACATTTCCCCAAATGGAAGGTGCAATAAAAACGTTCGTTGGCTTCCAAAAGCAGAACAACGCCCGGCTGACGCCGGCCTTTCAGGCTTGTTCGAGTGATAGCTTCGCTCGCACGATTTTCTTATTCCATTGGAAGATATTCATGAGGCCATCGAGAAAGTAAATGTTAGATTAGTTACTGCGCTTCAATTCTGCTGCTCTAACGTTATGGCATCGGTTTTTACAGGAAGCCTTGATCCCTCCTAGTTCTTGGACCATATTTATCCCGTACCGCTTCATAGCGTTAACACCAATGCCCTACATAAACCTAGTGTTTTTTTCCTCATCTTGTCAAATACTAGTGTTGCGGAAGCATCAAATTCTTGAGCCACGTTTATACCCGCCTCAAGCTGACCATTCCGTGTACATCGGGCGGCTCTCGAGTAGATCCCCTTCACTATTAAGTTAACTTCACCTCACAATATCCTCCTGAACAGTGGAGTTTTTTGCGCTTTTCGGTTGCAATAGGACTTAATTCATGATATCCTTAGAGTTCATGATATCTCTAACCTTGTACGTTGGCTTCTCTCACATGTTTTACCCTATCCATAAGACCCAATTTCGTGAATCACCTACCGCCCCTCACACCTGCTTTTGGGCTCAATTCGTAGCATTTCTTCTTGTTAATATTGTGGGCAGTCAACGAGATCACTGCTCCTCAGTCCACCACTCCGGTTCTGCCACGTAAAGTCATGGTTACTCTCGTCTCATTGATGTCTTCAACTTCTGAGCAGGTGAATACGTGTTTAGTCTTGTTTCAAGAATATCTGTGCCCTCTCACTTCCCCATAGTCCTTGGCGAAAGTTGCGTACGGACGGAGTCATGAAGTGTGAATTATATAGTTAGTAGATATATCAGTGGCGGACGCAGAAAGTGGGCGGATGGGGGGGGGGGGCGTGGGAAAGAAAGTGGGGTCTCCGCCGCCTTGGGTACCCAGATGGAAAATAAAATTAATAAAAATTATTCAAAAAAATAATGCTAAGAGTAAACAACTAAATAACAAACCAGTACAAGATTTTTATTTGTATAGTAAAGTAATTTTAAAAATTTGGCGACCCTTCTTGGGGGGGGGGGGCTTTCCCTGCGTGTACCACCGCCCTTTTCCTATATACCAAAAATCACCACTTTTTTTGAAACAATTTTCAACCAAAGAAAAACACTTCAGGGAAAGGGTGTCTTGGTCCAGTTGCGCCGAGCAAAGACAGATTGCATTGCCGTCAAGTTATTTAATTTTCTAGTAAAGGTGCACAAAAGGATAAAACTTTTGAATCAACTCAATGACTTAGTCGGTAGTTAAAAGCTTTGATTTTGTTGATAATATTTTTATTTCATTATTTCATTGTTGCTTCTTTTGTTTCAAGCATCCTCGTGTGCGCTATGCTGCTTTTCGTGCAATTCGCCGAATGTCGTCATGTTTCGCTCCAATATTGCACAGGAACTGCCACGAAATTGTACGGATGAGTGCATTAATCCTTAAGGCTTCCCTTATTACACATCATTGTGAAGGTTGTAGATTGTGCCATCACTACTAAGTGCAATGAACGATATTTCATGCGTACGCTTGGCTGTATATGCGACTTGTATCTTCAAGGAATTTTTTGATGTCTGTCACAACGAGGTGAGATTACAAACTATGCTTTGACATATAGAAGCAAAAAGGTAAATAATGTCAAAAATTGTGTTATTATTTACATTCTCAAAGCAGTACAAGTACGGATCTTAGTTGTTGTTCCGTTCCCTAGCTATCTATTTACGGGAAATTAAGCAGAAAGATCCTCCCGTGAATTCACCAGTGTTATGGAAAGGACCTTGTCCTAGGCGTCCGAGAAGAAGACTTATTCCCTTCATCCTCGTGGAGTTGGGCTCGCACTTATATGTATGTTTGCGATAACAAAAATATCATTCAGGCAAGGATAAGTGGATCATTTTCGGAGATAATCGATAGCAAAAGAAAACAAAAGAGCAAAAAAAAACACAACATTACTCCACATTAGTGGCTCCAAAACTTTCAAGAATTTTTTTCCGCTGAAATTTTGTGTAGGTGGGTTATTTGAGGTACTGAACACGAATTTCGTATTCATTTTGTGCCGTAACCTCATTTCTTTAGAGTTACCCCAGGTATGGTACCTCATGGAATTCGATCAAATTTTGCAGAGGAGGGTTATTTGAGGTGCCGAACACATCCATCCGTACCGTAACCCCAATTCCGCGGGGATATGGTAGGAGTACGGTATTAAATTCGGGGGAAGTGCCGGTTTTGAGTAGAAAGCGAAGATATCACTCAAAATAATGTCGACAGTCGTGATCAGCGCCTAGAACAACCCCTCTATGCAAAATTTGAGAGCATCCTGTAAAATACCGTATCTGCCGTGTACCTACCGTAACTCTACAAAAATGGGGTTACGGAACCAAATAGATACAATATTCGTGTTTAGCACTTCAACCCACCTATACAGAGTTTCGGCGGAAAAAAAGTCGAAAATTTTGGTGCTCCTAGTGTGAAATAGTGCCTAAAAGCCTGGCAGTATTAAACGTTAGAAAAAGTACAATTGAGAGGTTTTTTTTGGGAGTATATGCCCCACTGTGTTACAGCATAGCTTTTCCTTTTTAGAGTAGTTTAAATCTGCTCCTTTTTAGCTGCCGCTTAATTTAGCTTTGTAAAAGGTTACAATGTATTGAGCCCTTTATTTCAGATTGAGATTATTACCTCCCACTTACCTGACATTATGAATACCTTCAAAAAAGTTCTTAAAGCTGCACACAAACGTCTACGGACGCCTGGACTAAGGCGATATTACGAGCAGGTTTGAATTTCCAGAAGTATTTTTTTTATTATTTGTCAGTTTTCGAAGGGTTCGAGTTTCCTTTTTTTTCAATTAACAGATCGTCTCCGCGATAGGATCGGTGGCCCAGGCAAGCCTGGAGTTGCTCACGGACTACTATGGGCTCCTGGTTCCCCGTTTGAAATTCATTCTTGTAAATTGTACATCAGACGAGTACAAGGTTAGTCATGAACACTCTTCATTACAGAACTTTTCATCTCGTTTATATACGGATTGCTTAATAATAATGTTAGACGCTTCGTGGAAAAACAATAGAATCTCTTTCTCTAATTGGTGAAGCCGTCGGGAGGGAGAAATTCCGTAAAGATGGGCTTGCCGTCGTCGAACTATTCAAGGACCAGATACCGAACATGAGCGCAGACGATCCTCTCTACTTCTACATTATAGGCGGGTGGAGCAGGATCTGCAGGGTGATTGTTGAAGATTTTATCACTACGTATGATGGAAGTTCTGGCTGGAAGGAGTGCTCAAGGTATGAACTTATTGTAGGTGCTCGGTAAAGAGTTCGCTCCGTATCTGCCTTTGATTATGGGTAGTGTTGTTGAAATGGCATCCTACAGACCTCGAGTAGCCGTTTTTGCTGGTGAGTTGTATACTTTAGCTTGACATTTTATTGGTGGATTTGCACAGATTTGAACGGGGTCTTCGTTCTGAAATACCCATACGTTGTCTGCGGGCGTGTATCATCGTGACGAAAAATCGGGCGTGACAGGGCATACTCATATCTCAGATAACTGGATAAAGCAAACGCAGCACAAACTGGCAAGCCACATCGCCAAGAAATGGAAGGCAGACATTGCTGCAAGAGGAAGAACTGCTGCATTCCGTACGCTAAAAGCAGCAAACAACGTGTTTCGGCTGCGTTTTTTGCCCGATGAACTGTGGTGCAGTTCAACCTGCGTTCGGCCTGCTCCTTGCCACGTGGCGACACGCCCCCTGGGAAGTGTACATAAGCCGCTGGTTGAGCATCGATGTTCAGTCGTGTCTCCGCTCGGCGGAGACAAGGGGAGCCCAGCGAGACTCGGCAGGCTGGCTGAGGCCCGGGTAGTGCGTCAATCACTTTGCCTGGTAACGCCCCATTTCCTCTCACAATGATACAAATCCGTTGATTTCGCTTTCTGATTTCTTGTTGCTTCGATTTTAAGAGTTGACTTTTTCTTTCAAGAGGATGAGTTGCAAGAAAAAAATCCGTTGTGGTTATATCATAAGAATGGGAACAAGACATATGGAGTTTGTTCTGTTGTGCTCGAAAAAAAAGCAGATGCATGTTCTTGGCTTGCGCATTATGCTGCGGCCTTGGAAGGTACTTTCAGAATTTTCATTTAATCTTTCAACCAATTAAATCAACCTTTGACTTCAGAGGAGTTCGTACCATATGTCGATGAGGTCACTGAGGTATGCATGGAGAATTTGCAATTCTCTTTTATGGATGCTGTGCGCAGCTCCGCTGCTGTTACAATGCCTTCGCTGCTGAAATGTGTGAAGAGCAAGGTAGGAGTCTGTACTATTTACAGTGCCCGTCGATGACTGTCGCGAGTTTACTGACTTGCTGACGCACAGCGGTGCGACTGCGCCGAGCGGTGGAATCGCTATCTTGCGTTGTCGTGCTGGGCCGTCGTAGCTATGTTTAGTGTTCTTGAAGATTTTATGGGGTGAGATAACCGACTGGTCTAAGATACTCGTCTAGAGCTCCGGTTTCTTAGGGGGTCTACGTTCGAATCAGAAGCCACTGTCTCCCTGACTGACATTATTGAAATCCACCGTATGCGCGCCTTGCTGAAACTCGGCTGGCTCGGATTTCTCCTGGCGTGGAGAAAATGGCTTTGTTTCCCTAATATTCTGCTGTTGTACCTTTACAATCTTCAACCACTCACAAATCTTCAGCTACTACTTGGCTATTTTCGTCACAGAAATATCAAAATCAAAAATTTTGCCCAAATTTCGCCTCTCTGAGTTACTTGATGTGCTGATCACGAGTATATATTCATTTCATATCATGAGGATATTTAGTACTGTTACGATAGGGTCTCTACTGCGAAGCGGAACACCGTTAATTTTGTGAGGAAATGGACACTCTTTTGCAGAATAAAATTAGTACTCCTGATTCTCATATCAAATAAACCCACTGTTTCAAAGTATTTTCTGAGGTGTCGCTTTCACCATACAGCATCCAGGGCCCTACATATACGAAGTTACAATGCAAAATGAGTTTGATTTTCGTGGTCTGCACATCAAATAACCCTCTTAGCCAAAGTTTGGTCGAAAACTGTGAGTTTGATATTTTTGGGGCAGAACTAGCCATAGTGCCTAGTATTTGAATACTAAGGAGTGATAGAAAAATATAAGGGCAGAATAGTAGAATAATAATGAAAGGAAGTCATTGTGCCAGCACCAGGAGGGATACGATCCAGCCGCGTTCCGGCAAGGTGCGCGCATACGGTGGATTTTATAATGTCAGTCAGGGAGACAGTGGCTTCTGTTCGAATCCCGCTTTCACCACCAATTTTCGGCAGTGAGTTGTCATGACAGGCCGATCAAGGAAGGACACGACACACACGAGAAAGAACACTTCATGTCCTCTGGTTGTCAGGACAGTTAGAGGATAAAATTGCCGGCACTAATCAATCCCATTCGTGGGATTATGGGTGGAATAGCTGTGAGATCGGGTCCGCAGTGTGATTTGCTGAGAAAAAGCTGGGTAAGTGATGAGTCAATCGACGAAGCGTCGAACTCGAGGTGGGGGGGGGGGGGAGTGATGGAAGGGGCGGAGAAGTGGCACTTTTCATAAATCGGCTTCTAGCACCCATCCAAGTTTTCCAAGAATCTGCGCGGATGCGTATGAATTGCTGTATGATATTATTGCACATAATGCCAACATCAGAGTGGTTGTTTACGGGACCTCTTGTTGCCCTTCATCTATGAGTGAACGGTTTTTTTTTAAGCCGGTGAGCTTCATCGCGTGTGATCGGCTCTGTATTGTAACCGGTGATTTTAACTTACCAGGGATAAGATGGGTTAGGGTTCCAACATGTGGACTATGCTGTGCCTCGTCTAAGTCGTTCTTGCGGTTATGTAAAACTCATAACCTTTCGCAGCATATGTCTAGGTGCACTCCAGGCGACAATATCCTTCGCCTTATACTGAGTACTGATGCAAATGTTATCTCCAGTGTTACAGTGAATGCTCCTGTGGGAACTAGCGACCACAATGCTATTACGTTCAAGGTGGAATTTCCTAAGCCTAGACAAATTTTCGTTGCCAAGAAGAATTTTGTAGGTGCTGATTTCAATTCGATCAACAATTACTTGGCTGAAGTTGACTGATATGGGTCGTTTGCCTCAGTCACTAATGTCAACGACATCTACAAATTGGTTTCAGATGGAATCTTTGACTGTTTCCAAGTCGTACAGTACGCTTACTCTTCTATCGTGAAATAACCGCGCTTCTAGAAGTCTCCTGGGCTGGGGTTCATGAAATGACAGCCAAGCAAACCAACGATGTTTAGCGTGGTTCTTTCCCGTAAGAATTACTTAATGCTAACAGCCTCAGGACGCGAAAGTTGCTGAGCTGTGATTGGCCGATTCATGCACGCGTCGCGACTGCAGCCATCGAACGTTCTAGCGGTTCTGCGCAGGAATGGGCAAGTTTTCTACGCTCGAGTAGCACAGATGAATACTACCGCAACAAAATGTGAGTTCAGGCAAACAGCTGAATTCAGTGCGTCGAATTTGAAGGATCACTCTGAACTTGAGAAGCATATGCGTGTGGCGCGGTCGCGTCGCTGCCTACCTCTCGACCGCCTCCCAAGTGTTCATGAGTCTTAGCCCTCAGTCTTCCGAAATTACTGGTAGTATTGGCCAGTCACCATAGAATTTTAGTGCCAGGCTGATAGATATGAAGATGTTGCACTGGACGGCTGAAATCACGTGCTCAGACCGCATCCGTAATCAAAACATCCGAGAGTGGTACATCATTGGTGTGATTGACGGCAAGCTTCGATTATCCCTCTTTCAATGGGATACATATTCGTACCGCCACGTTCGGTGCACCAACAAACACATCGTCTGAGAGCGGCCGAAGCAACGCTCTCGCCAAGCAGCCGAAATTTTGAGGAAGATGATTCGCTGGTTCTACGGCGAGAGAAAAAAAAACAATGTCTCTATGACTACATATCAGTGTAATACCATGCAGCGCGTGGCGCGGCCACGCAGCTTTACTTCCTCAATTCCGCATATTTGTCACTTCCATCGACGCTCACTATATTTTCACAGTTTCCTTGTTATAAAGGTTATCTATGCCATTAACGTTAATTCCATTATTTTAGGGACCAAATGAAATGCATACACTATGGGTACAGTTCTTCGATGCCTTAACTACTCTTCATGCAAGGGCAAAGGAGGTTGAAGTTATTGAAAGCATTATTGATGCCCTGGCAGGATGTGTAGAGCAGCTTGGTGCTGACGTGAGTGTATTTCACAAGCATGTGCTATAACCACATTATTTGAAATAGAACCCTCTGTATCGATCCTTTTCTTACATTAAATCCTACATTTGAGGGTATGACTGAGCAAGAAGTCGTGCAGATTGTCGCAATAATTTCCTACCAGCTGAGGAAACACGAGAAAAGGCGTCTCCGCTACAAACCTAAGAAGGGTAAACAGGTAGGTTCACAGTATTGCTTGGATGATGTGTCCTTTGACAAGATTATGGTAGCCAGCCACGCCCGCGCCAGCATCGTAACCTGACCTGTGTTAGGTGTCAGTTGTATTGCTGCGCGCTTTCTGCACGCTTTGCGCGAGCTTTTACGGCATCGTCTACAGGGAATCCACCTCGGAGTAAACATCGCGTTGCAATATGCGCGCGAGCTGATCCATTCCAATTGATCAAATTCTCACTCGAAAGGCTACGTGCGGGTGGTTTTAGCGGTCCGCTTATATCCTTCCGAGGAGGACTATAATCAGTATCATAATACATATTCTTTCCTTCTTCCTCGCATTTTTCGGAATAGGTGTCAAAGTGAAATCGTACGCAGATAGATGGTTGTCAGTAGTGAACTCGAAGTAGCAATCATTATCATACGGTCTAGGTACAACCTTTGCTGCTTGTAACTAAAGCCTCATCCTCGTAAACAAATCTATTAGTGTTCAACATGTCTGCGATTTGAAAGTCCTCGTTTTCTACATGGAGAAACCATCTTCTTGTAGGCCGATAATGCAAGGCTTCTTTTTCTGAAAGGAATGGAGAACGAAATTCTAGCCCGCATTTCTGAAGCTATCCACAACCTATTCAAGGTGAATTATTTTTTGACCTCAAATTACACTGTAAATGTTATAGTTCTGTCTAGGTGTTCGGGAAGGCGTTTTTTGACCATATGGAACCTTTGATTCCTAATTTTCTGCAACTGATTGATCTCAAGCGTACCTATCAATCTCGTCAGTATGGTGTATGCTACATTGTCGATTGTATCGAATTTGCGTCAAAGGTGAGGAACGAGCTTGTGTGCTTGGGTTTTCTTTTCTTTTAATCAGCCGATGCTATGCTCCTGGAGGACTGCAGCACTTTCTTTCGATGCAGTCATGACGACACTGGGTTTAATGCTTGCTCGAGATACGTTTCCCAACCCAGACTGGATCCTACCGTGAATTGCGAGTCCTTTCGCTGTCTGCGTCTCCGATAAAAAGCGGGCGCGCGTTTGGGTTCAGCTAAGAAAGGGAACGTGGCCGATATAGTCCGTCTCAAAAACGACGATAGTTGAGTATCTGTGCCCACGATCTGCATTTCTCGCCTTCCTCTCCGAATACGGCACTATTTCTCGCATTTTCTATTTCTCTGGTATCTTCACAACTATGTTCCCTTGTGAAACACTATGGTGCACAGCGGGCACGCACGCTTTGAGCCGCCGCTATGTGACAGCGAGAAACTCGCGCAGAGCGGTGTAATTCTTGTTGTATTGTCTTAAAACCCTCAAAAATCTCCATAGGAGGCTACTTGCTGGTCAGGGAGGAGCGGATAATCCTTATCCGATTATCCGTAGGTTTTCGCCTATCCGTTATCCGCACCGTTATCCGGGCTTTTGGCGCCGGATAACGGTAAGGACAAGGCCGAAACTAGTGGATTCATTTTGCACGTTCAAAACAGAGGAGAACCTCCATTTGAAGACGTGTTACTCGATCTGGTGCGTTTGCTTCATCATGTAGAAAGGTAGAAGGAGGCAATACATGCACGTACCTGCCCAAAAAGGAGTCCCCTTAATCATGTTCCCCTGGGTCGTCAGGCAATAACCTCGTAACCTTCATTTGTGAAATTATTGACAATGTTGGCGGATGTTTGATCATTAATAACGTTGGTATGCCAACCTTCAGATATCTTACCATATCTGAAAGTTGAGATTGGTGACATAGTAGCTCACCGGTGACCATTCATCGCAAGGTTTATTCCGAATATTTATTGCACTCTACCGTTTCCATCAATTTTTGAATCTATTGATCAAATAGCGTTTGAGAGTCAATACCATCATAATACTCAATCAGTACAAGGACGTTTATCAGAACTCCACAAAAGATGTATGAAGCAAAGCTGCACCCCTCATGAGCTCCAACTCCCTCCCCACCCCTCCCCAACACCAAAACAAAACCTTGGGAGGACTAGCCTTCAGGCACTGTTCCTTTGTACTAAAAACCACACGAATAGATATCACCTCGAACAACAAATGCGCCAAATAAATTAACAAATATCCAAATGTTAGTGGAAGCTGTTGTTTTCATGACAAACTCTTGTTACTGCTACATCTACATCTCGTCATAGCGACGCCATGCTCCGCGTTGTGCTCAGAATGGCGGATTCTGAAAACTAACAAGATGAACAATATGTGCCAACTCTTTTCCGCAATATTCGTATAGTATCCTATCATTTATTATCATTTTTAATAATGTGGACGACAGTATCTTGTAGCATTCGGATCACTTATCCGTTATCCGGTATCCCGGTATCCAATATCCATTATCCAGTCATTTTTGGCCTATCCGTTATCTGCACCGTTGTCCGGGTGGCGGAAAATCTCGTATCCGCTCATTCCTGTTGCTGATCACGAAATCCACGTCGATTTTGTCAAATGACGTCACTTTTGTTCGAATGCAGATGCTATTTTCGTGTTCAGCACGTGAAATAACCCCATGCATAAAATGTGATGCACAAGGCGCAAGGGGATTCTACGAATTTTCTGGCAGTGTATATGGTCCCGATTCAAAAGCGTATTACTTCTTATTGAAGATTTCGAACTTTTTTTGAAAGGACTCTTTAGGTGAGTTTTATTTTAAATGCTCCGTAACGCTAAGTCAGCGCCCTGCGGCCGGCGCAACGCAACTTGGGCACGTATCTCGTGTAATCGGTTTTCACAGAGGCGATTCAACTCGGAGTGAGGATCGCGTTGCAATACACGCGCGAGCTGATCCATTCGAATCCACTCGAATAGACCAAATTCTCAGCCATCGACTGCGGGTGCCGCGTCGCAGACGCTTTCGAGCATCACTCGATATGTACAAGAACGCGTTTTGTATCGCCACTGTCGCCCCCCCCCCCCCCCCAAAGCAATGTAATCCTTGAGGAGTATGGCAGCAGCCTTCGCAAATACGGTAAAGTAAAACATTTCCAACTATCGACGTTGATGGCCCTTCTGTTCTACAGAGATGCGCACAATATCAGGACCAGTTTGTTCCTCTTATGATGAAGTGCCTTTCGGACGAAAATCCCGAAGTTCGTCAAGCAGCTGCGTATGGATTCGGTGTGATGGGTCAGTATGGCGGAAAAGAATATTTGCATACACTCGCTCACGCCATCGAACCCCTCGGTGTTATGACTCTCAGGTGCGTCACTGCACAAGCATACATGTGTTTCAGGAATTCTAAGCAGTTTTACTACGACAGGTTTGCGTTATTCCAAGCTTTTGCATATTACTGTGTGCGACCAACACGATTTACAATCCCCCAATTCTAGGCCCGATGCAATGGATTCGTATGAGTGCATCGACGCCACCAACAACGCACTCGTAGCAGTGGCGAAAATTCTGAAGTATTCCGGAAAAAGTATCAAACTCCGCAATGTGGTATCTAAGAAGAATTACGAATACATGTTCCGTGTTCGAGAACGTCGTGACGAGTACCTCAGAGAAATAGACTTTGCCATGAAGGGCCCAAGAGGAGTGAAGATCAATCACTATTATGTTAACTGGTGCAATATAGTCGCTGCTGCGGACGTACCAGCCTTCCAGAAACTATTCGCCAACAACAATTAGCCGTACTCCTCCGATCCTGTGCAGAAGAGCTTTCTGTAAGCTTTGCATAGGTTTGCTTATTTTCAGCTCCTCTCTATTCTTTTGTTTTCATTTCCACTCTTTCTTTTTGTTGTTTTTTCTTTCGGTTTCAGTTTGTCCGCGTTTTCCGCAGTTTCTTCCCAGCCGCGTTTGTCGTTGTGTGGATGTTTCCGAATTGGAGCTGGAGCCGTATCCAATATATTTGATCGTGGGAGGGAAAACACAGGGGGTATAAATCCGTTCCCATTGGTTTTTATCCACTTTGCCATCCAATATAACTCATTCATCCACGAGTTCATTTGTTGACGCAAGTGCGGTGTCTCGGTGCCAGACAACATGAAATGAAGTGGAAATCGACCGGATAAAGGCAAACTGCAGTGACGAGTGGATTCACATATCCGCAGATGTTTTTATTGAAAACAGATTCACTAGAGCACACCAATATATCCGCTGGAGTGCGTTTATCCGAATAGATAAAGTATATTGGATACGGACCCTGGATTGCTCAGTTATACTGCATGTTTTTCTCGCTTACGCTTCTCGCTTATTTTCAAGTAAAGTCACCAAGAGGGTCAAGCGTTCAATAGTAATTTACCAAGAGGGGTTGGGGGGGGGGGGGGGAGAGAGGGTGGAGGGTGGTGCTATGACAGTCACAAGGCAAGGATTGTAGGGAAATTCGTTTTTTTCACCAGCGAGATTCAAGTTCGATTCCTCGCGAGGATTCTAGTTTTGCAAACACTTCAACATGCTCTTTTCTGTTAGTTCCAAGAATAGCAAGTGTAACACCTTCGGTGAACACTTTCTTCTCAAGCATTGACATTTTATTTGACTATGTGCTATATAAATCGAATCCAAGGCTCCAATAACTATATAGCTCAAAATGGATTTCCATGGATGGGTGTCCCAGGACCTGTGGACATCACATGGTGCTCCAAAGCTATGGAGGCGGTTTCCTAGAATCAAACCTTATAAGGGTGCAAAATCCCACGGCTCCTCGTTCACTTGAACTTTTTCATGGCGATAAGACCACATGTGACATGATCGCAAAAATTGTTAAATTTGAGATATGTTGATATTCAATAATTGCCAAAATCAGAAGGTCACGTAGCAAACGATTTCTTGAATAGGGAAGAGCAAATCTTGCCTATTGTAATGTGGTGGAGCTATTCCCTCCTACAAAGTAACCGTGCAGTTAGTCGCCTCAGAATAACACCACATTCTTGAACTTGCCGAAAATTAGGTTTTTCATGGCTTTTTTCAGAGTTTACATGAAATCTGACAAAACCTCAGATATGATTTTGAAAGAGGAAGTCAAGCTCTATCAATACGACAAATTTCGGCTCTCATTGTTACTTGGGACGAGTTTTATTCCGTTGGTAAACGGATGCGTTGGTAAAAATGGCAATTCTCTCATCTTTTTACCAACGAAATTCCATCCAGATTTAACCTCAATAAATCAAATTTCTCAAGATGAGAAGTCATGCACCAGAAAGCGCAAATACTCCTGAGATCAGAACTTTATAAGCAATTTTCCAGGTCACATGCCAACCCTTTTTAAACTCGTGACAAACAACCATACATCTGCACTTGTATGATTCTAACTCTGACTAAAACAAAGTCACCCATGCGGCTTCCATTGCTCAAAAGGGGTCCTGACAATTTGTTTTTGTTCGCGCACATGGATATTTGACGTCCGACTGCTTAACATGCATTTTTCCACTTTACAAAAACTAGGCTCTGGCGGGGATCGAACCGTTGGCCTGTTTGGGCACGAATGCGACTTCTGCGTCACTTCAACTGCTTATTATAAGTGTGTAGAGTGTGCGACAGACACGTATGTTACAACTGACTCATTGCCTAATTCATAAAATTTGAAATTCAAAAATAAACATTGAAAGTTGAAAGTTGAAAAATCGATTTAAGAATCAATTGAATTCAAAAGGTATCCTCTAGATACTTCAAAATTTGCTAAAATACAATGACTGAAAATGTAAAAAGAAATTAAATGTTCCGGAGGTGGGGGGGGGGGGGTACCAAGACTACGCTTGAGCCTGGTCACTAAGGATCTAGAATTAAAGGCAAGGTCCAGGCAAAATTCCACCTCCCGAATTTCTATTGGATTCGTAGCCCACAGCGACGCCTTGGACGAAAACTATAGAAAAATCCCTGAAAAGGTCCCGTAACAAACGCTTTTAGCCGACCCAATTTCGGTACGGCGTTTGCGGGTTTGCGGCGTCCGTGCTTCCAAATGACGTTATACGGCGCGCCCCACCTGCTGCCTATTGTGGCATCGTAGGAAAAAATTCATATTCAAAGGATCGGTGGTCCGTTTGGTGGGGTGGCGAAGGTTTCACGAAGTGTACGTTAGGATGTACGTATCTGAGCGATCATCGTTGTTCAGTATGCACTTGCGCAGCCTTTGTCGGTTGGAGCGCGTTTTCCCACGGCTACAGTAGCCCTCGGACGTTTTGTCCCATATCTAGCGATAGAGCTTACACCGAGGCCTCAAACTTGAGATACGTGCTACACATATGGTTTTGACTCCAGAAAGCAAGAAACCTGGGTAGGCAAGGTTTTGACCGGACCTTGCCTTTAAGGAATTTTTGGAATAATGTTAACATTCATGGACAATCCTGGTGGAAATTTGTCGTGGTGAATTTCGTGTTTGTCCCTCCATTTTTTCTCTGCGGGACTCAGTAGAATGCAAGAGATTTCAAGTTTGGCCTTACAGTAGCTACGAGGTAGTTCCTCATCTCGGCGACAGATGTATGTAATAATTATAAATATCTGGAAATGTCCTTGACGTAGAAGTGATGCTCAGATGTGGACAAATTGGTTGTGCGAAGCGAGATCTCCTTCATGTATGCATCCTTTGCATGGCTTCTTCCTATCGTTTTGTTATTCTCTTCTCTTTTTTTTTGTTTCGTTCAAGTTCCTATTATGTTGCTCGCGAGCGTATGTTTTTCAGGTGAATCCTGTTTCTTTCTCCTCGCTCTCTACTCGCCAGTATGGCACTCAATGTCTTTCTCCACTCAGATCTTCCATTTTTTTCTGAAACAATAGTTTTTGACATGAACAGTATTCATTGGTGAGTTCTTGACTATTTGATTGTGAGTGTGAGCTGAGATGCCGAATAGCACCCGCTGTAGACGGAGCCCACCCCATCCGCTACCCCCCACCTCCCCAAGAGTGAGTTAATTTACGAAATTTTCCCGACTTCCTTCAAGGAATTATTGAAAATTTTGCACTAGCTTATTTGGCACTATTCGGCTACGTAGTTCTGGCCCAAAATTTCGAGGAAAATTTTTCGCCGAAACTTTGCCAAGGGGGTTATTTGAGGTGCTGAACACGAATATCTTATCCATTTTAAACCGTAACCCCATTTTTCTAGGGTTACATTAGGTACACGGTAGATACGGTATTTCACAGAATCCTCTCAGATTTTGCGCAGAAGAGTTGTTCTAGACGCTGATCACGACCAGCAACATTACTTTTGCGTGAAACCTTCGTTTTCTAGCCAAAATCGGCATTTTTTCCGAACTTACTGCCGTATGCCCGCGAAAACCGTCTCACGGTAACAAATGGATATGACATTCGTGTTCAGCACCTCAAAAAACCCCAGCAAAATGTGAGAGGTGATACCGTAGATAAATGCAGTGGCGGACGTAGAAGAGGGGAGGGCCCCCCCGCCTCTCGAGAATGGGTCGCCAAATTTTTGGAATTGCTTTACAATGCAGATAAAAATCTTTTATTAGTTTATTTTTAGTTGTTTATTTTTTTATTTTTAAACGATTACTATTTATTATTTATTATTATTATAGTTAATGTTATTTTTATTAATTTTATTTTCCATCCGGGTCCCCGAAGTGGCGAAGACCCCACCTTTTTCCCACGCCCCCCCCCGTTCCCGCCCACTTTCTGTGTCCGCCACTGGATACATAAGATAAATGCCTACCGTAACCCTACAAAAACGGAGTTACGGTATAAAATGGATACGATATTCTTGTTCAGCACAGATATAACCTTCTTGGCAAAGTTCGGGCGAAAATTTTTGCTTCGAAATTTGAAGTGCCGCTCATTTTTAACTCTTTATTTTTGCTATTGTTTTAAACATTGTTTTCGATTATTTGTGATGAAACTAATCTCTTTATATTGACACTGTCACTGGAGTGTTGGCCATCTGGAGCCCCAGAGTGGGGGGGGGGGTCGGAGTTCGATCCACCTTTTCGTTTCCACGCCCTATACGGGTGCAGGCAGCGTAGGCAGCGCGCGCACCGACTGGCAATTGCAGGTAAGTCGCGGCCAGTGTACGGTTGGCAGCAACCAATGCTATCTAACGACCCGCTGCGCTCAAGAAGGACGTCGCGCAACCGCTCCGCTTGCGCCGGAATCGGTGTCATCTCACACCGGGATGCCGTTTCTAGGCGCGTTTCTCCCCGATTTGATCGAAAATCCCCAAAATCGGGTAGAAAAGCAGCTAGAAATCGCAAAACAACAGCTGAAGACATCGGTTCCGTTGCGTGCAGCGTGGTTGCGCGGCTTCCTTCGGCCGCGGATGGGCCACTGCCATCGACATCCACTGTACGTAGGTATGATCTCTACTGATTTCCTGAGTGGTATCTAAGAGAATTGTGATAAAATAACCGTAACTATATCTGCGTCCAATTCTTTGCGTCTTTACTCCCTTCCCCCATACACCCCATCCCCCGTTTAGTTTTTAGCGCCACGTTTCACGGATCTTTATCTTTTTTTCACGCACGTTTACGCAGTTTTGATGATTTCAGTATTATCAACGTTCCTCTGCGAATCTTCCCCTTAACGACGAGAACAATGTGTTTCCTCAACCAACGACTGCAACATGCTGAAACTACTATACAACAACAAAAGTGTTCTGAGCAGTCGTTCAAACTTTGCAACAGGACGATGAATGTATAAATACATGTTCAGGCTCCATCCTATTTTGTTGTTTTTCTTCCATTTTCATTTATTTGTGACTATCAATTTTTCATTTGTTTGTGACCTCAACTTCGTAACACTATTGTGCCTCTTCGAAATGCTTGTACCAAAACTCGTGTCACAAATAAATTCATATGCTGTCATGTATGCCATTTAAGAATCCGATGACTCCAAAAACTTAGCACCTGAATGCGAATCCGTGGAGCTGTCGGTTCTTGGAGCAGGGCTAGAACGACATTCTTCCATTATATTACCTGCAATGAGTACACTGAGTACGCACACTCGAAACTGTATGGATGCGCCAAAATTCTGGCACAAACGGGCACTATTTCCCTTTCAGGACCCAAAAACTTCGGAAAATTTCTTTGGCTAAAGCTATAAATAGTGCGGTAATTTGAGGTGCTGAAAATGAACATTTTTCCGTTTCCTAAGATAACCGCGATTTTGAAAGGTTATGTTAGGTATGCTGTTGATACGGTACGTCACAAAATCTTCTGGAACCTTGCTTAAAGGAAAGTGCCAATCCCGCTGTGAAAAAATGACTTATGGAAAATGATGTTGATTAGCATGTTTAGCACCGCAATCATCCCCCCCCCCCCCACTTGAGCGAAATTTCAGAAGATTCTGTGACGTATATGTAGAGATTCTGTGATTCTGTGATACCGTTGCTACAGTATATTTACCATCATCTTGAAGAAATGGGCCATACGGTGTTCGTATTCAGCATCTCAGAGAATCCCTTACAATAATTGTCAAGCAAAAAGATTTTCTTTTGAAGTTTTCAGGTTCATGAAAGTGGTATAGCGCCCACAAACGTCTTGATGAATCTTGGGAAGTTTTTCCCATCAGCCGCATGGAACTGATCAGCAACTCGTAAATCTAGTTGTTCGTACTCAACATAATCGAAAGCCCTTTTATCACTCCATGCATGCGAGAAGGCGTATCCGAGAAATTGAAACCAACACGTTAAGACAAATATTATCGTAAGAGTTGGCGAATTACACCTCGATGCACCCACGACCATCATCTCCTGTCAAGAGCAAAGATTATGTCGTGTCGAAGAACTGCATTTCTCTGATCTCTTGAATCGTCATAATGTTTTTTGGACAAGATGCACTGCTAGGGACGTGCTTCCATAGTAGCATAGGTTCTTCTTTGTTCTTGGCCTTCTCCCATTTCTTTGTTATGTGAATTGAAGTGATGATTAGGTGAGTTTGATGAACAAAGAAGAACCTGTCATACGTGATGAACAAAGAAGAATCTGTCATACGTATGTACGTAGATGTGCTGGAAATTGTCTGCTACCATAATTTGAGCCTTTGAAGGCAGCATTCACAGAAATCCTTACTGAAGGGAGTCGTTTGCCGTGTAACTGGCCACTGGGCAATCACAACAGTGTGTTGGACGCAGTGAGTAACTTCTACCTGCGAAGATATTACGGTGTACACATCTGCCGATCAGGGCAAAGGGGCATTATAAGAGCTAACGCTATGTGCGCTTGTGGTTTAGCGCGATTGATAAAGTGTCCTGTATGGAGTGCGTACCATTTACAGCTACACAGAATCAAAGAGTGAAGATGAGAATTCTCGGTGCGAACCTTACGGCTTCCCTCCGCAATAGCCCCATATTCAGATTCATACTGGACTGAATGACGAAGGGAATCTCCATGAGCGAAAAATCTGACGATTTTCCTGTGAAGCCAGTTTTGGCCAAATTTTATCTTGTAATCTGAGGCTGAACAAGCCTGCAAAATCCACATTTTTCTACTAGAATTGGAGGTCAACAAAGATTCCGGAATTTCTACCAGACTTGCTTTTGCTGTTGATTTGTACTGTTGAAATTGCGAAAACCAGTGAGATTGTCTTATCGGACGTTACGCTTCGTCAGACATCACTAACACGTGGTGGTCCAATTCATCGGATGATTCCAGTAGTGAAGGCTTGTGTCTAAACCACCAGACGTTGGAATCCGAACTCTTTAAAAATCGAGAGAAGAGGAAATTCTCAGAATCTCAGTGTAGAGCAGTACAGTTTTGGATGGTGGATGGTGGTGGATGGCGGATGGGAACGGGGAAAGCGGAGAGTGGACAACCACTTGTTGACGAAATATGGGAAGAGATGGTGACTGTCCACCAGTGAGAAGCTTCTAAACATCTTAAAAGGTGTTAAGTGACTCTCACTGGTGGATTAGTACATCTGAATGGTGACTGGTAGAGAATTGGGAGGGATATGGAGAACAGGTGGGGGTGGGCAGCTACTCATAACGAGGTGCAGATAGAGGAGCCATGAGTGATCGTGGCCGTCCACTAATGAGAACATCAGACATCCGAGAAGGTGTCAAGGTATTCTCAGTAGTGGAGCGGTGCACATCCGAATTAGAAGCAGCCGAGGTGCAGTGTAGGGGGTCCGAGTAGTTGCAGCAATAGAGAATGGTAGGAATCAGCAGAATCGGCGGGTGCAGCAGCCACCTTCTGCGAGGAATCAGCCCAGAATGACAGGCACACAGTGAGTTGGAACCTCAAATTGATTAATCGGAGTTTTGGCCCCTCTGCGCCTGCAGGCCCCTCGCGAGATCCCGCGCAATGCGCCACGGTAAGCATTATCGATCTTCATTTCGTGCATAGGTGGCTCACCCTCGACAGAAGAGGATGCTTTCAAATGGAATCGAAGCAAATGCTACGGCAGCTCCTAAATAGGAGATTTCAACTAAGAATGTTGCTGATTCTGCACCAGTGAGTGAGGGGAAAGTGTACAACCCCCGGTAGGGATGAAGCACAACTGCATGGGCTTAAGCAGGAGTATTGCCAGCAATGTGGTAGGAATAGTAATGGCAGGTCAAGAGGTAGATAGAAAGACATCCAATAGTATATGTAACAGTACATGAATGCTCCATCGACATGTTAATGAGCTTCTGTGGGATACGCCCAACCAGAAGACATGTGATGGGTGGTTTGTTGGAGAAACCTCCCATTCAGCACACTTTCCGATAGTCTCTTGTTTCTCTTCCAACACCCATTAAACGGTCTTCAAAAGGTGTGCAATTGTGGCGATTGTAGAACAGCTCCTCGTGTAGCATAACTATATACTAAGCCACACATATTTTCCTGCCGAAACACCAGGTCGAAGAATGCAGCTTCCGCTGCTACTTTGAGTCATATCACAGAATATCTCCGAAAATTCTACACTTTATGCATTGCTAACAGAGGGCATATGGAAATCTATGAGATGGCCAGTGGAATCGTATGAAAAGACTTCAAACTTCATGATGAATTCAGATGTACACACAATGTTGACCAGGAGGCTGCAATTCAGATGTTTTGTTCGGTTAGCTTCTTCTGTGTTGTTGTGTAACAAGGCAATTGTGCACGTGCTGTGATTCGCAGACTCTTACAGTAATGCGTGTCTTGATGTGTCTGTGTCTCTCTTCTCTGCGCACTTCTTCGCTTGCTCACATTACTGCCCGCATCCAGATGTGTTCATCTTGTTTTGAACTCTTTAATAGCTTTCATTTTCAAGGTTTAGAGAAAGTATGTGGCGAAATTCTCAACGCTCGGTAAAGTGTGATAAAGTATGAATATAACTGAATTTAATACATGGTAGTGACATGGTAAACGTCAGCTGCTACATGATACGCATACCTGAGGAGCGGTTAGTTTTGGGCAGAAAGCGAGATGGCGATCCATGACTACTATGCTACAAAAGTATCGTTTTGCTGAAGCTATTTTCAAAACATGTTTACTGCTTTTATGCAGATCCAGTATATCCGATATTGTACTCAGTGCAGAACTAAAGCAACAAATGTGCTTTATTACCAACAGGTCGTTATTTTCTCCCACAGGTTTAACTAGTTTTGTTTCAACACCCTTAGGTCATATAAGAGGCAAGCTGAATTGATGGCCAAGAGCGGCCTTTCACCACCTTAATGTCAGCAAATGCAGGCAGCCTTGGAGCCCGCCTTACCTACCGTTAGAAAACTCGACAATCAATTACGGCACTCTGATTGGCTCCCGCGCACCGCCCGTATCAAAAGCGCGGGCTTCCATTCTGCCCGCTCCGCTTCATTCGCTGCTGTCGTCTCTGCTGCCGGTCTAATTCCCTGGACTACCTTCGCTAACTTTCTCTAATCGCCACCAAACTGAGAAACCGCCAGGTCGTGAGTCAATTACTTGGCGAACCTGCACAACCACATGCGATATCCCTCCGTCCACCAGTCACCGTTTGCACGAGTGCTCCTCCACTATTGTTAATGTCGACAAGAAATGACGATCTTGTCGTTCCTCTTGTTTCTCTCTCTCTCTCTTTGTCTCTCTCTCTCTCCCTCTCTCTCTCCTCCCCTTCGCTCTCTTCCAACTATGGTATGCGTTGCCCCACCAGTGAGTTCATCCGACACTCACTAAGATGTTATGAGCTTTACTGGTGGAGCATTGCTATCCATCTCCCAGTTCATCGGACACTTTCTGAAATGTCATTGAGCGTTACTGGTGGAGCATCGATATCCACCTGCGTATCTGTCCCAACTGTCGCTCCTGCCACACGTCTTAGATGCTCCTTCATTTAACATCTGTTGCTGTGCTGCTCCACCAGCAAGGGCCGCTCTCACCTATTTGAATGTGAGTATCTTCTTGCTGATGTGAAACCATTGGCGATGTTTGTTGCATACTGTAGATCCCCAGCAACATACATCATTCCTTTCAGTTGATTACTTTTGTACAATGTCTTCTTCAACGTATAAATAATGGTTGCTTGTGCACTTCTGATGCTTTTGTGTCTTCCCCCCAAAGGCGGAATTCCGCTTTTCTTTGTGTTCCTCACTATCATATCTGGACGAGTCAGAGGAGGTTTATAACCACAGTGCCATTCTTTGCCCTGTTTATCAGAAACCACGGTCAAGAATCCATTCCCGCCTGGTCTCCCATTCCCGCCTGGTCTCCTCATTCCCGCCTGGTCTCCTCATTCCCGCCTGGTCTCCTCATCACGTCCGGCTGCTTCTGATCTACTTCCACTACCGAATTGCACCACCATCAATGTCGCCCAAGAGACAATCGCAGAGCGCAGACGAACCTGCATGGCTGCAGTCGGTCATCAAGAGATGGGACGACTACCTTGCTCGCTTAGGATTACTTAGGACTCGATAAGGTATTTGATTTTATTCTCAAAATGCAAGAAACCCAGGGCGAAATTTTGAGCAGGATTAGTCGTATAGAAGAGCAACTCCTAATAGACAGCAGGGAGGCATGCCATACACGTTCGGAGCTCTACAGCACTTTAGTCAAATTTCGCACAGATGCCAAAATCGTGGATGCGAAGTCTTGCGGCATCACCTGGATAGGTATAGGGGAACAAGCAGATGAAAATGCAACTCGCCTCTTTGACAACGAGGCCCTCAGGGAGGTCATCGAAACGTCAGGAGACGATGACCTCCTTAGGGAATTTAATTGTGGAAGAGTCGAGCTGCATAGGCATCCGAGGATCAAATCTAGCGCGAATAATAGCAGACCCCGCATAATTAAAATTAAATTGCAAACACAGGAACTAAGAGACAGGCTGCTGCGCTACATGAAATCAGGACGGCAGTCAATGACTCAACGGTTCGTACACTCATACGCACGAACAGACTATACGAGGGAAGAAATCAATTACGACCGGATACTGAGGAGGAAAGCTGGACAAATGAATCAACAAGAAGGTAGGTTACTATACGTAGTGCGCGACTTAGCAATACATAAATTGAAACATCCACGCGAGTTGCCCCTGGTCTCATCGATAGATCCCGCGATTCCTGTAGAGCACAATCGATCCATGAATGAGGGTTTTGCACCAGCTCCAGCGCACCTTTCTCGCTAGGGATTTAGAAGCTCTAACTCGTACAACAACTTGGATAGGTATCATGAAGAATTCACTCCGATTACAAATTCCTTACTTTTATTTAATGCTCGCTCAATAGTTAGTAAAATACCCGATCTTTTTGCTGTACTTGATCAAAAACCAAATTGTGTCTTTATAACTGAGAGCTGGTGTAAGCCAAACTTGATCCAAGATGCCCTTTTGAGTTATAACTCTTCTTATAATGTCTATAGATGTGACAGAGAAGGTGAAAGACAGGGCGGAGGTGTCTTGGCTCTCGTTCATGGACAGGTTGTGCATGATTTTATAACTCAGAGAAATTTTTCCGAATACTGCCAAATGATCGTTCTTCGGTTGGAGATCAAAAGTCAAGAAATCCTTTTGTTTATCATCTATAGGAGCCCATCTTGCAGCAAAACAGCGTTTCAAGAGCTAATAGAGCTCATCGATGATCTGCTCCTGAACTACACCGGTGAATTTATTGTTATGGGTGACCTTAACTTTCCTCTTATTGACTGGCACAACATGGATCATCGCGGTAATACCTCCACGGCGTCATCTTCACATTTTATTGATTTTGCCAAAGCTCACAACTTGATCCAAATTATTGATCAGCCTACCCATGGACTAAATGTCCTAGATGTAGTTCTGATTTCTAACCCTGAGCGTATCAGAGGCTATCGTTTACTCCCTCCATTTAGTACATCAGACCATCGTTGCATCTGTCTTGACCTTATGGACATATGCAAGCTTCAAGGAAATATCCGGATTTATAGAAACTATGCAATGGGCGATTACAACAGCATTATAAATGAACTCTCAAATATTGACTGGCTCAGGCTTTTCAACAATTGTAAAGATGCGGACCAATGCTACCACAAATTCCTAGCTATCTGTGAGAGACTTATTGAACTCTACGTGCCGACTCTTCGACTTAAACCGAAGCGTGAGCGTTACCCTAAGCATATAATAGCGCTAAAATCTAAAGTTCAGTATTCTTACTCACGAATACACACTTTCGGCAATGCGAAGTATCTAAACTACTCGAGAAAACTTAAGAAAGCGTACGCACGTTTTTACCTAAAGAGGGAAATGCAGCTCGCGCGTAAACGGAACACTAAGTGCTTCTACAAATACTGCAACGAAAAACTCAGACTTACCCCGTCTATACCCAATATGAAAGCCGATAATGGTACCACGATTAAAGACGACCTAGGAAAGGCTAATTTGTTCGCCAACTATTTTCAATCCGTCTACAAGAAGCCTCGTCACTCAGATGCCACACCACCTCCATCAAATGACAAAACTCTGAATTGGATAGACATTTCGAGCCATGAGGTTTATCGTGCTCTTCGCAAGCTTCCTAACAAAATTTCTGCATCTCCAGATAACATTCCCTATATTTTCTTGAAAAGAGCAGCCCTAGGTCTAACAACACCATTGACCATCCTATTTAACAGGTTTTTGCTTCGTGGTGAGACACCAAAATTGTGGAAATTGGGCCTAGTCAAACCAATTTTTAAAAGGGAGCTCGCAACAGCGTTACTAACTACAGACCAATATGCCTAACCAGTTCTGTGAGTAAGGTCATGGAGCGCATCGTCTGTCGCGGAATCAAGCAATACTTCTCAGAAAATAATCTTTTATCACGTTCACAACATGGTTTCGTTAGTAAAAGATCTACCGTTTCGGTATTGTTATCCACTATCCCGCTGTGGCATAAGGAGGTTGATAAGGGAAATTATGTCTCCGTCTGTTACATAGACTTTGCCAAAGCCTTTGACTCTATCTCAACACCTCTACTTATGAAAAAGCTTTCAGCTTTTGGTATAAAAGGGTGCTTACTAGGCTTCCTTCAATCCCTGCTCACTGAAAGGATGCAGACCGTGACCATCAACCAGCAGCGTTCACCCCTATACACCACAACAAGTGGGGTGCCTCAGGGCACCTGTGTAGGCCCGTTGATGTTCCTTATTTTTGTCAACGACATGGTTGATTCACTACCCGAAGGCGCTTTTTGTTCAATGTACGCAGATGACTCCAAAATTTTCACAATTAACGACCATTCAAAACTCCAAGAAGCACTTGATGCGCTTGCGGTATGGTCTAGAACTTGGGAACTAGATATATCTACTGAAAAAACTGCAGTATTATGCTTCGGAACTAACCATCCAAAAATAAATTTCACCTTAAACGGGAAGGTTTTGCATCGTCTCAATAAAATCAGAGATTTAGGAATTACGTACACAGACAAATTTGACTTTGAAGGTTACATAAACGATATAGTTTCCAAAGCATCGATGATGTCGAACTACATTCTTCGTGCTTTCAAGTCTAGGGATCCACTCATTCTCTTCAGATTGTTCGTTACATACGTTAGACCTCTCCTGGAATATTGCTCCCCCTTGTGGTCTCCTTATAAGCAATGCCTCATCGATAAAATAGAGAAAGTTCAGAAAAGCTTCACATACAGATGTTTCATACGCAAGGGATTAGTAAATGTTCCATATGAACAACGTCTTCGAATGTTAAACGCAAAATCACTCAGTTTCCGCAGGAAAATCGCTGACTATGGACTAATGTACAAAATAACTACTGGAGAAATTGACCTCAGACTCTGCGACATTTTCGAATTGTCGTCCTCAAATATAACGACCAGGGGTCATTCATTCCGAGTACGTAGCGAAAAAGCCAATAGCCGAGCATATAAAGGCTCATACGTTGCTAGAACTCCTACATTGTGGAATAAGCTTCATCCAAGTTTCTTCAGGTGGAAGCGATCTATTTCGTTCCAGAATCATTTAGCAGCTTATCTAGAGGAAATCTGCGAAGACTGAATCCGAAGCGACACGGCTTGTTTTTCACGCTGGACGCCATACAAAATACATCCTTTAAAGTTGCCATGTTGTAATTCTATTTCTACTTGCCCCTTGCTCCGTTTCCTTTTCTTTTTCCTTGAACCGCCCGTCTTACTCTTTTTTTTTTCTTCTTTGAATTCGGAGATTCAGAATTCCCAAAACTTTGTTCTGCTTACCACAAAGCTCTCTGAGTTGACTTGATTCTTTTTCTCATTCGTTGGACCTCCCCAAATATGTAAAACGTGTGTAACCTGGGGTTTGGTCAGCTAGCCTCCGCCCGTAGGCTCGCTGGCTGCTGCAAAAAAAAAATATATATATATGAAGGGGAGGGGAATGTTATAGTTTGGGGACCCCAACGAAACACGACCATCTCTCCACAGTCTACATCCTGTTACATATCCCTACATGTTTCTATCAAATCCTGTCAAATGCTTTAATGACTGGTATTAAATAAATAAACAAAATAAATCTTGAGGAAGTAAGGCGGGTCCTTAGGTGAAATCGATTGCCTGAACACGATTGAAGGTGGCCAGCAAAGGTGGTGTGTTGTAGAAATCACGTCTTAAAGGGAGACTTCTCTCAATTTCTCTTATTCGGGTGTAGCCCACTAGGGGAAATTCGACTGCTCTCGCGGACTACTGCAATCTTCGCCGATTGGCTCCGCTGCGCGGAGTGGATGAGTTAGTGCGAGCACACACAGCCAAATATGTGCCACGATGTGCCCGTGCTTCCTTTCGCAAATAATGCCTACCATATGCAGCAAATATACGTACGTTGGCATTTGAATTTTTCTTTCGAATATTCGAATAAGCGAATATTTCTACTTTTCGAATTATTCGGATATTCAAATAATCGAATATTTTAACTTTTCAAATAATTCGAATATTCGAACGAACGAATATTTTGACTTTTCGAATTATTCGAATATTCGAACGCCGAAAACTTTGAATTATTTGAATATTTGTTCGAATACCAGTGTATAGCAGCAACCATGTGCATGGGCCTAACGTTTGTTCGGAACCTCGTAGGACAAATTTCAAGGGAATTTTACCCTGTAATCTGAGGCTGAGCCAATGGCGGCATAATATCTTCCTATCAAAGGTGAGGGCTTCCTAAGATTTCGGAACATCTATTGGATTTTCTTTTGTTGTTGATTTGTACCGTTGAGATCACGAAAACGAGTAAAATCGGTCCATCAGGGCTAGGAATCATAGACGCATAACCAAACGGAACCAGGTTAGCTAATCAACTTTCGCTTCATGCGTCGCCTACCATGACGCAACCTAGACGATAAGCTATCACGCTAACACCGCTGGTTTGCTTCTTTGTCGTTTCATGAATCCCAGCCCAGATATGACGCCTTTTTAGACCGCGACTTTAGCTTGGTGGCTCAATTAATCATACTATTCCAGTAGACCTAAAGTGTTCCTAGCCTACAAAACATAGAATTTCGGAATTGTCAAAAGCACACTCCAGGAGAAATTGGGATGAGTGGGGCAGTGACCAACCGCGTGTCAACAGCAAACTAATTATGTAGAAAGTTTTCTCAAGCCTTTGCAGACGCAAGAGGAGGTCATTTTGAAAACTAGTTGTTGTTTGTGGGACCCTTTTGCTATCATGTGCCGAGTACTACTAGCTTTACAAGGCGATGTGTGGCATTTTCAAACTCATCCACCGCTTTCACGACACTAGAAAGGGTAGAAGAGTATTTGTTTCTATTTTATTGTCACGGTGATTCTTGCCCACTGTAGCAGCCTATCAACTCATCTCTGACATTACTATCTCAAAAAAATCTAATCAAAGCATTAAACAAATCTCCACATTCTAATGCAACAAATACATAGGTGTCGTTGTACGTGAAGAGTGACTGCGTTGAGCTAACTTGTAATGTTCTCGTTGTGTGATTCGTGTTGAAACCGTCAAAGCATGTTGAAGTGAGCGCGAGCGAGGAAGCGTTCCCAGGAGAGTGACGTAGACACGCTGAGGGATGTGTTATCGTAGGAATCAGCGAATGACAGCTCAGTGCACACAGCAGCCATGTTCCGGCGCAATAGCAGAAGTTGTGTCCTACAAACAGAACAACTTTTTTTGAGCTCTAACAGGTTAACATAATCTGAAGAGTGCCGCTTAATTAATAATTATTATATTTATGATAATATTCCCGCTATGAGAAGGGCACAGAAACGTATAAAAGCACACTCGCGGACGACCTATGCTATATACGTATCCTATTGCGAATCAAAAAAAAAGTTCTTCGGTGCAAATCACAGCTTCGGATGACTGGGTTATTTTATCACTGTGTGCCCATGGTCATTATGCGCGATTGTCCCTGATCTCTGCTGGTTCCAGCTCAGGTATATAGATGAAGCTATATCGCTCTTCTTGATAGGTGAGTTCATACTAAAAGCATCATGCTCGTTACCCAGCTTGCCGGTTCCCCAAGGGTGGCCAGTATACCCGAAGTTCCGGCAAGCTCCCATGGCCCCTTTTGTGGCGCGAAGGGCATCACACCCTGCAAATGTGGGTACGGCTTTAGATTTTCGTGTCGATCTCCCTGTCAAGATATTGTACTCCTTCTAAGTACTATACCTTGCTCGGCACCGATAGGGTCTCGGATCATAAGAGATTTGGTATGAAAATTGCATTTCTTAGAGCATTTGTTGAATTAGCTGGCTAGAAGGGTCCGGTACTCAATGTTCAATCCGTTTGTTTGTTTGTTTTTCTGCTCTAGTCCTATTTGGAGTTTATAGTGTTCCTTTTTTCTTCTTTTGTTTGAGCACGTCATTAGCCGTATTAAGTGAAAATGAAAATGAAAATGAACTTTCTGCTTTGACATCGTCAGAGATTGACGCTGGTCTGTTTTTTTTAGATAGACGTTCTCTCTCAGATTAGCACAATCCGAGAACCCGAGAACATTCCACTCAGGCGAAATGGCCACTCGGAGGCAAGGATGGGGACAGGCACATGGACAAGGCCCCCCGGGGGGGGGGGGGGGTTCATTCTGATCGTTGACGGGCTCCACCCAGACGAAGAATCCAGTGGCTGTTTCCATACTGCTTCGTAGCACCGTGGAATCAAATAATTATTCAGTATGCCCCTTCACAGGACCTTGGGAATTTGTACGTTTATTCTTACGAATATAGAAAAAATTCGCTTTCTCAGCGAGAACCACAATAAATTCCAGATGAGGTTCAGCGAGTAAAAAATTCTGGAGGTTTAAGAATCCTCACAACTTGTACCCTATACTTTTGAGGATAGTAGACCTGCTCAGTCGTCAGAACCTCCTCTTTGATAAATGTGGGCATTGCGGGCTTGCAACAGAGAAGTCATAACTTGAGAGTCTGGAAGTAGTGCCAAATGAAGGAGCATGGAAAAAAACCAGTGCTCTTCGTATCATTAGGTCGCAGTGATTAAGCCCCGCAGAAGCCGTTGGAGAACGTGTTCTCGTACGATTTCTGTCCGTTTTTTTTTTATTGTGGGACAATAATTATGCGCAACCTGTAGTGTGCAGTACATACATATGCGTTGCCAGAAAACGCCGCACAATTTTAGGGTGACAACTCTAATTTGTTTAGCCCTCTATCACACCTCTTGTAGAAGTCATGTGTATTGAGGTATGATGAGACAGGAATTAATGGAGCATTTCAGTGGTGCAGGAAGAGCTCTTCTACCCTATCAATTTGAATGTTTAGTACAGTCTAAAAACTTGTGAAACATTTGGTTCTGGTAATATCTGATAGCACTCTTCATAAGTTCACAATTTGTAGAATAATTTGGAGATAAATGTTCACCCACCGCTCTTCTCAGCAAAAGGAAAATTCTGGCAAGGTATGTTGCCGTCGCCAATGACATCGATTTCGCAACTCATCCATTTTAGGTGAAGCGTCGCTGCCGCACCTCAAGCCGAAAATCGATATATATATATATATATATATATATATATATATACCAGTCTGTCCGTCCGGCTAACGCCGGACTTCCAGACTTTCCACAGTGCTCGCTTCGCTCGCATTGCTTTACCTTGAATTCATAGGAATAGGAACTATCCCTATGCCAAACTGACTTTTCAAATTAACTTTTGCATCCGATTCCTCTCCGATATCATTCATTTATGTAAAACTGGGCTAGTGCAAGAAAACTAACTGCGTTTTCCAGCGCAATTTTATCATTCGCTTCACGAAAGTAGCTAATTGCAACTGTATGTAACCGACTCATCATTGCATGACCACAGGAAATGTTATTCTTTTCTTGTTTGTTGTGATCGATCAAAAACGGTGATGGTCAGTTAGAACATATAAAAGAGGAGGGTGTGCTGTGTATCCAGGCACAAATGAGAGAATGGAAAGGAGCGACGGGACGTGATGTAGGGAATTACGTTGAAGATATTCTAAACACTGCTGTGGTTCGACATTTAATAATTTCTCATTAATCTCAGATATGGACTTAACTCACAGCATTTTATCACTATTGAGCCTTGGCAACCCTCCTTGTATATCGGTCGATCCCATGATTGACGTTCCCCACTCCCTCCTCTTTCTGAGTGCCGGCGCACCCTTATCACACGGTGGGACCCGTATCCAGGCGTCTCCCCAATTTAGGACGCCGTTCTCAGACGTTGGGATCCGTCTCGAGGCGTTTCCCCATTTTTAGAGGCCGGCGCACCCTTATCACACCGTTGGACCCGACTCCAGTCGTTCCCCCACTTTTGGACGCCGGCGCACCCTTTTCACACGGTTGGACCCGTCTCGAGGCGTTTCTCCAGTTTCGGACGCCGGCACACCCTTATCACACGGTTGGACCCGTCTCGACGCGTTTCCCCATTTTTGGACGCCGGCGCACCCTTATCACACGGTGAGACCCCTTCTTCATCGACGGACCCGTTGCACATCGCTGGACCTTCTTCTCGACCACCTCTCTATCCCACTCCACCCTACCACACCCGTTCTTAGCCTTTTATAGGATCTCACAATCACCACCAATCATCATCACTGACCAATCACAGTTCGTGTGCACACGCACGCACAGAGTCACATAATGTCTGTAATATATATAGAGTATCACAGATAGCCTCGCACAGGCTGAGACTAGAGGGGCGACTACACATGGTCGTGGAGATCATCCTGAACCGTGTGCGAGTCAATAACAATATATATATATATATATCATACTTTGTATATATTACAGACATTATGTGACTCTGTGCGTGCGTGTGCACACGCACTGTGATTGGTCAGTGATGGTGATTGGTGGTGATTGCGAGATCATATAAAAGACTAAGAACGGGTATGGTGTGGTGGAGTGGGGTAGAGAGATGGTCGACCAGAAGGTCCAGCGATGTGCAACGGTGCCTCATAAAGTGAGGAAACGCCTGGAGTCGGGTCCAACGGTGTGATAAGGATGCGCCGGCGTCCAAAAATGGGGAAACGCCTGGAGTCCGGTCCAACGGTGTGATAAGGGTGCGCCGGCGTCCAAAAGTGGGGAAACGCCTGGAGCCGGGTCCAACAGTGTGAAAAGGGTGCGCCGGCGTCCAAAAATGGGGAAAGGCCTGGAGTCGGGTCCAACGGTGTGATAAGGATGCGCCAGCGTCCAAAAGTGGGGAAACGCCTGGAGTCGGGTCCAACGTTGTGATAAGGTCCAAAAGTGGGGCGCCTGAAGTCGGGTCAACGTTGTGATAAGGATGCGCCAGCGTCCATAAGTGGGGAAACGCCTGGAGTCGGGTCCAACGTTGTGATAAGGACGCGCCGGCGTCCAAAAATGGGGAAACGCCTGGAGTTGGGTCCTACGGTGTGATAGGGGTGCGCCGGCGTCCAAAAATGGGGAAACGCCTGGAGTCGGGTCCAACGTTGTGATAAGGGTGCGCCGGCGTCCAAAAGTGGGGAAACGCCTAGAGTCGGGTCCAACGGTGTGATAAGGGTGCGCCGGCGTCCAAAAGTGGGGAAACGCGTCCAACGGTGTGATAAGGGTGCGCCGGCGTCCAAAAGTGGGGAAACGCCTGGAGTCGGGTCCAACGGTTTGATAAAGGAGCGCCGGCGTCCAAAAGTGGGGAAACGCCTGGAGTCGGGTCCAACGGTGTGATAAGGGTGCGCCGGCGTCCAAAAGTGGGGAAACGCCTGGAGTCGGGTCCAACGGTGTGATAAGGGTGCGCAGGCGTCCAAAAGTGGGGAAACGCCTGAAGTCGGGTCCAACTGTGTGATAAGGGTGCGCCGGCGTCCAAAAGTGGGGAAACGCCTAGAGTCGGGTCCAACGGTGTGATAAGGGTGCGCCGGCGTCCAAAAGTGGGGAAACGCCTGGAGTCGGGTCCAACGGTGCGATAAGGGTGTGCAAGCTCCGCAAGTAATAGGAATTCGCTAGGCGTGTCTATTTCTGCATGAGGGTTACACTTTCCCTGTTTCTGCGGACCCTCCCACCTAAATCACCTAGATGTACATTGTTTCCTTTCCTATCCGTGTTCTCTTCCCATTCCGTTTGTGTTTGAATGAACCACTCCCTCCTTTCCGTTTATATACACCGGTGGCCCCTTATCACTTGAATTACCACAACAACCAGTTGAGCCTAAATCATTTCGAGATAACATTCGCACTGAATCGGTTACACTCAGTTCTTCACGACCACTAACTTCGCTCATATGGGAGGGCGTAACTTCGTTCATATGGGAGAAAGCAACAACTACGGGATCGAGGGCATCTCAGGATAGCGGAAGAACTGCGTGGAAGGATACAGATTTTGTCAATCTATTTACACTTTTGTGCTTGCTTTCAACATACAGTATGCGAGCGAAGCGAGCATCAATAAAAGTCTGGAAGTCCGGCGTTAGCCGGACGGCCAGACTGGTATATATATATATATATATATATATATATATATATATATATATATATATATATATATATATGAGAACCTGTGTGGCCTGAGCGACGGCGGTAATATACTCCACAAGGAGCATGCGTAGCATCAGACGTACGAGTAAGCACAAATGTTTCAACCAATATATGCTCACTTGTCTGTTGTACATGAACGCTTTACTTAACTTTTTGTTGTTGTTTTGTTTATACGTGATGCATCAGACCAGTACACATCTCGAATCTCAAAAACACACAATGTTTCCGAATATTTATTTATTTATTTATTTAAGTATTTATTTATTAGACCCTAACGGGTGTGCCGTGCAATGTCCTACAAGCATATAGACATTATGAGGAGGGCGCTGAGGCGCCTCTTTGATCTGGTACGAACCCCAGGCGTAAGCTCAGGTGGATGCTCACCTGCTCTTTCCCTTACCCTCATCTCATAGCCCGATGCAAGTTAGCTACATTTCCACCGGAGGTGTTACGAATGAAGTTATAGATGACGCAGGACCATTCCAGGAGACAACTGCACAAGCTTGGGATTTTGATTGACTTATAACGATGACCCATAAGATCTGTCGGAGAGATTGAAACTAAGGTGGTCATGTAACCAAGCAACAGTGTTACAACTTTAAACGAGAACAATAACAGGAAGTAGGTAGTAGTCCGGAACTTACATAAAACCAACATAAAGAAAGGGGGATACCCTTAATATCATTAAGTCACACTCTCACAACCTAATACACTGAGCAAATCAGCATCTCGCATAAGTTTTTTGAGCGATGACGAGTCCTTCGCAGCCATCATTGCAGCCAGCAGTTTATTCAGAAGTCGAAAAACTCGGCAACAGAATAAGTTCTGAGCTACTTGCCTGTGTAGAGAGCTAAATCTAGGATTGCATAAGTTGAAGCTGACACTTCGGGAGTTAATAGGAGAAAACATCCAGAACTCTGAAGGTTTCAAACTCACCTCGCCTCTAAGAATCTTAAATCCCAAAGAAAAATGGCTGCAAGCAGTCTTCGGTAAAACAAGGTTTTGAGGCCTAAAACCTGTAACTTAGACTGGTAATCGGGGAGAGCTTGTGGGTGGTCTCTGTTCGGAAAGATGTGATAGAAGAGTACTCTCGCAAAAATCCGCTGCAAATCCTCCAGTTTCGTCGTTTTTCGATGGCTGGGTTCTATAGGGGGCACAGTATTCCGAAGCTGGGAGAACGTATGCTTTACATAGCTTTAGCAATATGGAGACATCCGATGTGTTTACGTTCCTGAGCAAAGGATACAGTACTCTTGTGACACTGGTAGCGACCGTGTCAATATGAGAACGGTATTGAAGCGAAGCGTCTAGAGTAATGCCAAGATCGCGAACTAGTTTGTAACGGAATCTCATAGTCAAAATAGGCAGTTAAGCAACTTGACTTGAAGGACTGGCTCTTGTTGATGTTACTCTTTATTTATTTATTATTTATATATTTTCAATACAAAGTGCCAAGGGCATTATGCGACCCCTCATCGAAGGTAAAAAAAGGGAACAGTGACAGTTGTTTGATTATCCACTATTTCTCGGCCCTCTTCAACAATCGTTGAATAGATGGTTTCAACTTTTCGTGAGCAATCTTTTGTTCACTAGGATCGTGGCAGGCATAGATTTTAATTACGTCTTCATATGCTGCTACACGGATACGAGTGTCAGTTTTCGACATATAGGGAAGATCCATGGTGTAAATATTGAAGAGAATTGTTGAGAGAATACTTCCCTGGGGAACACCCGAAAAACACGGCATAGATGAGCATATCTCATCTTGAAAATAAACTCCAAATTCCCGGGAGTTCAAGTAGGATATGAACCAGGATAGGAGATTACTTCTTACACCAGTCTTTCAAGTTTAGAAATCAGTCTTAGGTGTCAACAGAATCGAAAGCTCTGCTGAGATCGAAATAAACAACCTCAAGACATTTTCCGTTACCTAGAGCTAGCTATAACTCAATCATGCGCTTATTGAATCAGCTGAGTGGATGTGGATCGACCAGGAATATAGCAAAACTGTTCGTTTGGAATGCATCTGAGTCTTCGTATCCATTGGAGAATGGTTTTAGCCACAATTTTTTCCAAAATTTTGATGGGGATGGCAATATACAGATGGTTCTGGAATCAATAAGATTGGTTGCAGACGGAATTCTCGAAATTGGGGTCACCATTGCCTTTTTCCACAAGGAGGGAACTTGCCCTGTTAGCAACGAAATGTTAAAGACGCGAGCAAGTGGTTGGCAGAGATATTCGGCAAAAGTTTCAAGAAAGAGAGGGGGTATTTTATCGGCAGTGACGGAGAACAGTGCTTTAGTCCGTTTAGAGTAGCTCAGTACCTCACTGTAAGTCACAATTATAATTGGGCATTTAGAGTCGCACTACGAATTCAAAATTGGACAAGAAGGGCAGACGATGTGGAAAACATTCTCAAAATATTCTGATAAGGCATTCGCTTTATCTGATGTTGTGAAAAATCTATGTCCGCTTTCGTCTTAGAGTGTTAGCGAACATTTCTTCTTCAAAATCCGTTGATTATAATTCTCTAATGATTTTCTCTCGTGACACTTTGTTTTCTTTGTAGCTATGAAAACGGCGTAAGTGTTAGCTTAATTTCCGGCATATATTTTTGAAAGCATTGCACCGAAACGGGTCTCACATTTCAATGAACATTCCTCTTTTCTGGCTCGTAAGGTCCTTTATGTGGGTTGGATAACTGTGACATTGTGACAAGGACTATGTGGTGTCTTGAGAGCTACAAAACGTGCAATAAGGTTTTGAATCACATTGATGAAACGACTGTAGACATCGTCGACGTCAGCGTAATTGAAAAATAGCTGGAACCAGTTCAGGGAGGACAGCTTGGCACTGATGGCCGCAAAGTTTGTTAATTTGCAGTCACGACGTTTATAAGCGTTAGGATTTGAGATTTCTCCTCCCACAGTAGGGAATATGTAGATCAGCAGTTATTTCGGAGTCAGAAAATTTGGGACTAAGCCATGATTCGGTGATATGAACGAAAACGGTCTTGTGCAGAGAGATCAAGTAGTGAAGCTCCGACAAATACACATGTACGTATCTAATGCAAAGCTATGAGGTAAAGGAATGAAAACATCGAATTCGGATTGTTATCCACAGAATGAGCAAACAGATATGTGTTTCAAGAATAAACATACGATATGGGAACCATTGCACAGCCCCAAAAGCCTCATGTTTACGACCAAATTTTGACTACAATGGTCATTTGACGCGCTGATTACGGAGCCATGCTTATTTTGTACCGTAACGCTGTATTCGTACTGTTGCGGTAAGTACACGGTAGAAGCAATATCTCACAGGCTCTTTCGAAACTTCGCACAGTGGGACAGTAGGACTATTCATATGCCGATCACCGAATACCAGCATTATTTCGCAGCATTCTATCTTCTTTTAAAGGAAATTGGCATTTCCTCTTCCTTTCTAACAGTGCCTCTACGGTACCGTAATGTATAAAAATGGTCTTAAGGCAGATATGAGTGTAATTTTCATAATCAGCCCCTTCAATAACAAAACTGTCAACAACGATGTGGCTCAGTATTCAGTATTTATTTACACACACAATTTTGCATCGACAAGTGAATAAAAATATCACAGAACTAGATAGCATACCCGGCTTCGCTCGGGTGTTTTACAACCCCGGCTTGCTGGTAAAATCATTGGAAATATCCATAACTTTGGTGGTGAGCTCACTAGCGATGCTCAGGTACAGGGCATTCTCCTCCGAGTAAACATCGCGTTGGAGACGCGAGCTGACCCATTCCAAAGATCAAAATCTCAATCGAAAGGCTACGTGAGAATGGTTTTTAGCGGTTCGGACGTAGCCTTTCAACTGAGAATTTGATCTATGGAATGGATCAGCGCGCGCGTGTCTCCAACGCGATGTCTACTCCGGAGTGAAAGCCCTGTAACCCCTCCCCTCAAGTAATCCCGTAAGCGGAACGTCAGTGTCAGTAAAGTTATTTCGATGACAAATTCGTGGAAAACAGCGGCCATATTCGTGTTCAGCGTACTGAGATACCCCAGTGTACGTGTCCCCACCAACCCCTGAACAAAAAAGCGAAAAATCAATGAAATCGATAAATCGATATTTTCGAGCAAAGCGGTTGCCATATTCGTGTTCAGCGCATGAAGAAACCCCAGTGTACGTGTCCCCACCAACCCTTGAGCAAAAAAGGGAAAAGTCAATAAAATTGATAAATCGATATTTTCGTGCGAAGCGGTTGCCATATTCGTGTTCAGCGTACTGAGATACCCCAGTGTACGTGTCCCCACCAACCCTTGAGCAAAAAAGCGAAAAATCAATAAAACCGACAAATCGATATTTTCGTGCGAAGCGGTTGCCATATTCATGTTCAGCGCATTAAGAAACCCCAGTGCACGTGTCCCCACTGACCCCTGAGCAAAAATAGCGAAAAATCAATAAAATCGATATAATCGATAAATCAGTCGATATTTCCTAGAGGAAAGTAGCCTAAAACCTTCGCCGGCCTTTGATGGGTATGTGCGCAAAGTTTGGTCCCGATCGGTTAACCCTCCGCGATTTCTATAGGGAACATACAGTAGCGAACAAAAAGATTGCAACTTTTGGTTTTTCGTCTGTAACTTTGTTCAAAGCAGAGCATGAGTGCCCAAATTTTTATGGGAGTTGTGAATACTCATGCGCGACAGGAAAAGTTAGAGCCTGCCCATTCCACTGTTTTTCTGTTCTTTAAGAAAAATTTATTTCGCAGAAGTCGAAATCTGTGATTTGGCACCATCGAAAACGTCTCGTGAAATGACGTCTATCGTTGGTATCTGACCATGCTTTGGTTCCTTGATGCAGAATCAACCCGTATACGCTAGAAAATATGCATCCGTACACCAATGGTTGACATACGCAAAGTCCACTTGAGGTTACTTCAGCAGTGATCCTCTATGAATGTATCTGTCAGCCTTGTTCCTTCTATCAGCTCTGTTTAGAAGGGAAAGGTACCGCTGACGCTTCCACAAGTTTAGTTCCGAGTATTTGGTTTTAATGCAGTTCATTACTCTCTCGAAACTCCGAAATATTCTTGCTGATTTCAGTGCACCCAATTGTGCACATCATGGAAAATAAGTTTTGGAATTTTTTCTGTCTCTGGGGGCAAGATACCTCAACGATCCCATTAGTGATAAAGATGCTACAGGGTTCCTAGAATATTGTCGTGCACACTTGGATACATGCCGCCTTGAATTTATCGAAAGAGGACTACTCAAAGTGAGCAGTGCCGGTCACTAAGACGAGTGCACGTGCCCCCTTGCTCCACACACGAACTTTCTCAGTTGATCCGGGGCCTTTTGCTCTAGAAATGTCTCGTTTAGTTCACTTAATCCAAATCAAGCTAAATTAGCCAATTTGCAATGTTCCAAATTACAATATCCCGCTTCGGTGGTGTCTCGTATATTTCATTGCACCTTTGTAAGACCTACCTCATCAAATCCAAGGCGGCATGTATTCAGGTGTGCACGACAATATTCTAGGAACCCTGTAGCATCATTATCGCTGATGGGATCGTTGAGACATCTTGCCCCCAGAGACAGAAAAAATTCCAAAACTTATTTTCCGTGATGTGCACAATTGAGTGCACTGAAATCAGCAAGAATATTTCGGAGTTCCGAGAGAGTAATGAATTGCATTAAAACCGAATACTCGTAACTAAGCTAGTGGAAGCGTCAGCAATACCGTTCCCTTCTAAACAGAGCTGATAGAAGGAACAAGGCTGACAGATACATTCATAGAGGATCACTGCTGAAGTAACCTCAAGTGGACTTTGCGTATGTCAACCAGTGGTGTACGGATGCATATTTTCTAGCGTATACGGGTTGATTCTGCATCAAGGAACCAAAGCGTGGTCAGATACCAACGATAGACGTCATTTCACGAGACGTTTTCGATGGTACCAAATCACAGATTTCGACTTCTGCGAAATAAATTTTTCTTAAAGAACAGAAAAACAGTGGAATGGGCAGGCTCTAACTTTTCCTGTCGCGCATGAGTATTCACAACTCCCATAAAAATTTGGGCACTCATGCTCTGCTTTGAACAAAGTTACAGACGAAAAACCAAAAGTTGCAATCTTTTTGCTCGCTACTGTACATACATACATGCACACACACGCACAGACATTCTACTTTATATATACAGATTTTTTTTCGTACTCGCCGCCGCTGGTTACTGTCAGTTACTGCCAGCTCGTGCGCTACAAAGCATTTGCCAGTGTTGGCGGAAACCTGCGCTACACATGCCACCAGCCCCTCGTAATCCAAAAAGAACTCTGCCTAAGTTAGGTGGAGTATCTATTCTGAGAGCATGATCAAGACATGGAGATGATTCTCGCTATAAATTGAGTAAATTTCTCTCAGGCTCATTCACTCCTTACAAGGGAAGTGCAACAGGCCAGACTCGCAAATCGGAATGAAACCTATCTGGCTTGAATCTTTGTTGGAGAGGGTGTTACAGTATATATTTCATTATTGCCCTCGATTCCAAAAAACAAAAATCCCACCACAGTACCATATGCGCTGCAGCACTCGTCCGTCAGCGACGATGTGGCCGAGTGGGGAGGATGCTGCACTGTCAGCTCGAGAGTTTGAACCCCGTCATGCGCACCTACCTGTTTTGCTCTCTCATTTTTTTATTCCCCCTGTGTTGTTGAAATCAAATTTAAAAGGTTAGAAGATAATACTTATCCTTACTGACGCACTAGGCACGGAATAACTACGTTATATAAAACCTGCTTTTCTCCCTCGATTAGCTATAAAGTAGCAGTCACTTTTCACGACTGTAACTCAAAATCTTTCCCACTCGGTTCATAATGTTCGAACCTTCACGCGTCGTGGCCCTTTTGTTGGCTCGGTTTGGTCCGGGTGATGGCAACTGTGCAACTCGTGATCATTGTCTGCGCGTATTGTTCTCACCGCTTTTGCTTTGAACACTTCATTGTCTGTGTGCACCGTTGCTGCCAGTAAATGCTTTCTCATTGACCATCCTTTTTTTGTTTTGAATGAAAATTTTACAATTTTCTAGCGACTCGAGGGAAAGCTGTACGATCACTAAACTACGTTCATAGCATAGTAGTTATTCTATAGCTAGTACGTCAGTAAAGACAAGTGTTGTCTTCTAGCCCTCCAAAATTGATTTCAATAACATAGGAGGAATAAAAAACAAAAATGCAAAACGAGTGTCAATGACGGGATCCAAACCCTCGACCTCCTGCCTATCAGTCCGCATCCTCTCCACTCGGCCACCTCGTCGCTGACGGACTAGTGCTGCAACGCATATAGTACTGTGGTGGGATTTTTGTTTTTTGAAGCCGAGGGCAGTAACAAAATATATACTGCAACACCCTCTCCAACAAAGATTCAAGCCAGATAGGTTTCATCCCGATTTTCGAATATGGCCTCTTGCACTTCCCTTGTTAGTTGCAGTTGATCAATAATTCCGCATCTTTCAATTATTTCACCCACTCAGTTGACGGATGGGAAGGCCAACAGGTGTTCATGATTTTTGAAACTAAATTTCAATTCAGCATCTGTACATCAAGCAGTAGTTAAGGCAGTAATGCACTTGATTTATAGGCGGTTCAGAAAAGAGTCGGTATTGGTGCCTTCACAGACTGAAGGTAGGCTGTGCGGTTCTGCACTATCAAACATACTGGATATTGATTGAAAACGACCTCATCTCAGTCCATGGTCCTTCCACCAGTACCGACCACCGGTTTAATGGACTATAATTCTAGAAAACATGATAGAATTCCCAGAAAATGTTGACTATACCCACAGGTATTCGCTTACGTTTTTGGGAAGCCATTTCAAAGTTTCCAACGCACACTCAAGGTGCTCCTCACAACTCAGACAACTTTGGAAATTTGATAGTGATTACGGCATGCGCAGCGTTAGTCCTAGCCGGTGCTGCAATTGCTTCGCAGCGTACGAGCTGGCAGTAGTTGACAGTCGCAGCGGCTGCGGATACCCAAGTTCCACAATCCCAATCAACGGGGTGGTTGATTAGAGAGAGCCAGGTGGGCATCAACGTCTGCCTGGGTGCTGATCCCGCAGCACTCCAGGTCGAAGAAAAAAAGGTTCAGCCTTCGTCCTGATGAGGTCACAGAAACCGCTTCCAGTTAACGTGTTTTCAGGAGTGCACATTCGTCTTCTTCACTCATGCACAGGTGGCTTTGGGGAACGATCACTAAACCATCTCTTTTTCAAGTCACAAATCGTGCAACGCAAAGTGCTACTAAAATCATCCTGGTGCACAACCTCTTTGTTCCAGAACGGATAGCTGCCAGCTATCTAGGAGCATGTTTCAGTGCTACATTTCCCTGTGTTCGTCTCAGATACGTTTCACTCTTGAGTCCTACCTAGCTAACCAGAGGTGTTCATCAACGCAGTGGAGAAACGACAAATGGATGACATTCTATGGAAAGCTGAGTTCATCTCAAATGCGCTCTGATATGTCTTTCATCAGAAATGACTCAAGGCGATTGTCATTGGTACGAAAGAAATGACGGCTGAGGAGCATTTGGCAGCCAATCCGGGTTAATGTTACGATCGTTTTAATAATAATTAGAGCTGAAGGGAAACTACAGAAGAAAAAGAACGAGTAAAACACGCGGTAGTAAGTCTACAGTGGAGTAGGACGTGTTCTCCCTCCAGCACGTTAATTCCAACCGTATCTCGTACAAGTATGTGATTAAGACAAACACAGGCGAAAAGGGAGTTGGGGGGGAGGGGGCACCCTATAAAACGTCATAGACCTCGTCCCGTAATCCTAAGGAAAAGCACTAGCCTAAGCCTAAGCTAAGTCTAAGCCTATTCCTGGGTATGGGTTTAAGCCTAAGCCTAAGGCTTAGGATTAGGCTTCACAGGACTGCCCCCCCCCCCAACTCCACTTCCACCAAGCACTTCTTTTTGCAGAGCTGTTGGCCAATTCTAACACTCCGACACTTTTTATCGGCTTGAACAGCCGTCGTCGTCATTTCAAGGTTGAACCTGAAAGTTGGGACCATTTTTGGAAAGAAATACTGGAAAAGAAAGTGAATAATGCGGGCTTGAACAGCAATTCTAGCTTAACTCCGTAAACATTGACAATTTTCAGACCGCAGAGTGACAAACCCTTTTCTCGTCACAATCATTTCCAGTTACGGGCACCGTGAACAAGTTCCTTTCGTATACTATTCCCGTACGCTTTGAGGAACATAAAACTTATTCGCATTAAATGTTGAAACTTCAGGAAACACAAATTGCTCCTCGCGTGTTTAAACGTGTGGACAAAGACCACCAAGAGCTTCCACTCCGCACAGGACCAACGGCGCCACCGTAGTCCTGCCACATGCACATCTAATGTAATCAATTTCGATATGGCGTCATTAGCTTGAATCCCTGTCTTGCTTCGGTGACTTTTCACTTATCCATCTTCATTGTCACATATTTCGTTCTCCTTCTTATTGCTACTAACATAAGCGTAATGGGGAGCTGTGCGTAGTGGGTATAGCCGTGCGCAGTGAATTTCAGCGGCTAACAGCCATGTGCAGCGAGTTTGTCGAGTAAATTCACGGGTGGCTCGAGTCAAGAGATGTGCTAATTATCACATTAATTGAGGGCACATCGTCCCCTATCGGAACTCTACTTGGGTACTGACTAGCTGGCAATAGTTGAAACAGGTAGGAGCAGATAGGAGCGCTCGTGAGTAGCACCCGTTATTGAAGGAGTGAGGGTTTTCTATGCTAGAGGCTTGCGTCCATCGCGCGGACGACTCTGTGTGAAGAATGGGACTATGCGCATCTCTGAACGCTTCCGTAGCTAGACGCTAGTGAGACGCACGCAATTACGGCGCCGCGTCTGTGCGTTGCGGCCGCGCAGTATTCTGACGTACGTTGTTCATGCCACGTTCATCGGCTTTCACATAAAATCCTTCTCGAGTGATTGCGTTCATCTGACGCGCGAGTGACGCACGTATCAGTATAAGTTGCCTTGAAGAGGTGCGAAAGTGGTACAAAACGTACGCAGGCGCTTCTCCTAACAGCCACCCCCACCACCTTTGTGGGTCCCGCCACTCTTCTAGGGCGACAGCGCTGTGAAGCAGCATGCATTTCTCTCCAACTAATTTGACTGGGATTTTACATCCTAAAATGCAGATGTTTACAAATGTCGTAACTGTACGCTAACAATCTAGCGGTATCGGTTATGTGACACTTGATTTCCAGAAACGATGTCTTGCCTAATGCTTCGTCAGTTTATCGAGAACCACTGGAGCGAATTTAAAGAAGGTCTGAGTGAAGATTTGAAGGTGTTCCTCGACCAAGTTAGTGGAACTGCTTAGTGTATATGTTTTCGAAATAGATATTACTGTTGTAGAGCCGTAGCAGTTTCGATGAGGAGGATGGTAGACTCGGATTCAAAGTGCTGGACTTGATTGTGAAGGTTGCGAGTGAAACAACAGGTGAGTTAGACGAGTACAACACGGGTATTGTTTCTGTGACAACCGTTTCTTTCCGTGGCAGATGAAAACGGGAATCAAAAATGGCTTGGAATAGTGCGCCTTCTTGCTCATTGCATGAGAAGCAAGGAAGATGGCGATCTTATGCTCGTTGCGCGTGTTCTCGAGTATGTTTCATTTCACAGATCCTTCCACAATGTTTTAATTAGCATCGTGAGTATTCGTCCAATTTCAGTGCTCTGCCGAACGTGTTTGGATCCAACGGCGAACAGCTCTTGCCTGATGTGAAGGTACGGGTGAATGGTTTTAAGAAGGAGTGGGTTCATTAAGAACATTTCGAGTTTGGTCAAAAATGCTTTAGTTAGTTATACACTCCCACTTTACCAAGAGGTATGCCTATAAATGGTATGCCTATAATTGAAGTCTTCAGACAACTATAACCACAATGTGGTACCCATGATTCTCCGCACAATCGAAGGCGAGGTCGTCTTCGCTCAGGAGTACTTGCAGCCCCTCCGTGCCCTTCCCCCACCCCTCTCCTTCCAGTTATTAGGATGGACACCTATTTCACCGTAACTGCAAGAATTACGTATAACATTATGATCAACTTCTCTTTCTTTCCAGATTTTAAGGTGATCGTTCGCATTGATTTCACGGTTGCAACTTACTTTTGATGGTGGCCGTCGAACGCCAATGTTGGCGACGGGAGATCGCCAACATTGGTGACGGATCACAATCGATAGGCACTGACTTCACAGTCGCCGACACTGGTGATCGCGCGCCGCCAACTCCGACGGCCGCCACGACGCCCCGCCCACAATCGATGTGGACCGGCCTCACAGTCGCCAATGACGGCGACGCGGGGTGCTACAGTACTCGAGGACCATGACAGCAGCGTTAGTACTCGCAGCAGACCATAGGAGCCATTATTTGCAGTCCCGGCGCTGCCCATACACCCATCCATTTCTCAAACTCCCATATCCTTTACCACTCTCCGTTGAGCTTAATGGCGAAAGCTCATCAGAAACCACGCCGCTGTCACATCTTCAAAACTGAGCTCACCAAGCAATACATAAATTACTGTTAGTATGCGTGTACCGTGTGATCTTCAAACCATAAAAGTGGTAGCTTTGCGCCGGTGCCACGGACCCTTTGAAATTTTCCAAGTTTCTATGCCACAAGCCTTTTTCCTTTGTTTCTATTGCTTTTCTCCATCCATATTTGAGATGACTGGGAGGAAGAACAAAACGAATAGGTGATCGATCACTGGCGGCAGCGCTAGGAGAGGGCGCGGGCGCTCACTGGTCTCGGCACGAACACCTGACTACGGTGGATTGGGCAGCACTGGGCTCACAGAGAGTGGCTTCTTCAGACCACATGAGCTGCTGCGAAGTCCACTTTCCTCACCTTTTCTCAGATAAGTTCTCACAGGCATTGGGGCACTATTCCACATTAGGGGCCCCAAAATTTTCAAAAAAATTTTTCGCCGAAACTTTGTATATGGGGGTTCTTTGGGGTGCTGAACACGAATATCGTATTGATTTTGTACCGTAACTCCATTTTTGTCGGATTACGGTAGGTACATGGCAAATGCGGGATCTCATAGAATTTTCGGTACTATTGTACTTGAGCGGCCCCACTATCGAGCCCAAACTCAAAATCATGGATTCCTCTGAAAACTTGCATACAGGGATAACCCGATGTGCTGATCACGAATATCATATTCATTTCGCATGATAGTATCGATTTTATTGATTTTATCGATTTTTTCCCAAGTATGGACCTCCTCTCGGATCGCTCTGAAAATTTGCCTGCTGGGGTTTCTGAAGGTGCTGGTTACAAATATGATGAAGATTCCGCAAGAAAAGGTCGACTTGATGGGGCAAACTCCAGTGAAGTCGGCGATTACATCGCCCTACAGATAAAAACCTGGAGAAAACCAACCGAATCAAGGCTATGATGCAAAACGGTTGTTATATTCGTGATCAGCAACTTCAAAAACCTCCAAATGCACTTTTTCAGAGAGATTTCAGATACGAGTCAAACTCGGAAAAAAATCGATAAAATCAGTAAAATCGATATCATCATGCGAAATGAATATGATATTCGTGATCAGCACATCGAATTACCCCTGAATGCAAGTTTTCAGAGAAATCCATAATTTTAAGTCTGGGCTCGATAGTGGGGCCGCTCAAGTACAATAGTACCGAATTTTCTCAGATTTTGCACAGAGGGGTTGTTCTAGGCGCTGATCACGATTATCAACATTATTTTATGCGAAACCTTCATTTTCTACATAAAATCGGCATTTTCTCCCAACTTTCTACCGTATACCTACCTATCCCCATGGAAATGGGGTTACTGTACAAAATGGATACGATGTTCATGTTCATCATCTCAAATAACCTCCTTGTGCAGAATTTGAGCGAATTCCATGAGGTACCGTATCTACAGTAACCGTATCGTAACCCTACAAAAATGGGGCTACGGTACAAAATGAATATGATTTTCGTGTTCAGCACCTCAAATAACCCCCCTATACAAAGTTTCGGCTAAAAAAAATTTCGGAAATTTTGGGGCCCCTAATATGGAATAGTGCCGGCATTTGGATTCAGTTCCTACTCTGATGTGACCTTGGCATAGGCAAAATTTTAGTACGATGGTGGTTTTGTTTTCGTGGCTGTTTCGCAAACTATAATCAGAGTGAGGCTGTCATATTACACATTATTATGATACGTGGATATCGGTAGCGAGCGACTGCCTAGTTTTACCCATATTGGTAGAACACAACCTTAGGTGAAATGGAGGGTGTATCATCGTGAGGGAAAACGGGGCGTGGTACAGTTCTGCGATTGGTTCGTTCAAATCCTCCTCCCGCCCCGATTGACTCGTTCTCTTCGCGCGCGATTCCACTATACATGACAATGCAAAATTTGAATGGTATAGAGGACGAGTTGATCTTGAAGGGCGGGAAGGTTACTCCTCGTTTTCCCTCACGATGATACACACCCTGGAATGGGCCCTGACCATCGTGCTCACCCAACCTTCACTTTTTGCCGAGCCAAGGGGGGGGGGGGGGGTTTGTGATCGTAGATTAATCGAGTTATTGTTCCGAGCGTGAATACAGCAATACAGAGGAGAAGGAATAACATGGAAAGTCTTTGAAATTGTACCCGCAAAGAATAAAGTCGAGGAGTTATCATTGAAGCTTCATGATTTCTTTCATTTTCCGCCCAAGATTTCTCAGGACCCAGAGGAGACTAGAGGAATACCGCATATACGTGGATATAACAAAAAGAGTACTAGTGAAGTATATCTAGAATTGACCGCTGATCGGGAATTGACTGAAAAATTTCCTCGTAAAAATCAAAGATTTCTCGGATTTTCCGCCCAATATTTCCCTGGACACAGAAGAGCTGAGTGAAAGCTCGGCTAAGGTAGGATAGAGGAGACGTAGCTGTATGTGAAAATATGCAGAAGTTGTAGCGGATATAAAAAGAAACGGTGAAATGAAGTTTTAAAATTTTTTATTTTTTTCCGATTTTGGGGGCGAATTTTCAGGAAAACAGGGGCGCGCTCAACGGGTCTGTGATATGCTTGGTAATAAGCAACAGTAAGTCAAAAAATGTGCAGATGTTTGGAGCAGATCCCATACCTGTCTCGATATTGGTGTGGGAAGATCCGGAAAAATAGGTGCATGGCAGGATTGGGACCGCGCCGCGGCCCGCCACGCGCCAGCTATTGATCTTTTCTTGAAGGCGTGGTTGCGTGGTATGTAGGGAGAGTTTTCTCTGTCGAACCATATACAACCCTCCTGAAATCGGTCGCTCCTTCATCCCGCCATTTTTTCCAAACATCCGGAATTTTGAACTTTTGATCGATTTTTTTCAGGTTTGGTTGAAATCGTTGTTCAGAGGCGCGGTTTTCTGCCTAATCAAGGTACGATGCTGCGTCGACTAGTATTAGACTTGGAGCTGCAATTTGTGTGACGAACTCACCGCTCAAGTCTCTGCGTCTCCACCTTCAATGCACTGTTTCGCCAGGCTAGATAAGCACGTCCGTTGTAGCGTGCTCACCTAAACCGCGGCAGAGCTCAGAGCGAGTCTTTGAGCTTGTCTGAGGATGAAAAGGTTTTGATTGCATTACGCTTCAAAACTGCTGCAGAACTCGGCGAATTCCTTAGAAGCGAACTAGCTTTGTTCGATTGTCGGAAACAAGAGTGGCTGAATTGCTAACTGGGTGAACAGGTGAGCTTACGCATTGTCGCCGCACCCGAAGTCGACGTTATCTCCATTATTCTCGTCCACTTGGAAAAGACGTTGACAATGACAAGAAACATCCTGCCCCCTTTTAGCGGGCCAGCATGGGTCGGCGAAGAAAAGAGCCCTGTCTCAAGAGGGGCTTCCATCACTCCGGTTTTGATCTCCTCGAACATAGTCCTCAAAGTCCCTCATGATGTTCGTCCAGCAAACCCGGAATCTGGCGAAGATCTTCAGCCGCGCAGTTCTGGAACAATCGGATAAGATTTGACGGGATGAGGATTCGGATAGTGGTATCGACGCCCCAAGAGTCGGAAAAAATGAAAAATTTTAAACTTCATTTCTCTGCTTGTTTTTCGAATCCGCCAAGACTTTTGCACATATTCACATACTACTGAGTCTCCTCTATCCTACCTTAGCCGAGCTTCGACTCAGCTCTTCTTCTTCTTCTTCTTCTTCTTCTTCTTCTTCAGCGTTTGTCCCGTTTAGTAGCGGTAACGGGGTCCGCTTTGTTGACGCCATTTGGCCCTATCGCGCGTTGGTCCGGATGGATTCCAGCTAGCTTAAGATCTGGGTGGAGTGTGTCAAGCCAGCGTTGCTTTGGTCGACCTTTTGGCCATTGCCGGAGACTTCGAGATCAAAGCCGACTTTGCGGACGGTTCCTTCCTCGGCACGCAGAACGTGGCCATACCATCGCGGACGAGATTCGCGAAGTTTATCAGATATCGCCGCAACGCCAAACCGATTTCTGATATCCTCATTGCAGATTCGATCGAGCCGCGTTACTCCAGCCATCCAGCGCAGCATCTTCATCTCCACAGCGCTGAGGCGACGTTCTATTCCTTGGTTGCAGGCCAACATTCGGCGTTCTTGGTAATTGTGCGCCGTCTACGCTTATGCTACCGGGCTCATCCACGCTGGTTGTTAAATACTCCGTCTTCCTGATGTTAAGACGTAGGCCGAAGCGTGCAAGTTGGTCACTCCAAGCCTGTGTCAGCCGCTCAAGTTCTTGCCTGTCTTCAGACGCGAGCATGACGTCGTCTGCGTACAACAGAGTCCACGGCGTGGGTTTCTGCAGATCCCGTGTTACAACATCCATCACCACAATGAAGAGGATCGGGGACAGAGCAGATCCTTGGTGCACACCAACGGAAATGGGGAAATCCGTAGACGTGCCGGCAGCCGCCTGCACGTGACTTCTTGGACTGGTGTAAAGAATGCGAACCCATTCGATAAGTTCTTCAGGAACGCCATACTGCCGAAGAGCGTACCAGATGACTTCGTGGGGCACGCGGTCAAATGCCTTTTCTAGGTCAAGGAAGGCGAGATGCAGCGGCTTTCGTTTCTCACGGTGCTTCTCGACCAAGAGACGTGCAGCATGTATGGCATCAGAGGTGCCGCACCCAGCTACAAGTCCGCACTGGTTAGCGGAGAGCCGCACGATATCGCGAACCCTGCGGTCAATGACATGCTCAAAAACCTTCATGGTATGGGACAGGAGGCGAATAGGTCGGTAGTTAGCGCAGTCAGCCGGACTGCCTTTGCGCTTCCTTATCGGAATTGTGGTGCTCCGCTGCCATTCCGAGCGCACTATCTTTTCCGCCACTATCTAGTTAAAGAACCTCGCCAGCCACTCAGCAGGTCCCCAGCATTGTGACTTCCATAGATCCACTGCCTTGTCATCGGGACCAGTCACTTTATGTGGCATCATTCGCTTCAGCGCTGCCTCCGTCTCTCGGTAGTGATTGCCTGCACGGGCCCGTAGGTTGGCGATACATAGGGAATAGGTGGGTGGGCGAATTCCTCCGTCGAGACTCGAAGTAATCACGCCATCGCTTCCGGCCCCGAAAGTGCGCGTCGACTCCCGTGTACGCCGTAGTTTTCTTCTCAGGCACTATTGACGTCATAACCATACGACGTGACGTGGGTCTTCTCCGGCCGGCCTGTCACCGCGGCCTATCGCCTGCATTCGACTGTTGAGGGGAAGGATTCCCTTCCCCGTGGACGAGGGACTTACTTGTTAGAGGCGGCCCCAGATCGCCTCTCATGCGCTTCCCAGTCGTTAGATTGCGAGCTTTTGGCTAAATCCGAACTGCAGGATACAGCCAACATGAAGCATTAGCACACACCCACACGCGCGAGTGCGTGTTCACACTCATATGCCGGCCATATGTGTCGAATCCAGCACTGTCGAACTAAGGAGTCCATCCCCTAGATCTACACGCGTCGCAGGGCAAACGAATGGCTGCTTTTGGTCCGCGGTAAACCCCCTATCCGCCACCTGGGCTGGGATTCATGGAACGATAACCAAGCAAACCACGAATGGCTAGCTTGATCGGCTGTCGTATTGACTACATAAAGCTGAGAGACGCAGACGGCAAAAATTGGTTTGCTAGCCTGGGTTTGCTTGGTTATCGTTTCATGAATCCCAGCCCTGGGGTCGCGCCATGTAGCCTCGTAGCAATTCGGCTGGGATCCCTCGTAAAAGGGAGATACGTGGCGACTCAGCTCCTCTGTATCCTTAGAAATCCTGTGTGCGAAATCAAAAAAAAAACCTCAATTTTCAAGATGAATTTTTCCAGTCCGCGCTTCGATCAGCGGACAAATCCAGATATATTTGCTTAGTATTCTTTCCCCTAAACCTATTTTTCGGCGGACCTCCTCTCGGTTCTTCTGTATCCGCAGAAATCGTGTGCAGAACATCAGAGCTCGTGAAAAATCAGCAGTCTGCATTTACACAAAAACTGCAAAAAAAAAAACAAGAACAGGTCCCACCCCCCTCCCCCCGGGTGGACGCTCACGATGTGGCAGGCAACCTTCACTTTGAGACCTCCGATTTTCACGTTCAACCTTCACTTTCGAATGCTCATCACTATTCCACCTTTGTACACAACGATATAAGTCTCTGTGTTTACGATCTTATTGTACTTCGGGATATCAGGGGATGCAGAAGCCACAAACAATAATGGAATTGCAGGAAACACGCGAGAAATCCATGGTATTCGGGTGATGTTGTCCATGCATTTAAGCGCACTCTAGATTTTCGTGACTCTACCACTGAGGAGTACCCCACATTGGGTCTTGGGTGAACTGCATTGCTACTCTCTGCTCTCGATTGGTTGGTACGATAATACCTCTCACATAGTGTCAAAGCTCCATGCGGCTTTAACCCATTGAAGACCGCGTGGCTCACCGGGGAGCGGCGTTCTTGTTATCAACTACTGGACCTCATTTCTAAACCATATCGCAGTATTTCCATATTAACGAGAACAGAACTTCCGAGCAATCTCCCAAATATTTGTGGTTCAAAAAAGACTTCTGTTTTATTGTAGCAAATACCATGAAAAGGAAGGGAATTTGAAATCGAGGAGGATAGCGTTGAATTTCTTGTGTTGTGGATGGGAATAATCTGTGTACAAGCCATATTTCGCACACAAAATCACTTTCGTTACATCCAATACTTCCTTAGTCGTCAAGCTAGAGCCATAGAACATGCATACTCCCAAGACACTTCCTTATAACCCTCAAAATATCTTTTATGAACTCCTTTCGGCCTTCAAGGAAGTAAGAACCGTTTAGATTCTCCCTTTTCCAGGTCCGATGATACTAGTAACCTTCCAGAACTAGATTTTAAATTATTTTTGTAAAACTATAGATTTTGTTCCCAATTTTCTTACCGTGGGAGCGTCGAACCATGCGGACGCGGCGCTCTCGAAAGGGGCTTTGGTCCCACGCGCTAGACACGCGAAAATGCGTGCGGTCGTCAATGTGTTAACAGAAGTCTACAGACGAAATTAGGGATACTTGATATCTCTTTAAGGCGCTTCACACTTGGCTGAGCCGGCCATCGTGGTGAAAAATGTGCAGAACCAACTGATCTTCTCGACTATTCGAGTATTAGAATTTTTTGAATATTTATTCGAATACGAATATTCGGTTATAACTATAAGATGCACCCTCTGAATGAACAAACTATAGATTGGATTGGAAGGATGGTCGCTCCGGCCAAAGTGGGAATGGTACGGGATTATGGATGGGAGTGAGGACCAAAGGCACTGACATGGGAGTACAAGGCAAATCAGCGGCAAACGCCCCTTCCAAAACAATGGATTGCGTTATTCCGAGTGTCGGGCTCCTGCATACCTAGCGTCGCACGTAGCGCTGGCCCAGCTGCCCACTATCAGCCCCCAACACGAAAATAGGTCCATCCACCACACAGTGTGTCCCCACCACTATGCGCTTCCACGCCCCTCGCACGGAATGGACCCATCGCATGTCGTTTCCCCATTACTGGACACAGGCGCACCCCCGCCCCTCCCCCCTCCCCCCCGAGAATGGGTTGGCAAATTCTTGAAATTACTTTACAATAGATATAAAAATCTTGTATTAGGTTTTTTTTACTAGTTTGTTTCTATTATTATTTTTTATATAATTTTTATTAATCATTTATTATTATAACTAAGGTTTTTAATAATTTTATTTTCCATCTGAGTCCCCAAAACGGCGGAAACCCCACTTTTTTCCCACGCCCCCCCCCCTCCCGCCCACTTTCTGCGTCCGCCACTGCCACATGGTTATACCCGTCTCCAGGCTTTTGGACACTTTTGTATCCCGGTGCACCCTTATCACACGAGTGGACCCGTCTACAGGCGTTTCCCCACTTCTGCACGCTGGCACATCGCATTTCGACATGGAACGCATGATGAACTGTCCTTACGCGATTCATGTGAATATCATCGTATATAGAGGAAAAACAGTTGTAAACCACTGGCACAATCGCGCATTACGGGGGAAATCAGCTTCATAAGAAGCTATGAAAAAAAAACGCTTCTCACGAGGATAACTGCAGGGAAACATCTTTCCCATACGCAGGTAAAAGAATAGGACCGGTGCCACGCTGGTCACACATAAAGAAAATAGATGTAGGAAATACAAGCAAAAGAGAAATACTGGCAAAAGTTAACAGCCACAACGCTGAACTGGTCTCCCGCACCGCGTTGGCGCTGCGACGTGACAAATGCGGGGAGGTGTACGACCGTGATTGACACTCTCTGTAGCAGTTTGGGCATTCACTACCTTTGAAATTACTGTTCTTTGAAGTGGAATGTAAAGGAGAAGTGAGGGTGCCCACAAACAATGTTATTTCTTTCTACTATAGGAATTACAATTTCATGTATTGTATTTATCAGTAGCGGACGCAGGAGTGGCGAAAGGGGGGGGGGGGGGGGGGGCGAAAGAAAAAAAGTGGCAACACCGTCTCTCCAGGGATCCACATGGAAGAATAAAAATACCAACAATATCAATTTTAATACTAAATAGTTAGTGATTATTGTTTCAAGAAAATAAACACATATAAATTGAAACGAAATTTTTGCTTGTTTATAGAGTGGTTTTGAAAATTCACCCATTCTTCCCTTCCCTCCCTCCGTTCGCCACTGAAATTTATGTTTCAGGATGTGTTTGCTCTCCTGTTCAAGCATCCATGTTGTACAGTTCGCTCAATTGCATTCGGCTGTTTTGTAACATACGTCACCGAGAACGAAGAAGATGATCGCCTCATTAGAACATTGTCGCAGTTGATGGGCCACATTGTTGAAGTAGCGTTTTCGCTTTCTCCCATTTATCACACTGTAATTTCTTTATTCTTGTTTGATTCAAGATCTGTCGCTATACATGCATGGTCGAAAACTACAGAGATGGTGCAGCTCTTCATTGGCTGGCAGAGCTGGGCACTTCTACGCCTCGGCTTATAAATCCCTACATGAGGGAATTTTTGCACATGTGCCTCACGGGAAGTTGTTCACTCTGTGGTTCTAATTAGTTTGCTCTATTACTGCACTATGATTTTGATTGTAAGGGTTTGAACACTATTCCACTTTAAAACCTCCAAAAACATAGTTGAGAACGTCTACGCTTGAACTCTTGTACGGGACGGTTATTTGACATGCTGAACAGAAATATGTACTGTGTGTGCATTATCTCTCGAATTGTACGCCGCTATACTGCATATATAGGAAGCGTCAATCATGACTGCACTCCGCCATCATACCGCGCCGCAATACCCACGCGGCGCAGTAGGCAAGCGTCGGGGTGCAATCATGATAGGCGCACCCTGTATGGTATCATCTCGAATTTTGCAGCCTCAGTAGCGTCCCTCTTGATCAATGCTAGCCCCACACCCTCCCCAGCTGTCTGAAACTAATCTCGTTTTCGCAGGAAAATCGTCTATGCAGCGTTGCATGTAACATACTGTCTCAAAATAACCAGCGGATGAAGCTCGTGGCAGGACCTATTCGACCCTGTCTGTCACTTGAAGCATGCTGTTAGGCTGGAGCGGCCATCCTCCGTCCAGATCCCGCAGTGCTTCTACAGCCGCAACCGGAATCCGCCGATCTTTTCAAGCAGGACAGCATGTCCCTATACACCTTTACCCGTCCCCATGCAGGAGGTATAGCTTAATTTTCTCCATCCCAATGCGTCCGCCACAGGCGCATACATACAGGAAGCTCCAAATATCCGCAGTCAGGAGGGGCGTGGCCACGGCGCGGCTCCTTGATCAGACACAGGCGCTCTCTATGCTGCTTCTGGCTTCTCTTACTCTGCAGACAATCGGTGGCAGCATGCAGAGAACCTGCGTGTCTGCCTAAAGCCGCGTCGTGGCCACGCCCCTCTTGACTGCGGACATTTGGAGCTTCCTGTAACTTACCACTGCAGAATGTGGTCGCGGTACAACACGGATAAGACATTCAGGTTTGACGTTTCAGATAACCTCCACGTACAAGGCTTCAAACATTTTCTCAAATTTTCCGTGAATTCAAAAGTGGAATAGTAACATGCCTTACTTAAGTAACACCTTACCTAACATCCAAATTTGTAGTGTGTTTCCAACCCCGCAAAAGGTGTGCCTTACCGCCAACTTGCCGTCGAGGTTCTCGTTACAATTTGTAGAAAATCAACTGCAGTGTTCAAGAAGCGGTACGCCTATGAAACTGACTTCATCGGTAAGTGAATTTTGTGATTTACAAATCTCTGCACAATTCCGAACACCTAGAAGCAGCATTCGCGGCAAGTTCCTTTCAGGGGTGTGCGGAATTTTCCGTTTTAAGTTTTACGCTTTCCGTTTTCCGCCCATTTTTGGCCTTCCGTTTCACGTTTCACGGGTTTTTGGCCCGGAAAACGGAGAATCTTTAAAAATTATGAAAGGAGACGAGGTATTTGTTTTCGGGATATTTCCCTATTCTAAAGAGAGTTCACGTGTTTTGATGCGCAATATATGGGGTCACAACAATGGCGCCAAAATTGACGTCCAACCGCCATTTACCGTCGCAATTTTGCTGATCCTCATCATTGTTCCAAATATGCCATACAAGGCCCTGCTCTCCTCAAAATTCTCGAAAAAAGGTTCCCCAGAAATGTGGGGTGAACTTATATAAAACTAGCTGCCGTACCCGGCTTCGCTAGGGCGTTTTACCACCTTGGCTACATCACACTGCTGAGGTCAATTACTATCACCGATAAATTCATTAAAACATTAAAATCTCCATAATTCCAGTGATCAGCATGCTAGCGAAGCCCAAGTGAACCTTCCCCATTGACTTGTGGGCGAAAAGTTAGCAAAGCTATTTCGGTGATATTGAATCGATGCATTCGAACAAAGTGGTTGTCATATAGTCTATTTCGCCAGTGATGATAGTTGAGTAATCGTGCACAGTGTCTGTTTTTCTCTGCACCCTTTCCAATCTCTGCGCACTTTCCCGCCCTCTTCTTCTCTGCGGCGTTTCCCCAACTAATTCCTTCGTGGAACAGACTATATCCATATTCAGCGTTTCGTGGTACCCCAGGAGACATGTCTTCACCGCTCCATTAGGCAGAAGAGCCAAAGATCAAAGAATTCGATATTTCGTGCAAAATGGTTGTCATATGCGTGTTCAGCGCACTGAAAAACCCCAGTAGAGATGACCTTGTCCGTCCCCGAGCGAAAATGGAAAAATCGATAAAATCAATAAATTAACATTTCGTGCAAAACGGTTGTCATATTCGTATTCAGCGTACTGAGGAACCCCAGGGTACATGTCTTCACAGCTGCATTGGGGAGAAGAGACAAAAGTCAATAAAATCGATAAATCAATATTTCGTGCAAAATGGTTACCATATCCGTGTTCAGCTCATTGAGATACGTCAGTAGACATGTCTTCACCAACCCGTAGGCAAGAATAGCGAAAAATAAATAAAATCAATAAATCAATATTTCGTGCAAAATGGTTGCCATATTCGTATTCAATGTATTAAGGAACCCCAGAAGACATGTCCCCACCGGCCCCTGGACAAAAGTAACGAAAAACCAATAAACTCGATATAATCGATAAGTCAATCGATAACCGCAGGTGCGCAGTAGCCTATAACCTCCGCCGGTCCGCGTAGGACGGGCATGCAAAATTTGGTCCTGATCGGTTCACCCTCCGCGATTTCCATTCATTACATACATACACACATACATACAAACTTTCACTTTTATATATACAGATTTCCATAAAACTGTGCCATGGTAAGAGCACCAAGCTTCCCTGCGAAGCAACGCATGATGTAGGCTTTCTTTCAAGTTGACAAGAGCATAAGGCTACATCACAATTGTCACTGTTAGTCAGACGATGATCCCCAGCTCCACACTGGGGCCGTTGGCGCCTGATGTTTTGCGTGACTAGGCTGTTTGTGTTTCACACTCGCCACATATTGTTCTTCTCCTCCTTTCTCCCTCGCTAACTCGCTCCAACGGGATCCTCTGTGAATAATGTGATCCTCCTCAGATTAACTACCGTAGTTACCATTTTTGTCTAAATTTTTGCAGAATGGTTCTGTTCTAAAGGAAAGCAAAGAAGTCGCACTTTTCACACTTTACAGTATCTCGTCTTAGTAAGTAAGTTCAGCGAAAAATAAGCTCATTGACTATATAATTCTGATAATCTTGCGACGTCGTCGCTGGGCGCACGCCTCAATCTCGCTTCTGCCGGGGCCTTACCTGCGCGGCCAGGAGGATTGTCGCGCGCGCCAAGCAAGGGTTTGTCGGAGTAAGGGCAGAACCCGCTCAACTATTCATCTTGAGATCTTGTTCACTTGCGGGTTTTGAGGGACCGAAGCCCACGTGTAATGGTGAAATAGCACGAAACATACGAAAAATCAAAGGAATCGGGGATGTTTTCTATACGATTAAAGGTGTAGGGAGTTGCACTCTGACGTTCTTGCATCCTTCCTCAAAGAATGGTGTCACAAGTGGTCAAAATGCCCAAACATGTGCAAATTGGCTCGTCGTTCAGCCGTTTTTTTTTCACATCCCACATCTCAATAGCAGGAATGTCTATGAGTAAAGACTATTTCTACCAGTGGCGGACGCAGAAAGTGGGCGGGAGGGGGAGGGGACGTGGGAAAAAAGTGGGGTCTCCGCCGTTTCGGGGACCTAGACGGAAAATAAAATTAATAAAAACGTTTATTGTAATAATAAATAATTAATAAAATTATATTAAAAATAACATCAAAAATAAACAAGTAAAAATAAACTAATGCAAGATTTTCATACGTATTGTAGAGTAATTTCAAACCCCCTCCCCTCCTACGTCCGCCACTGATTTCTACATATTTAATTCCGCTCTTTGGCCGTCACGACAACGCTGGCAGCGTTCACTGCTGTACTCATCTACTCCCGAACGCTGCGGTCTTTCGAACTCTGCGTTGCGGAAGAGTTTGGATTACGTAGCTGGTTCGGTTGAACACCTTTCCGTCGTCTGTCACTGCTCCATTATTCTGTCAGTGTTCTGTTCTTGTCTTTATCGCAATGTGGGAATTCCGACTAGGTACCAGACTGAACTTGAGCGTGCTAAACTCTAAAATCTGTGCTGAAAATCCCCGAACAAATTAGCAATGCAAACGCATGGCACCAAGCTGAAATGCCCAAAATGCGATAAAGACAAGAGTAGAACACTGACAGAATAATAGAGCACTGATAGGGGACGGAAAGTTGTTCAACTGTACCAGCAAGCTATTCCAAACTCTTCCTCAACACAGCGTTCGAAAGACCGCAGCGTTCGTGAGGAGATGGGCCCAGCGATGAACGCTGCCAGCCTTGACACTTGCCATGGAGCCGAATTAAATATGCAGGAATAGTCTCTACTATTCTATGAATGCTGTGCCTTTGGACTAAAAAAAGGGCTTTCTAATAACCCATAAAATAATTCAGTGGCAGCTGTGTTGTGTCTCATGACCCAGTACGTGTTGGACCTCGACGAATGGCTTGACGACGCCGATGTTGGAAAAAAGGAATGGTTGGTCAAATAGACTAATTGGTTTGCTTACACTTTTCCACCAACACTTGTCCCTAACAGTACATAAGAAATGAATGGGTCACAAAGGACAGCATTGGCCGCACATCTGATCTTCTATGATTCAATTACCCATTTCTGAGTATTAGGAGGAATAATAATTTACGTAGTCTTATCTAAATTAGATAAATTTTCTAAGCGTTCGATATTTTCTCTTGTTTCAACTAAGTTTGATAATTTCAAGGACGATCGCCATTGGCAAGTCCGCGCTCAGTCGAATTTCACGTTCACTGCATGGGAAGATGATGCTACTACCGTTCCTCTCTTTATTTGATGAGATGCGGAGTTCAGGTACATACGCACAGTTAGCGTCGATGGTGGTGCATTTTCCGCAGACACGGAAAGTTCAAGGCACGGATTTCCGCCGTATTTCATGTTAACTATCAAGAAAACTAACTAACTATCAAGAAAACCCTATGGTTTGCTGTCACGGAGATAATTATGGCGCGAGCGGCGTGGTCGCGCCACGTGCTTCACGAGGCAGCACAAAATACACTCTCATCGACGCCAACCGTAACTGGAGTAAATACGTTGATTCCTGGCGTAATCTTGGCAGCAGCGTAATAGATCAATTTGAGCGGACTGGCGCGAGCGCCATGCAGCGCTGGTGGGCATCTCAGCGATTTTCGGAGGATGCAAGAGGGCCATAGAACCTCATGTCGAGGAGTACTTCCAGAAGATTGTACCCTACTTGAACGACGTGGTGAGCTTAGCTTTCTCATCTTGTGAACAAACATTTCCCCAAATGGAGAATGCAATAAGAACGTTCGTTGGCTTCCAAAAGCAGAACAACGCCATCGAGAAAATCAACAGTTGAACTAGGATCACTTATATATATATATATATATATATATATATATATATATATATATCTTATATAAAGAATGATAGCGTATTGATTCTCATTTTGCAGACAGTGAGGGTCCCGTCTGTTTCTCTATCCTTTCATCATATGAAAAAGCGCATTGACAATGATGAAGGGTGGATGCGCAGGTTTGCGACGAGAACCGATTAATGGATAACGGCTAAACGAGAGTGCGCAGACAGCGCCGTGGGCTAGATCCTCGCGGGACCTGCGATTTCATAACCGCCTCACACGCTTCCAATGGAGTCAAGAAATCTCTCATGACCAATTCGCTGCGGGACCTGCGTTTAGCTGTCTCACAGCCTCCGGATGAGATAGTGTTTACAAGAATGTACGGAGCAGGATAACCACTCTGCAGGCATATTGCAGAGGACACCAAGAATTGAGCCGTATAGGCATGCTCCGCTGACGACGAAGAGATCTCTGAACGGGATGGGAGCTTCGTAGGCGTATAGTTGCGGTGACATCCGTAGCACCCTCTCACAACTGGCATATTCTCGACCTTACTTCCGTCCGAAAGTCCCTGAGCGATTCTGCAGCCACGGAATCAGCTCCAGTTTGTACACTTACATGCATAGGAAAAATGCGCCATCATAGGTCATTGTGACATTTCCTGTGACCATGTATATAATCATTCAAGATTTCTGGATAACCACTTCCTTCCATTGCTCTTGAGATTTACAAAAGATATGGATGCAACGATGGGCGACAGATTTACGAAGGGCCAATAGTGCCAGGGTACGGTTATGCGAATGGAGAGGGGTTTACTGTGGTTTAAAAGTGCGGGAGATGCCAGGATACGGATTCGCGGACGGAGGAGAGTTCCGCTGTGGCCCAAAAGTTGAAGGAACTCTAGGATATGGGTCCACCGATGGACGATGGGTCTGCTGTGGCCTAAAAGTTAAGAGAACTCCAGGATATGGGCTCATGGATGGAGTGGTGAAGACACTGTGGTGAGGATCCACTGATGGAAGAGGGGTCTGCTGTGCCCAGAATTGTGAAAAACGCGAGGACACGGGTATATGGAGGTGCTCGCTCAAATGGCGGGAAAACGCGAAGGTTCGATGAGTGAGAGATGTTTGTAAGCTTCCCAGAATGCTAAAGGTGGTATTAGACTTTGCAGCGAGTCCACTGCTCTTGCAAGATTGTTTCAGCTCTCACATGCATTGGGTTGTGGAATAAGTTCGTGCGGTTTTTTTTTCAACTCACTTTTTCACGAGGATTTGAGCTGATTTTGATAGCCTATCATAGGTGATTTTGTAGCTTTCGTTTTGCTCTTTACAATTGTTCTAAACAATTCCCCCAATCACTGCTCTCATTTTCTGTCACATGGAATGTGACCCTCCAAGTCGACAAGAGCGTACATCTCTGACACCTTCAACTACTCCACTACAATACTGGAACAAATGCAGCTCAAGCTGCTGAGGATATTAAGGGCGTCTAAGTGGGAGCCACTACTGTTGATGGGACAGAGCAGAAGTGAACGTTTGCTTCAGAGAGGTCGATTTTGGGCTGGAGGATTTACCTTGTTTTGTACGCGCAAATCGTAGAGTTATGAGACATTTTTCGCAGGGACTTGCTGTGAAGACGAAGTACTGCGAATCTCAGCTTCTAGAAAAACCCAAATTCAACTGGGTCAGTCCGTAAAAATACATTGAATGCTCTGAAAAACCGCAGGAACTTATTACTCAACCTAATACTTTTTTTGGCGTGAGTGTAATTTTGCTTCCCGCTCTCTTCCTCACTATAATTTGTTCGCAGAGTTGAGAGTGACTAGCATGACAGGTCCATGGAGATCTAAAATGTGTGGTGACAACAAACGTGGGATGTATCATTGCATAAGGATGTAGCTTTACATGTTGATGTATGAGGAAGAATCCACAAGAAAGGCTAGCATCGCGAGTACAAGAAGTCCGGAGTTGGCTACGCGGCCAGACTGGCAGAACGCACACAACTAATAAGGAAGATTTCTTATTCAAACTCATTTAATTACTATTAGGTTGTCCCATAAGTAATGGCCGTTTTGGAGGTGCGCATTACAAGGTGCGTAAACTTGAGATTTTCCCTTGGATTTTCAGTACACATTGATTCACATGAATTTTCTAGATGAGAACTGGATTCACCGCAAGCTCAAAAGGACACTCTAGGCAAAAGTCTGGCCAACACAATGTTGCAAGGAGAGATCCAACGCCCCAATCAGTGAAATTTTTCGTAGTAGGATGTGAACCTGTATGAATTGGTAACAGGATGGTAACAGGCGAGGCATTTAGCAAATTCTACTCGTGGCCTGGTCTAACTACTGTCGAACACCTCGAGCAGTATTTTATCTACCAGAAAAAATCACATTTTTCTGAGATATCGAGGTTTGTTGGATTTGTCCAGATCTCCCTCAGCAATCTATGGAACAGAGCGCCGTGAGGGGGCTAGAGCGGCTAGACATATTGTTCCGTGAACGCGGCGGCACTCATAGACACCGATAGTCTTGAGGCGCAGACTGCTAGGCGAAGTGGCCGATGTTTGGGGACTCGGACACGTTCGTTTCGGGACTCGCTAATTACGTCAATTCTGGCTCTCCTTCATGCACATATGGTGATTTCACCACCTTCGCTGGCGGACCCGCAGCATTGAGGTGAGGGAATGTTTACAAACTTTCAGGATGCACAATGTACGTACGTAGCAGGAAAACCACCCTTCCACTGTTGCGACGAGGTAGGCACCTCCACTGAAGGGATGCCTGTAGCGTTTCGAAAGCTGGGTGGCGGCCAAACCAATGCGGTCCCCTTTTTGGTGGATGCCTCAGATCCATTCCCTGCTGAGGTCTCGATGAGATTGTGCTGTCAGTCAAGCGGTGTGCTCCACACTATTGGGCCACAATTGCGATATCCGTTATTCTCAAGAGAGCTTGTGCACTAACACACAGAGTAAATGCTTCATAATAGCAAGCATGATATTGTCTCACCAATCAACCAATAGTTGATTACAATCAACAAAAAATAGTTTGCCAAAATTTCTGAATAACTCCCAAGCCCTCACCATTACTCTCTAGATTTGCAAAGGGGCAGGTGCTTCGATGGGGAACAGGTGTGCCGTGGCTCAAAAGTGGTGAAAACACCAGAATACGGCTCCGCCGATAGAGGATGGGTTTGGTTTGGCCTAATTGCGAGGAAAAACACCAGAATAACGTTTGACCGACCGCTGAAGGGCCTATTGTGGCCCAATAGTGTGGAGCACACCAGCATGCAGGTCCGCCATTATAATCGCCATTATCGGTTTACTCTGGCTCACTTACGTGGAGGACGCCAGGATATAGGTTCACCGTTGGAGTAAGGTCCGGTGTGGCCCAGCAGTGAGGAAAACACCAAGGGAGGAAGGACCCGCCGTGGCCCAGTGGTGCAGAGAACGCCAGTATATGGGCTCGCTTTGGTCCAGTAGTTGGAGAATGACGGGGTGCTAGCCCGCCCACGGAGAAGGGGTCGGCTTAGCCTAACTGTTAAAAAGACGGCGGAATGCGGGTCCTCAGATGGAATAAGGGCCTCCGTGGCCCAATGGTGTGGGGGACGCCAGGATACTGTTCGCCAATATAAGATGGGTCCAGTGAGTCACCAGTGAGGACTACGCCAGAATGCGGGTCCACCGATGGAAGAGAGGCCCACTGTGGCTCAGTGCTGTAGAGAACGCCAGGACACGGGTCCGCCAATATAGGATGGGTGCGCTGTAGCTCAATAAAATGGAGAGCGCCAAGGTAGGGATCCACTAAAGGAGAAAGGGTCAGCCGTGGTCCAGTGGCGTGAGGAACGCCACGATCTGGGTCCACGGATGGAGGAATGGCCCGGTGTGGCCCAGTAGTGAGGAAAACACCAGAATGCTGGACCACCAATGGTTAAAGGATCCGCCGTGGCTCAATGATGTGGAGAACGCCAGGATATGGGTTCGCTTTGGTCCAATAGTGAGAATACTAGGATACGGTTCAGCCGACAGTGAACGGGTTCTCTGTGGCGTAACAGCGAAGATTACGGCAGAATACGAATCCACCGATGGAGGAAGGGTCATCTTTGGCCCAATATTGTGGAGAGCACCAGGATATGAGTTCGCTTTGGTCCAATAGTGTGGAGAACGGCAGGATACAGGTCCGTCGATGGGAAACATGTCTGCGTTGGTAAGTGTGGAAAACATACGATTACGCCCTACGATGGAGAAAGAACTTCTCATACTCGTACTCAACTCACAACAAGAATTTCATATTTGAGCCCATGTGGTGATTAGTTTTGCTTCTTTGTTGATTTTCCAGGGATTTGGCAAGTGGGAAACTTTTGCACCTGCCCCATGTGGCTGCCCCACCCCACTTTCTAGCGTCCCGAAGGGGCGCTAGTATATATATATATCAGTGGCGGACGCAGAAAGTGGGCGGGAGGGGGGCGTGGGAAAAAAGTGGGGTCTCCGCCGTTTTGGAGACCCAGACGGAAAATAAAATTAATAAAAATATTAATTATAATAATAAAGAGTTAATAAAAATTATATTAGAAATTATATTAAAAATAAACGAGTGAAAATAAACTAATACAAGATTTTTATATGTATTGTGAAGTAATCTCAAAAATTTGCCGACCCATTCTCGGGGGGGGGGGGGACGCCATATATGTATATATATATATATATATATATATATATTTATTTATTTATTAGGTTGTTGTGAAATTAATTGCCGAAAAAGACAGACCAGTTCAAAGTGTTGTAACTCGGCTCAGACACAACTTTTTTCATCAGTTTAGCAACCGTTCAATTCGCTAAGCCCTCCTCAACAGTACATATAGCTAGGATTGCATGCTTCTGCAACTAAAGCTGAAGTCACAAGAATTCGCAAACTTTTGGAAGGCAGTTTCAGCATGCTTCAGATCACCAATCTGCTGCTGTCGTAGGATTGGATCTGGAGCTCTGAAAAAGGATATGCAGTAGGATAATGGTCTGAGGAATAAGCGCATTGATTGGGAACCTCGATGCTTTACTGCATCAGTTTTTGCCGAGTGAATTTTGGAATGTGAGACTTAACGTTACCCTGGAGCGGGGGAAAACAAGCTTTTGTTCTGCACTGCCGACCACATCTATAGCAATTTTGAGGAAATTAACATGAAATTACAATGGCAGGACTCTGCTGTCCATCATTGACTAGGCTGGAAAAGGCTGCAGTGGATCATACTCTTACAGCACCACCAGATTCCTGACACATCCTCCTTGAGGTGAAGATCTGGTTTTGGGAAACTCAGAGAAAGGAGGACGAGACTACCGATACAAATTCACCCTTCTTCTTATAGTTCAGGACAGAGCTCCTTCTAGAGCTATTACGCGGTCTAGAAATGGGTAGTATTTGAGGCGAAAAATTAAGTTAGAAAAGCTGTCACAGCGGGTGAGATGCTAGTCGTCAGTGAGATCGTACGATGTATTTGTACTTCAGCACCTTTTTGCCATGTCGATTGGAGTCAAATGTTTTGATCCTGTAGTATAGTGAGCCCCCATCCCTGCCCTCAACGTCCAAGTGGTTAGACCCGTTTAGGTTCCACGGCTGTTCTCAATGCTTGATCGTCATGGAACAACATGTGGTCACGACCATGGTTGTTTTGGGGATCAAAATCGACGGAACAAAAATTTGCGATCGAATAGCTCACTGCCCATTGGGAAGGCGCGATTCCAAGCCAAAACAAAGGCAAGAATATCACTCACCTCCGACAAAGAGTGATAGAGTTTGAAGTCATTATCCATAACCACCCAAAAATCGCATCAGCTCATCATTTGTTCGTGACTTCATAAAAACCCTCAGGAAGGAGCTAACCAGAATATTCAAGCAGCATTCGAAAGAGGAGGAGAAGCTTTACCAGAAACTCACATAAATTGGGCTGAAGTTGCTCAAATTCGGCAGAAGAGAAAAGTTTATTTGTACGTACCCCGAAATGGCAATTAATTTCGCGACAACCTGATATATATAGTGGACGTCAATGGCGGTGGCCCATCTGCGGCCTTGAGAAGTACGCCGCGCAACCGCGCCGCGTGCGCCGCGAACGATGTTTTCTGCCGCTGTTATGCTATATCTAGCAGCTTTTCTACCCGATTTTTTGGATTTCGACCAAATTGGGAAGAAAGCGACTGGAATTAGCATCCCGGCAGCAGACGACACTGATCCCGGTGCGCGCAGCACGGTCGCGTTGTGTCCTTCTCAAGACCGCAGATAGGCCACCGCCATTGACGCCCACTGTATCCGCACTGAGACCACATCGATATGACGCCGTGAAGAATCAAATTGTTCAAAATTTCCACTTCTGCTTTGGAAAAGATATATATTTATTCATTTATTTATTGGGCCAGTGCAGACCCGATTCATCGGTGGATTCGTTCCCTGGCATTTCCCCACTAATTGGCACCTGCGGACCCAATCTCCATCGATGGACCTGTATCCTGCCGTTTTCCCACTATGTACTGGGCCATGGCGGACCCAGAAGCCACTGTCTCCCTGACTGATATTATTGAAATCCACCGTATGGGCGTGCGTTGCTGAAACCTGGCTGGCTCGGATCTCTCCTGGGGTGGAGACAATTGCTTATTTTCACTAGTATTCTACCATTGTACTCTTAAATTCTTCTATCACCCACTGGTATTCAATTACTAGGCGCTAGTTTGCTAGTTTCAAAAAGCAGAAATTTCAAAACCAAAAAATTCACCAAATCTCTTCCATGTTCTGCTGTCGTAAAACCTGGGCATCTTGTTTAACTATTTCTTCAGTTGCTCTGCCGTGCAGGTTGTTATAAATGCTTTTTATTGGCCGACGTTTCGATAACACGCCGTTATCAAGGCCTGAAAGTGGGTCAGTTTTTTTTTTTTACGAAATCGCTATCTATACCATCAAACACCTCCTCTGAAAGGTGCATTCGACTCATCCCGAACAGCTAACGGCAAACATCAGACGCGGGAGACGAACTCACCAAATATGCCACCGAGAGGCGGAGAATGTATCTGCACCACAATACGAGCCTGTCACCAGCATTTGGGACAGTCTTATAGCTCTCATAACAGTAGAAACGGCATAAAGTCACTGGTAATCGATATGTGCTCGTTTCAGTTGTTCATTCTTGGATTCCGTGCTGAAATCCAGAATGCCTCGAGAGCGCAGTAAATAAATGTCTAGCTCGGCACAACTGCAGAATGATGCTGTTCTAGTCAACATCCCTAATGACAACATTAGACGGCAGTTGGTTCGAAACAGACAGACAACGTCTCCCGCGTCTGATATTTGCCGTTAGCTGTTCGGAATGAGTCGAATGCACCATTCAGAGGAGGTGTTTGATTGTATAGGTCGCGATTTCGTAAAAAAAAACTGACCCACTTTCAGGCCTTGATAACGGCGTGTTGCCGAAACGTCGGCCAATAAAAAGTATTTATAACAACCTGTACGGCAGAGCAACTGAAGAAATATTTTACCAAATATCGCCCCTAAAAGTTATTCGATGCGCTGGTCACGAAAAGCGTATTCATTTTGTTCCATGGGGCCATTTCGTACACGGAGTTACTGCACCAGTGCAACCGATAACTTGAAAGAAGACAGAAACTTAATGACATTCCGGGGGACATCTGCTCCGACCGTACCCTGGACAGCTACATGGTGAAGATACAACAAAAGTGAAATAGGTAGCGAAGTAAATTACGTACAAATCCATTCATAAGAAAATTGGACTTCAACTTGTGAAATTAATGCATATTTGTTAAGTATTAGTCAGGCCCTGTTCAACAAGGAGTCAAAGTCACTCAATTGACTTACTTCCGCTAAAATTGCAATTTGATTGGGTTTGATTCACAGATTAGAGGATTAGTGTAGTATGGGAGCAGATACACATTCGAAGATACAAAGACTTTGATGTACATGGCACTGAGTAAGGTCGGAGCAGATGTCCCCCCGGACTGTCATTAAGTTTCTGCTGAAAAAAGTTGCAACCAAGAAAATGCAGAGGTACTTCTGTGTAGTGGTACGAGTTCATTGTTACTGAAACATCAGGTTTCAATGCTAGGTTTTGTTTGAGCAGAATGATGAGTGCGGTAGAGAATAAGAATAACCGCTGACAACAATCTGGTAGAACTCAAATAGTGGCTGGTCCCAGCCACAACTTTAGAGTGGGAGAACTAGTAGCACCCAAGGAACTATTTTTGCTGCAAAATAGAACAGCAACCAATGAGTGGACATGATCTGAGTACTAGATTCTATACTCTTCGAGGATACCCCAACAGACTATTTGACTAATTGCGTTGAAATTTGATAAGGGAATATGTAGACAGCTCATGATGAGTTACATACAGGGAACTCCAAATGGACGCGGGCAAGGGATGGGACCGCGGCCGGATCTCTTAGCCACAGACACAGGCGCTCCGCATGCTGGCTATGGTTCTCTTCTTCTCTGGTAGGTAGAGGCAGACATCCAGGGCCAGCATGTAGAGCACCTGTGTCTCTGCCCAAAAGAGCCGCACCGCAGTGCTGCCCCTTGCCCACGTCCGTTTGGAGTTCCCTGTACCAGTGGTGAACGCAGAAAGTGAGCGGGAGGGAAACGGGGGGGGGGGGAGGGTGGGAAAAAGCGGGGTCTCCGCCGCCTTGGTACCCAGATGGAAAACAAAATTAATAGAAATTATTTAAAAAATAATGCTAAGAGTAAGCAATTAAAAACAAACAAGATTTTTACTTGAATTGTAAAGCAATTTCGATAATTTGGTGACCCGTTCTCGGCGGGGGGGGGGAGGGGGGGGGGAGGGGAAGGGGGTTTTCCCTGCGTGTACAACCGCCCTGTACCTATATACCCAAAAATTCTCACTTTTCTTTGAAACAATTCTCAACCAAAAAAAAAACACTTCAGGCAAAGGGTGACTTGGTCCAGTTGCTCCTTTTTTGTCCAAAGACAAATTGCATTGCTGCCAAGTTATTTAATTTTCTAGTAAAGGTGCACAAAAGGATAAAACTTTTGAATCAACTCAATGACTTAGTCGGTAGTTAAAAGCTTTGATTTTGTCGATAATATTTTTATTTCATTATTCCATTGCTGCTTCTTTCGTTTCAAGCATCCTCGTGTGCGCCATGCTGCTTTTCGTGCAATTCGCCGAATGTCGTCATGTTTTGCTCCAATATTGCACAGGAACTACCACGAAATTGTACGGATGAGTGCATTAATCCTTAAGGCTTCCCTTATTACTCATCAATGTGAAGATTGTAGATTGTGCCATCACTACTAAATGCAATGAACGATAGTTCGTGCGTACGCTTGGCTATATACGCGACCTCTGTCTTCAATGAGTTTGTTCGTGTTTGTCGAAACGAGGTGAGATTACAGGCTGACTATGCTTTGACATATGAAAGCAAAAAGGTTTGTAATGTCAAAAATTGGGTTATTATTACATTCTCAAAGCATATAAGTATGGATCTTAATTGCCGTTCCATTCCTCAGCCATATAAAGGAAATTAGGCGGACGAACCTTCCGTGAATTCACCAGTTATGGAAAGGACCTAGCCGTAGGCGTCCGAGAAGAAGACTTATTCCATTCATCCTCGTTAAGATGGGCTAGCACTTATATGTATATGTTTGTATACGATAGCAAAAATATTATGCAAGCAAAGATAAGTGGATCACTTCCGGAGGTAATCGATAACACAAGCCTAGCAATATTAACAGTTAGAAAAAGTACAACTGAAAGGTTGTTTTTTGCGGGGTATATGCCGTACTGTGTTAGCAGAATAGCTTTTCCTTTTTAGAGTAGTTTAAACCTACTCTTTTTTTTACCTGCCTCTTAATTCAGTTTTGTAAGAGGTTGCAGTGATTCGAGCCCTTTGTTTCAGATTAGGATAATCATCTCCCACTTACCTGTCATTGTGAATACCTTCGAACAAGTTTTGGGAGCTGCACGCGAACGTCTACAGACGACTGCACTAAGGCGATATTACGAGCAGGTTTGAATTTCCAGAAGTATTTTTTTTTATTATTTGTCGGTTTTCGAAGAGCTCGAGTTTTCTTTTTTTTTCAATTAACAGATCATCTCCGCAATAGGATTGGTGGCCCAGGCAAGTCTGGATTTGCTCACGGACTACTATGAGCTCCTGGTTCCCCGTTTGAAATTCATTCTTGTAAATTGTACATCAGACGAGTACAAGGTTAGTCATGAACACTCTTCATTACAGAACTTTTCATCTCGTTCATGTACCGATTGCTTAATAATAATGTTAGACGCTCCGCGGAAAAACAATACAATCTCTTTCTCTAATTGGTGAAGCCGTCGGGAGGGAGAAATTCCGTGAAGATGGGCTTGCCGTCGTCGAACTATTCAAGGACCAGATACCGAATATGAGCTCAGACGATCCTCTCTACTGGTATATCGTCGACAGCCTGAGCCGGATTTGTAAGGTGATTGTTGAAGGTTTCATCCATCACTTGTGATGGAAGGTCTAGCTAAATGGAGTGCTGAAGGTATGAATTTACTGTAGGTGCTCGGTAGAGAGTTTGCTCCGTATCTGCCTTTGATTATGGGTAGTGTTGTTGAAATGGCATCCTACATACCTCAAGTAGCCGTTTTTGCTAGTAAGTTGTATATTTTAGTCATCGTGAGGGAAAATCGGGCGTGATAGGGTATACTCATATATTTAGTATAAACTATACTGCGATCGTTCCGTTAATCACATTAGCCTGGTAACGCCCCATTCTTTTCACAATTATACAAATCCGTTGTTTTCGCTTTTTGATTTCTTGCTGTTTCGATTTTAAGAGTCGACTTTTTCTTTTAAGAAGATGAGTTGCGACAAAAAGATCCGTTGTGGTGTTATCGTAAGAAAGGTAATAAGACATACGGAATTTGTACTGCTGGGCTCGGACAAAAAGCAGATGCATGTTCATGGCTTGCGCATTATGCCGCAAACTTGGAAGGTACTTTCAGAATTTTCTTCTATTCTTTCAACCAATCAAGTCAACCTTTGACTTCAGAGGAGTTCATACCATATGTCGATGAGGTCGCTAAGGTATGCATGGAGAATTTGCAATTCTCTTTCATGGATACGGTGCGCATCTCCGCTGCTGGAACATTGCCTTTCTTGTTGAACTGTGTAAAGAGCAAGGTAGGAGTCTATACTATTTACAGTGTCCGTCGATGACTGTCGCGAGTTTACTGACTTGGTGGCGCACAGCGGTGCGACTGCGCCGAGCGGTGGAATCGCTATCTTGTGTTGTCGTGCTGGGTAGTCGTAGCTATGTCTAGTGTTTTTCATCGTTTTTGAAAGTTTTATGGGGGTGAGATAACTGACAAGGGAGGTACAAGAGGTTCGGCTCGCAGAAACCTATCTGACTTGAATCTTTGTTCGAAAAGGTGCTACCGTTTATGTTTCATTACTGCCCGCGGGGTCAAAAAGTAGAAATCCCCTATATCAGTAGATGTGTTCCTGCGCACCTCAGCGATGGAGTGGCCACGTGGAGAAATTTCTGGACTGTTAGGCAGAGGGACGATGGTTCGAAGCACGTCATGAGCGTCCGTTTTGCATCCTTGTTTTTTTTTTTGTTCTCTGGAGTCTAGGGCAGTAATGAAATACATGGTGTAGCACCTACTCAAACAAAGATTCAAGCCAGATAGGTTTCATTCCGATCTGCGAGCAGAACCTCTTGCACCTCCCTTGTGAGTGGTCTGAGATACTCGTTTAGAGCCCTCGTTTTACCTGGGATCTAGGTTCGAGTGCCACCTACACCACTAATTTTCGTCAGTGAATCGTCGTGACAGGCCGATCAAGGAAGGACACGACACACACGAGAAGGAACACTTCATATCCTCTGGTTATAAGGACAGTTAGAGGATAAACTTGCCAGCATTAATCAATCCCATTCGTTGAGTGGAATAGCTGTGAGAACGGGTCCGCAAAAGTGAAAGTTGCTGAGAAAAAGGTGTATAAGTGACGGGTCAATCGACGAAGCATCGAAACAGGTGGGGGGAGGGGGAGGGGGAATGATGGAAGGTAGTCGCGAATACTGAGTACGTTGTATGTCATGTGCGCCAATACAGAGATCTTGCGTGAAATTGAAGTCTAGAGTAAGAATTCAGCCTTTAACAGTCAAGCTATCTCAGGAATTCACATCACTTCTCTTGAGGATAAGGAAAGGGTTTGCAGAGCCACCCTTCGCTTTCCCAAAGCATCGAGCATAGTAGGTGAAGTAGACCTGAGAACGGGTCTTCGAAGGTAAAATTTGTCCATGAAGATCGAAGGTCCAGAAGTGAAAAGAGGCGAACCGAGGCTCGCCTACGGTTGGATAGAGGAGGAAGAGTACTATGCAAATACGTGGGGAAGTGGTACCTGATCACTTTCCTAGTTTCGGGAAGATTTTTCAGGAAAACTCAGCTGCGCTTCGCGAACGCGTAATACTTATGGTAATGAACAACAACTGTTAAGTTGTAAATATGTGGAATATCGGAGCAGGACCACTAATTGTTCGTAAAATTTGGTGCGGTGCATGGCAGGCAGGGCGCAGCACTAGGTGGTCAGTGTCGGTTGGGGAGTACTAAGTCCAGTCGAATTCCGAAATGGGCTAGTAAGTACCTACACACTAGGGTTCTTTCAGAAAAAGCAGATAGCACTAAAAGAAGTGAATTAAATGAGCGTTAGTGAGACGACGAAAGATGTTTCAGCAAGAAATGCGTACAATCTAGCGAAGACAGCCTAAATCATCTGAAATTCAAGCTAAAATCCTCGAAAAACCGATCTCAGTACGGAGCTGTTTGATGCCGCTAGAACTCGTTAAAACTTGTTATAGGACCTGTCAAATACAAGAAATTGTTATTGGAGCGTGGTTATTTCTCTCAAACCGGAACTTTCCCAGAAAATTTCTCTCGTTTGAGGAAGTGTTCCGATACGCTGTCAACTCCAAGAAATGCGCCTAGGTGATACCAACTCTCCCCCAAAGTGATATCCTTCGGGGTAAAATGGAGTTGGGGGGGGGGGGGGCCACTTGGTATAAGTCGATAATATGACCTGTCCTGCACGTTCTGACTTGTTTGCATTTCAGGTAACTACTGTACATTAAGAGTCCTAACAAGTCAGAGCGTTCTGAACGTGTCAGCTATCAAGTCAGAACGTGCAGGACAGGTCATATTATCGACTTACACCAAGTGCCCCCCCCCCCCCTCCAACTCCATTTTGCCCATCCTTCGTTTTTGAGAAACCGTCTTCGTTTTTGAAAAAACCGTCATTAATGGTCAAAAAATGGTCAAAAACCACTTTTTGACCATTAATGACGGTTTTCTCAAAAACGAACGGTGCCACTTTGGAGGGATATTCGTTGGTATAGTGCGCATCTACAGTCAAAATTCCAACATGATACGTCTCCTACAGGTTGAGCAACACCTGATTATCACTGGAGCGCACCAGAGTGCAGGGTAGGGATGGAGTAAATGGTTGAACAACGGTGGTCTTCAGCCACGAGTTTGATGATCCTCCAGAAGTGCCTCTCTGGAATCTGCTTGTCTCTAACATCAGTAGACGGTTAGCGATTGGCTACGCCCCGGACACTGGTGCTAAGCCCCCTGAATCTGCAGGACGCTACTAAGTCCTGGTGGTCAATGACCACCTGGTGCTGCGCCCTGATGGCAGGGTCGGATCCACACCGTGGCCTGTCGCACGGTTGGGGTGGGGGAGGGGGGGGGGGAGAGGCGCTTCCCTCTTCCCCCCCTCCCAAAATGAAGGTCCCGTCATACTCGAAAATATACAGTGTTGCCAGTTAAGTGGAACCAGGGTCAAGCGTGTTGATGGTAAAAAGTCGATCCCCATACGACCCCCCCCTTTGAGCCACCAAAAATACGCCCCCCTTTGCACACAAATTTCCTTCTATGCTTGCAGAATTTAGATATTTAGATGTCCCATTTCAGATGTTCGTACTGCGAGAGGTGTGGTGGAGCCAGAGCATAGGAAAGAGAACGAGGCTCTTTTGTATCTAACTAGTTGTTTGGAAGTTTTTTTGGAAAACGTTGAAATGTACGCGGTGGACAAAAAACGTGCATTAACTATGCAATGTTGCTTACGTAATTAATGACGCTCGAACACATCAAGAAAAAAAAACATCTATATACATCATCTACATGGTGAAGGGTTCGATCCCTACCGAGACTAAAATTTTTGCTGAGGGTTAAAGCGTGTGCGGTGAGCGAATTTCAGTCTGAAAGCGTTTACACAGAGTTTATAAACGAAATACCTTCGTATTCGTCACGAAAAACAACCATGCACATCATCGACATGGTCAAGGGTTCGATCCCCTCCGAGGCTAGAATTTTTGCATGGCGTAAAATGACACGCACTTGTAGTAGATTCGAGATGATCGACCGTAAAGCACGAAATAACTGTTTATAGGGGTGGAGGACTGGGTAGAACTTTCAGTACGGACGTGCGAAAATTTCAGCCTAAAATTTTGACTCGTTCAGAGACATGATTGTAGTCGGACACGAATATCAGAAGATCTGGCCCGTTGAGGTCCCAATTTTTTTCCGGTTTCTAATAGTCGAAGGTTTGCGCTTTCAGGCTGTACAGCTCGTTTTTCCGCAGCTGCTTCCACCTCGATTCAACTCCGTCGATAAAAACATGGAAAAAAGGCCATTTTTATCGACGAAACCTCATCTCCGTAATTCCCGTGCTGAATCTTTCTTCTTGAAGCTGGAGACCTGAAACTTGGGGGTAAAGCACTATTGGGTAGGATCCATAAAATGACTTTTTACCGGCCTGCAGGACTGGGTAGGGCATTCAGTATGGGCGTGCGAAATTTTTAGCCTATAACCCTCCACTTTTCACTGTTCAAATCATACTGTTAAAGTCGTTTAATCACGTCAAAACAAATTCTCCGTATGGATAATTCAGTGTCCCTCTTCTTCCGTTTTTTTCTACCTTTTTTTTACCTCCTATTCCACACTAAGGCACCCCTCCCGACCACGACCCCTCCCCCTTACGACCCCCGTCTTTCCCCATCCTCCCCCGTACGACCCCCCTTGATAATTTATCGACACACGCTTGACCCTGAGTGGAACACAGAATTTAGTTCCGATTGTTAACGTATTTTTAGAAATTTGACATCCGTTTTCTGGATTAACTGCAGGAGTCTTGCCATACCACCGTGATATAGGAATACAGGACAAAAGAGCGAGAGTATTACTAAATATTTCAGGTTGCCACCTGAAAAGCAAGCCTAACTTAAAATTTTATCCTGAACAATCATTTTTTTTTAATTTTGACGTCAGTAGTTTCTAAAAAAATGCACGAAGTTTCTAGAAGCACGGCTATTTTACGATAAAAGAGAAAGAGTACCAGTGCTACAACGGGCATTCTCACTGCTCCCGTCAGCGTCTGTTCCACTCACGCTCATGTACTGCCTCGTCAGACCAGATGAGTGCTCGGTGTAGCATTGTCGCTCGTCGGCATTCCCAACTAAGATCCATCCTGCTCCCAGGTATCAGTCGATGCAGAATCGCGATTTGAGTACGCTGGCAACCTCGCATTCGAAATAGGGATACCTATGAAGGCTAGAAAATGCGTTCCGAATTTGAAAATCGTCGAAGTTTGGAATAAAAATTCAGCTTCGATCAGAAAGCAATTTGAAAATTTCGCATACGTATCGAAAGAGCGAACTTCCCCCTAACAACCTGCTTGGGTCTCGCATCTGCAAGAGCTTCAATACTTTTCCGGTTCCGAATTTTTTCACGGATTGAGCACCAAATTCTGAGCTTCTTACTGAATTTATGCAATTTTTTCTGTGCAAATTAGCACATCGTGCACACCCGTAAGAAGGAGACGCTTCCGAGATGAGTTTCCGGCTTTTTCTGGAAATAGGCGTGCGAAATTTCAAGAGATAAAAAAAGATCCGTTTTTTCCTGGTCAAAAGTCTGCCTCAGCCTTTGGTTTCAGATGACGTGTCTGACTAGTTTCAAGTTTTATGTGTACTACGCTTATTCTTCTATCGTAAAAGTTACCTGGGCTGGGGTTCATGAAATGGCAATCAATCAAAACCATGATGTTTAGTGGGTTCCTTCCCGTAGAGGTGACTTAATGCTAACAGATGCAGGACACGAAAGTTGGTTTGCCTACCTGGTTTCGCCTTGTTACGCGTCCATAAGTCGTAGCCCTGCGGTTTTTCGAAATTAGTGGTAGTATTGGCCAGTCACCATGGAAGTGGAATGCCAGGCTGATAGATGTGATGATGTTGCCAAGAAGTTCGATTATCGTCACCTTTTCATATCTTTTTCCGAACAGTGCTAAGCTCTAGTAGGAGGTTTGGGCTGTCTTATTTACGATATTATCTCGCTGATAAGTGGTCCCTTTGGTTTGGGCATCATAATCAACTCGATTTTAGGAGCACGGTGGCATTAAATGCTCATGTGCTCAATGACTTGCAGGGAAATCTTTTGAGCCGCACAAGCGTTTCATCTTATTAGACTTCCCTGGAACCTATTAGTGAGTGCGAAGACGGTGGGTGGAAACCCTGCTGAACAGACCTTTTTCGATGGTTCAGTTTAATGAGAGAAGATATGAACTGAGAGAGAGAGAGAGAGAGAGTACTCGATTTGAGCTATAATGGGTTTATCTGGCAAAACCGTAACAACCGCAGTACGCCACACTGAGATGGAACTGTAATAAAAGTGTGGGGCAGGCCCCGCCCACCATTAGGGTCATCGACAGGTCGATGATAACCAATTCTCCTACACTTTTGAAATGCTTGGTTGTTCTGGGGACAGAACCGTCTAACTTGTTGAATTTGAAAGCACTGATCAGAATAGAAAGAATTCTCTCAACTGCAGTGACTGCCCTCGAGAACAACGAAAAAAATTGTTCCTTCTTCACAATACCATCACTCTTAGAAGGTAACGAAGTTGACTGAGGAGCAGCCTAGTAGCAACAACTCTGAACGCTATGAGAATAATTTTGCTCCAAGTAACTGGGATTTTTTGGATGCTATCAGTGGTTTCCAGTTTCCCTTAGTTATGATTTACGATTTACGACGTTTTTGGGAAGTTTACGATTTGCGAGTTACGAAAATCAAGGGGAACATCCGGGAGTGGTACATCATTGCTGTGATTGACGGCAAGCTTCGACGATCGCTTTTTCAATGGTATACGTATGCATACTGCCATGTTCGGTGCGCCAAGAAGAACATCGTCTGCCAAATAGGAATCGATCTGCTAGTACCGCGAAAACGGCGATAGGGGCGGCCGAAGCAACGCTCTCACCAAGCATGCGAAATTTTGAGGAAGATGTTGGATGGTTCTTCAGCGAGAAAAAAAAATGTCTCTACGATTGCAACACTAGTGCAACATCATGTAGCGCGCGACGCAGTCGTGCAGCTTTACTTCCTCAATTCCTCATATTCGTCGCTTCCATCGACGCTCACTGTATTTTCACAGTACCCTTGTTGGTAAGGTTATCTATGCCATCAACATTAATTCCATCGATGATTTTTTAGGGACCAGATGAAATGCATAGACTGTGGGTACAGTTCTACGATGCCCTAACTGATCTTCATGTAGTGGAAGAGGAGGCTGAAGTTATTGAAAGCATTATCGATGCCCTGGCAAGATGTGTCGCGCTACTTGGTGCTGATGTGAGTGTTTTTTACAAGCGTGTGTTATACTACCTTATTTGAAACAGAACCCACTGTATCGACCATTTATTATATTAAATCTTACTCTTGAGGGTATGACTGAACAAGAAGTCGCGTATATTGTTTCAATAATTTCCTACCAGCTGAGCAAACACGACGAAAGGCTTTTCATCTACGAATATTCTGATGGTGAACAGGTAGGTTCACAAAATTGTTCGGATGATGCGTCCTTTGTTGTCTGACTTTCGACCGAATTAGAAAAGCTAAACCAGAAAGAAGGAAGTTATGGTTGCACAAATCTGGCAGCTGAATTCTTATTTAGTTTCCAAGTTTGTCGGAATCCCGTTCCATTCATTTTAGTTCGAAACTAAGATAGCAGCTGTTTTTGATTATATTATTATATTATAATTATATTATGTTTAATTAGAGCAGTAATTATTATTACATCACATTAACATGCAGTGTTTCTGAAAAAAATAAATGGATTCTGTGACCAAAGAAACGCGATGGGATCTGAGCGATGGATGCGAAGAGAGCATGCTCTCGGGAGGGTGGAGTAGATCCCGCCGCGACTATATGAAACCGCAGGCGCAATCTGTCTATCTTTTTGACAAGGACTGTAGAATTGAATATGCCAGGTGAGATTGTCAGGGTGTGCACTGAAACCATTACAAACTCTCATGTAAAAATCGACATGCGCCACGCCGGCCTTATTGCTGCAGCTATTGCTGAAAATGTTTCACGTTGAACAAACTTGTATCGAAATGCAGAACATGCAACGTCAAAGAAACACATGTTGAGCTTCCAACCCACACACATATCGGCACTATTCCATATGAGGGAAATCAACATTTCCAGGAAAATTTTTTCCGCCGAAATTTGGTATATGTGTTCAGCACCTCAGAAAACCCCCTACGTAGAGTTTCAGAAGATCCGGCACTATTCCATATAAGAGGCCCCAAAATTTTCAAAGAAAAATATTTCGCCGAAACTTTGTATAGGGGGGTCATTTGATGTGCTGAACACGAATATCGTATTCAATTTGTACAGTAACTCCATTTTAGTAGAGTTACGGTAGGTACACGGTATCTCACAGAATCCTCTCAAATTTTGCGTACAACCTCTACGGTTGTTACGGGAGCTGATCACGATTATCAACATTATGTTAAGTGATACGTTCGTTTTCTACCCAAAATCGACATTTTCTCCGATTTTACTACCGTATACTTACGTACGGTACCCCCGCGATAACAGGGTTACGGTACAAAACGGATACGATATTCGTGTTCAACACCTCAAATAAAAATCCTGTACAAACTTTGAGCGAATTCCATGAGGTACCATATCTATGGTAACCCTACCGTAACCTTACAGAGATGTGGCTACGATGCAAAATGAATACGATATTCGTATTCAGCCCCTCAGAAAATCCCCCCCCCCCCCATATCAAGTTTCGGCGAATTTTTTTTTGAAAATTTTGGAGCCCTAGTGTGGAATAGTGCCCAAATTATCTACTAACTTACAGCAGGAAATCCTGCCACGCAAACGGAACCTAACATTGTTGTATACCGAGGGACATTAACATTGACAGTCATATGCTAAAGAATACAGTAATAGTATACAATAAAGAATACAATAATAGTATACAATAACTCGCAGTCATCAAAAACTTTGAATTCTCTACATACGCTGCTAGCACTTCGACAACATGACAGATAAACTCTACGGTACAGTTTGTTTCACTAATGATGCCAGGTAGAGAGAAATTAGAGAAAAAGGGATGCGAGAAAGTGTGCGCCGTTTGGAGAGACAGGCAATAAACCATGCGCTATGCATAAATGCTCAACTATGGCCGATTGTGGAGCACACTATACCTATGTGGTAAGTGAAAGCAGTTATTGGTTAAAAAATAATAGTCGTGAACTATGTTGATAGTTGCAAGTAAAAGTTATGTAAATGGATTCACATTTATTTATAGGGAGGGGGGGGGGGGATGAGTAGAGCAAAGTAGCAGCTACAGTCCTCGAAAATTTTTACAGATCCAATGATTGTACAAACGCGATGGGACCTGAATGTTGGATTCGGAGAAAGCATGCTGTAAGTGAGAGGGTGGAATAGGTATCGCCTCGATTCTGCGGCCGCGACGTTACGAATCCACGCGCGCAATGATTGAGCCGCAATCCGTCTATCTTTTCGACAGGGACTGTACTGTCCTTCCCGAAACGATACGCGATATGCGTAGCCGCAGAATCGCGGTGGGACGAACGCGGTAAGAGCAAGCCTCAAGTGAGAAAATGGAGTAGATCTCGCCGCGACGGTATGTATGGAACTGCGCTCGGGATATATCTTTTCGAGGACTACACTCAGTATCGAAGTTAATATTCCTTCCTTCTCCCTCGCATTTTTCGGAATAGGTGTCAAAGTGAGATCGTACGCAGGTAGATGGTTGTCGGTACTGAACTCGAAGTAGCAATCACCATCATATGGTCTAGGTAGAACCTTTTCTGCTTGTAACTAAAGCCTTATCCCCGTAAGCGAATCTGTTAGATTTGAAATTTCTCATTTTCTAGATGGAGAAGCCATCCATTTGGGGCGACTCTGCAAGGCTTCCTTTTCTAAAAGAAATAGAGAACGAAATTCTGGCCCGCATTTCTGAAGCTATCCACAACCTATTCGAGGTGAATTTTTTTTTTGACCTCAAATTACACTATAAATGCAACAGTTCTGTTTAGGCGTTCGGGGAGGCGTTTTTTGACCATATGGAACCATTGATTCCTAATTTTTTGCAACTGATTGATCTCAAGCGTACCTATCAATCTCGTCAGTATGGTGTATGCTACATTATCGATTGTATCGAATTTGCGCCAAAGGTGGGTAGGAACGAGCTTGTGTGCTTGGGTTTTTTTTTCTTTTAATCAGGCGATGCTATGCTCCTGGAGGACTGCAGCACTTTCTTTTGATGCAATCACGACGACACTGGGTTTAATGCTTGCTTGAGATACGTTGCCCAACCGCGACTGGATCCTACCGTGAATTGCGAGTCCTCTCGCTGTCTGCGTCTCCGATAAAAAGCGGGCGCGCGTTTGGGCTCAGCCAAAAAGGGGAACGTGGCCGGCGGGTACCGTTTACGGACATCTAATACCCAGCCTCGTTTCTGACCAATCGCGGCGGGCGCAGGGAGTGATCCTACCTAGGATCCTCTGCAGGAAGCAACGTTGGAAGGCAATAAATTGTTCAATAAAAGGGTGTCAGGTCTTGGAGAAGCCTTAGAAGAGTTCTATGGATATCGTAGGACTGTAAATGATTTTTAGTCCCATTCAGAGCACTATGCTGAAGGACCACCAGGCCTAATTGATCCAAAAGGACCGCAGGAGAGATTCGACAGATGACCTCAAGCAGAACTTCTTCTGCTGCCGGTCTTCTGATTCGATCTGCCCTGCCTGTCCTGCTGGAAGCTCTATGCTTATCTGAGTAGAATTCTGTCATCAGATGTTTTGTAATCGTCCCTTGCCAGCTGCTTGAATCTGGCCTGCCACGCCCTCCACTAAGTTGGGTATTAGATGTCCCGCAACCGGCGGGTACGCATGCTTGCGCCGCCGCCAAGTGACAGCGAGAAAGTCTCACGCAGAGCGATGTAATTCTTGTAATATAGTCTTAAAATCCTCGGAAAGTTCGGAAAACAGAACTTAGGATCCCATGTCCTTGCTGCTGCAGCGCCTGCGGATACGCACGCAATGCAAAGCGCGTAAGAGGGGGCGTGGCTTGAAAACTGCTGAGTAGAATGTTGGCAGAGTTCCAGAAGAATGCACAAGATGATGCTCAGGAAATCTAAAAACCGTGTTTTGCATCGGTATGCATGGGTTTTGCATGACTTTAAGAAAATCGTGGGTTTTTCGCGGGTTTTGCATGGGATTTGCGTCGGATTTGGAGACGCATGGGTTCTGAATGGGTATGCATGGGTTTTGCATCGATTTAAGCAATGCTGAAAATTATTGATTGAAAAAACCGGGTTTTGCACCGGATTAAACCGGGATTTGCATAGGTGTGTATGGGTTTTGCATCGATTTTGAAGAAACCGGTTATTTAAATTTTTCATTCATTATTTCCATTGTTTTTTCACAATCAGGAGTGCTTTATGTATGATAAAAATTTACTCATTGCGATCTTCATAATTATGCCAAAAATTTGCAGGTTTCTCTGAAATATGAAATTATTGCATTTTAACATAGGGAACATTCACCAGCTTAATGTACGATGCACCTCAGTCGGACATCCAGCAGAAGTTGGTCCGATTAAAAATGAGCTGAGAGAGGAGTTATAGGTGCGAATTCGGTGAAATTGCAAGGTGTGCGACTACAGCGCAGTATTTTTGTTCTTGAGGTGCGTGGGAGCCACTCCCCGTACCTCCCTCCCCCACTCCAGGACGCGAACTGATCCTCACAAACCCATGCAAAACCCACGTTACCTCATGCAAAACCAGTGCAGAACCCATGCAAAACCCGGTTCTCAAACCGTTTCTCAAACCGTGTTCTGCATGGGATTTGCATGGGATTTGCATGAGTGTGCATGACTTATTCGTGGGATTTGCATCTTTCAATCCGATGCAAAACACGGTTTTATCCCATGCAAAACACGGTTTCTAGATCTCCTGAGTGGATTGAACACTATGATTTGTTCAAATATAAATGAAGCTGTGATTCAAATTTCAGAAAAAAAATGGACGATTTTGAGAAATAAAACATCGATCCAGGCGTTATTTGACATGCTGATAAAGAATATGACATTTATTTTGCGTCAAAATGCCGTTTTTGGTGTATCAAGCGTGTACGGCGAATACCATATCCCTCAGAATCTTCTGAAACTTGATGAGATGGTTTGACATTTTCATCCCGAGCTCGGGGCGTTTTGTGTCGTGATGTCCTTTTTCAATTGTTAATGCTTGGGATGGGTGTGCTTTCCTTCCTGAAACTACTGGATTTGTATTTATAAAGCATTTGATGAAGGCACATTTGGGCTGCATTCATTTGATCCACTATCACATGGGAATTTCGGAACCGCTAGGGAACTAATTGATAGCAACGAACAATGAATTCTCTGTATGGAAAAGTTTGCTTCTGAAAAGAGTGAAGTGCCTAGAGCGAGATTCTTAATGAATATTACTGAATACCAGTTCATTTCACATTTTTCGCTCTGGGATCGTAGTCCATTCGGCTGTTGCATTCTTAGTTCCAGAAAATCAATATTAACAAAACAATGGCGATCCGACGGCATTGTATCCTTGAGATACGCCTGCAGGCATATCTCAAAGATACAATGCTAGACGTTTCTCACACCTTTTCCGGCGATGGATGAATAATCGACTAAGTTTTAGAAAATACACATGTAGATGGGAAACACTGTAGAAAAAAAAACCTATAAAGCATCCTATCTAGTGATGAACTAGTAAAGCATCACATGTTATTATTTGTTAAAAACGCTGAAAATTCTAATTTCAAGGATAAATTGAATGAAAAGTAAGAAAAGGGCTGAAAATTTTGGATTTGTCCAAAATACACGCACTTTCGCCTCTACATATTTATTCTCCTCGTTTTCATTTATTTGATACTCTTGTACACAGGAGCGCAAACTTTTTCAAGTTGAAATCAGCGAATTTAACGAAAAACTTGTGCACATTAACTATATGCGATTTAGGAATAAAATATGTAGAACAGAAGATCTACAGGAAACACTTGCATGTAAAATATTTTTAAAAACATGTACAATACGCAAAATGCCTATCACATTTACAAATCTAAAAATGATTCCAATAGTTTTACTTCGTTTTACTTCAACGCCTCAATTTTTTCAACGTCTGTGGCTTTGTCGCATGTATCATGAACAGCACTGCCGCACTGTTAATTTTGGGGAAATTATGCATTATGCCGTATATGCTTGAAACACCTCAAAAAGGCATTTTGATACGAAATAGATGTCATATTTGTAATCAGCATCTCAAATAACCCCTGGATCGATATTTTATTTCTCAAAATCGTCCATTTCTCCTAAAATTTAAATTGCCGCTTCATTTAAATTTAAACAATTTATATTGTTCAATTCATCATCTTGTGCATTCTTCTGGAGCTCTGCCAACACTCTACTCAGCAATTTGCAAGCCACGCCCCCATCTTATGCGCGTTGCACTGCGTGCGTATCCGCAGGTCATGGCGGCATGGGCATAAGGCCCTAAGTTCTTGGAGCCGAAATTCCCCGTAGGAGGCTACTTGCTGATCACGAAATCCACGTCTATTTTGTCAAATGACGTCACTTTTGTTCCATTGCGGACGCAGTTTTCTTGTTCAGCACGTGAAATAACCCTACTGCGCAAGGGGATTTTTAGAGGATTCTAGGAATTCTATGCCAGTATATATATATAGTATATATAGTCCCGATTCAAAAGCGTATTAGGCGAAAAGATAGTTGTGGGGGGGGGGGGGGTTGGGCCCTATAAGAGGTCATAGGCTTCACCTTGTAAGCCTAAGCTAAAGCACTAGCCTAAGCCTAAGCGTAAACTAAGCCTATTCCTATACTTAGACATTGGTTTAAGCCTAAGCGTAAGACTCAGGCTTAGGCTTGACAGGAGTGCCCCCCCCCCCTCACTCCATTTTCACCGCGCATTGCTTCCCTCTCATTTGTTGAAGTTTTCGAAATTTTTTTTTCGAACGAACTCTTTAGGTGAGTTTTATTTTAAATGCTCCGTAACGGTAATTCAGCGCCCTACGGCCGGTGCAACGCAACTTGGGAACGTATCTCGGGTAAAAAGTTATTCATGCTTGCGGCACTTCAAAGTTTACGCTCCTCTCCAAAACCACGAAGTTTTCGCGGCGACCCTAAGCGACAAAAAAATGGAAACGCGGTTTGTTCGCGCGGCACTCGCAACGGCAAAACGAAGAACAATGCTGACCCACCAGGATTTCTCTTCTGCCTCCCTTCTTCGCACTGTGTATCGGCGCGTAAACTTTGACGCGCCGCAAGCATGAATAACTTTCAATCGGTTTTGATACATCGATCATGGGTGCCGCGTCGCAGGCGCTTTCGAGCATCAATCGATACGTACAAGGACGCGTTTTGTGTTGCCACTGTCGCCCCCGCTCCCTCTCCCCCCAAAGCACTGTAACCCTTGAGGAGTATATCAGCAGCCTTCGCGAATACGATGAAATAAAACATTTCCAACTATCTTTTGTTGATGGTCTTTCTGTGTTACAGAGATGCGCACAATATCAGGACCAGTTTGTTCCTCTTATGATGAAATGCCTTTCGGACAAATATCCCGAGGTTCGTCAAGCAGCTGCGTATGGATTCGGTGTGATGGGTCAGATTGGTGGGGAGGAATATTTTTATACACTCGCTCGTGCCATCGACCCCCTCGGCGCTATGATTCTCAGGTGCGTCACTGCACAAGCATGTATGTATATGTTTCAGGAATTCGAAGCAGTTTTCCGAATGCAGGTTTGCCTTATTCCAAGCTTTTGCATATTACTGCGTCAGACCAACACGATTTACAGTTTTCCCCAATTTTAGGCTCGATGCAATGGATTCGCGTGAGTGCATCAACGCCACCGACAATGCACTCGTAGCAGTGTGGAAAATTTTGAAGTATTCCGAAAAAAATATCAATCTCCAGAATGTGCTATCTAAGGAGTCTAACGATTACTTGTTCTATGTTGAAGCACTTCGTTACGAGTACATTAAGAACCTAAACTTTGCGATGAAAGGCCCAAGAAGAATGAAGACCAGTCTTTATCACATTAATTGGTGGAGCGTAGCCAGTGCTGCCAATGTGAGAGCCAAGAAACTACTCGCCAACAACAATTAGCCATATTCCTCCGATCTTGCGCACAAAAGCTTTTTGTAAGCTTTGCATAATTTTGCTTATTTTCAGCTTTTCCCTGTCTTTTTGTTTTAAATTCCGCTCTTCTTTTTTGTTATTTCTTTCGGCTTCAGTTTGTCCGCTTTTCCACTGTTTCTTTTCAGCCGCATTTGTCGTTGTGTGGATATGTTTCCGAATTGGAGCTGGATTGCTCAATTATACTGCGTGTTTTTCTCGCTTACGTTTCTCGCTTGTTTTCAAGTAAAGTCACCAAGTATCTAAAACTAAGAAATTTTTGGACTTTAGGAGACTAAGCAGAATGCAAGATTTAGTTTCAAGTTTGGCCTTGCAGCAGCTACGGGGTAGTTAATCACCTCGACGACGGATGTATGGTCTGTTAGCTCAGAAAGTGCACCAGGGTGGACTTTGTCTGCAATCACGACTTTGTCCGCAAGATGCGTCTGGAAGGAGATTTTACTACATGGCAACAAGGAAACATCAAAATAGAAGGAATCATACCGTATATCAAAAAATTGTAAAAATTAGATTAGTTGGCCGAAATCGCGACGATGTCGTAATTGCGGCCAAAGTCCACCCTGGTGCACTTCCTGGGCTAACAGATTATCATAATCATAGATACCTGAAGATGTTCTTAAAGTAGAAGTGATGCTCAGCTGTGGGCATACTGGTAGTGCAAAGCGAGATTTCCTTTATGTGCATCCTTTGCATGGCTTCTTCTTCCTATCGTTTTGTTATTCTCTTCTCTTTTTTTTTTGTTTCGTTCGAGTTCCTATTATGTTATTCGTGAGCGTGTGTTTTTCAGGTGGTTCCTCTTTCTTCATCCTCGCTCTACTCGCAAAGATGGGACTCAGTTGCCTCTTTCCCACTCAGATCTTCCATTTTTCCTGAAACAATACTTTTTGCCATGAACAGTGTTTATCAGTAAGTTCTTGACTATTGGAGTGTCAGCCGAGATGCCGAATAGCACCCGCTGTAAGTGGAGCCCACAGCGCACCCATCCCCCCCCCCCCCCCACAACTTTTCAAGATTGTGTTAATCTGCGAAATTTTGCGGATTTCCTTCAAGAAATTATTGAAAATGTTGCATAGCTTACTTTCAACCCTTTATTTTTGCTATTATTTCAAACACTTGCTTTCTTTCAATTATTTGATATGAAATTAATCTCTTTATATTGACTCTATCATTAGAGTGTTGGCCGTCCGGAGCCTCTTAGTGGCGGAGATGCGAGTTTGCCTTCTCACTGACACCCACGGACCCTATTTAGTCCTCGGTTGACAGTTGTGAACGTAATTACACTAACAGCTGGTTTTTGGCGAATGAGTGAACGCGAATAATCTGCTGATCAGTGCATCATTCGTGTAACTTATTAGTTCCAATAGAGTTCACTATATCACCGTTAGAAGATGAAGAGTTGAGTCCTGATGCGATCTTGTACGATGTAAAACTATAAATGCGCGTTTGTGAGCCGAAGAAAAATTATTTTAAAAACGGTGACACAACACCCCGGTCCGAGATGTATCCGTGGTAGGTATCAGTGACCCTTCGCCAACTTCTGCCTAGAGTACTAGGATCTCGTTCAGTGAAGTCGCTGCGCCATGAAGCAAAACGGCTACTTGTCCAAATTCTGACTTCGGCGCGGTTTTTGGGCGTTTTCTCTTCCAAGAAAAGCTTTTTGGATAGAAGTAAGTGATGGGCTGATAGCGCCAAGTCTGAGCTACATGGCGAACATAAGCACGACTTCCCAGCCTGGATTAGAAGATGAGGGCGATCGAAAGTTCGATCGACATTCGAAATTTCGGTTCAGTTATCCAATGACGGGGTATTTTAAAGGAGTCGCTTTTTACATGAATGTGATCTAGGAAGAATGCAAATATTCTATAAACGATTAGAATGAACTGCTGCATGATTCTGCTTCTGTCTTTCCCTGTTTAAAATCGTATAACACACGAGTGGAAAATCCATAATTTTGGTCGATCGCTTTCAAAAATTCTTTAAAAATCGGGTATTGGAATCTAACCAACAATTCACATATGCTCAGATTTGCCATGAATTGCTGTTTCAGGAAGTGTCAAATATTCTAGGATAGGTGGTCACTGACGAGTCCATTAAGGCGGTAGAAAACAGCGCATCCATAGTTTTACACCCTAATATATCTGCATCCAGTTCTTGGCGTCTTTGCTCACTCACTCCAGTACACCCCATCCCTCGTATAGTTTTTAGCGATACGTTTCAAGGATCTTTATCTTTTTTTTCATGCACGTGTACGCAGTTTTGATGATTTCAGTGCTATCAACGTTCCTCTGCGAATATTCGTCTGAACGACGAACACAATGTGTTTCCTCAACCAACCACTGCAACATGCTGGAGCTACTGTACAACAACAAATGTGCTCTGAGCAGTCGTTCAAGCTTCGCAACAGGACGATGAATGTGTAGTTACATGTTCTGGCTCCATCCTATTTTGTTGTTTTTCTTCCATTTTCATTTATTTGTGACTATCAATTTTTCATTCATTTGTGACCTCAACTTCGCAACACCACTGTGCCTCTTCGAAATGCTTGTACCAGACCTCGCATCACAAATAAATTCATCTGCTGTCATGTATGCCATTTAAGAATTGGACGCGAACCCGTTGAGCTGTCGATTCTTGGAACAGGGCTAGAACGAACGCTTCTTCCATTATATTATTAATACCTGCTATGAGTACACTGAGTACGCACACTCGGAACTACGGATGTGCCAAAGTTCTGGCACAAACGAACACTATTCCCACTATCACGGGCTCAAAAACCGGATAGCTTTTTTTTCACTGAAAATTCACATAGAGAGGTAATTTGAGGTGCTGAAAACGAACATCGTCCCGTTTTCTAAGATAACCGCGATTCTGCAGGGTTGCGTTAGGTATGCTGTTGATACGGTACATCGCAAAATTTCCTGGAACCTTGCATTAAGGAGTTAGTTGAGGTGCGCAGAGAATATCGAATCCATTTTTACTCATTTTTTATAGGATTACGGTAGGATAACTGTCCAGAATTAGAGGGAAGTGTCAATCCCGCTGTGAAAACGTGACTTGTATGGAAATGGTGATGAGCGTGTTCCGCACCTCAATCACCCCCTCCCCCACTAAGCGAAGTTTCAGAATATTCTGTGACGTACCATAACTACAGTGTGCCGGCCGTCCCCTTACAGTAATGGGGTTTCGGTACGTACGATATTGATGTTCAGCATCTTAAAGAAGAAGTTTCGGCCAAACGATTTTTTCCGAAGTTTTCAAGACTATGAAAGTGGAGTAGTGCCCACAAACGTCCTGATGAATTTGGAAAGGTTTCCAACTTTTTTCTTAATCAACTTCATGGAGCTGATCAATATCTGTAGTATTCGTATCCAGCACAGTCGAAGTGTTCCTCTATCACTGCATGCATGCGAGAAGCTGTACCCAATGAAGTGACACCGACACGTTAAGATAACTACAGTGCGTTTCATAAATACAGCGGACGTCAGTGGGGGTGGCCCATCTGCGGCCTCGAAAAGGACGCTGCACAACCGCGCCGCTCGTGCCACAACCGATGTCTTCTGCTGCTGTTATGCTATTTCTTGCAGCTTTTCTACCCGTTTTGAGGATTTTTGATCAAATAAAAAAAGCGCCTAGGAATAGCATTCCAGCAGCAGACGACATCGATCGCGGTGCGCGCAGCGCGGTCGCGTTGCGTCCTTCTCAAGGCCGCGGATGGGCCACCGTCATTGACATCCACTGTATGTAGGCACCCCAATGTCTTTAAAAACTGTCACCAAGCCTAGTTAAATTAACAAGTCAGAAAACCCCTTGTCGTATCACCACCTCTCCACCTTGGTCCCAAGTCCCAGCACGAGCCTGTCGTAGGGTCGGACCCAAAGCAAAGCCTTATAACACAGCTCGCATGGACTAGCGTGCTGGCTTAGGATTACTTGAACGGAAACATTTCGCGAAGAACGGTCGCTGCAGCGGCGTCGCTGTGAAGTATGCCATGGGCCAAGGAGTTGAGGAAAAGTACTTCACCACGGCAGAGTAAGAAAGTTGGAAATGAAGCACACCAACCCTTCCCGCTTGTGTTTGTTGTTTGTTAATACTGGAGAGAACTACCAGGTGTCATTTCATCGTGAGCGAGAAGTTTGCCTAGGACGGTTGTTCCGTTGTCTAGCACAGGAACTCAAAAATATCTTTGGTCCACCTGAACTGAGGAAAAGGCCACGCAGCCCCCGAGCCGCTTTACCTTCGAGCTACCTTAACTAATGGAAAAGTCACCCCCATGTGCCACTTCAACTTTTGGGCTAACTGAACTGGGAGAACTATGACACAAAATGGATCACTTTGTGGGGCAAAAAGTTAGCATCCCTTGTGATTCTTCTTTACATCCAGGGGAAAACCAGGGGATAATCAGCCAATTGTTCCACAAACTGCGAATGAGGGGAACCCACATCAGAATTAAGCTCTCTGAAACGGACGTCCACTTCTACGCCATTTCTCTAACAGCGAAGCCCTCTGCCTTGACGTCGTTGATTTTCTCGGCCGCTCGAGCCGCATTTGATCGACGATTGAATGAAGTCTTACAGTGGGAAGTGTCGGGGATGTTCGCTTTTGTAGAGTTGGACGGTTACTTTCCATTCGACAAAGAATGAAGAAAAGCGGGTATTTAGGAAATTGGAGATGATACAAGATGAACTAGGACACTCAATCGAAAGGCGTTCAAATCCCGCAAAGAACTAACATGAGTTGAAAAGTCCGCACGAACTAATTGCCCAACTCAACACATAGGCAAAGATCTATCCCTAAGTGAGCCACCAAAGGTATGAAAAAAGCAGCGGGATTAGATAAGAAAAAAAAAAGACGGCATCCTTTAAAAGGGCTTGAGGAATTATAACCAAAGAGAAAAAGTCAAAAATCGCTAAATTCCAGAGGTTACTTCAGTGGGCAGTGTTAGTGGCTGTTTACCGAAACTGCTTACGTGAAAATGGAATCTGTAAGGGAATCAAATGGAATCGAAAGCATCAGCATCAAAGAGCTCAATTTTTATCGAAATTTGTACCCATATCATCTCCAAATTAAATAAGGAAAAAACAAGTAACAAGAAATGTTCGGCAGTTCAACAAGGGGAAAAGCCCGTAATGGGCTACAATCATGACAATTTACCGAGACGGTGTTTCTTAACGATATCTGAAATTGTGAAGAAGGTGGAGTCGATGATGCCTGCCACTGTGAATGTGCCACCAACAACCGCACAGATCTGCAAGAGTACGACGTTTTGGAGGTACACAACAACTAATGCAACTAACTATTCCAAGAGTTCTCTCGTACATACACATATTTAGAGGGACCGTTCCACATCACAGAATGTTATATGTAACTAGACGGCATACCCGGCTTCGCTCGGGTGTTTTACAACCCCGGCTTTCTCACATTGATGAGAACAATTGCCATTGGTGATAAAATCATTGGAAATACCCATAATTTTGGTGGTGAGCACATTAGCGATGCTCAGGTACACGGCGTTCCCCTCCGAGTAAACATCGCGTTGGAGACACGCGCGCGAGCTGATCCATTCCATAGATCAAAATCTCAATCGAAGGGCTACGTGGGAATGGTTTTTAGCGGTTCGGACGTAGCCTTTCAACTGACAAGGGAAGTGCAACAGGCCAGACTCGCAAATCGGAATGAAACCTATCTGGCTTGAATCTTTGTTGGAGAGGGTGTTACAGTATATATTTCATTATTGCCCTCGATTCCAAAAAACAAAAATCCCACCACAGTACCATATGCGCTGCAGCACTCGTCCGTCAGCGACGATGTGGCCGAGTGGGGAGGATGCTGCACTGTCAGCTCGAGAGTTTGAACCCCGTCATGCGCACCTACCTGTTTTGCTCTCTCATTTTTTTATTCCCCCTGTGTTGTTGAAATCAAATTTAAAAGGTTAGAAGATAATACTTATCCTTACTGACGCACTAGGCACGGAATAACTACGTTATATAAAACCTGCTTTTCTCCCTCGATTAGCTATAAAGTAGCAGTCACTTTTCACGACTGTAACTCAAAATCTTTCCCACTCGGTTCATAATGTTCGAACCTTCACGCGTCGTGGCCCTTTTGTTGGCTCGGTTTGGTCCGGGTGATGGCAACTGTGCAACTCGTGATGAGCGGAAGTTGGCCGAAGCATTTGGAAGGATTCTTCTTGAGGCTGCTCACTGCGAGCTTACAATAGCAGATGAAGAAGAACTAGAAGTCGATGATGAGGAAAAGATGGACGAGGAATGGGATATAATGTCCGAAATTGATGAGGTTTGCTCTCCCCTCCCGTATGAATCGGGATTTGTCGGATTCGGCGGAAAGCCCATACCCGTAGAGCAGGTATTTTCTTCCCCATGCTTTCTCATTGACCATCCTTTTTTTGTTTTGAATGAAAATTTTACAATTTTCTAGCGACTCGAGGGAAAGCTGTACGATCACTAAACTACGTTCATAGCATAGTAGTTATTCTATAGCTAGTACGTCAGTAAAGACAAGTGTTGTCTTCTAGCCCTCCAAAATTGATTTCAATAACATAGGAGGAATAAAAAACAAAAATGCAAAACGAGTGTCAATGACGGGATCCAAACCCTCGACCTCCTGCCTATCAGTCCGCATCCTCTCCACTCGGCCACCTCGTCGCTGACGGACTAGTGCTGCAACGCATATAGTACTGTGGTGGGATTTTTGTTTTTTGGAATCGAGGGCAATAATGAAATATATACTGTAACACCCTCTCCAACAAAGATTCAAGCCAGATAGGTTTCATCCCGATTTTCGAATATGGCCTCTTGCACTTCCCTTGTGAGAATTTGATCTGTGGAATGGATCAGCGCGCGTGTTTCCAACGCGATATTTACTCCGGAGTGAAAGCCCTGTAACCCTTCCCCTCAAGTAAACCCGTAAGCAAAACGTCAGTGTCAGTAAAGTTATTTCGATGACAAATTCGTGGAAAACAGTTGCCATATTCGTCCTTAGATGTTTAACGTGTTCGATTGATCCAGTAAGCACATTTTGCCAATTTTCAGGAGCAGGAAAAGAACCGAAGACATTAGTGAACCGATGTATTCGTGCAAAACAATTGCCGTATTTGTGTTCAACGTATTGAAAAATCCCAGTAGACACGTTTCAACCGATCCATGAGCGAAAACAGCGAAAAATCAATAAAACCGATAGATCGATATTTTGTGCAAAACGGTTATCATCAATTTGTGTTCAGCGTACTGGCAAACCACTGTACACATGTCCTTGACTATCCCCAAACGAAAATGGAAAAGATCGATGAAATTGATAAATCGGTAAATCGTGCGGAATGTTTGTTGTATTCGTGTTCAGCGTATTGACGAACTCTAGTAGCCATCTGTCTGTAGCCCCATAGGCAAGAATGGCGAAAAATTAATAAAATCGATAGATCGATATTTTCGCGCGAAGCGGTTGCCATATTCGTGTTCAGCGCATTAAGAAACCCCAGTAGGCATATCCTCATCGACTCCTGGGGAAAAATAGTGAAAAATCAATAAAATCGATAAATCGATAGTTTCGTGCAAAGTGGTTGCCCTATTCGTGTTCAGCGCATTAAGAAACCCCAGTAGGCACATCCTCATCGACTCCCGAGGAAAAATAGCGAAAAATCAATAAAATCGATAAATCGATAGTTTCGTGCAAAATGGTTGCCATATTCGTGTTCAACGTATTGAGGTACCCCAGTGTACGTGTCCTCACCAACCCCTGAGCAAAAATAGCGAAAAATCAATGGAATCGATAAATCGATAGTTTCGTGCAAAATGGTTGCCATATTCGTGTTCAGCGCATTAAGAAACCCCAGCAGGCATATCCTCATCGACTCCTGAGGAAAAATAGCGAAAAATCAATAAAATCGATAAATTGATAGTTTCGTGCAAAGTGGTTGCCATATTCGTGTTCAGCGTATTGAGATACCTCAGTGTACGTGTCCTCACCAACCCCTGAGCAAAAATAGCGAAAAATCAATAAAATCGATATAATCGATAAATCAATCGATATTTCCTGGAGGAAAGTAGCCTAAAACCTCCGCCGGCCTTTGATGGGTATGTGTGCAAAGTTTGGTCCCGATCGGTTAACCCTCCGCGATTTCTATAAGGAACATACATACATACATACATACATACACACACACGCACAGACATTCTACTTTATATATACAGATTCCTTTAAAAACTGCCGAGAAACTGCGTTGTTTCAATTTTAGGGGAGTTTATGGGCGGAGCCAACCAGGACTGTGGGACTGTGGTTTCCATATTGCCTATTTCCTAGCTTCTCACACATGGAGCGCTCTTCCTACCTTCTTGGGAGTGGATGATGAGAAACTCTCAAGAGAAGGTCGAATTTGCTAAAAATGTGAGCTCACGAGAGTGCACTATACAAAAGCCTCGTCCAGCCGCCTTGCCCTCACCCCCCCCCCCCCCTTCCCCGATTTAGCTAACAGCTCCTCAATGATTAGTGCTCTTACACGGGTTTTCCGGCAGTTTTGCACGGAGACACCCATATTGTTATGATCAGGAGCTTCTGGAGATTCTTATTATCTGAACGTCTCATTAACGGTTCTGAGATGGGATGTTGCCCTCAAGGCCACCACAGATTCAATGAGTTCCATCGCTCTTCAGCGCTGTTGGTGCTCATTAACAGAGCAGCATAGGTGGAATACCCTGACTCCGAGGTTCCGCCCACCTTCACTCTCAGGCCGGACCCAGGGAGGGTGGGGCGAGGGGTATCACATCGGGAAAGTAGAGGGCGAGGGCAAAGTCCTAAGGATTGGGAGGATGAGGACCAATCAGGAAATTTTGGTGGAAGTATGATTTACCGTCACATTAGCTCTAGAATATTACATAACGTGTTTTAACAAGATTGTCACTGAGATGAATCGATTTTCTGCCGACGCAGCGGAGAATGGAAAAGTAGGATTCGGCTGGAAGCCCGAACGTACGAAACTATGAGCACTGAGAAAAAGTACGGTGCAACTGATAGGACAAGGTTTGCTCTTCATGGTAATATTTAGGAGGACAGTTGAGGTGATCTGCCTCCCTTTGCCACTTTCGCCGAAGTAAGCAAACTTTTTCCTACACTAATATTTGTCGCCTTGCCATCGGCTCCAAGAAGAAGCTGCCACTGATCCACCTCTTTGAACGTTTTTAGGGCATTCACAATGCCCCGAGTAGCTTCACCTTTCTGAGGCTCCAGATCCTCGAGAATTCAAGAAAAATTTGAAAGGGGAGACGGAGGGTTGACGGCTTAACTGGCCGCCTCCCCTGTCTGAGAAATAACTCCTCATTCTGCACACTGCTTCACCACCATGGAGAGACGGCACGTTATGCCGTCTCCCCTTCTTTCAGAAATCGGGTTTCCGGCAACCAAATGTAGGAATGTTACAATATATAGGATGGACGCAGAATGACGAGCTGAGTACTATAACTATACCATTTCACAAGGTTTTTGGAGAATCCTGAAAAATTACTCTAAAGCTCGAAAATCCGGAAATTCGATGAATCTAGCAGCGGGACAGGAGCTGAGGGAACCAGTTGTATACTAGTTGAGAGATCATGTTATGGGCTATTATCTCGAACCGTACATTTCCTGCCAGGCTCATTCGCCTGAGCCCGGTAATCGCGCGAAGCTTGCGGACCTTCAAAATTTCCTTGAGTTCTTGAGGACCTAGAGCCTCGGAAAGGTTAACTTTCTTTAGGCCCTGTGAATGCCCTTGAAGCATCCAAAGAGAAGAATCCAAAATATGCCTCAGACCAGTGACAGCTTCTTCTTGAAGCCGATAGGTAAGGCGATAAATATTAGGTTGGTGCGAAATTAATTGTTGTTTCCAGCAGTGCACAAATAAACTATTCTCTTCCGTGGAGTTTGAGCAATTTCAAGTCGATTTGTGTGACTCCTGAAAGGTTTTTTCCTCCACTTTCATTAGCCTCCTGAAAATTCTCGCTAGCTCATTCCTGCCGTTTTTTATAGAGCCACGAACAAATGATGAGCCAACAAGATTGTAGTGAATGACTTCAAACTCGATCACTCTGAGTCGGAGGTATCCGGTAATCTTGCATTTCTTCTAATATGGAATCGCCTTCCCGGACAGTGACCTGGGAGTTCGCGAATTTCCTTCCTAGGATTTCAAACCCAATGTAACCATGGTCGTGGTCGCGGGATATCGCTTGACGATTAAGCGTTGAGCGTAGCCATAGAGCCTAACCCAGGTTCTACCATCCGGACGATGAGAGCAGGGATGGACACTCACTATACTGCTGCTCCAAAACATCTGACTTCAATCAACAGGGGGTAGGAAGGGTGCGCATGTGGACACCCCACGATCTGACTGACGACCAGCGTCTTACCTGGTGTGACATTTTTTCTAACTTAATTTTCGCCAAAAATGATTCTTGTCTAGATGATATAATTACTGCAAATGAAGCGCAGTTTTCGTATGACAACAGAAAATGCGGATGGATGTGGTTAGAGGCGTTTCCACACTCCTTTGTGTTCCTAAACCAGAGCTTCACACTGGAGATGTTGCGTTAGGGTTTTGGTGGTGCCGTAAGGGTGTTATTGACTGCAGTTCCCTCCAACCTAGTCAGTCGTTGACAGCAAAGTCCTAGTATTACAATTTCGAGTTAATGTCCGAAAATCTGTTTAAGATGTGACTGGCAGTGGTGAACAGAATCAAATTTTCCCCTGCTCGAATTCAGTGCTGAGCCCCTCACTTGAAAACTCACCTGGCAAAAACTGGCGGAGTAAGGCATCGAGGTTTTCATATATTCTCCGCATTCGTCAAACCTTTCCCCTTTCCCTTGCTTAAAATCACTTTTTCCAAGTGCCGGATGCAAATCAGCAACAACAGCAGACTGCTGATCTAGAGCATGTTGAAATCGCTTTCCAAAAGTTTTTAAATTTTTGCAATCTCAATTTTCATTGCAGAAGCATATTAGCTATAATCCGTTGTAGAGGAAGATTTAACGAATTAAATGACTATTAAATTGCTGGAGAATGTTGTGTTTAAATGGAGTTATAACATTTTGAATTGAAGTATTCGTTTCGGCAATTAACTTCGCACCAACCTAATATTAATGTAGCAGAAAGTTCTCTTACTTTGGCAAAATTGGCAGAGGGAGGCAGATCACTTCGACTCTCCTCCTATGCACTAACATGAAGAGCAAACCTTGTTCTATAATGGAGGACCGTACAGTCCTTGTCGAAAAGATAGACGGATTCCGTCACTGCAGAAACGCGGCGGGACCTGAACGATGGATGCGGAGAGTGCATGCTCCAAGTGAGAGGGTCCAGTAGGTCCCACCGCGATTCTGCGACCGCGACGATATGAAACCGCACGCGCAATCCGTCTATCTTCTCGACAAGGACTGTACATTTGTTCAGTGCTCGTCCGTTCTGGCTTCCAACCAAACACTACTTTTCCATTTTCACGTGCATCGGTAGAAAATCGATTCATATAGTCTATTCCACGGGGGAAATGCCGCAGAGAAGAAGGAGGCGGGACAGTGAGCAGAGATTGGAGAGGGTGCAGAGAAAAACAGACACTGTGCACGAATACTCAACTATCATCGCTGGCGAAACAGACTATATTAGGGGCGAACTTGGCAGGACATGTTATGAATTATCCTAGAGCCAATGACGTAAATAATAAATGAATACAAATATAATTTGATAGGTAATCAGCATAAATAAACAATATACAAAAATAAGCAAAGATTTGTGAATAAGTTATTATGTAGTAGTCATCCTAAGTAGATAATATAATATAATTGTTATTAGGTTGATGTAAAAGAGATGGCGCTTTTTTGGCGTTGACTCTATTATGTCTCGCAAATTTAATGGACGATAACTACGGCAAACCATGAAGGTAATTTAATTATTAGTGACCATTGCTTATCGTATGAAAAGGTCTCTGACGCCGTAGTTCTATATCTCTTATGATATTTTTCGCAATTTCGTGGAACAGCGAAGCCAAGGTCAACAAGAACCTCGTCTTCATGTCGTCTTATTTGGCGAATTTTTTTTCCAGAGTAAGAGTTTCTGGAGCTGGGAAAAGCGGTAGAAATACTACAATTTTCCAATTTTCTTGAAGAATACGATGAGTACACAAAAGTTTCCCATTTAAATTAGCAAAGTTCAAGCCAGCTATCGCAAGCAAATATTGGCCGAAATTTGGGCTGCAGAAAATGGGCTTTTGAGCGTTTCGAGCGTTTTTCCAGCAGGTAGTTTGCGACTCTTTGGGGGCCAATATAGCAATAGATATTGTTGAAGATGTACTTTTTGGAAAGTGGGTTGCAGAGAACCATCCACTAAGAATCTTAGCAATAACAAGGAAAATGCTTCAAAAACTGCTCATCCACATTTCTCCAACAGCGAAGCCGTTGCATCAGAGCTCACATATGGAGCAAGTACTGACATCATAACCTACTTAATACAAAGAAGATGTGTTGGACCGCATTGCTTGTAGTATGATAGAAAAATCAAGGGAATTTGAAAAATTGAGGACGAGTTTTCCGGACATTTTCAATTGTTTTACGTCTGCTAACTGCAGAGAAAATCTCTTATACTCATAGAATAAGAGAGCTTCTTTTGCTCTAAAAGGTTGTTACTATGTCTTGATGTAATACTTTGTCTAGGCGGAATTATATGTTCTTGAATGAAGTGGCATCATTCCTTTTGCATCACCCTAATAATAAAGCATTAATGACTGAATTTTCTCCACCCCCTCTCCCCTTCCCCATCGCCATATGTCTGAGTTTTCACGACAACCTTCACTTTTGATAGGGTTGTATCCCGACTATTCCACCTGTGCAAGCAGTAGTTCTTGGCACAGATGAGAGCAGCTTAGTGACAAGAAATCTGATAAATGGATTGGTCCATTCGAAGCTACATAGCATGTTTAATGTATTTGCAGAAATATTAATTTTAATTATGTCAAAAATTTAGTATAATGAACGAATCTAGAGAAAGTCCAGCGCCAGCAGCATAGTAGAAATTATCCTCAACGGAATAGTTCAGAAGAATAGTCTAGCCTGAGTACAAAGTGTTTGAAAATCTATATGAAGGTTTAAGGTAATATGATGCTGGATACTACACGACGTAGCGACAAAAATATTCCATTGTTCAAGTTACGAGAGAACCAATTGGACGCAATTGGTTAGTTAACTGCAACCATTTCGTAACCAGAATCGACTTACAGATGTAACGAAGTAGTAGAAGGATTGCCGCCACTCCTTATGTTTTACAGTGATAGGCTGCAGTCCGTATTTGAACCACACCGCCGGTATAATTTGACCAGAATGGTGGTAAGCGAGGTAGTCCTAAATATTGAGAGCGTAAACTATTTGAAATGGAATCTTATATAATCGTGAATAATTTTCGTTTTTTTTTTACTTAGATACCTAGTTATTTCTTTTCAGTGAAGTTAGTTTCGTACTATACCACACAGAGGCTCTCTCCTTAGCACAGTGTTCAGTCGCAAATCCAGGATCGAAAGTATCGAGGTGGATAGAAAATTCACGAATTCCGAAGACTAAGGGTACCAAAATTGCCTTCCGTGGGTTCCTCGATATCAGCAGGCCCCATTTGGAAAGCACGGGTCTCCGAGAGCTTCCTCCTTATTGCTAGACATTTACGAATTACAAGGGTTCTAAGCTTTGCTTATAACCTTGATTTTGAAAAAATAGGGGTTCGGGAATAAACAGTTAAAAACACTCATTATTTCGGCCTATTAATACTGTAAGAAGGTAGAATATGGGCAGGCGAAGAAGGATGATCAGTGATTAAAGATGGGACCACACGTAAGGAAGTCATTCTTCAAAAATAAGGAGCAAGTGGCGCATCCGACTTTTTCCGTACTCAAATCCTTATGAGGTCAAAGCTCTGCGTGTCTTATATAATGGTAATGCAAGAAGGATATAGCAAGTGATTTGCAAAAATTGAAAGTGACATGGTATAGTTTGAGAAAAATTTAGAAAAAAATGAGAGAAATCAGAAGTACCTTATGTCCGAATGTATACTGATAGCTATTCCATACTTTTCCATTTATATCCTCGTAGACCGACGGCACGATCTGCATGAAAAACAACATCTTTTGACGGTTCCCCATTTATTCTCAACATGTACATGTTTCTAGAATTCGTTCTAGGAAACAAATGGACATACCTTAAGGATATACTCATGCGTGAGAAGTGGCTCTGACGAGAGCATATTCCTTTCTTTTAGAGGGTTAAAGCTGCCCTTCACATTTGAGTTCTAAAAAAAGCAATATCAGAAGTGTTTTTTTGAGCAGCGGAAATATCCGACTAACTGGGATTTCATCACCAAAACGTATGGAGTGGATGATATGCCTCATATCAGGATTTTCTGGTTGTGATTTGGCTGAGTGTGTAGAAAGATGGAAGTTACCCGGTACCTGGAATTTGAACGGAGCTTCTCTGAGACATCCTACCTAAGAATTATATAATGAAATAATGCTTTTACTCTGCTGATAATTAATACGAAACGAAAATTGTTTTTGGAATACTCTTGTATGCCAAAACTGTGGTTATTTAGACGACAAGGGATAAAGCGCTCGGCTTCGCTCAAGCTTTCTTGAAATGTTACACGCGTTCGACCTCAGCTCAAAATCTTTAATATTCTAATTCGTGTTCGCCGTTAAGTAATGACGGAGGTAAGGGGAAAAACCGAATACATGCAACTTTGACAATGACACTTACCTTGTTAATTTCGAATTTGCTTTTGAAGCGACATCCATTGTCTTTTAGAGGAATCTTCTCTGTTTTATCAATAAACCCGACTTCATGCCGACCATTTTCGTCCTGAATATCCACGCCGAGGTCTGAAGATGATTCTGCAGATGGGCTCAGCAGAGTTAGAATGCCTTTCTCGTAGGAAACCTACATTCGCATTTCAAATATGGGAAAGAGACGTCCACTTCGACATCGATTTTTCCTTCCCGTCCTGGATCGTCCACATATAATTCACTCCGGCTGAAAATTTAATAAGTTCCTTCAACAAACTTCGGTGGTTTGGCTAGCTTGTTTTCGATGGCGCGGATTGTTTTTTTTTTGTTTTCGCATTTTTGTGGGCAGCAGGTGCACCCAGCTGGTTAGCCGCACTGAGAGTTCAGTTTATTCAGCATAGGGCAAAGTGAGGAAGTGCTAATCGTTTTTTTTTTGCTTTGCTACACGTATACGGCAGTAAATCCGAGAAAGCAAACTTCTGTGCAGGCAAATTGTCTTTGGTATTTGGTTGGCGGAAAAGTCCTTTCCGATATTCTGTTTTCTTTTCGTTTGTCATAACTTCATTCTATGACTTAGCAACCGTATAATCGTCAGCGTTACAGACAATCGACTGTTTTTGGGCAGTTCATTGATTCCCTTCTTCCATAACAACGGGTCTTACGAGTCCAAGAACTCCAAGAACGCTTAGTAATTAATTTTGAAAACTTGTTCCCTTGATAAAGAAGTTCCAAGTGGCGAATACAAGTTGTGATTAGAAAGGGGAGGGCCAAGAGAATAGGGACGGTGGGGGGAGGGGTACCATTTTAGTTACAATGGTTTGTTACAATCTCTTTTATAAAAAAAGAGCAGAAAATACGCGTGAAAGATGTGGGATTCGGAGTAAGATTTCACATCTCCTCAGCTTTTTTTCTTGACTACTTGCGTCTATTTCTGGAGGTAGCCCGGGTAGGTGGTAACTAAGGCTATCCTCTCTTGTGAGAGCAGACTCGAACAGCATTCCGCCTCGGCACGAAAAGGCCCCAGCACGAGCTTTTCTTGGGTTCACAATCAGAAAGAAACCGCTTTGAATCTAACCCTGGCGGAAACCACACCGAAATGCTCAAAAACAGTGCTTTAATTCAAAGAAAAGAAACTTCGGCTAAAATGCGAAGAAAAACTGTACAAGCTCTCGTATGAAATTGATATATATATATATATATATATATATATATATATATATATATATATATGTAATATTACAGTTTCTCAAAATTTCATCGCAAATAAAATAAGGAATGAAGATTACAGTAGTGAAGTGAAGCAATCAACAAGAGCATAACCACTGGTGTTAAGAAAGAAAATTATCGATACTGGGAACAAGTGAACAAAAAAAAAAGGATTTAGAATGTGATTCTTCAAGCTGAAAATCATCTCAATGTTGCAAAATCAAAACGGATCAGGGGCAACAACTGAGTGATGTAGCGCGGCAGGCACCCTTCTGGCAAAATGCGAACGGCGAAAGTTGAGAACAACATAGGATAAAAGACGATAATTTCACGGCTTCATCTGTGATAATGGGAGCTGATATGCGACATAGTGTGGGGCGTATAATAGTACTTAATTAGCGTGTATCAAAAGAAAACCTAAAGTACTGAGAAAAAATATGCTGAAAACTTGTACTTAGTTGTTAGAATCATATTCTGATATGCTAAGCTAGGCGGGCAGTCTCTCATGAAGAACCTGGACCCCGCACCGAGAATAAAGTTTTTTTTAAAATTGATATGAGTTCAACGCTATTTTTCAAACACTATGAACCCCAAGAAGTTTGTTCACCACAAATTTGGTGTCCATCCGTGAAGTGTGGGCATTGCTAGTGCTCTCTGAATACTTCCCTAAGTTGAACCTTGTAGAACGTCTAGAATGTCTGCTCGAGTCGAGTTCTACGCTTTCGCGGGGTGCGCTCTTTCAATTCGTGCAACTGTTAGCAGTTCTGGATATCCAATTTCTCCTTTTTTTTAAAACCAGTATTTCGATCTGTTCTGTCGTGCCGACTACTCCTGTCACTTTCGAAAGTTGCGATGTCTGCTCCGGATTTTGTTAACTGCTACAACTCCGTCTGATTTCTTAGTTAAATCATCAAAATTGCCCGGGCTCCGCCCCACTCCAGATCCGCGCGAAGCTCCCTTAGATCTTCACTACTTTTACGAAGCTGAGCTTGTGCGTAGGACAGCCATGCTGGTGTCTGAATGCGAATGAACGCGTGATGCAGAGTTGATTTCAAAAATTCCTGCAATAAGAAAAAGACATTGATGACGAAGGTCTCATGCTTTGCTAAAACACTGTCTTTAGGAAAATGATAGAGAAAAATAGGAAAGGTGAGTTTACCCAACAAGGTATAAAACCTGAAAAAGTTGGAGTGCTGGCCGATGCGGTGAAAACTCAACAACAAGTGCATCATTTTTACAAAAGCTTCATTAACAAACTAAACGGTGCATCGTTTATGTGTCTTAGCAATACCACGCACTCCGGCAATGAACTGCTTTGCTAAAACACTGCCTTTGGGGTAATGATCGGGGAAAATACATGCATAGGAAAGGTGAGTTTACTCAACAAGGTCAGCGCTTCATTTTCTAAGCACATAGGCCAAGAGGTGATGCCGGCATTCTGAAGCTTCAGCAGGATGAGCTTCGCTTGCATGAAAAAAATTTCTATGAGAAGAGCAATTCCCAAGCTGAGCATTCTAGGACTCATGGTGTGGATTGGAATCTACATGGTGACAACAAAATCTTCGGCGAAACACGACAACGTATAAAAATGGAATTAGATGACATAATAGAATGAGCAATTAACTGTTATGCTGAATCCATGCGCTTCACAAAACCAGTCTTGAGTTTTGGATATCTTCCTTGTTGTTTTTTCTGAAAACTCTCCAGAGTCTCTAATCTCTGCATCGCTGCATTTCTGCAAATTCGAAACACAATCCCGTTTATTCATAGTACTAATGTATCTACATGTATGGACAAGGGAAGTGCAAGACGTTAATGTCGGAGATCGATACGAGACATCTATGCTTCGAGGCATTGTCTAAGATGATGCTGATGTAGAGTGCTTTCCATAAATAATATGTAGGTACACCAGAGATGAGCGGATACGAGATTTTCCTCCACCCGGACAACGGTGCGGATAACGGATAGGTCAAAAATGGCCGGATAACGGATACCGGATAAGGGATAACGGATAAGTGACCCAGATGCTATAAGACACCGCCCTCTACAGTGTTAAAAATAAAAAAGTAGGACACGAAGATACAATATGGATGTTTGTTTTTATTATCATTTATTTTTATTATTATTCTTGAAGTAATTTTCACTAGTTGTTTATTATTATAGCCAGTATTTTTAGTAATTTTATTTCCCATGTGGGTCCCCGAAGCAGCGGAAACCCCACTTTTTCCCACCCCTCCCCCAGCAATTTTAACGTTGTAAGTGGCCAAACTCTAGCCAACGTTGTTGATAATTTTACCTAAATGATGGTTTCAAGGTTACTGCCTCACCATGTCAGACGACCCAGAAAAGGTGAGAAAGAGTATTTCTCTTTGGGCAGCTACAAGTCTGTATTATCTTCTCCTACCTTTCTACGGAATTCTGAAACACTGATGGCGTAAAATCCGCTAGATCAACCTATCCTTCTTCGGATGGAGGCTCTCCTCTATTAGGAACATGCGAAATAAAGCCACTATCTTCGGCCTTGTCCGTACCGTTATCCGGCGCCAAAAGCCCGGATAACGGTGCGAATATTGGATAGGCCCAAACCTACGGATAACGGCAAAACGGATAACCGGACACGGATAATCCGCTCATCCCTGAGGTACACCCAAATTTGTAGATTTTACTACATTACGCTAATTTTCGGCATATCCCACCAACTGCGTTACTCTGCTGACTTTGACATACCACGAAATTCCGCTGTCTGAGAATTTTATACGACGACCTCTAAAGCCTGTTCCGTTTGTATAAAACCTTGGACGTTAGAACAATATCAGACCGTTTCGTAAGTATTCTGGAACTGGAGCCCGAGCCAGCCTTAAGATGTTTGTTTTGCTGCAACTTCACGAAAGACTCCTGGCAATTGTTCCTTTCACTTTTAATGGATCTGCATAATAACTAAGAAATCTCCAGAGCTTTTCTACTGCCCAGTTTTGCCCTTTGTTTCAGTATTTTATGTGCTAAAACGTGAGCGTGGAGACCTATTGTCCTCTCTCGGTCAATAATGATGGCCTTAGCACGGGCCCTGCTGAGAAAATAGCTTCCATCCTGGTAAATACTAGCTAGAAAATTGGTGATTCGGAGATTGGAGAGAAGGAGAGTTCTTGGAAATGACAGCATCAGACCTCTACTAGCGGGTATCCGCCATCGCCACCCTGTTTCCTTTTTGGCAACAAGTTTTTCGTTCAGGAATGTATGCGGAGTATGAGATTGATGATGTGCATATGTATGTTCAGAATAGGTGAAACAAAATGACGGAATCTCTCGTAGGAGCATAAAAGATCTTTGTAGAAAATCTTTTGTAAGCGGTTTTGTTGTCACTCTGTAGAATTTGGAAGAAGTTTGGTGGTTGAAAATCTGGAAAAATCGCATTGTACGAAATGCAGGAGGATGAGAGGTCCAGGATGTGGAGGGTGGAAGTAGAGAATGTACTACGAAAAACACAAAGATGTGTAAACTCAGTGCAGAGGAGTTCGGCTCAGGGGAGCATAGCATCCTTACGAATGAAACAGGGAACTATAGAAATGGAATTTGTCCGACGAGCAACAATTCCTTGTTCTTTTTCTGATTCGGATCTATTTTGAGAAGCTTCTGATTTCGATCTATTTTTCTGAGATAGAAAACAAAGAGGATTGAAGTCTGGATGGAGCTCAGTGAAACTTCTTCTTGAAAATGGCACTTTGTGCGCGTGAGAAACTGCATGTTCGGTAAGAAATTTGTCAGAGGATAGACCCTGGATACTAGTTTAATCTCGTAAAATATTCTACACAATTCCAGCTGCTCGAAGTGGATAATTCCTGACAGAACAGCCTGCAAAGAACCTGTCTGCACCCATTATATACCCTGCACTTTCTAATCAAGTAAGATGACTGGAAAACAACGGAGTGCACTCCGCATTGTGGAACAGAGCAAAAACAGTAGAACGGCGGCAAGCAGGTTAAAAATAGAGCAATTATCGAGAAGCACTGTGCAAAGATTCATTATAAAAGGTTAGTAATGTAAACTGTACTCACATATCTATGTATATGTACTCCAATATATCATTAAAAACCATGAAGGAAATAAATAGCACGCATGTGATCGATATGATAGCGCCAGCGAGTGTGGGCTGTGTGAGATCCTTGGGAACCTTTCGGTAGATGTCCAACCTAAATCAGACTGGTTGGCAGATTTTCTGGCAGTCATGAAGATAAGAACCATTGACGACACAACAGTGGATCAACTAGTTTAGAAGGAAAAAAAAAGGAAATCTGCATGAAAATTGGAATAACCATGACTTTCAAGGACTTAAAAGGTGGTTAGGCATGCGAAGAAAAATCTAGTAAGGGTAACTAGTTACACTACTCGTAATCTACTTACTTCCGAATATCAAGAACCATTGGCGATCGATCGTCTGCCCTCTTCCGGTCCGCCACACACACGTTGTTGCCGTCCGGCGCCGCCTAAGCACACAAAACTCGGCAAGGATAAAGCAAGAACTGTGAGGCTAGGTCGAGGTAGGGTGCGAGTGACAGTGGCTAGCGTGAGCGGGTCATGGCTGAGCATGCCAAGCGTCGCTGGCGATGAATCGCGGCGGAAAAATCGCTGAGCGATCGGCATTCGCACTAATTACTCAGCCTAAGCAGATTAAAACTATTTCGGCGAGGTACTGCTAATCCAAGAATCGGAGAGGATTGAAAACAAAGTGATTACTGCACAAAATATGAATGTGCACGTTTTTAAGTGCAGATAAAAATAGAACTCTGTTTGTTTAGGGGTGCCATGTTGCAAGCAATGCTAAAAATAAATAAGTAGAGAATGCAGCAATTTGATGTCTTTGAAAATATTCCAGAGCACAAAGCATCCCACAGAATCTTTGTGGAAGTATGCTGAAGGAGGGAAACTTCATAAATAGCTCATGGCGGGAATGGATTTAGGAAGAGTGCAATGGTCTTGAAGTAACAAGTAACGAACGAAGTAAAAATACAGCTGACGTGAACAAGCACGAGTACGCAGAGATATGGAAGCGTAAGGGTATCATGGCTGTTTGAAATTCCAGGGAATCCCGGAGGAAATACGCCCAAAATAATGGCAGAGACATATTCATCGAACACTGAATATTCGATTTATCGATAAATGCCCAGAGTAAAACGTTGCTAAGTGCCACATTATCGCTACATATACACTGCATGCGTGTTTATCAATGCGCCACGAAAATCGAACACACCATAGTACATTTCATGAAAGGCTGAAAAAATGGGAACTAAAGCTTGGTCATGTATGGCTCTCATTCAAGGAACTCTATGAGAGGAGGCCGTAAGAAATTTTCTTGGATAGTTCTGCAACATTCTGTGCCGAAGTTTGAATTGGAAGAAAGGATAGTAAAAGCCTATACGACTGATAGAGAAAGTGGTATAGTCTAACTGACTGAATTGGATGGATTGAACGAATAAAAGATTTATTTGAAGATTTAACCGTTTAACATGGCCGTTTGGACAATCGTCAATAGCAAGATCCTGGCTAAATCCAAGTAACCTGTATTAATTCAGCTAAATTTAGTCGGATAGCTAGTTTAAGTTAGTTTCAGTAAATAATCTTCAGGTGGAATGAACCACAGCAGCCAAATGTGATCTTACTAGACAAGTCTGAAGTCGAACCACAGGTAGAATAAGAAGAAAGTGCTCCTGATATCCTCAACATCCACTCGATATGCGAAAAAATTGAAAGAAAATCGCAAAGCCAATGGATCCACAAAATTTGGCTGCACGATCTCGTTAGTATAGTGGTTTCACACGAGAACACAGTTGTGAGGATATTATAGAAAGAGAGCTGTCGTCGATTTTGAAACGGTCTATATAAGACATGAAATTTCTACTTACATATTTGGAGCACAGAGCAGCACACAAGAAAAATTCTCCCAGGAGCATGACAAACGCTCGGCTCTATAAGGTAACAACAAGGAGGTCATTACTCCTGTATGAGTCAGGCAAGGACAGCATTCCTCGAGAAATTAGTCATCAGCGGAGAACTAATGGGTTGAAGTTGGCTAGGCACTGTTTTACTTTATCCCCATAACCACACTCCATTTACGTGTCAGCAACAAAAATCGATCGAAAACAGTTTGCTGAGATTAGTATGACCAAGGCTTACAGTGTAAACGGCAGGTATTCGCAGATAAACAGGGATGATACGTAGTGCAAGGTCGTCTATGTATACCCCCGAACTTTTCTTGGACAGCGACAAAGTGCGGAAAAAAATAAAAAAAGTATTGTTGAGTGGTGTGAAAAAATGTATAGGGAAGTTTATTTTGGCATGAATACAGCACTGGATGGTCCTTGCACGTTTTCAATCTATTGTCTTCAAAAATTTTTCTATTTTTTTTCGTAGGTTCGAAGCTTTTTCGTTGTTTTCGCGAATTTCCAAAATTCGATATTAACACATTCGCGACCTTACGCTTTTGGCATGGTGTGTCACATGGGACACACCTTTTGCATAAGTGGGATCCGTGCTCAACCACTTGGGCACGTGGTCCCACATGGTAGGAATTTTTCCTCCGCTGCACAATACCCCGAATTTGCGCGGATCTTAACCCTATCTTTCCTCTTTTATGATCGTCAAGAGTGTTTCCAAATGTTTGTCATCCATTCACTTGATACTGATTGTAGTTTTTTTTTCATATGTAACGCTCTTTCTGGTGTGTGTTTCAACCATATATTAAAAAAGTTTGAGTGAAGATCTGCCCTGCCCAGTGCATGTATAGAAAGTTTAAATAGTTGTTAGTATAAACTACATAGAACTTTGCTTATAATGGCTGCTTCACAGAAATTTAACTTTGAAAAGAGCGTGCTCACCCGGTTGAGCACGCGGTCCCACGCGTCGTACCATGCGTGTCGACCGGTTGAGCACATTATCGCGAAGGTGTTAAACAACTCCAATGAGTAAGTTTGTTTCCAAGTGGAGAAACCACACGGAACAGCTGATATGTATTGAGCACTAAATCATCAGTGAAGCGTGGAAAACGAATCAATGAAAACTGAGAAATCATTCAGAACAATAAACTGCCTCCTCGACTAATACTTGTATTTTAAATTCTGCATCTTCAAAAATTGAAATTCTGTATTCTGCTAACATAGTATTGCTATCTACTATTTCAGGATCAAAAACAAAGAATTTTCCATGATCTCGATGAATTTCTCCTAAAGTTCTCATTCCATCTAATAATAAGGAAGGGTCGATGTTTAGACGAGTCAAATAAATGACATTCCTGTAGAAAAACAAGGCGAATGACAGAAAAAGTCGATGGATTGACACATTAAACGATTGCAAGTGCATTTAATTAAATGATGAGTCAAGCAGGCTGAGCGCTGTTGGCATGGATGTGTTTCCAGAATACGAATCGATCACTAATCGCTTCCATAATAACCGAGCGAATAAAAAAAGTTGGAACGAAATAGAACAGCAATAGTCAATTTGAGGAAATGACGCTTTTGGAGGGAAATAGAAACGAAGGAAAAAAGAAAAAATGCATAGTTCAAATGAACACCGAGGAAGTCACATGCACTCAGCAATTATCCCAGCACTCATGCATTTCAAATAGTTGTTTTTCCCGGATGAGATGGCTCCATTCCCAGATTGTGCCGCCAACATTCAGGATTCATTTTGCCAGTATTCCTGAACATATTAGAGAACAGCTGTTACATATAGAACCGTAGAGCAGAACTGGACGAACTCGTAGGAAAGGGAAAAGGGGAGCGATTGGTGTTTGCAGGGAACAACGTCGGAAGAAATGACAATGGCGGAAATTCGTTATCGATGGGAGAACTTTTCGTGCCAGTCCTGACGAAAACTGATGAATCCTTGGAATGATACACAACAAGACATAACTTTTCGTTTCTGACATGTTAGTGCACTCGTGGGACGTTGCCCATAACAGAAGCACAGGGTTCTCTCGAAGATTCGTCATACAACGCCTTGCACGCGTCACAAAGCAGATGTGCACGAAAAAAAAACATTGAGCTCCGCCTCCTTTGTGAGCGCTGGCAGTACAGCTAAGGGGCGGAGCTACCACACACCCTCGAAACTGAAAATCTGCTATTTTCTCGCCCAAAAAACACGTCGTGTAATGTAGTGAGGTCACTGCGTCGGCCTAATTTTCGAGAACATTCCTTATTTAGGTCATGGAAAAGCAAAAACAAATGTTTACGCGGGATTTGGCAGCGAGATGTCGAGCGACCACATCGTCTCCCACTGGTAATTTTTGCGCAGTCGCTCCGATATTCGAGTGGAGGACGTTTTTTGTGATCGGCCATCGAATTTCTCGGGATGCCGCTAGCTGCTGCCTCACGTAGCAGAGCTCACGAATGCAGCCTTTGTTGCTCTCGGACAAAGCTTATGAAAAGGATCGCCGGACTATTGGAAATGAAAGTTCGGAAGCCCGTTAGAATTAGCAAAGCTACTTCCAGCAACCACGGGAGCGCTTGGCAGAATTAAATAAACAAATTATGGCGAGTGTGCAATCACGCAATACGTACATACCAGCGCACTGAATGGCAGAAACAGACGAGCGGCTGTATAGAGTATCACGCATATAATTTTTCTTGGCGACAAATATTTGGTGGAAAAAAATCCCCGTGCAGAAAATGTGTACGATTCCGAATATAGAATAGGCAGATCCGCAAAGAATCACATAGAATCATGCTTTGAAATGACTACGTTTCTTCCAGTGGTGGAAGCAGAGAGCGGGCGGAGGGGAGGGGGAGGGGGAAGTCCGTCGCTTTGGATACTTGTACCGGAAATAAAAGATGATAAAAATAGTAATTTAAATATTGAGCATTAATAATAATACGGAAAGTATAGTCTGTTTCGCCAGCGATGATAGTTGAGTATTCGTGCACAGTGTCTGTTTTTCTCTGCACCCTCTCCAATCTCTGCGCACTTTCCAGCACTCTTCTTCTCTGCGGCGTTTCCCCAACTATCTTCCCCCGTGGAACAGACTATAATAAAAATAGGCAATCAAAAATGAACCAATACAAGATTTTTATTAATTTTCTGAAGTAGTTTCAAAAATTTGGCGACCCATTCTCGGGGGAGGGGGGGGGGGGAAGGGAGCTGCTTCCCCACTGGTTGCCTCTTGATGTGTCTCCCCTTCCTATGCTACTGAGACATGGAAATTTTAGGCACTGGATAGTTAAAATATAGAAAATGACGAACGCATTCCAGAAGGAACGATGAGTTACCCACCAAAAAGTAGTTACCAGAAAATAGAACCGGTTCTAACCATTTCTTGTTTCGACCATATAAATACAACAAATCTTAATTAAATGAATGTTATCCAGTGACAACGTTTATGCTTTGGAATGAAAGGGTTCAACACCCTAATCAAAATACATGGCTTGCTTCAAGACCTATAGATTCACCAGTGTAAGGATTTTGTGTTTACCCTAGTTTTGGAGCGACATTTTCTTAGATGTCCAATCTATTCATATTGCAATACGCAGGCATTACATAGATCCGATAATAATAGGATTGAAAATACTTTTTAAATTCACCGTTTTCTTGTACAGGGTAAAAACAGAACTTCGATATATTATTACAAATTGGACGAGTTCCCAGTGAGCACAGCCTTTCCCAATTCTCAAAGACATGGTCTGAATTCAGGATCTTTGGGATTTCCATATCAGCAGAATCTGCGTGAGCTTCCAAGAACAATGATAAGAGGCTACAATATAATAGCGCCGAAATCCTATTTTAATGGATTTTGCCCTTCTTTCTATTATTGTGAGCGGCGCAAATGAGCTTGCCATCATGTTCACCTGTCTTGCAAGGGAAGTGCAAGAGGCCATATTCGAAAATCGGGATGAAACCTATCTGGCTTGAATCTTTGTTGGAGAGGGTGTTGCAGTATATATTTTGTTACTGCCCTCGGCTTCAAAAAACAAAAATCCCACCACAGTACTATATGCGTTGCAGCACTAGTCCGTCAGCGACGAGGTGGCCGAGTGGAGAGGATGCGGACTGATAGGCAGGAGGTCGAGGGTTTGGATCCCGTCATTGACACTCGTTTTGCATTTTTGTTTTTTATTCCTCCTATGTTATTGAAATCAATTTTGGAGGGCTAGAAGACAACACTTGTCTTTACTGACGTACTAGCTATAGAATAACTACTATGCTATGAACGTAGTTTAGTGATCGTACAGCTTTCCCTCGAGTCGCTAGAAAATTGTAAAATTTTCATTCAAAACAAAAAAAGGATGGTCAATGAGAAAGCATTTACTGGCAGCAACGGTGCACACAGACAATGAAGTGTTCAAAGCAAAAGCGGTGAGAACAATACGCGCAGACAATGAAAGAAATTCTGCTACAATCATTACAGTCGCATTCACTGCAGAGATCAGAGGATCATCGACTTCTAGTTCTTCTTCATCTGCTATTGTAAGCTCGCAGTGAGCAGCCTCAAGAAGAATCCTTCCAAATGCTTCGGCCAACTTCCGCTCATCACGAGTTGCACAGTTGCCATCACCCGGACCAAACCGAGCCAACAAAAGGGCCACGACGCGTGAAGGTTCGAACATTATGAACCGAGTGGGAAAGATTTTGAGTTACAGTCGTGAAAAGTGACTGCTACTTTATAGCTAATCGAGGGAGAAAAGCAGGTTTTATATAACGTAGTTATTCCGTGCCTAGTGCGTCAGTAAGGATAAGTATTATCTTCTAACCTTTTAAATTTGATTTCAACAACACAGGGGGAATAAAAAAATGAGAGAGCAAAACAGGTAGGTGCGCATGACGGGGTTCAAACTCTCGAGCTGACAGTGCAGCATCCTCCCCACTCGGCCACATCGTCGCTGACGGACGAGTGCTGCAGCGCATATGGTACTGTGGTGGGATTTTTGTTTTTTGGAATCGAGGGCAATAATGAAATATATACTGTAACACCCTCTCCAACAAAGATTCAAGCCAGATAGGTTTCATTCCGATTTGCGAGTCTGGCCTGTTGCACTTCCCTTGTTAGCCTCAGAATCACCACATGACAGCCAAAAGATTTTGCAAGGAACCGTAGTGCCCTTCGGATCAACCTCCTCCTGCTCATGCATGTACTCGATCCTCATATTGCTCGCTGTATTGTTTTCTATAATTTGTGAAAAAACTGGTCATATCTAAATGCTATATCTATGCCTAATACTGAGTTCCTTGAGTTTTCACGAGTCCTTTCCGACGGTGAATATTTCCCACACGCAATGTACAGTGAGAGCCGATAGAGATGACGGATTTGTGGATGTGAGCGCCCACAGCAGCGAGACATAGCCTCGATCATTATCTTGCACCGCTATAGGGGTTAAATATAGACACATTCAGTGTCCTTTCATATTATCTGACGGTTTTACGACGATAAAAAAGCGCTACGATTACTCAGCGCTGCAGCACAAGGTGTGTATGTAGTCAGAGTCAAAAGGTAACGATGGTAAAAACTGACCCCCTTACGGACACGGACCCCCCCCCCCATCACCTTTCCACTTCGTCCTCCCTCTCTTTGCGGCCCACGTTCCTTGATTTCCCTTCACCGCTTTGACTTCTCATCGTCTATGAATGTCTGGAATCATAATCCTCGACCAACTATTGTATTGCTTGCACTATTCGGCTAGTTCTACCCCAAAATTTTACGAAAGAAAATTTTCGCATAATTTTGCCTAGCTTAGTTGACGCACTGATCATCAGTACAAAATCCGTTTTGTATCGTGACCTCATTTCCGTGAAGATACTGCAGGTATACGGCAGGCAGTTGAGAAAAAGGACTTTAGCAGGAAGCGGAGGAGGCATACAATATAGTGATGGTAATCGTGATCAGCTTTAGAAACAAGCCTTCCACGCAAAATTTGAGACGATGCTGTGGGATACCATATCTATATAGCAGACCTACTGCGACTTTACAAAAATGGGCTCACGGTAGAAAATGGATGCGATTCAGTTTGTTAAGCACCCAATTTCACCCTACCGCCATACGACCCCTTTCCTACTTGGGAATTTTTCGCTGGATGCTCGACCCTGTCTGTAGCGACTTCAGAGCGACGCAGTCGCGTTGATGTGTGTGCTCAAGCCCGCAGATTCATCACCTCCTTCAATGCCCAGGCTCGTTCCCTGTGATCGTAAGCATTGCACGAATGGAGTACTGTGCACGTTTATGTGATGCAAATGCAATAGGCGTGCGTACTGCGCAGCTTTGTTTTTTTTTCATTTTTCTTCCTTTTTCCTCGCTGTTACTATTAGAAAGAGGGAGAACGAAAGTTCTACTCGAAGTATTAGGTTGTCGCGAAAGTTTCCCGCCACTCACTTCGAAATCTTACATGTTTCCTCAGGATTGTTTTGGATCTTCCTATCCGAAAGTATATAAAGGTTGGTCAATGGACCGCTTACACCTTTCTTCTCTTGGTATTCGGTTGGGATTATGGCCGAAGAAATCGTCCTGGACTCGAAGCAGGTTCGACTCCTTCTGCTTTATGAATTCAGAAAAAAAGAACAGCAGTGCAAGAGATGCGACAAGAAGCATATGTGATGCGATGAGTCCCTCAACTGTCTCCTACAACACGGCCAAAGTTTGGTTTCGGATGTTCAAAAATGGCGATTTTGACTTGACGAATAAACCACGATCTGGTCGACCTGTTGAAGTCGATCAGGAGCGACTCCTAGAGCTAATTGAAGAGGATCCCCGCCGCGATACCCGTGAGCTGGCAGATGAACTCCAGTGTCATTACAATACAGTGGCCGTTCACCTGCGCAACGCCGGAAAGACGTGGAAGTACGGCGTATGGATACCTCACGATCTGAGAAGTCGCCAGCTTCAGGTGTGCAGAGATGCATGCATGAACCATTTGACTTTTCGAAGGACTTCCACCTGGCTGGACTTCTTGGTTACCGGTGAGAAGTCAGGCCCCGGCACGAGCCTGTATTAGGGTCGTAGCCAAAACGAAGCCCCCTTTGAAAAATGTAGATTTCACGAAGCCCCCTCTGAAAATAACAATAGATAGAAGGGAATGACCGCATCCAATGATAGCAATTCTACAAGCTTTCTCCCTTTCTTCGTGATTGCAATTAAAGCAATTGGTAGCAATTAAAGGACGATAACCCATTGTGAGACCACAAAACATAACTGCAATAACCAGTGTAAACCGACAAAACATAACTATAATTCTTTACCAAGAGCAATCAATAAATGGACCATTCCACACTGCGGCAGAAATTATACTGACGGAATCAGGAAACGATAAGGTCGACATTGGTCGCCAAAAGCCGAACAGAACGACAAATTAATCGAGAATAAAGGAATAAAAACTCTGGAAAAAAGTAGAGACCAAACTAATGACAGTAGCCTTCGTAGAAAAAAGGACCGAGGCTTTCAAAAGGGCTTTCAAATGGTTTCAGTTCCCGCACAGGCTCGATTGGGTCGGCGTTCCGCTTTGGAGCGCGGCTAAACGGCTTACGATAGTGCCTTGGAGCGAGCGGAGAAGGGCAAATACTCACAAGATAGGAGATGATAAATGATAGTATGTGAGGCGTATGAAAGCACATACCTACAAGTATAGGGGGCATGGTAAGAGGTTGGAAACTTATGTGTTTGAATAAGGAAATTATGCCCCCGACAGGCTCAGCTTGTACCCCAGCCTGTCTGAAACAGGCTGGCCCCTTCACCGAGCATACAATTCCTGGATTCACATGAGTTTTGTGATCTGATAGCACACATTTATTTTGGGTGCTATGACGCTTCTTCACCCCAAATTTGGTATCAATCGGTTAAGCCTCGAGTTAACGGGAGAGCCTTGCAATCACTCAGACTCAGAATGTGAGCGTATACTTTTCTAGTTCACATAAGTTTAGATTGTCTCTCCCAAAATCTTCTAGTGTTCTCTTATTTCTTATCTCACTGAAGATTCCAGCTCAATCCATGCAGACTCCGCGGCGCAGGAGTCGTTTAAGTCCTCCGGATTATGGGAACATGTACATGATCTGCTCCAATCGGACTTTCAACGCCGCAATTGCTCTGCTAAAGCTACGAGCAGTTCTTTTGCGAGCTTTTTTCGTCTTTCATCGCCTTTATCAACGCATTTCTTTTCTTTGGACCAACGAAAACCTTAACGTTTTTCTGGGGCTCGGCCCCGAACCCGTACGACGCCCCTTTTGCTTTTCGACCCTTTTACGAAGCCCAGCTTGCCCACCGACAAGCTGCGCTGGGGCCTGTGAGAAGTGGTCCTCTACGCAAACCACACGAGAAAGCGCCAGTGGCTCGGACGCGACGAACCTAGGATCCCAACACCGCAAACAGAACTACACCCTCAGAAGGTAATGCTCAGTTTTTGGTGGAAATACAAGGGAATCATTCACTGGGAACTGCAACTGAATTGTATTCCACATTAGTTGATGACTAATCACTTCGGATGCAAAGCGATTTCCAAGAGAAAGTGCTGAAGAAATATCAGGTTGTTGCGAAATTAATTGCCGAAATAGACAGCTCAGTTCAAAATGCAGTAACTCTGTTCAAACCCAACTTTATTTACCAAAATAAAATCCATCAGATTCTACACATCTCTGCCAACGATCCGGTAATTCATTTATACCTTTACAATAGAAATTGAAATCACAAGATTTTAAGAACTCTTAGAAGGCAATTTCAACATGCTCCAAATCAGGAAACTGCTGCTGACGCAGGTTTGCGTCGAGAGCCCGGAAAAGTGATAGTCGGTAGGGGAGAAGTCTGGAGAGTAAGGTGGGTGAGGGAGAACCTCGATGCCTAACTGCGTCAGTTTTTGCTGGGTGAGTTTTGAAGTGTGAGGCCTAGCGTTATCCTGGAGCAGGAGAGGCCCACGTCTGTTTACCACTGCCGGCCACATTTGTCGCAACTTTTCATACGTCAGGTCTAAGTCACAACAGTAAGACTCTGATGTAACAGCGTGACCAGGTTGCAGAAGGCTATAATGAACAACACCCTTACAACACTACCAAACTGTCAACATAATCTTTCTAGGGTGAAGATCTGGTTTAGGGAAGCTTGGACGGGTACAGAACTTGTCTACCCATACATAACCACGTTTCTTATTATCAAATAGGAGCCATTTTTCATCTACAGTTATTAAACGGTCAAGAAATGGCTCGTTTTTCTGGCGAACGAGGAGGTTAGAACAGATCTTGTAGCGGGTGGATTGCTGGTCATCGGTCAGATCATGGGGTGGCCACTTTTGCATTTTTCTTACCGTGCCAATGGAGGCCAAATGTTTTGAAACTGTAGCACAGTGAACCCCCAGGCCTGCCGCCAACGTACGAGTAGTACTATCGGGTTTCGTTTCCATCGCTGCTCTCAGTGCTTGATCGTCCAGCGACATCCTTCGACCACGACCGGGTTTATCTTCGAGATCAAAATCGCCGGAAGAGAATTTTGCGAACCAGCACTTCACTGTCTGTTCGGAAGGAGAGTCCGTGCCAAAAGCAAGCGCTATATTACGGGCTGCTTCCGCTGCAGAATGGCTGAGTTACTTTGAGCTCGTACAACATGATCACTCGAAAATCGCGTCGGCTCACCATTTTTCGCGACTCTATAAAAAAGTCCAGGGAAGAGCTAGCCAGATTATTGAAGAAGCATCTAAAACAGCAGAACAAACACTACCTGGAGCTAGCACAAGCTGTTTTGAAGTTGTCGAATTGGGCAAGAAAAAAGTTTTTTTAAAGCATACCGTGAAACGGCAATTATTTTCGCAACAACCTAATAAATCCTCGACTGTCATTCAATTTGAAGAGGTCAATGCAGTATAGTTTTGTTGTGGCATAATTAGTCCCTTTTTTTAAAAATTTTTCGTGTTGATGCTTTTCGTTATTGCAGGATGTGTTAATGTATATGAGATGCATTATTGTTATTGCACTGGTTACGTGAGATTATCTGATCTCGAAATCCCGAAAAACCCTCCGAATAGGCAGAATGCAAAATTACCAGGACACTTCTTCCTGTAATTAGAGTTCACGCAAATGTCAGAGATGTCTCCAAATGATTTTTCATCAAGCATCCCTCGACGCGAAAAAGGTTAGTATAACATTCAAATAGTGGAGCGTTGACGTGGCGGACCCTGTACTTATTACGGTTCGCACGCTTCGTGCGATGACGTGATTCAAAATGGATTGCATGCATTTATTATAGCAGGGACGAATTGGTAATAAATTTCATCGCTATGCGAACTTAATATTTTACTTGTTTTCGCTCATTAAACCGAAATATTCGAACGAGGATTCTGGGCTCGATTTTTTCATTAATAAGTTTGACCATGTTGCAGACCTCCCCTACACCTGGTATGGTAGTAACTGTTCGGCGCAAACGCAGCCCAAACAGCGCAATACGTCGAGCACAAAGCTTAGCGGCATCTACCCCAATTGCTAGCTCTCAACCCTCAATTGCTGCTAACATTCCTCAATTGCTACCAAAGAGAGATAAGCTTGAGCAGCAATTGAGGGCAGGAGAGCAGCAACCAGAAGGAGATTCCGCTGAGGCACTCGACGTATTTCACGGCTTGGGCTGCCTTCCTGCTGCACGTTTATCATGCTGAGCGAGGAGAACCCTTTTCCAGGACCAGCACAGGTACAGCACGATCTTCCCCGAAATGGTTCCGACCGAAGTTTTGATTGTACTCATTATTATTATGATGAAGTATAGATCCCGACAGATATGCTGTGCACAACGTCTTGAATATAATATGTAGGTCGTGCGGCGAAGCATTTCGCGCAAATCGACGAGGTTCTAGTAGATTGTATTATCAAGGAAATTTGAACAAAATTGTTTCCAAAGGAGTATTGAACCAGATTACTAAGGAAGCACAGGGAAAAACATTAAACAGCGGAAATATTGAGCGAAACAACAAGGTGAACAACTAATAGCGGTATGCTGCTCACTAATGAATATTCTTGGCTACGATAGGGCCCCAACTTAATTTCACCTGTTCTTCCTTTACAACCTAAGTTGTTGCTGAACGAGGCTGCCAATGCTCAGTTTCTCTCATTAACGTTGCTGTGATGGGTGTCTCGCAGTGTGTTACCATGATCAATTGGTCTAGATTTATTGCGCTCATGATAGAATAATATGATAGGTTCAATTCCGAGCAATGGGCAGAGCTTTGCAAACACATCCGAGCATCGTTCTTCACGCCTAGTTGGCACTCAGACTTGCCACCTTGTAGGCGGAGCTGCCTTCACGATGGCAACTTCGACGCCAACTTGCGGGGTAGATCACTAAAGCGGGTTTCAGAGTTGTGCCGCGCCGCGCCATATGATGAAGGATAGGGCGCGGCAACGCAGAGCGAGCCAGCGTGGTAAGTGCCGCGAGCAGGGAGCTTTCAGAGATTTCGCCTCGCGCGAGTCCTCCGCGGCATTTTGCGAGCTCGATCTGCGAGTCGCGGAGTCGAATGATCTGGGGTATTTGTTGCCGCGCAGCAAATCCAACGCAACTTCTATAGCGAGAAGTTTCCCGCGCGCGGGTCACTTCTTGCACCACGTTGCGTCGCGAATCGGAAAATGTCTGAAACCCGCTCAAGGCCCAGCAGAGGAAGAAAGGCTTCGTTGGCCTGGAGTATGGGACAGGATCGAACCTTCGACCATATACACCGTAGTCCACCTCTTGCCACTGTGCCACACGCGCTCACACGTGCACTGTACAGGGTGCGCCATAAGTTCTTGCACAAGGTATTTCGAGCCGCCACAACGGCTAGAAAAGAGCTAGAGCAGTGATATTAACAACAACATTTATTCAAGTCAACAACAACATATAAGCCACATCAGATCTCAAATAGGCCCCCTTTGCTTTAATGCAGGCTTGAAGTCTTCTCGGGAACGCATCCACCGTGGCGCGCAGGTAGTCGTCTTCTAATTTGTCCCGCACCTTCTGTAGGGCTTCACGCAGAGACTTCAAACTGGCATGAGACTTAGCACATGCCTTGGCCTTAACAGTCGACCACGCCGAGTAGTCCATCGGATTCAGATCGGGGCTGTTGGGGGCCAGTCCTCAGCACTGATGAAATCAGGAAGCGTGTTCGCGCACCGCTCCTGAACGAACTTAGCTTCATGAGCTGGGGCCGAGTCCTGTTGGAACGTAAATTGTTCAGCACCAAAGCGTGAACAGGCCCATGGGAGTACTATCTTCTTCAAAATGTGTTCCAAATAGTACTCGGTGTTAATCTTGATGCCAAAGTCGACAAAAATCAAGGGTGTTTTGCCGTTGGCCTTTTATTCCTCCGAACACCATGACAGATTTCGGATGCCCGAATCGGAGTGAGGTACTGGCAGTGATGTCGAGTGCTTCAAGGCTTTCTGCAACTACTCTATCATTTTGATGGTTCAAATTGCTCTACCGTGAAAACCGACTCGCCCGGAAATAGGATGTTGGAATGGCGTGCCGCGCTGAATCGTTTTAGGAGAGATTCACAACGATCGAGCCTGGTTTTCTTCATTACATCCGTGAGAAGGTGTGACTTCTGTATTTTGTACGGATAACAATTTAGTTAATGCTTCACAATTCTTCGGACAGTAGTCTGCGATATTCCTACCTCTGTTGCCATCCTTTTCATGGATCTCTTCGGATCTCGCCGAATTTTTTCTCGTATTATTTTCACCACCCTGTTAGTACAGGAAGCGACCACTCCTTGGTCGATCCTCCATTGTTCCTGTCTCTTTGAATCGTTTTATGTTTTCATAGACCGTTCGGATTGGTATTAGAAGCCTTTCAGCAGTGTCCGTCGGACTATGGCCAGCGTCGTGGAGCCAGAATGGAGGCGCGCTGATCTTTGCTTCTATACACGATGGACATAGGCATATGATCTCGAACCCGACTTGCCAATTAGAGAAAGGACAATCTGTGCTACTATATGGAATAACGCTGGCCGAAAAAGGAGTCAAACACCCTACGAAGATCTTTGAACATTTTTTCTTGGAAAAACTTATGCCGCACCCTGTACAAAGACTGTCTGTTTGTGGAAGTGTCTAATAAGTACTGTAACTAGGACAATATGGCCTGTACCAGCTCTGTAGAATTTGCAATAAATTTACGTTCCCCATTGAACATGAAGAAATTTTGGAAAAAGAACCTGTCCGTCCTTCAACGAGTTTGAGACATATCCTACGATCAACCAATCTTACGGTTTGCGCCTTCTGCTATTTATTTAGCGATGCTTACAAACTCTCTGTTATAAATGGCACACGACCGCATCAAATAAATAAATAACTATAGGTAGCTATCGCAGGATCTCATCTCCAAGATAAGGGGAAAAAGGTCGACCAAAGCATAAGGCGTAAACCTAGACTTGGCTCTCTTGGAGAGCGCAGGAAAGAAACCGTGAAGTACATATTGCATTTGGAAGAGTCCTTAACCTAATTGAATCAAGACCACACTTATTCAAAAATTACCCTCGAACATGGTCTATCTCAACCTGTTTACATCCGTCATAGAAGAGCAACTTTTGTAACGATTTTAATTTTCACTCTAATCTATGAGACGATTTGGACGAAAAGCCAAGGGTTGCGATCTTCATATTCGTTTCGTATGAAGAAAAATAAAGGACCATAATATTGATGGAAATGAAGAACTTTTTAGCAGAATACTAGATTTTGTAGAATGATTCTCAGCGAGCTCGTAGACATCCATATGTATGCTCTATTTTCACCAAAAAACGAAAATCGTGAGAGTATGTAATGCATATTGAAAGGAACTAGAAAGACCAGAAAATATTCCTATTGTTGTGTTAATTCTCCCAGGAGTTGAGACATTTCACTCCAATTATACCTTGGAGGTAACGGACAAACCTTAATTCAGTCTTACAATATTATGAAAAGTCCTTCAACATACTAGTTCTTAGCACGCAGGATTAAAATATATTAAGTTCATCAAAAGTCAAAGCGCGCGAGCCCGGCCTACGAGAATAAATTGAAAGCGAGTATGGAATGAATATGGAAGGTATAAGCAAACTAGCGGTAGGGGTATGAGCACATCGCGAATGATCCTCTCGAAAGCGATTTACGAGAGAGCGATGACACTATAGACGGATGTTTTTTCGCCGCAACGGAATCCAGCAACGCTCGCGATTTCATAAAGTGCCACTATTCTGTCAGTCGTCAAACGTATTCTTCATTCCGAATTCATTTCACGGCACATTCGTGCGAATATGCATTGATTCTGAGAGAAAAGAATTGCGATGAAAATCTTTATGCACAACATGTAATGGATGCATTTGAATATTATTATAGAAACTGATTGCAAACCACGCTGCACCGAACGGCATAATCTATATGGAATTGATGGAACAAATATACATACAGTGGTAATATTCACAGGATGCGCTCCAGCAATTTATAGCACATGCATACTCCACAGGTAGCTGTAGATGCGCTACTGAAGCGACGTATTATTTGCGAAAACCAACGTTGGCCGGGAAGTCGGACGTAGCCTGGCAACTGAAGCGCAGCATAATATTTTATACGAGAAAATCGGACTCTATGAGTCTTGTCGGTGGGCAAAAAGTGAGCGTCTTCAACGGGAACCGACGATTTTGGCCAACTAATATCGATATCCAGCCCCTGGAGGCGATTGGTAGGGACCAGTTCCAAAGTGATACCCGTTCGGCGTCGATTGAGCGAGTGACATCTGAAATCAAAACGAACGTTATGCTGCTTGGTCCACCTTGGATTCAGCGCAGCTTGCAGCAAATTTTACGTGAAGTCGACATCTCCTACTTGCAGACGTGTTTTCCTTCACAACTGTGGTAAAGGGCATCTGCTTTCCAACTAAGCCTATGAGCAATCACTATCGAACAATTCTTACTGAGGCTTGATATTTTTGTTGTGGATAAAAAGACCGGAATGCGTTGGCAAGGATTAGTAACTGGTTGTTACGAATTCCTGGCGAAACAGAAAAACGACACATGCTTTCAACCACATTTAATTTAGCCGTAAGGTGACGGGAATTTAACAAAAGGTTTGGAATTCCAATTGATATGGCACAGGGCTTTGGAATAAGGGTTTAGATCCTGCCACTGACATACACCTTGCATTTTCATATTGCAGGGCTTCTACCTCATCTGAAGAAGTTTAAAGGTTGGAGACAACTCAGTATCTTTCTGTCTCTGAGCTTCATTTCTTGATCCTTCTTTAATTGCTTTGTGTGGCGTTCTGAAGACTTCTCTGTTGAATATCTTTATTGCATTATGTATTGAATATCTTTATTGACGATAATAAAGATATTCAACAGAGGAGCCTTCAGAACGCCACACAAAGGTTGGACACATTTTATCATTCGTACTGATGCACTAGCCATGTAATAACTGCACTATCTCGAAAGCAGTTCACACCGGTGCATTCCTTCTTCGGATTGCTATATATAACATGGTAATTTTTTCCACTCGGAACAGAAGAGCGGACTATCACCGAATAACCGTATTCTGACAGCAGCCATGTACGGGCCGCTATACTGATAAAGTATTGGCTTCCACTTCTTTTCAGGATTTTGTGTTGCAGAGGAAAATGATGAGTCAGAACCTAGGCGAGCACGTACCCATCTGGATGAGAACATGGTTTTTCATTAAAACTTCAAGATAGTGCAGTTACTCTGCTGCTAGTGTGCAAGTACTTAGTGTATTTCAACGTTTTAAACCTCTTCAGATGAGATAGAAATCCTGAAACACAAGAATAGAAAGTGGATTTCAGTGACGGATTTCAACTTTACGTCTTACACTCTATAGCCCAGTGCTTCACTCTCTCGGTCACTACGGCGACAGTCATCGGCTGGCTATTTTTCATCCCGGACGTGAGCTAAATCTACTACATATAACCCTGGATTACTAACCCTCGCACCTTTAAATCTTAGACCACGTCCAACGCGTGATGCTGGAATTCACGAATTGTCAGCCAAGCAAGCCAACGATAGCTAGCATGATTGGCTAAGTAAAAACCACGTATTTTAGTATTAGGATGGGCAAAACATCAATGTTGGTCATCTAACCTGGTTCCCCCGATTACGCATTCATGAATTCTGGAAGAGGATTTTTGTTATGTGTATTATATATTCGTGGATCAAAACTTCAATTTAGACCGTGCAAATCTCCAAATAGCAGCAAATAAACCTTGAAAGAAAAACTGTGTCGGGCAACACCTACATGGCAACAAACAGTGGAAACAAGCTCAAACGCCACATTACTCTTCAAGCCTTGCCTTTCTCGTCTTTTGAGCGCGTCCCCTCACATCTTGTTCTCTCTGCATTTTATCCCATACATTCCACATACACCCCATCTGCTACCCATTGATCAGACTTTTCGAGCCCTAATGAGACAATACTATACATGGATTACTAATACGATAGCAACGAAAGTTGGTAGCAGTCATCAAATTATTCGACATCACATTAACTTAGTAACAACTTACGTTAGAGGTTGCACGAGAAAGACCGGCATCTTCAAGCAGACGTTTTTGCTTCTTATCCTTTGAGCGATTGATAAGCCATACTATCATCGAGATAACCACAGCAATTACCACTAGTACGCAGAATACAACGATTAGTGCAACAGCCCATCCATATTTTTCTTTCCTGAAAAATCGAAGAGAATATAACACTCTTTGAAAGGACCACAATTTACCGCAGTTAGCATCACTTTTTGCTAACTACACTGGAATAATTCTACAATAAGCTTTATGTGTGAGGGTTTCCAAATGCCGGGGTCCGCACGATGCAGTGCACTCTCTCGCGGCGCGGAACCCTGGCTGCCTGCTTCGCCTATGCTCGATCGATACTCGTCTTCTCGCTCTCTGTCGCGCCGCGGCCTAGTGTACTGTTTCGCGCCTTGACACCAAGAGTTGCGTGTGAATAATTCATGAAAATTCAAGAATAACTCAATATAAAGTTTTAATGATGGAAAAGAACGCCCGCTAACCTAAAAAAACCAATTAACGAGTTTTTATTAATAGTAAAACCTACCAAAGTATGCCCCATGCACATCTAATCACAATTCCAAATGCAATCTGTGCTTCTGAGGTGCACCTTTAACTGGGAGAAATGAGCAAAAAAAAGCTAATCTACAACGTAGGGAACATATTGCCTCAATCTACTGGTCCACGTGCCGATGTACTGTTCACAACGATCCTACAGGTACACACGCGGAGAAGAAGAGTGGACTTCAAGTCGCCTGTTCGCTAACATCTGTTAATCCAACTAGATCTGTCAAGGCTTCGATGAAGCAGATTAAGTCTACATTTTTGTATGCTAACTTTCAAGAGGGCCACTCATCCACCATCATCTCAAAGTTCCAGCTTCAAAAAACTCAAGTACTCTCGAACACCACAAAGTGTGTGGAACCGCTAGTGTATGAGAGTGTCAACTTGAGAAACTAGCTCGTACCGTTCGCTGCACGATTCAACAACACCCTTCCTACCACTACTCGTGGATTTTGCGAGGAAGGTTATGGCGCAGCAAGAAAGAAACATAAAAGTTGACTCCTTTGTAACATACCAATCATCGTTGTTGCAGCAAGTTGTAGCGCAACATCCTATATCCTTGTAACATCTCTCGACTATTGTCTGACCAAGTGTTGTGCTGTACACACAATCGTAAAATGACGGATCAATAGCTGAAATTGGGATGCTCCACAGATAAAAATCAGGTTAACTATTTTGAATCCATACTGTTAACTTTCTGATCAACTAGTGCCGATCTGAGCATCAACTGCGATTGCGGGGCGAAGACATTATTGACGCCAGTGTCATACTGGAATCTGTTGACTCCATTGTCATATTGAATAGTTTGGGAGAAATCACCGCCTGAACATGTGAAACGGTAGCCTATAGCAGTCTATAAATAATAAATAGTTGGATTATACAGCAATAAATTCGAAAAAAAAATAAAAAGGCTAAATTAAATGGATGTTGGACTGTAAAGCAATATATTTAGAGAAAAGAAATTAAATGGACAATGAATTGTGAAGAAAGACTTTCCAATTGTGGAAATTTTTATATGGCAACAAATGAATTGTAGGAGGAGCTATGGAAAAATTGTTGCGGCGTAAAGGAAGAAAAGGAAGCTGAGGCGAGGAGGTCTGGCTGAGTAGGTGGGGTTTTTTCAGTAGAAAAATGAAGAGATTAAGAGGGTATTTGCAACAAAATAAGAAGTCGAGAAGCAAATATGTATTTAGACTGGGATCACCTGCACTTTTTCTTTCAATTCTTGTTTTTGTTTATCTTCAAGACTCCAAAAGGAAATTGCTGAACTGAATTCCTTCTTAGTCCGAGCTGGCAGCACAGTTGAAGACAGAGTAAAAAGCAAAGAAACTATGTACATGTATTTGGAAAGAAGTTACAGTAACATCTGAAGGTAAAGAAGAATATTCGTATAAAAATGAAGAGAAAGTTTTTTTCAATGTTAGGTGACACAAAGACAGTTCTTAAACGTTCTCTGTTAGCTCGCTGTTAACACATTGCCGACAACGTGATGTACATGGTGCATTACGCCCTTTCGTTCTGGTGGGGTACGTGATGTATATGGTGCATCACACGAAACAGGCGCTTCATATCCATGAAACCTTTCCCTGTGGTCAGGTGGTACAAATGGTGAATTATAAGAAGATTACCTTCTGGCCACCAGCACTCGCCATGCTGAAATGTGCTCGGTCCGCAATGTGTTAATTTAGTCTGTTTCAACATGATGGTTGCGTATTTGTGCCTAATGTCCGCCCTTCTCGCCCGCTTCTCAGAATACCGCACACTTCCCCACGTTCTTTCTTCCTCTAATGTCTCCCCACCATCTTGTCAGATGAAGCGGACCAAATACTGAATTAAATGAGCTGGAATCAAAGAATGAATTTTCATCGTTCTGTTCATAAGTAGATAAAGGATAAAGAGGTCGGCAGCTGATGTACCAAGTCAGCGCTTGATCCTTACAGTTTCCTCTGGCACCAATTCACCGACTCTGGACAGATGAATGGCTCGTTTAACGAGGATTGCGATCATAAGCATCAGTTCTGTGCGCGGAGGCAGTACGACTCTTACCACTGCGCTACATGCGCCCGGATTTGTTTTAACACAGGTACACAATACAAAAAGTTCTTTCTCCCGAATCAGGTCAACAATGAAATCTCACTCAAGTAGAGAGGAATGTTTGCATGTTTATGGACTCTCTAGTGGCAAAAAGAAAGGTTCCCATTTTCCCCAGGAGCGTATGGCATCAAACAGCGTTATTTAGCTATCAGTCGCCTGCCCTCCCATCTGGGAAAGGTTGTATCTGGATTGGTCTTTGTTTTTGTGAAGGAAACACATTCTATACAAGACAGGACAACACTTCATCCGCTCAACACACTTTTTGGGAAAGGTCAATATTGAACAAGGAGAGAACTGGAGGATGAACGTGATTTGATTTGTGTGAACACTTCTCTGCATGTTTCTTTTTGCGTGCAGAGATGGAAAGAAGAACAGCTGATCGACAGAATCAGGTAGGATATATCCAGCAAAGGAGGGCAAGTGGCGTTTCGAGTCGTCAACTAATGAAATTTAATTAATCCGTCAAAGCACTTGTTACGCTGTTGAAAATAAATACTGAATGCGATCGAATCGCTTCTTATCCGTGGAATTCTGTATGCAGATTTTAAAACTACATTATTATGATTTTATTGGTAAACATAGATGCTTAGTCATGTATGCGAAGTTGTGGAGTGGTAAGGAAAGAAACAAGAATTCCCAGGAATACGAATTCCAGCAAGCTACATGGCTTGAGAAGGGATGTAATCAGTGAATTTCACCGACTATGCGCAGTTTCACCGTTTCAGAGAAAACAGGGAAAGAAACGGAGTTCGGGATCAAATGCGGGCATGGTTAAGTGGAAAAAAGTGGTCGAAACGCCTCAACGGAAACGTTAACACGTTAGTGATAGGAGGCATATCCAAGAAATTCACGTTGAACCCGAAACATGAGGAGTCTCTTAACGTGTCTGAGGCTTTGCAACTACGTCACAATTCATTTCTCGTGTTCTTTGCTGTTAACCTGACAGAACTTTTCCTACATTTTTCAGGCGAAGGGAAAGAAGTCGAAATGGTCCTTCTTGAAGCAGTTTTGATTAGCTTCCATCATTTTGTGCATATGTTGTGCAGCTGACGTGGTACAATCACTTTCTAGACAAGCTGCTGATCAAGATTTCGTAGTCGAGTTCCATGGCGAGTTCTTAGATGTGGGTGTTGAGAAACGAAAATGCAAACATATCGGACCAGACAGGAGTGGCTGCGAGACAAATGCACACAAGCAAATCCTTCAAACGCTCCGTCCACATTCTCGATCGCGAAAAGATGTGGGCGTTGAAGACAACGTAATTGGCTTGAATTGGAACGCGGTTGCTTGAATTTACTTTTAAAAGAGTGAGAGGCGAAGAAAAGACTTTCACGAACCCCTAGGCGAGATGAGATGAAGCCCAGAATTAAGGCAGAAGGACTGAAACAAATCTCAAAATTTCGAAATGGAGAGGAGCTGGGGCGGGGAACGGCTGAAAGCTGAGATGATTCCTGACAAAGTCTGTTGAGTCGGAAAATACCAGAAATGAGTAGGGAAAGTCTCGTACCAGGTGAATCCCAACGGCTCCATGGGCTCGAGCGGTCGGCGGCCATCGAACACAACGGACGGCGTGAGAGCGGTGGTCGCCAAGGGTGTAGTCCACGATGGCCGTGCGAGAAGAGGGCGGATTCTGTCGTCGCTCGACTGCGGAACCAGCGTCATCAATCGCGCGCAAATAGTGGTGTATTTCACCGGCTTAACCGCGCTATTTCGTTTTTGCTTTTCTTTGCTTTATGCAAATATTTGTAAGCGAACCGCGTGTGACGTGTCGGACTCGTCTGGTGCCGGCTTTATCCAGATTCTATTTATATGATCTGCTTCAGGAACCACATAGCGCTGATAATGTGTTGGCAGAAGCATTTGGGCATCTTTAAATAAGAGTTGAAATTTCTTAGAGCAATCAAGTGATAGGAAATGTGAACTATAGCATCACTGTGCTTCAATGCTATACAGCCTTGAATAAGCTGCTCTGAGCTGCTCATTAGGAAGTTCAGCTTATGCGCAAGTGACGCTGTGCAACTGTGTAACTTGTCTTACTACCAGTGGAAATTAATTCAAAATATGTAGAATAATTCTACTTGGTCTACTTGAGTAAGGGTCCTATTATAATAGCAATAGATAGCAAATTAGAGGCCCGAAATCAATCTGCACAAATAGGAGAAAGAAGAAACAACAAAGAAGATTTATATCGTGATGCTCATCCCTCTCAAAAAAATTCAAGGTGAAGGATGTTCAGAAGTCATTTCATTCACAACGGCAGAAAAAGTTTGCACTGTAGATGGAATCAAAAAAACCTGCACTTCCAATCATGTAGCTATCATCACGCTGCAGCCATTGCAACAACAGACAAGCCTCACTCCCAGTGATCCAGAAAATCAGCCAATGAGAACGTTAACTGTGAGGCCTGCAATGAAAAAATCGAGTTTTTCACGTGTGACCACCAAATTGTCTCTGAACGAGTCCATCGATGTCACAGAAGCTGTGACAGTGCCGAGTGCCTCGTGTCAGAGACACAGATGCTCTTCCAAAATTTTTGAGCGAAGCCAACAGAAGGTCAGAATATACGTTATGTTCTTCAAGTCATGACATGCATCATATGCAACAGATGTTTTTTTTTCTGTGAACTTAGCTGTCTGTTTCACAAATTGTGAGCGATTCCAACGACACCAGCGATTTACTCCGTTTCTACTGCCCCAGGTGGGAACCAGGGATGTGCGTAATTACGGTTTACGATTTACGAATTACGATTTGCGGCCAATTTTCACGATTTTTTTTACGATTTACGATTTACGAAAAATGACCCAAATTTCGTAACAAATTCGTAAATAACTAGATGAAACGAATCTTGTCATAGCGTTTTTGCTTGGGGATAAGCCTGCATAATTTCTCTCTGTTTGCATTTTGCAGCAAAGTCAAGAGTGAAATCCTTGTTTTGCTTGTAGTTTTTATCATTCGAAGAAGACGGCATATAGCAATTTCATTATTGCGTCCGTAGAGAAGATCTGTTGGAACAGTTCAGCTCAAAGGTCTGAATGAAGAGGTCAAGAATACCGCATTTTCAGCTCTGCTTTTCTGTTTCCGTAGGTGGGACAAGCTGTCCGCCCGGCCTATTTCCTTCGGCAAAACGTTTTGCCTTGTTTTTCTGACTTCAACTGCGGTGTGATGTCGTATGCAAAAAGGTTCTCTTCCTGGTCGAGCTCTCATGAACGAATTAGTAGTGTCCATAAACAATTTGATAAAGTACAGGAAATAGTTCTTTTCAGAGATGCAGCACGCATCTTACTTCATTGATAATCGCAGAGGTATTGAATACGCGTGCGCGCTAACCAGTGACTTGCTGGGACCACTAGATAGCGGTAAGCGCTTTAACCTTTCAAACTCCTTCAATACCAATTCACGTGTGAATAGCTTGGTTCGCACGAAAACACATAAAAACACATAAAACCATGAACCACGTTTACGTTTGCTTCAGAAACACCGACCAGGATGAAGAGAATTTTCTACTATTCAGCGATAAATAATACTTTAGAACTGGACAGCTCGCGTGAAATATCGAGAAAAAAGTTGTCCCTTCATCACAATGTTACCATTCTAGTGATAAGATGGCGAAGTTCAGTGATCAATTGTGCAGTAGATACATACCTCAGGTCATTTTGAGAATGACTTTGTTGTGAAACGAGTTGAAATCACCTGGATCTTGTAATGATTCTCGGACCCTCAGTTACGATTTACGATTTACGATTTACGGCGGTCTTGGAGAATTTACCATTTACGATTTACGAAAATTGAAGTTTTTGTTACGCACATCCCTGGTGGGAACATTAAAGGCAGTGCCTCACCTCAGCTACACCAGCCAAGAATTCGCTCAAATTCTCGGCCGGTGTACGAGGCATCTCTCGCTTTTCCAAGGGCAGGCCGAGACTGCGGCGCAATTTTCGGCAATGAGAACACCTATGCAATCAATGAGATCAAAGGAGGCACAGAGAAGTCATGCAGTTTCTTTGCCGTGGAACTCGTCCGCGCTAAGTTGGATTGGTCCCTCGAAAACGGGTTTTTTGAGAGTTTTGTTAGAAATCATACACGTTGTTGGACTCGGCGCATCGAGTAGGTCCAGGTTTTCTTGATATCCCAGAATCGAAAATGAGGTGAGACACTGCCTTTATGTCGAAGCCAAAGTTCCTCTGCAACGAGAAGATGAAACAACCACAACAATTGTTTGACTGCTTCTTGGTCGAACGAGCACCCGGAATAATACGCGGTCCTCGTAGATCGGAACAATAATTGCACAACTCCGCATTCTTTCATCTGCTTTCATCACAAATGGAAGACAGACATCAATAGTGAAACCAACTTATACAGCTAAGCTTAAGCGTATCTCTGTAGGAGAGCTTCAGTGTTCGAGTTTCGAAGCGACGAAAAAATTCGATAGTCACTTCTCGCGTACGCTATGCACTTGCACCAATGCACTCCTAAAAGATAGTTGCACATGTAACGTTGGAAGTATAGAGGACCGCATGGAAGGTGTAATTCGTTGTGGATGACTCAAACTGATAACCATAAAAGGTGAAAGAAACTTTATGAAAGTGCAGCGATGGCTCGCCTATTTTTGAGGTGGGCGGGTGGATCATAAATCCTAGGATGTCAATGATCATTGTCCTACCTGATCCAATTTCTAAAGCAATCGTCACAAGAAACGAGTTGTTAGAATATTTTTAGGCTTAGTATCTGCATACTTGCCGGTGTGGGCTTAGTATCTGTAGACTTACCCCTTTTTCTGCTTGCCATTCATCTCTGATGCAATGAGTAATGCAGTAAGGGTCAGCCTACGTAAAGTCGATCTGGAAGATCACGTAAGAGTTGTAGAGATACCACCGGCAAATCTAAAAACTCCACTCGTTCGCAATCGTCTTTATGATCGGCTCTGTATAACGTGCAACTGCGTTAAATGCCCATTCGGCAAGGATGGAGACTGTATGGTCTCAGGCGTAGTCTATCTCATCACCTGCCAGGCATGTGGAGATCAGTACATTGATGAAACCGGGCGCTCACTGGGCATTCGCGTCGAGGAACACCTGGACGGCATGACTAGATCAAGAATAGCAATACCTCTGGGAGCTCATCGCAGACATAGTCATGGAAACAGTTCATTCGAGGTGGCTGTCGCTATCTTATCGTGGGAACCCGAAATTGTACATTAGATGCGTTTTGAATAACCATTAGAAATCCTGAAATGAATGGGAACGAAGAGTGCATTGCCGTGACAAACGAACTGGCTCTGTACCAAGAACTTTGCGAGTTTTGATCTACGGCTTCAGATGCGGGGGCAAGCTACTTACTAGTAGCGGCACACCTATTCAACGCGGCGGTACCATTACATCGCGGCTAAACGGCTATCTAGGTAAGCATTGACGGGTTTTACTCCACTGATCTTGTTTTTCGCTTTTACTCTCATGTTGGATTATACATAAGTTGTGGACCGATTGGGCGTTTGGAGGATATATTACATCTGGTTTTGACTTTCCAGGCTCTGACGAAGGCGACGACGCCGAAATGTTAGCCGGAATGAAGACTGTGGAAATCTTGGTTTACTGCTCAAGTTACTGGAGAGAACTATATTCACTATGCTGAGACACCTCAATTCAAACAAATTTTCTAGACCAGAAGCGTTTTTGCTGCATGTCCAAAGAGATAATCCAAAGAGATTTTGCGAAGGTCTGACCGATACAACGTTCCAAGAAGAGATTCATTGTCTCAATCAAAGCTTTTTTTTCTGTCGTAGAACCATGAAGATTTGCACATCCCTCCTCTTTCTCTAGTAGATGTGCACTTCTTCAGATCACCAAAGCTGGTCCTTCACTCACCGAATCTTGAGGCCTTGGGACTGAGGCACAAACCTCAATAGGCAAGAATTTTAGCAAAATGCTGCACTAGAGCTGATCTAGCCTGCTGATCAGCTCCAGCAGCACTTTGATTGTTTCAGCAAGTTACCTTTTTCTAAAATGGTAGGGTTGGAGAAATGTATCCAGATTTGTCTCAGCGATACAAACTAGGCAACGCTTCATTTTATCAAGCAGTAACCACTCTTCACAAAAAGTGGTCTGCCGTCAGAAAAAATTCTGTTCAGTTCCGGTGTTCATTAGGGTTGCATGAGATACGTTCCCCAACCACGGCTAGACCTTGTCGCGCACCGCAAGTCCTCTCGCTCTCTGCGTCTATGATTACTAACGGGTCCCTGTACCGCCTCCACCCACCACCCTCACCCCTGCCTATGCTCTGGCCCATTCTCAGAAACTCCTGAGCACCGGTGCCGATCCAAACGGGCACATGTGCCTTTATCGGTGCCTGTCGCGATTCGATGGTTAGTGGGCCTGATGGGTTAGCCACCCAATGCTACGCGTACCGAATACGCGATGTGTAAAGGAAACCACTCACATATGAAATTAATTCCGAAGAAATCACCTATTAGATTGAGTTAACACAAGACGAAGATGGGTTTATTAAATCTACTCCAGCATTAGGTACCGCTAGCTCAACGAGTGTTCAATAGGTGAGAAAATAGAAAAGGTGGTAAACAGCGACAAAACTACTGTGTATTCAAGTCAGGATTGCCCTATGTATTACATCCTTTCCAAACACGGCTTGCATATAATACGAAAGCGGCCACAGATAGCAGCGGATATGTAGTGAATACGATGGGTAAGAAAATGTGACGAAAACAGTGAGAGTTATAGTGTAATAAAAATGATGGGAGAGTAGTAAAAATAAGAGAGAAGTAAGAGAGCGACTGAGATTTAAAAGGTACCGCACCAGGCGGCTGACGATCACAGGACAAAACTGAGCCGCCCAGAGGCCTAGTCTATCGATAGCCGATAAGGCGGATGTGGTCAAACGAAGATCACAGCCGCCTTCGGCACGATCATGACTACGGTGCACCGGGCCTTCCTTAGAAAGGAATGATCGCTTCGCGACAGTGCCAGTAGTGGAACTACTCGTGGCGACAGTAAAAATCCTGGAACGGCGCCACTTCGCATTGCGACGAGAGCGCAAAATAATCCATGTGTGGACTTTTCGTGCGCTGTGCGGACATTGATGTGTCGCCATTCCTGTCGCCAATGGATAGTGGTGCTGGCGCGGGATCTTTACCGTCGCCGCGGTCAATTTCGTCACTGGCACCGGTGCAAATCTGGGTGAGCAGCGGTGCCTCAAAATTTCTGAGTTGCGGCCGCCGCAGTGCAGGTGGGGAACGTGTATCATGTAATCGTTCATTAGGGAGATTAAAGTAAACATTTCCGCTCTCTACGCGCTGATCCGCAACGTTTTTGTTCAAACTGCTTTTCGCCATATTTACATGTCAAAAAGGCAGAACGATCAGTGGTTCAGTTGAGCCCAACCTAACTGCTAACATTGTCACTGATCGTATCATAATCATCGACCCATTTTCTGGGCTATGCTCTCACCTTTGAGACGTTTGATGGCTATTACCTGGTCAAAGTTGGAACTCGCATCTTTTTGAGAGAGCTTTTCTAATCCACAGGTTGTGTGTGCTTGCAACACGAGCCCCTGGCCCAAGGTAAAGCTAACACTGAGCCCGACTTACCTCCTATTAGGGCAGAACGGCCTTAAATGTGGGAGCAGAAAACTGTGTTTCACATCATCGCAGAGTGGCCGCTCTAAAAAAAATTCAAAATTGACGAAGATTTTTCGGAATTCAAATGGAGCAGTTTCTGCTCTTCATAATAGTCCAAGAATAGTCTATCACTCTTCTTAGATGATAGGGTCATAAACTCCCACAAGTCCATAACTGGGTTGTGGCCATTATTTTTTTGGCAACGTAATATTAGGTCGTGAAGTATGAAATGTCCGATTTTGGATGAGAAGATTTAGAGTTTTGTTTCTAAAGCAAGCTGCAGTATAAGATATCCGAATATGCTCCTATACTATCACCACAGCCTTGCCATCTTAACTGCAGCTTGATTGCGCCAACAGCTTAGAAACTTGGAAAGCTAGTAGCAATCAAGCGGCAAGGAGCTTTTCCAACATCATCTTGAAAACTGAACATTTTCGCCAGCAAAAAGTGAGCTAATCCCTGAAGGGAGTTGTGGTCAAATAGAGCAAAGTTTGTCCAGTGCAGTGAGTGGCAGGTGAGTCCTCATCCCTGCTCCTTTGGCTTAAGCAGCATGGATTTGTGAAAAATGGTCAAAAATTGACAGCCATTTTTGAGGGTCAAACTGTGAAAAATTTGTTTACCGAACCACTTTTAATGGTCATATTGCCTTGAGTACCTAAATATTATTGGATAATAAAAAATCACACCTTGCTGCTTACGCTGACCTAGTTTGACTCCTATCCGCTTCGGCTTCGGCTTTCAGCTTATCGATATTTAGGTTCATCATAAGGCTCACTTTGGAGCCTCATGTCACCTGAGCAGAAATTCCCAAGCAAACACTGTTCAGTGCATTTACTAGTCAAATGTCCCTTAACAGTTCCCTGATGTTCCCAGCTTTCTCAGCTCTAATTGCTGGAAAATGGAACCTATGTTCCGAAATGACACGATTTTTCGTGTTTGAGTAGTTCTACAAAAAATGCTTTCAAACAAGAATTCGAAAACTGATCGAAAATCCAGGAAGTGATTTTAAAAGGGAGAGGATGTATCTTCATAATGAAAATAAAGATGAGGAGAGATCTAGTAAATCTTCGAAGATAGAGACTGTCAAACTGACTGCTCATGAAATCGAACATTTCATACTTGACGACCTAATAGAATCATAGCGAGTGCTGTCTTTTACGTTACGTCGATTATCATGGTTGTTGGAGACTTGATTCTGCGAGTTAAAGTCCTTACGCGCAATCGGCGAAAAATTTTCGAGCGGGCCTACTTGTGGCAGCGGTCCTCCGTTGTTCATCAGATTTTTGGGCCAGGTGGGTGTTTTTCCTTCATTTTTTTCTTGATTGAAGTTTATCTGAAAATGTGAGGCCTGTGGCTGACCGATGTCGGCCGGACGGCCCCGTACGTCTCATAAAAACAATAAAAACAAGCATTTGAGGCATGCATGGGGAAAACGTGCAAAATATGAGGCATGCGGGCCGTCCAGTCGATATCGGTCAGCCACAGGCCTCACAGCTTCAGATAAACTTCAGTTGAAGAGAAAATGAAAGAAAAACACTCACCTGGGCTAAGAATCTGACGATCGACTGCGGACCGCTGCCACAAGAGGGCCGCGCCGCGCACGCGCCGCATGCTGGGCGCGCTCGAAAATTTTCTGCCGATTGCGTATTAGGGCTTTGTATTGGTTTCCATTCCCTACAACCGCCACCACTTGATTTGGCATGATCCGCACCGTTCGTCGTGCATGCGCCTTGGCGCAATTCCATGGCACCGACGTTGTATAGCGGCAGTCTTGTAAGGCACAATTTTCGCCTCCGTCACTAGCTTTTTGATGGTGCTTTCAAACCAGAACGAAGTCTATCTGGGTCCTGGTGTTAAGACAGTCGAGGGAGCCGAGGTGGAACGGGCTCTTCAGGGACTTCATATTGTAGGAGTCCAGATAGTTCAGCAGATGATCAATATGCTCAAAGCAAGACCATTTTAGTCGGAGATGAAAGCTGCTGGTTACAGGAAACGGCCCAACGACGTCTCGCATATAAGGCCAGCGGGACGAGCCATAGTCACACAGAGAGAGGAAAGAGCGAGGTACAACCTCGGACCCAACCACCTCCACTCTTTGGACGATCAACGCCGATACCTCTTCCAGTGTATTCCTGTCTGCCTTTAAAGGCAGCACCCATGATAATCTTCATGTGTGTGATTTTGAATGTTTCGTTGCTTTATGAATGGTCCCGACAGGTCTGCGACGTCTGTGCTGTCAGGAACGTCACCGTTACCGTGATCAACAAGTTCAACTTGGTATCCGGGTATCCCATCCCAGCCGTGTGTACGAGTTGTTATGGGCCTCCAGATCAGCTTTGGAGCGCGGCAACCGCCGCTATCAGCTGTTTCCGCCCCGCCGGCTGGTACATTTCATCTCTAAATTGGTGAGTTTTTGCATTTTGTTTTTCTAATGTTTCATTTCATATCTGAATAATGCTTTTTGAAAATCTACTAATGTTTCTCAGTGTTGTGTTATTAGTTTTCTGAAATAACTAATAGTTTGTGGACACTTTTTGTGCACGTTTGCTGTTTTTGGATCTTTTTTTGCGATTTTTAGATTGGCTTCGGTTTCCTGGTTCCCCGCATGGTTTCTTCTCTTCTTCAAATGGGTGAGTTCTGTCTATTCTTTATCTTTTGTTGCTTTCCATGCCTGCTGATTTGTTTTATCTTGTTTATTCACCTTTTTGATGTAGTGTTCTCGGGTTGGTATGTGTTTATTGACAGCTTTGTCTGCATTTGGTGTTATTGATCTTTTTCATTCAATTTTTAGCACTTCCATTTGCCAGACAGCTTCCCCCGTCTTTTCTTCTTTCCTCAAGAAGGGTGAGATCTTGGTTTTTTCTTTTCCAATGTTGTTTTCCAATTCTTTTCCAATTCGCTACGGCGCTTTGTTTGTTCTTCCTTTTTCGTTAGTCGTATTCTAAGTTTTTTGATCCCCTCCCTACCCTACTGATGAGCCTCGGGGGAAGGGGTTTTCTCAATGCTTATTGTGTCTGGGGTTCAGAGGCGAAACACACTCTTTTCTAGGTGTGTTTTTCACAGTGTTTTGGTTTTCTTTCATTCGTATTCCGTTTTGTTTGTCCTTTTGTTTGGTACAAATAAGATCGTTTGTTGAATAAATCCTTTGTTCAAGGCTAGTTCAGTGCAGTGCTATGCAGGAGCGATCAACATAATTCCATGAGAATCATTTATGACATCAAAATGGCCTGAAAAATGTCTTTAGTTCAGCTTTGTGAACTATGGTGAAGCAATACACTTGCAATTTGTGTGGTAGGTTGTCACCGGAGGACAAGACGCGTTGGATTCCCAAGACAAGACACCAGAGGGCTGCTCTGATTGCAGCTCTTCTGGCGAGTTTCAATGCTAGTCCAGAGTTGTTGAAGGGGTTGTATAACCTCGCTGCTTGCAAACGACTGAGGATCTGTCTTGAAGCTGTAAGTGGTTGAAACGGTGGACTATATCATTATCTTCAGTTTTCTCCAGGCACAACTCATAGGGGGCACAAATGATGCTGTGTGGGTACCATTTCAACCACCCCGACGGCGCACTTGGGAAGGCCGCAGCGGTGGTAGCACCTGAGGATATTCCAACTTCTCCCCCTGATCAAATGAACGGTTTTGTGGAAGGTTTCGATGTAAGACATATATAGATAAGAAAGAAGCAAAGTTGTAGCCCTATATACCATCTATAGGAGCAGCTAAGGCTCAACGTGAAACAAGTGGCGGAATTCATGAGAGATTCCATCAATAAATATTATACGGCTTCCGGATGGCAGTTAGACGCAATGAGTCTGTACCTCAGCGCTATGAGCAGGAACCCGTTGCAGAGGTACCGCTTACTTTTTGAGCACCTCACCGCAGTAGCTGAAGACAATTTAGATGGAATAGAAAGAACAACGTGATCCCAGCGTGGAGATTGAACAAAAGCCTACAGTTCTAGCATTTGAGGAGGAAATGGAGGAAGAGCAGGAACAGCCACCTTCTGTAGCATCACCTGTGAGACTCTAAATGGTTACACCGAGCAAACAACTCCTCCTTCATCAAACAAGAACTTCCAGGTGTTTTCGCCTTTCTCACCGAGAGACACAACTGGCTCCACCGTCGACATGCTTGATTATGGCGTGGACCTTCAGGAAACGGATTCCTCTCTTTTGAACAGTTTTTTTCTTGTGCAGGGCATCATGCTCATGCAGCTATTCGTGCTCTGCCAACACTGCGGTGCAAAACTGTCCCCTAAAAGAGTTCAGCTCAGGGCAATAGGAACAGCACCAGTTGTACGTTACTATTGCACGCATTGCTCTATAGGGAAAAAAGGTGTCAAAAAGTGGGAGGGCCAACAGCGTGCTGTTGGTCATACCCATGAGAGATCCTTCCCGGGGAATTTTCTGGCTGCCATTTCAGCTGTGACGACAGGAAAACGCTTTATAGTAAGATTTATAATGAATGTTTGTGTAAGATATAGACAAGACGTCAGGAGTTGCAACGGTGGGCAAAACAGCTTCATCTCAAGTTTGTGTCCGACTCGTTCTTCTGGAAGTGGTTTCTGTTGTGCAAGCCAGCAATAGAGAAGGTCTACCACCAGCATCAGCAAAAAGTGTTAGACGTAGTCCGACGCAAGTATGGGGTAGGAGCCGGTACAAAGAGACACTTCAATGGGACACCTAAGTTTCGCACTGGGGGCCTTCACATTGCGGCTGATGGCGCATTCGACAGCAGAGGATACAGTGCGCTGATTGATAAGGTGGTGATAGTCGATTTAGAAACGAGCCTAATCCTCCACACGAAAGTACTCCATCGATCGGAAACTAGTAGGCCAACATATGTTGCAAGTTCTATGTAAATGGTCAACTCTCACTACTTCTAGACGGCAGCAGTTCTCAGATGGAAGCAGAAGGGTTGCGGCGCTTGCTGCGATGGCTGATAAGGGAAGGGTGGAGCATATCCTCCATAACAACCGACCGGAACAGGTCTTTTGCAGCACTTCTGGATGAGATGAAGGACGAGATGGGCAGTGTTCAGCACTTCTGGAATGGGTGGCATCTGATGAAATGGTTTGCTACGTTTTCAGGAGGCCAAGCATAAGGGGTGCATTCCTCTTTCCGTTTGGTATGAAAGGCTGAAAACGCATCTATGGACAGCTATAGAAGTTGGTGAGGGAGAGAGGATCAGATACAGTTTCAACACGCGTCTGAAGCATGTTTAGGATGTCCATGCTTGGCCAAAGATAATCACTGCTTCCAAGAATTGTACCAACTACTTCACTGCGCCATCTTCAGAACGAACTAACAGGGAAGTCCACCAAATGCGGCCACCCACCCCTAGAAGGTCCCAGATCGGAGACCATAATGGAGGGAACTCCAGCGTTTGACCGGTTGAGCCAGCTTGTTCTGAATAAGAACTCGCAGAAAGACTTGGCAAAAGCCAGTCCACGCGGAGGAACCTCCATTTGCGAGTCGAAGAACGCGCTGGACAGGCTCTACTGTCGAAAGGAAATCTTTGAGAGTGTTACACTTCATCCTTTTGTCAGGAAATCGTCAATGAACCTATTAATTCAGCCCTCTATTCACCTACAAGCTCTACACCATGCTATCGACGATACATTTCAACACCTTTAGACTTTCTGAGATGGCTGGTGAGAGGAGGTTACAGAATCATCGACGTCCAGCGCAAGTACTTTAGAAGGACTACTCGCATGGTCTTCAAAACACCTGTCGAGCATCTATGGCGGGATCAGATAGCACAGGCTGTTCTCGATGCACGTCGTCAACACCACGAGCTCCCGCCAGAGGATGTGGACCTCTAGAGGATGATCGATGCTGAGGCTGCCTTTGAAGAAGCAGAGCCCTAGAACATTTTCGAGGATATTGACCCGGATGATGAAGAGTATGAAGAAGAGCTTTGACATTTACTAATAGTTACTAATAAACTTTTTATCCACACTCATGTTTAATGCACGCAACATTCTCAACGAAAGTCTTCATTATACCAAATCTCTTCATCTCTTTCTACAACATCACTACTAGAACTAGACTCCTAAACAGGAAAAATGAAGCTGAATGCTAAATATTCTGAAGCAAGACACAATATGGTAGGAAATTGCACCCTAAAACCGACGTATCCACTCTGCGATGGATAAGCCTGCATGATCGCTTTTCGTACGCATGCTGGGATTTCCAGTCGTTTCCCCAATCCAACATGTCCGTGGGCCCAGAGAACGAAACATCTGTACGCGTAGTACCGATATCTTCTGAATAATGCTGATCTTTCGTATGGAGGAAAAAGCAAAAAAAATTATAGCGCGTGCCGTGGCTCGTCCATACTGGTCGAATGAGTATTTTTAGGTCCACATTCTTGCCTCTTATTCTCGATCCACAGAGAAATGCCCTATAAAAAGAGTTGAAACGGTTTCCTTGATTCTGTAAAAATGTACTTTCTCTTCTTTACCTCTTTATCTAAGACAAACTTCTGGAAAGAAGGGTGCTCGACAGTGCACCTGCCTGAGACACTTTTCAGCTTCTCTGACACCCTTGAACACCTCAGCATGAACTGAGGTGCTCACATCCAGCAACTCTTGGCAGCACACGTTTTCTCTTGCCATAGGGAAGGCTACACATGTGCCACATGCGCAGCAGCGCGTGTTAGCTGAACGAGAAGGTTCAAACCTTCTGTTCAGCAAACGGCAGAACCTAAATAATTCGGTTTTAGGAGACGCATTTCTAGAATGAAATGGCTGCATTTACAGGGAATCGATGGCCGTATCCTGAAGAGGACAGTAATTTCGCCTTCTGTAGGTCTCCAAAACATAAGATGACTCGGGATTCCCTATGGCCACCGGGCACACTTCACCTTCCCCATCCGAACTGATCGAACCCTGAGACGAAACAAAAATCAATAAATCGATATTTTCGTGCACATGCGCATCAAATTCGTGCTCAGCAAATGGCAGAACCCCAACAGGCGTGTTTTCGATTTCCCTCGCGCAGAACATTACAAAAATCGATAAAATCGATAAATCGATATTTTCGTGCACGTGCGCATCAAATTCATATCCGCACTCAGCACATGGCAAAATCCCAACAAGAACGTTTTCGATTTCTCTCCTTCAAAACTTCGAAAAAATCGATAGAATCGATTCGCCAATCGGTAATTTTTCACAACAGCTAGCCTTTAACCACTATCCATCAACAAATGATAAGTGTGCGAATTTTGCTAAGAATTTGTTGATTCGATGAGATTCTAATTTGATACATGCAAAATTCCAATTTGATATATGCAATACAGATACATTTTCATATGCACATGCTCATACATATAAAAGGAACACTTGCTTATTTCTCCTCCATCCTATTTCGCTTTGAGGTCCCAGGCACTGATGATGTCGAGCTCCTCTTTCCAGCGGGACATCGTGAAGGCATGGCAGCAAGTTTTCTTCTACAAATACAACGATGAGGGTAGGAAGTAGTAAATTATGTTTTCCAGCAACGACATGTAAATATTTGCGGATATAGATTTCACTGGACCATAAGTGACAATTCTCAAAAAAGTGGAAGAAAAGCAGTGTAAAAAACAAAGAAATACGAAAAAAAAAAACAGTACTGAACATGCCCTATATGGCAGGCATGAATCAGCTGATAGAGCGCCGCGGCATTGATCAAATCCCCTGCGGCAACGCAGCGAGCGGATCACTCGTCCAATTTCCGTTGTCCGCTCGGATTAGGCAACTTCAAAACCTGGGATTTTTGCGACGCTCGTAATTTTTAACGCTATATCTGAAAATGGACTCAGTTAGCGAAGAGAAAGTAAAAATTCTCGAGACGAAAATTATCGTGGGTGCCGCCTTTAATAAACCTAACCTGCGTTCTTGTGTAGCCACCGTCCAATGCGTGAATACCGCGTATACAACTATATTCACCAGTTCTGCATCGTGTGTGAGCGAGGGCGATCGGTACTCCCCAGCTGCTGCTTCCACCACACCCTACTACAACCGGTGCGCAATGTATACGCATTTGGCAAAAGTGGACCGTATGCCAAAGCAATCGACTGATACTCTTCACATCGTCACTATCAACGTCACGAGAATATCAAGAGCGGGAAGGATGGAACTGCTGTGGAAAAGGTCTCGTTGGCTAGTGGACGAAGCTGTTCGATGGAGATGTAAAGAAATCAGCCGAACTCTTCGCACGCAAGGCTAGATACTCATTATGCCAGTGTGATAAAAGAGTAACAACAAACTGTATTTATGATGGCGATGTTCTGAAAATCAGCATATCCGACATATTTGAAAATGCGCCCACCTCGCTCCGTATGTTGTACTCTGGAGTCCTCTGCCTGACAACTTTACGGGTCTTGTTGCTTGGTTGGCAAGCGGGCTTGTCTGCTGGCCACACATAGAAGAGCCATAACTAAAAATTGGATATCATGGTCCCCCACAATGACCTTCCATAAAAGTTCCATCATGGTCCCCACAGTGATGTTTCATAAAATCTAGTGGAAATCAACCTTCAAAATTTGCGTGGGCGAGCCACCGCGGCTTTGCGCGAATAAGAAACCTCGTGATGCAGCCCCATCTGCCTCGAGAAGTAAGACACACGGCCAGCGATGAGTTTCTTCTCACCACGGTTCGTATCTGCCACAGATTCTGCCTCGTTTGCATTTTAGCATGGAGAAAACCCTTTTCGGTTAAGAACTATGTATTTTTTGACGTCATGGGATGAAGTTAAGGACACATTCACTGGTGTAAGTTCAAGCATTTAAGCACCAAGCCTTTTCGCACTCCTGGCCAGGCTACAGGTGACACCCATAGTGTGGTCAGACACCAACCATAACCTGGCCAGGCAATAGCGGGACTTGAGATCTGTTCAGACAACACCCGTAAATTGAGCCGGATCGCTGTTGACCCACAACTTGTTCAGGCAACATCGGAAACTGTCAATTCACCCGTAAACTGATCAGGCACATGTCAGATCTCCCGCTTCCTGCTCACGCATATCTCTTCTCTCGGGTGCTTGTTCGGCGGCAGACTTCGGAGTATCCAAAGCCTCCACGGCATCTGTATCCATCCTTTGACGTCCCTATGTAGCCTTTGAGTCCCCTGTGACGTCTTTGTCTTCCGGAGGCAATCCCGCGGTCTCCTCGTCAAGCAACATCTGGAAGTCACCCTTTTCCTCGTCACAACAGCCTGTTTGGAGTCGTTACGCCGAGAAGAGGTTAAGTTGTTGGTCCATTGGTCCGTATACTCAGTCTACTGTTTCTTACATTCAATGGTAAAAACAACACTCACGGAGATTTCCACTTATGTGGTGAATCTTTCCCGTGTATTTGGTCGCCAGAAGATCACAACTGGGAGAAGAATCGGTCTCTTGCACAAGCGTGCATGGCATTCAGTGTCGGGACACAGGAACGTGGAGAGGCCCAGATTCAGACGAAAAACAGCACCCTATTTTCCTACATTTTTTCTGCGTGTTCAGCTTGTCTCACCATAGTATATAGATCCTATGTCCTGCGAATTCCCTGAAGACTGGCAACATGTTAGACATAAAGATTTCCGTGAGTGCTGCCTTCGAAATAATGCAGCTACGCGACAAACAATATCTGAATCAGGAAGATTTCTTTTTACCTCAAAGAAAATTCTTAGTTGTGTCAGGAGTATGACAGACTAACTACAGTGAGCGAAGATGATGGAACCCCTCTGCGGCATTGAGAAGCACGCCGCAGAACCGCGCCGCGCGTCATCAATGTCGTCTACTACTGTTATGCTATTTCTAGCAGCTTTTCCACCCGACACGGGAAGAGATCATCACATCGCAAAGAAAAGGTTTACGCGGCGTCGTTATCGAGGTCGCAGAAGGGCCACAGCCATCGACGCTCACTGTATGTAAGCTTCAAACAACTGTTCCTCCTTATTTATCACGGATGAGCGGATTATCCGTGTTGTGTATGTAGGTATTGATCGATACCCACTTTGCTTCTGCTCTTGTAGAGGTAACTACAGAAGCTTTATTCACAGAATAATGCCACAATAGGTGGCAGTACAGGCGGTGGGCAAGCGATGGTTCATAGGTTGATCGGTGCGGCTACGTCGGCGAGCGGGGCAGGCGGCGTCGGCGGTAGACGACGACGGTGGCGAGGCGGCGGAGCGGACGACGAAGATCTGTCCAGTGGTCGAGGGAGCTTCTTATATACCCTTAGGAACGCGCGCATAGATCAAAACGTTACGCGCCGCACCGATCAACCTATGAACAATTTGAACCTACTGTGACCTCCATCACAACAATCCGCATCAGGTTATTCGTTCAACTCTTATCCATAGGTTGCGGCTTATCTGTTATATCATATAGTTACAGCGAACTCCAAACGGAAGCGGGCAAGCAGCGGGACCGCGGCGCGGTTCTCTTAGGCAGAGACACAGGCGCTCTGCATGCTGGCTCTGGTCGTCTACTCCTCCAGCAGGCAGAAGCAGGCAATCAGAGTCACCATGCAGAACGCCTGTGTCTCCGCCGAAGAGAGCCGCGCCGCGGTCCCAACTCTTGCCCGCGCCCGTATGGAGTTCCTTGTATGCGGGCTTTTAGCACCGAGATAGTGGTCCGGACAAGGCAGAAATCGGTTGCTGTCAATCCGCGTATTTTCCATATTTTCTACGAGCGACAGTCGTTGTTTACATCTGTGCTACGTATTCTAGCTTCCTTTCTGTCTAGTTTCATGAGTGGTTCAGATTCCTGGTGGAAGATAGGAGAAGGTGATCTAGACTGTTCGTTCCTAAACAGAAAAGTTTTCTTTCAGTTTTCCTGTATAAGTTGTCTTGCTGGGTGGTGTCCTGTATTATGAACCCTTTGTAGTCATCCGTTGTCCGGTTTCCAATACACGATCATTTTGGCCACTCAATTGTCTGGTCCGTTATCCTGGTCGTGGAATTCTCGTATCCGCTCATCTCCGTTTACATGTCATCATCCTTGGATTTCAATAGTTGAATAGCTTGCTATCTTGGTTGTTTTTTGGGCTTTTGACTACATAGCTTATATAGAAAATGCTGAGTTTCTGCCATTCTGGACGCACAGTAATTTTACAGCGATAAACGAACTGGGACGAGGACGTCGGCATTGTGGCGTTTTTGGAGTGTGTCTAGCCGTAAACTTGAACATTTGAAGCAATATCCTCTGTTATCTTTTGTATCTCTGATATCTTAGTCATGGATGGCGATGACGTGGCGTAGTTAGTTCTAGAATGCCTTCTGGAGGTGGTAGCAGGGTACAATAGGGAATTATGTTAATGAAGCACACGTCTTCTATCTGGACCTGGTTCAGAATAGGATATATAGAAGACGCGTTTCTCGAAGAAATCGTTCAGTTCTAATAAGGGATTCTGTGTGAATCTAAAAGGAGTGGAAGAATTTTTGAAAGTGTGGAAATATTGCCCTAGTGCTAATCGCCGCGGCTCCGCTCAAGTCTGAGTATCCCCAACGTCGCTGAGCGATGAAGGCTTGACGCGCTAGCTGGGCGTCGTCGCTGGGTGCTGCCGCAGCAAAAAAAGTATGTAGGCTTTTGTCGCCGGACTTTTACCGCGGGGACCCGCCGCAACGTCGCTGGCGCATGCTTAACCACGGGCTGCAAAATTCTGCAAGCCCCCTAGACTTTGCCGCCGCCGCTGCGGCGTCACCGCTGCAAAATTGGGTGAGCGGCAAAAGTTGTCGCTGGGCGACATGTCGCACTTGCATACTGCTGCGATTGATGTGCAGGCGGGATGTGTGTTCTCACCCACTCGTTCTTTTCCATTTCTTCATACTTCCCTCCTTCTTTCACTCCAGTGTTTTCCAAAGCCAAACATCTACTGACGGTAGCGGCAACCGTCGTCCCCTCAACCATTCCTTGCCACCGAGCCGTTCACACCATCTTACAGCGTCTCAACCTAATTGGCAGATTTTGCAGCTTCATATCGTTGCGACCATCACTAGGCGAAGATCGCGATACGAGCATTTCCGATGTTAGAGTGTCGAGTGTCGAGTGGGTCCCATCGCGCTAATCCGTATGTTGTTCCGTAATTACGCGTCGGGTAACTCACTGGTTCTGCAGTACCAGGAGTGGCTGCAATTTTAGTAGTCGTCTTTGTGCCAGCGTTCCAGAGTGCACTATTTGTAGCGTGGAGCTTAAGAGCAGTCGTGTGGTGATTTTCTGGAGCAGTCGTTTGGTAGTTCGTCTATCAACTATTCCGAAGACACGCGTATAAACGGCATGCGCTTCTGCAGATAAGTTGTGCAATGATGAGGTTCCACAGAACTTTCAGATTTCTACACTTCGCGTCATTGAAGTAGTATTTTTGATGGATTAATATAGGTGCAACCGCGTAAATGGCGTAAAAGGAATGAAGGGGACCTTGCATTGGTCGATCTGACTTAATCGTAGACGTGCCGCATACGTTCTGGCTTACTGCAATAGTCATTTTAGATGAATTACTCTTAGTGCAATTTTTTCGTCAAACTTAATCTTTTTTTGTGTGCAACCATTCACTTATATACTGAGTTGTTTTCAAAGGGAAGGTTATGGCATAAACAGAGTCACGGTGTTATGAAATTCCTCAAGAAAAGGTTATCATTCACAGCTCACTAGGATGTCAAGACGTGCACGACTTACCAAGCAGTTGAAAAGTCTCAACTCTCCCCCCCCCCCCACTGACTCGCTTTTCCCTGCGTCAATTCCCGTCCTACAGTTCTTGCCGAAAAGGTAGGCGGATTGCCTGTGCGGCTTCATAGCGTCGCGGACGTAGAATCGCGGCGGGACCTACTCCACCCTCTCACTTGGAGCGAAGCCGCCTATCTTTTCGACAGGGACTGTAGTTGTGCACAATTAGTTTCTTCTTCTTCTTCCTATCCCTACTCTTCTCACTCTCGGAATCTCATGCATGTGTATACAACATGACCGTCTCGGGACGCATCACTGTTGTTTTTTTTTGCAGGTAAATAAAGGAATTTCAATCAAAGGCTCGTTATGGGTGCGCGATCATCGAAGTAAGTTGTAGTTGTCGGATCTAAACGTTTGCACTTTTCCCCTTTTTGCTGTAGTGTAGTGGCACTTCAGATTTTTCTACCGCCCTCCCATAAACATCTCTGCGAAGGTATGTCTTATCCTGATTTGTTCACACTGTTAGACTTGTTTTACCGAGAAATGTTTGAACATTTTCACCAAGCTCAACCTGGGATATAACAGTATTTGCCACCCAAAGATCGGACGTAGACGTGCCAGTTTCCCTATTGCTCGTCACAGGTACAGTGAACGTTAATGGCGGTGCGTTTTTTAGGAAGCTCGCGACAAGACCTCGCAGCTCGGGCTGAAATCGTCGCCATAATGGCAATGCAGGGTTTCATTGGTAGTTTTTCATTGTATTCGATGTTAACTATCTCGATAGGGTTCTCTAACCATCAAGAAAACCCTGTAGCTTGCTGTCGCGACGAGGACTCCAGCGCGATCCGCAACTCGCTCCGCGTGCTTCCCTAGTCCGCAAAAAACACCGCCACTGACGCTCACTGTATGTGAAGAGCAAAGGCAAAAGTCTAATTATACTTCATTCGCTGTTCCTTGTCGTCTACATTTCACATCCGAGCAGCCAAAATCAGCTCCGATCGCAGGTTGAGTGACAAACGTCATTCACATTTCCGGTATCTCACAGCTCTCTGAGTCCTTGCGTAGAAGGGACATTTGGAGCGTGAATCGCTAATGTAGCATTCATTTTACGCTGCCATGTTGTTTCTGTAGGATTAGGCAAAGACTGCTATAAAAGTTTCGAAAAAATAAAACTAGCCAATTACGACAGTAAAGCAGCGGTGACGTCTTTAAGTGACCCTTTTAAGCAATGTTTCGGTAGATTCGGTGAGATACCACATCTACCTTATACTTGTTGTTACCAGACAGGAATGGTGTCACTGTACGAGCCAATCATCATGACATGCATGTCAGATAACCTTCCAGGGAAAAGCCCTTACAATTTTTTTTTTTTGAAATCATGTGGCACAGCAGATGAAATGGGGCTTTGCTAATTCACATACTATGCATGCGATTAATTGAAAGTTCCGACAAATTTCAAGCTATTAAATAACTAAGTAGAGAAAAAGCAATGGATTTGATAACGTTACGTTTGGTTTCATCCTTCCATTTGTGATGAATATGGAAAATCGTTCCACTTCATCAGCCATACCTACCTACTGAATAGATTAGTCTGAGGACTTGTATCCAACGATAGTCGAATATGCTGAACACGAGTATTATGCCCATGGTGGATGATGGTTTCGATATTATTTATCATCCCTAAGTTAAGTCTTCATTCTGATCTAGAAATCTTGCGTGTGGCGGATTGCGTGTTGCTGGTAATAAAAATAGAGGGGATAGTCATTTGACAAGAATTCCCGCCAACTTTCAACGCTGCACCGACATCAACAGGCAAAATGAGAAGAAACAATAAATTCGGTGCTACCGCCAAAAGTGGTATGGTAATTGTAATCAGCACATGAATGAGCCTCCGTGCGCAACTTTTTAGAGATGTCTCAGTTAATATCAAAATATTAGTGAAAAAAAAAACTAACAGCAACCTTTACTAGAGAAACGTTTCTGAGGGATACTTCCATATAGATACCTTTCTTATGTTCTTTATATGAACTGTTGCGATTTCTGCGATTGGCTAAAGATACTGGCGATGACATCTTCCACAAATATCTCATTTTGTGTGTTATAGTGGTAAGTTAGCTCATAACTTTATTCGTACGAAGTAGTTACGTCATTAATTCATGTGTCAGATGAGGATGTCACAATATGTAGGCGGTTGTATCGTCCGGAAAAGATTTTCTTAATTTCCTAATATCGCTGTTTTTATAACACTTATCCTCACTCTAACTCGGAAACGAATAGGAATTGAACAATTTTCTGAATATACACTAGTGTATGAACTTTCGCTGGCATTTTCGCTGTCATCCGGTCACTGTCCTCTGCCAACGTTCTCTTTAATAAACCTTTGCTGGGACATTGATAAACTACAGCACTTTTGAGGAAGTCTACATCTGCAATTGGGAAACAGTAATACATCAAGAACTGGTAGCACATCATTAAGATGTGACTCACTATGTCCATCAAATTTCGTGTGCATTTGTATTTGCCTGGAGGGTCCATATCTCACAGTCGGTTGTAGGTTTACAGATGACGGCAGCCGAGCCGATTTGATGTTACACGACGCCCCGCATCTAGCTATGAGAGCTAGGGAGATCAAGGCCTTCTAACTGAGCTTGAAGAAGTTTTGCATAGAAGGAAGGACCATTCCGTTTACATGACCATCATATACAACGTCATTGCCAAGATTGGCCCCAGGAGAACGGCTGAAGAACTTTACATCGGTCGATCTATAACGTCACGAACGTCAATCGATGGTTTTGCCTGTTGCACCGGAATTCTACACCTCATTGTATGTATCATCTCTTCCTTCGCGCAAAAGTCGTGAACTTCAAGGAGCAGAGTTTCGAACTTTCCTCCAATCGAGATCTCTTCACATCGTTAGCCGAATTTTGGGAAGATGCATTTGCCGACATCCTCGACGAACAATATGGTCGGCTCATTCAAAATCTTCATGCCAGTGCGAGGAAATCAGATGAATCCAGAACCATCAAAGTGCAGCTGTTTCAGGGGCCCTTGGACTGGTGCGACAACGTGGAGCCGCAATCAACTAGCAGCTTACGTCTGATTTTACAAGACACAGCAGAGAAGCGATAAGAGAGGATGTTAAAAAAAAGATGAGCAGCACTGTAAACTGAAACGGCAGAAGCAAGAAAAAAAACTTTCAAAACGCTCGTCGAGACTCTCCCATTTGCAATATCAAAATGACCGCTCTCCTTCGCCCAGAATTTTTCTCGTATGGGAAGGTAATGGATGAACTCTCTCTTACGAGGGTCCCCAGCTAGCCGAGAGGTTACATAGAACGTTTCCAGGTGACCGATAGGGGCTAATCGCTGACCAAATGCGACCTCCTCCCTGCCGTGAGAAGCAGGTCGATTCAGGGGAAAAGACTTTTTCTCCACGAGGTCATTTGTAGTAGTGGACTGAGAGGTACTATGAAAGCCGCTTCCAACAAATAAGCAAATAAGATTCGGCGCTCACTCCCGGGAAGCACAACTATGGACCTTTCCCCATCCACTACTGGGAAACATAGCTCTTCTGCAAGGGCAATGGAGAAGATCATCTATGAACTCTTCTTGGACCTCTTCGACAGGCACTTCCATTTCCCGACGTTGCATAAGTAGGTTAAGCATGCGGTCAGTGTCATCGAACGCTCCATCGAGGGGTGATGCTAGGAATTACGCCTCACGCAAATGGGGGCTGGAATCCGGAGTTCTACCTTACTTCATCATTCGAAGGTCAGGGATGCTGCCGCCTACTGCAAATGACTAAAATCGGGTGGGACCGAAACGTAATGCATCCCAACAGTAACGTTGGACAAGAGCCGTGAGCAGTTAGACTCCACAGAAGATCAAATGCACAACAAAAGGACCACCGATTTGATTATCAGACTTCTTCAAAAAGTCCTTCAAGGAACGACATGATGCTCCCTGCGTTCTTCGAGCGGACAGAACACATAGGACAACTCTCGCTTGCAAGTATGACAAGTGGAAGGATTGCTGGTGCTTGCTGGGCACATACATATATCCGGAGATTAGTGGGAGTCGAGATGACCGAAGTCATCTGTGGAGTAGATCATCTAGGACCTGTTTTCTGGCCAATTCGATGGCTTCATCCACCTCTGAATGGAAAATAATACAGCATCCAGCTACGAAAAGATCCCATCTCAACATATGAAAAACCTACCGCCAGTTCTTGTCAACGCACTGACTAGGGTTTTACACGATGCCGTTCGGGTTGCAAGGAATTGAAACGTCTTGCTGTACAGAAACGGAGAAGTGCTTGTCATCGGCAATTGTTGCTCTGTCAATCTGCCCACTGCCCGTTTGCAAGCTCTTTTCTCGTATAATCCTCAGCAAGATCGAGAGGACATTTTATGAGAACCGTGTGAGCATACTGCATTTTGAAGAGGATTCAGTGCCATCGACCACATAGGTATTGTCACAAAACTCGTCGAAGTTTTGGGCGAGCACAATATGTTGCTATATATGTCTCACGTCCCTTGATGTGAAGAAAACTTTTGTCTCTCTTGAGACAGAATCAGTTCTGAACAACGTGGCAACCAGGGTGTAACTACTCAATAAATATAGATATTTCATTAACTCTACAACAACTTCACTACTAGAAATTGGCCATTTTACATGGATATCATCTCCGACATCAGAAGGCTTCCATGAGCTGACACCGCGTCGCTAAAATCATAACGCCAACTAACAGTCAAGTAGGACGAATGCTGCCTAGCTTCGAAGACGCATGTGGGAAAGTTGGTCTCTAATTGAATCCAGCGAAGGCGATCTTCATGAAGAACTGATAGGTCCCGGATGCACAGCCCCCCCCCCCCCCCCCTCAACGGAATGAACATGTCCAGACCTCTAGCTGTCATTAGCTAGCTCGGGAAGGCAAGATGGTGAGCGACCCTGTTACAGAACTGGCCAGGTTAAAGCGAGAAGTTCGTGGAGATTTGAAGAGCATCGAAGACGTAAAGAAGATCAAGAATACCAATCTACTAGGAGTACACGCTTCACACGAGTGAGGGAGGGAATTCAGAGCTTATGTCGGCAGGAGGAGATCAGGGACATTGCCACATATTCTGTTTGTTGCTGGACCAGCAGCCGAGAGAAGAGATATGCATGGCCAAGAAACGGGAGATCTGATGCGTGGTTGTCTAGTTCACGGGTGAATCAACGGTCTCCAGTGTTGCTCGAACAATTTACGGCTCAACACCAATTCTGCCCCATTCAGGGTGTTACCTGAACAGATACTGTCTCGTTAATGGCTGGCCAGGCTACGGTTGCCTGACAAGATAACGAGTGTCGCATGTAGCCTGGCCAGGAAGCGAATAATGCCTGATTAGAATGCGGGAAAAGTTGCTGTCTGGTCAGATTACGGGTGTTCTAGGCAATTTTTGTGATCTCACTCAAAATTTTCTTCGATGCAAAGAGATTTAGAGCCCACGCTTATTTCAGATAGATGTGTCTTTAGCTTCCCTCCCCCACCCCCCTCATGGCGTCAAATATTTCGCAGTTTTTGAATAGAGAACGACCTGGGTCAAGCGTGATGATGGTAAAAAGTCGACCCCCATACGACCCCCCCCCCCCCTTTGAGCCACCAAAAATACGACCCCCCCCCCTCTTTGCACACAAATTTCCTTCTATTCTTGCAAAATTTAGATATTTAGATATCCCATTTCAGGTGCGAGAGGTGTGGTGAAGGCAGAGCATAGGAAGGAGAAAGAGGCTCTTTTGTATCTAACTAGTTCTTTGGAAGTTTTTTGGAAAACGTTGAAATGTACGCGGTGGACAAAAAACGTGCATTAACTATGCAATGTTGCTTACGTAACTGATGAGGCTCGAACACGTCAAGAAAAAACCTCTATACACATCATCTACATGGTGAAGGGTTCGATCCCTACCGAGGCTAAAATTTTTGCTGAGGGTTGAAGCGTGTGCGGTGAGCGAATTCAGTCTGAAAGCGTCCGTACAGAGTTTCTAAACGAAATACCTTCGTATTCATCACGAAAAACAACCATACACATCATCGACATGGTCAAGGGTTCGATCCCCTCCGAGGCTAGAATTTTTGCATGGCGTAAAATGACACGCGCTTGTAGCAGATTCGAGATGATCGACCGCAAAGCACGAAATAACTATTTATAGGGGTGGAGGACTGAGTATGACTTTCAGTACGGACGTGCGAAAATTTTACCCTAAAATATAGACTCGTTCAGAGGCATGGTTGTAGTCGGACACGAATATCAGAAGATCTGGCCCGTTGAGGTCCCAATTTTTTTCAGGTTTTTAATAGTCGAAGGTTTGCGCTTCCAGGCTGTACAGCTCGTTTTTCCGCAGCTGCTTCCACCGCGATTCAACACCGTCGATAAAAACATGGAAAAAAGGCCATTTTTATCGACGAAACCTCATCTCCGCAATTCCCGTGCTGAATCTTCCCTCTTGAAGCTGGAGACCTGAAACTTGGGGGTAAAGCACTATTGGGTAGGGTCCATAAAATGACTTTTTACCGGTCTGCAGGACTGGGTAAGACTTTCAGTACGGACGTGTGAAAATTTTAGCATAAATTTCCACCTCCTATTCCACACTAAGGCACCCCGCTCCCGACTACGACCCCACCCTTACGACCCGCCTTTGATAATTTATCGACACACGCTTGACCCTGAGAACGACTTCCTCCACGTGAGATACGAGTCGGAACCTGCCGCATCTACGAAACAATGGCGAGGGGACACGCGTAGCTAGACGTATTTTTTAGTTTAAGGCAGAGTTCTACGGGTTTTTGGGACACTAGACGGTGTACTTGGCTTCGCTCGGGCGTTCAATTTCTCCCGGCCTTTTAAAGCTGATGCCAACACTCGTGGAGCCAAAAAATCTTTTCAAAATGTTCATCATTTGGTGATCAGCTCAAGTGACCCTCCTTCATCCCGTCCCCTCCCCCCAAAAAATGGGGTGAAGTTGCTTGCCTGGTGAAAAAAATGCTTGCCTCATCCACGTTCAGCGTTTCGGAAAACTCCAGAAAGCACGTTTTTACCGACCCGTGTGCAAGAATGCCGAAGAATCAATAAAATCAATTAATCGATGTTCCGCCCAAAATGGTTACCATTTCTGTATTCAGCGTATTGAGGTACCCCAGTAGACATGTCTTCATCGCCTCCTGGGCAAGAATAGCGAAAAGTCAATAAAATCGATAAATCTGTAGTGTCATGCAAAACGGTTGCCATATTCGTATTCAGCACATTGAGGTACCCCAGTAGACATGTCTTTACCACCCGATGGGCAAGAACAGAGAAAAATCAATAAAATCAATAAATCGATATCTTGCGCGAAACGGTTGTCATATTCGTGTTCAGCGTATTAAAGAACCCTAGTAGGCATGTTCTCGCCAGTCCCTGGGCAAAAATAGCGGAAAATCAATAAAATCGATATAATCGATAAACCAGTCATAGTCCCAGGTGCAAGGTAGCCTATACCCTCCGCCGGCCCCTGGAGAGTCTACGTGCAAAATTTGGTCCGAATCGGTTGATGCTGCGCGATTTCTATTTGGAACATACAAACGTACAAACGTACATATACACAAACACACAAACATACAAACACACAAGCTTTCACTTTTATATATACAGATTACATTGTGGGGGACCATGTTATCTGATTTCTTAGAAGACAAGGGTGATGCCTAGACAGTTTGCGGGTGTTGCCTCACCATTTTACATCTCTAGTATGCCTGGGCTGCACGCAAGCCCGCTTGCCAATAGGCAACAAGCCCCCTTAAAGTAGTCCAATGTCCACGCAGCGGACTTAAAGGCAGTGCCTTGGCAAAAATTTCGATACTTCAAATCCGGCATGCTCTTACTTTTCTCGACGAGCTGATTGCAACTGTGAAGATTTTAGCCATAGAAACCTTGAAATTTGCGATTTTTAGAAGGTTGGAAGGTATGATGTAGACGAGTTGTCTGGTGAAAACTGAAAAGGAGGTTATGAGGCTTCCGTTTTTGGGAAAAACCGGCCAATTCTTGCTAACCATGGCATACAATATAAGGTATGCCTCAAAAACACTCTGTCCTTTCTTTTTTCGTTGGTATCTTCCCCACTAACCACTTTTTTTTTGAAAATTCGGGTCGAAATTCCTGACCATTATCGATTGCAATACGTGTAAAATTCAAGAACACGTGTTCAACAAGCTGACCCATGTTGGGAAGAGTGCCATCGCCAGCATAAGGGAATGGAGAGGGACCAGACTGTCAGACAGTGGGACATGTCTTGACCATCTCAGACAAGATTTGATTTGTTCTCACGAAATCATTGAAGGGGCGGGCTGGGCACTGGATCCGCTTTGGGTACTAATACTGAAGATTCTGCCTGGACACTGCCTTTAAGACTACTCCAAGGCGAGTATGAGCTGATGGATCGGCCACGTGATGTTTCTCAATGACAATCGCTGAACGAGAGCCGACAGTGGCTGGATCCCACGGAACGATAAGTACACGGTTAGAGGGCCGCCTTCGCGATGGTGGAATTCTTCGCGAAGTCTTCCGATGGACGATAAACTGATCTTCATGTCTCTCGAGTAAATGGAGACATTCTCAGACACTTCATTCGAACGGCCCGCTCTTCCATCACCGGCTGGGGAATCACCGAGTCGGAGCCCGACCGGCAATGGTAGAGGAAGTCGGCCGATGATGGGCCTCCGCTCAACAGAAACTGCTCCAGATCGAGTGGGTACAGGCTCTGCTGCTCGAATTTAAATGCCCAAAACAGCGTTGTCCACGATTACCCATAAATTGTCCACTGACAGCGTGACAATCTCTGGCAACTCTCCTTTTGGTTGTGCACAGCCTTTGCCGCCACTGTGGCTCCATAATGATCCTTCGGAGCGTAAAGGCGACGGAAATCTGTTGATGTCAATCAGAAATGGGGAAAAGTGGCTCTTTGCAAGGTCCATGCATGTTCTCGCATTACTAGCTTTTTTCTGTCATCGATAGGATTCGAACCAACCTGTCCATGCTTCATGAACGATTAAGAGCCCACTGCCTTATGCACTCGGCCATCCGTGCTTCTGATATCATCAACACGGCTGATGCGTTCATCTTTCATCACTTCCCTACTTTCACCAGCCAGCCCTGCCGACCGAGCTAACCGGAATTCTATCATGGTCGTCCGGGCTCGTCCGCAGGTTATCATGGTTGAGCAGGCCGGCCGGAAGGCTATCATGTTAGACCTGCCCAGCCGGCCATGAGCTATCTCTCGGGCGGTAGCAGATGTGGTAGAGCAGCCGGCCGGTGATTTGTTGTAGCCCGGTCGGTATGCGGTGATGGGCTGGACGCCGGCCGTTGATCAGCAGTCGCTTCTACTGAAGGGAGGGGGGGGGGGGCCGCACCTAGTGTCTGAGTTGTTGATACTCGATCAGTTCACCTCACCCGAGGATCATGTACGAGTGACACAGATGAAGTTGCTTACGATTATGCCGATATTCAATGCATCAAGTTACCCTCTTAGTTGTATTTCTTGTGCGAGAATTTTATGATGTACCATTGCTTCACGAGCCTTTCTGACTTCCGATTTTTTTCTCTGAAGCACAGGCCGGCGACATTTCTGTGGCATGGATCTGGCGACAGCAGCTTTCTCACCTTTGTCGCTGCGGCGATCGGTGATGTCTTGCTGGTAGCTGCGCCAAGGAATGGTAGTATTTAGACATTCGAGAGGGAGTCGCACCTGACAAAATCATGGCTACCGCTCGAGTGTGAGCGAAAGTCCCTAAAAACTCTGAGTTTATGCCCCGCGACATCCCAATTTTGTAGACACGTCTTCACTTACCCGTGGGCGAAAATAGCGAAGAAACAGTAAAACCAATAAATCCGTGTCCTTTAAAACGGTTGACATATTCGTGTTCAGCGTGTTGAGATACCACAATGGACATGTCTTCACCCACCCATGGGCGAAAATAGCGAAAAACCAATAAAATCGATATAATCGATAAACCAATCGCTATTGTCCGGTGGAAAGCAGCCTAAAACCTCCGCCGGCCCACGGGCAGTACGTATGCAAAGTTTGGTTCCGATCGGTTAATCCCGTCCAACTGCTGAGCTGGGCACTTTATTTTATTGTAGACGGTCCATCCTTCGCCGTATATCACTAACAATAAGTTTGGAGCCATAGTCCACGTGACGGTGGATCGCTAAGATTGGCGACGGTCCGTCGCCAGTGTTGGCGATCGCCCGCCGCTAACTCCCCCCCCCCCCCCTCCCATTCGATAGACACCGATGTCACAGTCGCCAACGACGGTAGCGAATGATGCTACAGTCCACGTGGACTATAGGCTCGGACCAGACTCGGCAGCGGAGGTATGGCCGATGCCCGCGCTGGCGAACCAAGGGAATACTTAGAGACATTTCTACAGAGTTACGAATCGTGTTCAAAGCTTTTAAATTAATTTTAATGTTTCAAAGGATATTTAGAGAATTGAAAAAAACGGAAGAATGGGCTAGATCCTACTGTAATGGTATGCTGCACATACGAAGAACAGTGCAATAATGATGTGATGCCAGCGAGTAGATTGCCGATCCATGGAACCCCGGAGGATTCCACTTTGTTGCTTATTTGTTTGGAAGTGACGATTTCAGACGAAACTCACATCTGTTCTTCAATATTCATAGGTTATTTTTCATAGTTACTCATACGAATGAGAGATAAACAGTTTCTTTTCAACAAATCAAACCTTCCCCGGACGACGCCCCTTGACGCTCGAAAAAGCCGGTCCGGTTCGGCTTCCTACTCAGGCAAACCCTTGCGCGTGCGGCAATCTCGCTGGCTGCGCAGGTAAGGCCCCGGGTGAAGCGAGATTGGGACGCGTGCCCAGCGAGTTTGTTGCGCGCGCCTTGCGGGATCGGTGCGCGCGCCCAGCGACTATGTCACAACCGGTCAATACGGGATGATGGCCAGGTGGGATCGCACGCAAAAGTCGACAAAAAGGGGGCGATTCGGACGAGTTAGCTCGCCGACAGCCTGCAGGCAGGCGTGGAGACGCAGGAGCTGCTGGCATCTTGCCAGCTCCGCTGCTAATGGGTCTCCAATAGGATTCTTCTTATTCCTGGACCGGTTTTGGTCGGATTTTCGCCTGTTTCGACGGATTATTCGCTACTACAACGAACACGATGTGAAGAGTCACCCTGACGCGCATATCTCCTGTATTCGTCTAAGTCTATTCGTTACGCCCAATTGCTAATGTTAGTTTTGTTAGTTTTTCGTCATCTACTTCTCATTATCAGTGCAATTTGCGTTTAATATGAGACGCAGTTATACTGCTGGTGTTGGAGTGGGTGACGATTTAGATTGAATTTTATAGTTGCAATATGATTGGATGACTTAAATCTTTTCAAAGAAAAACAAGCAGGATCAGGAACGTGTGTTAATGTTTAAATTGAACTCCAGTGTAAGCCAAACATTCCTACTTGTTTAGTGGTAAGTGAATGGCAACATTGTTTTTATTACTTCTCTCAAGTTATAAAGTGCAAGGGGACGATAAAAAGGTTGTAATCAAACTATTTATTATTTGGGTTTGGAATTGATAAATGGGACGAATTTTCTTTATATTCGTCTTTTACTCGAATTTGTTTCTGTACCAATCGGCTTTGAATTTTACGTGTCTATGTTTCGTGAACTCTAAAACTCTATGAAGGGTATCATATTGCCAAAAGAAAAAACTTCAACTGGATTTCTACAATTTCGTCTCGTGTACACAATCCACACAGCAACGTTTTTGTTAATTTAATAAGCATTTGATAAAACAACTGGTACCAAACCGGGAAGAGTCTTAAGATTCCTTAAGAATTTACTCAGCATTGATTCAATATCCAAGCTCCTAAAACGAGGGCTTCTCCAGGAATTCATTTAATTCATGCGGTTTTAGTCATAAGAAGCTTAACATGAGGACTCTTATCATTTTATCATGACCTGTTTCAAGCACTTCCAAGCAAGTTCGCTCAAATACATCAACAACAATCAAAATGAAAGGTTTTTGTTGGATTCCAGTATTATAGTTTAGTTTTACTTTCATTCAGCCACAAAGACGAAATTTTGCAATGCCTTTGGAATGCTGATTTGATGTCCATCAATCAGTACGAATCTTGAGATCTTGCATAGCATAGCGGTTAGGAAACTCCTTCCTTGGTGAAACAAGTGATTATTTGCTATAGTAAATAACAACAAAGGGATCATCATCCACTTCAATCACCAGCAGTGTAGTTGCGTTTCATATTAAACGCTAACTGCACTGATAATGCGAAGCAGATAACGAAACCAGACAAACAAATAAGTGCATGTGTTGAATTGAAAAAAAAACTTAATACAACGAATGCAGGGAAAACGCTCCTCAGGATGGCTCTTCACAACGTCTTCATAGGAGTAGTAGCGAATAATCCGTCGAAACTGACGAAAATCCGACCAAAAACCGCCCAGAATAGGTAGAATAGTGAGGATAGCATGAATTTGGCAATGTGCCAGCAATCTGCATAAGAGGTCAGCGTCGGTTTCGCATATACGTCGCGAGGTCATCATCATTAGAGCGAGGACATGCCAGACTCGTGTGCAGAGCGCAGACATGGCAGAGTTTCGCCGAACTCGTCCGAACCACGCCCCTTTTTGTCGACTTTTGCTATACATCCGGCCAGGTGTTCAACGAGCGACAAGGCCTCACAACATAGATGTGCTGATGGTGCATGACCACCTTTACAAAAATGGCCGCTACGACCCCCCCCCCCCGTCAATAGATGAGGTCACCGGCTGAAAAATTACTGCCTTCACGCCCTAAAGAACCGAAACTGCCCGCTGTCCTGACCGGCGGACTCCCACAGATGTTGCTTCGTATTTCTTGCTGGTGAAGATGTGTTCTCGCGCGCGCTCTTCCGCGTGCCGAGCGAACGTCTTTTGTCGTCTGCGTCCTTCGCAAATCGTCCCTCGTCTGCTCCGCGCCTAGCGAAATTCTGCTCCAGCAGTAGCGAGCGACTTTACCGACCTACGTCTTCGAAACTGTACTATTCCCCTCCGCTCCGGGCGAAGCGAAACAGGGCTCGCTTTTCGCGGAGACATCAAGCAGGCGCGCGCGGCAAGCGACGGTTTGTCTGAGTAGGACGCCGACGCGTGGTGGAGCTGGCTGACGGTTCAGTGCTGGATGTATGGTCGACCTAATTTGTGATGGTGTGGGCCGCCACTCGACGCCTGAGGAAGCCGGACGAGGCCGCTGCGATCAATTGGAGTGCTGCGCGTGGAGGCCGACGCGCCTCGAGGCTGCTTGACGTGGACGTTGAGTCTGGCTCAAACCATAGCGCTAGTTCAAACGACCGAGTATTTGCTCGCATTTCCTTCACTAAAAGAGCGCGAAGTAGATTTCTTAACAACGGTCACTCTTCTACATAGGTTGCGCGGCATCTACTCTTCGAGCTCTTTCATTCTCCTATTGTTATCTAGGGAGAGGATGTACTTGCAGCAATTACCGGCGAGATTCTGCGAAGCCAAATATGTTGTTTTGAATGGGTCCTCTTCGGTTTACTGTTAGTGGTCGTTAACTCCAGAGAGATCTACGCTACTTTTTTTTAATTATTGAAGCAAAAATTACCACTTCGGAAAATTCGGAGGCAGCATAGAAGTGCGCTTCTGCCTTCATTTTTTAAGCCAAAAGTACAGCGCTATTCCCCGCGGTACCTGCTACGATTTCGCTAGATTTTGGGTAGCAGAACTGAATTCTACAACAATTCTGTTTTGGTTACAAAGCTTTAAATCTAGCAAAAATGTGAATTTTCTCCAAATCGGACATAACACAATTTGCTACAAGACCACGTACAACTCTTCTTTCGGTGATAGGAAAGCCGGGAATTCTCTATGCTGAAGATGACACGACGAAAAACGCGCATTATTTTTGCACCAACCTCTTATCAAGTCTGCGCTCCATCCTCGCAGACCCATTTGGGGGTGTGTAGCGTTCGGGTGCGATCCAATTAACAGTGAGAAACTAGAGATATGCTCCAGGGATCATTAGCGTCTTCGCACCTTGCTCGCACCTTTAATTGTGGTGATCGCTCGCAACCGAGCTGGTAGCATCCCCAAGAAGTCTCCTCGCCGCAACCGTCGCGCGTGACATCGCGTTTCTTGATGGAGAAGATGTAAAATGTAATTATTAGGTTGTTCCGGAAGTTCTGCACCTAATCTCATACTTTTTTCAGAGAATGCTAAGTTCATTGTGAATAGATATTAATCAATAAAACAATTGCCTTCATAATCCACGAGGTATGGCCAACGCTTCAGTAGAGCATCAGCTCAGGAAGTCAAGAACTGTGGCAGCTGCGAGTCCAAGAAGCTTGAAATCTCACTTTCCGGTTTGTCCGGTCATCAAATTTCTTTTCTCGTAGATGCAGCTTCAGGACTCCGAACAAGCGTTATTCAGACGGGGACAATTCAGGAGAATAAGCAGAGTGTGGTAGAACTTCCCCACCTTATTCGGCAATTTTTTGGCGGGTAAGCTTTGCCGTATGAGGTCGGGCGTTGTCATGAAGTGGAGCAAAATGGTCAGTTTTTCCCTGCTCCAGGCGAGTTGCTTCTGCCATTCTCAGTAGTTAAAAAGAGTAGAACTAGACTGGCACGGGTGTCAGCAGTTCTCGACCCAGCATACCCTCGGAATTCCACCAAAGCCAACACAGAAAAGCCTTCTTTCGTGCACTTCTCCTTTCGGCTGCTTTAGAGATGGTTCGCCACTCGGAAATCAACTTTTCTCTCGTGTATGGTTAGCATACAACACCATCTCTCATCTCCTATAATGAGTTGACGGAGAACTTTTCTCCTGTGTGGACGCAGCACCTAAAACTGGCACACACTCAGTCTTGCAAGGAACTCAGTTAGTGAGGACCCAACCCGTCATCAGTTTTCTGTAGCCCAGCGCTTCGAGATGTCTGGCGATTATTGTACCTCCGCAGCTAGGTGTGTCCTATACTTCACATGTAGTGTCATTTTGATTCAAAGTCTATGGGATTCTAGATCCTAAAAGTTATCCTGGTGCAAAACTTTCGGACCACCCTAGTAATTTCGATTTTGGTAAAAAATTGGAAACTTGGGAAACAAAACATTTATTCGGGGGTTACTTGGCATGCTAATTACGAATTTGATATCTATTTTGTATCGTGAAGCTACTTTAGTGGCGTATCAACAAGTATGCGGCAGATGCTGAACTTTTCCGAATCTTCTCAAAATTTGCAAAAAGGGGTTATTCTTCGTTCTGATCACGAATTCAGTACCTATTTTGTATTATGATGTCGTTATTTGTCAATTGAGGGACAGACGGGTGTACCTTCTTCTTTGAAACTATCGACTAGGATCTGTATTTATAAGAATTAGATAAAAAAAGTCATCTAATGACTCGAAATTTCAAAAGCGTTAAAGCGTTGCAAAACGGAACTATCACTTCAGCTAAAAAAGAAAGCGTAGGAGTGTTCCTTCGCGAAAATTTTCATGTAGGAATCTAGACATCGTTAGCAAATACCAGGTTATTCCACGTGTTTCGCTCTGCAGTTGATATCTTCTCGAATATTATATTCTTATTGTTAGTTCCAGAAAATCAATGTTGGCAATAGATCTGCAGAATGGCAATCCAGCGGCACTGTATCCAGGCGGTACGCCTGCAATCACAGTGCATATCTGCGAGGCATTTCTTACACCTCATCTGGCGTTGGTTTAATGATCGATTACGCAGAAAACAACGCAAATGTGCATATATACAAATAAAACATTCTAGAGCAATATTATGAACTGAAGCTATATAGTGTTAAGTTGATGGCGCTTCACATGCTTAAATATTATATTATTTGTTAACAACGCAGGAGAAGCCATTATCCGTAAGAGGGTCATCAAATTAACCATCGCATACAGTACACTTTATAGGCAGCCAGCGGCACCGTTTACTGCTGTTGTCGACCTAGCGCGCTTGGCAAGCGCTAATATGAACCTATCCTTCTTGTTTTGGATTATCATTTTCGTCGGATTTGCATTTGTTCGTGGTGAAGGTCCATGACTGCTGCTGAAAAGACCTGAGAAGGAGTTAGTTCAATTCATTTATTCACGCTAAATATTATGTTATCAATTATACTCCGAGATTTTACAACTTCTTCATGCATTTGAGAGTGGAAGATTACATTTGAAGTGAAGCGAAAAGCCACTGCCTACATATAGTTGGACAGAAACGGTGTGGCTGAACGACAGCTTTGCCTCTGTTCGATACATCATATCGTTTTTTTTTGAAGTTGTTCATTAAAAATATAAAGAAAAAAGAAGCAACAAATCAATCAATGCCCATCTAAGATTACCTCTCTTCTTCCTCCCCCCCCCCCCTCCCCTCCCTCACAACAAACTTAAATTGATTCCGTGTGGTCATGTCTGAGAAGCATAACTCAGGGTTATAGGCATAATTCAGAGTAACGAAGGTCATGATATAACAAATTCAAGTGAGTCAAAAGATTTTTCTTATAAAATTTGTATGTACTAGGTTCGGAATTGAAGTGCTAGACAAATCATACTGTTAAATTACATTTTCCACGTAACTTTGGCACATTTTTGCATTTTTTATGTGATAATCCTGAGCTTGTCGAAAGAGGAGATTAACACTTTTCATGCGCTAATCTTTGTTCATAGGAATAGCAGGAAAAGGAGGCTTCTGTTTTGTCTCATGTGAGATTTCGGCAGTCGTTGGCAAGAGTCCTTTCTTTAGTGGTAATAGCATTGTAAGCAATGTTGTCAGAAGCAGAATGTGAAGGGGGGATATGCTCAGTCATAGGCAGTGCCTATATTTGAATATAACCTTCCCCTCTCAACGAAAAACAGTTGGGCAAATAACAGGAGCAATGCATGAAGAAGTTGTAAAATCTCGAAGTATAATTGATAACATAATATTTAGCGTGAATAAATGAAGTGAAATGACTCCTTCTCAGGTCTTTTCAGCAGCAGTCATAGACCCCACGAATGAATGCAAATCCGACGAAAATGGTAATCCAAAACAAGGAGGATAGGCTCATATTAGCGCTTGCCAAGCGCGCTAGGTCGACAACAGCAGTAAACGGTGCCGCCAGCTGCCTATAAAGCGTACTGTATGCGATGAATAATTTGATGACCCTCTTACGGATAATGGCTTCTCAACGCTGGGAACTCTAATTTCAAGGACGGGTTTAATGAGAAGGGTCGGAAGAATTGTAGTGGCTAAATTCCTCAAAACTGCACACAGGTTTCATTTCCACTTCTTCATGTTTCTCGTTTGTACTTACGTACATAGGAACTTGAAATGTTGCTGGGTTGGATGAAAAATTGATAAACACTAACCACATGCAATCTGGGGATAAATTCCTACGTAATAATGCAATGAAAAAAGTGAGTTCACCTCTAGAAATCGTTTACGAAGAGTGAACAGAAGTGAGTTTGCGGTAACTATTTTGAGTAGATGGTTGAGAAGATGAAATTCTTCAAACAGAAAATTTTGAACTTTTAAGGATTTCAGCTTCACCCCTATTCTATACACGCTACATAAGTTAACCTCAAGCACTATGTGAACTTGTTACACGCTTCACCTTGAATTTATCGGCAACAGCAATTTGCCTCAGCAGTGTGGGATAGCCGGGGTAGTAGAATAAACGAGCGAAGCCGGGTACTAGTCACGATATAAAATATATATTGGATTCGTTATCAGAGCGAAGAATAGCTTCTGTTAGCAAATTTTGAGAAGATTCGGAAAAGTTCAGTATCTACCGTACATTTGTTGAAACATCACTAAGGTGGCGTTATGACACAAAATAGACACTAAAAAATAGACATTATAAAAAGACATTTCGTATTCAGCGTGTCGAATAACCCACTGATGAATGCTTTGTTCTTCGAAACCATCGATTTTTTTCTCCAAAACTGAAATAACATCTTCATTCAATTTTGAATGCTTCGTAATGCACAAGATTCATCATCTCATACATTCTACTGGAACTCTGCCAAGCCTCGACTCTCCATGGACTCCTAAAAAGGTCTGCTGCGCGTTGCTGTCTGCGTACATGTCGCACAAGAAACGCGATGTCGCGCGCGCGACGCTAGCGGCTAGGGGAGTTCCTGGAGGATGCGGCCAGCTCGGCTGCGAGCGACAACCGCGTTGTGGGGGTGCGAGCGAGGTGTGAAGACGCTAATGATCCCTGGAGCATATCTCTAGTTTCTCGTTCCATCAATTGATTGTTTATTGGATCGTACCGAACGCTCGCCACCCAGCGTCAAAAGATATAATAGTTACTGTTCTCATTACTATTGCTCCTACATTATGAACGTTGAATCTTAGAAGTAGCTTACAGCGTACTGGCGACAGTAGTAGCAGTAGTAGCTCACCCGATGACGTTGAGGAATCGTATCGCTCAGATGATTCGCCGAGCTGCGCAGGTGGTACGCCACCGGCCCTCCTTCGTCTGCATTGCAACAATTAAATTCACTGAATATATGTATTTCCGACAAATTCTTCTGTTTCAGGTTAGGCTCCATCAATTGATTGTTGAATCGTCAGAGACATGCAAAGTGAAGCTCAACGCGGTGAGTTTCTTTCAAATCCACAGTCGCTTTTAAGTTTGAATAAAGTAGCAGTCTCAATTTCGAAAGAAAAAGATCGGCGATTTTATGAAAAAAAATTCAATCGTTCTTACTGTACAGAGAGAGAGAGTGGGTGCGAAGAGTGAAGTGAGTAATGAGCGCCTCGTTGGGTTTACAGCATCATTCTGACTAGGAACAAGTATCCTAGCCCGAGACGGGTCAGCTCCGCCCCCTCCACAGGAGGTACAGTATTGGCGGTAAACATGAATACTACAAGGATCATCGATCTGTCGATGATACTCCGGCGGGCGACAAGAATTACCACTATTGATATCACTGATCTTGGCTTTCCTCCTTGTCGTCGTGGTGCAGCCATGATCGACTTCTTGATGTGGGCGGCGGCGAAACACAGCTCGAGGACGTGAAGGGCGACGACGGGTGGCAGAAGTTGAAAGCGAACGGCGGCTGGACGGCGTGGGAGGCGGCTTGACGTGGAGTACAGGACGGCGGCGGCTGGAGTTGAAGGCAGACGGGTGGAAACATGGAGATCTTAGCTTTCTTATGGCTACTGAGCAGTTGTGCTCCAAATCTGTCACATTTTCCTTCAATGGAAATGGAACAGTTGTGAAACCGTAGGCGTGGACGATTTCACCTGAATATCTAGGATTTCCGCCTCTTTGGCTCCCTGTCAGTCCATCGAGCTCAGGGTTTTCCTGCAGCGCCTGGTACTCCATTTTCTCGCAGGTAGTTGTCAGGTTGTAACTGACAGAATTAGCCTGCCTTACTTCGGTGAAGCCAGTACCGTAAATTGCTGGACCGAAGAGCGTTTTGGCTATATGTAACCCAGACGGGGTTTTAGCTAAATGACCAGTAATTAGGTCATGGTAATAGTCGAGCCCTACCAGAATGCGTGGGATTTGATGCTCTCCACGTGCCTTTGTATTCGCCAAGTAAATGTCATTGGCTTTCAGAAAAGCAACGTCAGCCTGAACAATTCTCACAGATGGAAATCCATTTGTAATAACTGGCCGAGTTTCCACGGTCGTTTCGAGGCTTTCTCCAAATGCCGTCCCGATTTTCAGAGAAACTGTGTGACTTTCGAATGTTTCCATGTGTCCACCGCTTCCAGATGTTGTGGGCATTTTGGTCCTTTCCTTTGGGAGACCAAACTGTTCTGCAAGTTGCTCATCAATTACCGTTTTTTGTGCACCTGAGTCAAAACAGAACAATACTTTTTCAAATCGCTGCCGTATCGCGTTCCATATGCTGCTCTCGGCTGTCATTATCACAAATTGCTTGTTTATGGGCCTAAATGGGCAGAGGTTTGATTCAGGCACTATTCCTGCGCACATCTGTACTGCCACTGGGGCATGTTTCGTGCGATAAGATTGATTGTTGTTTGCCCTGTGATCGCGATTTCGGCAGTCTCTTGGATGTTGATGGTTTGGCGTTATGCTGGCGATTGCCACTCTTTGCTCATTACTGTGACTGACCAGTGTTGCACCTTTTTTGAAGCAGAGATTGGCATCGTGCTTCTGACCACATGATGTGCAGTTTTGCTTTCGGCAAACAAAGCTGTTGTGGTTTGACGAGAAACATTTCCAACAGCGATTCTGTTCTCTGAGAGCCTTTCGGCGCATGCTTCGACTGTTGACCATTTGGCAATGTGTCGGGGAGTGATTGCCCTTGTGGCAAAATATGCATTTCTCGCCGTAATTAGGTCGATGGTTAGGGTGCTTTGCTCTTGATGCTCTGACCCTGCCGTTATTTTTTTTGGCATGATCCGTTCTCACTGTATGTTTTTGCGGCTACTTCTTCTTTGAGAAGTGCCATTGGGCTGAATCTTTTTTGGTTTGAGTGTGATGCCTGCAAAATTGACGGCAGTGATACCTTGCATCGGTTTTGCTCGACGATACTGGTACTATTTTGGACGGTTTTTGAATCGTCACAAGCTAGACTATTGATTTTTTGAGCTCTCGATTCTGGATGTTTTAGGCGAATATCCATATTTTCAAGAATATTCCCAGATATTCCCTATTCACCCAGTCTCGCGGTAAGCAAAGTGATGAGGTAGTTTGCCTCAGCTATAGCTGTTTGAATTTGAGACTCCTTCTCAATTTTCTCAACCTCTGCCATAATGTCTTTTTTCTTAGACTTAATTTTGCAATTTTTGTACTCATCTCGCATCTCCTTGTACAGTTTTTGGAGATTTTCTTTTGCGTCATCGATTCGTAGTATGCTACTCCTTAATAACGCTGTCGTAAAGCGACATTTCTCATAATCTTCGCTGTCTACTCTGTCCTCAGCACTTTCTGCACACCCTTCGTAGAAACTCACAAGTTTCCTTAGCGATTTGGCGCCATAGATAATGGGCATTCTATGGAAGTGAAGTTCCATGGCTTTCTTGGCTCGATGCAGGAATGTTCCCGTGAGATTCATCGTTCAGAGACGACTATGTGTGCTGCAATTAGCTCACGCAAGCGCTGAGGTGCCAGTTAGGCTGGGTTGAATCGATATCGATCCTGGATCTTTAATTAGATCCGTGATTTTAGGGCACTTTGGCTCCTAGGATAGACTTTGCTAACCTCTTACGGCTTAGGGTGGGCCGTGAAATTGCTCTGGTGTGAGCAGGTGTTTGCTCTGATGTAAGCTCTTTGCTGCTCTGGTGTGAGCTGCGTTACTCCTGGCCCCAAAGTTGGTACGCTTTGGCACGGGAGATTTGGTCGCTCTGGTGTGAGCTAGTCTATTCTCCAAGCTCCAGAGTTGTTACGCTCTGACGCGGGAGGAATGGCTTTATTTTAGCCGATGCACCAAATCTTGTGGGCGCTGAGACTCTTGTACTTTTTATGGTCCGTGTGTACAACAGAAATGGTGGTTCAGTGGAGTATATTTATCTTACTGTACAGAGAGAGAGAGAGAGAGAGAGAGAGAGAGAGAGAGAGAGAGAGAGAGAGAGTGGGTGCGAAGAGTGAAGTGAGTAATGAGCGCCTCGTTGGGTTTACAGCATCATTCTGACTAGGAACAAGTATCCTAGCCCGAGACGGGTCAGCTCCGCCCCCTCCACAGGAGGTACAGTATCGGCGGTAAACATGAATACTACAAGGATCATCGATCTGTCGATGATACTGACTACTTTTTTCCCACGCCTTCCCCTCCCACTTTCTGCGTCCACCACTGGTGTACGGTAGAAACTCTTCTTCTCAGAATCTCAAATTAAGAAAAAGTAGGGGTTATTTGACGTTCTCTTCGCGAATTCGGTACTATTTTGTACCATATCTTTTTTCAGTAATTAAGGTACAGAAGGGTATATTTTCTTCTCTAAAACTATGGAGCAGGATTTATATTCGTAAAGCAATAATGATTCACCAATGAAATTCGTTAAAATTCCGTGTTTTCGTGGAGAATAGCAGTGGCTTGTAGGAAATATGGACACGAAACCGACCAGCCGTCATTCCAAACGTGAAGTTCAAGTACTAAACAGTTGTGTTTGTGTTTTGCAACAACAATTCTGCGGAATTCCTTACTTCTACATGCATATGTTCCCGAAAATTCGAATACTATTCCAAATTTCCCCGAGCTTTCTACTCTACATACTTGCAAACTGTAGGACCCCAAATAATTCTATTACAAAGTTCACATACCGATTATTTTCCTCAGGATTCCCTCCATGATAGGTGATATTCTGGTTTTCTTAGAGAGACCGTGGAGAAGCGCATCTTCCCTACAATGTCTCCCGAGACTTCCTCAGCGATTACCAGCATTTAGATTACCGCTTGCACCTCACAAAGCCTGTTCAAATTACTCACAGTTCTCAAGAAAATTTAGCAATCTTAAATGTTAGAGCTGTCTGATAGGTGTAGGAGCGTGATAAAAGCGTGAAGTTTGTCCAGCGTGAGTAGAGATCTGAGTTCTGAAGGAAACAGTAAATGTTGATGTACGGATAACGATTTCATCAAACTAGTGAACTAATTCCGCGATTACAAGTCGATTATCAAAGAAAACTTCGAAGTCAGATGTCAATTTGGCACCTAGAACTCGTTATGGGAAGCTTGATCCTCGTCCAGAATTAGGAACCGCGGAAGTTTAGGTTAATCATCACTATTGAAAAAGGAAAATATTTGGGAATCGTGTCTATCAGATCTCGACGGAACTGCCACTTTTCTTCTACGAGAATCAGCTAGACATCTTTCTGGTCCTTTGAGCGAGGCTGATGAGAACGCGCATCTCCCTTAGATTTTCGCATTTTACTTTTCCAAGTCTCCTTCAGCAATAACCAGCATTTAGAGCACCGTTTTTCAACTGCTGCTGGATGAGATGATTTTGTTCTGCATTTGTTCGTTGTACCTCTCCTCGCAATGTAATGAATTTTATGTTATAGGCTTGAAAATGGCGTTACAACGCCCAAAGCTTGCCTAATAAAGCGGCTGAGAAATTCTAAGTATCAATACTCGTGTGAAAATCCTTGGAGAATTACCGCTGTTAGCTAATAGGAATTTCAATCTCACTGTTGTGAAGTGCGGCCTAAGATTTAGAATTCGTAATTGGACTAGATATGAATGGAACAAGCTCACAATATAATTTTCAGAAATCCCTAGTGCAATTGCTGGATTTATTTTTCGCTGGTCATAAGCACTCGCATTTGCTGGCAGGAAAAGGAAGGTAATACGTTCGCTTTGGCATATTTGTTTATTTATTTGTACGTGGTATACAACAATGTAGGGGCGCGTGTGGCGCAGTGGTAAGAGGCTCGCTGCGCACGCACACGATCGATGGTTCGATCCCGCCCGAGGCCAACCAAGCCTTCTATCCCTCCGGGGTCGGTAAATTGGTACCAGAGGAGTCTGGGAGGATGAAGCACTGACTTGGTACATCAGGTGCCCCCCGCAAGTCATTGTACAGGGCACATACGCATTCAACGCCTCTACGATGCTCAGATGAAGTCGAATGCGTGGCGCATCCCTCGTGACGGGATTGATTAACGCCGACCACTTTATCCACTTTATACAACAATGTAGAGGTACAATCTCAAGAATATAAGTACAATGCATAGAAGACATCAAAGCGATGACAATGAGCTTCAGCCTGAAAGGCAGAAGTGACAACTGAGTAAAGTTAGTAAATGCATATGCGATAAATCAATAAGCATAATCACTCAGATATCTGTCTGCTATGTCTATCTGTGTTTCTATTTGAAATCTGAAATTAGTCTCAACAAATATGTACAGCCTACTTAAAATTCTGATATACGCTTCTTATTCTGTGTATATGTTTTCATGGTGCTTTGATGCTAAAGCCGAAGAGGTTGGGTGAGGCATGGTCATCGAGTGTTTTTGCGATTTTTTCTTATCGAAATTGGTGTTTTGTTTGATTCCTTCCTGTTTCAACGGAAGGTTTTTGGATAATCATGTGTATTTTCAGTACTGGTCAAAAAGAAATCTTTCGAACTTCCATCCATAAGTTCCTTCTACGTAAATCGTGAAAGTTCTAATTTTGGTAAACACTGCAGTAATTGAATGGAAATGGATAAAGATATTGAAACCCTCAATGCATCTGCAAGTGCCTTGAAAGAAAAAAAAAGAGTGAAAGAGGCTAAAATCTCTGTGTTGGTAGTTTTCGGAGCCGACACTACCAAGACATTTAGTGGTGGAATTTCCACCGAAATCGAGGCATCCGGGACTTACGCTTCATGGAAATCTATCGCGTTCTGAGCACATATTGACATCTTCCCACTTTCATTGGGTCCAAATTGTAATTTGTAATGAAAATTCGTCGTCTTTTCTCTTTTTATTATAACTTTATTCAACAAGGTGCTCAATCAACAATATAAACGCCATTGTTAGCTGTGGCAGTGGTAAACCTATCGGGTTTGATACTGGTTTCCTTCTCCCAGATATGCAGAGTCTGGGAGTCGAAGAACTCAGCAACCGCCGTTTTTGACATCATCAAATATTTCAAAGGATTTCTCGGAAAGGAAAGCCTTAAGAGGAGGGAACAAATGATACTTAGATGAGGCTATGCCAGGAGAATAGGGTGGGTGAGTTTGGCATCCAGATAGCGATGTGAGACCGGAGGAGGTGTACCGGAATCCTCTGGAGCTGATTGGCGTATGTGGTAGCGGTGACCGTCCTGCCTTCTGGGATCAGCTATAGATAGTACAGCATTCCTTTGGAATCCCAGAAGCAGCAGAGGAGGGCCTTCCTGGGGTGAAGATCGGGTTTGGGCTGTGTTCGCTGCTGTTCTCCTCGCGGGTGCCAGACGGCACGGCTGGCGTTGGAGTCGTGGAAGTCCCAACCCTCATCCTCCGTAACCAGATCTTCAAGAACTCCTTGCGGCGTGGGCGGAGGATGAGAGACTGACAGATAGTCAGGCGGCTCATCCTGGCACGGTGGGTCAGTTGATGAGGGATCCATCTTGCTAAAAATTTCCGCTAGCCGAGCTCATGATGGTGGTTTTCAACAGGTCGATGGCTGCATCCAGGCTTGCTCGCCAGATCGCGCGCACTCACTTCCGCATCTTCCCTGATAGCCGTGAGCAGAGCTCAGTTATCCAGTGACTATGATCGGCCAGGACGAGCTCGATCTTCAAAGTCCTTTTCTCCCTTCATGAAACGAAAACCAACGGCGTACCATGCCTCCGTTGACAAGGTTTTTTTTTTTTTGAATGCAGCGTTGATGTAAGCAGCCGTCGTTGCCGCAGTAGCGCCGCTGAGCCACTCAGGGAAGCAGGTCAAGCGAAGGCACTCCTTCCAGATTTGGAGCATATCAAAGCGCTAGTCTTGTTACTTGTGTTATGAACCCTTGATATGGTAGCTGTGAGGATGTTTTCTAACATTATGTAGGTCAGACCCCGTATCGACTGATTTTTCAAACAAGAGAGGGGTTTGGAAATTTTTGGACGTCACTTTCTCGCCATCCTAATATTTTCTAGCTCACACGAAAAAAATCCATGTCTTGAGAATAAGTTGGTTTTGTTCTGCGTGATTCCTTAAATCAAGAGGCTGTTCTGGGTGCGTACACAGTTGCCGGAATCGTCACCAAATACCAGAGCGGCTGACATCAACATTGCTCCATTTATGTAGAAGCAAGCATTAACGCTCTGCGTAGCAAGAAGTTATGGACAAAAGTTGAAATATGTAGGGGCCAGTACTGTACAGCTGCTCGTTACACCACAGTTTTAAGAAAATGGATTGCAAAAAGGTCATTCCGTGATCCGGTGAAATTTTCAACGTAGGAACGTTTGAGTGTTAGCGTTTGAAATTAACTCACGAAGAAATCGGCCACTGGATTTCGGCAATCACGTTTTTTTTTTCAAAAATCAGGGCAAGAACCTCATCGCCTCAACCCACCGTTGTTTTGTGCATCAACCTGATGGCAGTTCTCATGGATTTGCAAACTGTTGCATCCACCCCAAAAAATAGCGGTGGCTTCTTGCTTCTCGTCTGCACGGGTGGCACAGCGGTGTATTGCACCAAATTATCACCCAGCACTCTAGTTGCGTCTTATTTGCTTGTTTTATTCGCTTTTGTCTGCTTTTGAAGTACCACTTAGGGTGAGAGGCCGTTTGGGTCCAGTTAGATTTTCCAGTTAGATTTAAGAGTAGATTACCCACGTAGATGTTAACGCCCTCAATCAAATCTAAGGGTATTCAGGTACACGTTGTCTGGACTACGAGCAGGACTAAAAAATGGGAAGATTAAAGGCATGCGGGCGTTCTATAACGGGTGCGTTTCAAATTCTAAGGCTTTTATTTTGTAGTATTTTGGCAAGTACTCAGCAGTTTCATTTAGCGTCTATAAGATGCTTCTCACGGCATTGGCTAGGAACGCAGGTTGCGCCAAATTGATTGTTTATCTCGCTAAAGAAATGCACTTATTTTATAAAGAAACTGTAAGTTTCACCAGTTTGTCCGCTGTTTTCTTTTCAAATTTGATGTTTTAAGGTATTGAACGATGACTTGAATGCGCTTTACATCCGTAAAAGGTTTCGCATTCCGTACTAGAGCGTGTGTGCCAGATTGTATTTGTTTGTTCTTTCTCTTAATTTGTCGTTTTGTCTTCCGGTTAAGTTGTCGTCAGGTTCAAGCGTAGGATGGAAATTGACCAAGGGGGAGGGGTACTCTCGCAGAGAGCAGGGGGTCGCCTGGGTGGGGGGGGGGGAGGGTAAGTATGACAGCCGCAAGGTAAGGAAGTTCCGTTTTTCACCAGTGAGACCCTGGTTCGATTCCTCGATTCGTTTTGCAAACACTCCAACATACTTTTTTTTCTAATTCCAAGCATAACAAGTATAAAATCCCCAGTATTTTCTTTTCAAGGTCCGGCGTTTTGTTTGGCTGTAAATCGAGTTCTAGGGACCACTAATTAAGCACCTCAAAATGCAATTTCATACATAGATGGTGTCCGAGGACCTTCGGCCGGCAAATGGTGCCCCAAAGCCATGAAGACGTTCCTCCAAATCCAAATCTTATCAGGATGCAAATCCCACTGCTTCTCTTTTGCTGGAACTTTTTTTCTATGGCGATGGGACTACATGTGATTTGACCGTAAAATTTGCTAAATTTTAGGTTTGGTTGCCACTCAGTAACTCTCAAAATCAGAGGGTCATGCAAAAAACGATCTCATCTCTGCAAGAAAGAGCAAAGATTCCTCTATTGTAATGTGTGGGAGCTGTTTCTTTCTACAAAGTAACTGTGCATTTCTTGCCTCAGCACAATACCACATTCAGAAACTCGCCAGAAATTCAGTCTTTTTTCAATGATTTTTTTCAGCGTTCATGTGAAAGTGTTTTAAATGATTCTTGGAGAGGATTGGAGAGGAAGTCAAGCTCTTCATCCATGCAAAATTTCAGTTCTCAATGTTATCTGGTACGAGTTTCATTTCGTTGGTAAACCGATGGTAAACCGTTGGTAAAAATGGCAATTTTCTTGTCTTGTCACCAACGAACTAACATCCAGATTTTGCCTAATAGGCTAAATTTCTCGGTCTGAAAAGTGGTGCACCAGAAAGCGCAAATTTCCCTGTTATCAGGACGCCTCAAGCCACTTTCGCAGATCACATCCCAACCCTTTTTAAATTCGCGACGAACAACCACACATCTGCAGGTGTACTATTCTAACTCTGAGTGAAACGAAGCCACTCACGCGCAGTTTTCACCGCTCAAAAAAAAGATCCTAACAATCTGTTTTTTTTTCGTACACGTGGATATTTAGCGTCCGGCTGCTCCACATGCATTTTTCCATTTTGCAAAAATTGGGCCCCGCGGGAATCGAACCCTAAACCTGTTTGCCACCCCAGTTGCTTATAATAAGTGTGTAGAGTGTGCGACAGACACATGTGTGACAAGTGACTGGTTGTTTAATTCATAAATCTTGAAATTGAAAGTTAAAAATCAAAAATTAAAAAAATTATTTCAAAAAATAATTGTATTCGAAAATATCTTCTAGATACTCCAAAAATTGCTAAATCACAGTAACTGAAAATGTAAAAAAAAAATCAAATGTACTGGGGAAGTTGTCGCTTTTTTGCCGCGTACCAGGAGGGAGGTCGCCTCGGGGTCGATTTTTTACCAATCCTACGCTTGGCCCTGTTTGTTGTTACTGAGTGAATGTAGTGTAGTTTATAAATGGTTGTTTGCGAGTATTCAGAATTGGAGAGCATGCCGTGAATGATGCTTGCCGTATTTTAGCTTACCACGTATATAGGACAACCAAATACACATCTATTGGTAAACATACGAGAAAAAAAAATACATAATATCAAAGAATCGACAATTTCGTGCAAAACGCTTGTCACATTCATGTTCAGCATACCAGAGAACCTCATTGGGCTTCATCCGTATCTACACAAGAAAATATAGATAAATTGACAAATCAATATATTGACACTTTGCAGAGCGCTTCCCATGATCATGCCCAGAGTTTTAGAAAACGAGAAAAGTCCCGGTAAAGTCGAGAAATGAACAGTAAATTCTCGTATTAATAATACTGGGCATTAGCACGGTCATGCTTAGCGTACCGAGCAATCCCTCCATGTACGCTCTCAAACTGTAATATTGGGCAACCTAGGAGGAAATCACGAGGTGTCCCAGGATGGTGTCTTTTTGTGCTGTCCTCGCCGTCACCCGAAAGATTTCCTATGGTCACCCAATGAACGCCCTTGGGTTGCCCGGTTGATACACTTAACTGACCTGCTCAGATGCACATAAGACTGCAAGTTTTCACTCTAAGGTGGTAGGATATCATCGCTCGAATTCTGAAACAAATTAGAAAAAAGACAGTGACAGTGCTGTATCCAAACGTTGGTTGTAAAAATTTTCTAGTTTCACTTCACTTGAGTAAGTGTACTTGAGTAGTCAGAACAATAACAGCCCGTCCCGTGTAATGAAGCTGCGCGACTTCTGCAAACTCGCGTTTTTTTTTTTGTTGCTCTGTTATACGTAGCTCTCTTCAGCCACATCATTTTTATTCGAAGTAGACATTCCAAAAAAGAATCACTAATTTCATCTGATGGTACGTTTAATAATAATTAACTATGTGAAACATAGAAACCTTTTGTTATTCATGTTTATCGATAGAAGGAAAAAAAAACATCGTATAATTCTAATGATGACGAGTGATGTACCGGTGTCGAAAAGGGGTGTTAAGCTCAGGAGGCAAACGAGGACAAGCTCAACAAATCATATAAGTAGCAACCATAGAGTCACCTACCGTACACTATACAAGTATAGAAACCAGAATTTAAGAGCATTCTGGAGGAAATTATGGCATAATCACGAGGAACATACGATTAAAGGACAACATGGTTAAATGTGAAGATGAATTCTTATTCAAATATTTCACCGACCCGTACTTGTGGAGTATCTAGGGAATTCATTGCATATATTGATATTAGAGGGTATCTGAGAACAAAGATGAGAGAGTTTCGATATTAGGAACAATCGCACTTATTTATGATTTGACCGTGAAATTTAATTAGTTTCTAGAATTAACATGCTAGCTGAAAAATGCTACTTTTGTAAAGTCAAAGTCAATATCATTGTGCTCTCGCTTATTCAGCTAATGAGGTACATGCTTCTGCAATGAGGTGACGCATTTTTGCGTACTTCTCATTCGTTTCCACCGGCTGCGTTTGTCAAGGAGTGGCAAGCGCATAATTCATCTTCGGTAAGTGATGAATGGTTGTTCTTGTTCCGAGTACTCGTCACTGCACATTGATGGATAGTTTCGAGAGTGAGGATAGCCGACCTGGAAAAGACGTTTTTAGCCTATCCATGGATAAAACGACTCTGTTAAACAAACACTGTTGGATTCGTTCCTTTGAGTGGTCTTTAAACGTATTGTTTTGCGCCGTTCAGGTTGGTAGATGAAACTTAACCATTTTTCGGATTTTAAGGAAGGGATCACCGCCGGAACGTCGGCAAACTAATGAATCTGCACCTATCCAACTGTATGGAGTGGAATATAGCACGAGTCAAGGGCTTGTTACCCTTTTCGTGACCTCCTACAAGCCCGCAGAATGATTTTCCTTAGTATAATAACATTGACACGGCATATGAAAGTACGATTTCAAAGAAGAAATCGACCTCGATGATATGAAGAATATCTCGAGGCCATGGTAAGCAGAAAGCCCAGAAAGAACTATTAATAGACAGCTCACAAAATGATGGCTATAAGCAAACTGGAATACATCTGATCAAGAAGATACTTCCAAGGACAATGTGTTCATGCTGCGGAACCGTTGCATATTCGTACCTGTGAGGAGCTTTCCTAATAAATTTTGTGTTCAAAAAGTTCAAAAGTACAATTATTCCGTCAAAGCACAGAGATAAATATATTTGCTTTCTTAGGTGAAGCATTCAACATTGCTGCATTACTCAAATTCTCTGCTTTTTATATTAACGCAGATAGTTAAAAAATACACACAAAGATCCAACCTCTAGAGAAATCCCATGCCAAACTGTAAGTGATCCAAGATGGTATTAAATATCTGTGTCTCATGACATGATTTTAAGTTGTGTCATTCCTGTAGATTTTTTTTAGACCAACATCCCTTTGAGAAGCTCCTCATAAATATGATAATTCACCCATTTGTTCAGCAAAGTGACACGTTTTTTCAGCCAACATTATTCCAAGCTCTCATTCGCTAAGTAATTCTTATAAGTTATGGATTTATGAATTTGGGCTTATTCTAGATCAAAGCTAATTTCCTATCTGTGTCTATTCATCACTGCCTTCGTAGGCGCTTAGTAGACGACAAAAGCCAACAAAAAAATTGAGTAATTGTGTAAGGAATATTGTAATTTCAGCTTATTCAGGAGTAGTTCGGCTTTCAAAAAGGCATTAAAAAGTAAAGAATAGCGGAAGATTCAGCTCAAGCCAGTCTTTTATAAAAATAAATTTGTTTTTAGTTTAAATAACTACAGCTGCTAGAGCTACCATTACTACCAATTTTTTTCTTAGCAAATAAATAACTAGCTCGTGCAAAATCGGAGTAAAAAAGAATGAATTTAAAAAAATGTAAACTGTTCATTTCGTTCCTACCCTTTGACGGACTTCATTATCAATTTTTGAGACCATTTCAATGGTGATATCCTCTTGAGAAGTGGATATATATATATATATATATATATATATATATATATATATATATATATATATACTTTTGATCCCTTCTGGAATCTACCAAGCATACGAATCTCTACAAGCCCCTGATTAACGTGCAGATATTGCAGGTTTCACTGTGAGCACATAATAATTAGCATAGTTATCACCTCTAATGTTCGATAATTGCCGGATGCGGCGGTGTAAATGGAACTCGCTAGCGGTCGATGCATCATCGGCTGAGTCCAGTACGGCTGCGGTGAGCTGTTATCGTACAAATTCGACATCTCGTCGTTACCTGGAAGATCCCGCAGTAAAATGAGCCCAAACTGTGCGAACGCCGTCGTTGGGTGAACGGGGATAAGCCGTGTTAAAATGTGATTGATCACCTCGCTGTGCTCGTTGAATGTTGTTTCGGTCGAGTGTTGCGATACCCATCGGATACTTGTGATGGAACATCGAGTTGTTCAGGATTATCGGTGATCTGAAACATGTATCTCATTTTATTATAATAGGCAAAAGGCTTTCATATGGCAGCGGTAGTAGAGAAGTGGTAAATGATGGAATTTAGCACAGATTTTTAGCTTACCTTGTTTTATCTATGGTATATTCTTGACTGAACTGATTAACGCTTCGTGGATATTCTGCTGGTGCAACTGGTGGGGGAATCCGTGGTGGTGGTGGAGGCTTGCCCGAGAGGCACTTCGGGGAAGAGGGCTGAAGGAAAAATTGTCTTCGATCTGACTTCAGTTCTACGATAATAACTACTACATATCTAACCATATATTCTAATAATTCTGATCAATAATTTGCGTGAATACGCTGCTTTTATCTTGAAAGTACTCTTGGCATACAATTTATCTTTTTTTCCGTAACATTTGTGGAAGATCCACTGGTTCACATCCACTGACACACACCACACCACAGGACCTGTCGACAATGAGAGCGGTGATATCAACAGAATGAATAGATGCGCAGACAATCGGAGTGCTAAAATACGGTGGGTGGTGCGACGCGTGCGAGCGGGTCAGAACCACTGAATGTTCCTGTACCTAGTCCAAATTTTCTCCCTGACTCTGAGTAAGTTGAAGCTGTGCTGAACCACCCTTCTATCATCACCTTTCCATCAAACTATTATTGCTGCTATCTTTGTTCTTAAGTACTACTGGTTAGACTACTGGTCACTGGTATTTTACCAAATTATGAAGTTATAGCACAAAATTGGAGGGCACCGTATTATCCATTGAACTGTTTCATATAAAATGGCATGTTATATGGATTTTCCTTTATGACCCCCTTCTAGATTTGTATCACTTCTAAAATTATTTATTCCAGGAAAAAAATATTGCTGGCATTAACAAGGCATTGGAGAAATCTTACCTCTTGGTTACACCGTAGCCAAGCGATCGCTCCAATTACAAGACCTACGAAAAGAATCGAGATAGGAATCACGAAGTACCAAAAGTTGTCCATATCGAAACCGATCGAGCCGAAATCGTAAGCTGGAAAGACGGCGTCGTTAATCAACAGTATTCGTCTCAATCCGAAATCTAAAGACCCACTAGCAACAACATTCAACTGAGCAGCTTTGTACACAATATGCCCTTGTGTACTCGTTACAACGCAAATGTACCGGCCTGCATGCTCCTTTGTTACCTGAAAAATCAAAATTTGCATGGGTAAGCGGTAGCAGTGCCTCAGAACCTACCATTGGAATGACGAGGCGATTGGTGTACAGGTGCTCGGAGCCTTCGCGTGAAATGGATTCAACCTGAGTTTGCTCCAGAACTAATAGGTGCATGCCACTGGCGTTTACTATAGTAGCATTTGGATCACGGCGTCGAATCGCAACGGGGTCCTCGACTTCTTTGAGCCACTAGAGATACATGTAGTAACATTGTCCAAAAATAATGCGGTTGTTTAATTCCAAAACAAAGCATAAGGACAATTAAACTGTAAATATTTACCTTGATCAGCGGGCTCTGAGCGGATTTTGCTTTACAAAGAAATTGAGCCGTATGACCAACCCTCACAGTTGTATTGTAGGGCTGATCTATAATTGGTTCCGGCATCTGATCCTGAAAGCAAAAGTTGTTGAGATCATGCTGCATATAAATATGTATTTGTTTACACGCAATAAGTAATGCGCCCCTGACATAATGCATAATGTAGATTTTATATAACTGACGTGAACTAGATAAATTAAATTGTTCCAGACATATCTCCGTGAGGCTTTTGCACGATAAATCCCTTCTAACTTAGAGCAATAAACGGATTCTCTTAGAATTCGTTCTTGTGTTTACCAACTTCATATTCCCCAAGGTTGATTTACGGTTCCAGAAAAACGAACCGTAGAACTTCCATCGCTGCCCATTCTTTTGCCATCATCGAAGAAATCCCCAACAGTCACTTTAAATATAGCCTCGATCGATCCGAGACGATTTTCCAGAACACAACGATATTCCCCGGAATCATCCAAGCCAGCCGGGTCCACCACAAAGGAAGCGATGTGTGGAGGAGTGTCTGAAATTCAAGACGTGCATGGTGTCACTTTGGCAGGCGTCAGCGGTGATGAGCAAGTGCAGTTTTGAAACAGCTTCCTTATCTCGAAGCATTACTCACCAGTGGTGATGCGTATGTTGTTCTTATACCATCGAATTTCCGGCAGTGGATTTCCCCGCGCCGGACATCGCAGTTCCATGCGACCTCCGCGGTTGATTTGCATAGGGGAGGACCAGTCGAGGTTCATGTCGATCAGCCATGCTGGTGCAGATGCTGCAATCGCGGAAGTGATAGGTGCAATAGTCAGGACCAAATAATGCATCAGATATCTATCGATTTATTCGAAGTTCGAAAACTCGATTCCGGATAAGTCTATACGTAGTTCGGGTATTTGGAAAAGAAGGAGCAATACATTCGTTCAAAAACAACCAGAAGTCATTTATATCTACCTTTTTTTGAATTCTTCGAACCTGGTCCTGAGTGAATAATTGAACAAACTCAGTAGTTCGATTTTTACTTGCTCCTGAGTATAACGGATGGTCGCGATCAACTTAGAAAGAGTCCTCTTCATTCCCAAATGAGGTTTGTTACTACGTCCAGGATAAATTTTATTTGCTTATTGGCTTGTAATTAGATATGTAAATATATTCCGAGACACAGTGCTATTCCTCGATTTGAAATTGATAAAACAAAGAACCAGCACTTTGCAGAGGTTTCGTTTTAACTTAGCAGCCAAATTCATGCTTTTATTGCGAGCTGGACGAAGATCTCATAGATATAGGACTAGAGCTAAGTAAAAATTCTTTTGTTTCTTTGAAGAGAACATTTTCAGAGCCCAATATAAGCAGTGATTGATGGTTGTTCCTTGTACAGGGAAAGTACGTATATCTAAATTAGCAGGGAAAATGGCTACGTATGAATGCACGTTCGTGCGTACTTTCGCGCATGTACACACGCGTTGGCCACGTTTATAAAAAGTATTTATGGAAAATAATGGCAGTACATCAATTCCTGGATTTGCACCCAGAACGCTCTTATCAAGGAGTGCCTAGCGGTATCCCACAGTTAATCGCTAACTAACGCTGTGGTCACCGTTACCCATCCATCGGTTTCCCCGATTGTGATGTCACTCCTTCCCTCCTCCTTCACACTACTCTTAGGTAGCTCTACAGAAACCCATTGCCCAATGACTTGCCCTATATGAGATCAGTGAAGTGTCACATAGAAGCCAAAAAGCTTCAAGGAACCTCTTTCCAGATATGTCACTTCTACAAGGCCGTCATTTTGCCACAAACGTCATAAACTGGAAACGTCGTCGCTCATCTCCCTCAAACTTCCGTTTTTTGTTACCATCTTGGAAACGAAAATTTGGGAGGAAGAATTGCTTTGCATGATGCTCACGCTTTGCACAAAATGAAAAAGAATGCACAATAAGTCCAGAGTTTTGAAGAAAGAGCGCCTTTCACGTGTTCACTTTTTCTTAGTTTCATTTTCTTGCAAAACATTTTGATCTATGCATTGTCCCATTGTCTGGGTGGTCCCGTTATAGCTACTAGTTGGCATATTTAAGACCGAGTAATGCATTGCATATATTTGAATTCGGAAATTTGATTTGGAATAAGTCCAAATTTTGGATGTCACAAAAAAAAGGGGGGGGGGGAGAGTACAACTCACGAAGAATGATAAAAAGTGGTATATGTATATAGTTTCTCACTTTTCAACATTCAAATTTTTTTAGATGGCGTACACTGTGGTAAATAATTTTCACAAGTTCAACCCTTATGTAAACAATTTCCCGGCGAAGATATATTATGAGTCCCGTGAAGATATTTCCGTGTTTAATTTTGTCCATGCTGGATAAACACCACGAGGATATCCACGCTGGTTCTCACGGATTAAAGAACGCATCCCTTCGAACTGAAGCTATATCTTCTGAAAAGGGACTCACTTGAATTGGCAAGAACTATAGCATCCTTGAGTGAAATCGAATCTTCTGAGGGATCTGCAACAACAAAATTTGCGACAAAGATGTGGAAAAACGCTAACGTCATTTTGGCTTTAAAGTCACAGACATCGTAAACACAAAGTATGTAAACACTTACCGTAAACATGTACGGTAAAGTCAACGGTTCGATGTCCGAAGCCATTCGTTGCTTGGCACTGATACCGACCGCTGTCGTCCAGTCTGACCACCTTCATCCTCAGCTCACGGTCGTCCTTGGCGAGCTTATAGCGCGAGTCCCACTCGACCTGCAAGTTCCCGCATGACCATCCGCGCTTAGTCTCCATTTTCGCCGGAGACCTCGTCTCTTCTCGTCTTTCTCTTCAACTATGCTATGCTTAGGCTGTGAGTGAGTGATTGTGAAATGTCGCGTGCGAAAGCCCTCGAGCAATGGCCATAATGGGGTGCTAGTGGTTTTCCGTATGTAGGCATTCATTCCTGACAATGATGGATTACCGTCGCCCCAGCGCCAATTCGAACAAAACAGGGACTGATGGTGCGTGCGCATCTGGTGCATCCGCAAAAAAAAAACTGGCTTCGGGAGATTTTGTGACGTTTGCCACCTGCGGCTCAGATGGGATTTGTTCAGTTTTCGTTTATTGTTTTCATGAATTTTCATGGACAACATGGAACACAGAATAGAAAACGGTTGAGTAAATAGAAAAAAATAACCGAAAGGATAGATAGATAGATAGATTTATTACGACTATATAAGACAGTCGTGAGAAAAGGTTACGTCACGATGCAACACAAACTATTCAAGAAAATTACAGCTGATTATGGAAAAAATACACCACAAAGTATACATAGAAGCACACAATCTAATACTTTAGAAGGGCACGTGCAGCGATTCGTTTGAACAACGCAAAATTTTTCCAGCAGGGTGTCAAACCTGTCCTTAATTGCAAAAATGCGGACCCTGCACGAGCAGTAAATGATTGCTGTCTTATTGATCTTTTTGGTTTCGGATATGAAATCTTGAAGCGAAGTCCTCTTGTCTTGGATGGCAAAAGTTTGTAAAAAATTTGTTAATCGAATTTTGTACATGTTGGAAACTATCTTGAACACAGAACATACATCAAACAATTTTCTCCGAGAACATAAGTTATGAAGACCATACAACTTATTTCGTTGCGCAGACTCTGGGATATCAGAGTATTGAAATCCCCGATGTCGTATCATTAACTTTCTTGTGTAATTGTTCTTTATGCTTTCAATCTTCATCAAGTCTTTCTTCTTGGATGGCAAGTATAATAGAAGCAATCTGACTACGTCACTTCACAGGATCCTGAATCTTGTTCCCCAGTTAAATTCGGGAAAAGAAAGCTCATGGTTAAACTGAATGTAGTAATAATTAATTACACTAAAGCTAGGTGAACATCCACAAAATCCTATGATTTGCCCACTTTGTAGGGGAAGAATATCAGTTGTAGGGATTCAAATCGGCCTTCGTAAAAGTTCCAAACGTATATTGCTGAGCCTAAATTTACCCTAATAGGAGGTTCCTGCTTCTTGAAAAAGTGAATGTGTTTGAAAATATTCAGAAGTAGTCTCAACTATGCTACGTAGCGAGAAACAGCTTGGTAGAATTTCCGTACCTGCTCTCCATTTTTCGTCCACTGTATCATCAGCATGTCCTTATCGTTGGCGATAACAGGACAGACAAGTTTGAATTGTTTCTGACCGAGTGGGATCCGAAATTTTCGTTCAACATCCATGAGCACTTTCGGAGGAGCTGAAAGATTACAGAGAATTTGATGGGACGTCTCTTGGTAGGGAGTTTGTGGATCCAATGGAGTAGAGGTGAGTAGAGGAAAGAGGCAGTGCATCAAACAGTAAAATGACAGATTCACTGATGTGCATGATGACCTTCAGAATGTTGGAAGATTGCTCTAGTCTTTTACGCTAGCAGAAGTATGTATGAGTCAGCACAGCACATATGTGATGGGATTCATGAAAATTCCTTGGAAGATTCCAAGCTTCCCGTGCACCAAAACGGAGATTTACCAGAGCTGATTGCAGTATATTTTGGTGCTCTTGTCGATGCGCAAAAGATGACCAAGATGAGTGGTTCTAACAAAATTCACCAGTTTTTGCCCAGTTAACTCATCAAGTTTGGCATGTGGCTGCCTGGTGTGGGTATATACATATCTGACACCTTCAATCTTTAGATCCATAGCTTATATACATACATAATGTATACAACATCTGTGGCACGGCTGACTTGGCTTCTCCGAGAAATTATCATCTATAAATTTCAATATAGCTCTTGTCTTGCCTCAATTGTGGGTACCATGGCCATTATCTCTATATTACCAACTAATTTTGACATAAGTAGACCTTCTTAGACAGATAACTTGCAGTCTCATTTCACTGTTGTGTAATACCTCCCGCAAATGGTTATTTCCTTGGCACACCGGCTGTGTTGGTGCGTCGAATAAACAAATGGACATAAATAAATGAAAAATTATAAGGGCACGTTGCAGGTAATAATTTACCAGAGAAAGTTCACGAATTCAGCCACTGTGCTTTACAAGAGTCACTTTCTCGGACTATTAGCATAAACCGGCATGGGAATGCTTGAATCTTGCAGACAAGAGGGGTTTCGGAAACCAGAGTGGTCCACCTGCAATTTTTTATTTCGGACATATCATTTTTTCCACGGACAGGTAGTACACTTTCAAGGACGTGTTTGGAGGAACAGATAAGCAGAATTTTCTCAAAAGCACTCTCATCTAAAGAAATGACTGGCAAACGGATGATTCTGGCTTAGATAGAAATAATCGGATGACACCTCAAAGAACGACCTCGGCATTTTCCAGGATTCCCAGCTAAATCGTATATCTTTTGTTTTTTTTCCACTCCGTCCTTCAGCACAGAACGTTTTCGATTCATTTGCCGTCGAAAAAGTTCTACTTCCCAGTATTGCCTCGGCTTCGAAGAAAATCCTCTTATAATGCTATCGCGTTTCGTCGAAACGAGTTCAGTTTTCTCTGCTCTGCAGGGCGCCGGCAGAAATGCGGCAAAAACCAGGGAGAAACCGTGTTGTCCCTGCCGCGCACTCGGGAGGGGCTCTCATCGCTCAGTGTGTGCATGTAGTCGGACCGCATGCCACTTGCTATTTCCGTATTAAATTTGGATGCAAATTGGAGGCGGCGAGTGGTGCGAGGATTGAAGGGAGAGCTGCGCGGCCGGCGGCTTATCGTCGTATATCTGGACACTCGATTAGCGCACCCAATCATCCATAATATTCAATCACTGACTAGTGGAGTGAGCGTCTTTTTCAGTCTTGGACCCCTCAAACCCCCAGAGAGAGGAGGTATAATTTTTGAGGCTGCTGCCACCCCTGCATAGGCACTGTCCGAGTGACGGTCCTATCTAAGGCACGTCTCCTTCCTTCTTCCTCAAACCGTGGTTGGCGCCACGCTTTTTGTCGCGTCCTTTCGATACGAAAGCGGCTAAGAAGGGGCTTATCCATAAGCTTATCAGCAAACGATGGAATCATGCGACTATCAAAAATAAGCTGCTCCACTCTGGTATCCCCCAACAGGGAAGGACGGTCATCAGAAGTTTTTCCTGGCTCCGTTCTGGCTCATAATCTGCCATCTGCTGTCGCTCTCACGTCCTCATCGGCTATCTAGTGGACAGCAATTCGATTCTAGGGCCTGATATGGTGATGGCGCAACCATACGACCAGAATACCCGCTTGCTCGTGCTAATCACTGTGCCTCCGGAAATCCTCCTCAACCTCCCACAGTGCTTATCCCACCCTTGTAGCGGCTTAAGGTTTCCGGCAGCAGCCAATGGCAATGTCTTCTATCATATTCACAGGTCGTTTACGAGCAGTGTTGGCTAATTATGTGAACTAATCGTGGTCAAATTAGTGTTAGGAAGTATTACGGTGCCAGAAAATTCGGGGGAACACTAAGCTAGCCAAATTCTGAGAGGTTGAAATTCCAATTTTCAACCAAAACGTATAGCCTGGAAGCAATACAACACTTTTACATCCGGTAGTCAAGCGTTAAGGTTTCCAAGACCAGTAAAGGTATAAATAGGATAATTACGCTTCGACATTCACTCTGATTTTTCCCTTTTCTTAACTTAACAGTCAAGATTTATGAAAAGTGGCCAAAATCTTGTCCAGATCCCTTGACGGGACCCAGTTTTTCAGCTATAACCCACGATCTGCAACGTTTTTTGGGAATCCCACTGCTTGCGGATTTACCAGGGCCAGAGTTTCTGTTACTCACAACCCTTAGACATAGAGTGAAACTCGCCCATACATACTGTCAGTTCCAACAGTCTTGCGTATTGGACGCATTCCAAATTCATACCTGGAAGTTGATACCGTTAGGATGATAGAGGGCAAAGAGTGTAGTTTAGCGTCAATTTAACCAGTTGCTGCGCATTTACGCTCACTACGTCCAATAACTACGATTTTCGAAATCTATACTCTAAAAAAGCACACTTCCATAAATTATCCAAAGCACCAGTCCCAACAGCGTACAAGGTAGGATGTTCCTTGCTTCTGACCCGAGCCAAGCCTTCCACAATATCTGCTCTTTCCGTCGATTGTCATTGGGTAAATGACGATGAGGCTATTCGATTTCGTCGAGGGTTTCATATCGCACAGGTGTGGTGGTGGAGCAGGTACAGCCTCCCATAATCCTCTCAAGAGATGTGGCAGCAGAGATCGTGGGCCGAGTTCGGATTACAATCGCGCGAGGTCAGCTATCGCCCCGCCACCAGTGTCACGTACAGGATGTAATAGATGCTCACGTCAAGCGTTACGTCGTCATGTCACATCGTCAACGTGTAGAGGGGTTTTGAGGGATGGACGGATGGGTGTGGAAGGTTCGGTTGGCTGGATGGACGCGCGCGCAGTGTGTTAGCAATTTGAAAATGTCCATCGACGGCGACGAGTTCTATTACGCGTTATTAAGCAAGCGTGCGTTATGATGAAACGAAGATTGGCGTGGTGGAGTGCAATTACGGGCAGCGAGACATACAGGAAGCACACGAGGCAGCGGCATGCAACTGCGTATCAAGTATGCAAGAGTTCCACGCCTGGAATAATCGTACTCGCGAAAAGCTGCTTCCAGGAACAGTTTCCAGGAACAGAGTTCATAGAAATCGCAGTTGCGGCTAGAAATACACGGGAGGGCAGCAGAGTATAGTGTTGCTCGAAGAAAAATCGAACAAATTAAATTAATTCAACAAATAAATTTGGGGCGCGTCCGAAAAAATTAAATCTTTCGAAAACAAAGGGTTCTGTAGCCCTTCTCTCCTCTGCTCTAAGACTGCAAGGCTCACCCTTTTCCCAATATTCCAATTTCTGACTTATTCGAAATGGTAGACGTAGTAGCATATGTAGGGCCGAATAATGAAAATCAGATATATTCGAATTCCAGAAATTTATTCCAAGTAGGCTGATATTTCGAATTTTTAATGGAGACGGGGAAGCTCCACTTTTGAAGAACGATAAGTAGGGGTTTGGGATAGTTTCATTCTGCGAAAATTAGAGTTCTTCATGGATTGGGTTGTGAACAGATAATTAAATTGATTAGTTTATTTGATTTTCATTTTGCCTTGAGTATATGTACTGGTAACGAATTTTCATTTTGTCTTGAGTATATGTACTGGTAACGAACAACAAATTATGTGTAGGTGGATTATGACCGCCACTAGTTGTCTGGTCGTGTTCCCCCAAAAATTATAATAGCTTTGAATGGGACCTCAGGTCACCGGTTTCCCATTTAATATATAAGGGGCTAGGAGCTGTTTTTAGCAGGACCATCCCTACCCTTGTAGAAAACAATAATGATGCGCTAAACACATTGGAGAAGCTATGCTCATATGTTCCAGAAAAGCCCGGTAGCCGGTTTGAAAGGCATGGTAGTGCATTAATTCCCTATAGGGGAAGAACGGAAGGAGAGCAAGTGCGTTTCGGGCGGAAATTTGCTGAAACTGATGAGGATTCCACTAGCACTTCAAGCTATGGATAGATCATGCTGTGAATTATTCCCCTCACTAGAATTCCGGAGATGACGAAAGTCACACAACTCAGCTAAAAAGGAAACGCATTTACTGTACTATTAGTAGTCACCAGTGCAGATAAAGAGGTTGCTGCGAGTCATCGATGCGGTTCTATGCCCCTATGAGTAACCAAACCCGCTTGATTTTAGGGTTTATTTATCTGTGGCCGTTTATTGCGTACAGCCTCTCAAACGCACACATACACACCCTGCGATAAGGACGCCGGCAAAAACGTGCCAGGGAACAGCTGATCGGTTTGGACGACGTCTTCTGCGGTGGTGCAGCTCCACCCAGAATAAACACATCAGCGTCGAAACACAGCTGGCAACCGCGGAAGCTCGCACTAATTGCTGGCACGATAGGAGATGTAATTCGAGAACATGTACCAAATGATGCCGTCGTCGCTGTGGTCAGAGTCCGCGAATCTCTGCTGCTCCGAGCGGCGGTCATTTTACCGACTGCTGACCGCATGAGGTTACGGTCAGCATATTTAGCAATGCAGTTGTGCAGAAGGCGATACTGCGTACATATCAACATCGATGATCGCGTACGGTATGCGCATGTCAACGTCACAATGCCTGAGAGAGGTTGTCATTAGAGGGCGAGGATGCATTGCGGAGATAGTGGTGGACCAAAGTGTCTAGTCATGATATGGGACTCGCATCAAGGTTAACATCATCACGCTCGATGGATACTTGTTCCCGACGCTTGTGGTAATCAAATTTTCGCTGCACCGCCGCACTTCGTGGACGCTTCGTTTAGCACTTTTGGATTTCTGGATGGAGTGGATGAAGAGCCCTTTAACAGATATTGCATATACACGCAAAGCATTTCAAGCATTTCCTTATGAGAGAAACAAAAACATGGCAGTTGTTAACTAAACATTTGGGCGAAGGTCTCTACTTGCAAATAATCCATGTAAAGCACTTCCTAGGATTGCATCGAGCAAAGACATGTTCAATAAGTGTGTTGCAAACTTCACTCCTTATTTGGAAGACGCTAATCCACTTATAACAGTCAGGTGAGTCGTGAGTACTAAGACGTGTGAGAATCAAATGAATTCCCTTGAAAAATGTAACTTCTGCCAGGTTTCTAGAAGATCCAGTAGGATTCCCCAATGAAAATCAGGATGACATATGTGGAAAAAGACCTATTTGCCTCAAAGAACACCTGGATGACACAGGCGGAAAAGGCCTCTTCCTCCAGAGCTCAATCTAAGCGAGCCAGTATCTTGACAAAGAACCGATCAGGTTATGAAACAGGTAACAAAATCTTATAGCAGCCACAGCGCCGATATCCACTACGGTTGAGAAACATAAGTATAACTAAAATGGTAAGGATGGATTTTCACAAGAAGCGCTCCGAAAAGGACCGATATATTGAATGATTCGAGAAGATTCAATTTCAAGAATTCCACAGCCAAAGAGTGAATGTGCGACATCGTAAATTAAAGGAGAAATTGAAGCCCAGAGCCTTTCCAAGTTTTTATTCGAGATGCTCCACGCATTTAACTTAATCTTATAATCATAAGTTATCATGAACTTTAAGTGCTGCCGATGCCCTTTATATCACTTGGAGGTTCTCATCAAGCCTAGTGCGAAGGTGTCCAAATCGCAGCGTAAATCACTGCCTCCCCGCCTGCTGTTTGCCTCAGGGACGTGTATGCTAATTACAGACTCGAGACACAATTATACGTCTTTTGTCATGTCCAAGTGTGCTGTCCGTTAATTGCAAATGCGAATTAAGTGTACGTCCTGCTGCTGCTGCTGTTGCCCTGTCAACTCAATCTGTGCGTTTTAATTGTTTCCGCTAATGAGAGGCTGTAGTCGACCACGACGACGTCTCCTCTCCACCTCATCAACGTGGACGATCCTCGATGCTGGCCAGGAGCATGAAACGAATTTTATGCTAATGCCGTCATGCTTGGATTGTGGCGTCTCTTCGATGCCATTGCCAGGCTTCTCAATTCCATTTCCAAATACGGTGGGATCAAAACGTCACTCAAATCGCGACCGCAGCAAATTCGAACGCAGCGCGACGCGATGCAGCGTCTATCGCGGGGACATATCGCAGATCAGTAAATGGAATTGATTTGCACTAAATGCAAGAGTTACTTCTCGAGATTCAGTCAAAAGTCTCGTCGAATAACTCCTCGAAGATGTCGCCTCCAAGGAGTCAGTCCCATTCAGACTACAGTAGTAGGAATCCTAAGGAATATCCAAGAAAATAAGGATCGAATAGAAACAGTAAAATCCAACAGACGTAGTTATCAAACTGGAAATAGGACCGAAAATGCGAATGTTCGCCGAAAGGAAAGCCCCTCAACATTTCATACCTTTGCTCCAGCGCTCTTTTACATTGAACACTGAAATTCCCGACTTATTTACAATCAAATATATTTGACCCTCATTAAATTGGAAAGAACTGTTTGGAACTGTGCAGTATCTATCGCTTCAGATGTCGCTTTTTGCTGTTGGTGCTTCGCAAAAAATTGTTGTGTCAAGACCTGAAGTCACTTTTTATAGCCTTCAAAAACTGATGCTAGTGGAAAAACTGTTTTAGAAAAGTTCACATCGAGAGGCTGCATGAAACAGCAGGAGGGAAACTGAGGCACAAGATATGTCCCTTCGGGAAAAAACAAGGTATGATAGCATTTAAGTCTTGGAAAAGTTTGTAGAGGTTGATGAATCTTGTTGATACCGTATATGGCTTAGAAAAAGAAATAGACACAGATGTGGACTACCACATAAACTCTGCTCTACTGCTATTTGAGTGGTTAAGATGAATTTAACCCTCAGAAGATTTTGAGCCATTCAGTCGTTAGCCAGCAGATGAGCACATGAAAATCTGGCCAAATTCAAGTGCATAATCAATGGAAAATCATTAATGAAATTGGCATCGAAGGCCCAGAAGTACGTACATATGCAGAATTGATACTTGACATTGAGAACGGGTCAAGTGCGCAGCGAAAAATGCGACAGCAGTGGCCAGGCAGGAGTGGATGAGAAAGATCAGCTGAGATTTGACGAGAACACACTGGCAGAAGTCAATCGCGACAAGACATTTATTTTCATCAGAGTCTGACACAAACGTGAAATGAAAAAGCATGTCTCATGGGCTAAAGTGCATAGCAAAAGAAGATTGAGAGAGGTGCTTGCAGCAAAGCTCAAAAACAATGCGAAACTTCGTTCGGAAAGAAATTGGAACTCACTTCCATGCGCGGCTTCCGTCTCGGGTGTAAGAATGACTGCATGCAGTGTGACGACAACAGTGACAAGCAGTTGAAGCATTGTCAGCGTTAGACAACGTGAAACTGTAATAATAGAAGTGTTGTCGATGAACGAGTTGAGCGCCACACTGCGACACGGTTTGGAGCTGTTCGTTCCCGTTTTGCTTTTGGTGAGAGGCTTAAGGGCTATCAATTCCATTTATCCATGATATTGAAGCGTTCTTTCAACACTCACGCACATGCACATTCGGCATGAAAAGCCTCGGACAGTCTCTGCAGATAACGAGCGATGCACGGCAAAAACCGACCAGTTAAGCCGTTTATCATACTCGCAAAGACGCTATGCGCCACCGTTCAAAATAAATATTCTGTACAGCTAGATATTCACACCATTTCGCAACTTTACATCTAATTTTGTAGGACTGCAGTGAATCTGAATAAATCAACTTACAATAGAATGACATTGTTATCGAGAGAGTATGCTGTAGATCATTGAATGGAGAACGGTCGGGAGTACGGTAGACGTGTAGGATCTCCCGATCGAGTACAGTATGCCGCCCAATCGGAAGTGGTCCGCCAGTAATTTATGGCGTGGTAAGTTGCCGAATTTTTGATTTACGACGTGTGGCGGGAGGGGCGGTTAATGGCCTGGTGGTGGCGGTGGGCGGAGTCGGTGGGGGGTCGACGGAGGGAGTGCTGGCGGACCGCGGGAGGTGGTGGAGACGCAGAGACGGATGGCAGAAGTCACTGCTTGGTCGAGGTTATGTATACACACTGCCCAGCGACGTCTACCGTCTTGACTGACCGGTAAACAGGTCCGCGCGGCTATGCGTCGGAATCTCGGACGACGTCTGTCGCCGCGGACGCTCCTAGAAGGAAGTTCCGGCAAGGAAATGCAGCGTCGCCCCCTGACGCCGCATTATTCTCGGAAATGTGCAAAAATCCGTGGGATCTCGGAGGAAATGATGTATTACCGCAACAATATCCCGGCAAACTTGCAGCACACAATTCATTGCGATTTGTTTTGAACATGTCCACTGCTCTTTGACGGCACAGTGAGCGCTTCCGAGGGGAAGCAACGTAATGGATGATTGTCAACTGATAATGAATGATGCTGCATCGGTGTCAAAAAGCGAGTAACGCCGATCGATCAGGAGGTATCCGACAGCTGGCGATAGCATCGGCATGTGTCCCCTTACTCGGCAACTTGCCATCAACTTTTCTTAGCAATTTCAATACACTTATTTTTTCCAGCTGAGCCCTTATCTTTATTGAACGCTCAGCTGCAATTCAGGAACAACTGTGCAGCACTCCAGCAATCTTCGATCGCTGAAGGCGCAACAATGCGTTTGTCTACTGCTATCTACCATAATTTTTTCCTGTTCATCTCAGTTCTTACTTGCTGACGCACATTCTTCTTTGTGATAGACGTAATTAATTAATGGCAGGAGAAATTAACATAGTTAACCATACAACATAACTGAAACCCGTCCAAACTACGTATAGTCATGTTAACCCTATGCGACCTATGAAACGGTTTTTTGAAAGTCTTTTCAAGATTTAGGTAAGCATTGACGAGTTTTACCCCTCTGATCTCCTTTTCGTATTTACTTTCATGTTGAATTATAACTTGTTGGCTGATTGGGTCTTTGGGAGGGTATACTACATCCAGTTTTGACTTCCCAGTCTCTGGCGAAGGCGAGGACGCCGAAACTTTAGCCAGAATAAATAACTGTGAAAATATTGGTTTACTGCTCAAGTAAATCGAGGGAACTGTTGCCAGGATGATTTTGATTCACCAAGTTTTCAAGTTTTTTTATTAGAGAGAATACGCTAACCATGGTTTCTTCCTCACGCACTGGGAAAATTCTGTTTGAAATTCTTGTTTGTTTCCACCTTATTTCTCAGCTAAAACGTACATCCAGTGAAAATAAACGGATATAAATGAATAGTGGATAGAGGTCCCTGGATTAAACACCCGCCTACGATATTCTTCTTGAAAACCGTAGGGTGTTTTCGTATGCCTCTTTAATCCAGAAGTGATGTTTATTTTCTTGCATAAAAGAAAAAAAAACAAGAGAAGCAAGACGGTACTAAGCACGCAACTTTTTTTTGCCCATTTCAAGCAAGAAACAGCTCGTTCTGGATTTGTTTATGTTCAGTTTGCCCTCTTAAGCACCACAAATGCCTCACAGCTCTGTACGGGTATTACGGCCCCACTGCTGAACAACTGTGTCATCCCTATTCATCCCGGTTTGAATATACACAGAGTTCTTCATTGATTGCAAAGATTTCAACAAACCATTTGAGTATAGTTATGATGCCACCCATTTCACGGATTATGCCAATGTTTATAGTACTTCAGAGCATTCGTGCTTATTGGGCATTGTTCCAAGGACAACAGCAGCGACACAAGATGTAGCACTTTTTCTGCACTTCAGATGTCCAATGGAAAAAAGGAACACAATAAACAGGGCGGGATTCAATGAGGCTATGTAATCAAACTTTTTCTACAGATGCTATTTATTCAATTTGAATTGTTTCCTTGGATCACATGTGAAAGATCTCCACTCTATAGCCCTTGGAAAATTTCAAGTCATACTGGATAAACATGACAATTACGATTGCAATATAGCCTGCTACCAGTGGCGGACGCAGAAAGTGGGCGGGAGGGGGGGCGTGGGAAGAAAAGTGGGGTCTCCGCCGTTTTGGGGACCCAGACGGAAAATAAAATTAATAATAATATTAATTATAATAATAAACAATAAATAAAAAATATATTAAAAATAATAATAAAAATAAACAATTAAAAATAAACTAACACAAGATTTTTATTTGTATTGTAAAGTAATTTCGAAAATTTGGCGACCCATTCTCGGGGGGCGCGCCCCCCCCCCCCTGCGTCCGCCACTGCCTGCTACCTATTCGATTTTTCCTTGAGTTTTCATTTTTTTTGGCTTTTTTGTTTTGTTATTTTTTAGTTCCTCGAAAATTCTTACTTTTTCCTCCGAAATGCTACATTTTTCTGAAATAATGACTCAACTCACAGATAAAATGCGCACACTACTACTTCGTATTGCGTCTAGTGGTATCTCAACTGTGTTATCCAAAAACTATTTTCATTATGTTTATATCAAGTCGTGTCATATGCCAATATGCCACTCGACATAAAATTTTGAAAGAAAGGACTCTGAGGAAGAGAAAACATGGACAGTTTTCATGTATTTCTTATTTACCATGGTAAATGGGAAATTTTAGTGGTTGTTCTTTCCGAGACCTAGAAAAAACTCCAGAATTTTCAATGTGATAATGGCATTTAAGAAGCCAGCAATCAAGCAACGTACGTAATGTCATTAGCGAAATCAAAGTAATTGTTCTGTTATTTTCTCAGTCTCCCCTCACCCTCTTGCTGACTGGGAAAGTGCGTGTTGAAGTTTATCCGTATTTTAGGTACTTAGCTTTTTCTTAGTGATAGTGGGTCGAATTACTCAGCAAATAAAACTGCAGTGTTAATTTAGGCAAAAAGGCTTTCACATCAAGCATAATAATTAAATACTACTTTATTATGTGTGAAACGTCCATAATTTTAGGAAAACATGTGCATGTACCTGATTGACTATTGCTTGACGTGAATCTGCGTTAGCACTTTAGCTTTCTATGAAAACCTCACGTTTTCATGAGGATAAAAACTGATTTCAGGCGATTTGCTGGGAAAGATGTGAAAGCGTCAGAGAGCAGAGATTATTATTAAGGAAAAAAGGGTGATGTCCTCATTTCATTATTCATTCAAAGACTTCCAGCATGGGAAAATCTTTAAAATAGATTGTGGAAGTAGTAAACGACTTCACGAGATCATATAGGTCCGATTTATCCGAGGTTTTTTTTTCGAAGTTTTCTTTTATAAACTACAAATTTACAAGCAAACGAGTGCAACATCCCGTTTCTTTGAGAAAGTTTCTGGATTCAATCCCATTTTAGGTGGGAAAGAGAACGAAAATACCTCAACTATCTTCCTCGCCGTTTCACGTTTTTGCAGTCACCAAATCGCTTCTTGGCAGGATGCCAAAGGAGTTCGCCCTCAGAGAATCTCTGAAATATGATATCACATCAGCAGGGCTCCCTTTGATCCAGTCTACGGGATTCCGCAAAGACTAAGCGGTCGCGGTTTTTTGCCGTCTACCTAACAACAGCTGCTAAATAGGAATGGAGGATGTTGGTGTTCTTGATGTGCATTCATGATAGATGACAACAACGAAATATTCGACAGCTTTTACACTCCATACCAAGTGCAACAGCGGAATGACGCACGGTCCTGTGCAAGTGTGTCAGCAGAAGAACGTGCAGTAGTGCTGTACGACTTACAAACATGTCAGCACCGGATACATACCGATCGTCCTAATTATGGCATATAGAATATGCACGGTCAACAGCTGTGATGGCCGAGCAGTCAAGATGACGAGGTGAGTGAGTGTTTGAGGTGGTGGAGGTAGATGAGACAGAAGTCGACGCCTTTGTTAGCCTTGTCAGCTACACCACGTAAACACAGCGACTATGCACACTTGAGCTCATTCGGGTACACTATCCAAATTATCAGAGAGCAGGAAGTCCGCCGGCTCGCCTAATACGGTAACGGCACTACAAGGTGCAGCCTTCCGGAAGTGTTTGCGTAAAGCTTCATGGACTTTTTGTCGCTAGGATAGCTTTTGCAGGGAAATATTCATAGTGCAGAGGGTGCCGCATCAAGGAGCAGTCAAATAACGAGCTGGAAACTTCAGTTTTTTCTTGATGTTGGACATAGAAAGAGGAATTAGACAACTGGTTCAAAGTCCACATCAGTGAAATCTCAAAATGTTAGTCAGACGGGGCCAAACAGTGTCGTTATGACTTCAAGAGCGAACTCAGGTTGTAATGACAGAAATATGAAGAAAATACTTGAGTTTTTGACACTAATCCGATTTCGAGGCTTGAACTAGACAGGAAGTGTGGTCTCGCTGGCGTCCACGATGATTTTTTCGGTTGCTCCCAAGAAAATTTTTTGTCCCACGTTGTTTTGTCTAAATACGATTTGTATTTCTTCTTTCAGAATAAGTTGGAAACCGCCGGAGTCAGCGTGAGTGGCCAAACTTAAGTTTTGATACCATCACCCAAAATTTCTCCAGTTTCTGATTGCAAATACATAAGATTTATGTTTGAGACAAAGTTAACAAAAAATTTCAATTGCTTTCCAAAAGGACCCTATTGGCGCAGTCCATTTGAAGAAATTTGAACTCATGCACAAATTCCTTGCAGATATTTTTGGTCATGAGCTTGGAATCTTCCGAGTGGTAGGACCAAATTTTCATTGGTTCCCCAACTATTAACATTGACGGTTTTGACGGGTTTCGGAACAATAATCGGGAGTGCTACTTTACGTATATAGAAAGTATTTATTGCTGCCCAAAATGGAAACCGTGCTTAGGGCCGAACAAAAATCAAATAGTTTTCACACACTTAATCAACGAGAGTTGATTTTTTCAGTAGGAACCAATTCAAACACTCAGATATCCTGAGAAGGCCTTGCAGAGACGCTTATCTCCATTCCATGGTTTTATTGCGCTCTTTCTCTTTTTTTCTTTTTTAGGCATTCAACTTTCAGCTTAGTCAAATTCAATTTTTCTATTCGAAAACGTCTACTGATTTATTCAGTCTTTGAATAAAAACTTGCTTATTCAACAGGAGTCTCCCAAAACCACAAACTTTCCATGAAGACTTTAAAAAACCTTGCTCTCGACAGATCTGCCTTCGAACGACAACGTTTTTCTTAGGATGGTCCCTTGACGTTGGATCAACGCTTGTCCAACATGATTAAATTTAACCAATTTATAAAGATTTTGGGATTTATAAAGTCTTTCTGCCGTCCATTCTGCCCCAGAAAATGCTGACGAAAACTAGTCTAGACTAACCCACTAACAAGATTCACATTAACCTACTGAAAGCTCTCAAGAACTGAGCTGGCTCCGATAAGTGAGGGGTGGGGACGAATTTTGAGCAATATCTTTTGACAGAATGGACCTCAAAGGCTAAAGTTGGTTGTGATGGACAAATAATTATTTAGCACCTCCGCCTTCGCTTAAGATGTCCAAATAGTTGAAAATTCGGTGAAAATGAACGTCAAATGTGTTACTCAACAAAATTTGTCCTGAACTTTCTCTTACGCCCAATTTGGGAAGCTAAACTCAACTATGAGCGGGTAAGAGTGTCGCTTATATGTAGACATACGTCAAGCGAATTAAGCATGACTATTTTTAGTGCCTATCAGCAGTAGTGAAGAACAAGAAAAAAACAAGATTCCCTGCAAAAAAAAAACTTACAACGGCTTTCTATGCAAAAAAAAACTACGCTGAACAAGCTTGTTTACCTTCCAAAATAAAGGAAGAAGCAGTCTAACACATATGCGAATGGGAAGTCACAAAGAGGCTGGTCGGCGTCCTTAGAAATGTGAAAGCTCACGAGTTCTGGCACAAAAATTTGGATGATGATTGAGTGCCTTCGTATGCAGATGTTTCTCCAAGCAGATCTGAACGAATCCCCAGGATCATTGACCTCTTCCAACTGTTTAGTTGTTACTGGAATATCTTATCTGCCCAAGGAATCTAACGGGTCATAGGGTTTCATACTAGTGCAAAAACGTGACGAATTGGTGGAGATATCGCTGTTGTAAAGTATTACTTATCCTGACAGATAACAATATGTGCACGTTTATCATAGTGCAATTACGAAGTGCACAATTTGCCACCAGGAATCGATGTATCAATCCGACAAAGCGTGCGAACACGTCATAAATAATGTTTTATGAGGTTGCGAGGTGAGACGAAGGTTTGATGTTGGCGCGGTGGGAGCCAGGAGGTCAAGCCCACGTTGCTAGGTGGGACGGAGATGAAAGCGAACACCGACCGCTGGTTGCTAATTGCCTTTAGCCATGCAGGTGAGCTGCGGAAACCACCACCCACCGGCGGGCGCGGCAAGGCGGCCGCCGTAACCCCAGTGCTACTCGCTAATTGAGGGGGCCCGGCAGAAGGCCGGGGGTCGCGCACCTTTCCCGGACGATTGCGCTACAAAGCTGCACAGCTGAACAACAACCAAATGTCGGCTACTTAGCGATGCTGCTGCACTCGCCGGGGTGAAGCGCCGATTATGCTCCCAAATTTGTTCGTATAAGGCATGGTCGAATGGCTGAGTGTCTTAGCGAAGGGCGCAATCGAGGTGTGTAACCACGACACACGTATACGAACAGATCTCTTGGGAGATGCTATCAAAATCGCATCGCACGCCATGCATGGTTCGCAGATTTGAAAGTGCAAGAACGAAGACCGAAATGATATGGGCAAAACTATTCTTGCAAACTTGCAGCAACAGTTTCATTTCATATTAGCACATGTGGCACCAGCTCCACATCATTTTCGTCCAGCGGCACTTTTTGTCAACTGCAACCCAGCTGTTTGTTGCCAGAACCAATTTGCTCTTTCAAAAATATTTAACTTCTTAAACAAGTGGACTATAAGTGGACTGTTGATCACTTTTTGGAGCACTTTCTTTTGGTTAAAACTATCGATCACGAAGACGTAGTGTTTGCTAAGGAACTTTTGGGTCGGAACACATTTATGTTCTTGATACGACTAAATGAAAGGGAGTGTCTGATTACCAGCACATCGCCAGGCCGATCACCTATACGTTCCATCTAGCTAAACCATTACTGCACTAGATGTCATGTTTGAAATTCCGCTTAAACATAAGGAGCATCAATGATTTTTCATCGCAGTTATGTGGAATCACCCGGATCTACTCAGGCCTGAATCAAGTATAACATAGTGTAATAAAGCTCGCAGAGATGAATTCGAAGCCAGGCCTTTGTCCAGACCAGTCAGAGTTGTGTCAACATACATCTGCTAAATAAAGAACAAGCAAATAAATACATAAGTAAATAAATAAGTAGACGAACAAATAAGTAAATTAATAAATAATGCAGTAGCGTGCATTACGCTTTCTAGATCGTTAGTGCATTCTGTGGCTCTATTCAATAGTACATAGTGATAACCCGGGAAATCCCAAGAAGTGGTTATAATTCGAACTGGTAGACATATGTGGTTTGGAATTCATTCCTTCAAAAGAGTTCCACAGTTCGCTTTGTTATTCACTATTTGTTCTGTTCTATGTATGTAGTTTTTTCCAATCTTCGGTTCTGCGGCCCACCTTGGAAAGCATGAATAAAAAATGATTATATAAGTGAACAGGACGTAGAACAACAAGTTTTCGAGCATAAGTGATTGACCCCCTCAAGCCAATGAGTGTTTCGTATTCCTACAGCAGGAACAGACAAGAAATGGGACCCCATGGATGCCCGAAATCTTCCAGTAAATTTGCCTGCAGGTTCCACAGCGCTAAGAAAGATCGGCTCACTCTATAGCATACAAGAGAGTCTCATAGAATGCATCTCCTTCCTTCTGAACAAAATGAAGATATTCCTCTATTAAATCGTAGCAAACACAACACACACAACACTTATGCAAATGTCGTAAGCCTCTTGGAAACCTATCACTAATTTTCTTCAATCCAATGGCGGTCAGTGATTTGGGAAAGATGTGAGAGGTATAAAAAAGGATTTGACGAGAATGGACACTCTTTATGAAGAATAGGACTTAGAGAACTGGCTCTTGCATTAGGATGAATCTTGGCGTTTCGTCTATAAGCAGGCCTAAGATTTTACCTTGAGCTGGAGAGATTTTTCATGTCATCCCCTACATATATGTTTATTATAGCTGGATCCGAACAACGCATTGTTATTATCCAAAAACTTGATTTCGAATAAGTCGGAAAATCAAATATTCGGTTGGGTGCCTACACGGCCTCAGCTACGTACGTACATAGCCTCTGAAATTGAAGCAGCCTTCAGCACTTTTCTTTAACATCATATCAATTCTACCTAGAAAATACAACCAAATCTTTGAACTTTTCGCCTCTTAGAATTTCTTTCACGAGATATTAGCATAAAGGTGAACAATGAGCACCAAGTTCAAAAAATTCTTTTCTATTTCAAGAAAATTAAGTATGTAACAGAATATGTATATGATAACCAAGGTAACCACGATACGTATACCAAAGGATCTCATCCTGATGTGGAATCACAAAAAGGTCTTTGACTCCTGATGAACATGGTTGTTCAACACACAACTTGAAATCCATGTGCTTATATTCCTTGAAACGCTTAACACGAATTTTTTGGAATATTTTAAAAGCTGATCGTATGAAGAAAAATAGTTTATGTTTGAACGAGGAAAACAGGAAAAGAAACAAGGAAGAAGAAGGAAGTCCCCTTAAGCTCTCATTTCAGCTTTTGATTACGGTTTTGCTCTTTTCTTGTTCATTTTTGCCTAGCAAGCAGAAAAATCTATGTACCTCATAGACAGAGCATACTGTACTTGTACTATACATATACATACACAAACTTAGAAGCATTAAAAGCCGGATAACGTGTTGCCATCGATATTAGTTACAATTTTAGAACTCGATCCAAAAAAAATCGACTGGGGAAAAAAGAAAAATCTTAGACCCACTATTATCGTTCTTTTAGGACTGTACTTCTCGCTTCTTTTTGGAGACCCGAACACCTATTTATTCGAAATTGAATTCTCAAATACAATATATTTAATGCATTATTCGGTCCTAACTATACTGCACTATATTAAAAAGCTCTTAATGTTATTTTTTTTCTATTCATTCATACATCTGCCGATGATATGAGTAAAGATCCGCATTCTCAGTAAGGCTTAGGATTTACTGTTTGATTATGATTTTCATAAGAAACAGCTCCTCATGTCGACGTGGAGCAGACAGTTCTTTCCGCAAAATTTGGAAAGAAATGGGTATCAGCACGAAACGAAGCAGTGTGGTGCGCTATTAGCGTGTGCACTTTCTTGCTTCACCATAATCCCGCTGTTCAAACAAACCATAGCGAAAAAACAACTTTAATGAAATGAATCCGAGACACGTTAGCGGTGCGGATATTTGAAGAGGATGGACTTGCTAACGTATTCAGTTTCTTTTCAAGATGCGTCCCCTAAAAGGACAGAGCAATGCACTACTGCATCAGTCATGTTCTTCAGCAAGATGACAGAAGCAGACATGGTTAGTATGAAGGCGGTGCAACTCATTGAAGCGTTCTACGAGTAAACGTAGTGGGATGGATGAAGTATGTGTGCAGGCTGCGGCACGGAAAAAGCCATGAATTTTCTATGGATTCAAGGGGAGGAATTACGTACCTCGTGTACTCGTAGGCGGACAACACGTTGTCGACACGTCTGACCTGCTCGTCTATTTGTTAGAGGCTACAGCTCGGCTAATGATGTCTCTATCCAACGGATGTTCGAATATTAAAATGACGAACAGGCGCACTCGTCATACAATGTCAGTCTTTCGCGCGCCAATGAGGTGGAGAAGCAGCCCGAGGAGGTGGGAGGCGAGGAAGAGCGTTTCGGAGGTGGCTGCCTGTCTGAGGTCGCAAACGACCAGAGGATAAAACTTATGGAGGGATCCTTTTCCGAGACTCATTGCTAAATGGTCTACTTCCAATAGCTCTTCATGGATGTTTGATTTGAAGTGAAGTGTGAAAAGCTTTCAATCTTAAAGGTCGGGGTCCTTTCTCATTTTATAAAGATATTGAAGATACGCAGAGCGAATTGAAACGCCCCAAAACCTGCTTTCTAACAAGTTAAAATAAGGAATTTGTGCGGCAGGATCGATTAGGCTCACTTCTGACCACACGGCAGATCAAACTGGTAGAACATCGCGAGACCGTTGAGGAAAATTCGCACCGAAAGCTTATAAAACTCTTGAAAAAAAAACTCTCATTAATAAGGTTCCCGAAGTTTTCAAGGTCTTTTTCATACACCATTGTTCTCAGCAGCTCACGCAGATTCTGTTGATATAAAAATCTCAAAAATCATGCTTAAGGTGTAACAGGAATAAATCTAAAAATTGAAATAGAAATAAACACGAAAGATACCACTAATTAAAGAATAAATCTAGAACACATGGATTAGTCCAAATAAAGTGAAGGCGCTCTGAACGAAGCTTAGCCCTCACCGTAAAATACTGCATAGAGTTAAAGTAACGAAAAGCATAACTACGAACTGACTACTTATTTTCAAATCCAGATAGAGTCAGCTACGTAGCTATTCACATACTAGTGTATGCAGCTGTGCCCCTAGAAGTTCCGAGGTTAAAGTTTTTGAACTGCATAGAAATTGGCAGCCGTCTAAAATTGTGGTCCATTCTCATATCACTCTTGCGCTTGTGCACAACCATGTGATATCGTGGTTATTACATGGCCAGAAATGTATAAAAGAACAAACACAAGAAAAAAAAACAACGAAGTTACATCAGGCAGATCCAATCTAATACCGAATAATGACACTCTATCATGGAGAAGGTATGGCATCACCCAATCACCCTCTATCCAACTTTCCTGCTATCATTGTGGCCGTCACCGAATCAACAGAATCGGAATAAAGCTGACAATCATCTTGATAAAGAGTTGTTTGTTGCAAGTATGGCTCGATTAATTTTGGAGAACTATACGTACTTATAAACGCTTTCTCATCACTTCGCTGGAATAAGATGGCAGGAACCTTCAAAATCACACTACTAGTACTCCACAATTTGCCGCTGGAAGATTAGCATCGCCGAATGCAGATAATTGAGTCTGTTTGTGCACATTTTTAGTACCGGATACCTTTCTACTTGTTTTGTTGCGATAGGGATCGGAGTGCCAAGGCGGTTAGGCAAGGGCTGCAATGGAGACTCGCTATGCAAAATACACAAAATATATAAGGGCAAAGGTACAGAGGTGTTGTACAAAGATGTGACGTAAGATTTTTTTCCGCGTACTGTGAATGCTGCAAATAGAGAAAAAACTTTGGTTCACTGTCTCAACTTTATCATTAAAAAGGTAATCGAGCCTGAATTCAATTTTTCCTGAAAGCCGCACATAATAAAAAGAGTCTTCAGAAGCTGCTAATCACAAAGGTATTGATGTTTCCAGCGCCGAAGAGCACTGTTTCAGACTGTCGTTTTGGGGAGAAATTGGGCGGAGCCAAGGCGCAAATTTTTATTTTTCCCTGCTGGGAAGATTCCCCTGCTTACGCTCCCTTGCCAGAAGCATGCCACAGCTCAGCTGAAAAATTGGCATATAGTGCGCTTCCTGCTGGAGAGGGCATATTGAGAAAATTTCTATACGGTTACAAAATTTCCTCATTGTGCACTTTTCAGCAGCGAATATATTACTTTACAGTACAGTAAATGATGTCTGAAATACTGCCAGGCAGGCAGTGCATGGTAGGTAAGCCTGGTATCCAGTCTTGCCCCACCAGTTCTTCCCCAGAAAAAGAAGTTTAAACTAGACTCTTTATTTAGCATTTTTGCACGAAATCATGTATTCCTTTGTGAACAGCAACATCCGGAGTTATCTCCGAATGAGAATCTCAAAAACTTTTCTGAGGTTGAGCTGCGTCCTTAAACCATTCTCAAAAATTCCGCTCTTTTGAATATAGGCGGCGTTCCACCAAATAGCAAAATCAGGATAACAGGAAGAAAATAGATTCCCCTGGAGAACTACAGAACGCTCAATTCTCATGAATTAAACCAACTTCTAGCGAGTTGGTGTTTACAACGGATGTCCTGCTAAAGGGAAGGGAGAACCGAGTTCTCCAACAATTTCGGCGCACGGAGGAATAGAATTACAAAAAAAAAAATGTAAATTTTGACGACAAATTATTACACAACAACAAACACTTATAAGACAATAATAAAAATAAACAAATGAAAATAAACTATTACAAGATTTTTAATAATTTTATAAAGCATTTGTTAATAATTCATCGACCCATCCCCGGAGGAACACCCTCCCCCACCATGCGTCCACCAGTGCTGGCACGTCATGTTGGCATGTTTTGTCGACTTTTCTATCAGATTATCAGGATACTGTTTCTGTCGCTCAGGATTTCCTCTATTCTTAGACCAAAGCAACAGCCTGAACCGAAGAATTTGGTTACACAGGTTCCATTACAACTACATTACAATTTTGAACATTCTCATGGTCATTAATGGAAACTTCTCCAAGACACTTTGGGCAAAATTGTGAGCTTGGCTAGGTACACGTACAAAAGAAGAAGGTCTTCTCAAGGACTTAAAACCTCTCCGTCCCTACTAACTTGGCCATTTGGATTTCTCTGTAGATAGGGTAGCAGTATTTATGCAAATATTGCAGGGAGTTGATGTCAGAAGAAAAAAAAAACGCCGGCACATTGGCCTGAATGGACTGCGTTTTCCCATATTCTCTGGTATTTCAGTGACACGATGCGGCGAGATCCTGCTCTGTTGAAATGCATCAACCAGTTGAACAACAAATGTTCGCTGATAGCTTTGAGTACTTGTGCACTAGAGTTTACTCTAATATTGAAAACTAGCAACATTACAAATGAGGAAAAAAACAATGAAAATGTACCTATATACCTATATAATCATAAGCTCACCGCTAGGTACTCAGCGGTGATAAGTAGGACGTTGTCGAAAGAGGCAAAGTAGCTGCTAGCTCCCTTGATTTCCATGCATATGGCAGCGTTTCCGCACGACAAGCAAGACTTGAAGCAACAATCGAAAGGTTGAGGTGACAGAAGCTCTGAAAAGGGTCAATTACGTATGGGTATAAGAATAAATGTAGCTAAAAGATAACTATATTAGATGACTTTATTTGAAAAATGTTTAGAATTCTTCAGAAAAATCAATCTTATTGGACAAGTGAACAGGCTTCGCGACTCGGGATGTTTTCGGAAGATGAAATTTCCTGATATCAGTCCGTGACATAAGTGGAAGTCCATGCGTATTTTACTTCAACTGGATAATGACACGACTACATAAGTGCATATCAGGGTTGTGCTTTACAAAAATTTCGGAATGCGTTATTCCGTTAGTTCGTTATGTTACGTGGAAAACAACCGTTACCCGTTGATCCGTTAATTCATAAAAATGATGAGGCATATTAAACATCACAAGCCCCAGTAGAGTTACCTGTTCTCTCATCAGAAAAAGCGTGAATCAACAATTGAATGAGGAGATTCACATGACAAACTACAGACGTGATCAACAACTTAACCCGGAAAAAGGAAGCATTTAACTAAAAGCTGTGAGGTAGAGAAGAAAACAAAGCGTCTTGTGAGCTTGCTAAGCCTAAATATCTAAGGAAATGACAGTAACCAAGTTATCATCAAATTCTTCTCATTGTGATCCTCAAAACGCTCAACAATCGTAGTTTTAGCCTGCATAAGGTCACTTGATTCCCTGTCATTTGTTCAACGTCGACCTAGCAGGGAAGTTGAGCAAAAAGCAAATGCATAATCTCGCTTGAAGAAATTCAGATAGCTGAGGATTTGGAAGCATAATAGCTTTTGAGCTTATGTGTCAAACTTGCCAATTTTTCGCTTGAGCAGAAACATATCACCAGATGTTTCGACATTACAACCTCCAGCATTGATCTTACCTCACCAATGGAAACACAGAAAAAAATTCGATAGCTGGTGAGAAAATCCCATTTTATGTTAGCATAAAAAACGATTGAGCCTAGTACTTTCAAAAATGGGTTTTTGTAAAGTGCGCAGAGATATTCTCCTGCTTCAATTCCAGAAAAAAAAATTCGACAAAAATTCGACTTCCTAGTCTTTTGGACTGGGCAGTGTATAACTTTTTGCAGCAGTTACTGCGAGCACTTTTCACAATTTTTCTGGGATCACTTTCCCTCTGAAGTATGTACTAGAACATCCCAAAAATCCGCCTTGTGCGGTGTTCCTATTGCGAGTGGTTTCAGACCATTCTGACCCATTTAAGGACGAAACTTCCAGTCCAGTGACTTTTTGAGACCAAAATTAGGTGCATATTTATACAGTTCTACGAAAATATCTTAAATAAACGAATATTTTTTACAGTCATCGCCTTTGTGTCTGCGTTCACGCAAAATGTCAGTGAAACTCAGATAATATTAGGGCATTGTACGGAGTAGTGCACCTATCTTCTATGGAAAGATATGATCAGCTTTTGCCCCTTCATTCAAGAGATTTTTTGACAAGTTACTGACCCTTTAGTTCAGTGAATCTTAACAGATTTATGGGTTTTGCGTTAAATCTTTAATTCATCAGGTTACTGGGAAAATGACCTTTGTACGTCAAGTCGTTATATTAATAACGAACAGCCCTGGTACACATTCTCAAAGCAGCAGGTTGATACATTCTGTATACACTATCTTCTGAAGGCTGCTAGATAGTGAAAGGTAACAATAAAAATTCTAATGCCAACATCTCAGTAACAGTTCCACTACATATCATAAAACATTCAACGTCATTATTAGATGTAAAGTAGAAGGCAATTACGGTTATTTGTGCAATGCTGTAGAAGTATTTCCTGAAATGTAGTTAGAAGTTTTTTTTTCCAAAAGCACTCGGTTGCGGGTTGCACCAAATCACTAAAGACTATATTTTCAGAAAAAATGATCTCTTTACAAAATGTTTTTTTCATTTCTATAGAACTACTGTCAACAATCACTATTGAACCCTTTTTGAATGGAATTTTTGTATAAATATGGCAAGAATTAGTATCGTTATCTAGCAAGGAAACAGAACGGATTCCAAAAAAATTATTCCCCCGAATTTCACACATATTAATCATTTTTGGGAATAGGCTTTGCAGGGGAGGAAAGAGAGAATTACCACAGCCGCCACTGGAATAATAGAATCAAAGCAAAGCTGAAAAATAGCTTGACATAGAGTAGTTAGCAATCATGGCTCGATTTCTGTTAGAGATCAACATATCAGTGGCGGACGCAGGTGGGCGAGAGGGTCTCTCTCCAAGAATGGGTCGCCAAACTTTCGAAACTACGTTACTTTAAATACAAATAAAAATCTTGCTTTAGTTTATTTTATCGTTCATTTTTATTAATATTTTTGATATAATTTTTGTAATTTATTTATTATTCAAATTAATATCTCTATTAATTTTATTTTCCGTCTGGGTCCCCAGAGCAGCGGAAACCCCACTTTTTCTCACGCTCCCCTCCCCCTCCCCCCCGCCCACTTTCTGCGTTCGTCCCTGATACATAGAATCCCTGAAACAGTGATGACATGGCTGATTTCGACAACAATATCACTCAAGGCCTTCTCTAAGGACATTGACAGCTGACCGCTTGCGATCCTTGCATAAGCATGGATATCCTTCGCCGACTAGAGTCATACCCGTAGTTTGTTTTTTTTTTCAGTTGGAATATTCATAAGATATTAAATATTAAATCAGTGTTAGATTAAAGCGAAAGTCATGTGGGAAAGGCACGTCTACATTATTTCTTCCCGCTACTTTATTCAAAATACGTATAGGATCGTTACCTCAAAGATAACTATTACTACTATTAGCAACTCGGGAGAAAAAAGATAGAATTTTGTCTTTCAGTCGCTGTTTCTGTTGTAGTAGTTTTTTTCCTTTTTTCGCACTTTGAGTGCATTTGAATAAATAAATAAATAAATGGACAAATAAGTATTCTGCCATTGGCAAACATTTTAAATACTATGAATGGCAGCTGCTTTTCTAAGGGCAGGCCGCTAACACTCTGGTGATGCGAGTTTCAGATAACAAGTTAGGAAAAGCCTAGCCCAAGTAGCAATCGTTTTTGAGTCAAATGGCTCTCCTTGTTTGTCAATGAAAGAAATGCGAAACTTGCAGAAAAATCGTTCGCAATAAGATTCGACTTCCTACAACCTGTTCGCCTTTGTTTATGTTTTAGAACTCCTATTACTTTACTTTTTGAGTAGCCTTTCTCTCATAGACTACAGCTATCCCTGTAAACAACTTCATAACATGTACGCCCATTGTGTGAGGTTTGTTTGCTGATGAAAGTGGTGACGGCGCCATGAACCAGAAAGTAGTTTACTATTTACCACATACGCCTATCAATTTGTCCAACAATTAGTGAACTTATCAGGAAAGTAGTCTTTTTTTTATTCACCAATTTCAGTTTGCGAACAGTTTTCCGCTTGAATTCGCGGTTCTTTTGTTACCAGCGGAATTTTTCCAATTGTGTTTCGACAAGCGTGCGAAGTGAAATCAGCAGTAAACCAAGAGAACAGACTAGAGTGGTCTGCGATTTTCAGCTTACCTGCTATGGTCCTTCTGCTTTGTTGCAATGAAATTCTCCTCTGGAGTGTTGGAAGGCTGCACTTTACCACGTTATCGTTACTGAGACATTGGAACAATTTTCATGGTTTTGATGGAGTCAGAACGCATAATCAAACATCGCGAAACACACGAGAAGTTCATGAAATCGCAGTAATATTCACCGTACGTGTGGATGCTCCCTCCACGCGGATATTATTTTTTTTCGCAGCTGCCTCCACGCGGATATTACGCGCGCTTGTGCAAATGACAGCATCTACGTAAACTGGCGCATCGTCAGAGCACGAGCATATCTAGAGCAGCTGGACTCGTGATAGCTATTCGAATTTCTTTATAGCTAACTAGTGATTGTTAGCGTTCGTTTGAAATTTTGAATACTCTGACAGTGCTTGTCCCCATTAGCACTTTAACTCGAAATCAAGCATTTCGAAAGGGCTGCCTCCGACATTCCAGTGGACTTCGAATGATATCTCGACAAGTCGAGCATCCGAACTCAAAAATTGCCACTTTGCTTAAGACACAGGCTCTGGGACAATATAAAAAGTGAAAACGAATTCCGGGACCCAATCATAGAGCATGCCTCGAACTGAATATGGTAATAAGCATCCAACTTTGCTTACGCCTTTAAACTTCTCGGAGTCCCAATTCTTGGATACCTTTATCGGATGTCAAGCCAGAAATGACATCTTCTTCAGAGTCGCAGAAACGAATCTTTTTTTCAGAATCTCAGAAGCGAGGATGAAGGCCACTTTTAAGAACAACTGGCGTCTGACAGTCCAGCAGATTTGTTGCTTCTATAGATAGCAAAAGACGCACTTATTAATTGAACAATCTTCTCTAGTTCTGGAGCAAACTTAATAAATTCATGCCTTCAATGTTATTACTACTCGCAAAATAATTTGTAAACCAAATAGTCCCAACGCATTCGAGTGGTGGTAAACGCGCTCGGCGGCGAATTTCACTTGCGATTGTTGCGCTGCGTCCTGCAAAAACCATGTAAACAAACACCCGATAGTTTATTATTTTTTTTTTCGGCGTTCGCATTGCAGTAACGTGGAGAATCGTTGTCAGAGGTCATTAGATTGCTTGCATATTCTATGATTGTGCTTTTCAAGGTATGCGGCAGGACCTCTTGGTGATTATACAGCTAGGATTTGCTTTCTTTACTGTTTTCTCCGCTTTCAACTCTCAAGGTTTTGTGGAGGTGAGCTAGAAAAACTTCGATTTATCATTATGATTTGTTAAAAATCCTTTCCTTGCAGATTACCGTTCTGAGAGGCATTTCTCAGCATGATCCATCGTCTGGAATCACATCAAACAGCGGTTACTACAGGTACTTCCTATAATTTACTTCGTAGTTACCTTGTTCTGCAATTGAGAGCCCTATTTCATGGACATTTTCAGTCTTGCCATCATCTACTTTGTATTCACCATCTGTAACCTCATCGCACCTCCTATCATCAGTGTACTCGGTTCAAAATGGGCACAGGTATGATTTTGGGTGGTATTGATCCGCGTTGATCTGCATCCGTAAAGGTTATAGGTTCTGGGAGCTATCTGCTACACATCCTTCATGATCCAATTCCTGTTTGTGAATTACTGGTTGTTATATGTTTTCTCGGCGGTGCTAGGATTTGGCGCTGCAGGTGGAATTCTTACTTTATAGGACTTCTTTCACTACAATTTATCCACATTTCCAGTAATCTGGACTGCAAATGGTGCGTATTTGGTCCAGTTTTCAAGAGCTGGTAAAATGGCTAGGAACAGTGGAATTCTTTGGGCGATGCTTCAGTCGTCCCTTGTAGCCGGAGCGATTTTCCTCTTTTTCGTCCTCAGTTATGGGTACGCGAAACGATTTTTTTTTGCATTTCTTGACCACACTATGCATTTTCCTACTGTTTCCAGAGATCTTTACTCTTCCTATCGTTTCCTCTACACCGCTTTTACTGCTATTTCTTGTGTTGGCATTCTAACTCTGTGCCTTCTTCCAGCTGCACCTCCGCTTAATTGTAAGTAAAGTCGTAAGTTCTAGTATTTTTGGACACTGCATGCGAATTTGGTGAGATTCACATGTTTTTTCATAGTTTTTGTTATTGTATTATAGTAGATGAGAGCCTCGAAGATCCGCTTTTTGATGACAATACAGACGAGCTGGATGTTTCAGCTCCTATCGCTCCTCAAGTATCCAGAACCTGGCAAGAAGAATTCAGTGAGCATATTTTTCGTCGTCCATGACTTCATTTCCTTTACAGTAGTTTATTTAGAGCACACTTTCTCTCTTCTCCGTACTAAGGAGATGGTATTGCTGTCGATTTGCTTCTTGTACAGTGGAATCGAGACTTCCTTTTATACAGGTAGCATATGTTTTTTTTTTAATTTCAAGAGCATCTTGCTCGTGAGCAGAAAGAACTTCGTCTGTAATTTTCGTTATTATAGCAAACTACAAAAAACAATCCGCAGCAAAATACGGAAAAAGTCGAGAAATGGGCTATGAGTTGTGTGGGTTATGTTCCAAAAACTCCGCTATACTTCACGTGGAGTATAGCACATAGCGCCTCCTTTGCCGGCGACATGGTTTTGATGCATATCGATCCTGAGAAGAGTATCACCGATTTTACTGCGTCTCAACTCATCCGTATTCGATACGTAGCAAAGTCAATGTCGTCCAAGTGAGGACACAGGATGCTATATTCCACATGACATATGGCGAAAGCTTAAGGATTTTGCCCATGAACAGCCTATAGCAGTTGGTACCAACCGTTATTTGCTACTTTCCCGTAACAAATTCTCAAGCCTTCTATTTTGCTTATAATCCTTCTTATGTCCACTTACTTTTTTATGCTGGCGCTTCTGCTTTCTTAACTTATGCCCGGTCACTACTGCGAGTTCTGCGTGTTGGATTTTTCTATACTCTTCAGATTAAATTCTTATACTTTGCTCATTTGTTTGTTATTTTATTTGCGAATTTAGTATGCATATGAATTGTTTATTTTTGAGATTTTATTTACTCTTTTTTCATAACTTTGATACAAAGAATCGTACTTGGGGTAGTGTGTTCTATGATCGTTCGATTTGGGATGGCGTGCATCCGCACCGCTGATTCCTCTAGCAGGCCAGACACGTCATTGATAGCTAGAGGTGAAGGTTGGCTATAATATGGCTATGATACGCAGAGAACGATAACGATATGGACGAAGGGTGAGCGGTGAGCAGGCACGCCACCGTAGATCGAAGACACTATACACCATGTCATGATTAGCGCTGTTTATTTAATTTTTTTCGATGTTTTTGCAAACTTGGACTGATTTTAAGAGAGTAGGTTCACGAAATTGAGACAATTTTGCTTTGAAATGATGTTGAGTTGGAACTGCTAAACTCTTGTCTTGGAGTTAGTATTAAATTTTTCTACCTTTCAGGAGTCTACACTGCTTGTCTCTCTGCTGCAACTGCTCTTAATATGGGATCCGAAAGGATAATCTCGTACGCCGTATTGGCTATGGGTGCCGGACAAATCAGTGGTACGTAATGTAGTATGTAATATTCTCCGAACTCTTTCCTTTGGTATTATTTTTGGCGTATTCTGAAGCACGTTTTGTAAAGTCCATTAAAGGCAGCACTTACGGGAATTTTTGGGTTGAACATTTCGCGGTATATCGGGGTTTCTAGGGACGATGAACTCATTGACAACGATGAAGTAGCGTGAAACGCAAAGAACGCAGAAAATGATGGCGCTATTCCATGTGTGTCCACAGCGCGGACGAGTGTTCCGTGATGGGTCCCGCCACGGAACCCTGCAAATGGTACGAATTTCATAAACACGCCCCCGCTGAACCACATGCGCACACTCTGTCAACGGCGTTTGTTGGTGCGACGGAACCCTAATGTCCAGAGCGGCTGATGTGTCCGCGGCTGTATCTTTGCAGGTAGGCAGCCATTCAAGGTGTTCAACTTACTGTTGCGATTGTCCAGCGGCCGGCTACATGGTAAGGGATTCATTTCGAAAGTGAAAATTTCCGAGAGTGCTGCCTTTAAACATCCATCAAGTTAGCAAACAGATAACATGCCTAAAGAGAGGTATGATTCAAGAGTTTGGTACAAAAGAGCGATGTTCCATATAAGCGTAATTAATGCAGGAGAAAAGAGAACAGAAAAAAAAACGCCTTAAACGCTTGAAAAAGCATAATAAGTTTTGGCTTCATGCTTTTGATATGTATTGATCGTTGATTATTCGACACCACCCGCACGTAAGGCCGCGGTAGAGGTGTATATCTTTACTTGTCACTGTCAAAAAGTAGCTTATGCGTAACTTCTGTAACCATTAATCCTTGCTCGAGGATGATAGAAAACAGAAAATACCAGAAAGCTAACTATAACGGTGAACTCATGGTACTGTTTATGTTCTAAAGCATCACTCTACCTCTTTTTACCTGACAAGCACCAGTCGGAGTCAAAACCAGGATAATAGCCCGTGTATGTCATATTTGTGTTTAGGGGCTGGTAGACGAGTTCTCGGCCTATTGTGAACCGCCTTGCTGGCAGCTAATGCTCAACTAGGGCCTCCTATCACTTGACAGTCACAAGTAAAGGCCGCCTCCCGCCACGGTAGAGTGGCACATAAGAAGCCCTATAAAGATAAGGTGGCTGAGTAGAGCACGTTGGAAAACGTCGACTATATGTTCACATGTTCCGCAAAATAAACCGTAATGGTTCGGGGTTCGGTTGCAGAGTACTATACCTGAAATGGGTGGTACGCACGAGTTCTGCGATTGATTAGTCGGTTATGTTGACCATTCGAAGAACCACACTATTATTATTACTATTATTTATTACACAAGCATAGCTCGTGTGAAACTTTAAAAAATCACAAACAAACAAACGAGCCAGACCCCACCGCCTTTCTTAGCTATAACGCTCCACACCCAAACGGTTCCATGGATTCTCCAGAAATACAGTATGATGAATTTATACATTTTAGGAGGACTGCTATTTGGCGTGTTCCCGCGTAGTAATACGCTGAATCGCTCGCAGATCGTCATACTCGGCATGATCCTGCATATCCTAGCATTTTTCCTTTGCTTCCTCAATCTGCCAATGGAGGCTCCTCTGCATAAAACCTCATCTATAGGGTACATTGAACCAAGGTTTGTGATTCCCTGCAACTTCTTTCCATTACTTTTTCTCATGATTACTATGTTAAGAGATGTGAAGGAAAAAGTATTCCTGTTATTAAAACAATAGAAAAGTTTTCGCGTTCTGATTTTACCTTTTAGATTTAGTTAAACCTTTCAAGAAATGTGGTGTTCTCCATTCAGACCCTTTGGAAACACATTTCAAAAAGGATTAATTCGCAACATTTTTGGAGTATTGTTCTGCCTCGGCTGACTCTGTTTTTAGAGCTTTTACTTGGTCACAAAATTCTTAGAAATTTCACTGGATGAATCTGTATTTTTTTCTTTGCATGAAAATACCAGATTTCTGAGACAAATTTGCTCACTCAGTCAGATGGGATATGTATTAATGTTGTTCAACTTTTCCCAAAATCTCTGATTTCTAGCACATTCATCGCTATCCTGACTGGATATTTCCTTGGCCTGGCTGACTCTTGCTGGAACACACAGATATACACACTCATCGGAGCTATGTATAAGAATGAATCGTCGTGTGCATTTGCATTGTTCAAATTCTTCCAGGTTCGTTCAGTTTTCAGAGCCTTAAGTGAAGTAGCACGAAATCGTTTGTCTCGGCGAAAATGTGTAGTCCGTCATTCTCATCCATTTCTATCTGTGATTAGCTACAGTCTGTTAGCTTGGGCAGTTTCTTTGGGGGCGGGGGGGGGGGATTTGGCTGCAAATACAACCACGGCGGTATCGGCTGGTTCGATCTATTTTTACGTCCTCTTCTGTAAGGTTTAATACGTATGTGGTATGATTCCTTTTATTTTGATGTTTCGTTATTGTCTCTGGTCGAATCAGCCGATTGACAGGCCGATGCCACTGCGGTCGTAATGGCAGACAAAGTCCTCCCATAGGCACTCGCTGAGCTAACAGACCATATCAGAGCAGCGCAAGATACTGGTTCCAACACCCGTTCGCATTGCTGTGGGCGCTCGAGTCTACAAATTCGTTCTCATCGACACTCACTTTACGTCTGTTGCATAGTATCAAACCAGCTTAGTCTTTCAAATTTCGAAGCTCCATCAAGCTTTTTAATGTTAGGAACATAAATTTACTGCATCAATTTTTCCCGAGTTTGTTACATCTGACGGGTAATTGTTCTACTGGAAGCATTTGAAGACCTGAAATTTATTGCAAGGCTGGAGCACTTTTATTTCAGTCGTTAGCAGCTTGTGCGTCATTCTACTATAGCTCCGTGCTCCTTCTTCACTGGCAGTTGCTGGCCCTATGTCTTGGCTCTGCTGTCGCTGCTGTCTGTTTCTTCTCCGTTGCAAATAAAGCCGAAGTCCCTGAGCCGTGTGAGTGAAAAGCTGAAAAGCCTGTAAATATGGAAGTTCCATGTGATCCAGTTCAGGTCTTGTGGATATCTCTCTGTAATTAATTTTTGTTCTTCATACCTCCTTCGTTCCAGATTTCATGACGGGAATGTAATATTTAATCTCTTTTCTTCATCATAGCATATTATTTGTTGTTTCCGCGTTAGCGTTCTGCCTTGAAAATGTGTTTTGATTAGGAAACGGCGTTTTGCTTTTATATCAGATGGGTCTTTGATAGCTATCTATTCTTCTTGTGAATATATTTGATTGTTTTCGATTCCATCCAATGTTGTCTCCCGGTCGACCATAAATTTTAGCGTTGCGGTTTGAGTTACGCCATAGTACTTTTCTTTTCTAGTGGGGTAATTACAGCGAATTTGAGAAGAAATGTACAAAAGGGTGAGCGTAGGTTACTGGTTAAATCAGTATTATTGTTAGGTCATTCAGGTTTTCAAGTCCATAGATTTATTCCTTAATTTAACGGTTCGACACTCTGCAGGCTTAAAAAGGCCTTTAGTTTGCGTTCCTAGCGTCAAGTGTTTCTTCACACTTCTAATTCTCAAGCTTTCTTGGGTCTCCTCAAAAAGCAACCAAGGATGATAGTCACTAAATGCTAAACTAGCAAATTTAATATGATTTAAATGATTGACCATTCAGTGAACTTTGATTTCATAGAATGCGTAGAACGTCAGAAGTCGTTCAATTTGAACGAGAAAATGGTTAGAAGAAAAGAAAGGGAATAATGATAGGAAAGAAAAAAATAGCACGATCGTATGACTTCAAGTACAACTGAAGGAGTAGTATCCGTGGGTATTCGTATAGGACTGTATAATCAGAAAGCTAAATGTTGTGCATATGAAGACCTTCGTCTCCCCATAGGATGTCTCACAATTTCGATCTGCAACAATGCTTATTTTCCTTTGGAATGTTCTTTTTTTTCTATATTTTTGTGTGACAGCAAGGCCTACTTTGACTCGCGAATGACGGTGAGCATTTTCTTTGAAGTCAGTGCTTTCATCCTCTGCTAGCGACTTGAGGGATGATTTCTGTACTGGAGCGAGCTTCCTGGAATATTTTCTTGGAAGCTTCCAACAATGAGTAAGAATAATTTAAGGAGAAGAGGACTATGAAAACGAGTTTCAGCATGCGGAACCGCTGTCATCTTCAAAGGCACACACACCTCAGAATCGTTTTTTGAGAATTTTAGGTAGAAAGAATCTCCAGGGGTTGCTGATCACAATGATATATGTGATTCTGTACAAAACTGCCGAAAAGTCCGTTTTCGAGTCCGAGTCCTTGGGGAGCCTCTGGGCGGGGTCGAGCGCTAGACCAGGGCTCTTTCCGAATAATTCACCTACGAGAGCCCAGCTTTTGGGGAAATTTATACTCTGTGTGAGCTCCTCAACCACACCCTAGCAGAATGGAAACTGTGCGATGCGCAAGAAAGCAAATGGTGAGAAAACCTTGTTATCCCGCAGTGGCTCCGTTCGCAAGATCCCCAAGATTTGGTGCTCGGATTAGGGTTTTTCGGCAGCTTTGATCGGATTCACCCACACCACTCTGTGTACCATCTACTGGCGATTCTTTTTCGTGTAAAAATCTCAAAAACGATTCTGAGGTAAGGTGGTAACTTTATCGAAAGTTTGTTACTGTGTTGATTTTGTATTATTGTAAAGGTTCTAAGTCTCCTGAATTGCTCCCTATTTTGAAGTCAACTGCTACTAGAAATCCTCACATGAATTCTTTTTTTAACTGCTTCTGTAATTATGACCGAGCTCAGGATAGTTATCAAATTTCCTAGTAGTTTTAAAAATATCTTACTCACCCTTTTGTTTTTGTGGTGATGACTATTTCCTCATGTGAGTCCCTGGAGCTGCCCGCATCATTCATTCCAAGTAGATTTTCAAGATAGTATGTTTTATGTCTCTGCATAGAAAAATAGCGCATTCCCAACAGTAAGAATCTCGCCAACGTTTCCAATTTTAATAGTAGCTTACCTGGTCGTTGAAAACTCCCCAGACGCTCTTGAAAAGGTAGATGAAAATTTCCAGTAGGGTAACACAACTCATGCCTAGAAACAATCCCATGCTGCCGGCCACGTAACCTGAATTTTCACAGGATTCATCTTATCATTTGGAAACGCTCAGGAGCCAGCAGCTCCCATTATTTCTGGCAGATTTTTTTGATTTAAATTCTTTTTACCTATGTACGCAGCGTGAATGGAAGAAACCTACTGAGCAGATCCACAGCTTTGATTCGCTTCAATTGTTCGTCCACCTTCAGATGCCGCGATCGAATCTGTATCTCAATGGATGATCGATTCCTGTATTTAGAAACCGTTCTAGGTAGAAAATAAGACATATGGATTGCAAAAGAACTTTATTATGAAACTGCTCTTGGAGGGTTATGCTAATTCCGTCCCTTTAAGCAGGCAATAGTCACAAAAAAGTATGAAGGACTTGATTTATAGGGTATCCGGTAGCAGAATCAAATCGGCAAATGTTTGATAATGGCGCAAATCATAAAAGAGTTACTTGTGGCTTTTCTTTACATAAGAAACTGGTGAGTATGTATATTCTATTCGTTCACAATCCACAGAACAACGACATGCTCTCCTTCTTTCGTGTGAAAGCATCCCTGGAAGATCTATGCCTTATCATAGCGGCTATGCTATTTAGATCGAAGATATTTGTACATATTTGGCTAACCGACTCCCTTTTCACCTCGTCGACACGTGGCCATTTCTGTTAAGGTGCATTCCCTTCCGTCTTGTTCTTCAGCAAAGAATGGGATGCATCCACACCTAAAAACGGACAGAAAGCAATTTATTATGAGTAACCGGTGGATTCCTGCTTGATGTCTATATAAGATACGTAGTTGTGGAGAAATTACCGCTGCATGTAGTGCTCTACACTGCACTGAAGCTCACAGCTCTCTCTATCGTAGCGACCACCCGTGTAGCCAACATTATGGAATGGTTCGACCGTGCAATCACCCCAGTCGCCTGCTTTGAGGCGAATTTGCTGAAAGGACAATAATAATGAAGCTAAGAACTGTTTGCTACACGGTGAAAATGGTATTTCTTTCCGAAAGGGAGACAGTGTTTGGACTGCATCAGTGGCCATTTATGGTGGCCCAAGAACTCTACATGCACCAGCTTTTATAAAAATGATGTGCAGCGCGTCGATAGAATTTTGGTCTTTGCGGAAGGACCGCGCCGTGCCGTGACGCGTGCGGCAACACCCAATCGTTCTAGTGCTTATTTTTCGCCTCTTAGGTTTCCTCTTTTCGCTCTTTGTCGTCCTCGTTCTGCTTCTCGACGTTCGTTCCTCTCGTTCATCTCCTTTCCATATTTCTACTGCGGTTTTCCTCTTTCTTACTGTAGCTGTTTTCTGTTCTTATGTTCTGTGGAAGTCTCACCATAGATAGCTAAAACATAATTGGAAAGAGCACGCGGGAAGAACACGAATTACAAGAGCCACAAAATACCACCATAAATGGGTAAAACACCGCTACAAAGAGTCAATCCAGTCCGCTGCGTGGTACGATCTGCAAAAGGTTGACTACCATCGGCGCTCACTGTAGATAACCAGTTAGCCGTTGTAATTTACAAGATAAAACAGCGTAATCAATTGTGACCACAATATAACATAGGCTGAACACTTAATCCATTCTTTTTCGATTTCCTTCAGTCCATTTCCAGTTTGATATCATGTCATATTGTAGTTAGACTGAGCCTCAAAGGCAGTGCGTTCTTCGCCGATCTTTAATGGAGGCGAGGCGATCGTGCCATTCGTGCTGGAATCCTTGCCGCGACAACAAACTATAGCGTTTTCGTGGTAGGTTGGTTTTCCTAATGGTTAACATTAGACACTACCAAGAATGGAACACTTTCAAGGAATGATTTGTCACTACAGCAGACGCACCACCATCGTCGCTCAAAGTATGGTTCATTAATTGAGTACAGAAAACGATTACCTTGTACAGATCCTGAATGAGTTAAAATTGATGAAATTTTCCTTTGCAAATACAATGCAGCACACATGGCACAGATAGAACCAAGTTGTTGCAATATGCCGAAAAGCCTACCGCTATACTGCAATATCCTCCATCACTCAACTAGAAGACAGCGAATTTCAGGGAAATTATCATAGTTTTGCGCTAGTAATAGGGGAAGCAGGTACACATCTTGTTTCAGAAGGCTTTTAGGACTCCTGCTGCGAATTCGGAGTTCTGATATTTCTAAAATTTACTTCCTGATTGATGACATCCTTCTTTCAACGTTGAAAGGACGAAATAGTTGGCCTCGAACCACCTTCGAATTTCGTTGTTTGTTTGTTTTCTATTCAGATTTGGATGCTTATACGGCCTCTGGAAAGGAATCTGGAATCCTATGCTACATGCATATGCTTGCTACTCGTCCTCTCAACGAATCTAGCAACACTTTGTCAGAGGCTAAAAAGCTTTTGGATTGGGACAAAGTTCGAAAGAGTGACCATCTGCTAGCCAGCGACCCCTCTTGCCACTGGCCAACCAACCCTGTGGTGAGCTAACAGAAACGCAATGAAGGATTAGGGGCGTCTCGTAATGAAGAAAGGTTCACCTTTTTAGGCTGAACTGCTATTTTTGTGGTTTTGCCCCGAGCCACGTGAATAGCCTCAGAACTGATTGCTTTTCCTGAACTGCTTGGGTGAACGCGGAAGACCACAACCTCTAAAGCATCAAGTGAGGTAAGAAGACGTCAGCGGTAGATAGATGGAGTGTGATTATGTTCATAGACATATATGTGAATATAATAATGCAAAGATATAGAATAATATTATATATATATATATATATATATATATATATATATATATATATATACATACTAAATTGGCTGCTTGTTGTTATGACCAATGATCAACTTGCAATGTTTATGTACTCACCATCAGCACCACTGACGACGTCTAGGCGAAATGCATGGGAGGTAGAAGACACCTGTTCCCACTTGAAAGTACTGCAGTAACCTAAATTCGTGAAAGACCACTGAGCTCGTTCACAGTGGCTGCTCACGAGCCGATCGCCGATATGGAGAGATTTGACGAATTCTTCGCATGCTGACCTCAACAAAAATCGAGGATCTATTGCTGAAACCGTCTAGTTGTAAGATAAACTTTACTAAGCACCTATTTTCCAGTAGAAATCTCCTAATACTGAGCTTCGATTTCGTGGCATTCATGTAGATCTTTTCAAGTTGTTTCAATTTCTCAATCTCTCTTGAACCATACGAATCACCCAGTAGCAAGGAGTCAAAAACGGCCAACAGATCCTTCCGTTTCTGTATTGCTGAAGTGTCCAGGAAGTCCTCTCATATGAAACCAACTACAAGAATTATTCTACCTGGATAATTTTTCCATTTTCCTGCACCGCCAATTTTGCACACAGTGACGTGCGGTAAATGTGCGACTGTTAGCAATACGTCTGTGGTCTTGAAAAACGTAGGATGTGAATGATAGAATAACAGCATTAAAGCACTCTGAAAATGTATATAATGGGCTTTGATTTAAATTTAATATCTTAATAATGATTTAAATTTAATATCTTAATAACTTTCTTTTCACAGAAGACTACAATGTGACGGCTTACAATCGCTGGAAAATGTATCATTTATAGTAAGCTGGCGCTTTTATACACCGACTCGCTTCAATTTCAGTACAAAGAGATGTCAGATCAACTTCTTAACATTCTCAACTTCACATCTCATTTTTCAAATGCAAGAAATATGCGCATGTTTGGTACTGGGATGGTCCCTGAGAGGTGAGTTCCAGCTCATTTTCGTGCTCCAAATCCCTACAAGGAGATCGTCAAGAGATCCTCGTCGAAGTAGTCCTCATAATTCCCTTCAAAAATGTTGGAGACCACTATTCCAAGGATGGAATTCCTAGCACTTTTGCAGGGAATTATGGGAATCAGCGATGACTACTCTTGTTATATGAAAAAAATGAACATCTCAAATACAAAATGCAAACGTCCGTACCACAAGAATCTGATGTAACTCTGCCTGTTTCTGACCTAATGCTGTGTGAAAAAAAAGTACAAAAATTTAATTTTTTGTTGACCTTACGTGTATCATGAAGAGAGTCAAGCATGTCACAACCACAAGGGACCAGAAAATTCGAGAAGGCCATGTTTCCGACGAGTAGATCCTTATCTAAATTTCACTTTCCTATTGTTCTAACACTTACAAACGCGTCACTAAGGAATCCATACCATTCCATGATAAGTGGTGAGTGATGCGAACTCGCGCGATTCGTCATCATACACATGGAGCACAATCCTTTGTGTGTCATCATCAGAGTATGTAGAAGTGCTTCCAGGTTCTTCATCTTCTTCTTCCATTCTACAGTCATTGAGCCTAGTCATGGATTTTCGTTAAATTGCTTATGCAGATGATGTTCAATCTCAATGCCGTCCGCGTTAGAAGGTCTAGACTTGAAGACTGGTCAAAATTCCCTAAGGAGTTCCATCAAATAGGCGTAGAAGGATATGTTAATGAATAAATTCACGGAACCGACCTGAATGACAGAGATTTTGAATTGCTTAAGAAAGAAGGTGAACTTATGTATTAGGTAATGACCTATAACTTAATAAAAATCTTTCCTCTCTACGGAATGATAATTCTCCCATGACCACATCTGTTCCACCGTAGCCTTAGGCGTCAAATAATCTTAGTGAATGGTGTACTTGGTGCACACTGCACACAATACACCCGGATTTACGGCGTGATCTTCAAAATCAGCCTAGCATTCAGATTTCTGCACTCCGTTCTTCGACTAATTCGTAGCCTTTGTTCGCGGGTCATTAGGATATCACGTTTATTGAATTCTTATATGGAGTCTTGCAATCGACGGTGTCTCGACCCGGATGGCTCAGCTGGTAGGGTAACGGACTCCGGAGAATGGTATTATAACGATTCCTGATGTCATCGAAATTTTTGCGCCATTCCGTCCCTTTTGTTTGACGCAGAATTGCATATCGATAGAAACTACCACCTTCTTTTGCAGAGATACTATTTGTGCAAACAAAACAAGCTCGGAAGGGAAGGAGAACTGAAAAAACAGGACTTCAGAAAGGTAGACGAGATGTATCTCTGCATAGGTGATCTGGATGTTTCTAGAAAAAAAAAGAACGAGAAATGGCTTTACATCAGTTCGAAACAATGTAAACGCGCCCTCATTTCTCATTGATTGTACGGTGTATAGAAGCAACTCGTTCAGAGATCGGACCCCTTCTCTAAATAGAATCGTTTTCCGCTTATAACAACGCAAAATTCTTGCGAGGCAGAGGCCTTTCAACTGATTCCGAGCAATTTGGAGGAAGGACTTCAGAAAGGTAGACGAGATGTATCTCTGCACGGTCGTAAATCGAGGTGTGTTGTGTGCAGTGTGCATCAAGTACTCCATTCACTAAGATTATTTGACGCCTAAAGCTACGGTGGAACAAATGTGGCCATGGGAGATCTATCATTCTGTTTCCTTTCTTTGAGAAATAAGTACATTCCGGCCAAGATAAAACATCTTATAGTGAACTCCTCCTCCATTATATATGTTTATTTATGGAAACTTATGCTTACATAGAAAACAGTTTTCTGAACGCTAACGTTACGTAGTTTACTGATTCCTGTTCCCCAAAACCGTGGTCCCAACTAAACATTATTATGTCCAGGAAATTAGTTCTTTCTCTGGCGAGGAAGGCTCCAGTAGGCAAATCAAATTGTAATCGAAAAAAGCGAAGTCAGGGAAATGTGGTGTGCGAAGTACGATATCCTAGCCGAACTCCTTATAATAGACATCCTTATCAAAAAGAGTGGTGAAGTCAGCGTGGAAATGGATGAGGGCCATTTGCCTTGAAATCTCGCGGGAGTTCCGCAAAACCAAACACTAGGATCTTGTACTCGGAGTGGTAGTGTACAGGATGCATTAAACATGGGCACAGCTCGCGCGTTTCAAATTTGCCCAAGAATTTGTAGGCTTCGAGTTCTTAATGGGGTTTCATGAAGTTTTCCTGTATTCAAAATTTTCAGCTTTCTGTTCATGTCATTTTATCCAATAGTTTCAACAATGTTTTTGTTCATGTCATTCAACAATAGTCTAACCTAGTCTAACTTTAGCCCCATCGTCCTACGGCTATCCTCTATATGTTCCTCGAGAATTGCTACCAAAATCCTCTTGTATAAATTAAGAAGAAACTGAGAGTGGGTGTGAGCATTTTACAACAACGGATCAAAGTCATTAGTGTTGATACCTCTAGTTTAAATACAGGTATTTTACTCCTACTTTGAATTCGAATCGAAGAGGATTTGAGATCTCAATTAATGCCAATCCTCCCTCCTATAGGCAACCCCAGCCAGGTGGAGGAGGCCAGGTTCCGGCTGCCAACAGGGAACCACCCGGTCACCCCAGCCAGGTGGAGGAGGCCAGATCAAGGCCCGTTCTCTTCTGGAAAAATTTTTCCAAACTTATGGAAATTTTTGAATTCCCATCTATAAGGAGAAGTCATCATAATGAAGGTGTTATGCCTGTGCTTGTAACACCACACAAGCTGGTTATGGGCAAGAACAAATCGGTGTGTCAGCCGTGGCAAGCTGCGAGGCCCCTCCACACAAGAGGTGGGCCGCCCCGCCACAAGGCAACCACCAGGCCCCTCCACACAGTGACGAGAGGACACTGTGTCGGTTACAGCAAATAGTTGACAGCTACTAGATTCATATAAAGGATATCCTTCCGCAGCGTTGAGGATGACTAGCTATGATAGGTCCATGGGCATTTAAGAAGTGCGGTGGCAACAACGGGGGATGTATCATTGCATCGGAACGTGGATTTACATGGTCATGTGTGATGAAGAGTGCTCGAGAAAGGCGCGTACAAGAAGTCCGGAGTTGGTCAGGCGGCCAGTCTTGTAGAATACACGCAAGGAGAATTTCATATTCAAACTCAATTAATTACTATTTTCGCGTCTATTCCAATTTCCTAAGGATTTCATGGGCGCAAAACTTTTGCACATGCCTCAAGTGGCTGCCCTGCCCCAATTTCTAGCGACCCGTAGGGGCGCTAGTCAGAAGAAAAGGCAGAAATCCGTATCTGCATGTGTTCCTGTTGGGGAACATCGGAGGCATTTTTTCATACTAAGTCACCATTGGTAATTCGTTAGGTTACCTCCAAAGTTTGTTTGGGTAACAGCTGTGAACATGAATACGTGAGGGCTACGGGTCCGAATTGACAGACTAATTTCGTGACAAGATAACTTATTTCTCTGAATAAATTGGGTATCGAGTCACTCGAAACACCGTCAAATTAGTCTCTTCCCACCACCCACCCCTCCCTTCCAAAAAAAGCTGGGCCATTTGAGCAGTGGACTATTTAAAATTAGCCGAAGGTCAAGTTATCCATACCTACACATACCTCATGGAGTTCTGGCGGAGCGGAATCGAATGATACACCGCAGACGACTAATATTTCATAGATAGTTGATTGGAATTAAGAATGAAGAAAACGGGGAAACGCTGATTTTAGTAGGCGAAAGCAGGTTTCTTGTGTGCTTCAATGTTCAGGAAGTTCCTCCCATTTTACAAGTTTCTGAACATGCTAACTCTACAATGTTGCTAGGAATCTGCTGTTATTTGCATAGGAAATTGTATTTGGTCGAATTCCGGGAACTTTCATTTGTTAGCATTTTGTTTATGACCTAAACTGTTCGAAAGTAAACATTGAAGAGCAAGAATGAGCTAACATTCCTTCCGTATAATTATATGATGACACGAATACATAGTAATGCATTCCTTAGTAAGGCTGATAACGATCCAACGCACTCTCACACCCTTTCCGGAAACTGATTCTGTCCAAATAAGATAAGAACATGTTAATAACGACATCAAAGTACAGAGCGACGTCAGCCAACGTTACTGGGAGTGAACTATTAGAATTGTACTAACAGAAACAACTAGAGCGAATGGAAACTTGCACGGCCTTATCGAGCGGCATGAGCACCTTATCGCAACCACTGTTCTTTGAAATGATCATTTAGTGTTACGAGTTGCCGCATAAGTTTCTAAGACGTGAGATTAGTTCTTGGAGTTCAGTAAAGCAATTTTCGGCACGTTGTTTGGATAGTGTAGCCACTGATTTTTGGTTATTTGATTCAGCGACTGATTTTTCGTCTTGTATTACTGTACATATTTCGAGGGGTGTTTCAATAAAGAGTTCTGATTAAGTTTGATTTTTTCTCAAGTATAAGTTCATTACGCTTACTGAAGGCACACGTTACACAACTCCAATATGGACAAGAAAAAAAAAACAGAACAATGTACATAGCAGCCAAATGGAAAATAGCCATAAAACGTCCTTCTATGAGAATGCGAGCTTTTTTTCGGAAGCACGGTTTCAGAAAAAAACTATGGATTTCCGTACTTCAACAAAATGGGCCTCACACAGCGTTTGAACTGTCTCTGTTCTTATTACCCTCTTTCATCAATACAAGTTAGTTCCGTCGTAAAAAACAGAGATTTCAGGAAATATGCTTATGATCCCTTTAATTTGATTGTCGTGAAATGGCAGAACATATGGTGACGCCAGGAATAAAGTTAGTCCAACCAAATAGCTCACAGCACAGAGAAAAATATGGACAACCCTGCAAAGAAGTGAGCCAGAAGCTTTGTACGATAGCTCTTGGCCCTCTGTGTTCTCGTATTTAAGTAGTATGTAAGTGCTGCAAAAGCATGCGAGAAACAATCTGTATATATAAAAGTGAAAGTTTGTATGTATGTACATATGTGCGCATGTATGTAATGAGTAGAAATCGCGGAGGGTGAACCGATCCGAACCAAACTTTGCATTCACGTCCTTCGCGGGCCGGCGGAAGTTATAGGCTACTTTGCACATGGGATTACCGATTGACTTATCGATTATATCGATTTTATTGACTTTTCGTATTTTTTTGTCCAGGGGTCGGTAGGGACATGTCTTGTGTTCCTTAAAACGCTGAATACAGATATGACAGCCATTTTGCACGAAGTATTGATTTATTGATTTTATCGATTTTTTCTCATTTTCGCCCGGGGACGGACAAGCACATATCTGCTAGGGTTTCTTAAAGGCAGTGTCCAGGCAGAATCTTCACTACTGGTACCCAAAGCCGATCCAGTGCCCGCTCCGCCCTATCGAAGATTTCGCGAAAACTTGTTAAGTCATGCCTAAGATTGTAACGACATGTTTTTCTGTCTAACAGTCTGGTCCCTCTCTATTCTGTTATGCTGCGGATGGAACTCACACCAACATGTGCTAACTTGATGAACATGCATTGTTAAATTTGACAGGTTATTAATAATCCAGAATTTCGCCCCAAATTTCGGAAAAAAATGGTTACTAGTAGGAATACTAATGGAAAAAAGCAAAAAGCGATCAAGAAGATTTCCCTTAGGATCATCTGTAGCAATATTTAGCTGGTTTGTCCAAAAGTTCGAGAGTTCAAGTAACCTTATTGCCTCCTTTTCATTTTGCACCGGACAACTCGTCCACATCGTGTAACTTTCGACCTTCTAAAAACCACAAATTTCAAGGTTTCTACGGGTAGAATCTATATACAGTTGCAATCAGCTCGTCGAGCAGAGTAACGGGGTGGCAGAATTGAAGTATCGAAATTTTTGCCTGGACACTGCCTTTAATACGCTGAATACGTGTATGACAACCATTTTGCACGAAATATCGACTTATCGATTTTATTAATTTTTGGCTCGTCTGCCCAAATGGACCGGTGAAGACATCTATCCTGGGATTCTCCGATACGCTGAATGTGAAAATGACAACCACATTGTACGAATGCATCGATTCATGTCACCGAAATAGCTTTGCTAACTTTTCGCCCACAAGTTGAACGGTCACTTGGGCTTAGCTAACATGATGATCACCGAAATTACGCAGATTTTAATGTTTTAATGAATCTATCGGTGACAGTAATTGATCTCAGCATTGTGATGTAGCTAAGGTAGTAAAACACCCGAACGAAGCCGGGTATGGCTGCTAGTGTAATAATATAGGGTAAAATATCTTTTCGACATCATCAAACATCAACACCAGGGGAGTGCGGAATTTTCCGTTTTCCGTTCATTTTTGGCCTTCCGTTTTACGTTTTACGGGTCTTTGGTCCGGAAATCGGAAAATCCCGGAAAATCATGGAGAGAGAGGGAACGTTCTTTGAGGGCTTGTTTTCGGCGTCATTCCCTATCCTGAAGAGGGCTCTCGGGTTTCGATGCGCAGTGCACATGAGTTCACAACAATGGCGCAAAAATTGGCACCACGAAATTTGAACTATTTTGTTTCATTTTTTTTTGTCTCAGCTGGAGGGTAAATGTCTACCGTCGCAATTTTGCTGGTCTTCATCATAGTTACAAATATGCCATAAAAGTGTCCTGCTCTCCTCGAAATTCTCAAAAAAAGGTACCACATAACTCATACAAAATGGACTCATACAAAATTTCCATGGAACTGTGACCTGCCATGGTGAGAGCTTCGAGCATTCTTGCGAAGCAACGCATGATGTAGGCTTTCTTTCTACTTGACAAAAGCATAAGGCTATATCGTAATTGCCAGTGTTTTAATCGGACGATGATCCCCAGCTCCACACTGGCGCCGTTGGCGTCTGATGTTCTGTGCAATGTTTGGGCTGCTTGTGTTTCACGCTCCCCACACACTGTTCTTCTCCTCCTTAGTCCATCGTTTACTCGCCCCAATGGGATCCTTTGTGGATAAAGTGACCTTCTCAGATTCCAAACGTATTAATTACCATTGTTACGTTTTTGTCTGAATTTTTGCAGAATAGGTCTGCTCCAAAGTAAAGCAAAGAAGTCGCAATGTTCACATTTTACAGCTTCTTGTCTACTTAAACATTCAGCGAGAAATATGCTTATTGATTGTACAACTCTTATGATCTCTCGTAACTAGGTGAGGGATAAATACTCCTCTATCTACCTATATTCTAGGCGTTTGAAGTACGTACCATCAATGGGCTTGAGATTACTTAATTACTTGAAAGAGTCACCGCTTATGCTCACCAAAGGGATGCCTAGAAAATCCAATGTTGAAGATGACTTTCGTTCACAAACCTATGCTAGGGCAAAATTTTCCGTTTTCCGTTTTCCGCCCATTTTTGGCCTTCCGTTTTCCGTTTTACGGGATTTGAAATTTCACTTCCGCACATGCCTGATCAACACGGAAGATTTCAGATTATATGCTTTATTTATATTTACAATATCTTTCTTACTTAAGGCGGGGATACTACGAGCCAGAATTTCTATTCTTCCAACCTCTGTAAAATTGGAAAGGATCGCTTTGTAATGCTCACACGGGTGTTTCTGCAGTGACGAACGTATGGTCTATTAGCCTACGGAGGGCGCCTGATCCGACTTTGTCCGCAACTACGACTTTGCCCGCAGAATGGATCTGGAACGATATTTTAGCGAATGTCAGTGGGGAACTGTAAGAATGGAAGGAACCACACCATATGCATATCAAAAAAGAGCAAAAAATGGATCAGCTAGTCGAAAAATGATGAGGTCGTAGTTGCGGACAAAGTCGGATCGGGCGCCCTCTGTGAGCTAATAGACTGTACGTGAAATGCACTCAAAGTGCACAACACTATCACAAGAACAGAGCATAAAAATCGAAAACTTTTCACGTTGGTGGATTCCACTTCATATTAGGAATATGATGAGATCAAAAAGAGATAATTACACTAAACCGCATTGCTTATTTAATGTACTCGTACTAATGTATCTCTTTCGCAGGCCATTATACAGTGGTGCAGTATTTTAACACTGAGAAACAACAGATGATTCTTCGGTTGTGTAGAGGTAACCACTTACAGTTAATCAAGGCTCAATCAAGACTCAAGGGCGATTAAACAACTTGGAAATGTGGTCGGGACCCATGTAAAGCCAATCGCTGTGAATTTTCTACACTTGAGCAAAGCGCTGTAAAATTATCTAGATGAAAGTTTCCCTATAATCGACCCTGTGACGGAGCTTCTCAACCGAAGACTACGTAACCCACTGCCAACCCACACACCGGGTATTCGCAATCTACACGCTTACAGGCAGAGGTCCGATAACCTGAGAAGTGTCTCAATTCACCATCATTTTTGACCGAGTCCGAAACGTAACTTGACCTATGACGATGGGAATAAGTGGGGTTCGAGGCGCAGTCCTGAAAAGTGCATAGAAAGTTGCGCTGTAATGTGGATAGAGGAGCGTTAGATGAATCTTGCAGTTGTGGCTTAAATTCTTCACATAAAACATTCTTAGAAAAGTCGAATTTCAGGTATGACTGACTAATGCTTTTTGAGGGAAAATTTTCACAAAATAAGTGTAAGTTAACCGGGAATTAGCCTCCAACCTAAGCACCCCTTTTACTCTGACAAATGTGCATTAGGAGCACAACCCGGGCGTTCTGCTTGGAGTAGAAACGCCAGCAGCATCTGCTTCCAGGCGACGATCTCCCACTTCCAGTTCCAGGAACTTTTATCCCATTTGAATCGTTGTATAGGCCAATTTCTTGGAAGCTTTGAGCCATTTGAAAACAAAACTTGGCATAACACCTATTATGTATTTGTTTATGTATTATATTTAAATGGATCCTAAAGTGATGAAAAATGCCTTGAAACGACAAACCGGAACAGAGATCAGAAATCACAAAAGGATACCACTTATTCCACCAATAAAATTGTAACACTATTGAGTATAAGCTGGAAAAAGAAGTTCAAAATTCTGTACTGTTGCAACCTTCATACTATCTTCAAAGTAAGCTTATTGCAACATTTAGAACGTCCTCAGTGCGCCTAATTGCGAGTAATAATCACAGACGTTTCAGATAGCATGAAAAGCTCTCCTTGTCAATTTCCTGAATAGGAACTGATATCTGCTTTATCTACATCCTCAATGATCATGGAAAGTGAATACAACATCATAGTAATATCGAGGTGTAAAGAGAATTATTGAAACGAGTGAATAAAGACACTTCCCAAAATATTTGCTCTGCTCATGTGAGTTGTCACAACAGGAAGTCGAGAATGATTCCTGAAATCTGACCTTCGGAGGACAGATAGCAACATTGAAGACAGGCAGAATCACGTACATCTATGATTTTAGATGATGCAACAATGCCCGCCAGGCGGAGATTTGCTCTAGCAACTAATAGCAGGTGATACGTTTCTTCTCGCTCAGGTCCTTTTTTTTGAGGGAGTCTAGGTTATTCCTGAGAAAGGTGCTTATCTCCAGGAATAGGAGAACCTTCATGTAGTCGGATGTAATGTACAAAATCCTCTATACTTGGTCATGAGGACCACACGATTAGACACAGGGATATCAGCTTAAACGAATTCAAATGACGATATCTTTAGAGCAATTTATCCTTGATTTGCGAATCGCTCGCGCATTAGGCGCACCTATTCATTTGCGGGGATTTTGCTATGAAGACCAATCTACGCTTCATCAAAACCAATGCAGAAAATAGTGCGTGGCTGCGGAAACCAACAAGTAAACGCATGCATCTCGCCTGCGTTTGGGATGCGTCAGAGATGCGTTTGCGTTTAGGAAAGTCCTTATATAGTATGAACTACCTTTAGGGTGACTCCTCTGCAACTGTTGGCAAACGGCTGCATGCCACAATTGTTGAATTTGAGCTTTTCTTCGGAAATGTGAATTGGGATCTCATGATGGCACGCTATAGTAAATAATTGTGCACTAAGATTATTGTTTATTTACTTATTACATAGTTAATTGCTTCAGCAGCTGCGCATTACTTCTTCATTTATCGTTTTCATTACCACTCGTGGGTTCTCTTCTACGTAGTGTTCGAGTTGTCTGTTGGGGTAGTATAGCATTTCTCTGGCGTATAACAAGTAAATAAATAAGTATATTATTATAAAGCTAGATAAATAGAAAAACTGGATAGAGAATGGCTAGTGCAACACTAGAAGGAGAATTACTGTGCATGCTCTAGAGGTCTCTTTTATTTCTCATACGATTTATTTGACAGATTTGTATCACGTTTCGGATCCGAACGGATTGGCTTCCGAGTCAGTGGAAAGAGCGACCACTGTAGGAAGCCAAAGATCATGATTTTCAGGGCATCGACTAGTTGATAGAGACCTGTAACCTCCATGTTCGACGTTCAGGCCTAGATTCTTTGAACGTCGACAAGGTGGCACTATGTACAGTTTCTGATCCAGACGGTCGTCTTTTGTTTGACATATTCTGAACTTTTCTGTGATTGATGAGACGTTTGTTGGGGTAGATTACATTTGTTTTTTCTCTTTACTTTCCATTCTCTAACGAAGGCGAGTAAGTGGAAGCGTGAGCCGAATAAAGCACTATATTAATCTTGCTTACGAAGCAACAAGGGAGAAAGACCATGTGACCCAATTTCTTAGCGGAGTCGATGTCGACAAAACAGAATTGCATCCAATCTCTAACCTGAGGGAAAGTTCAATGAAAGATTTATCGCTGCAGCCCTGTACAGTGCATTTCATGTACATATGTGCATGTTTCTCTTTTTTCTTCTTTTCTTTACATAATTTTCCCTCATTGAATTCATCTTTCTCTGCGATCACCTTTCTTTCTTTCTCAGGGAGACGTATAGACATTTAATGTGCAAAGCTAGGCAAATTTCGAGCCTTTTTAGAAAAACCTTTGCCTTGCATGTGCAATACGGCACGCGATTCATATTCTGCGACTCCAGAAACGCTCGGAAGCCGAGACTCATCGACTTCAATCACATCCAATTAAGATGCTTTTATTTTCCGCGTCTATTCGACATAAAATGTATCGAATTTAGCAAGAACTGAGTGGCGTTCAACTAATTCTAGAGCCAAAATAAACCCCTCTACTCAATGGACAGTCCTGTTGAAAATAGCAAACAGGGTTCGCAGCAGCGCTGGCTACAAGTGTCCCTGCAATATAACCTGCCACATTTGGTGGAAAGCGACAATTGAAACTAAAAACGGACGCTGAAAACATTGCAGTACTCACGTAGAATTAAATATTCCTCGTAGAAACGATTTCGTGGGTGTTCCTCCAAAAGCCAGTGAAGTGCGATCCCTCTATATACTGGTTCTGAAGTTCAGTAATCGAATCCGCATGTGTGCAGGATCGCTATATGGATAATTCCAGCGTCTACAAAAATGCAGGGAGGAAGTAGTTCACCTACATAATTCTATTGTAATTGGGCTAATAATTAGCTAACAATTTAGATGTGTTTCTGACGAAAAAAATCCATTTACAGATTAGCATTCGTAGAATTTCTTTGCATTGCATTTGTAGCAACGCTGATCTTTTAGAACAAAACGTTCGTACACACTATGTCGTCACCATATTAACCCTATATTCACGCAAATACTACAATTTGATGAATTTTTCCCATGCAAAGTGCAGGAGACGTGCATATGCTGTACTGCTGCGCTATTTTAAAAGTTCCCCTGCTTGCCATTTGAATTATCCACTGAATTACAAAACTTCATGGCGTTTTATCCACAATGTGCCCTCAAAATGTCCTATAGGCATGAAGAGAGCGCAGCTCTTCGTCTCGCCGAGCTAGATCAAATACGGCGTGGAAACCAACATTTTAATCCTGGAAATAAACATGTGTAAGTGATACCTTAGATGCGCGATGCTTTTTTCATCTTAATGGACTCGTTAATAAACACATATCCTGAATTATTTGAGATCCCCTTTAAAGACCGAGATTTACGGCCTGTCTGCGGTTACATGAATTGCTGAGCATTTTCTATTTTTCGATTCTAAAAAAAATTACAAGATTACAGACTGAAATTATGAGATTCCCTACGTGTGTTACACGACTTCAAACAAGAAAAGACAGCAGCAGAATTGTGCCGCACTCCATATTAGACATTTGCAGATTATTTGATTGCCACTTGGGCACATTTGTGCAACAATCGACTTCTCGAAAATAACCCCAAACTTGGGTCATTCTATCGAAGTTTTGAGTACATTGGACCAAATAAAATCCGAATAATTTCGTTATTTTAATCAATAGTTTGCAATATAAACATCCAGGTGTCCGAGAATAAGAAAACAAAGCCCAAGAGCTATTCTTCTCTTTCGTACTTCACTGTATTGGTCTCAATGTTGGTACATTGGAATTTTTCATTTATTTAAAATCGAATACTTTTGCTTTCGATCGTCGGATACTTCAAATAAATGGAAAATTTGAATGCTCCAATATTAGAGATCAATATGGTGCTGTATGAGAGAAAAGAAGAGCTTTAGGACTTTCTTACTTCAATATCTGGATGTTTGAACGTTATCTGAATTGTTACTCAAAGTGACAGAATTATCCGCTTCTTCTTTGGTCCCAGGTATACCACGTGTCCCAAACCTGACACTACCGGCCTGTGACTGACTTCTGTCAAAGAAGCTTCCCCTGACACCGTAAAATTTCGAAAACTGAGCCGAGGTGGGAAATTAGATGAACCTCTATTTTATCTCCTCGTTCCTTGTGTGGAGGGGTCCTCGATATCATATGAACACATCTTGAACTAATGTGTTTATTATTGTTCTGTGAATAATTTATGTTCCACCTACAAATGCGTATTTATGCATACATTTACACCATGATTTAGTTTCTCAAAGAAGACAAGGAGTGAAGAAGTAGGCTCATATCCTGAATTTGATGACCCAATTTTAAAAGTAACACTACAGCACACCCCATCTACAAATTCAAACTACATAGAGCTGTTGGTTTGGAGCTTCCACCTATCTTTTATTATTTATTCACTTATATGTTTGCTTACAAATGTATTTGCTTATCTATTTATTTCATCAAGTGCAATCATGATGCCCCAATCCTTGCGTGAAAATAAACGAGAAGTGCAATATGAACAGAACTCAGAAATCTGATATATTTGCTCATATAATTGCCTGAATTACCTAGTCAACAGAGGAAAAAAAGCGTTGCAGTTTGCTAAAAGTTGACTCATCCTTTCACAGTTGCCCCTCTAGTAACTTGAGGCGAATGCGTGAAAATGAAAATCCACGTCGCCAAAACACGGTTGAGCTGATTTTCCTCAGCTGGAGTCACATCTTTGCTCGGAAAAGTTCACATGGAAGACATTCCTCGTCAATCAATCGAAGCATCCAAGAACTTGGCAGAGAAGCTCGTGATTCCACAGATTTCTGATAGTTGAATATCTTATGGCGTTGTGTATTCTAATCGTAATAGTTTATACCATTCACATAAACTGCAGACACCCTGTTTAAGGTATCAATTTTTATTTTCATTATTGTGACGAGCTTATTGTGTTAAACTTACTCAACCTCGAATATTTTCGTAAATTCATGGACTCTGTTCATGTCTGCAAAAAATAAACGAATAGAAATGAGAAATTGCTTCGCAAGTTACTTACAAAGGTATCTGTTTGTATCTAAGATTATCGATCAATCTCTTGTTAGACTTACCCATGGATTCTGAGGCTGGATTTATTCATCATAAAGATCACCCAGGGTAAACATGAGGACGCCCCGGGTCAAAAATGGGTGAATTTGTGGCGTGCTAACACGTTTACTATGTGTAATCTCAATTATGCACGTGGTCCCTGTTCCACAACTTGAGCCGGAGGCGATGATGCCCTATGGCTCACACACTGGGCCTTTCGTGACCAATAGACGCACGGTCAGAAATATATAAAATCAGGACTCGTATCCAATATATTTAGCCTGTGGGAGGGAATACATAGTCAGTGCATATCTTCCCCCATCGCTTTCTATTCGCTCTGCTATCCAATATAATTCATCCATCCCTGTGTTCATTCCTTAGCGCAAATGCGGTGCATTGGTGAGAGATAACAAGAATTGCTGATTTAGCAAAGAATTTACCTTCGTGAATCGGAAAGGTGTCCACAGTGAAACGGGTGAATAGATAACAAGTTCTTGTTAGATGGCAGAATACCCAAACCATATAAACAATATATCCATTAAAGCACGTTTATTCCACTGGGTAATGTATATTGGATACGGGTTTAAAAAAACCTAATCTGAAGATTTCCCGAAATATCTTTTAATTGCCTTTTCCTATGAAACCCACTTATTTTCGATTTCCTCACCATCCAGAACTAGGCTTTCACCAATTAAGAGCAGGTACAGTACAATGAATCATTAAATGAGAGAGCTGTTGCTAAACGAAATACATAATAATAACTGCGGAAACAAATGAAAACATACATCCAGTGCTTTGAACGAGTAGAGACAAAACGGTTATTTAATTAAGTTTATGAACTGTTTTTATCAGTCCACTTCAAGCAAATTTCAATAAATCTCTATGTGGAGCTGCATGTAGCGCAGTAGCAAGGGGCGTCATTGTTCTAACACAGTCTATGGATCGATCCCCGCCCTGGGTCAACTAAGCATTCCATGAATCCGGGGTGAGTGGAGTGGTATCAGATTCGTCCGGAATTATGAAGTGCTACGTACTTTGCGGATTTCCAAGCCAACCACTGTGTAGGCCATAGATGTAGGCGTTGTTGGATACATACAATCCTAGACTAATGCCGAATGTGTTGCGTATCCTAAAAGGACTAGTCTCTGTCGACCACATCATCCGTCAGCTTAAGCCCTCTGTGGCCACAAATCCTGCAAACTTTTCAGGTTAACAATGTCGTTTGCCTGACTTATCTCTTCAGATTAAGAGCTAGATTTTCTACATATGCACAGCATGAAATTACATTGAACAACGAAAGAAAAGAAAAAAAGGAAAGGATGCCCGTCGCTGGTGGATTTGTTGTTTTTATCAGCATCAAATCAGTCGTATTTTTTATAGTAGAGGCAAAGCATCAGAAAAGTCTCTGCTGTAGCATTTTCTCCCCGTACCATGTCTTTGGGCTTCACATTGACGCGTTATTTTGCAAGGATCCGACAAAGCCGAGCAATCCATGAGGGCAATGATGTGATGCAGCGACAGATGCTGGATATCTTCCCGTCGTCGTTCAAAACAACGACTTTGTGACTCATTTCCTGCTTCACGTCATTACTACGTTACGATGTCAGCTTCCTTTAACATTCCTCAGACGTCTAGAAGTCGACACATCAAGAAGGTGGGCAGCTGATTGCTCAACAAAATAAAATAGATGAGGAACAAATGCCGGAAGTGCTTCACGTAGCATAGTGTGTTGGTGAGAAGCGATTTTTTGACATGTTCCTAGAAGAAAAAATCCGCACGCTGACATTTCTTGAAGCCGTTGTTTTGGTTTTCGTGGCTTTATAATTATGAATGAAAAAGTGTAGTAATACAGTGAAAGTTGTTTTCTATGTTGTTGTTTTCATGTTTTGTACTGCTTATGTTGAAGTGTGTTCTCAATTTTTCTTACTAAATATACGTTACTGTCATTTACACACTTGTTTTCTACTTGGCGCACTTCATGCGCATCAAATACATGAATAAAGTGGCATTCGAGGACCTGTGCAAAGAAAAATTTGAAAAATTTCTCATTACATGTAATGAATGGAGCTTCCATAAAACTTTTCAGGTATGATATTTCGCCGTATTCCAGGTTTTGAAGGGAAGCGGGAGAGGGAGGGGTAGGACTCAACTCAGAGTGGGATTCAATGTTGCAACTGCACGAAAAACCTCGGAGATCCAAGACTTCGGAACATTGTTATCCATAGATTCCAATACGCGGACGATTGTTCAACCATGGGTCCCGCCATAGAGGGAAAATCAATGACCATGCGCAGCGTATTCGGCAAACATACCGAGATTGGTGAAGTGGCACGTCGTAGTGAGATTCTCCCACATCAGCCTCGTTTGACCATAACTTTGACAGCAATATTCTCGCAGTTAGACGATCATTTCCTTTACCCAGTCGTATTTCGCTAGCAACGCTCTAGAAATGAGACGATTGGAGGCAGAAGCGGAAACTTCCTTTTGTGCTGCTCTCAACAGCAAAACTTTTCTTCTAAGAGAGAAATACGCCTTGAATCCGTCAATGAAACTAAACTCTCTTTTGTAGAAGCTGTTGTCCAAGAGATTCACTGGGCTAAAAAGCCTCCATTTCTACCCGTATTCCTTTCAATTAAGCTACAGTGCTCTTCAGGCGAGAACTCTGCCCATTTTGATTACTTTGTCGGTTTTTATTTCAGAAACCATTCGTATCCAGAGATTATGTAGGTTTCCTTCTGTGGAGAACAAAAACAGTAAAATTCCAGGGATGTTTTTGTGTTTTTTTTTTTGCATCATCGATGGCTTTTTACAGAATGAATATAGTACGAACTCTAGAACTTAAGATCGTCCGTTGAAGATTTAATTATAACCCACTGGAGGAAGGATGTATAGCCATCAAGGGCAAGATACTTTATAACGTAATCAAAAAAAAAAAAGACTAACCTGAACAAAGCTTGTTGAAACGTATACCTTCACGACCTTAGAAAGAGTAGTGCAAAATTTTTATCAAAAAGCAGGGGCTTATTCCTCCAGCCCTCCCCACCACCACTCCTCTTTCCCTCAAACTGGAAGAAAACTCGAACAGAGCCATGAAAAACTGGTAATTGTGGCGAAAGGACCAACTAAGTGTCAAATTTCGTTTATTTTTTCTCCACTGCCTTTCATTTCTCATTTTCACTGCTATTTGACATATTGAGGAGTTTTCAAGCAGTCAAACGGCGTCGCTCCGCCAGTCCCCATCGATTTCCGAGTAGGATATTGGCTAAAACTACGCAGTTAATTTTCTTAACAGCAAAGCCAGCAAGCAGACACACACTACACAACCTAGCATATGAAATCCCACATCTTCAAGGACCCCTCATCACTCCCCTTCCCCGAAGTAAAAACTTCTGGAGCATTTTCTGAAGGCTATTTGAAAATGGGTTCAAGGCTCAAGGATGAAGGTTCTGAATAAGCTCATTTTGATTTCTTAAATTTGTCATCCTCGAAAACATACTTTTAACAAGTTGAACTGGAATTCATAACTTTAGTCTCGTAACTCCAGCCGCCTGCTCCCCGATTTTGCCGGACAGTTTCTAACCCATTTACTTCCCCCTCCCCCTCCCCTCCCCCCTGCCGTTATTAGTCATACAGATTCTTCATATAAGGCGAATAAAATAAACAACAAAAGCACAGTCAGAAGAGTACTTCCCGGTTTCGTTTGCTAATCAGTATGTTAGGATATTACTGACAGACTGGAGTGTACGATCAGAATTTTCCTTTGAAACGAACCGTGAACCACAATCAGGACCCAGAAAGACCAGTGGCAATTCACACGATTGTCACAAAGCTTGACAATAGATGATCACGTATAACAATTGTCAACTGTATGCACTTCTTCACTTCCCAGAGATTTCAAATAACATACACCAAAATGCAGAATATCGTTTATCTCACAGGTAATTCGAGAGTACAAATGTAAACTTTACGGCAGTTTGCCAGCAATATTTAAGCAGTTAATTGACTAGAAACATTTCTTTACATCATCATATAAAGATACAAATTTCTAGTTTTCTACCAGTAAACCTAACTTAATAAAATTCTGAACCATTGCATCTTCTAACATACAAATGTAAAAATCATATACAAGATCTTAATATCAATCTTTTCTAAGGCTTTTTTTATAAAGCGTCGTGATTAAAACCGAACTATAAAACGTGAACATGTAGTGGGAACACATCAAAAACAATGACATGAGTATAAAACAACACTGAGAAGGTGAACACGCATATATGGGGTTTCTCACCCCTTTCATAATAAATCACGAGGATATGTTAGAAAACAGAACATGTAACGAAATATAAGCCATTCTTAGTATAATCTGAACATAAACGAGAAAATCATCAAAACACAAAATCTATGTGGAGCATTCTTATTGAGTTGAATGAAAATATGAGTCCAATGTTAAGCGAACAATTTGTATTAGAATATCAAAACAATGATTTACCTGTTTTCGGTGATAAATTACACCTGATAGAAATTTCTCGTCCTCAGGAACGAATAAAGATGAGATGAGGCCTTTCTGATGAAGATGCAACGCGATAGCAGCGAAAACAGCTGAGTGCCGGTCTAACGGCCACTGGTGGTAAGCGACTACTACTCCAAGGCATGCCCTTACTTCCTATCGTCATCGACCCCTAATTCGCTGTATAATACAAGACTTCGAACCTGAGGAGAGCAGACAAGGTTGCCTGCAAACAACATGCAAACAACATTCCTGCGGTTGTGATGGACAAAAGTCCACCGCGGCGCGTTACACTCAACAGATTGATGAGAGGGAAGTGGCTATAGGCACTCAGCTTTGTTTCGTTTAGAAATCGACTATCGAAGTAACCGATCAGTGGAAATGGCCGATGAAGCCGCTGCTTACTACTTAACGAATATGTTTCTGTTCGTATTCGTGCTGTTCTTTTGCAGTAGAACTCGCTTCCCCCGTCGAGAGTAGTATATGAGCTTCGCCATTTCTTCGGCAAATGGTGCTTTTGCTCTCTGCTCGCATTAGACAGAACTCTGACTTGAGTCGCCCGAGGCTGGCCCACAAAAACCAGAGGAAAAACTCGGTCGTCGTGATTTCGACTTCGCATGAACCTGAACAAAGTCGAGGATATCGCGATACCAACATTAAATTTTCCATAACTTCAAAGTGCTTAGATATGCACAGTTGCTTAGCAACGAAGATACATGAATGCACCAGAACGGTGGTAAAATATTCGAGACGTCAAGGAGGCTAGACATAGAAAATCGCTCTAATTTACAAAATATAAACGAAAGCATCGCAAGCGGTGCCGATAGGATCAGCACGCTGAGAAATCCATGTGCTCGAGCTTCATACGAAAAACCTATGATAAATGTACTGAAAAACCCTCAGTACTAGAATAGTTGTTGAGAATTCCCAAACATTGAAATGGTTTTCAATCGAGATACATATAGGTGATTCATTCTCTAGGCATTCAAAAGTAAAATGTCAAGATCAGTTGAGAATAACGCACAGTCTGATAAGAATCAAAGAACTCACTGCACTTTAGGAGTATATGAAGGCAGTGTCCATGGAAATTCTCGTGTTTGTAATAATTTTCCCCAGATTTTGACGACGCAACGCAAAACTCATATCCAGTGGTGAATTTCGCGGAAATCAAAGGAATCCCAGGGATTGGATGCGCTCTTTCCCATGCGTTCGAATGTGGGCGTTTGTTCATGGGTCCCATCACCGAATGAGAGTCACATATTGTTAGAGCGGCTGCGTCTGCGCAAGCTGGCACTTCGTTTCGTTTTTTTTAGCCACAAGAATGGGTTGTGGACATGGCTTTCAATGCAATGCAGCTAGGTGACGACTCTTTGGATTATACCCTTGCAAGGGAAGTGCACGAAATTAAGCTACTAATCCAAGACGACATTTACATATATGCTTAAGAGCCTGTTCAACATGGTGTTGCAGGCTCTACTTAAAATCTGTTAGATGGTCTACGGAGGCTCAGAAAAAAATGATCATGAACAGCGAGGAACACCTCTGCATCATAGCCAACTGATGCTGCTCACTAGCACTCCTTCGTTCGTACCACTATATGATATGTCCTCGCAAGAAAAAAAAGGACGTAACTAAGAAAACAGACAATACTCAGGAAGGGTGAGAACAGATTTGGAAAAGGCATCATGAGCTACACAAGGCAATGTATACCCCGCCATCATTCCAAAATATTCTTCCCTTGTCAGCACGGTTGGAAATCATCTACTTGGTATTCTGAGCCTCTGTGAAGCATTTAGCAGACTTCAATTACAGTCCGTGACATCATTTTGGCCAGGCTCTCTACCCATGTAGTTCTCGTCCTGGACTAGCAGCTTAAGTTCGGGCAGTTTCCTTGTTAGTAGTGATGCACTAGCAACAACTACGAGCAATGCAACACATCTAAGAAGTAGAAATTTCTGCGGCTCATGTCTTTAAAACTTGAGAACAACATCGCAACAAGAAATTTCGTCTTCTCTTTGACATAAGGGCGAGAGAAAAGCGCCCAAGGGAAACGAAACAGAACATGGAAAAGAACGAAAACATGAAAACTACCCACCTTAGTGTGCCTTTTGCGTTCATCGCTTCGCGCGAACTTTCGCCCACAGACGTCGCAAGAGAAAGGCTTCTCTCCCGTATGAGTTCGAACATGTGTTGTCAGATGATCTGATCGCGAGAATGCTCGAAGACAAATCCGACACTGAAACGTCACAAGCGCTCATTACTGAATCAAGCACGTGCTTCAGTTTATCTAATACAAATTAAATATAACAGGTACAACATCCCTAACCTGAAACGGCTTCTGGCCAGTATGAATCCGTATGTGTCGTGTCAGTTCGTCGCTTCGTGAAAACCGCCGGTCACAATCGTCCCGTGGACATTTATACGGCCGCTCATGGATTGGAATTTTCACGTTCCGTTGTGAATACTTCCGCATAGTATCGCCTTCCATCTGAACGAAAAAAAAACATAGACCAAAACAGTGAAACCAAGAGTTTGCGTGTTTTACTCACTTTAACATCACCTGAGGTCGACTGATACTCGAATACATTGAATTCACCATCTATAAAGAAAAAATAAAGTAAAAATGTATCGAACGTTGTAACAGGTTTCAGTGATGGAGGATAATCGAGGGGATTACCGGTACGGAAAATCACATAAAAAACTGTGGATAGAGAAGAAAAAGATGTGCCGTTCTGTACGGGCATAAAAACAGTTGAAATAATATTCAGCTACACGCTCAATCCATAAAATAATTTGTTTTGCTGCCAGGAGATGAAAACTTAAGGGAATCCTGACAGAATTAGAGCTGCATGGACAAATTTGAGAGAAGGGTGCTCTTTCGAAGACTTTCAAGGAAAACATGACAACTGAAGTAACCAAGCATGAGAAAAGTGTTTGAAATCCGAAATTAACGGTAGATGCTACAACAGTCAGAGCGTTGGATATGAGACATTAGGAACTAGTAAAGAAATAATGAAATAATAACAGAAAAAAACGAAACTAAAAAAACTCACTCGAAGGATCATATCGCATATGATCACCAAACCCGTATGAATAGTCGTCGATTGGTTCAACTTTCGGTTCGAACCCGAAATCTTTACCGTCATTCCTATATTTAAAAAGATGATCTTGGAAAATGAACAAAGGATCTTCAGCTGTGGAAGCAACTCACGGATACTGATCTTCTCCACTTGCTTCACCATTGAATTGGCTATCCGGAAACGAAGATGGTGGTGGCTGAGAAACCGGAGGAGCATGAGCAGAAGCACTAGGAGCTACTTCCAGTGGCTATAATCAAGATAGTTAGTTGAAATAAGTGTCCGGCTTTGCAACAGTTGCAAAAACGTTTACTTAAGATAATATTCAGTATATGACCTCTGCGGCGCACGTGACGCAATCGTAGGAGGCTCGCTGCGCACGCATACGCTCGAATGTTCGATCGCGCCCCTGGCCAACCAAGCCATCCATCCCTCCGGGGTCGGTAAATTGGTAGCAGAGGAGTCTGGGAGGATGAAGCACTGACTTGGTACATCGGATGCCCCCCGCAAATCACTGTATAGGGCACATACGCATTCAAAGCCTCTACGATGCTCAGATGGAGTCGAATGCGTGGCGCATCCCACGTGACGGGCGTTGATTAACGCCCACCACTTTATCCTTAATCCTTTTATATGACCTCTCAATTCGTTTCGAAATGTCAATAAACTACTAATTCAGACTGCACCGGTGTTGTGCACCCTTGTTCCAAAGTGGCGATAATTGCATAACGCTTGCCTCTTTCTCCTGCCTTCTCTGAGGTATCTCACACTTCCTCATGTTCTCTACTTTTCTAATTTCTCTCAAACTATCATTCGTGGCGAAAGTTAGCATACTAAACCGGCTACAGATCTTTGGAGTGGTCCGCAGCTTTGATTAGTGGAATTTTTGAATCTAGAGAAAAAGAAACGCGAGGAAGAAAACGTAAAGAAGAAAACAACCACCTGGAACTTGACAGGAACAGGTGGTGGTTGCAGTGGCTTCAATCCAGTAGCCACTCCATTCCGTTGAATCGGCTCTATTTGTGTCAAATCTTTTTCTTCTTTCTTCAGCTCAGTTGGTATACGTACAACTTTGAGCAGATCCGGAGCTTCACTATTAGCACCAGGGGTTTTTGCATCTACGACAGTTAACTCCGGAAGTCCGCTTCCACCCTATAAAAATTAAATATAGTTCATATTTTCTCAAAACTTCGCAGATGACTCCCATGATATGTGTATTTTACCAGTGTCGCATTCGCATATATGAGACAATCCAGAAAATGTTAGGAGAGAACCTTGAACTTCCAGTAGGCGTCAATGGGAGCACGTCTTTCGCGACTTCGGTACTCACACCGCGCGACCCGCCACTCACTGCTGTAATCGTCGCCGCGGTGGTAAATCAGGGTTTTCTTGATAGTTTGATGTCAACTATCGAGAAAACTACCTATCTTTAATTATCTATAAAACCTGATAGTGTGTTGTCCAGCAGAGGATTCCAGTGCCAGCGGCGCGATCGCGCTGTGTGCTACTCGAGGAAGCGAAAACGCACCGCCATTGACGCTCACTGTACAAATGCTTTGGGGTTTCACTATGAAAAATCTGAAGCTTTGTTACATAGATTTATACATAATTTCAACCACTATAATACAAATACTGTAGTCATTGTCAGGTTTAATGTGTTATTTTGCCATGTCACCACTACTGGACGTCGAAAAGCTGGAACTCTGGCTCCAGCACGGGTCTTCCGAGTGGCAAACTGGGTAGGCTTCGTAAAAGGGCCGAAAAGCAAAGGGGGCTTCGTACTGGGGTTCGGGGCGGACCTCTGAAGAAAAACTGTGGTTTTCTTACTTCTAAGAAAGGCATCACGTCCATCAGGCGAGAGAGGGGTATTAAATAAGTTGAAGGCGGCACCCGCGGAAATTTTCACCTCTGAAGGGAGTCGCTTACCGAGAAGCCGGCCACTGGACAATCACAAAGGTAAGTTGAACACAGCGAGTGGCGGAATACCTGCGAAGATGATGCCGTGGACACATCTGCCGCTGTGGACAAAAGGGGTTCCGTCGCTTCAGATAACGCCATCGACTGGGTGTGCTTATGTGGTTTAGCACAGGGTTTTGGAATGCGCACTATTTGCAGGGTTTCATGGCAGGACCCATCACGGAACACTCGTCCGCCCTGTGGATGCACATGAAATAGCGCCATAATTTTCTGTGTTTCCTGCATGTTTCACGCTACTTCATCATTGTCGATGAGTTCGTCTTCCCTAAAAACCCCGATTTACCGCGAAATCTCCGACGCGGAAATTTTCGTGAGTGCTGCTTTTAAGCGACCGATTCATTTAGTGCAGAGAGGCTGCTCTTGCTTTGCGCAGCGCAACAGGGGCGATTGAGGTCGAAAAACGGCTTGCAGGGAGGCTTCGCGTGCTTTGAGCGGGCCGTCTACGGACATTTACCACCCGCACACGCAGGCCGATTTGCGTTTCTGGACTTATTCCGAAACAGCCGTACGTGGTTCAAAAGATGCGCAAGGTCACCACATCGTCTTATTGATCACGTTAGATCAAAGCTAAGCTATTCTTATGCAGGAAAGACTGCGAACAGCGCTTTTCTTCTATTGTTGTACCGGTGCCTGACGCGCCGCGGGTGTATACCTTTACTTGTGACTGTCAATTACGGTGGCGGTCAGACCCCAATTAGTGTGGCCGAACAACTCGGCCCATATAGAGGCGGCCGTTGCTATGCGGTGCAAATGGATCCATCTTGAAAGCGTTTGAAGCATCATTGGAACCGTGAAAGCACTTCTGCTATTGTCCTGTAGTTCTCTGATCACTTTCGATAACTTGTGGCACGAACACAAGTCTTAGGGTACAGCTTCTAAAGCACAACTAGTATTAGTTGTATGAAGCGCTCTGCGCAGGTCATATAATACAGCACGAAGAAAAAGCTGGTACAGTGACTTCCTTAACCACAATTCCTTGTTTAAAGGTGATGAACAGCAGAAAAGGTAGAGAAACTAAACTCCAGTGGTGATCTCACGGTGATAATAATGGCCCAGCGCATCGCACTATCCTTCTCTGGCTCGGATGCACAAAAGTAGGGATTGGTTCAGACTAATGGCCCGCGTAAGGAATATCTTCATGCAGTTCTGGTGGACGAGTCTTCCGCTCAAGATAAGGCACGCGGTGACTCCTTGCTGACAGCTAGCGGTTAACTAGGGCCTCCTGACAATTGACAGTCACAAGTAACGGCCGCCTCCCACGCGCCGCAGGTGGTAAGTGTTCTATAATCTGAGCGGGCAGGCGACTGTCCGGTCCAAGTATTCCGATTGGAGCACATATTCTACAGACACCGTAGGATTCTAAGGATTCCTGCGCGGTCTGAACGCAACCAAATGACTTGATATCTTCACTGACATAAGAACTAAGAGAATACTACGATTCCTATTCTCTTAGTTCTTATGAAGAGAATAGGAATCGTAGTATTCTCTTAGTTCTCTCTCCTGGGAGTTCTTGGAGTGTTGTTAACTAGAGGTAACTTGACATTCAACATACTTAGGGAGCATGCACTTTTTTAGTTCATATAACTTTTGGTCATTATTAACAAATAGTTGTAGTACCCCCTTAACTCTCTTGTCACTGAAGATTTCAATTCATTCCGTTGCGTTTACGCTGCGCAGGAATCCCTGGAATCCGACGTAGTTCAAGCCCGTCTATTATGTGCTACAATCGAACAGAATAGTTTCAACGCGTTTTGCCTTGTAATAAGAATCACCTGTCCTCACATGTTCCAGTGACCGTTTCAAGGGCAATTCATAGGAAAATTTATAGTAGCTGCGCGCGTCAGACGCACGCATAAATTTCTAAGGATTATCCATGAAGACCGGTCAACGCGGCATGTACATCCTCCACGAAAAGAACGTACTGCCGTCTCGAGGCCGGAAACGTGTGCACCTGAGCTGAGTCAGCTGTACGACTAGCCCCATCCTTCGTCATATAGCCGCACGCGCGTCAAACGCACGCATCTAGTATAAATAGCCGTTTGATCTGCCCAACTTCCTAGTCCATTCCTCTTCGGATTAAAGGTTTTCCTTCCGAATTCATGCCTTTTCAATTTTTTTTTGCTTTAGAATGTTGTACTTTTACGTTCCCAAAATTATAGTTGGAACAACGAACTCGTGCACCAGCACGAGCTGTTATCCATGTCTCCGATTTTCAAAGTGGGTTAGAGTTTTCTTCTGTTTGCATGTTCAAGGGGGGGGGGGCGGCTTCGTAAAATTTTGGTTTTTCAAAGGAAGCTTCGTTTTGATTTTGACCCGGTGAAGGCCCGGGGAACCAGTGTCGCCGTGAACGCAGCTACCGAAACTGCTAGCCCTGCTGGCACAGAAAACTCCTCAAACAGTATAGAGGCAGCACTAGACATACTTTAATAGCATACTAAAACCAAACGATTCCCTTCAGATAGCCCACAAATCACATTCGTACACATCCGAAATGGGAATTGTACAAAAATTAGTTGAATCACATAACTATTACTCCTGACACAGTGAATAAAAAACTTCAGGTCATTCCGATACTTCAACATGCAAATGATTAGCAAACACATACCTTGGATAAAGACTGTAGGAAATGCTCAACCATAGGAGAAAATTGGAACATAGATGCTGATAATCCTAGAAAATACATGGAGTAAAGAAAAAATCACCATTTCAAACATTCTGAACACCCACCTGGGGAGCTTACACCAGATGTTAGGTTTACCGGTAAACTCGTAGTAATGGATCCTTTGAACTGTATCGTCGTTTTTTCACTCTTTGGACAGGCTTCACCATTTTGAGATGATGACGCTGAAGAACGAAAGTGTGAAGCATAACAAATATACAGAAAACAAACAGTAAATGGCTCATACCTGCGTCATTTGGGAGATTTGTTGCAGTCGAAGTCTGCGAAATCGACTGGATTTCAATATTCCCTACAAAACCGAAAACAATAATAACACCTCATTACTGAAAAATGGAGTACTGAACATGTCTATTAACAGATTCAAGGTATATCTTGACCATCGACTAAAGACACAACAGAAGATTTTTCTCTGTTTACATTGTATTCTCATCAAGTTTCGAAGATGTGTGCTTACCAACATCTGTATTCACCTGTGCTAGATGTTGCTTGTATTACATGCGTGACACTACTTTACGCTCCAAAATTAATTAATTAATTAATAAGTTCCGTAGTGTACGGCGCAGAACTCTGCTACATGGCATACGGGATCATCGGACACTTGCTACTCGCGCGCCAGGTCCCGGTATAGAAAGTGGCTGTTCCAGGCCTTTTATCATTAAGAACAGGTCATTTTTGATCTAAGATAACTAGTAAGATGCCAGGGTGTTTTAGGTCACCCTTCGAATCACGTTTGGCAGCTTCTTCCCAAGTTTAAAAGGGCAAAACGGCCTGACGCTAGGCGCGACCACCCGGATGCTTCCGGTCCGCGTGCCATATACTGGAGTTCTACTACACACACTAACCTCTTAAGGTATCATTGGAAAAAAAAGTGCGTTACACATCTCTCATCACATCCATAGATACCAGTCATTCTTTATTTTCTTATTCCTTCTTTTATTTTTATTTTTTGAAGTTATAATCTCTGCAACAAAGGTTCCTTACCCTCCATGGGGAGAAATGAAATTCGTGCACATGCACAGAAACGCTTGAAGACCTGACTTTGGCAAAAATCGGATTTCGTGCACGTTCCATGCACCCATTTAGTGGCGATTATCCGTACCCACTCTCCCTGGTAAATGACCAGCCCAGAGAGCGTTTGCTATGGGATCTACGCAGACCCAACCGCTACGCACCTAGGGGGAGAGGGGGGGGGGGAGGACACCTAACATTGGTGAATAGCTTGAGCGGCTTACTGTCACGGTGACTACTATTCCAGCGCCTGCCGCGCACTCGCACTGCGAGCTTCACCACCATAGGAGGTTTCCATATTTTGGAGTATGGCTACCGCAATATAGGTACAGTGAATGTCTATGGAGGTGCGTTTTCCTCGGACACGGGCAGCTTTCAATCGGAAGAAAGCGCACATAATGCATCAAAAAGACGGAATAACCATCAAACCAATAAACGTAACTGTGGCCAAGTAAGGTGTAAGACAGTAATTAGGATTGGTTTCGCTCAGCCATCCCTCTGCAAAGTGTGCAGATTCTGCCGCGAATAGCATCTTTCCACACGATTTTGGGACTACATACGGCAATGATCAGCCATCCCTCTGCAAAGTGTGCAGATTCTGCCGCGAATAGCATCTTTCCACACGATTTTGGGACTACATACGGCAATGACATCTCATTCAGCCCCTAGGGTCATCCAAAACTGTACACGTGTTTAGGATGTTGTTAGGGCTTGGAAGAGCAAAAAAAAAATGATGTTCGCTTATAATTCCAATCATTATCCTTCTTCTATTGGAAGTACATTTCAGAAACATGGGAGAATGGTCAAAGCACAGAGCTTCTAAAGGTGCACAGAATATAGTAGCGAGAAGAGAGATTGCAACTATTGCTTTTTCATTCATAACTTCTTTCAACAAAGAGCATAGCAGTTCAGATTTCTTATGCAGGTTGCAGACACTTCTGCAGAATAGAAGCAAGTGAAAACCTTCCCTATTGTCCACTTCTTTTTTTTTCCAAGATAGCTGTTTTTCTTTACCAGAGCTCAAAGCAAGTGATTTGATAGCTTATTTCTGCTAAATAACTTATTCTGCTACGAATGATTTGATTTGTGCCCAGATCTTGTCAAAGATTTCAATCTGCGAGACATTATGGATGACATCAAATCACAGGTTTTGAGCTTTGGTAAGGAGAAATTTATTCTCGAGAAAAGAAGTGGACAAAATAAAGAGTTTCTTATTTTCTTCTATTTCTTCTAGATATCTGCAACTCCCATAAAAATTTTAACTACTACGCTATTCGTCGAATGGAGTTATGGATCAAAAACCCAAAAGTTGCAACGTTTTTGCTCGCTCCTGTATTTCCGTGAAACTGAAATGTGCAGGTAGGTTTCTCTGCTTATTCTGCCATACGGCGTATTTCTGAATGTTCGGGAGAGTACGCTCATTTTCAGAAGCTTATGCACCTGTGGATCCTAGTCTCGTCCTTTCTGTTCGTCATGGATCGCTTTGTATTTCTTCTTTTATCGACTAACACCTTAATTTCCTCTTGCTCAGAAGCGATACATATCCGTATTCATGTACTCATATACAATTGATTTGAAAAAAAGCATAGCCACAGCACACACAAACAACCGCGGCATCAAGCATTAGGAGAAATTCGTACTCGCTGCATGCGTCAGTCGCGCGTCGAACGCACGCATTCACTTGTAAAGGAAGACCGACCAACGCACCGTACATATTTCGAATGATAATACCATCCTGGACATCGCGAATAGACGCAATGCCACAAACGCGTGCGTTTGAGTCGCGTGTGAGCTACGTCAGGGCTGCGACTGGGCCTCATCATGTGAACGTGCGCGCGTCAAATGCAATCAATGCACGTCAATCTATTGGGGTTGGGTAACAAGTTCGTGCGCTTTATTTTCAACTCGATTTTTACGAGGATTTGAACAAACTCCTATAGTCTATCATAGGTCACCTTGTAGTACTTGTTTTGCTCTTTACGAATATTATAACCGATTTTTTTCAATTCTCGCTACTTTTCGTTTTGTGTCGCATGAAATGTGACCCTCCGATTCGACAACAGCGTACATCCTCGACACTTGCAACTGTTCCACTACAATAGTGGAACAAATGCAGCTCAGCTGCTGGGGATGTCGAAGTGGAAGCCATTACTTTTGAAGGGACAGCGCAGAAGTGGATGTCTGCTTCAGAGAGGTCAATTTTGGGCTGGAGGATGCACCTTGTCCTGTACGCACAGTACATAGAGTTATGAGTCGATTTTTCGCAAAAACTTGCTCTAAATGTGAAGAAGAAGTACTATGGATATTCAATTTCAGAAACCTAAGTTCAACCAGTCCACTTCGTAAAAATACACTGAGCGTTCAGAAAAACCGCAGGAACTAACTGCCCAACCTAATAGTATAAATTCCTCCTTAGATGCTCCAAGCACATTCCACTTATACGGTTCTAATTTTAGAAGAACCGCAAGTGATTCCGATGATTCGACTCTGGGCAGTAAGAATACCCTTATTCAGGCTCGAACCAAACTCGACGGCCAGCCGCGTCGGCGCGCGGCAACGCCCTAGGAGGCCGGCTTCTTCGGGTGTCAAGGGGCGTTGTCAGGAGAATGTTCGGATGATTGAAGAGAAACACTACTTATTTTTCACTCGCATGAGCAACTATGAAAAATAACCCATGAGTATTGATGAACAGATGTAAATTTCAACTGAAATCATCACAAACAAATAATCACCGAAATGGAAGATTTGTGAACGAAAACACACTAAGGAGAACAAAAAGAAAAAGGAACCGCAGAAACGTTAGCACCAATCGTTGATATACGTATCAGTGTTTGAATACATATGGACTGACATCTGACCTCAGAGATTATTACATTCCTTGCACTAATTACGAGAATTGGTTACCGCCTGAGGCGAATCCTCAGGGGTCTCATGGATCGGCAATCTACGCTGACCTTACATCATTATTGCATTGTTTTTCGGACCTGTTACTGATCATCCTACTAGGATCTAACCCAGCATCCTGTTTATTTCTTCTTAACTCTCTAAATACCTTTAAAGCATTAAAATTAATTTAAAAGCTTTGAACGCGATTCGTAACTCCGTAGAAATGTCTCTCTGTATTCTTTTGGTTGTCATGATAATTCTCTACGATTTTTCGGCTTCATTCGGTGATATATTTTAGTTTTCGAATTTGAGGCATATTGCATTGGTGGCAGCCCCTCGCTGCTCCACGACACCCCAAGAAGCCGAGGGGTCACAGCGCGCGGCCATCGTCCATACCTCCCGTGAGTCTGGTCCGAGCCTGAGGCCCAGTCACTGATCGTTCTATCTTTGCTGCCCCTACGGCAGTAGAAATATGCAATAAAGAAACAGAAAATTTCTTTTCATATTAACGAAAGTGACTTCATTTTCAAACTCAACGAAACTAGACTATTTCCATTTCCATCCCATTTGCTGCATATATGCAACTGCTTATAAGAATAGAAAGTCAGAATTTCTTTCGTATATCGCCTGCATAAGCCCATCACCGCCTTTTCAGTTGCAACAGAAACAGGAAAATGGCCACTACATTTTTTCTAGGTGTGATTTCTTAGTGGAACTTATTGGAATAGTTTCATCAGGGCATTTTAAATATTGTTACATATTGGATTTTAAATAGAGCTTGTAGAAATCCTCAACTTATTTAAACTCATGAGTCATGTCATTCGAGATAGGTCTAAACACGATGTTTCGTTTACAAACCTGTGAGAAGAGGCTCATGATCACCGAAGAAAGCCTGATTGTTTTGAGGCGTAAAACCGTTAAAATGATGGATCCGTGGCGTTCCGTCTATGGTGAGCGGAGCGGATTTTGTTGGAGATCCCAATATTGTGGGTGTCTGTAAAAATAAAATGATCAATGTCTATAACTAATTCTCATTTCTTAGTGAAGCCATTATCGCTTGTTGACGAACGCCGCCAAACATTTTCCATATTGGCGTTTATCGTGCAGAAGGCATAATTAAAATTCTGTGAAGTTCTTGGCTGCAAGTACAGTATGAATAATGGAAAACATGTAAACACGTGGAGATCGGGACTAATTTGAAATATATCCAAAAAGGTGCAAGGCCAATTAATGAATGTTCGGCGCAGATGTTGCGAAATATCTGCAAAACTTCTTTTTTCTGTGGTCCAAAAGAAGAATTCCAATCAACACTGAGCTTTCCTAGGAAAGATGTGACCAATGCTGGCCGCTGATACAGTGAGTGCCAATGGAAGTGCGTCTTTCACGTACTCGAGAAGCACGGGGAGCGACCACGTCGTTTGCTCTTGGATCGCCTCCGTATTGGCGAACCATGGTGTTTTCTTCATAATTTTTCATCCTGTTTGTGGTTTGCTATCATGGTGACGATCCAAGGAGATATGGCCGAGTTTCGCTTTGGATATGCTGGCAGTGGCGCTTACATTCGGTAACATCTAGTCAACTACAGTCAAAACAATCCATTGCATGATTTTATAGGTGGCTGATAAAAAAAGGAGTGGCTGATAAAAAAAGAAGAAATCTTTGAAAAAAAAATCGTGAAGATCCATCTTCAGAACTTCTGGCGCTCCGCTGCATAGTGTGCGAGGACATCCAAAACAAGGTCCCTATTCTCGGTAGTCAAATAAAACATAAGTGAACTTCTGCATCAACTAATTTTGATGTGATTCAAGGGTCATCTTTGATCTAAGGTGACGAATAAGGTGTTAGAGTGAGTTAAAGCATCTTTTCACCCATTTCTGGCTTGTTGTTCTCAGGTTCAAAAAGGCAAAACGGCCTGATGGTACACGTGCTGGTGGCAAGTATCACGAGAAAAATCATGAGGAAAACACACAAACTTAAAAGTGATTGACGCTCTGACGTCAGCCTCGTCAACGATGTGAAAGCCAGCGTAGCCCAAATGTGCAAACAATTTAAATGTGTCTACGTACTACAACATCAATTTCTTCAACTTTTCTCTCCCAGAAAAATAAAACTTTACACTTTCCCTCGTCCTCTGTTTCTGTAACTTTTCTCTGGCTATCATCCGCTATGAAACGGACCGCACCATGAACCGGACTACTTTGTTACTGTACGGACCTTCAACATATCACTCATGGTGGGCGTCTTGAGGCAGTCGTGGTCCGACAACGTCAGCAACGGCTTCGTACTCGCTGCTGGCTTCAAAAGGCCCGGCCCCGACCGGGACAGCTTCGATCCCGGCACCTGCAGAGCCATGCGAGGGGCACTTTCACCTGCAAAACAAATGTTGTTGCCAGCCATCAATCCACGACGAGGCTATCCTGTGCACAATTATCAACTACTTTTAGAAGCAGCGAATTTTTAGTGGCAAATCCACTGTTGCTGCACTGCATGTGACGATGATTTTGGCGCAAGACCGAATACAACAACTGACAATGTACTTTGACGACATCGGAAAATGCGGTCGATACGCGCCTCAATAGCTGCGTACATGTACACACATATACACAACATCACGACGAAGGTAAAACGAGGAAAATCCAAGATCTCAGGGAAACAGCGATCTTCGAATGAGAACGTATTAGTCTACTCTTATCATGAATCGGCTCGAATTTGAATTAACTCCCTCATTACGCATGTAATGCTCGTAATCTCATGTGAAAATAGCTTATCTTATCGCAAATCCATTTGCTAATGGCGGATCGGAGAGTGATGATGAAAGTGGGAGGAAGAGAAACAGGATGAAATACGGCTAAGCACTGAAAAGCTCATATGCGGCGAAAGCTTGTTGCGCGTCGAGCCGGCCGTCCGGCCGCAGAAAGTATGAAACATTGATGGATGTGCTAATGGACGGCGTCATGGCATAATCGAGATGACGGCGTCATGAATCACACTTCAGATGACGTTCAACGTCGGCAGACACAGATCGTCGTGACTTCTCTAGAGAACTGCGAGAATTGTAAGCATATATCGAAGGTGGGCAGCACTCCACGAATTCCAGAAAAATTTTTGAGCGCGAATGCTCAACAGTAATGAATGTACTCCGAATAATTTGGTAGCAATGTTTGGGTTGAATTCAATGATACAAGCAGAAAATTTTCACAATAGCACTGTTAACTATTTTATAGATTTTAAAGAATCAGAGATTGCTAAAAAGGGTAGTGGAGAAACTGTGTTATTACAGAAACGCAGCTGCAGAACACCAGCAGGTGGTGATTATGCAAAAGGAGCCAGTGGAAGGTAAAGGGAGATGTACTGTACTGTATCCGCAAATTCTCAGTGAATATCAGTACAATTTGACGCGATCAAGTTCGATTTCGATTTAGTCGAAAAATTTCTCTGTTGGAGCTAAATTTTACGCATTCATGGTGGATCAAGAAGATCCTGAATTTCATTTATTTACTTGGTAAATACTTGGAAAAAGAAAAAACCAAAAAGAACTTACTGTTTCTCATAGCCTGGTTTTCTTCGGCAGCCCTTCGAAAGAAATTGAAAAGGTGAGAATTTTCTCATAATAAGCAGTGTCATAAACTGAACCGAGATTAGCTTTTTTTCACTTCCGCTATCTTTGAGGACTCAAGAGTTACCTCCGGATGTCCAATATTGCCAAATTTGTCTTCTCAGGTTTATTTTGTCATAAAACTTTCACAAAAACTGGCTGTTTAAGTGAATTTATCCACAGGTACTAGGATTTTAGCTGCAGATTGGTTCCCATAGGTATGGGCGAAACCAGCACAACATTTCTTGACAGTAAAAGTCTGGAAGGCCTAATTTCACCGTAATGAACAAGTGGGAATTCAGTCTCTGACCATTACTTGTAGAAGTGCATCATTAAGGGTCATGTGACAATTGCAAACGGTCTTGGCAGCTAGGATCTTTCAAATGATAACTGGGATTAGTCTCTTGAAAATCATCGTTTCTCTTTATCAGCGGTTTCGTACATTCATTTAGCAATAATAGTCTGTACTGTTAGTACATTCTCTCAATTTCCTCTAATTTCCCTCTGATACGGCAGTACAGAACGATCAAATCATTCTTATTTCTCGTTACTTTCTACCACTGTGACTTATTCAACAGAGGTCTGCTGTTTTGTTCATTCAAGAAGCAAGTGAAGAGAATCCTAAGAAGATGACAGTCAAGAGCAAAGACCAGTACTGTCCCTCAAAGCCAGATATGCTCGAATGTTTCGTGTTTCTGCGTTTGCGTCCACACTTCCTTAATCCAGTGATTCAACTAATCATCTGGTTGCAGCTGTTCGAGTGAATGATGAAAAGTCAACGAAGAACAATAGCAATGTGTGCCGATCTGCAGAGGAAGGAGAACTCCGAATCATTTTGATTCAAACGTTTGATTAAAGCAGCACGTCTTCAGGCATGTGAGGCAGAAGGTCAGAACAACTGTGATAGGAACAGCGAACATCGATGACATTAGACACGCAGGCTTTCTACAGAAAAAGCCTGAAGGGAGTTGTTGTTGAGACAACACAACTGAAATCAAAAATTTTAGGAATGTTCATGGAAAGTAAGCAGATTCTAAGAGAAGGGAGCGTCTTCCGCAATTCCTTAAACAAAACGACCACACAGAAAAATTACTGGCAGATCAAATTCGATCACTGTGTGAGGTAACAATCGGTGTCAGTGAATAATCAAGGTAACCATGAACGAATGTCTGGGTATCTGGAGTTTGAAAATCTCTTGAAAATGGGGGATTTTCTGGATAGCAGGAAGAGTTAGGCCAATTCTTGCAGAATCACTCCATCCAAATGGGGGAAAAAGAGGACCGAACTAGTAGTAGCCCAATTTTTATCATGATGAATAATTACGTCATGTAAGAGGTATTAGTTTCCCGAGGAAAATCGCTTCAGCCCTCTTTCCATACTGTTGCGCGTACAACATTTTTCTAGTGCATGAGCACCGTTACCATGCTAACACATAACTTGTACTCATTTTGCCGATTTGAAATGAGCGCGATTAATGGTGCTGTAAAACATCTAAATTCATTAGTCTTTACACGCTAGCCTGGTCGTGTCAAGAAATCCGAGAGGAAAAGGATGATGTGGATGCGGATTACAACGATGTTAAACAACAAATCAAGGAGCTGAAGCCGTGTTAACTCTTTGACTGAGGCTTCAATCAATGTGGGCGAAAATAAGGCGATTGAGGTAAAACTATCCTTCTAAACAATCTCCACTTTCAGAATGAAAAAAAAAACATAAAAATAAAGCTGAACATTCGAAAGGAGGAATAATGTAGGTAATCAATACATTTGGGTGGTAAAAGTGTCAATAAAGTGCGGAAGGACCACACAAATCGACTGTAGATCGATTCCGTTCTGCGATAGATCAGACGAACAACCAGCTCTCGTAGCGTATTGTATTTGAATAACAAATCTGTAGGCGTTGCTAGTTTTTGTTTCAGATGAGTTGAAATCAAATTAGCTCAAGGGCAGCGGCGTCAATGGTTTGGGAAAATGGCCCCACGAATTAGATACAGGTCATTGTCAATTAAATGGTAGATCAAGAATATAACAAAATCGTGCACATCTATCTTGTGTTTATTTTCTGATGACGTGTGAGCAGATTCGTTTTTTTTTTTCAAATGGTACTTGAACTCTGCAATTTTATTTTTATTTTTGCGAAGTAGGGAAGAGAGGATAATTTTGCACATGTTTTTAATAATGGATTAACCCAGGAAAGTAAAAATGAACCGCAGTAATGTTAGCAACATCGGGAAGCGTTTTCAGAAAACAAACGCCTCAGTCGATATTGGGCCGCGAGGGTTGAGGAGAGCGAGAGGCAAAGACACATAACCCAATTACTCAAAACGCCAGCATGAGTGAAAAAAGACGAAGACGAAGCATTTCATGAAGATCATACCAACACATTGCTGCAGCTTCATCGATTTGTGCAATTAGGGAGGTGCTCTGACATCAATTCATATGCGATTCATTACCATATGCCGTAAAAGGCCGAGCAACGTGCACGACACGTCGAATGATATGCAAGATGTAACGGAATGCACTTTTCGAGGAAATCAAGGCGGTGCATACGAGGCCAGCGTCAGATGATCACGAAATCGGGCAAAAAACAGCACATTAGCATGTGGTTCTAACACACGAAAGTCACGCAATCGAGTAACGATTCGAGATTTTCCAAGCGAACATTTCTCGCCAACAATTCTCCCACGATGCCAGTAAAAAAGCTGCGGAGGGAGCACTGAGAATACAGACGTCATCAGCGATGCCGGCGGTGCCTGTCGCGTCTGTGCTGCTCGTTCGCACTCGTTCGCGTTCGTATTCGCCGCCGCGGTCGTGGCGAATTCAGGAACCGATTACAAAGTTTCGCTAAAGTCAATACTCGCTTGGCGCACGTGAACTCTCTCTCTCCCTGCACTCTCTCTCCTCTCTGCCCTTTCCCATTCCTCCGTCCTCTCTCTCGTTTTCTATGATAAGGCGTCCGTGCGGCGCGGCTGCGTCGCGATCGACCGCCCGCGATACCACCACGGCACCGACCGCATCGATCCTGCCATTCGCCCTTTCGATCAGCAGCAATGTGAAATCTGATCATCGTCCTGGATGCATTTCCAGCTATAATTTGATGCTTGGGTGACGTCATCGCTGTCGTCCCAAGCTCTCAATGACGCGTTGTTTTCACGTGACGCAGAAACCAGCTTCTGAATTCCTGAAATCACTTCCGCAAGATGAATGCCTTACATGCTACTCAGTTTTGTCGTAGCTCAGCCTTTTTGCCCCCGCGTTACAGAGAAATTCTGTTTCGATTCGTTTCGTTCCTTGAAAATATCTGGAAGATTTGCTGCTGGATTCTCGTGGTAGGGATGGTGCTCAAGCTGTGAATCAGAAGCTTTACTCGACGGGCTAGAATTGAAATTAGAACAGAACTATCTAGTTGATTTGAACTTCGAGTTAAGGAAAGCAGCGAATACTGAAACAGCTCGAAGAAATCCGCGTTTTGATTGTGTGAGTTAGTTAGAAATATTGACTTTTCGAATTGTTAGTGGACGTGATATCAACAATATCGAATCGAGATGAATGTCTCACTTGGATAGTTATGATAACTCAAGATTATTTCACTTCATCATCGAAGAACAACTGTTCTGAACTAAAAGAAAACACTTGGGAGTTCTTGGGGGCCCCAAACAGTGACAAATAAACACGAAAAAGTTCAAAAAGGTGAAAGAAAAAAAAAGGAAATTGTGATCCGTTTCGCCTCTAAGTTTGAAAAAAGACAGAAGAGCAGCTTTTCAGGAAATCTTATCATTTACGTGGTCATTAACATGTTATGTTCCTTTCGATTTGTTGCCATGGACGTCAGAACACATTTATTTCGAAGTTATTTTAGGTAATACCTACAATTTTTCCCCAGGAAAGTATAGGAATTCATCTCATGAGTTAGCAAATGACTCCATTCCCCCTTTTATCCGTCTGTTGTATTATTCCAAACCTGGGAAGAATTCACACAAGCCTTCCCGAAACAAGAAAGAAGCTCACTTCACATATTACATGACGAGTAGGCGCCGCTCTTCCCATTCACCCTAGAGTTTTTTCCCAAAAGAATTTCAAATGACCTATGTGACTTATTCTTCGTTAGCTGCACTCTGAGTGCTCTATCGAAATTAAGACCGCGTAAAAGTGGATTCGAAGGAAATGAGTCATGCGAGTGGACATGACCGAACGAGGGGAGAGTGAACGGGGAACTGAGCGCATACGTTTGAGGAACAATGGGAGACTGAACTGGAGAAAAGTTTAATTAATGGAAGGTCAGAATCTAATGAGCTTCACGCTCAAAGTTGTGTGGAAATTATAGCGAACTTCAGAATTTGTCCACACATTCGGAAAGCATACGTAACTACACGTTCTCAGAAGCTCAAATGGCTCCGAATGCCAGGTGGTCTGTACAGATATTCATTTTCGAAATCCACGACAAAACATTAATACGATCAAAAACCAGTTTGGTGTTGTTGCTTGCTTTAAACCCCAATTTTTTGTGATTAAATTAGTCACCATTCACTTCTATTTTTTTATTGAAAGTATGGAGTCCTAGAGTAGCAACGAGTGCAGAGTGACGTTATTACTCCAGGAAATCAAAATCTCATAGGATCATGCATCCGTAACACCATTAATACCTGTTAGTAGGCATACATAGAATTAATCTATGAGAAGTACTCAGTCTTTCCTCGAAACCGACCTTGAAACAATGTGCCTCAACCAGGGATAGAGGATACATACACGTGACTAGCGAAAGAAAGTTTACATTGGCTGAGATATAACATCTGTTAAGATGTTCGAAGGGAGAGTTATTTATTTACATGAAGAAATAACATTTGTCGAATTATAACGCTTCAGGGCAGAACATGGTTCTGGGGGAATGCTTTTCCTGAGGAAAAACTAGTTGTAACCTCGAAGTCCATGAAAATAGGAGTACCTAAGTAGAATTTCATAGGTTAATGCGCATAATTATCCGGCGTTAATTCATGGTCAGAATTAGAAATTGAAGCTTTCTTGCCTTTTTTTTTTCGTAAAAATATTTTTTAGCATTCAGTTTGAGAAGGCAAGAAGGAAATCACATTCTCATCAGTTACACTTTGCGGTGTCAATTCGATAGGAAAAAAATTTCCGTAAATGTCCAGATGATTTTCACAGAGGCTCTGCTATCACAGCGCCGTCAGAGGAACTTGAATATTTGCTAACTTTTCATAGAAAAATTTAACCCCGAATAAGTATCCGCCTACAACGATCTATTAATTAATCTATCTAATTGATTGCTTAACAGAAAATGGTGTATCACAGCGCCGTCAGAGGAACATCTGAAAACATTAAGAGACAAAAAAAAGCCAAACGCTAGAAGTGAAGCAAGTGTTAAGCAAAATAAAACAGTAAAAAGAGGAAGGACTAAAATTCGACTCTGACCTGGTTCTACGGACAGTTAATCATTTACTAGAAATAAATAAATCGTAAAGCAAGTATACATCATACATCGCAATTCATGTGGAAATGAGATTAATGCTGTCTAAAATTTTCGAAATTCCACCATTTCCCAATTGCCAAAGGAAAAGGTCATTTAAGTGGATAAATTTCAATCCTATATATACTAAATGAAGCAGTAAGCAATTCAATGATTGATGGGAGGAGAGGCATCTTATTTGTTCACTTCATAGTTAGTGTATTTACAGTGCTTATAATGTGTCCTATGCACAGGAAATAATGTAATGTAATGGGTTATTATCGGTTAAGGGAGAAACACATGCCAACGTTAGATTGAAAATGCTGATACTTACATTGAGTACTGTACGGAAAAAGCTAGTGGTAGGAAGGGTTTCGACAAAAATTGTGGATCTCATGACATGGAAGAGCAGTGGCCGCCACCACTGCAAGTTCGTCAATGGTGAAGATCGGGGCTCCGGATACCAACATAGAAGAAATGGGCAAAAATTTCCAAAGCGCAAAAGAAAACGAGTCCAAGGATTAGAGCGAGAACAGAAAAACGCAAAATTCAACTGTGGTTAGATACGATGATACTAGAGAGCTCCTGAAAATATACATGAGAATCAGGTTTGGAAGGTGACAATTACACCATAGTGGTCTTCTACAAATGAACAGGAACTATGGCATTTGGCTTTTGCTGGATCTCTTGCGTTATAATACTATAAATAAATGGAATAGAACAAATATTTGTACAGCATTACTGCTGAAGCCAGGAATGAGGTTCAAATGATATATGTGTGTGTGCAGAAACACTGCCTTTCCCATATGTCCATCCACAAAAAGATTTCCTTCCTTTTCTCGTACGGGAATTCGATGTGTGTATAGTTGTTGCATTTGGTGGAAATGCAAATCTCAGCAGATTTGTCAGGTGTCAGTGCTGGATGGAGAAATCAGGAACGATTTACACTCTGCTGATGAGGGATGCACACATGATTAAGCACACTCGACTCGCTGTTGCGAGCCGAGGCCGCTGAGGCCCTAAACGAGAATGAGGAAGCCAGTCGAGTGAGGAGTGGCCACGCATGAGTGTGCGGAATGAGGAGTGAGTGACATGATAAACGCCGCGTTTGCAGGTGGTCTTCGGATTTATCCCGGGCTTATGACACGGCTCAGACGCGACAACACACGACGGAAGTTATTCGTTCAAATCTGTACAAGATTTCCAAGAAAACTCGTAATCTCACTACGAAGCATAGTAGAGGTTGGAACGTGCAGTTTCGGCATGAAAGAAAGAGAAAATACGTGCATATGCTATACAAATGAATTCATGCAGATGGTTGTGGAGACGCCTGCTTGGATACGCGGTGAGTGCGGCGGAAATGACGGCATTGAGGGTCATATTTTTAACAGAGGTTCGATTAACAGCCGTCCTCGACACACACACACAACCACACAGCAATGTTGGCGCATGACGTTATCCGTCTGTCATGACACTTCAATGTTTTTCTTCAAATCCAATATGCGTGAGGTCTTTAATGTGATTCTAGCTGTTCCACAACAAATAAAAAACCTTATGAAATGACAATTTTTTTTCATTGAAATCCATCCTCATTCACGCCTACTAACGTAATATAACATGAACTTCATAGCACCTAATGTGAATAGCAGTAACTGCTTATGCGTTACTGAAGTGAAATGAGGCACACTCGACTAATAACGAGCAGGTTTTGCCGAAGTTTGTTACGAACAGGAGTTTAAAGAATGGATGTGAAGTGTCGAGAAAAACAACGGTCGCAAATACATCCGGCTTTTTGAGCAAAAATGTGCGGTGTGTGAGGAGAAGGAAAAAATAATTCAAAAGACAATGCAGCGCTGGAAATTGCACTCTACGCTGGATATCCCAGAGCCGGGCTGAATTTGTATCTGCAGCAGATTCTGTAGCAACATCGAGGTGCAAATATGTCTTATAACACTAGGATGGGATGCTGAGGAATGGTAAAGTTGTAAGGTTGCATTTTTTAGGATTATTCTTTGAAATAGGTGGGAAGAAAAAGTGTTAGTGTTGCCCAGCGATGAAATATGGCAAGGATCATAGCAGGATCCACGAGGCTACGCTCGAGACGTTTTCGAGCGGCTGCGGAAAACGTTATCGAGTGACTCAGCCATAATGCAAAGCAAATAAAAGTGCCTTATCAGGATTGCTGGAAAAAACGAGCGCCGCGAGATTCCGCGTATGAGAGGCGATGCCATTAACTGCTCATCTGAGGTGCAGAGGTTACGAGGCCGTCATTAGCGACTGCGTGCTCGGATAGCGCTGTCCTGGGATGTAAGCGCTGAAGTAGATAGCCGTTTAGAGGACATGTTTTTCGAAAATCCACGAAAATACAGGGAGAGACGCCGCATGTTGCACTACGATTGAGCCATTGCTCTGCTTCGTTTGTACAAGCGCCCAAGAAATTGTGGTGACGTCAAAATTCAAACAGACACTGTCAGGGCAAGCTGATGGGTACGAGAACGGCACCTCTGGCAGAACGACTATTCTTCTCGGATTCAGCGACTGCACATGTGGTGAATTGTGGTGTCTACAGCGCTTCTTACCTAAAGGTTCCAGTGTTTGATCAAGGTCGCGGTCTGGTGCGCCAGAATGTTTGTATCCTAGGATTGATTGAGGGAGAAAGTTGAGGTTCGAATCGATATCGGTTCGTGCCGTCGTGCCGAGTGGGCGCGCCCCCTCGCCGCTCTCCTCACTCACATTACAGTCATCAAATGAGTTAGGACGAGTGACGAGACTGAAAAACGCACGGCTCGACGCTGTTAAGGTGAAATCACTACAGGCTACAATACCTCAAGGAGAACTCCTCTATTCATGCCCGGCTCGTTGGCCTTGGAAACGTCTTCGCTACAGTTAACATGCAGGAGAATGGGAAGGATTTTTCTCTGAGGAAATAGCAAGGGTTGTACCTCACTTCCTTGTCAAACAACAACTGGACACCATAAATCTTGGAGGGTAGCGACATTCCTTGAGCAGCGTGAAAAAGCGAAAAATCCACTTTCCGCTTGTGCAGTCCACTCTGTCATGCTGTCTCGGATGTTCCTGTACTGTGGGCGGGCCAATAGTTTACTACGAGTACAGTTTTCTTTTTCTGACCTTTAGCTATGCTGGGAGCACAACCGCTCCAGCTTAAAACTCCTGGTATCCCAGATATAACTAGACAGAAGAGTTTGTGTTGACGCTACTCTTGACACAAAATTAGGTTATAGTAGGCATTAGAGGCTGCTACTCATATGTGTGCAGCAACGTTGGAGGTTAGACAAATAGAGCGAACTCAACCTGGCCTGAAGTGGCTTGGGTAACAATTCGCAGCAAAAACCCTACGCTATTTACAGCTAAATGCAGTCAAGACTAGTAAGAACACTTTTTAAAGATCATGTGAATCAAGCAAGGTATCCGTGAAATAAAGAGAGGTAGATGTATGCGATCGCGGAGAAAAGCGGCGACAAGTGCGCCAACGACGACGTTACAACGAGCCCCAGCGCTCAAAGTTCACAGCGGATCACCGATCCTAGTCTTCAAAGCGCAATCCAGAACTAAACAGCGAAAGACTTGTCTCTTGACCGACAAAATTTGGACTCTAAATCCTGAGAGCGGCGTCAATGCGCAGAATAGGCGTTTTCACATGCTTCGCGTGAGATCAAGCATGCGTGGATTCTTCCCCGCATGCAATTTTTCTCAGGACATTGACATACAGCGCTGTTGAAATTAAGATTCAACAGCATATCATCCGTAAGTTCTTCGTTTACTGTTTCTTAGGCATGGAGCATCCAGATTCAGAAAATATTTCTTATATATCCCTCAATTCTCTCTTAATGAAGGAAGCTGCACATCAGTGGCCTGGATTATTTTCTAAGAAACAACGAAACAAAAATGGAAATTCAGTGGACGCACAGACTGTGTAAAAGCATCAGTGAACTTAGATCCAGAGACACTAAGGTGCGCATCGCAATCCTGGAATCTTCCAACAGCTACAAAATGACTATTGACGATCATGGATATGATATGTAAGTTACTTTCCAACCAGGCTTTGTCTCATTCCTGTCAATGAAACGAATGCCGATAAATTGATAACTATATCCATTTTTTGCCGCGTTTTCCATATGCTCTCTTCAAATCCATAGCTATCAACTCGCAGGAAATGTTAACAGTATGTACCTAATTTACCTAAGTACTAGTTCAACTTGCATTCAAGCTGAATGAATTTGAAAATGGTGCGATTTCTTCTCAATGCATTTGCTTTCCCTCTCCATTTGGCACGTTTTTCTCATACTAGCCTTGTTGCCTACGAAATTTCTCGGCTGAAAAAGGGCTTGCAAGACATGTAATGGGCTTTTTCGAATAGGATGTATGGTTTCATTACAGCGCTGCAATAGCGTTCGCAGTGTGAAACCCAATATTGGAGCCAACGTTGAAAATATGCTAGAGAAGCTCGTTTTCCTCTTCCAGATATAGCACTGAACGTACCGTGAGAATTTCACTAATAGCGACGTTTTGATTTTCGAGCATTCTTTTATTTGTTTACTCATTCTTTACGCGCAAGAGTGCATCGTTATCATTATTAATCGGTATTCGATAGTGAGAAAAATAAAATGCAATGAAAGAAAAGGATCAGAAAAGGAACTGTGTACGGCAGTGGGAGTTGACCGCAGATGGGTAAAACAACGTTAGAGGTCCGGTTAAGAGTTACAAGCACATGCGAATTTCCAAATCTGCAAAAAGAGGAAGTTTGAAGGAGCCTTGCGTCTCATGACGTAAAAATTGTACGGAATGGATATGTGCTTATGACAGATCTCCAACTTATGCTCTTCCTTCCGTGGTCGTAAACACATGCCAATGGGTTCAGCTCTTTTAAATTGTTTAAGAAACATGCTATCAACTCTGCGAGCTCCCATTTTAGAAATTCTCTGCCTTCAGTACATCTTTATAATGAGAATAAACCTCTTTGAACTCATGAAGAATAGTCTTTCATGACCACATGATAGATGCAAACTATCACCCGTTAAGAATACGTCGACGGTTACTCGGGAGCCTTTCTCGCTTACCAATGAGTGGAAAAGAGAACTTTGTATGCGTATATAGGTAATGCACCTCATGGAGTCTAAACATCTATATGTAAAATGGAAAAATCCACACTTCGACACTGCTTACACTGATAGCATCCATGTTTCTATTTTAATATAGTGACAAACGGCTACTGCTGATATAGCTGCAAGGAAAACTATTTGTTAGCAGATTTACGAAAAAAAACATGGCCTAATATTTCCAAATATTGTGTTTGCGTTACTGGAAGGAAAACACAACGGTATTTCCTGTTAAAGTGGACATTTACGGCATACCCTGACCTTGAAAATTAGGAATAATTAACCTGCTTTTGTCTTATTTCCAGTAGGAGTAAGGTATATACCTACAAGTGTCAAAGCAAAATGTCTATTCTCCTCTGACTTGTATTTGAGATTATCCAATTATTCTGTAATGGCATGTCAAACCATTTTTCATGTGTTGAGGAAATTGTGATTCTCACTCATCAGCTGATGGATAGTGAAGTCAGGGTGTCCTTCTCGTTTTACATAATTTTTCAAATATCGGATTGTTGAATTATTGGGTAAGAGTAACAGGAAATGCAGTGCACCCGTTTTGATGTTTAGGATAAATAAATAAACAAGCAGATGAATTAATAGATAGTCGTATCCAGTCTGATTCTACATAATTCCTCCCCGTCCAGAAATGGGGTATGTCGCCCTAGCACATTGTGAGGACTTTTAAATTGTTTATATAATTATCCCGATGGTGTAGTCCGCCAAGACGCAAACCTTCCAATCCATGGGTGAGTGGCGGCTACCTGCGCCGCATTTAGGCACTTCCAGGTGACCAGAAATATCCTGTTCTAAAATATTAGGTGTTAAGGTAAGTCCTTGCGCTTTTCTTCGGATGCACGTTTCTCCACCTACTTGTCACCATTTGGGAACAGTTCATACACGATCCGAAAGCGCTGTTCTTCCTTTACAAGAATTTTGTGATCAGTTTTTCTTAAAACGATAATTTTCTTGAGTTTTAGACCTGCGAAGTGGAACAACGAGTCAACGAAAAACAGCGCAACCGACAGCCATCTATCCTTTCAATCAGTTGAAGCTCGAAAGACCATCAGAACTGTACAATGGGCGAGTGCTAAGATTGAAAGAGAGGTTTTGCTTGAAATACTGGTCATCAGCGATTTTCTAAGCTCAAAGAAGACAGAGTTGGTCTTGATGACACAAAACGCTTCGACCGGACATATAAATAGCTGCAAAGAAACCATATTTTCTAGATGGTCATCGTACTTCTCAAAGCTACCAAATAACTGGGGTAATCCTGCTTCCTGCTAAAAGAATCCAATCGCAGGGGTCCAGTCATCTTATCCCACGATAACGTCGGACCCCAGCTTTGTCAGCGTCCCAAACTGGCTCTCCAGCAGTTCACTTGACGATGTTCTTTCGCGTTTATACATATTCTACAGAGCTTACACGTAGGAATAGTATCGAATGCTCTGTGTTCCCTATTGAATACAGGGAGGAAATAGGTGTTTTCCTCGGATTGGCGTTTTTGTTCTTAAAGCTTAAAAATCAAGTAACGTAATAGATATCTGAAGAAACATGATGACAGTATTGTAGGGGAAGGAAAGAGCTTTCAGGAGGTGTAGGAAAGTTAGCAATAGGGTGGAGAAAATTGCAACTAAAAAAAGCGCGAGAGCTTATGTTAACACCTACATAATCCAACTCTTAAGCGTCATAGTTCAACTTTTTGAGGAAAGGAGTACATTTATCTACTATCAGCCATGTTTCCACAAACTTCTTTTTGCTCTGAGGCAAGCACGAAACGGAATTGCCTACCACCAGCTTGCGTATCTTCTTATCAGACTTATTCTTGAGCATTTTTATGAGTACCGTGATGAGCCACATAAAAACAGACTCTAAATTCCTGTTAGGAGCGATCAGCGAACCAGTGATCAAACGACATTGCACCGGAAATCGCTGTTAAGTAGGTGATTTTTCGAATTCTGTTCCCCTCGAATCATAAGTCATGAGTCAGCTGTTCATTATGCATTCACATGACTGCTCCATGCGTTGTCGGAGTTGAGCGTACGCATCTCACCAATTCGTCATTTGCATCTGTTGAGGAGAGGACTTTGGTCGAGGACGCACTCTTTGAGGCAGTTCAGACTTGACCCGCAGCCATGTTTTATATCCGTTAACCAGCTGACGGGTATTTAAGAGTCACTTGTGTTATAATGTCAGACTGAGGGCTTCAACAACTCAAAGGAAATTCTGAGCATCCTATATTCCTTAACGATACAACTCATCAAGTAAGTTCAAATATCCAGTAAGTCGAAATCAGAGTACTGTATGATTAGAGGCGAAACTCAAAGCAAACACAACAAATCGGAAGGAATATAGCTAACCAGAATGGACGCATTAACTTTCTCAATCCAGATGTATGGTTAGAAACAGATTCCCGAAAACAAGGCTATCTCTGGGTTTGAGATTCTAGGACAGTAAATAGGACTGATTATAATGCAGAAAGAAAGAAAGAAAGAAAGAGAGAGAGAGAGAGAGAGAGAGAGTGAGTGAGTGAGTGAGTGAGTGAGTGAGTGGCTTTCTCCTTTTCAAGGGAGGCTTAAGTTATCATTTCAGCTTTTTACGTGTCTGAGTAGAATGTTCATGCATTTTAAGTTTTTCTTTCTCTCCCCTCGATTTATGTACGAAACATTTTCCTGCTTTCCTCCGTAAGAAAAGCTAGCGCACTATGGCCCGAAAATATTGGTCATTTGTAGCGTCTATTCTAAACGTATTGTCGACACTCAGCGCTCGACTTACGAAATTTCAACATGTGAGAATTCCGAATGTGCGGAAGACGACTTTTAACTGGACCGCAGAGCTGGGTTCACTGTCGATGACACAGACAATGCAATGTAGATTCTAAAAAAAGAGTGGCGAATTCCTGAATTCGACGGGGTTCGTGAGAAGTACCGAGACTATGCTGCCGTGGATTCAGACGGGATTGTAGATCTGAGCCTGCTCACAAGAAATTCCGTCAAAAAGTCTGATAGCTCACTATTTAATAACAAGGTTATCAGAGTGATCACCTTCTCTCGGTGAATAACCGGCACTCAAAGGATATCAACAGTAGCACGAAACTGAAACAGATTTGCCATCTCCGTTTTCTTGTCGTTTCATTATACACATATCAACTCCGTATAGTGTCACAGTTTGATCCAATACAATGATCCGAAACATGACGTCCAGTATGTCCTCACAGTAGAAGGTTCTGGATTTTCTGGAGAGTTTTTATGTGGATAACCAGGAAGGGGGCGGGGGAGAGGGGGAGTCTAGTAGGCTAGAAATCTGTGGTGAAGAAATAATAAAGCGTCACATAGGAATGTTGAACGTCGGATATTCTACTTCAAAAAGGGGGAAAATCCTAATGTTTGAAAAGAGAGAGAGAGAGGGAGAGAGAGGGTAGCACAATCCTTGGGGATGTACACAATGATTGTACGCCTTTCTCTTCTTGCAAAATTTCGAGTGTGCTAATTGGTTTCTAAATTCTTGGTTAAATCAACTAGAATTTCGGTTTTCATTCTGTCCATTTAGGTAAAATGGAATCAACGGGCATTAACTTCGTCATTTAGATTAGCCACGCTTTCGTGATGCTTCCATTTATTCAGAATTGCTACTCTTAGGTCAACGTACTGTGGTTATTGTTCGCCACTAAGAGTTCTGTTTGCCAAGAGAGGAGAACACAAGGTCGGAATTCCCTATGGATTGAACATACTTTATGTTGGCTCATACACATGTTTGGTTACACACACAACATTGAAACAGTTTTGGAAGTACTGTTGAGACAGCTTTTTATTACGTACACATTACATTTCCGTTATTGATGTATACAGAGGACGAAAGTGTTGCGAGCAACAGAGATGTATGGGATCTAAATTTCGGAAGCACTGGTTCAAAAGCACGGAGCGGTGATAGCGATGTTATTTATTCATTTACTTGTTTATTTTTTATTATATGTCACAGAAATGTCGCGCCGTAGAAACCTTGAGATGCAGAGAAACATAGGAAAAGGTCAGGTGAAGGACTAGAAGAGTGACTACAGACACATCAAGTGCAATAAAATTGCCAACGGTGTCATTCCACGAGATTCCAGCACCTGTATACAGCGGGCGTCGATGGTAGTCTGTTTTCCAAGGACTAGGGAAGCGCAGCGCATCTTCCACTGTAGTTATCGCCGTCATGGCTAATCAAAGTTTTCTTGATAGTTTTCCCTCCGACTTGATGAAAACTGTCAAGAAAAAAAAACTAGCAATAAAGAGAAGCCTATGGTTTGCTACCACGACGATGATTCCAGCGCGCGCCGCGCGGAAGCGCAACGTGCCTCCCGAGTCAGCGAAAAAACGCACTTCCATCGATACCCATTGTACGTGTTGTGGGCGCTGAGACTCTTGGACTTTGTGTAGTCCGAATGCACAATTAAGGCCGTGGTTAAGTGAAATGTTTATTACTGTACAAGTGAGAGTGAGCAAGGAGAGAAGTGAGTGAGAAGAGAGTGCCTCCTACAGCTTACAACATCATACTGCCTAGGAAGTAGTATCTCTAACATGAGACGGGTCTGCACCGCCCCATCCACAGGTGGTGCATTATCAACGGTGAACATGAATACTACAGGGATACTCGATTCGTCGATGATACTCCGACGGGCGACAAGAATAATCACTACTAATATCACTGGTCTTAGCTTCCGTTACTGTCGTGGTGCGGCGATCGACTTCTTGACGCAAGTGATGGCCAAAGATGGCCAAATACAGCTCGAGGACGTGAAGGGCGACGAGGGATGGCAGGAGTTGGAGGCGAACGGCGGCTGAGTGGCGGTGGAGACGGACGGCGGCTGGTCGATGTGGCATGCGAGTTGACGTTGAAGGCAGACGGTTGGATTTGTGGAGATTTTACCCTTTTGCGGCTACTGTGTGGTCTCTGATATCTCTCAAGTTTCCTTTTAGTGAAAAAGGACCAGTTGTGGAAACGTAGGCATGGAGGATTTTACCAGAATCGTTGGAAAGGTTTTCGCCTTTTTGGCGCCTTATTGGTCCGTCCAGCTCAGAATTTTTCTGCAGCGCCTGGTTCTGTTCTCTCACAGATAGCTGTCGGGTTGTAACTGACAGAATTAGGGTGACTTGTGCTGCTTAGACCACGACCCCTTGTGGGGACAAAAGCGCTTCTGCCCACGAAATGCACAGTTCTTTTTCTTGCAAAAAAGACTGTTATGGGTCCTTGAGAAACATTTCCAACAGCGATTTTGTTCTTTAAGTGCTTTTCGGTGCATGCTTTGATCGCAGAAGGTACGGCATCGTTCGGATGAGTGATTGTCCTTGTGGCAAAATATGCATCCCTCACCGTAATTGGGTCGATAGTTGGGGCGCTTCGCTCTTGGCTGTTTGTCCCTGCCGTTGTTTTAATGGCATAATTTGCTCTCACTGTATCGTTTTACGGCAATCTCTTTTTCGAGAACTGCCATTGGGCCAACTCTGTGTTGATTCGAGTATGGTGCCTGTGAAAATGACGACATTGACACATAACTTCTACTTTGCTCAGTGTTTTCGGCAACATTTTGAACGATTCCTCAATCGTTTTTGGCTGGAGCACATCCTTTCTGAGCTCTAGTTTTTGGACATTCTAGGCGATTCTCCATATTTTCTTGATTCTTATTAGATTCATTAAGTTTTGCAGTTAAAATAGCGATGAGGTCGTTTGCCTCCGCTATTGATATGTGCAGCTCAGATTCCTCCTCTATTTGGTGAATTTGTGCTAGAATGTCCTTTTTTTCTGAGTCATCTTTGCAGTTTTTGTGCTCATCTTGTATCTCTTTGTACAGTTTTTCGAGGTTTTCTTTTGCCTCATTGGGTCACAGGATGCTACTTTGTAGTAACGCTGTTTTAGAGCGACGTTTCTCATCATCTTCGCTGTCTACTCTATATTCTTCAATTTTTGCACCCTCCTTGTAGGAACTTTCAACCTTTCTTAGCGATCTGACGCTAAAGACAATGGGAATTATGTGAAAGTGAAGGGCCATGGATTTTTTTGGCTCACTTCAGAAAGGTTCTCGTGAGATTTATCGTTCAGAGACGACTATGTGCGGTGCAATTAGCAAATTAAAACGCTAACTGTAGTACCACAATTAGGCTGGGTTGAATCGATATCGATTCTGGATCCTTGCCTTGATTGGATCCGTGATTTTAGGGCACTTTGGCTCCTAGGATAGACTTTGCTAACCCGGCTTAGAATGGGTCGTGAGATGGTTCTGGTGTGAGCTGCGTTACTCCTGGCCCCAAAGTTGGTACGTTTGGTACGGGAGATTTGGTTGCTCTGATGTGAACTAGTCTCTTCTCCAGGGTTGTTACGCTCTGACGCGGGAGGATTCGCTTTATTTTAGCTGATCCACCAAATGTTGTGGGCGCTGAGACTCTTGGACTTTGTGTAGTACGAATGCACAATTAAGGCGGTGGTTCAGTGAAATGTTTATTACTGTACAAATGAGAGTGAGCAAGGAGAAAAGTGAGTGCCTCGTACGGCTTACAACATCATACTGCCTAGGAAGTAGTATCTCTAGCATGAGACGGGTCTGCCCCGCCCCCTCCACAGGTGGTGCAATATCAACGGTGAACATGAATACTATAGGGATCATCGATTCGTCGATGATAGTACGTGACTTTGCACTTTTGACAATATTCTGTACAGCTAGACTAGAATGGAATGCAGACTACATGTTGAGTTTATTTTTATTCTCTCTAGGTGTTAATAGTAGTTTCGAAGTTTTCTGAAAGGTCTTCACTATGTATTTAATTTTTATTTGTCTATGGTTGCGTCACTGCATGTGTGTTCTTGTTTTAGGTAAGGAATCTATCTTCAGAGCCCCTCAAACGCACTGCCCATGAAAAAAAAAACAGGAAAATAAAAATTTCCAATTAAATTATGAGAAGAGATATATTTTTCGGTTCTACGTTCCTTGATAAAATATCATTCACGAGTTTTCGACCAATTTTATTTGGTGATGGTTCAAATTGTAGATCTGGATGACCAGTAATTTTACCGGTTCTAAGATATTCGTTTCGGAAAATAGAAGTTTTTGCATGTCTACGATGTTTCATTTAATGATTAATGCGTTAGATACAGTGGCGGCCACATATTTAGCACGCTGCTAATTCGATCTGATGAAAATATAAAATGCGTACTTTAAGCTTGGAGTGAGCTACCAGGACAGCATTCAAGGATTTGATAGAGCATTATATTGTCTTTATTACCTCTACTCTACTCCTCAGGAATATGCTTCCTAGTGGTTTTGCACTCATTCTTTGTATTTAGAGCTGAAAATGCACTGCTTTTGAGAATATTTTCGTTTCTCTCCTTCTCGATTTCATCGAATCAAAGGAAAATGTGATATTATTCCCGATATTAGTGCGCGTTTTGCTACACTAGTTTCGATGCGCAGTTTTCTTCTCATGGAAGAGCACGAGCCGTCCACATAGCTAAAAAGTTGTGAAAAAAAAAAAGATTTATGGTGAATAGAAGCAGAAAACATGCATTTTGGCCTTGGATTTTTCTTTGATTTGCGCTAATAACAGACATTCAGGCATTCACAGAAAAATCCCAAAGCTGTCTTTATTCTCGCGATTCAATAAAATGAAATTTTCGACAAATTTGACGGTTCATTTCTGTCCCTGGCTCCAGCTGGTACTAAGAGCACGCTAATAGCATTTACAGCAGGATTTTAAGCAGAAGAATGCATAATTCAAATCAACATTTCCTTTCTCTCCATAAGTAGATACAAAACTTTCACACCTGGTTTGAGAAATTTGCCGAAATTGAAATTTTATTTTTTATTCCATTTCCAACTGATTCTGTGCCAGCGGTAAGCAAGAGTAAGGAAGCCTCCATAGAGCCTCAACACATGCTCGAACTTGGTTTTAATTGCTCAACCTTGGGCTGAAATATGCAAAAAATTCTATGGTCCAGAATCGTGGATGCTCTAAATAAATATGTATAGGGGTATCAAAAAGTTTCCGGCCTCGACCTGTTCCATCCATTTTTTCTCAAAACTTTAAGTGCGGTCGTGTGGCCTGAAGTCCTTAAAACCACAATGCCAAATTCCACGTTCTTAAGCTGACGCTTTCAAAAATAATGGCCCTTTTTTCTAGCCTAACCATGGTGGGTTTTCACTTGCTTTTCGACAGTGCACCCGTCCACAGATTGAGAATTACGATTGCTGCCACACGAGAACGTGGATTCGGATTATTGAATCACATATCCTATGGCTTGAACCTTGCACCCAGCAACTATCCCCCTTCGAACGATGAGATTGGGAGTCGAAAACGTCAAAAAGTTGGCTGTTGAAATATACTCTGAGTCATGTGAGAAAAGAAGCTCGCTGAACGCGTTTTAAACGTTTTAAAAATCGAAATTGAGCTAATAAAAGTGTATTAGTGTTCAAGGGACCTATATTTTACTGCAGCAAAATTTCGTCGCTGTATACCTTTTGGAAGTATGCTAGGCCGGAAACTTTCTGATACCCTTATACATATGTGGCCGCCAATGTATATTCGAATCCGAAATTTTGATTTCGAGTAAGTCGAAAATTCGGATGTTCGAAAACGAGCAGACAAAGCTATTCTTCAGGAATGGCAAAGAAAGACCACGGGCTTTTTCTTTTTGAACGTCCGAATTTTTCTTTAAATTGGATTAAAAATTTGCGATTAAAATAACTCAGTGACTCGATTTTCACTCTGTTCCAAGTAAAGTAGCAAATCAATTATTTGAGAAGTAGAACTGAGGATAAAAAAGAAACCGAAACGCATCACTATTTACCAAGTCCTCGCTATATGCTGATCGTTATAGCAGCAAGAAGTGGGACTACACGACAGCCGCATCTTAAAAAGCCTTTTGTTTCATAGGTGTTTTCTGAAGGCTGACATCTTGCCTCTCATAGTCGTAACCTTATTCTAATAGACGTAAAGGCTCTTTATTGTATTCACTAGTGCAATCCTCGTAGGCTAGAGATATTTCTGAGGATGTCATGTGATAGGACGTGCTGGCGGTTGTACTCGAGCGCTGAATCACACGTCACAAATGTAACGATAATCTTTGAAACGTTTATTCAGCATGGTACCCCTTGACATTTCGAATATAGGGGTTATTATGCACTAAGATACTCCGGTCACTAATTACAACAGGCGCAAAATGTCACATTTAATTTCACAGTAAGTAGACGAAATCCGAGAAGAATCCAGAAGAAAATCCCAATTTAGGATGAGAATCAGTGAATAGTTTAAAGCACATTTACAAAGCAGTTATAGCATACTACGATATTTCCGTCACATTTGTACCACTACTACAAAACGTTCTCCTACTCACAGAGGGATCCTTGTACAAAACCACGGATATGTTCCCTAAGACAAAGCTTTCACATGGATTTAATGCTTTTAAATATAAGTATAAAAATACAACAATGCTTAAAGCCCGTACGATGAGCGAACGACCATTTTTGCGGTCAGTCTTCGCTAAAGCATTCCTCGGAAAGGAAGCGACCAATTTCCATGAACAAATGGGCCTGTCGCGAACCCATACTGTGATCCTGGTTGCTGTACACCTAAACAGAGTATTGACAGTGACTCACAACACAGTTGAATAAACATCAACTTACTAGTTGCGTAAAGTGAACAAGTTCGCCTTGAAGTGTTTCCGCCAACAGAGCGCTGTTTTGGAAATGAACGTTGTCTGAAGATGTGGAGAGTAAGGATTACAAGAGGTGAAACGCTGGGCACTACTTACCATCGGCTTCCCCATGAGCAAGCAAATACTTCACATTTTCGAGAAGGCTGGCTTTATTCAGTAATTGACTCGCCTAAAACCAGCGCATTTTACAAAAATGAAGACGTATGTACACACACAGGAACATACAAACACACAGACTTTCGTGCTGGTAAAATTTCGTTGGTAAAATAAAACTTTTGACAAATTTGACGGCTTGTTTCTTCCTTTGGCTCCATTTGGTGTGGACAGTACGCCACCAACGTTCACAATAAAATGTTGAGACAAAAACTTAAATCATTTCTTCATATGGATACAAAACTTTTACCCCTAGCTGGAGAAAATCGATGAAATTGAAAATTTATATTTTAATCAGTTCCAACTAACTCTGTGACCGTGTAAGCGACAGAAAGTAAGTCCCCTTAGATTCTCAACACATACTTTACCGTTACGTGGTTTACTTACTTTCGTTTTGAATGCTCATCCTGGGGCTGAGATATGCAAAACAGTGGTTTCTGTAGTCCAAAATCGTAGGTGTGCTAAATATAAGGCCGCCATTGCATCTTTTCGGCCGTAGGTACAGCAAGCATCATACACAGTACTTTTTGCTTTTGAAAGAAAGTGAACCACGTAACGGTAAAGGAAAACGAGCGCTCTTTTCCTTTTTTGTTCCTCATCATACAGGACAGTTAGACCGTCCTCAAGTGAAAAAAATTCGAGCAGAATCCGTATGTACTCGAGCAGATTTCGCTTACTTTTCTCCGAAACATTTCTCGATTTCGCCGAAAAAAAAAACACGTGAATCCCCAGAAAATAAACAAAATATGCTCGTAGTTGTCCATATGAGTCGCCCACAACAGTGCACACTTAGAACCACAATGTCTCCACAGGTAAGGGGTAATTCTTTGCAGCTTCTTCACAATAGTATCCTTGAACATCTTGAACATTCAACACAGAGGAAAAATTTCCTGCGAGTGCTGCCTTTCAGACCGGCCGAGTCGTTTATTTCTACAAGAGATGCGCCATTTGAGAACAACTGTTTTCGATTCTGACGGTCTTGGAGTGGTCGGCATCATAAACTTTAAAAGAGATGCTCTTAATTTTTTTTGGAAATCTGAAAAACTTCAGGAATTGGTTATTCTAAAGTGTAATTTTATGAGCCGCTTCTGGCAAAGACAGCATGATACCTTCGAGAAATTAAAATACAAAATAGGCAGGACATTAACAAAATATTAAATTGATCAATGTCTACCCCTAGCATCACTCATTTTCACTAAGCCACGCAGTGTTAAAGTGGTCTAACCAAACTCACATTGTATCCTGCTGGGTTCTCTAAAGGAATTCCAAGGTACCTTTCCGTGTATGCGCTATCTGAATTTATGATTTTAAGAGTGTCCGTGAAAAGCTCGACGTCTTGGATCTCTGCACTTACCGTAAAGCATAAAGTCGACCACTGGTGCTACTGCAACTGCACATTTGAACGTCTCACCTTGATCACGCATAGCAACGTGTGTACTCAAGAAACCTCCGTAAGACTAAAAAAAAACAACACATTTGAAGAGTTTCAATAAAGTGCAGCGATTTTGAGAAGTTCCCATAGCTAAGTGCTATCAGCGTAATGCTGGAAAAAAAGGTGTTAGAGTGGGAATCGCGGAAGCGAAGAAAAAAATCCATGAAAGAACCTTCGTGGTTTTTACAAGCGCGTAGAAAGAATTGAGTGATGGAAGTGCCAATTCTGTGTTAACATCGCCATAAAAACTAGTTTTTGCTAGCATGGAGAAACTTTGGGCTGTCCAAAAATAGAACCAGCTTTCTGCTAGATATTTTTGGGAGAGTATTGGCATTCTGATGGCAACACCATCTATCACTAAAACTTCACTAAATAGCGTTCTTTCAGACAATGAGTAGCGTCTAAGTGATAGAATAGAATAGTGAGATATGATTCTGGGCTGCACACTTCAACACCAAGTGTGTATCGAGAACTCACCCAGCCAAAAACAGCTACTTGCTCCTTGTCAATGAATGAGTACTTTGCTGTGAGGTATCTGTAATTGCAATATGCTCACATCAAAGCCAAGTGCTGCGACAGTATCGATATATCACTTACTTCACTGCATCAATCGTGTCGATTGTTTCAAACTGACCAAGGGCTTTGTACACTGGCGCCTTCAGATTCCATCCTTAAGTTCTATCTATCAGCAAAAGCAAACATAGGAGCCAAGGAAACAGCTCTCCATTTTCAGAAAAAAAAGTTTATTTCCTCAATTTCCTTCCAGCGGTTTCTTAGAGAAACGGAATCACGTGATCGTTGGATTGCATGCCTCAGGTGAAAGCAGAAAGCAGGAGGAAGGCGCAACGGTGGCGAGTTTGAAGCTAGAGAGAGTGCAGTGTGAAAGGACCAAAACGCAGAGGGAGAGAGAGGGAGAGATGGATATTTATTTAATTTTATTCTACTCTATTATCCTAGTATTCCCTCAAGAGTTTTGGATTCTTTTTTTTTTAACAATCGGAGATGAGGCACATATGGAGAGGGGGAGGGAGTGAGTTGGAGAAAAAAAAAGAGTTCTCAAAGAGGGACCCGATAGCATGGCATTTACAAATAATATGCACTAGGCAGGAGGATTAAACATCTGCCTACACAAAATCTTTGTCGAGTTTATAAATTAATTTTATAAAAAATTCGCATTCATTTTGGGGAAAAGCATGCCTAGGGAACGGAGTGGAGAGAAGACTGACAGTTGCATAAAACACTTTGAGAAAGGCGTACCATCTCTTATAACTTCCAAGTGAGAAAAGTGTATGTATTAGAAGAAGAACTACTTCTATGTCGACATCTTGCATCAATGAGGTTTGCTAGATGGAAGAGCTAACGGAAATTACCTCGATTGGAAGATCCACGCCCGTCAATCCAGGCTACCACGGCTCCAAGAGTCGAACAGAAATGGATCATATTTGGATTTGGCGTCGACTGTCGAACCTTGGCACTGTTGGGGCCACCATAGCTAAAATTTCGGCTCGAAGCACATATAAATATAATGAAGCTTTGGAGCAGTGTTCAAGGAAGTCATTATTAGTGCGAAGATAAATAGATGGTAGGAAATGTGTGACAGGGAAAAACCTGGAAGAAACAAAACACGTTTACGAAGAAACATGGGGTAGATTTCGTTCCAACAGCGCATTAAGACTTCAGGAAGGTATTCACGAAAAAAAAATTAGATTTAAAACCTACACATCGACAAGTAGCGGATATTGTAACGTGGGGTCGAATTTGGGAGGTTTCATGATGCCGATATGCGCTTCTGCAAAGGAGTAGTGTTCATTTTCCGAGGAGCATTACTCACACATTGCCTCACTTACCATAACCGGAGGGTAATTTAACTATTTCGTAGGAAAGCTCAGGAAGATCGAATGGAATATGGGCCTCCTCAGCGCCTTCTAGCAGTTTATCTGGAATGAGATTATTATTATTATTATTATTATTATTATTATTATTATTATTATTATTATTATTTATTACGTCACTCAAGGTAAGCGTTAAAAAGACAATGACATGACACATCACAATCGAGTAACACCAAGTAAAGCATACAGAAATCTACTCATTGCCCTAGTGACACAAAAGCTTTTTAGAAATCCAATGTTCAAAAAAAAAGTACTTCGGGGAGTTGGGATTAGATTTATATCGTAAAGTCAGATTATGCAGTTTGTGGTACACAGTACTTATGTATTTATTCATTTATTTCAATATTTTCAATGATGTACCAGAGTGCTGAAAAGAAACTGAAAAAGTGGAACATATCACAGATTATGCTTACAGATTACTAAACGGAAATTTATGTTCCTATGAAATTATACGAGAGGAGAACAGTAGTTCTTTTTCTACGGAAGTTGAAAGACACTCCCTCAGCGAAATAGTGTTCTCGATGACTGAATGTTAATGAAGTAGTTATGAAGAAGAAGACTGAGAACTTACTTCTACTTGGTTTATCCACATCCATGAGATACATTTTAGTGTTCTGAAACGGTTTAATACAGCTCAACACAGCCCGCTTCCCGTCTGGAGACACTTCATGAGTGCCGTACTCACAGTCAGGAACGAAAGAGGATAGCGTCACTATGTTGGACTGAAAATAATCAGCATTTCGCCTGTTTTCTATTTTCCTGCTCATTCTCTTCAGCCTCGACGTACCTTATTCGCTGAGGTGGCCTGTGACACCTTATAGAGTCGCATAGTGCCTAGACCTCCTCCAGCTGAGATAAATGTGAGGGTGTCTGACGTCACGTCATAACCCTTTATCTCACGGATATCGTAGGCGCCGCCATGCCAAGCAGTAATTTGACCGCTGCCATTTTTCTTAAAAGCATCTCGAAATCAGGGATTAGCGTACGTATTTGCAGAAGCAAGCATCTCCAACCTGGATTTGCATGTGAGCGATGTGATTATAGATGTTCCCATCGTTGTAGGCGTGTGGAAGAATAAGGAAGAAACCGAATTTCGATGCAAAAACGTTTTTGAAATCAGCTGGCTCCGCCCACATACTGCGGCCATTTACTGTGAACGACTGGACGTGGGTCTAAACATGTTTTTTCTCTTTCCGGAAGAATTCAGGAATGCACAGAAACCTCACCAGAACACAGTCGATCTCGTTGCAGAGGGTGATGTAGACGAGATTCTGTTCACGAGTTGCCCACGCAGTAAACAACCTTTCCTCCCCAAAACTGCGCCGTAATTCTGCCGGCATGGCTAACCACGTATTGGAAAAGATGTAATAAGATCTACAACAACAAAATATAGAGAATTTTGGTTCACCCATAGAAGTGGTAAACAACTAACTGGTTTGTCCTTGTTAAATCCGCTGGCGGCTCCGCAATAACTGTTCGATTATTCTTCACTGTCCAAATGTACAACCTAACTAGCGGATTTTCCTCAACTCCAGCTTTAGGGTATGGAATTTCCTCGTACCTGATGTGTGACATGATTAAATCATGCGACAAATGAGTTAAAGCTATGAAATCTTACTGCGGGTATTGAGAGCCTTTCATGTACTTAGGAATGTAGATTCGATTTACCGAACGATCATCGAACCTATAAGTAGATTAGCAATTCAATGTTCGTTGCAAGATATCCTCACTTCCATAAATTCTTCCAGGAAAGGATTTCTCTAAAAGTGTTTCTCTGATACTGGATCTTAGATATACTTATGCTTTTTTACCAAACAACCATTTAATCCAACTTCTTCACCAAGTTATAGTAGACATGTTCCCATTGAAATAAGAGAATTCCCACATTTAATGGAGATAGACCTCTTGGGAACCAAACCATGTTCGTCAAAGTCATCTTGTCTCGATATCCTTACAGTTTTGAGAATGCGCTCGGCTGTATTACTATCCTTGATGCCTGATCGTCAAGTGGTAATCACTTCTGGATACTGTCAGAAGTAAACTGCAGGTTGTAGGTCCACGCTTTGCACACTTCTTTCTCTTGGCTTCCCGTATTACACATTCGCGCAAGGAGGCCAGCTCTATAGTCGGTCGATCCCAAGGTAAAATAAAGTGAATGAAGAGTTGTAGTAAGTACAATACTGCTCTTAGGATGTCGAAAACCGGTGGTCCCGCCGCAGGTCACCGTCGTTCACCTTCGTTTTGCCACAACTCCTTTAGGGCTTCTCCAATCAGAGCGATTTGGTCAGCAATCGACCTGTCCCGAGCAGATCTTTCGGGTATCCTACTTAGTGTCAGGATAAACTTCTGCTTTATTGCTTTTCTCCAAGTAATCGATACATCGATTGGTGCCATGTAATGTAACCACATTATAGTGGGGAAACACGCGCAATGAATTGGATCTCAAGCTCAAATATGAGAATTTCTCTGAAATGAGGCGACAACTATCAAAATCAAGCGCATAGGGGCAGAAGTGTGATAGAGCACACTATGGCAACAGACACATCAAACTTAAGACAGGAACAGTAACAAGTCGAAAACTCTTTATAAATTCCATGAACTGCAAGTGTCGTTGGTGCAGGGCTACCATTCTCGATATTACTCCTGTGTAAAATGCAAGCTTTCAATGTGGCTTGTGAAAAATTTGAAGTTGAGGGAGCTACAGTTTGCTAAGCTACCGAGCTACCGATCTTGCAAGTGAAACTGATAAAGAAAACTACGAGCACCCCCAGAAAATGCAGTATAGATGGTTTCAGCTACTCTCATCTGTCAACCAGAACTGTACTAGTTTTGCAGAAAATTTGGTCAAGTTCCTATGACCGTCTCTAGCAGCCCTATGAGAACACTGGGACAGTGAGAGCCTATCTAGTCTGAAGGAGTTCTGGAAGAACAATATCCTGGGCCAAAACAAAAAGTTCGCGAGGGATACGATTTTTCAGCACTACTAGCTGCGGTAAGGCATTCCGTCGGACCCTGGTTGGAGAAGCATGGCGCATTTGTGGTGGCTTCAAGGTTCAATGCCTGCCCAAGGAAATCTTCTTGTAAAAATGCTAAAAAAATGCGACGCGTATCCTTAATTTACCACTATAATGTGTGAAAAATGTACTTCTCACATACCTTATATATGCTATGCGCTGCCCCGAGTCCGCCCACCAAATAGCAGTACCAGATGAGAGAATCTCTTCTGAAACATTCAAATTACCTCATAGAAATCAATTTAACTTGAAATGATCTGTTGTGCATACATACCTTCGTACAACCAGTCTGGAACTCCGTATCGTAACAAGTATCCCCCATCGTTTGTTAATTGACGAGCAGTTCCCGGTTTTTCAGGATCAACTTGGTAGTAAATATTGTAGTCATGAACAAACACCTTCAAAACAATCATAGACGAAACGAGTCTTGCAGCTTTGATTCTTTAAACACTCACAAAATCGTTTCTGTTAGTACTTGGATTCCATTTGAATGTAAGTATTGTTTCAAGTCCATTTCCCTTTGGTCCCACCGGAAACGTCTTTCTAAAATGTGTTGCAATGTAAAAAAAGCAAGTAGAATTTAAACCATTTCCATCTATCACTTTCTTTTTGATCAAAAGTCTTGTTTGCGTTGACTTCTTGTGAAATCCCCAGACAATTATTATGAATGCTTAACGTTTGGAAATACAAACTCACTCAGATGGAGTACCATTTATCATACGACTAATTTCAAATAATTCTTCATTAGAATGGCGAAAAATCTGAAAAATCAAATTTAAATTGTTGGAGGCATATTCTCATTGTCGTACAAATACTGTGCAACATTCAAACTTATTTCTTGAAATAGTTTTTCCAAGATCACTTAAGGTAATTGTAACCTCTTATTCCTTATGTTCGTTGAGCTTGAGATCTAACTGCAGCTAGTAAAATATATTAGAGGCTTTTAGGGTAGCATGGAGCCTTAGGATACAAAGCAGGACTGTGCACTGGATATCGCTATCTTTAAAATAAAGTTGACATCAAACAGCTTTTTCAGTTTCCACCTTTAAAAGACTCCTGTGGTGAACCCTCCCCCCCCCCCCACACGTGACATTATCGCTAATCGTCTCAATGATTACCCTCTTCACGGAGATGGTCCTTAGCAAACAGCGCAAACTGAAGAGGAGAAAGGTCACCTATCTTTTTCTAATCGGGACATAGACAGTTGGTGTGTTTGTTACAAGGCAGCAAGGTTCGGATGAATCATTTAGATTACCCAGATGAACGTGTTACTCTACTGAAATTCACCTTTTAATTGTCAACCATCAACATGTTTACTCATCCATGCCGTTGTTTATACTTAGCTGATACTCATGGGTGCGATATTACCCACCCTTATAAAGTACGTCACCCATCCTTTCGATAGTGCATCCGAGCCAAGTTTGTTGTAAAATTTTCGACTGTTCAATAGATATTATCGCATGAGACGAAATTTCGTCGGACTTTTGCTGTTCCTTCCACAGAGATACCGAGAAAGAACCCACCTAAATTTTACCTGAACGGGAGGGGAGGGGGGTGGGGAGGGTGCGAATGAGTTATTCAGTGAATTGCTCATGAAGGCCATGCCTAGTTCGCATCTAACTGCACCAATTTCCTGCTCCAAACTAAGGAACAAAAGGCAACGAGTTTGGATAGCTTCGCAGGGATATTTACAGTGCTTTTGATTTGTTTTTAATGAATTTTTCACATGCCTTAGTTTCCTCGACCGCAGCAGACCCACACAAACTGATGAGAAGCTCCTCAGACTCACCTGTTTGATATTCTTGGATACAAATGCATATTTCTCATTAGAGGATAACGAATGCATTAGAGTGGAATCTGACAAGTAGTCCACAGCATCAAAAGTACCTGGGTGGATAACCGTTGCTACCGTAGTACCCTAAATGAAGCAGAATGATCGTGTAAAATGTCTCTCATAATACCAACTATGAATGAGCCGCATTTAAGCAACGCATAGTCTGTTAGCTCAGACAGGGCAGGTGGTGTGACTTTGTCTGCAATTACGACCTCATAATGGCGTCGGCCAATTGATGTAATTTTTATGCTTATACGCATGTGGTGCCCTTCATTTCATTTTTATGTTGCCCTATTGCCATTTAGTAAAATCTCCTTCCAGACACATTCTGCGGCGTCCTACCATCGATGGATTCAGTGCGGTCGTAATTGCAGACAAAGTCACTTCACTCGCCCTCTCTGAGCTAGCAGACCGTACACAAATTTATCGTGTACAGTCGACTCGCAAAATCATCATTATTTATGATGCATTCACATGCTCAGGATATGATTGGCTGTCTTGCGCAAACATATGAATGCGATATCGATTGGAAACAACGGCGTCTCGCAACTGAGCTACCACAGCTACGAAAATGTTAAAAACCAACCCCAAGGAACTCGTCTTTCGTTTGAATGAGACCACCATTACGTGTCCAGCCGGTGGTGTAGGAATCCTTGAGGAACACCTTCCCGGAAAAGAGATCTTCAAAAGTGAATTTTCGGTAGGAAGGACGTAGTCGCCGAAACTGTAAGCGACTGGCTGTCCTGTTCTCATTGTCATCTGAGGGTGTTTCGGATGATCCATTGAGGTTTACTGCTGAAAACATAAACAAAATCGGCTGTGGTTTGATCTCTTATAGCTAAGAAGCTCACTGGTATGTAAGCCTGAAATTCACAGCTTTTTTTTTCAAAAAGAAGGTTCATTGTTCCCAAGCAGGATGTGGCACAAACCTGTTTCGGGTGGAACAACTACGAAGTCTCTTATTATCTAACGAAACACCAATAAGGAACCCATAAATAAGCAGTTCATACTAGTCCTGCATGAAAAACAGAGGAAAATGCTACCAGAACCTAGAATGCATTTCGAAAGTGCATTAATCAATATGCAAATGAGCTAACAGAGGTTAACAAGTGATTTTGCCGTAGAGCACGTTAATGCACCGTGTTGTGCTCTAGTTGCCAGCTCTAAATTGAAAAAAAAAGTTGGAAATTCCGAAGATATCGTTCATTCACTTGATGAAGCGATTTGTCTCAAATCCGATTATTGGGCAAACACATGAATATTTCGATTAATTACAATTACTTCCTTTTGCATTTTGTATCATTAGATGCACTAGATATCTATGACCGGTCAAAATATTCACGTTTTCGCCCAAAAAGCTTTTCTAATCATATCAAACATTTTTCAAATAAATAATACAAAGTACCAATAAATTTGATTTGTAAGAGTTAGGTGAATAATATTGAGAAGCATTTGGGATTTTATCCTCTGTGACAAAAGTTATTAACAACATTTTTGACACAGTATTTATGCCGCACCCTGTAGTGTGCTCTATCAGCAACTTCGTCAAAAATTGGATATTCTCGAAATAGCGTAAATATGCCCACTCCTGCTTCTAGATTCTTGACTTTGGAAGTTTTTGTCTCAATTTAAAATAAATAATCGAATCTAAGTGCACGTTCCAGCCAAACCCGCTTGGTTCCGTTATTATTAGATTGTCGGAAAAGTTTCCCACCACTCTCTCCCTCTTTTCGCCAATCCTTTTGCAGTTGTTCAGGAACTTTCCATCCAAAACATATATGAAGGCTAGGCAATAGTCTTTTCATACCAAATTTCATTCCTCATTACGTCACGGTTATGGCCGAAAAAATCTTCATTGACTAAAGGCATGTTCGACTGCTCCTGCTTTGAAAATTCGTAAAACACGGTAACGAAGGCGATGCGGCAAAAAATATACGTCATAAGATAGGCTTCTCCAGTGGCTCTTACTATACTGTAAACGTTTGGTCCCACAGGGTTGAAGAAGGCGATCTCGGCTTGAAATAGACTAGGATTTGGTCGACCAGTCCAGGTAGTTGAAGAGCGCTTCCTGGGGCTGTTTAAAGAAAGTCCGTGGCATGGTGTCCATGAGCTAGTGAAGGAACTTCAGTGCTATCATAATACAATAGCTGTTCTTCTACATCGCCTCAGAGAGACAAGGGAATACGATGTATTCATCTTGATCTGAGCTGCTATAGCTTCAAGTGTTGAGAGATGTGTGCCTAAACTTTCTGACATTTTCACAGAGTTCCGCTTAGCTCGACGGCTTGGGTACTGGTGAGGGGAAGTGGGCTTCCTAGGTAAATCAAATGAGAAGGGGTGCGGGTGGCTTGGTCGCTGGTGAGCTGGGATTCTAGTGTCAAAACCAAAACTCTATCTAGAGAAAGCAATGCTCAGTGTTTGGTGGAACTAAAATGGAATCACTCATTTGTAGCTGCTGCTAATATACCCATTGCTACCGCAGGAGCTCCTGTCAATAATGATGTCACCTATATCGTGTAATTATTGGTTGTGCTGAAAAATAGCAATAAATTTTAAAACGCAGTTTAAAAGTTGAGGGAAACTTTTCCGACATCCTAATACTAATCCAATCCATTACGCGGCACCAAACAATATAACTGGTTACTTGGAAGAAACCAGTAAACTAAAAGTTTACCCCGACATTCAGTATCTCATCTGAAAGATCTCCTCGAGATAAATCGAAAGGTGAGCAAATCGTTTTGATTCGGGCAGTTCTAAGGAAGCGATGGCAGAGCGACTGTGAGCGACGGTGACTTGCTGGAGCGACTGCCCGTTTTCGACCTCCCACGAGCAGTAATGTAGCTTCACCGTACATACTCAAGTGATGTCACAGTCATAAGTGATTTCTATCACTACTGAATCTAAGAAGCATTAGTGTTATGCGTATCCAGTGCTGTGCTACCGACCATGGCAGGAAGGCCACTTTCCTCACCTCTCCTCACGCGAGAACCCGCTTGACTTGAGTTCAGCTCTTGTCGAAGGCTGATTTCAACTGAATGTTCTGTACTAAGGGAAGATTTCGGCATGAAACATGTACTAATCAAAACTAGCAGGTGCAGGGTCGGAGAATCAGCTACGAAGTACGAGGTATCTGCTTGGATTCCATGAAAAAACATATGCTTCTTCCCCTTCTATAGAGAAAAGGAATAACGACGACGCAAGGTGAGGATTATGACATCCTCATCAACGTGCGTATCCTGATGCCCAGCATCTCCCCGCTGCCTTTTGGGAGCTAGGTCTGATACTTACTCTACTACCATTCAATTAGTGAATGCTTGGTATTATCGCTCACACTGTCTGTCTTTATGTAAGAGACATAGGAAGACATATACCTATAGCTCTGTCTCGGTAGAAATTCAAAATAATTAGGAACCAAACTATTATTGGAAGGGCGTTGAAAATTCATGCTGGTTTGCTATGCAATACCATGAAGGCTCCCTTAATTTTCCAAAAGATGCGAAAAAGTGGAGCTTCCAACAAGAGTATCAAAAAGACTCTAACACATTTTTAGTCTTTGATTTCAGATCTTCTAACCCATTCATCATGTGATTCGAAGGAGCGGCGACTGGCCTCAATTCGTCCGAAGGTGTTTCGAATTTCCGAATAAAAAATAGTCACTACGAGCCAAGTCCGAACGGTCCGAACTTTATGATGGATGGTTTGGAACTTCAACACCGCATTCTATTCTGCAGCTAAAGCAAATTTTGGTCCGTGAATGGATACGTTGTTCTTAAGCATGTAGGAGAATTCTATGAGTGATTTTTCCACGACACTTCTCCTTAATTGTTTCTCAAAGTTCGGAAAGCAAGTTGGCGAACTAACGTCTCAAACTTCCAAATTTCTGAGCAAATGATACATAGAAATCAGCTACATGCTGTATATAAAGGAGAAGTGTGGGATTTCCGGAAAGAAACCACAGGAACAAAACAGGGGAAAACGTGTGATGTCAAAGAAAAACTACATGCATAGAAAAAATCCTCACTGCTAGGCACTGGAGCTCATATGAGCTAACACGTGATGTACACACTTCCCACTTTTGAACACCAATGCACTCCCCACAGAGCATTGGACCCTCCTCGCATCGTTGAAACCCATGAACCTGAGCAAGGGTTTTTTTCTTTCAGGACAAGAGCAAACTGTTTGAATTATCTCCTACCACCATATTCCAACATCTAAATTTGCTGATGAAACTTGAAGAGAAAGGTGCTAGGATAAGCAGCACAAATGTTTTTCTACGAGTAACGACTGTTTTCCAAACAAAATGCGCAAATTGAAAGCAACGATTTCTCATTCTGCTTGAATTTTTGGGCTTCTTTCCATGTTCTTATTGTTTTCGAAATGTTATGCCTCCGTCAGACCGTAATATTCAGAACGAATGCAAGACCATCAGATGCAAACAATTTAACTAGCGACTATACCGTAAGGGAAAACGTTGAGGATGACTCTAGCTGAGAACATTGCGATGAAAGCCAGACAGAGAAGTCTCGTTGGGAAGGAGAATTAAAGGCGTCGAAAAAAGCCAAAAATGCAAGAAAACTGAACTTCAAATGCAGCTCAGAGACGAAAGCGTACTGAATAGCACATATCTTTGTTTCGGACCGTAATCGGGAGCTAAAAGCTCGAATAAAAGTCCGAATAGAGATAAGCCGAAACCGGTGGACAACGGCTGAACGAATAACCGAATACGGATAATCCGCTCATCCCTAATACGTATCACCTCAAGGATGGGCTCTCCTCTACACCTGCACATGTTCCGATTTCTGCATGATACATGCTCCTTTACTGGCCCCAAGGGAGAAACGGTTCACGGCCAGGAATGAGCAGATTATCCGTATCCGTTATCTGTTTTGCCGTTATCCGTAGATTTTGGCTTAACCTTTATTCGCACCGTTATCCGGGCTTTGGGCGCCGGATAACGGTGCGGATAAGGCCAAAAATAGTGGCTTCATTTTGCACGTTCAAAACTGAGGAGTGTCTCCATTTGAAGAAGTATGTATTACTCAATCTAGCGCGTTTTAGCGCTTCACGTCATCAGTGCTTTAGAATCTCGTAGAAAGGTATGAGAAGGTAATACGTACTTGTACCTGCCCAAAAAGAAATCCTCTTGCTCACATTTTCCGGGTCATCCCACAAAGTGAGGTAACAACCTCGAAACCGTCATTTGTGAAATTATCGACAAGTTGGTTATTGTTTGACCATCAACAACGTTGAAATTTCAACGCTCAGATATTTTTCCATCTATTTGAACTTCGAAATAAGTGACCTAGCAGCTCCTCAATGCCCTTTCCTCGCAAGGTTCATTTCGAATATTCATTGCACCCTAATGTTTCTATCAATTTTCAAATCTGTTGATCAGATATCGTTTGAGGGTCAGTACAATCACGATAGTCAGTCAGTACGAAGAGATTTATCAAAACTCCACAAATGATATATGAAACAAAGCCGCAGCCTCATCCAGCCCCATTCCCAAAACAAAAGCTTGGAAGACCAGCCCTCAAAGACTTCACCTTGTACTGAAAAAAAAACACATCCTATCATACCTCTCATCTTAAGCAGCCATGTAGTGTGCCAGTTAAATCAACAAGTATCCAGATTTTACTGGAAGCTGCTGTTCTTATAGTAAACTCTAGTGACTATACTTGAATCTCTTCATAATCACGCCATGCTCAGTGTCCTGCTCAGAATGGCGAAATTTGATGAGTAGCAAAATGAAGATATGTGGCAATTCTTTTCCATAATATTCACATCGCAAACTATATCACTTTCTATCATTTTCAATATTGTAGAAGGTGGAGCTTGTAGCATATGCGGGTTCCTTATAGCAGACTACGTATCCGTTATCCGGTCATTTTTGGCCCATCCGTTATCCGCGCCGTTATCCGAGTCATGGAAAATCTCGTATCCGCTCATCTCTGGTCACGGCGCCAGAAAAAAAGGCCCCAGAGTCGATGCCAAGTTGTGAAGGGGGAGGGGGGGGGGGGACGGCACAATCATCAATGTGTAGGGTTCACCTACGCCGTTACAGGAAATTTCTCGATCATGCCTACTCATTGCGCACAAGCACATACCCGAGAATGTCCATGTGACATGTACGTGACATTTTGAGTATTGAGGTATTGATGAATTCAGGTGGAGAAATTTCCCGTAATTTCTGTTGATATACGCTGGCACCCGAAGTTTTTGAGTAGCTGCGACATTCTCCTCAGGGTAGGCAAGTATGATTGCTCCGTCCACATCCCACAGAACTGTACCCAGAAACTCGTCTACCATGTAAGAGACACAGATTATTTATTGATGTAAAACAGAATACTGCTAACAACCGACAAATTGAAAAAAAAGACAGCTCTCAGATGAATGTTGAAGAGCTGGAACGCTGTTTAATTTTTTACACACCGGTTTCGGGGCTTGAACTAGACTGGAAATGCGGTTTTCTTAGTACCCTCGGATCAAAGACCATTCGGTCAGTAATTCCCATAAAGATTTCAAAAAATGACTAAATACAGGAGTGAGTGAGTGATACAATAACAATAGCGACATGGAGTGATATAAGTAGTCTTACGGGTATCGTTTGGTGCTAGATTATGTACTACTCTATGCGTGAGGTCAGCATTGATTATTAGTGTTTTTGCAGGTGTGTTTCAAGTGTTCCACTCTTTTTTAACATTATATTCAGTCTTAACATCATTCTGAACCCTGCAAAAACAGGTGTGTTTTAAGTGTTCCACTCTTTTTTAACATTATATTCAGTCTTAACATCATTCTGAACCCTGCAAAAATTCTTAATTCTTGGTGGTTGCGGGATTGAAAACTTAAAGAAGGGCTGGCCTTTTCTTTTTCTTACAACGCTCATTTGTTTTATTGTGAAATAGTGTTGGAAAGTATTGCATAAAAAAACTTGTAGTAGCAGTAAGTTAGCACAGCAAAGGAGATCAAAGTAAGCTGGGAGGAGTGGGGAGGACGTCGTTGAGAAGCGGCTTCGAGCTGAAGATGTGGAGGGAGTCGTATTGGAAGGGGGGGGGGGGTCGGTTTTTTTCGTCGTCATGCCTGACCGTGGTCATAGGGACCGATAGTGGAAAAGGCAACGATATCCTGAACTTTTCATCATCACCACAATTAGGAAAAGTCGCCGCAAAACTCAGGGTTCTGAATGAATCTGCCAGCATACTGTACGTCGTTACTGGAAACATTTTTCTTGTTGCACGAGCCTATTCAACTGGCCTCGCACCTTTCAACGTTAAACTCCGCTGTCATGTTCAAATTCCCACACATATAGTGTGATCGCACTCCGAAGGTGAATGAGTCGGTCATTAAGGTATCAACAAGCCAATGGTAGATCCGTGGAAACGCCACATTTTCCACAATGATGCAACGCACCTATTATGTCACAACTCTCCGGCACTGCTTCAGCTAGCATTTGTCGTGGGCAAAACTTTTATACCTAACGGCAACATGTATGCCAGATATAGTTGAAGTACTCACGTTCTTGGGTAAGAAGTAAAGTGATGGAGACGACAATAAGGATGAGCGTCACCACGAAAAACGCTGCGATTAGAAGTCGGATGAATTTACGCGAACGACGACGGTCGTTCGAGGTGTTCTGAAAAAGAAATCGACTATAGAAAAATTATCTAGCCGGACATGTATTCACAGACTTGAGAAAAATATGCGGAGGATTCCAATAGGCCTGGGTTTGGATTTCTGCCTCCTCCAATTCACCAACACTTGCTTCCAAATTAACACATTGCGGACCGGGCACGTTCATACCTTAGTGGCTAAATAATATTTGAGCATGAGCCCTACCAACATGATCCGTTGTTTTCCGGATTCAATAATGTAGACCTGGGAGAAGGGCTTATGGAAAAAGTGAAATTTCTAACATAAAGCATAACGTGATATATTATATCCATCATATGAGCATGTGGGAACGAAAGATCGTAATGCACCATGTGCATCAAGTGATCCTCAATGGGCTAAAGGGGAACCACGCCCCAGCACAGGTCTTCTCAGGGGCTGCGTGACAAGAGGTACGCTGCTGGTCTACGATTGGTCGATTCATGTGCGCGTCGCGGCTGCAGCCTTCTAGGGTACGAGCAGTTCTGCGTGGATATGGGCAACTTTTCTGAGCTTGAAAGGGACAGATGAGTGTTATCGGAACCCACAAACTGTGAGAAGGTGGCCACCGCTGTCATTTAGTGGGTCAAATTTGAAGAACTTGAAACGCGAACGCGTGCGACACGGTCGCGTCGCGGCGTACGTCTTGACCACCACCCCTTCTCAGGGGCAAGCTGGGCTTCGTAAAAGGGCTGAAAAGCGAACGGGCCTCCGTACTAGGGTTCAGGGCTGGGTCCCGAAAAAAATCGTGGTTTTGTTACTTCTAAGAAGGCATCGCGTTCATCAGGCGATATAGGGGTACTAAATAAGTTAAATGACCGACTCATTGAGCGTAGAGAGGCTATTCTTGCTTTGAGCGGCGCAGTAGGGGCGACTGAGGTCGAAAAGCGGCTTGCAAAGAGACTTCTCGTGCTTTGAGCGACCAAGCGACTGTCCGGTTCAAGTATTCCGATTGGAGCACATATTCTTATAACACATGTAGGATTCTAAGGATTACTGCGCAGTCTGAATGCAACCAGATGAACTGATATCTTCACTGGCATAAGAACCAAGGGAGTACTACAAGTGTTCGAACGGACGTTCAAAACTTATGTACCGCAAGAAAGATATGCGCAAAAAACGCTCTCTCCGGAAATTTCAAGCAACTGCTGTGAAGTCCAGATTTTAGAATTGGCCTTGAAAATTGGAATTAGAGAAGATCTAAGATGGCACTACAACTGTCTGCTCTGTGCTCAGCATTGCCAGAACCGATGTACAGCGCAAAGAATGATGTGCGGCGCAAAGAGTATATGGGGGATGTGAGGGAGAACTCAGGTCGCCCTCCAGGTCTCCCAGGTCGACCTCCAGGTCTCCCAGGTCGACCTCCAGGTCTCCCAGGTCGACCTCCAGGTCTCCCAGGTCGACCTCCAGGTCGACCTCCAGGTCTCCCTGGTCGACCTCCAGGTCTCCCAGGTCGACCTCCAGGTCTCCCAGGTCGACCTCCAGGTCTCCCAGGTCGACCTCCAGGTCTCCCAGGTCGACCTCCGCCACTTAATGAGCATACACGTTTTAGTTTACATAATTTTTGGACTTCCTAATCATACATCTAGTCCGCTTCATCATTGAAGCATCTGATGGATGCGATCCATGAAGTGTGGAATTCATAGGAGTCCTTGGAGTGTTTCTAACTAGCGGTTATCATGCATAAGGAGCATGCACTTTTTTAGCATACATAAGTCTTGGTTAAGTCTTGGTTATTCTTAGCAAACACTTTTAGTACCCCTAAATTTTTTTCTTAGTGAAGATTGCTATTCACTCCGTTGCGTTTACGCTGAATATGTGCTCCACTCGAACGACGCCGCCGACTAGTTCCGACGAGTTTGCCTTGTGATAATAACCACCCGTTCATCCTCACATGTTCAAGTGACCGTTTCAAGGGCAATTTAAAGGGAGTTTATACTGCTGCGTGCGCCAGACGCACGCAGCTAGTACAAACTCCCTATAAATCAATCAATTTCCGAAAGATTATTCATGAAGATCGATCAACGCGGCATGTAAATCCCCCATGAAAAGAACGTGCGGCCGTCTCGATGCCGTAAACGTGTGCACCTGAGTAGAGTCAGCGAGGCGACTGGCCCGATCCTTCATCATATAGACGCACGCGCATCAAACGCACTCATCTAGTATAAGTTGCCCTTCGATCTGCTCAACTTCCTAGTCGATTCCTTCTCGCATCAAAGTTTCTTCTTCAAATTTATGCTTTTTTTGAATTTTTTTTTTGCATCAGGATGTTGTCCCTTTACGTTCCTAAGATTATAGTTTGAGCAATCAACTCGTGCCCGAGCACGAGCTGTTCCCCGGGAATCCGATTCTCGAAGTGGGTTAAAGTTTTCTTTCGTTTGCATGTTCTAGGGGGGCTTCGTAAAATCTTGGTTCTCAAAGGGAGCTTCGTTTTGATTTTAGCCCGGAGAAGAGCTCGCGCCGGGGCCTGAATGGAACATTCGTTCGTTGCTTTGCACGCACAGTACGTGCTAAAATGTCGGATGGTGCTCCCGACAAGCGTTGTGGAACCTTCTGGACGCTCATATGTAGCATGCTCTTACCGCACCTTTCGTTTCTTTTTTTCTAAACCGTCAATTTTTCTTGAAATTTTTATTTTTTCTTCCAACTCTGGGCCTCGCATCAATCAATTTTCGATCAATTCCAAGTTGCTGCATTTGTCAAGGCATAAAAAAATTACGGTATTTGAGAATCGCGGAACAATTTGTGCTTAGATGAACTGGAGACTATAGAGAATGAAAGAAGAAGGGAAATGAAGTGATGACTCAGTTAGGCAACTAAAATTCAACGTACACTCTTATCCATATCGTTGATTTCGGGTGCACATCTCTATGAAACTCGATTCAGCGTCTAGCCAGAAAGTCACCTTCAGCCGATGTGCCTCAATGGAATCTTGATGCTGAAGTGCTCTTAATCTGAAGAAAAAAATTCATAATACTATGTGGAGTTGTTATGTTCCAGAACGGTACAAAATATTTTCTCTCTACGAAAGTACAGATGAGCATAAGCAGACACAAAAATGGGATAGAAGCATGAGTAAAATCTAGTGTGGCTGAAACCATGTTGGTAGGCAGCTCACAAATGGCTTGTCAGGGATTGTTTGGTTGCTGACATGAAAAAATTTGTAATGCATAGCAAAAAAACGTGTGATAGAGTGACATCGGAATGCTATGCCTTAAAAACAATCTGAACCAGACTGAAATAGCCGTTGAACAACGAGCCACAACACCTTATCCGAGCAAAAATCCACAATCCCGATCCTTCATATCTATGCCTCTAACACTAACGAGATAGAGACTTGTTCATGAGCACACACAATAATAACAAATGTCACCCAATGACCATGAACTTCGAGCACATGTATGTTCATAAGATTATGGGAAAGTTGTCACATACGCTGAAATTGGACCACGATTACTACCGTAGGAAGGAATCCAATAAGTCATGAGTTGTGAAGGGTGCCTGCTGCTCATGAATAGGCATAGTAACGGAGAAGATCTCGTTTAAATGTATCAGATGTTTGGAAAAAAAGCTTGTATAGTGTTCATTCAAGGCAGGCGTCCATATGCACATAAATAACACTTCTTTGACAGGAATAAAAAGCAAGCTGCCAGAAATTTCAGCACTGCAACTGATAATTGTGTTGATTCTAAAAACACACATTGCTGCTTGTCATGGATATCGTTGGCGACAATTCATGGGCACATTCCACTGTTGCTCCCTTGGAAGTGCTTCTCAGTGATCTATTGTAAACATGTGTGAAAACTCGAATAAAAACATTTCAAAAAACTCGGGCGAAGTTCCTTTCCTTGACAAAAATTGTAGGAAACGGCGGGATACAGAATCGTTGTTGAGAAGATTCTATTGTAAATTTTCCATTGACGCAGACCAAGTGAATGGCATTGACGAATGATAATGTAAATATTAATTTGAATATTAAATAACTAGAGGTAGTTAATTGAAAGATAACAGTACAAATGAACAATTAGAAATAAGCTATTGTAAGGTTTTTATATATTTCATCAAGTAATTTCAAGAATTCTCCATTGTGAGGGGTCAAGGGTTGCGCGACCACTCCCCCCCCCCCCCTGTGTCCGCTCCACCAGTGGTAAATGAGTAGCTCGATCAACACTTGAAACGTTATTAGTTCGTTATGCTATAGTATCTTATCGCAAAACTTTCGCTACAGTTATGAGTTAGAATTTTGTTGCATAAACTTAGAGATGCATCATATCGAATTTTCAAAATTTGAATTTCCCCACACTTATGAAGGCATTAAGGAAACCGCACTTCAATCAAGATCATGCTGCGTATTTGATAAAGGACTATCATGTTTTCGCTCCCTAAAATGTTGACGAATTCCTTCAAGATGGTTTATGCAAAAGGAACCTACGAATTTCGAGAGGAAAGTAAGATGCATGAAAGCGGAATAGCTGCAGGTTTCGGGTTTCTGCTAGCGCAAATGCTGACTGAAACTCACAGCTACAAAACCATAAATTGTAAGAAAGCATGAAAAAACAACTTAGGAGGTAATAAGTTGTCCATAACTTTATTTATGTGCACGAGAAAATTAACAAGAAACTAGAGTTTTGCTCAGGTGTGTTGTCGTCCCCAGCTATTTCTCACGAACGAGACCAATTGCTAAGACTGATAAATTTATTCAAAGAGTTCATCGTTTCGCGATCAGCATGAGAGTATTTCCCGATTTTACCTTCAAAATGCGGTAGCTCAGAATCTCCTCACAAATGCAAACGAATCCCGCCACAGATGGTTAAAGATGTAGTAGTCCATATTCGGGCCCAATGTTTAGTAGAACCTCACTAGTCACGTCATCATAACCATTGCTTTAAAGAAGACAGTCTTGCCGTTCTCTTGTCGAGCGTATTAAAGAATTATTAGAACATCATTTGGCTTTGTTGAGCCGACACGCGGTTGATGAAGGTCTTTATTAGGCTGACGCGTTTCGGCGAAATCGCCTTCTTCAGAGCCTGAAAGGTCAACGTCGAGCAACCTACCTGGGCAAACGCCTCTTCAACTTCGCACAAATTCTTGACCACTCTCGTAATAGCACAACCAACTGGAAAAGATTTAATGCCCCACACCACGATCCACAGATGATGGTGGACACGACTGCTACAGAGTCAGCAAGGGATGTTATCGGAGACTCATCACAGATCAGAAGAGAATCTTTAGATAGGGTGCTAGTTCCCGTGTGATGGAAGCGCATTTCTCTTTGCAGTTCATTTTAGGAGTCATGAGGCTTATCCGAAGTGCTTCTAAAGTTTTGAGGGCAGATATTTGTGACTCGTAGGCCAGGATCGTAACCCTTATTTCAAAATTGTCTCCGTAGTGACAGTTTTGGCGGTGGCTACCCAATGCATTAGAAGGGCGAGATCTCACTTCTGTCTCTAGATGTTTCTTTACTCGAGCACCACAGTGCGCTAATATTAGAAAATTATCAAATTAGAAAATGATACAGTCCGGAGATCAATAAGGTGGTGATTTTGTGCAAAATACTCGTCATAGTCATGTCCAAAGTAAGGAGAACCCCAACAGGCACGACTTTATTGATCCGCGAGCGAAAATGTGAAGAAATCGATAAAGTCAAAAAATCGACATTCTCGTGCGAAGCGGTTCTTTTGTGCTCAACGCACTGGTGATTTCCATTAGACATGGCTTTTGCTGAACCGTGCGCGAAAATATGAAAAATCGATAAAATCAGTAAGGTGGCAATCGTACATATGTAGCGTGTTGGGGGCCCCAGTAGACATGTCTTCATTAACCAGCGGGCAAAGATAGCGGAAAAAGGCATCCAATAATAATTAGCTCTTAAAACGGAGATAACACTTCATTCTTCGAGAACTACAAGGAATTCTTAGAATAAAACAAACAGGTTGACATTTATGTGGGAGAAACACGTAAGAGTTTTTACGGATATCGTGTTTTGATGTTCCCCTCAAGGAAGAAAACTCTTGTAACGGGCGAGAAACCCATAATGTTCTGCAGTGCTCTGGAGGAAGAATATCTTTTCTAAGAACAGCATTTGTTTATTTAAGTGGATTCCCTGCAAAATTATTCCCTCGAGCACAATGTGGAGGCGCGTCGAGAAGGAAGCCTGTGTAATTTTTGGGGAGACCCTTCAGCGCCAGAATACAATAAAAATTATGAGAATGCATATCCACAAATTGCAGATATTATTTGCTTGAAAAAAGAAAAATTGAAACTTCAAGGCCAATAAACGAAAATGAAACCAGATGTATCGAAGAAGAGCTGTTAGGGTTGGTGCATGCATAAATATCCCACATTTCTACTGTTATTTTTTTGCCCATGAGAACTGGTGCTCTGTTCAGATTTTCGTTCAAAAATAGTCTTTTGTATTCCAGGATTAATCACGCGATCATAAATATGAGCGGTCCTCCTATTTCTATCTCACTTGGTGCTAGTCTCATTCTGTAGTTAAAACTGTAGGTTTGCTTTACGGGTTGCTCACATGTTAATCTATGTCCACGTGTTTAAGTCACCGATGTCTAGGTAAACGAACACCATTCGGCTCGAAGTCTTAGGACTTAATCGTTGACTGTTCATTGCTATTGTTAGGATCTCAGCAACGTTTTTGACGAAAGAGCGATAAATGAACAATCTGCTTCAATTCTTGCGATGAAAGCTTATGTAACAAATCATAAAGAGGCTAGACATCGAATTTTAATAACGAACTCCATTTAACAGCTAAATGAGGAGAGCCATGTACAAGCAGCTTTCCAAACGCTGGCACAGGTTTCCAACATATCCCAATTCACCATTGTTTCGCACTCAAAAGCTCGCGAGGTTATGGGAATTGAGAGGGAGATGCACTCTATATGATCCCTGCTACCATAACATTGCAAGGAGCTTATGATAATTACAACGAACAAGTTCAGACGATCATCCCTCGCTCATACATATTGCATGCCCCATCGACTCGTGCCCTCAAATGTGCCATATAATCAAGTCTCGCCCGTTTTTAAACACTAGTACAGTTTGAGTAAGTTGGCGTTCACTTTCCAAAGGGTGTTAGAAGTATGCACTGTTATAAAAAATGAGTAATTGCCAATTCACTTTGTAAAAGAAGTCATTCAAAAGCTGAATAGCCATCAATTCACTTTTTTATTTCCTACACTTAGATGCGCCATCAAACGTCATAGGTATATGACAGAGAAGCCAACCCAAAAGTTCATATGGTACAGCGATTCAAGTTACAAGAACGACGCCGGTTCAACTGTGTCATCCTTCGTGAAGTGGTGAGATTCTTCATATGTAGTAAGAGATGCTAGAACATCAATAGTGACAGTGTATGTGAACCACTATTGAGAAAAAGCACGGGTTAGTATACCTAGACGTACTGCGATGTGAAATAGTGGAATGTACCATGTAATGGCTAGCACATTCACTCTCATGCGACTGGAAGAAAACGGTAAGCACTGGAGCGTCAGCTCATAATTCCTTTCGTACTCCGGCGGGTGAAAGCCTCTTTTAACTAGCATTTGTGGGAGCAAATCATAGCGTTAACGTAGCACCATGCCATGGTAGCGAACAGGGTCAAGCGTGATGATGGTAAAAAGTCGACCCCCATACGACCCCCCCCCCACCGACCCCCCCCCCTTTGCACACAAATTTCCTTCTATGCTTGCAGAATTTAGATGTTTAGATATCCCATTTCAGGTGTTCGTACTGCGAGAGGTGTGGTGGAGCCAGAGTATAGCAAGGAGAAAGAGGCTCTTTTGTATCTAACTACTTTGGAAGTTTTTTGGAAAACGCTAAAATGTACGCGGTGGACAAAAAACGTGCATTAACTATGCAATGTTGCTTACGTAACTAATGAGGCTCGAACACATCAAGAAAAAACATCTATACACATCATCTACATGGTGAAGGGTTCGATCCCTACCGAGGCTAAAATTTTTGCTGAGGGTTAGAGCGTGTGCGGTGAGCGAATTTCAGTCTGAAAGCGTCCGTACAGAGTTTTCTAAACGAAATACCTTCGTATTCGTCACGAAAAACAACATACACATGATCGACATGGTCAAGGGTTCGATCCCCTCCGAGGCTAGAATTCTTGCATGGCGTAAAATGACACGCGCTTGTAGTAGATTTGAGATGGTCGACCGTAAAGCACGAAATAGCTGTTTATAGAGGTGGAGGACTGGGTAGGACTTATTTCAGCCTAAAATTTTGACTCGTTCAGAGACATGGTTGTAGTCGGACACGAATATCAGAAGATCTGGCCCATTGAGGTCCCAATTTTTTCCAGGTTTTTAATAGTCGACGGTTCGCGCTTTCCGGCTATACAATTCGTTTTTCCGCAGCTGCTTCTACCGCGATTCAACTCCGTCGATAAAAACATGGAAAAAAGGCCATTTTTATCGACGAAACCTCATCTCCGTAATTCCCGTGCTGAATCTTTCCTCTTGAAGCTGGAGACCTGAAACTTGGGGGTAAAGCACTATTGGGTAGGGTCCATAAAATGACTTTTTATCGGCCTGCAGGACTGGGTAGGACTTTCAGTACGAACGTGCGAAAATTTTAGCCTAAATTTCTACCTCCTATTTCCACACTAAGGCACCCCCTCCCGACCACGACCCCCCTTACGACCCCCCCTCTTTCCCCACCCCCCGTACGACCCCCCCCCCCCTTGATAATTTATCGACACACACACGCTTGACCCTGGTAGCGAAGCACGAATTCAGGCATGTAGTATAAAATGTAATTCAATGCAACAAGTTTACATAGACAACACCATTATACCTCAAAATTTGCCAAACTTCAGGCTCAACTTTCAAAACCAGTGGTCCTTGGCGATTACTACTTTCTTCCAATAAGGCTAAGGTGGCATCTGCGCTTCTTAATAAATACTGGGCAACCTTTCGAAAAAAAAAGATGACGGCACTCTTCAAAGATCCCAATTCAAACATGGATCAGCTGTTTGACCCACCGCGCTGCGTGTGCCAATGCCAGGAGGGCTGCTGTCGCGGAAAATGCACTGTCAAAACGACTCCACTATATATCAAATGTCACACTAGTGCCGAAAACCCCGTTTTTTTTTTAATGGGGTCAAAGTACCCGCTCCTTGGAGCAGTTGCGGGGTTCGCTCAAAGCTTTGCCGACTGTCCGCCAAGAAGCAACGTCGGGTGAACACGTTTTGGCCCTTTCGATTGATAAGATCAACGGTGATGCACGTTTTTGCACGTCAATTTGCTCCAGCAAACTGTAATAAGCCCCATCCCGAAAAACGGATTAAGAGGGGCGGGGTCAGCGCATCGGGGAGGTTCGGAAAATGTTAATAGCTCAAATACGAGTATGAGTTGGGTCTGTCTCTGCCTTTAAGGCTGTTCTTATGATCTGCGCTGGCCAGTGGCCACTAACCCTACTACTCTAGCTCGCAGCGGCCACTATTGATTATCCACCCAGTGGATAAAGCCTGAGGTTTCCACTTACGCTTCTTACCATGTTATCCAAAGATAAACTTAAAATTTTGTCTGTAGGGTAGATAGACGTTTGTTCGGATAGATCGCAACCAATTTCACCCTTTTAGTTCCTGAAGCAGGCGATCTGGCCGAAACGTAGGCCGAGGATAAAGTTGGTATCAACCTCGTGTGGTTACATAAGGACAGGACAATAGTATTTCTATAGACCGTGACAAGAGGTAATCTCTAGAGCTGTTAAGGGCTATACAACTTCGCAGAAAATTTGAATTAAAATTTGTTTCGAGGTTGCTTGGCCCAAAAGTGACGTAGCACACAGATCCGAGACAAAGCGGTCCACAAAGCGGCGATTTGATTCAGCGCCTAAGTAAATGTGGAAGTTATTAGCTTTTAAAGAAAAAAAAACAGGTAAAAAAGGAGGAGAATGAGAAGAGATGAATGATTAAATGGAAAAAGATCAAAGTGAACGGGCCGCTAGGAGAATTCGGAATGCATTGGGTGAACGGCCGTGACGTATGCTCACTTGCTGATGTAGTAATGGGTAAAAAAGTAATTATTAGTGAAGGCGTAGTGATCCGACTTCAAAACAGAGAAGAAAAGCTGAGAAAACCGCCCAGTGGGTGGCAAAAGTAGAACAAAAATTGCCTGCATGACCAGCTGCGGCCTCAGTGGTCATCGATCGGGATCGTGACCTACCGATCTTGACAGGCCTTTGCATGACCCTGAGTTTCCGTGCTCTTTGATTTAGCCTGCATTCGCAGCAGTAAACTTAGAAAGTCGTTGAAAACCTTCAAAAAGTCGATATAACGGGTAATTCGGAATTCATTCTGTTCAAACTTGACTCGATTTGACTCTGCCAAATGAAATGAAAAATCCCCACAAAACAGAAGAGGCGATGGGAAATACACTAGACGGATGACCTCACAAATCGATGACCACATGTCTACACATCTGCCTGCAAACTATGTTCGCTTAGACATTTGCGACGCTAAAATATTAAGTTTGGCCTCTCTCATGGCAGCCTCAAAATTGACAACACAGAGAAAAAGCTAAAACATAACGAGCCCTAGAATGGAATGTAGAGCTGAAGAGCGGCGTGGAGGAGACGTAACCACAAATTCATTTCGACTTCTTACCTCAGTGCAAGTCCAGTTCAAGTGATAAACGCCGAGCATAGTTATCATAGTTATTAATCGCTGGAGGGGCGAAAAATCTATCCAGCTGGAGTGAAATGTCATCGCGTTGAGGTTCTTTGAGGTGGCGCACATGTTTCTCCTTTGCAAAAAAAGTGCGGTCGAAGCAATAAGGTGGCGGAAGTCGCCACCAGTATAACGACTTTGTGAGAGGGAACAGTGAATGGTTAACAATAGTGGGTAAACTGCGAGGAATGCATGTTATTGGGACAAGAATGGACAAGAATGTATATGGATTTCGTGCTCTATTAGACGGCATACACGGCTTCGCTCGGGTAACTTAGTATCTTGGTTATTCACATTGATGAGTACGATTGCTGTTACCGCTAAATTCTGTAAAAATGTCCATAATTTTGGTGACCAGCATATCAGCGAACACTAAGAAACCCTTTTCACCGATCCGCGTGCAAAAAGTCAGCAAAGGAATCGATATATTCGTGCAAAAAGGTTTTGAGCTCATTGGAATATCCCAGCAGACATGTCTTCACCGTTCTGTGGATAAGAACAACAAGAAATCGATAAAAGCGATGAGTCGATATTTCACGGAAAACGATTGTCACATTCGCTTTCAGCGTGCTGGAAAACCACATAGGCATGCTCGTTCCCGTTGCTGAACGAAAATGAAGGAAAAACGGCAAAATCTATAAGTCAATATCTTCATTCAGATTGGTTGTTATATTCGTGTTCGGCGTATCGGAGAAGCCTGGTACACAGTCCTCAGGACTCTTGGACGAAAAAAGCGGAAATCAATAAAAACGATTCAATCGATAGGATACTCTTTATTATTATCAATAGTTTTGAATAGAAGGTAGCCTACAACCTTCGTCGAACTGTGTAAGGTCTACATGCGAAATTCGGTCCAGATCGGTCCTTCTCTTTATTCGTGGATGTAGGGGGGAGGGGGGGGGGCTTGGTCGTTTTTGAAATTACTTCACAATACAAATAAAAATCTCGTCATTATTTTATTATTTTATCGTTTGTTTCTATTATTATTTCTAAAATAATTTTTATAGATAATTTCTTATTACAAAAATATTTTTATTAATATAATTTTCATTAATTATTTTTCATCATTAAAAATATTTTTATTAATTCTATTTTCCACCTGGGTCCCCGAAGCGGCAGTTACCTCACTTTTTTCCCACCCTTTCCCACTTTCTGCGTCCGACACTGATAGCACACATGCTTACAAACTTTCACTTTTATATATACATATGCATTTCTAACCAACTATATGTATGACTCTTGAATCATTTGTATGAGAGAGAGGGAGTGAGAGTGATGCATAGAAATTTATTTATTTATTTGTAGCACTCCAGATGCACAAACCAAGTCATAACGAGCGTTGAAAGAAGTGTGTCACCTCGTTTTCGTGTCTGAGCTTTTACCAGATTCTGAATCTCCTCGAGACGCTGGATCCAATTACATACCTAAAATGCTACAAAAAGGTCTTTAAACCCTACTTTTAAACGTCTTTCGGGACGGGATTTGTAACAGTTTGTCGAGCCGAGTGGACGCGTGAAGCCGTTGATCTCATCGATCGGACACGTCTAGACGTGTTGGCCAGCACTGCAGACGTGGCGGGAGCCAGCACATTCACGGACCGCTCCGCCCAGGTGGTCCGTGAACTGCACTTTCGGACCCTCCGAAAACGGGGTTTTCATCATTTTCATGAGTTTAACTTACAGTTTTCGAATTAGCGCGACGAGGAGGTCTAGAGTCTGCTAGTATTTTCAGCTCACGAAACGAGATGACACACTGCCTTTGATGTTACTATTGCTATATCTCAAAGTAAAAAAGACCACAAGACTGGAGCAGGTTAGAAAAACAAAAAAGGGCAAAAAGCAAGAATAATTCAAGCTCCTAGCTTTGCCGATAAATGACCTTATTCTGCGTAATTTTCAGAGGGTATAATAATCTCAAGAAATATGTCACTGTACTATGCATGTGGCAGATTTATGGTTAATAGCTCTTGAACTTTAGCCTTGCCAAACAGTGGGTAGCATGTTATCCATCACAAGGGTACGGTTTACATCTGGACAAATGAACGCAGGGAAACGTCATTCCCCACGACTGCATGCAAATGCGTGGGAAATGTGACCGTAGATTCTCGGATGTTAGGTATTTCCTCCCCTGACAATCTAAGGACAGATTTGCCTATGAAATGAAATAGGAGGAAATGGTATGACAGTGTTTATCACTGGATAGCATCCAAAACTTGTTACTTGAAAATAATTCCGAAATCCAGGAGGTTACAGAATCTTATGAAAATTTGCAACTAGGACTTCCACCGCACTATTTACAGAGTACGAGTAGTTGCAACCAGTTGTGCGGCATAAGAACCTAGATCAGTTGTTGAAACATCAACAGCAAGAAGGAGAAATAGTTCAGAGAAAGATCGTGCTAGCGTACATATTAGGCACCACCAGAGCTTGACTGTGGCTATGGGGAATCATAAAAATGTACGGGAAGGGTGCAAAAGTCTGGAAACACAATTAGACATTTGTGACCACTCGGACATCAAGAGCATTTATCTCTTTCAGTTTTATTCGAAAGGCTTTTACATTTTTGCAGTGAGCAAATGCGCTTTGCGGTAGACTGCTCAACCAACGGAAAGAAGAAATAGGCCTTGTCATAAATGAAAATTGAGATCGAACAGAACTTGATCTTGTCAGTTGGTTATCTAAGCTTCCTAACTAAATCCTGGAAGTATGCGAATCACTCCAGAGCACAGATAGGGTCCGCCTATCCTCCATCATAGGACTGAGCTCACGAATAGTCCTCGCGGGAATGAGAAGAAGGCGTAAAAGTCGGCCGTCGTTTCAACATAAGCTCATAGATATAGCGGAATTCACAGCCGGAGCATCTTGCCCTGGTATGTGCTAGCGAATCCGCCATTATTCACGGTTTGAGAACTAGTACATAGTCTCAGTGGGAAGAAATGGAAAGCCCAGATTTCAAAACCTCTCTTTTGACCCTCATCCCCTTCCAATTTCCCTTGTACTAGATAGTATTGGTACTGATTTAAAGAATGTACGTGCTAAGCTGCGTCCGTCTTTAAGCGAGTGAACATCAAATCCGGAATAACCAGCATGACATCCAGAAGGAGTGAGTATCGGAACAAGAAAAGGAGCTCTCTGCTCGCTGACTGGGTGTCAGTGAGCTGGTATCCACTTCAAGAGAAACCTTTCACAACGGGTTCACCGACGTACGTAGTATGGGTACGCTTATATTCAGCGGGCCGACAGCAAGGAAGGCACAACCTAGGGGATTCACTGATGTGTCTGTAGTTTGCCCGTGTCGAGCAGATTGCAATTAGCATCGTGTTAAAGCTTAGAGTAGAATAAGCAGGACTCGACTCGTTAATTCTCAAAAAGAAAATGCAATAGAGAACAGTGCTAATTAAAATTAATCAAAGGAAACAGAGCGGAATGAATCCAGTGCACCACCTGTCAAAGAGCAAGAGCAAATCACAGTACTTTCGGAAATACCACGTCGCATAAAATTTTCTGTGTGCACCTCTTAGCAGAGTTTAGTAATTTGCTTGGATCCAGAAGTGATGGGCCTTACTAATACGATAACGTTTGCAACAGAATCTTTTTAGCGCCACAGCAACTGAAATTTCACTAAAGTGACTTATTCCAAATGTTGTTTTAAAGCGGTTAGATGGAAGGTGAGATTTTGTGCGGGACAATGTACTAAATTAAATAGATAACAAAGACATGGGACGGGATCCCACTCAAAAAGAGATAAAATAACCAACTTTCTTCTCCTTCCAATCATAAATCTTGGGTTCTCCAATCGTTTTTTTTCTATTCCTTCAACTTATCTAGTCTTCGCTGCTAGGTTGGATTCGGTTGTATTTGGCACGCTTAGCTTGGTGCACATTTCAAGAAAAAAAAACAACGTACAAGACTAGATACACCTCCGGAAACAACCTTTTCATGAGAATTTTTCCAGGTACATTTATTCCACACGAAATGGTTAGGAGTCATTATCACTTCCATATAAAACAGATAGAGAAAACCAAAACCATTTTGAATATTGTAATATTCCTTCTAAAAAAAATATAATTGAAAAAAAGAAAGAACACTTCTTGGATACTGTTGTATCCAAGAAGGTCCCACACAAAGGGATGGCTAGATTTGCGCTCTCCAATAAACCCGAAATGAAAGCACATCTATGGAAATTTTCCAAGTAAAACAACGAATTGCGACCTTATTGTCAACTTTAATGGAGAAGAAAAAAACTTTATTGAAGGCGCCGTTCTCCCATAAGAAGGAAATTGAATTAAAGTTAACTCAAAATGTTGAGTTGAAGAATAACTTGTCGCTTAGAAATGCATTAAAGCGTGAGCCCAATAACCGTGCGAAAGATGAGCTTTGGTTTAAGGCTGGTTTTGGACCAGGATTATCCAGGGTTTGAAAACTCGGAGGAAAAACTCGGGGGAAAGGCAAGTGTTTGCAGCTTTTTCAGCAGAAAAACAAGAAAAAAAAAACAAAAAAAAAACGTTACATGTACTGGGTATTCGGATTTTGTGGACAGTGGCCACTCCATGGAATCAAGAAGAAATTCCGCTTTAAAAAGAACTGAAAACTGGAACATAGAAAGCAAATAATAAACATGATTGTGACTACTAACTCAGGTCTCTTTTCATTCATTGTAGTAGTTAGTTACCGCGACATCATCGAATGGAAGTGTTATGAAAACTGAGGAAGAATCAAAGATGTCAACAGCGATATTGGAACCGATTTATACAAGAAGTATTACTAGGTAAGATTGAAAATGGAACCCCTCCCCCACCGATTTCACCCCCGGTTGACTCCCAAGTTGCCCTCGGTGGGTCCACAAATAGCCCACATTGGGTCCTCCATTCCCCGACGACTGGAATACCAACAAATAAATAATCTCGGCAGTAGGAATGGGTCCACAGTGGTTTACTCGCATCATACGACTGACTTATGATTTTCCTGCCATAAGATACAGGGATTTGGATGATACGATAGCAATGGAAGTGCTACGACTGGTATAATCGCCATAGGCCTTGCGCTGAATTAGGGAATTTGGCTCAAGTGTGTAGTAGTCGGATATCGTCAAACAAGTACATTTACTATTTATAAATACACTAGAATATAAAGAATGTATATATTTTTGACATTCGAACACTGTAGTTTGTTTCGCATCACAGGCGCATCTTATGTACAAATTAATTATATGAGATAGGACAGACATGTGGTGCAGGAGTTCAACGGTGATGACCTCTGTGGGAATTAGAAGATCCACCAGATAAAGAAAATAAATCTGATCAGTGAGCGTGCACTTCAGCGACAGCGGAGATGGTCGAAAATCAGTTAAGTGCCGAACAGCTCTTCCAGAAAGCAGGACCAGGTGGCATGACGGTGATTGATGAATTCGGCTGGTGAACAAGCGTCGTGAAAACAAAGCCGACGATGTGGTCGACGTGTGGCCGTCGTGACGTTCTTCCTGATTGCCCCCCCCCCCCCCCCTCATCTCACACCTTAGCAGTTCACACCCCAAAGTAGTGCCCGCTTTTTCGTAAAGTGAACGAAGTGATCCCGTGCTAATTCTGACCCATTCATTGAGGTGCAAACTTGTTTTCCTCCGTTCCTCAGGGATTTCGCCAGCTGATGACAGGAAGAGATGCCCAAAATCCTTCTAGAACACCATGTGGGATATTGACGAGTCAAGGGGGTATTCGGAGAACAACTGACTTCCTGATGTTGTTAAACTGCGCAACACTTGATTTGGACGAGAAGATTGCAGGATTTGAAACAATTTGCAAAAAATCAAAGAAAGCGGAAGAGACTGTGATAAAACTGAGCAACACGGCCGATGCTAGTTCGCCGCCCTTGCTTTAAAAAAGAAATACACTATCGGAGCACTACTCTTCTTTCACTGCATTAAAGATGGTTCTTGCTAGATTTGGTAGTTCTCCTTTGAGGCACATGGATTTTCAGGAAAAAAATCGAAAAACTTTCCTACTATGAGTCCATATATAGACAGGTCCACACTTATCTACCTTTTGTACTCACAAGTACTCACTCGCGCAGATCGTTTTGATGTCTCTTCCTATGGATTTTAGAACGTTTCTGTTTGCAGATGTATCGTTCGCCGATTTGTTTTTTTTTCGAGTTTCAAGGAAACACTCAGGGAATCACCATAGCACTAGAGATCACGTTTGAGAAAAATGTATATTTATAAAGGATGAATGCAGGCAAGATTCATAAATTACTAATATTTTCCATTCATTTAGCTTAGTACATAAGTGAGTGAACGTGAGGAGAATTACCTACATTCTAAACGGATAAATTTTTAATTTTCCAATAAATACCTTGCATTTTATTCACCCTCAATAAGAAGAGGTCGTTCAACAGTATAAAGTAAGTGCAGAATGTTTTATTCATCTTCCTCAATAATACAAGGTAGTCTAGCAGTATGAAGTAAGTACAGGGTGCCCCAAATATCTATTAACACTGTTCGCGCTTCTTCCCTAGCACTTATTGTTCATGGTTTTTAAACAGTATGTTTTTCTCAGTTCTCATAAGTACAAATATATGGCTTCAAATGAGAATCTGGGTGGGTACTCCTTAGTTCCTGCTCGGTCAGTCCATCTACCGGCGAACTCGCGTTCACGTTCACAACAGTCATCTTACTATGTATAAAAGATTAAGTCATTATATCCCGAAAATAGGGGTCATCCGGCGCTCCAAATGCATTGTCTATACTCAGTGTACCAGTTTTGTATTTAGTATTTATTTATTTGAATTTCGAGTGCACAGGTATCAATGCTTGGCTCGACTTCAACATACATAGATTTCGAACTGGATAGTAAGGGAACGTAAATGTCTAGGGTTCCAGTTTGGCCAAAAGCAAATATGTTCGAAAATGGTGAAATTTTAACCTCGACGGGTATCTGAAAAAGAAGGAAGAACATGGAAGGTTGATGTGTTGGCTTTGGACGTGGTTGTGGATTAGGGCTAGGGCACAGGAAATGTGATCCAGAGAAAGATTGACGGATCACTAGTTACTGATACAAATGCAAGGGTCTGAGCAGCCCAACAGTGTAAACACTATTTGGGGACTAGCTGTACATGACATACATGCTACCCTCAAAAAGTTCCCTCTTCTTGTTACTTCCGTTGGAGTTGTTTAAGTTCAAGTACATAGTGTAAACATTATTTTGGGACACCATGTATCTATGTTGCAGTGGCTGAGGCAGACCACGGAAGGATGGGTTTGGGATGAAGAGCCTTGGATCTCTGGCTTTTTGTAGAGCCGAACGGCCAGAATTTCAAAAATAAAATAAATAACAATAGTGATTCTAACATAGAGTAATTGCAAGAAAAAAAGCACAGGAAACAATGATAAAAATAAGAAGTTAAAACGGAGCTGACACAATGTTTTTATATATTTCATAGGATGATCTTGGAACTGTCTCATTTTTGGAATCGGGAACTCCCCTTCGTGTCCCTCTCATGTGTTCCTCTATACTATATGCATGTAATCACTAGCGATTCAAGCCGTGAAAGAAAAAAAAAACTAAAAACTACCAATTACCATGTGCACAAGTGTCGCAGATACATACGTATAAGTGGAAATGGGCCATCTTCACAAATCAATCCCTCTCACCTCTACCCGACATATCATGGGAAGAAAAGATGGAAGCAACTTTGGAAGATATATAGACAGATGAAGGGAGGAAACGGAGCATAAGCAGGTAGCCGAAATACAAAGAATTTTAGCAAAAAAAAAACTAACTGATAACATCGAAAAAGAAGAGTCAATCAAGATGTAATACTAGCGAGGCAAAAAAAAAAGTAAAAAAAGGTAATTACCAACAGTAACCCATATTTTAGATCCTAATGGGCGTGATTTTCAAAAACATTTGTTAAAAAAATTCCGATCATGAGCTTTTTCTTTAGGAATTTTTAGTTCTTTTGTGTTCAGGCAATAAAAAGAGCAAGAATACTGTAATCAAATCGCATGCCAGTTGACCCCATAATATCAAAAAGGGATAAAGTATAAAGAAACCATGCAAAAGATCTTTGGCATGTAACTATGCGGACATAAACACGAGCAATTTGTCGTCTGAGAACAAACGCCTCCCAGAAAAAGTGGACAATTGGCGCATATAAAACCTGATTCGTTTTTCATAGAACACATGCTACGATACACCACATGACGTCTACAAAAACAAGCAAGAAACGAGCAACGAGCAAATCATCGTTGGCTTATGTGTCCACAATCACTTGGGGTGGGAAACTGAGTTTTCGAGAGGTTGGTTGCGTATAGCGGGATAGCTAGCTATACCAAACCCGATAAGATCTGACCGAAACGGGTGCCGCGTAAACGCTGACCTGAGCGGGCACGAAATCAAGCGGGTGGGGGAGGGGGAGAGGGATGCCGACGGGTGAGATGAGGTGTGGGGCTTGGGTTGGTCCGCACTCTTGAGGTGGACCCCGCCGGGTGGCTCAGATTTCTCGCGCCTTTCTCGAGTTCAAGAACTCCATATTACCGACGAATGCTCTCTGCAAACATACGCTCATTAGCACCACACACGTCGTAGCAAATATGGAGAATGCGAGAATATCATCAAATAACAGTCAGCTCCCGGCGAACACTCACCAGAAGACGACTCAGGACATCTAATTGGGATGAAAAACGGCTCTTTGATGAATTGTAAGTTTGAACATTTCTCCTAATTTTCCATTTAAATAGTCTTTTTACCCCATGCTGTTAGCCATCCGTTTTTTCTTTGTTTCCAAGCCATGCATACGAAATACCCGAGAATTCTGCCGGTGTTTTTGTTTTCCAAAGAATGTTGGTCGAGAACTCTCGCCCAACAAATTCATGACATCTTCAGGTATTAATCGCAACAACAAGTGTGCTTCCACATGTTATCCCAGACTGGCAAGCGTAATCTCACTGACATCACCTGGATAAGGATCAGGGGGGGGGGGGCAATTTCAAACGTTCATGCAGATGTCCTCACAAAACTTTCTAGAAGAATTGTAAATTTACATTAAGGATTTGTACCTTTATAGCATGTTCAGTTTAACTTTCGTGTATAAACTTGTACGGAAACTTAACATAAAAGTGTGTTTTTCGCCGAACTCACCAATAAGATAGAGGAAACTTACAGAATTGTGTCTAGCTAATCATATATGTATATTGAGTTTATTTGTGTGCAAAGCATAATGCACAACATAATGTGCACATTTTCTAAGATGTACTCATTCAAAAATGTTCATGTTCAAACCTATAAACATATACATGATTATAAGCTTGAATGCCTTGACTTCTGCACTACAAAGCTGAAAACTAATGAAAATACTCTCTCAAGCTTTAGGAGAATGCAAGTGGCTCTCACGCTCTTCATATTAGCACATGTTCTTCGAATAGGTTTAGTAGCAATTTACAAATATTTTGACTAGTAATGAAAGTTTTCGAAATGTAGAAGGACTAATTTTCTGGTCATCAAGCAAAGAAATCTTCTTTCAACTGTTATTAATTATTACAGAGGTAACAAAAAGCTGAGATGACCTCATAGAGAATTTTTTCGACAACGTCGCCGGAGCTTTTCTCTTTGAACTTTATTTATTTAGTTATTACATTGCTATCAAAGGTGTGGGCTAGCAAAAAAAAAACAAATAAAAAAAAGGAAATCCCATTTCTGGACCACTAGAGGGGGAGCTATGTAGTCACAAAATACGTTTGTGGTAGGGCGGATTGTGCTTTAACTATGTCGTACGTTTTCAATTATGGTAACTAATATACATATCATATTGTCGCAAATCATGTGGAAGCCTTTCTGAGCTACTTGTGTAAGTTCTGATTTCTGGCGATTAGAGTTAGTATACTTAGGACCGAATAAAAATTCAATGACATAATTAATTAAATTACAAATCACGAACTCGGTCCAAAAAATTCGAAATTTGTGAAAGAGAACCCCTTGTTATTATTCTCCAGAGGCTGTGATTCTCCCGGTTGTTCAAAAATCCAATATTTCTACTCGAAATCGAATTTCCGAAATCGGTTATATTTAATGCATTATTCGGTCTTGAGTACGTACAGTAGCTAGCATAATAACTAGCGGACTCAAAACAGACATGGCACGTCTTGCAATGACTTCCAGACTATCCAGAAAACCAGAAATTTACTTATTCTTCTGTTTAGTGCACACTATGGGGCATAGATTGATGTGACTAAGAAGAGGACTGCCAAAAATTGCAACCAATGCAATTTATGAAAAAAAGAGGGGTATAGAACGGTTATAAAAAATCCATGAATAATTTGATTAAACCGAAGCAGCTCATGAGGAATGGAGCTCGAGTGGGGAAGTTCTTTGATTTTTAACCGTCCCGAAGACTCAGTGTTAATGGTGCATCGGTCTTAGATCGAACAATTCGATGATCTTATAAGACAGGCGCTAATTGGAACACTAAAAACTTGCGACTAAAAGGGTTAACACAACCACCCTGTCTACTGAGGTGACACTGAATTTTGTCCCAAAAAAGATGTCAATTTTCGGGAACAGCAACGAATAGAATTGGGAACATTGAACATAGTTCTAGAACATGAATCCTATCGGATCATTACTTTGGAGAACTCCTAAGTTTGTCTTGAACAACTTGAGCAGTAAACGAGGATTGTTACAGTTTTCGTTATTCTGGCTAACGTTTTGGCTTCGTCGTCGGGATTGGAAGGTCAAAATCAAATGTAATAACTGCTCCCAAACGCCCAACCAGCCCATAAGGTATCATTCAATATGATAATAACTAGTACAAGAAGATCAGAGGAGTAAAATTCGAAAGTTCACACTCTTAAGCTCCTCTCAGTTTTCCATCTGACATGGAAACGCCACCAAACAGCGAATGACGTGATCGCCTGTATCGCCTATACAAGAAGATGACAGCGATTGCCTTGTCTCCCTATGTGTAAACCTTCGATGAGGAGTCAAGATAAGCACCAGTGGTGGAGTGGAAGCAACATGAATTCGGTCGGCTCAACGTTGGGTACGGACGATGAGGTGGATGAATGCACTTAGCCTCGTCTCATTTGGGTCATTTGCCTTGCAAAGTTCCGTAATTGCGGCTCATCACGAGAATAAATGCTGCGGAAAAAAGAAGACGGAGAAAAACGTTTCCCAAACGATCAGCGCAGGAAACAGAGCCTGTTGTCCACAAAATGAGTGACAGGCATAGACAATTTTATGAGCTATGCATTCCCCTAAGAGATCTCCCTGTTAGATAACTGTCATCAATCTTAACATTTCTATTTGTATATAGTTAAATGTGCGTGCTAGTGCACGTACTTGTGAGAACATTTATACGTATGTGCTCTAGTTATGACCTAATAACCTATAGACATATTGTAATTCAAATATTCGATTCCGAGTGAGCCGTAGACTGGAATGTTCATAAAAAGGGTACCCCACAGTCTTGAAAGAGAGACAAGAGTGTCTATGGAGCTTTTACTCTTCGGAACATTCGTTTTTCCTCGTCGCCTCCTAAATTACTTTTTAAAAAAACCTAGTCAGACTTACTCAACACTAATATACTCGGTTTCAGGTAAAGTAGATATGAATGGTCACCTAGAAACAAGCATGTAGATGTATACCAGTGGCGGACGCAGAAAGTGGGCGGGAGGGGGGGGGGCGTGGGAAAAAAGTGGGGTCTCCGCCGCTTTGGGGACCCAGATGGAAAATAAAATTAATATAAATACTAATTATAATAATAAATATTAATAAAAATTATATTAAAAATAATAATAAAAATAAACAATTAAAAATAAACTAATATAAGATTTTTATATGTATTGTAAAGTAATTTCGAAAATTTGGCGACCCATTCTCGGGGGGGGGGCCTGCGTCCGCTACTGATGTATACCGATAAATGTCATAGTATCAGGTTTTCATATAAATGTAATTGATGCAGGAAACCTGGGGAAAAATCGAAATATGAATGAACTAGTGTGCGGAAACATACATTAGTGAGTTAGGAGGATCATTCTTCATGTTTTGCAATTTTCCAGATCAAGTCTCTCGGAGAAAGAAGGAAAACTCATTCAAAAGTCCATCAGGAAACTATAAAATGATGAATAAAATTTCCAGAAGTTTTTCAATGAATCCGCGAACTTCGACGAAGAGATTTCTCTGTAAGTAGTACTTCATGTGTCATTGTTTCCTTTCCTCGCACTTCTCACGAGAAATGAGTGCTGCCGTCACGCATTACTAGTCACTTTAAAACTATTATTGCAGTATCACGGCAGATATCAGAAGAAAACCTGATTTTTTTTGAATGATGCGTTTCAAATGTAAAGCCATTTTAAATTGCGGTAGAGGTTCGCTTAGAAGTTCGTTATTGGCAGGAAATGAGTGCAGTTGATCTGTGATAAAGCAGCACTAAGTATTAGTTTTGCAAAGGATATTTGGACGAGCATAATCTGCTCAATCAAAACGACACCTAAATTTATTTTGTTTATTTATTGCTAGGAACAAACAAAAAAAATTAGAAACTGAACCGTGGCAAAATTATTTAAAACAACACCAAGGCAGCAATTCAAGACCAAAAAGAAGCTTATGCATTGGGGAAAAACTCAAACATTTATCCATCAAACTTCTGGAACTAAAACCTAGGTCGAACCTCAAGCTGACCAGAGGTGGATTTAGACTCGTTCCGTGCTTTTCGACTTGCAATCATCTACATGTCGGGTTTTCGATCGCATCTGGAGCGGATTAAGGACTCGAACAGCACCGGAAACATCGTTTCAGCAGAGTTTTATTCATTTTTTGAGCCTATCGCTCCCTTCCTTACTACTTCGAACAGCCATTCGTATGCATAGCCGCTGCCAGTAGATGATTTATTCACAAAATGACGGTGGTTTCACTTTAAGTGGAGTGGACGACTTTTTTGAGAACATTAAGCTGAAGGTTCGATAGAAAGTGGAATGAGCTTAGGAAGTCTTCTGTAACTGGCAGCTCAAATAACCAATGTCCATTAGACCTTTTTAACTGCTTTGAAACCTTGAAATGAAAGAATGCACAACGAAAAACATGAAAGGAATATGAAGCATAAATAAACATAGAAACAGCCTGAATATCAAATATCAAGGTCTCGTCTGGAAATTAGTTCCCTCAAAATGAGACGTATCATAAGGCCTCGCAAGTGCAAAATTCCGCTATTCGCACCCGAATTAGGTTTTTCTACTGCAAAATAAAAGCCATCATTGGAAATTGGATGGGGTCGAGTGGTTTCGGTGCTTGATGCGAGGGACCTCTTGAAGGAGCGGAACAAGTACGTGGCTTTTTCAAACAGTTCATGTTTGTGCAGAAACATACCCTAGTTAACAAAGGAAGGATTGTTCGTGGATAGCAAACATATGGATTATTTATATACCTAGTTTCGTAATTGAAGTCTTTCGTTTCTACTTTAAATTGCTTTATGTGGCACTTAAAGCAATTAAAAGAAGAATCAAGTAATGAAGATCAGGGACAGAAAAATCTTAAGTTTCTTTCGTTTCTTATAATTATTATACTTCTTCTGAGAACTGCTAAAAAAAACTAACAAAGTCTCAGTGCCGGTCTAGTCTAGTCAGGTCTTGGAGCCAAAACTAGTAATCTTAGCAGATATTTATCCCATCTGTAGGAGGTAGCATTTCATCTACAAATATTCACCCCGTAAGGACACTTCGCGAGAAATCTCAAATCTCATCAAGGAAGTGCACGAAGAAAAGCTGCTAATCCATAACAAGACTTTTATGGGTAGATAGCCTCTCCAACATGATGTTACGACCTATACTTGAAACCTGCTAAATGGTCTACAGACACCCAGAATACCAAGGTGTGGATACTATGGATACTATGGAATTGTGGCTTGCTGTACGTAGCCTTGTGCAGCTCGCGACGCTGGTTCTAAATTTGTGCTCACCCTCTCTGAGTTTTGTCTCTGTAAGAACTTATGCCCATTTTAGCAGGCACATATGATAGGGCTGTACAAGTGCAGGAGCACTAAGAGGTAAAGACAAGTGGCTGTGGCGCAAAGGTAAATTTCTCGCTTGTCGTGAACATGCTTGCGGGATCAAATCCTGCAGTGTGTCTCACATCTGCATCCTTTTTCTGAGCTTCTATTAAACATTTAGCAAATTTCAAGGATATATGTAGTTGAGGATCTGGAGGATTTTGGACAGGCTCTCGAACCATATAGGTGCCATCTTAAATTAGCAGCTTAATTTCGTGCACATCCCTTGTCAGTAGTATGTAATATATAGCCTACAGAACTATGTAACTGATTTGTAATTTCTACATATAGCATATGTTCTGGGCTGTGCCAAATTTCCCTTTTCTGCTACACTGAGAGTTTATAAAAACAAAAACAATTTGTTCCTTCTAAAAGAGTAGAATTACCTATGAATTTTGCCTATCTCCATCAAATAGATAAACAGGGAATTAATTAATAATATTCATTTATTTGCACTGAGTGGGTGCTACAGTAAAGGAAACAGTCAACAGTAACCAAAAAGAGTAAAATCTCCCCAACGGGCGGGCAAAATGACCATAGATAATGAATTCTCATTATAAAACAAAAAGTAAGTGACACAAACGAAAGCAGAATAACTTTTGAAAACAATCAATTTCAGATGTTGTAAAGTGCTTTTTTGGACAAAATTTATCCACATGGAGTGGAGTCCTATTCATGTTCTTTGCTTATACTTGTTATACTTGTTATAGCGAAGCAGAATGCATTGACATTCATTGAAAAGTCATACGTGCGTAATGCTTGCCAACATGCTGGTACACTTCCTTAGAATAAGAGAAACGAAATGAGACGGATTAGTTCAAAACACTGGAAACCCAATGAAATTGAATTCAGGAGTTAACACTGGGATGCGGTAGAAAAAGCATTGGAGGAGCTTAAGGAATTTTCTGGAAAGCAGAGCATCCGAACCGCAGCACCAAGTTCATAAATCACGAACTGCTTGCACGTACCGTCTCAAATGTTGCACAATTTGTGCAGTGCTAACGAAAAGGTCAAATGTCCGGCCGATAAAGAGCCCACACTTGAGGGCGAAGTGTACATGAACTTAATAGCACACAAATTGAGTGGACTGCGAGCAGTGACCGAATACTTGAATGGAGACGAATGCAAGCGCAATGAGACACCCGGAAAATGAATCCAGTACAAAAAGAGGAGCGGAGGAGTTCTAAAAATTAACTGCTTAATTTCGTGGGACAGAATTTCCTAGAGCAGGCTACATAGAGAAGCTGGGAAATGTGAGAATATATGGAATTCTTGAGAAAAAATACAGAAACAACTGTGGGCTTAAATCTAGAATACAAGGTTTTGGAAACACCAAAAATCGAGCATCCACCTCAAAAAAATCGAAGTCAGAAAAAAGTCACTAGAGCTCGGTAGCTGAAGTACGAGATTGGCCGGAGTCTTGATTGGTTAAGGAATGCGATGATGAATGTTGGTTACAGGTGCAGTCTCTATACAGTATTTATGCAAGTTGTAGTAATTGCATGTTGTTCTACATTCAGACAAACGTACAGAAGGATCACAGCACAAAGAAATCCCGGTCAAGTGGTCATGGAGTAAGAGAAGCAGGGATGATGAGAGAGGAAGAGGCAGAAGAACCGCAACAGAAAGTGAGAAAGACAGAAGCAGAATGCAGAAGAAATAATCAGCGTTATCATACCGGTGTTATCATATTGGAGATGACATGAGTTTTTTTTTTGCGATCAACGGAAATAACGCAGCCAATGCTAAATGATGACTTTGGCCGCTGATGTGCTTAGAGGCAGCGGACCACCTCGTTTCGCGATATGGAGTTACCAACATATCTTAGACCTTCTGCCGATGTTGATTCCAGTACATCAATAGGCTCAAAAGCGACGAAAGCCCCATTTTTGAAAGGGTCGAAATGGCTGTAAGTTTGGAGCCCGGAGGCGGATAGTTCCAATGCTGGCTGCCTGAAACGGCTGCAGCGTTGGCCAACGAGTCTTGGCGTGTTCAATCGATAAGATCAACGTCCTCACACGTCAACTCGGGTTAGCAAACTGTTACAGACCCCTTCCCAGAAGAAGGGTTTGTAGACCATTTTGAGACGATTTATGTATACCGCTCGAATCAGGGTGTCGAGTAGATGCAGAATCTACTGTTAACTCAACCAGGATAATGAGGTGGGCCCCTGCCTTTAAGGCCACCAGATATACAACGCATGCCACCCAGCCACTCCCGCCAAGGTGCGGTGGTCTCACCGTGCGGGTGGTCCACATGATGGTCCCGTGAGACTGGGCAACGTGACCATTCCACTAGCTGCGCGGAAGGACCGCAGTAGCTATGCAGGAGGACTGCTGCGACTACGTGAATACGCAGGACTGCAATGGCAACGCAGAAAGAGCACAGATCAGATCACCGTTCGGTCCTTCTGGCTATCTGCTGTGGGCCTTCTGCAAGTCCGTTTGAGCGTTGAAAACTGCATAATTCGCTGTTCTCATTTTTTCGTGAAGGCAACCATAATATTTCTGATTCTCTCCATTTTTTAAAATCATGTCATTGTTTTTGAAATACTGAAATTTGTGAAATTAAAATTTAGCAACGTTCTGAAAAACTCTCCCTTTTACACTACATATTCAGCGATGTGTGGTACAATATAAAATTTTCTAAAGAAAATTCCTCACCGATTTCCTGCAAGTGATGTTCACTTTTTTGGCTTGCAATGAAGCAGAAAAAGTTACTCTCTCCATGTTTCCAATTTTACTTCTATTGTGTGAGATTGTCTCAGAATTGAGCAAAACACTAGTTTGTATGTGTTCTTCAAAAAGCGCTTTTTGAAAATTCCCTCCCCCTCCTACCTCCATGAAGGGCGTCTTCCTTCTGCTTACTTTATTTCAAGCGACAGAGTCTCATTATGACTGTTATTGAAGCAAAACAGGCTGACCCCTGCACATCCGAAACTTGCTGGCCTTCTCTATATGTTTTCTTTTTCAATTTTGTGATGCTAAGTGCACGAACTTGACATAAGAAATTGAAATTCTGGCCAGAAAAACGCTTCAAATATTCTAGATTACTGACTCTGAAGAATCTGCTAATTTACTACAAGAATAAGTGCTTGTCAGCAAGTATTTGTTCGCCTATTTTATTGTTAAGAGACTGCAGACTATACGTAACAGTAAACACATATATTTAGGTCTGATACAAGAAAACACAGAAGGTTGCTGACTCTTGTATTTTTGCACCAAACCACCAAACGGCTCTAACAGTGAAGAAAGGGGAATGAACATTGAGATGAAGAGGTCCTGGAGTTCTATGATGTCTAAAACTCCAAGATAATAGACCTAATCATTAATTGGTTTCATTGCTAGGGCACGTGAGTTCCGTCAATGCACAAGGGATTCCTGGAAATCTAGTGAAGACCAGGATGTACTCATTATGGTTCGAAACAACGGAAGTAAGCGGAGAGGCTGTGATGGGAGGATGGTGCTAAAACAACAGAAGCTAGTTGAAAGCCTATGTAACCTGACTATGCATCACTTATTTACTTATTTACCTCGAGAAAGCACCAGTCAGTCAGACAACTAGAAAGTATGATACAATGCGGAGCAATGGTGGGCAAGGCGCCTGAAGAAAAAAAAATATGACACAGGAGGCAGAAGCAAGTATTGCTTTTTACTTATAGTTCAAAAACATTCCTAGACGACACAACATATGAGCCAACACGAGAAATTGCACAATTTCTTCATCGTACTAACAACTACGGGTGTGTATCATCGTGAGGGGAAACGAGGAGGAGCCTTCCCGCCCTTCAAGATCAACTCGTCCTCTATAGCATTCAAATTTTGCATTGTCATGTATAGTGGAATCGCGCGCGAAGAGAACGAGTCAGTCGTTTGGGGCGGGAGGAGGATTTGAACGAACCAATCGCAGAACTGTACCACGCCCCGTTTTCCCTCACGATGATACACACTCAACAACTACGAAGAGTTAGTAACCGATCACAGATCATGTTTGTTTTTCGGAAGTATTTGATTAAAAAAATTAGGAAAAGTGTGCGAACTTAGCCTCGACCATCTATTTTTACAAGTATTTGTGGAAACTACATTCTCAATTATTCACATACGAAACATCTGAAGTCGCAGCAGAGGTATAACGGAATTCATGAACGCTTCCAGGGATATTCTGACTTGCTCCGCTTTTCTAATGTGGGCGAGTTCTCCAGGTAAAAATGAGAACAGTGAATAAGCGCCACATCTCAGTCGGCAACAACAAGTAATGTTGAGGAAACTGAGGTGTGGCACAGCTTAGTGGAGAAGTTTGTGTGCTCTAAATGAACAGGGATGTTAGAGCCTTTCCGAGGACGTTCATAAATCTCGCCGTTGGCTCCCCAGCTGGCGAAGCCCCAGTTTTCTTCACAATTGTACCGTGGTAAGCCAGTAAGAGTGAGAAAGATGAAAGAGAGAAGGAAGTGAAGTATAAAAATGAATGGCTTTGGTCACTGTGCTTTCCAGAAATTACCAAAACATCAATCTATGCAGCAATTGGATGTAGCTTACAAAAACATCGTGGTGAAGCATGAAGCCTATTTTTCCACCGGATAAAGTTATACTGGCTGTGATATAGGACAAACATCTCATGTCACACAGACGCGCTCATCTTAACTTGCTCATCCTCCTATCCGTCAACGCTCGCGTCAGTGTAATGTGTCATGTAAATTCGTCACAGCCAAAAATATCAGAACTCTTGACGTAAACATCAAAAAAAAAACAAAGAAAGCCGACCACACAACTCGGAGACGTTCGAAGAGCTGAAACTGAGGTTCCATTGAAGTTGGCTTTGAGCCAGACTGAACAAACCGCTCTACACAATCGCAAACATTTTCGGGAACAAATTGAGCGCTCGCCATCAGAGTTTCAATAGCACTAATTGTTTGACACAATTTGAGCCATCTGCATCTTCGGCTTTATGGAAAGTGGATTATTTTTTTGGAGTGGAGGGATGAGGGCGGATTTCGATTTCTGTTGTTGGGAGAGAACAGCGGACGACACGAGAGGAATTCAACTGAGACATATTATTTTATGTTTACACCCTTCGCTTTCTTACTACAAATCATTTCCAGCCATGCAACTTCTTCTGCATTTCTTTAGCCGTCACCGTTTATAGATATTCCTTAAAATTTTTTTGAATATCTATGAAATTAGCACGTTTTAATTCATATTTTTACTACAACTCTTGAACATTGCTATCAGTAAAATTGATTTTATCAGTTTTTTTAAATTCTAAGCATTTTCATTTCTGGAATGTCTGCTGTGAGGGCCTCTTCTCCGACGTAAGGCCAACTTTTCTTTTTCTTTTCTTTTTCTTTGTTTTCTCCCATGCCTTTCTCATCACTCACACCAACCCCTCCCTTCCTTCCTCCCTAACTCCCCCCTCGCTCCCTCCCTTCCACCCTGCCTCCCTCTTATCAGCTCGTCGAGCGATCCATGCATGCCTCTCCACGAAAAGCATACTGGTTCTGTAAGACAGCGCCATCTTTTTTGCCATTTGCTGTAGAAATACCGTAGTTACGATGCCACACAGTATTTTCTCAAACTTTGAATAATGAGATTCATTCGTGGTCCATACACAAATATATCTGCTTTGTAGGATAACTGGTAAACCTGAATTTGTAGTGCTATAGTGGGATTACAAAAGGGACTTGGAGGAAAACACTAGTTCCAAAAAGAAATTCCAGAAATATGTGTGATGACGTTGATGATCTTGAACAGCGCATGTATGAAATGTGTGGAATAACCCTCTTGTGCAAGGTTCTAGAAGATTCTCTAAAATAGTCTAAGATCCTCTAAAATAGTCTATTTGCAGCACACCTACAGTAACCCAACAGAATTAGCAGTAAAGGATAAAGGATAAAGTAGTCGGCGTTAATCAATCCCGTCACGAGGGATGCGCCACGCATTCGACTTCATCTGAGCATCGTAGAGGCGTTGAATACGTATGTGCCCTGTACAGTGACTTGCGGGGGGCACCCGATGTACCAAGTCAGTGCTTCATCCTCCCAGACTCCTCTGGTACCAATTTACCGACCCCGGAGGGATGGAAGGCTTGGTTGGCCTCGGGCGGGATCGAACGATCGATCGTGTGCGTGAGCAGCGAGCCTCTTACCACTGCGCCACACGCGCCCAGAATTAGCAGTACCTTGCAAAATGGATATGACATTCATAACCAGCGCATCAAGTAGCCCTGGCAAGAAAATTTGGAATGAAAATTTTTTCGTGATTCTTCAAAGACATGGAAAGGCAATTGTTACTGAAATGCAGGAAGGTAAGCCGCGCCGCAACGCCTTCGCGACGCGGCAGACTACCTGTCTGCTATAGTTCTCAGCCATGATCGGGTTGATGCTTTAATTATTGCTCCCATACTGGTTCCATTATAACTATTGTGCAACTAGAGATGAAAGAAATAAACAAAGCAGCAGCCAAGCTGGCCTGCCGCACCGCCAAGGTGGTGCGGTGCAGCTTCAGTTTTCTTCAGTGCAGTAGCGATTACTTTCTACCATAGAACCTAGGCATTCTCACTGTGATGGTATTCAATTTTTCTTGTATACCACATAAATTGTTATAGGGGCACCACTCACTCCAGGCTCAATGTAATGCCGTCGTCAGGGCCTGAAAATGATTCAGTTTATCCATCTACGCTCTAAACCACCAAAGATCCGCTCATTTCTGTTCATTCAAATCATCCAAGCCAGACAACACCAAACATCCAGTCAACGGACACTCGCCTCATCAATTAACTGGAGCAAAACGCCACTAAAACAGCTGACCATTCATGTATGGCAAATTGATACTGTATTGCGCAGCCATGGTCCTACAAGGCGTGCTCTATCCACTATCGTCAGTCGTATCGCTAGTACGCCATTCTTCTTTGGTTACAGAAGAAACTGCAACATGTTGTCTGGATCTTCTTCTTCTCCGAATATTTTGTATTTCTCTGAATTACGCATCATTACTTCCATACCATTACGGTTGGTGGCTTCACTTCCTTCACTTTCTCACGCTTTATAAGACCAAGTCCGCTCCATACCGTATTCATTCGCCATCTAATTGTTGATCAGTTGCTGCTGCGGTGGCATAGTGCTCCGCTATTTTGGCGGACACTTACTGAGTTCGCCCATCGACTGGATGCTTAGAGTTGTCTGGCTTGGACGGGTTGAATGGAGGGATTGAAGAGGCCTTTGGTGGTTAAAAGCGTAAATAAATAAAATTGAAAAATTTTCTGCTCTCAAAGAATGTCCTCAAGTCGAAACTTCGACAACCTTACTATATACAAAAAATTCAGTCATTCTGCCCCGAAAATAGGGTCACTTTGCGCATCGACTCCAAATCCACTGTCGGTACTAAGCGTGCTGGTTTTGAATTGAGAAAGAGCGGGAACTTCAAAAGCATAGGAAACAACTTTTAGTTCGGCCTGAAAATAGATTCTACAGTGGATACTAGGGCAGAGTAGGTGTTTAGGATTTCAATTCGGGCAACTCGGGCACAAGCGAATAGGTGAGGAACAGTTTTGAACTGGTGCATTTTTACTCTCGACGGAGTTCAGAAAAGAACATGGAAGTGGTTGATGCCTCCATGTTTGTACTTGGTTGTGGATTTAGGCTAGATTACAGGAAATTTCTTCCGCAGAAGGATGGGTGGATCACTAGTATAAAGTAATTAATGATTTCAGCCGCATATTACTGAACAACCAATTGATTATCAGCAGAGTATTGACTGAATAAAAATTAAACGAATTCAGTTGAAGGCAGCACTCACGGAAATCTTTGGGTTGAAGATTTCGCGGTATATCGGGGTTTTTAGAGGCGATGAACTCATTGACAACGATGAAGTAGCGTGAAACACGCGAAAAACACAGGAAATGATGGCGCTATTTCATGTGTGTCCACAGCGCGGACGAGTGTTCCATGATGGGTCCCGCCACGGAACCCTGCAGATGGTACGAATTTCATAAACACGCCCCCGCTGAACCACACACGCACACCCTGTCAACGGCGTTTGTTGGCGCGACGGAACCCTAATGTCCAGAGCGGCTGATGTGTCCACGGCTGTATCTTCGCAGGAAGACGGCCATTCAACGTGTTCGAATTACTGTTGCGATTGTCCAGCGGCCGACTACATGGTGAGCGATTCATTTCAGAAGTGAAAATTTCCGTGAGTGCTGCCTTTAATTCAATACATACGTGATCTGGAAGCCAGTGGAAAAATTTATTTATTTACTTATTTATTTATTTATTTATTTACTTATTCAATACACCTCAAGGGTGTGCACATAACAGAAAAAGAAATCATCACCACACCCATGTAAAAAGGAGGATCTTCAGAGGCATTAGACTATTAAAGGTTTTGAGCAACTGCGAAAAAAGCCCAAACACTATCAGAATATGTATATGTAAATTTTCTAGTGACTGTGCGTGATCAGAAACCACACCATATGTACATGCAACCTACCACTGTTGTGCGGGTGTAAATGGTGCTAGGGAAACACCATTTTCTGCGAGCGTTAGAGCATGCACAGAAAATCTAACTCAGGATTTTCGGATGTTAGGTATTCCCTACCCCTAACAATCCTGATCCCATGGTAGGAGCCCACCGTATGGTCGGTTAGGATCCTAAACTTGTAGGATGGGTACGCGCAAAGGTGGAGAACACGTTGGAAGCTCGGGTGATTAAAAGGATGCGATGAGAAGCAAACTACAGTCTTTCTAACTACAAAATAGGCCGAGAAGATCCTCATTGACACTATGGTGAGGTTATTGATGCATCCAGAACGATAGAAGGTAGTAGAACAGAACATGTGAGGAACTAGAACAATTTGTAAACGAAATCAAGTACCTTGAAAGAGTTAGAACAAAACGACTGAACTGCAAATGTGCAAAAGAGGCTAAACAACATCCAGTTGGAAAGTCGAGCGTTTAGATAGACTTGAAGACCAAGCAATCAACAATGGTTAGAAGCTCTACAAAGGCCCTGACTTGTGGCGGAATTCGTGAGCGTTACCGGAAAGAGTTTCTGGTTAATTTGGCTAGCGGCACTACCATCGAAATACCATATGGTCAAAAATAGTTTCCATATCCCTTCTCATAATTCACCATTTGTACCATCCGACCACATGAGGACGCTTTATGGACATGAAGAACACTTTTTGCGTGATTCTCTATGTCCATCACGTGGAAATACGAGGGTGAAATGGCGTGATTAATTACGTGCATCAATTTGTCCGCAATGTGTTACCAGCTTTTTTTCAGAAAAATTGGATTTGCTTGACACGCCAAGCTGCGATGGCAGTGTTTAAAATGTATTCTTTTCCCTAGCAATGCATCCCTGCGTAACCAGATTATAGTTCTCCATAACGGTAATGGTTTGACGGTGAACTGACAACCAAGTTACACAGCGGATTTAAAGGTAGTGTATCACCTCTTTTCTAAGGCTGCAGATATCAACAGACTCTAGACCTCCTCGTCATGCTGATCCTAATGATGTGCGACAAAGCACATAAAAATGACGAAAACCCCGTTTTCGAAGGGTCTGAAAGTGCAGTCCAGGGATCACTTGGGCGGAGCCGTCCATGACTATGCTGGCTGCCCGCCATGACTGCAGTGTTAGCCAACGAGTCTTGACCTGTCCGATCGATAAGATCAACGGCTTCGCGCGTCCACTCGGCTCGACAAACTCTTACAAATCCCGTCCCGAAAAACGTTTAAAAACGGATTTAGAGACGGTTTCGTACCATTTTGTGTATACCGCCGGATTCAGCGTGTCGAGGAGATTCAGAGTCTGCTAAAAGCTCAAGCACGAAAACGAGGTGACACATTGCCTTTAAGCTTTGGTGGTTCACAGTGACGGGTAGACACGATAAGAGTAATTATTAAAGAAATATTAGTATGAAATATGTTTAACTACAGCTACGAAAACAGTACTGGTATGGTGATCAAGACAAGTAATACGAATAATCTTGAGAGAAGAAGCCGCTCCTGCAGCTGATGTAGAATGAGATTTGGCTGAGATTCTTTATAATCTTCTCAACTGCACAAGTGACCTCAGCGCAGGTGGTGTTGTGCACTAAACGGACTAATGACTTCGAAAACACTCCAGTCAACCCGAACTCAATCCAGATGTTTGTTGAAGGACGAGTTCGTCGAGATCGCTCATCTTAAGAATCTATTAGCATCACAAATCCGCCGCGATATCAACAAAAAGCAGCAGCCATATCCATACAGTTGTCCAGTAATTCACTACATTTTTACAGCACTTTATTTATTCATCCATTCTCTTATTACAACTCCACTCAAAAGTGATCCAAAGGAGGATAAGAACCGAAAGGAGTCATAGCTGGGATTCACAGACGGATAGCAGAGCAAAGTCAGCCTTGAAAACTGCTGTTGATGTTCTGCGCATCCTAACATCATGTACGTTGTTCACTAACTAGCCCATCACGTTGATCATAGCTCCCTCTCATGGTTAGCTTTTCATAAATCCCGGGCCCAGAATGATGTCTACTGCTCCAGGAAAATTGTCTTCTTGATGAAGCGACATTTTTTAAGCGACATTTTTGACGGGTAGTAAGATCTTATTTGGATCACGTTCCAAGAATCCCAGCCCACTTCAGCACCATGGAAGTAAAGATGGCTTAGTTGAAGTTTGGCTGCTATATCCCTTTTTTTTCAGGCGTGATCAGGATAAACGCAGATGAAAAAACCAAGGTAAAAAAATGCACACTCATTATCCTTTCTCGACCGAAAAGAAGAGGAAAAGAAAACGAGGAGTGATGGGAGACTACTCAGAGTCTCAAAAATAAATTGTCAGCACAGCCTTGCCCCAAAACAGCTTGCAGACTACTTTTCTGCTAGCGGATCATTCTCGACAAATTTGACATCATCATACCATCCAAAAACAAGTTGTGATCAAGTTTCCCACGAGAACAACTTGTCAGCAAGCTTTCGACAACAGAGAGTCGAATATTCTCATCCACGTAATATACTATGCAACCACTAAGGAGACCAAGGCAATATCCTAACCGAATTTTGGGCAATTTTGTACGGCTGCCAAGTTGTCAGCAAAAAAAGGCGAAAACAAAAGTTGACAAGTCCATACGGTAGACAAGTTGTTGGAAAGAAAGGGTGAAAACAAGTTGTCGACAAGCTTCTAGACAGACAACTTGTCGACAAAAAAAGACGAAAACAAGTTGTCAGCAAGCTTTGAGGCGAGCAAGTTCCAGATGCGATCAGAAATTTGTCCGCCAATTCTCGTCAGTAGGTTGTTTTTGGGGTTCTGACTGAAAGAATTCTAAAATTTGCGCTAAGACCACTACTTCTCTTTTTCTTTTTTTATCTCTCTTTTCCTAGTAAATGCTTCTGAGAGCTACCAAAAAAGCATGTCGGCCTAGGTCTTGGATTCTTGGCAATCGAATGAGTATTTTTATCATCGCTCATGCTCACGTCATGTTTTTATTCTTCACTCACATCTAATAACCTAAACTGTAAATCTACTGCATTTTTGAAAAGAAAAAATATTGGAAAAATAACAGCATAAAACCTGCTTTTCAAGATCATCTAACATATCAACGCATTGTAAAAATATTGTAACAAGAACATGTGGCAAAGAGAAAAAACTCATGAACCGCGGGAAAAATTTAACAGCTTGGGATTCAAAATTCATACTAAAGTTAAGGTACCAACCTATTTTATTCTCAGTTCTGAAATTATTCCAAAAATAAGAGGTTATGAAGGGGTTTCCTCAGATGACCTTTCCCCGACGTGAAGTTAACCTAGTGTTTTTTCTCGGTAGACGTCACTTTCTCAAGGCCTCCACCAACAAAGGTTATGTCGCATGTTCGTGATGTGATTCTATTTTACAGCGGTATAAGTGACAGCAATATGATATATGAGTGAAACGTCACAGGATAACTCGTCCAGCGGCGTTCTTGCAGTGGCCTTCACGGCAGAACACTATTCTCAGTTGTTCTTTCGAGAAAGCTCCTTAGAATAATGAAAGCCGCCCACGTAATGGCCGTTTTTCAGCATTATACTTCGGAGTTCATCTACCAAAATGACCACTTTCGGGCTTTCTCGCTTGTTTCTAGTGATTCTGGATCCAGCACTCCATTCAGCCAACATCACCGCGAGTAGGGAACAGGCATGGGATTGAAGTTGATATAAGAATAAGGGTTCGAACGAGTATACGATCTCGGACAGGCCGAAAATTCCATTACTCGAATAAAAGGGAACCCTACAACTCTGGAGTGAAGATGAAAGAGGCCGCATTGCTCTGTTTTTTTCTTAATCTTTGGTTTTTTTTTTGACTCTTCATCAAAATCGAATGTTTGCTAGGGATTTCATACGAGCACATCATTTGATCCTAAGTATACTGGATACGTGGAGCAGCTATCGCGCGATGAGTTGCTGTCACGAAAGAATGACGTCGAGAATTTGCAAAAACCTTTGCAGAACCGTTATCACAGAGTCGCCGGAAACCTAATAAAAAGTGGCACAGACGTCCTTTCAGCTTTCTTCACCGGAGGTATGGCAGTGCTGTATAAAAGTAGTCAAAATAGTACGTTTTAATCAGAATCTTCCATTTGACAGTGGGGAGTTGATTATTGGAAGAAAATCCTTCAATCCATCCCAACATGCATTGGTCCGTGAAAATCCATGAAAACATCGTCAGTCTTCATAAAATCCCACGTTACAAAGTCCTTTTTCGAAAAGGCAGAACAATTACAGGGGCTTTACGGTGGTAAATAGGATTTGTCGCGGTTTGTCCCCTATCATACCTAATGTATACCAGTTTCCGCTTGTTTTCGGGTTCCACTTAACGACGGATGAAAAACAGATATGATTTCTGTCCTCGATCCAAAAATGTTCATTTCCGGTCCATAAAGAATGTTGCTATTTCTTGGATATGCTACTTCACATTTTCGCCCTACTCCCTTATTCATGAACCAAAATCTGACCCTTACTACTAACAGTAAGTCTCAGGAAAAGTTGTGGAAAAAATCAAAAGAAAAAGAAAATTCAGCCTCAGGAATTACTAAAAGAGCAGACACATGACCAAAAAATGTCGGCGAATTTCCACTATAGAAGTCCTCAGAGCATCACACTCACAAGGTTTTACGACTTCGAAAATTATGTGAGGTTTTGAACACGAATAAAAAAATGAACTATGAGTCAAGACGAGAACTATATAATGTTTGTATGACACATAAACTATTAAATAGAATGCCAGGTGTTGAGTTTTCGCAGTTTTCCATCTAATGCTACCTATAACCAGGACCAGTGACAAGAAAACAAAAAACTCCTTTTTGCGGCCTAAATCTACGGTAAAACGTTGTGGATTTTTCACATACATATGGAGGCAATTTGACACAAGTTTATGCAAAAATGCTACTAAATTCACCGGAACCCTTGCCTGTCTGAACAAAGAGTGGCTCAATTTACATTTATGTCATACATATGCCTCCATAACTTTTATTACTGTGGCCATGAAATATTCTGGATGCTTCCCTGGTTTTGTTTGAAGAAGCGTACTGGTGTGTACAGAGTATCGAACGAATAAATACATGTTAATAAGTAGTTTTACTTGATTTTAATTGAGTATGGGAGCAGTTCAGTTAACAGAAAACTCATGTTATCAGGAAAGATGAGAGAGAGAAGAAAAAAAAGAGAAGAATGGTCGAAAGTTCAAGTTAGCGAGAAAGAGTTCTGTGTTGCACTGATCTGTATATATAAAAGTGTGTTACTGATTTTTCGCTATTTTTGCCCAGGAACGGGCGAGAACATGCTTGCTACAGTTTCTCAATACGCTGAACACAAATATGACAACCATTTTGCACCAAATTATCGATCTATTGATTTTATTGATATTTTGCTATTCTTGCCCACGGCGTGGTAAAGATATGTCTACTGGAGTTCCACAATGCGCTGAACACGAATATGGCAATCATTTTGGGCGAAATATCGATTCGTCGATTTTATTGATTTTTCGCTATTCTTGCCGACGGGGCGGTAAAGACATGTCTACCCCGGAATCTCAATGCGGAGCACGAATATGATAACCGTTTTGACCGAAATATCGATATTTCGCTCAATACCGAAATATCGAATACATTTATCTGTTTCATTGATTTTTCGGCATTCTTGCATACGGGTCGGTGAAAACGTGCCTTCTGGGATTTCTCGGAACGCTGAACGTGGACAAGACAAGCATTTAGAAGATTTTATTCACTGGTCAAGCAACGTCACCCCATTTTTTGCGAGAAGGGGCGGTGTGCAGAAGGGTCACTTGATCACCAAATGATGAACATTTTGGAAGGATTCTTTTGCTTCAACAAGTGTTGGCATCAGCTTTGAATGACCGGAAGAGATTGAATACCCGAGTGAAGCCGGGTACACCGTCTAGTTACTAATAAACAACAAACGTTGAAGAGTTCCTAAAAACACTTAGAGATAAGCTCATTCCGAGAAATCACTAGGAATTTTTGAGTTTTCTGGATTTCAGGCGACGGCGTGAAACTCCTAATAGGAAATATATCCTTTTGTAACTGACACGAATCCAGTGAATACGAGGGCCACGGTTGAGAACGAAGTAACCTGCGCTATATCAAAGAGAAAGTTCCCCGCAGAAAACAAAAGGGTCTCGAGCGAAGGATTTATTACACAACATCAAGTTTTGCTATGCAAGCTAGTGATGTCTGATGGCTTAACGCTGGGTTTTTGTCAGGATCACATTCTTCCTGCCCACGTCACTATCCACGTATCAGTGATGGATTAGGAGAATGTTCACAGGAGAGCAATAGGCGAAGTCTTAGCTGCAAATATCATTTGATTCTTTTCAACACTTCTTTCCTAGAATAAGATCGCTTAAATGTTATAAGTGTTATACTCAGAACCGAATAAGAATCGAACAACTCAATTCATTAATTTATTCATTCAGAAACTAGATCCGAAGAATTCGAATGTTCAAAAAGGAGAGATTCTTAAGTGCCTTCTTATTATTCCTAAGCGATTGTATTGCTCCCTCTTCTACAAACATGCGAATTTTCGAATTTCGAATAAGTCGATAGGTAGTTCTACGAAGGTATAACAATTACGGATTTCTATAGTACGTTTCAAAATAGAGGAGGTTAGAGAGAAATTAGAGAGAAGAAGGAAAGCTAAAAACAATGCGGTGCTCGAAGTATACAGTTATACAATAAGAGAGGATTTAGGGACTTGCCATTTAATGCAGAAACTGCGGTTTTGAAGGTGAACACTTATCTATCGTTGCTTTTGAACGAGCAAGCACAGCATAAGAGGTGAAACTAGAAGAGAGAAGTTAAGTAGTGACGTAGTGAGGATTCTCCTCCAAATCTCGTGCGAAAGATTTTCTGAAAAATCTTCGAGGTAGAGCTTGTTAGAAACAACGAATAGCCAAACGGCTGACCAGAGATGAAACAGTTTGAGTTATGACATCCGACGTGATACGACCGACAAACGGACCGGTTCCAGCAACGGTTGGTCGATCACTTAATTAGCGCCCCTGGCTGAGAGGCCGAATTTGCACACGATCGCTGGGACTCGAGGTGCAAATACGAGGCTCATCATCATAGCACAGACAATGACGGGCCAAAAGTACGAAAACGTACCGATTTTAAGGACAAGTGCTCAGCAGACACCCGATTTCCAGCGTTTTTTTTTTTGCTCCTTTCCGAGCGCATCCCCGTCGACCTACGACTTTTGAACAGTCAAAATCGATAATTATTTATTTGTTTATTTACTTGCACGTAGGTAAGCTACGCGTTACAATAAACAGTGACTACTCACTAATGTATGAAAAAAAACGGGAAGGAAATGTACGAATTAAAATCAAGGAATAAGGCAAGGACAGTAAATTACTAAACACGAGCTTGTCTATCAGACTTTTGTATCGCGAGAGAGCTTACGGTGGGAGGCATTTCTTTGAGAATTTCAAAAAAAGACCCTGCTCTCTGTGTGAAGAAGGAGGATCGTAACACAGAAACTTAATCACAGTGCGGGGGGACACCTACTCCAATCCTACCCTGGACAGCTACATGGTGAAGATGCAACAAAAGTGAAACAGGTAGCGAAATAAATTACGTACAAATCTGTTCATAAGAAAACTGAAGTACGACTTGTGGAATTAATGAGTATTTATTTAGTGTTAGTCAAGCCCTGTTCAACAGGGAGTGAAAGTCACTCAAATGACTTACTTCCACTAAAATTGCCATTTGATTGGGTTTGATTCGCAGATTAGAGGATTAGTATAGCATGGGAGCAGATACACGTTCGAAAACAAGGACACACAAGACAATACAAGGATTTTGATGTACATGGCACTGAGAAAGGCCGGAGCAGATATCCCCGGGACTGTCATTAAGTCTTTGTGATCGTAACGAGCTTTTTGCTGTTTGAAATATAATCTAGAATGACCCACCTCTCATCCCACCTACCACTCCAATACAGCCTAGGTGCATCACGGCATCGTACGTTTAGGTATAGCCTGAGTAGCTTTTACTAGGGAGAAGTTGTCCTACTAGTATCTTCAAGCCGATAATCCCGAGTTCAAGGACACATGACCATTGGACACGTTTTTACATTTTTCTACATAGGTATTTCTGTAGAATAAACACTACTATTTGTTGCCTTCCGGAATGCGGAAGATGTTTTCACTGAAACCCTCGGGTAGCATAGTATCAATGACGCTAGCTACATTTCTTAAACCATCACATCTTTCTGGAAGGTTCCTTGGGGAGGACCGGTAAAAGTATCATGCATCCATCTAGTTCTCACCCCAAAAACGAGAAGCGCGAGGTGCACCTTCTGCATCATCACTACTTCTCCCCTGTTATTCAGAGTTATTTTTCTGTAAACTGATATCCTTGGCTCAAATTATTAAAGAAGGGCGAGTAACAAAATTTCTTGACATCCGGATTATGGGATAACTTAGCTTTTGTACTATACTGATATTTCAACGGTCATACTCACTTATGACTAAATAAAGTTAGACAAACATAATTCACGATTCTTCCCCATTCCGAAACTATTTCACAGTGAAGAGCCAGCCACTTTAAGAAGTAGAGATCCTGAAGCTCTGCTGCGTTATGGTGTCAGATAACGGCTCGACATCATGTCTCTTTTCTCTTATAGCATCAGATCTTAGTGGGCTTTGAAACGTTTATGAAGCTGAACAAATCACCCCTTACAATAGAACACCATAAACGGCTTCAAGCCATTTATCAAGCCAAAGGCAACGAGATATACACAAAAATAAAACATGCAAAATTGAATTATTAATAGTATTAAAGTGAAAACATGGCAGTTAAGGCGTTGGCATTTCCCCAATGCTTGCATGGAATTGCTTTAACTCAGAAAAACCCATTCAGAGTTCAAACTCGGGTATGAGGAGCTTTGAGCTCAAGAGAAATTATTATGGATAAATTAGGGATATGGGTCAGATCACTTTCAAAGATACGACCACATTATTGAAAAGAGAACCAGTGAAAGGCAAGAAGAAAGACATTGATAATTGCGGTGGAAAGACACTCAAATGCATAAAAGACACACTTGAACTAGTAGGTATCACAGAAGTTATTAGATCTCAAAGTTAAGTGAATCGACGAGATTCTTACAGGATTGCTCACTTAGCGAAATCATGATTATTATGGAATTCAAGAGCGAGGAACAGTTAAAAAGTGGAGGTTCGGTCTTCTTATGAGAACTAGTGACGTCTTTTCCGAGATTTACGCTTCGTCCCTAATCGGCTGAGCTTCTGCTGCACGATCCCGTCGATGATGCTTCTCTTCTCTTCATCCGTTTCAGCATTCTTCAAGCCGAAGTACCTAGAAACACAGGTTCATACTCTCTGAATTTCGCAAATTTTTCTAATTGTTTGTCCTTCCTCAGAATTGAATATAAGTGACGGATCCGTGAGCTTTAAACTTCATTTCACATTTACTGCTATAGCCAGAGATTAACAGGAGCACTGGGAAGGCTTTGTGTTTGGTCATTTTCCAAACAAATGACACCCTCTCTAAACAAACATCGGACATCAGTGAACAACAAAACGCTAAACACTCGTGCTTCAGAGAACGATTCCCTATTAGCGAGTGTTTTTCCCTGGAGGGAAGAGAAGTGGTCAACTACTGTCCAGCAAAAAAATCCGTTGATCTTAGGTTTCGTCGTCTCTGCTCTTCACTTAATGCACAAAACGTTTGCGTAGACATAGCTAAACTTGTGCTCTTCGAAATTTTCTGGAAAACATTGCGAGCCACTTGAAATCTCGAATCTGCACAGATCAAGAACGCAAACGATAGAACGCAGACAAATTTTCGTATCACAGAGCTTCCATTAGGGGACAGGTCTATTCTGTTTGGACATTAGAAGTAATTTCAGACGGAAAGGCAAAGCAAGAGGTACTTAGTCCAGCTTTTGGAAGGTCTGCAGCAGAAAGCCGGGAAGAGCCGACAGGTGTCCTGCTCCTATTCCGGTTTCCCAGAAGGAGGCGTCTCCCGGCATTTTTGTGAGTAATCATGTAAACCGTTGTGAACAGCGTCGAATGTAGAATATTCTGATGAGAAAGTCTTAGAACTGATCCTGAGGTGAGACCCTGCCTTCAGCTACAAAGCTATCAATGTCATGAAGAAAAACTCTTAAAACGACCTTTCAACGGAATTTATTCTAACCTGGTAAGTCGGGTCGATTGGAAGCAATCCTCCACGTCGACGTCAACAACCCGTGTACATGATTTAATGCCCTCCACATCTACAAGTAAAGCAGTACCACTAAAAACTGCATATTAGGGGTTGAAAGGTGTAGGATTACCTTCGCACACCAGCGTTCCACAGCTTTTCGGGCATATTTGGCGAACTCGCTGCCAGTGGCTGTCGCATAGTCCGTTCAGCGACCACTCGCAGCAGCGACTGCTGTGGTCACGAGCTTTCTCTGGAATGTGCTCACACTTAGCAAAAACCAGACGAAACAGTTCTGGACAACGGTCACCTGGCTGCACTTCAGCAGTTATTTTATGCCGTGAATTCGGGCCGGTATAATGGTGAATTCGTCGTTGTTCCGGAAGAGCCAATAAGTTCTTGTCGAAGCTTCCTACGTTGAAAGCATTTCGAAGGGGTGTATATGGTGGCAGAACCTGAAATGATGCTACAGCATAAATTTCATTACTGCCCTCGATTCCAAAAATAAAAATACCACCACACTATTATATGCGTTGCAGCATCCGCTCGTCAGCGAGGGGGTGGTGAACCTCGCTATGAGCATCCCTTTTGCATTCTTCTTATACCTATATACCTATCCTTATATCACACCTATTATACCTATTACACGTATCCTTACTGATGAACCACCCAGTAAGTATAGGTATTCTCTTCTAACCTTTTCAATTTGATTTCAACAACATAGGTGTAATAAAAAACAAGAATGCAAGATGGATGCTCATGACGAGGTTCCAACCTTCGAGCACCTGCCCAACAGCCCAGTATCTTCCCCACCCAGCCATCCCGTGGCTGGTGCTAGACAGGAACGCATATACTGATGTGACGGAATTTCTATTTTTTGGAAGCTAGAACATTAATGAAATGCATAGTGTAGCAGCTAAAACAAGGATTCATCCCGATCTGCGAGCCGGACCTCCTGCACCTCCCTTATAAACTTGAAACTGCATGCATCGTTCGAAGTTATGGGCGGAATGAGGTGACATTTTCGCCCCAATTTCTCCACGTTTTACCCATTCGCGGCCTTTGTTTATTGAAATAATAGTGCTGCGCTTGATGATGTCCGCGATTTCTGCTTATGATGTCACCCCCCCCCCCTCCCCCGTCACTCATAGCTTCCAATCTTGTTAGTGATCAAAACCGAACTAGTCTTCATGACAATGTCAATTAGTACGATCACTCAACCAAGGGTCTATCTTCAGCCGGTAGAAAAGTACCACGGTCTCACCATCGCTATCCTGTTCCAGAAACAAAACGATCTAACCCACCCTGGCTAGCAGTATTATAACGGTTCAGTGATCAGAAAAATTGTTGTCATCGCGCTAGTGGATCACATTCGCTTCGAACAGGATGAATCTAAAGAGTCAAAGCAGAATCCTATAGAATGGCCGACTGACTTTGAAGAGAGCCCCAGTTATGTCCTTGAATTCGTTGACTTACGAAAAAAGTAGAAAAAGGCTCAGTAGGGCATAGTCTTCCATTGAAATGATTATTCCATTTCGTATTTTTTCTATATGCAAAATCAACTAAAACAAATGATAGCCATGTTTTCAGATGGGGAGTGGGGCCGGACGGAGAAGGGAGATAGGGGGGGGGGGCAGGGAATTCAGCTCTATAGCCATCAAAAGACAAGCAAGGAACAACGCCGCGAGTCTCAAAACGGTATCCAGATGAAAGGAAGCGCTCACTTGGTACATCCCCAACTCCAACCACTGGTAGAACTCATGAGCATTCTTGAAAGAGCGCTGACCAAACCATGAGCAAAGGGGAGGGAGAGGAGGGAAATTTCGAGCTCAAAAACTTGTGAATTTCATAGGAGAACTTCGTTACAGCAAGGGAACGAAATATATGTTGAGTGTAGGGGCGTACAGCGACTTTTGCCCGCAAAAGTCCTCCATACTGAACTACCGGTGAGATCACCACCTTTCCATGAACCGTCATGACTATGCTGGCCCAATGCTGAAGCTGGAATTATTCATTTCCGCTTTACATGGTGTGGCCGCGAGGTCTTCATAGGAAATCTACTGCAAATGAATGCTTGCGTCTGATTTACGCACGTGTCTGCCATGAACTGACGTTATAGCATTCAGCCCGTTGTATGGAAGTTGTTGCTACATACATACTCTGGCTTCGCTCAATCTCATCAAACAAAAAAATTCCAATCAAATTCGCAATCTGCTCTCGGAAGAACTATGGTAGCACTATTCTGCCAGCAGTTGAAGCCCTTCGTTCCAAAATTGCCCTTAAGCAGCACAAGTTGCCTTGTTCACATGGTCCCAAGAAGCATTCGAAAAAGGAAAACCTTCACCTCGAAACGAGCTCCATTGGTGTTGTCTCCGTCGTCTCCGCGAAACATCAAAGTGCGAGGAATCACCATGCCGCTGTCTCCAGGAATTTCCCTCAACATCGGATACGGCCTTAGAGTGTGTACCAACGTTGGAGTCTCCCACGTTGTTTCATCAGGCGGCTCCAGCATTTTTTCGGGAAGATTATCAAGCGAATTCGTCTCCTCGATGTTATTCAACTCATCCATACCAAGTGGACGGTATCCCGGTGGCTGTGGAGCACTTGAAGAAGTGAATGGTTCAACCTCATCGGTATCTTCAGGTGGTTCGAGGAAGTTGATGTACTTTGGGACTATGTCCTGCTGAGATGGTGGTATAGCTGCAATCGGTGTTAGGGTTGGATGACGATTCTTCAGGTAATATGGGGGAAACGCAGGTGGCGCTGGTTTCGGCCTATCGGGAGGGATGAGTTTCATTTTTAGCTTTTTCCGAGCGAGTGGTGCAGATGTCGGTGCCGGCGCATAGTCCATGTCTTCTTGTGCTGCTTCCACTTCTTGCTCTTCTGGTTCTGATCTTAAATTTAGGATCATATGTGCAAAATAAATCAAAAAATAAAAACAGCTAACTATAAAATCATTAGCAAGGAATAGGAGGAACATACTCAATGTGATTGTTGCTCACTCCACCGCCGTCGTATTCCGAAGCTTGCTCGGCCACTCCTGGAATCCAGTAATTTCTCGTGTGGAAGAGGATCAAGAAAAAAATCATTAAAGCAGATAAATTATGGCTATCTAGGATTACTGAAGCCATTCCTGAAACGTGTAGGCGTACCTATATAGTCACTTGGCACAAATGCAACTTAGTAACGCCTTCGTGGTTTCCACAGCTTACAAAAAATTGATGCATTCAAATCCTCCAAAACTGAAGAAGTTTTATCCAGTGCACTATTTTAATCAAAGCAAATGTTTTGGTTTTATTGTCAAGATTGTAGAACGTAAAGACTAAATTTATAATTTATCCCTATATGTTTAGGTCCTTCTTCGTGTACTATCTTCACAAGGAGTCTAAAACACTCGATAGGTTGTAAGTCAAACTACAGAATCCCCAAAAATAACTAGATCTGAGCTCGTGAAGCTTCGGAAAAATATCCAGCAATATCAGTTTATTCCGAACCGTTACCGTCGTAACCGTCCTGTGGTGCAGGTGTAGCGGAACTCTGCCTCTCTTCGAAAGTGTAACCATTATCCTCAGCAGGCGGTGGCTGAACCCAATCCACTCTGTTCGTGGCGGAAGGCGGAGTGATCACCTCGACAGACATCGAAGCTTCCTTCGAACTGTAAAGAAGTAGAGGAGTTTTAATTGGGCACTTGGGCATGCAAGGCAAAAGAAAACCACGTGGCAAAAAAGAATTATTTTTTTCTGAGGTTCCTATTCCAATGCACTTATCCTTTATATGCTTCAAATTCAACATTTATGAAGGCTTCAACCAGTAAGCCAGCTTCGTCTCAACGCCCTAGGCTGTCATCTTTCTGTTTTCTGTTTTGCATCGAATGAGCTCATTGATAAACACACAACAATCTCCCATAAAAAGGTGCAACCCACGAATAGCCACAATGTTGTAAATCGTTCTGGAAATGACCATCACGCTAAAAACACATCAGAAAACCTAACACATCTCATTCAAAAACGAACATGTGAAATACGCGGTATTGGTGCTACATCGAGAAAGCTGGTTAACGGTCCAGCTCGGCTAGTAAATAGCTACAAAATTTAAAAGGAAAAAATTCATGCAATGATTCACTGGGACTCACTGAAAGTTCTGATTGAGCTGCTCTTTTTGGAAAGTATACTAATTTGGAAACGATGTCATACAGGAAGGATCCTCAGTTCTACTCTCTGGATGAAACGATGATTGAGGCAGTTTTTTCTTTTTTTACGCGCTGGTTTTCTTTTCCTCGCCTCTTTTTCCTTAGCGGAGCCTTTAAAAAGTTTTCTTCGTTTCTTTGGCACACTACCAGGATTGTCAAGTGTGCTAGTTGCTGTTAACTATAAATATATTTAACTGTAGTTCAAGGCATTGCATACAGGAAATTGCGTAGTTCTGGATAACGAGAATTATATGTACATGTCCCTCCTCAAAGTGACTTCGCCTTAACATTTTTGCTTTCTTGTTTTGACTGCGGGTAAAGAACCATCGAGAGCTTAGACGATTATATGCATTTGCACACATGGCTGTGGAAATATGAACATTCTTTGGAACTAAAGAAATTGCTACTTATTAGTAAAAAGACCAGAAACAAATTTCTGTATATCGGTAAACGCTTTCAGCCCTGCAAAGTCTACGGAAAGCGGGGGAATTAGAGATGACCGCTAATCAACAGTTATATGTATATCGTTTCATCTTAAGCTCTGGGTTGCCATTCCTCGCCAAACTTTTCTTGTCAGCTGGTTAGACCTAGTCCAGCCCTATAGTTTAAGTATCATCGTATAGAATCAGAGCTTGGTTAGCTTACTTGTATTTATCGCATTGACGTACCCTTCACAGATGAGCTTGTTTCTGTCACATCAATTTTGGGCCACCCTGTAGATTTGCTCGCGAAAAGAAAAGCGTGGCTTTCATATCATGACCACTTGAAGGGAAGTTCGCCAACATTAAAAAAAAACTATTCCATTGTTTGCATGTGTACATAAACCCTTGTTTTTCCAATTTCAGCACATTTTTCTGGGTTAGATGACCGTCGTGTGCATGCGCTGAATAACACGAACCAGCCGGAGACCTAGAGAAAAGTGCACAGTAGAGTGCAGTGAGGACGACAGGAAGCGGAACCGGAAATGTACGTCATTCGTGAACTTCATGCACTATACAGTGAATTATTTCTCACTCGTTTCGAGCATTTCGAACATCTGCGACCGAAACAACCTCGGGGAAATTTTATGTTTGGAGTCATATGTCACAAAAGCTCGTCCGAAATCCCACCTCAACCCGTCAACGGGTACTGGCATTGAGGGCGGGGTAGTGTGCCCCATCAAATCCCTTTCAATATCCTCGGCCGCCTCAACTGCTGAACGGTCGGCATTCGCTGAAAATGCACTCGTTATTTCAATTCTAGCGGAAATTCTCAGAGATACGCACCTTCTGGTTGTGCAGTTACGAATGCCGGCATTGCCGTAGTGATTTCTTCTGGTCGGTAGATGCTTACAACCGTTGACGACCATCCAAGGTGTTTCCGAATAGCCGCTTGGCATTCTTGAGAAACTTAAATGGATGCCATCAAAATAAAGACAAAAAGTATCTAAAACATCTAGATGTGGAGAAAAGGTGGAGAGACAGGAAACCACTCACATAATCTGCATTTCTGAACATTTGTTCTAGTGTGAATGAGGCACATATGGACGGCAGGGTCACAATTTACATAGCATTCTTCAGCAGCTGGCAGCCATTCTGGATCTGCGAACGGATCTCCACCTGTAGAGAGAAGTTCGTAATTTGAAATAACGGAAAAAAGATTTTAAAAAAGTTATAAAGAATGTTATAGGGTCACCTAAATCTAAAACATTCAGCTAGTATTGGTAACAGTAAAAGTGTTTATACAAGAAAGTGTGGTTGCAGAACGCTTTTAGAATCTTCTTAGATGCTCAGAAACACTGGCTGTAGGGATCACATCACAGAAATTAAAGACGTCTCCAGCCACTTAAAAGCTATACTCTCAGGACTGCGTAGTAGTGCTGGTAATTGATGATTTCAATGTTTTCATATTTATTTATATTTATATGATGCACTCAAGGTGCTCCCTATACAAAGTAAATACAAGCAATGCCAGCATTGTTGAAAACACACCCCGACAAAACCTAATATAAAGTTAACGTCTGCTAAATTAGGAAAGCAGCACTATACATGTATAATACTTGTATGATACTCTTAGAATTATTCAGAAAGATGTGAATTTAAAACAGGGAATAACGATTTCTCTCTTGCTCTGCACCTGCAACTAAGTTTTCCAAACTATCCTACAGCCGAATACCCAAGTGAGATATGCAGTCACCAAGAACTACCTCTTAAGAAAAAGCTCCGCATTACTTGGAAAAATGTAGCATATCACGGATTACATGATGCACCCACCCTCTCCATGACCAAAACAACCGAGATGTGTCTGCGTAACCTTTATATCCAACGTTTTAATCTAATCTCTTTTATGCTACAATAGATAAAATATTGGTGATATTCATTTCTCTACAGTAAGGCTGTTAAATGTTCAGCGTACGATATAGCCGCCTGTGCAATGGATTATCTCAAAAGATCCCATGGTCCCACAAAATGGCGTTAAGATACAAAATGAGTGTGATTTTAGTGACTATCTGATCTAATGCTCCCCTCCCATCGAATCATCCGTTTATGCAAAGGGTTTTCATGAGATTAATGGTGAGATCACGATTAATGGTGGGGTAGTGTCAAAATATCCGATATCGTCTACATTTCTGTTGGCAACAAGAACAATCCCTGGAAACTCACATATGGCCTCATTCGCGAATACGAATCGATAGACAAGTGTGATGAGGTATTTGTCTTCTTCATTCTGCACAATATGTAATAACGTTGAAAGAAGCAAAAAACTGGAAGAGGTGCAAAAGAATTTCATAATCTCATTAGTCCTGAAAAACACATATCAGCAGAGGGTGGATAAAATCTGCTCTGGAAGCGATGAGAGCAGATAATCGAGAAAGAACGGCGGCGTGGTTAAAAACGAGGCATTTACAACAAGTTCAACGCTCAGAACGGCGGCGTGGTTAAAAACGAGGCATTTACAACAAGTTCAACGCTCTGGTGAAACGCGAAAGTATATACGTATTTGACAAGAGGTCTGAAAGATTCAATTTCGAGAATGCCGTAAAAATTCATTCGATTTTAAGCACACAGTTGATTAAACAAGGCACACAAGAACAGAGTGTATGAATAATTCCAAGGATTGCAGTGAGATCTATGTTTATTCCCTCACATTAAGCGGAAGGCCACCGTTCACCTCAAGATAACCTCCATCAACTTCGGAACAGACTGCAAGAAGGGATTTTGTTGACCACGGAACTCACGTGTTTGGAATCCAAGTCATTCAATATTTTTGAAGTGTTTACCCTAATCTTCTTCCAATTCTGGAGAAGTTTCAAAGAAGCCGATTACTAAAATTCGTAAATTCTTAACCCCGCAAACCAATGAATGGTTAGTGTTTTGTAGACTAAATACTAGGTATGTGAAAAAGTTTCCACCCTTTTTGAAGCAAAATTGAGCCTTTACTGAAACAGAAACAAAGCAGATACATCAACCAAAGCATTGGCCATCATTGGCTATAACCTTTTCCCTTCTTTCTTGGAGGAGACGGATGCCGCAGAGGTGGAAAGCCTCGTCCTTTGACTTGATCTATTCTTTCACCCATTTTTGCACATCGTCGGAAGATTGGAAGTGCTGCTCGGAAAGCTGGTGGGAAATCAACCGAAACAAATGGTAGTCTGACGGGCCACAGTCTGGTTAATAAGCCGCTCGAGGTAGCATATCCCAGCACAATGCTTCAAGCGCTTCATTCACGGCTTTTGTGACTTGTGCCAAAAGGACACTGCTCCATATTGAGGACCCAAAGGCAAAGTTTTTTTCACCAAAACTTTGTACAGGGGATTATTTGAGGTGCTGAACACGACTATCATATCCATTGTGTACCATAACTCCGTTTTTGTAGGGTTACGGTGGGGTTGCTGTGGCAAATAATGTTTATTCGGCTCAGATTCGACATGATTATCGCTGTAAAACACAACGATGTTGATGCAGATCGAAACAAATGTGCACTGAATATTATTGAAAGATGCCAAACCAACAAAACTAAGCAGCGTTTACAAAGCATTTGCAAGTATAACTAACTATTATAAGTACCTAACGCTAGAGGGCGGAAACTTTTTCACATACCTAATGATATTAGGAGACGCACGACGATAAACGTTGGTTTATTGCAAACCTGGTTTCACTCGGTTATGCGTTGATGAATCCTAGCCCAGGTCTCGGGTACCACCAAAACCTACCGACCCTACTGATTAAGCAATTGGGTGGCCACCGGTGAAGCCAATAGAACCTTAATTGTATTTTTGGGGCAATTTCAAAGCGAACGTGATTTTTGAGCCGTTTGGGCCTTTTGGACCTTTTGCGCCGAGCACTGTTCCGTTAAAACGCTGCGAATGGACACCTAACTGAGTTTAACTTCAAGGCAAAGCACGTTTCTTTAAACAGAAAACGCGTGTTGTTACCGTATTTTTGGCCCACCCTGTAGAGGTCATTTCCTCTCCATTATTGAATTTCACTTCCTTCAATGGTTAATTTCCCTCGGCGAGTCGCCGTCAATGGAGTTAAACACCGAAAGGAGGCTGTTTCAACTGAGAAATTGAAGGTGAAACGACAATACTATTGTGTGCAGAGGTTTATGTTCCCAAATCGGAATCTATGACTGATTTATATGCTCAAATAAAATCGAAGAGTTGTTACAGTACCTCGTGGTAAGGGGTGAAGGGAATAAATGCAACGAAATCAAAGAAGCAATGGACGAGAGAATTAGTTCTGTGGCTCCTCCGCTCAAAGCTGTGAAAAAAAAAGAAAATGAAGTGGATGCCAATAACCGAAGAGATTCTCGATTTCATTCATTGCTACGACCTAGGTGGCCAGTCATCCTAAGATTATGAATAATGAGCTCAGACATCTGCGCAGCCACATAGTTCATGTTGACCGTGAGTGTCAAATTTGATTACCGAAAAATTCAAAGTTCCAAAGCAGAAAGAAGATTAATAAATACTTAGTAAAACCTAATATCCTGATTGCGATTTTAATTTAGAAGTCATTAAACATTTGAATGTTCGAGAAAAAGAAACCATTGAACACTCAAATGTTCAGGGAAACGAAAGTCATACGTCATTTTTTATCTTTCCTTCAGTGCTATTTCGCTGTCGCTATTTTGCTGTCTCTTGCGCAAAAGTTCGACATTTTGGCTTATTCAAGAACGAGCAATCGAATTCAAAAGTATCTTAACGCGTTCTAGGGTCTCAACCGTAATATACATTGTGTCATGCAGAAATTCATCATGGAGCTGTTCGAAATCAAAAACGTATAAAGCATCCTGAAAGTCAAGGTTAAAACAGGCATTCTGTAGAGGGATAAAACTAAGTAACAGAAAAAAACGAAGCCGCAGTTAATGCGAAGTTCCTCGCGAAAGTATAGCTTTCGAAGAAAGTTTCAGCTACATCCAAATAATTTTGCAACAAAAAACTTGTTTTTGTTTTGAAAATGAAGCCAAAAAAACATGTAAGTTGTCGTTTAGCTCCGCACGATATCTAGGGGGAGTAATTGACGAACAAAGGCCGGCCACTAAAATCGTGTCGATGAGCGGCACCATACATATACCCTTGCCGAACAACCTAGCAACGGATCGTTTCAGGTTAACGGTCAGCTTTGTCCGGAAATGAGAGACGTGAAAAATGACACAGTGGCGGACGAGTTGTCTGTTATATAACTAACGCAATTCATAAAGAGTTATCTACAATAACAGTCGCATTATTGAGGAATCCGTTAAAGCTAGACCACGTCAGAGTGTAATCAGTGTAATCAATGTAATCAGTATATGATATGATCTCTATATTTTCTGAAAAGCCCAAAAGCCAGGGAAATGCCAAGCTTCCTTCTGGAAATTGAAAACATTCCAAAACATCAGCAGCAGAGTGGTTCACTAAATGTGGCGTGCCTTCCACGACGCCCTGTTGCTCCACATGGTGCACTCGATGGAAAAACACTGGTTTCGCAACGGGTGGGAATAATAGCCGGTCGTGGATAACAACACCCTGCAGGCGTGGAACACTGTCGAGAGCGTGGACAGAGAAAAAACTGCGAAATACGGAAGGTGCACGCCTTTGTACAGACTGGCTATTATCGCTTTCGGCATCCAAGGCACGGTACAAATTCGATATGACAGCTATCCGCTATGTACCCAGTAGCCTCATGGGTTCCGCTTTATGGATGCCCGTCATCAGGGTGAACTAGTGGAAGTTAATAAGCGACTGCTTCATCAGCTATGTACGGTGGAGTGTTTTTATTGGGATTGGCACAAATTGAAAGTGCTGTGCTGTGAAAATTTTCGCCATTCCAAATAGTAAGTTTTGCGATGAGAGCGGTAGAGATTCATGTTAGAGAGCTAGATTATCCTGACAACTTTTGACAAGCTTCATCATCCTCAAATGACTGTTCTTTAACAGAATAATCCTTTAAGAAAACAACTAGATATGATTCGGGGGCACATTAACAAAACAATGCTACTTCCCTTGTCAAAAGAAAAAAGATTTTCTAGTGGTTGCCATTCTGAGAACAAGGAAAGAAAAAAACCAAATTAATGGGATGTAATGTCATGGAGCAATTCGAATGAGCTTATGACGTCTCTGCAGTGGTATTGTCATATTACGAAACTTATAAAACATCCCATTAGGTAACATTTCATATCTAACCTAAAAGAATCACTTCCATTACTAGATTCATCAGACCATGTGAAAAAAAAGAAAAAAGGGGTCAGGTGCAGTTCATACAGCTGACTGCTACAACAAAAACAATCTCTATAGTGAGCCGTTTCGAGCTGATCTGCTTCTTCTTGCATTAATTTTTTTTTATGCGCATAGAACAACATAGCTATCGGAAAAGTGATTATTTTTCCTTTAGTGATTTGATTACCAGAAGGATGTTCTACTGGTCATGCATTGGTTCCAATACGAAAAGTTAAAGCTGAAGTTAAGAAAAACTTGACGAGCTAATTTTGAGTGCAACGCAGCTACTAAATAGTCATAATCACGTTGTCAAGCAACTTATCTGTAATCTGTGATCGGAACACTTTTTTACAATATTCATAGATGCAAGCCTATCATACAAAATCCCAAAGACTATCCTTGAACAGAATAATGCTCTAAGAAGGCAGATAGATCTGATTCAGAAACAAGAACGAAACAATACTATGTATTTTCCCTCAGCCAAAAGAAAAAACGAGATGTGAAACTACAGTTTGATCCCCCTCCACACCTCATAAGTGATCTGAATTCGTCTTATTGTCTTTTGTTTTTTTTTCTGTTGAGTTGTGATCCTTTTTCACCGAGATCTTTCTTTGCAACAAAGCAGCTTGCACAATTCCATAGAAAACTTTCTCCACTCAAACTTCCATGCTTATTTGCTACCATTTTGTATCGAGGAGGGATAGAAATCAAATGGACACGTCAAGGTTTCCCGGCATTAAGTGGAACAAAATGAATTCCATTTCTCAAAGAGAATAATCCTTCAAGAAAGGAGAGTTCGGAATCAAGATACGGAATCATAAGGTACTTCATCAACAGTTTCTCAGTTATGAGAGGTGCAGCGACTGCACGTAGAAAGATCCTGCACAAGAGTGCACGTAGTAGGCATAAAAGTGATTTCGAGGGCAATCTAACAGGGTACTGTGATTCAGCCACAGTACAGTTTTTGTCACCACTCTGCGCACGATCTCTTTGTGTGCACCGACCACTCGGTGGGAACAGTGCACAAAGGTAAAATGGAATGTTGAGTTACAGTTGAGCTACAGCAAAACGAATGCTCAAACGTGAAATCTTTCCCGAAAGCAGAAGGAAGCGCACAGATTTCTCCATGATAAAGAAAACGACGATAACTGATGCGAGTAAGAAAGATTATTTTGCAGAACTGGTACGGAATCATTTCTTGTTGAACTATGTTTTTTTCACGTTGACTAGTAGACTCCATGTAGGATCGTCGTTTAACCTCGGCATGTTTTGAATTCGTGTAAATTCTTTTGCTTAACGATACCCGAAATTAGCAAACTTCTTAATTCGCTTTCGGTCAACGTTGGAAAAGGCGATTAGGCCGAAGTGTTGGCCGAGTTGTAAAGAAGTTTACCAATCTCAGGTATCGTTAAAAACAAGAACTAACACGACGTTTGTTCACTCTTGAGCACCTAAAAATTGATTCCCCATGATACAGATGGTTTTTCAACTAGAAAGAAAAGACCAAGAAAAGTTCCAGGGAACAGTCTAGCTAACCCCTCAAAAATAGTGTTTCAAGGAAAACTTTCGTCAAACCTTGAACATAGAGAAAGGGGACTTTCTCCAACAGTTTTCTCTATACGGAGCATGAAACCATGAGAAAATAGTCCCAGGCAGTGAAACTATGGACATGACCTGGAGCAAGTATGGACTAAAATCATGAAAACCTCGAGTTAAGGTTATCGACATTCACAGATCCTACATACTTCATCTACGAGGAACCTGCAGAAACATTGATTTAGTTGACGCTACTGCAAATTCTTGTAATAAGAACCTACCCCATTGACCCTTAACATTCCATTTCCTCTAAAACTTTTTGGAATCTACCGGACACACGCAACGAGAGATTCAGAAAAAGGAGCTGGGAAGCAGCATATCCCCCACACATGAGTACACTCCTAGTAATTCCGCTGTACTTCTTTGACATTAATTTTTCTTATTTGTATATCAAATACTTTCGAGGTGCTCCAAACCTTGTAAAATTGAAGGAGGATATCAATACTGATGAGCTCAGAGCACGAAGTAACAAACCAAACTATTCAAAATCCAAAATGTTGATATCTGTCAAGTGCTTTTAAGCCAACTGCAGATCAGCAGCACCTTGGTCGTAGTTTTCCTGACAAACGAAGAAATTTCTCAAGAACAATAAGCAGCAAAGAATGATCCTCTGCTGACCAGAAAAGCTTAATCCTGAAGAAACCAATCCGAAAAAAGAGTGAGCCTCGACTATATGGAGCATGTGGGCATGTTGAGTGTGTCCGAAATTTCACACTCGAACTCGCATGTTACTTGCGTCTCGCAAAACAAACAATATCACACTCAAATCGTGCTCGAAAAGAAGCAGCATCGTCGCAGTTACGCGCGGGCATACGTCGAGTCGATTTGTTGTCATTGAGAATTTCTCTGACTCGATACGGTCGACAATTCGAACATCCACACAGCAGCAATGTAGGGGTCCTACTGGCATTCGGTTGTTATTTCTGAATAAGCAAGTCAATACGGAAGTTGCACACTTTCCCTGGTTGGCACATTTCCGACCCTAATGTCCTTTCCAACGTTCACATTTCTTTTCACACCAGACTCGGCCGCAAGAGTTGAAATTGAAACGACTCGAGCGATGCAACTCAATTCGGCGACGGAGGACATCGTTAACCTCGGTGAAACTGAGAAATAACACCGTGCTGAACAACTGCAAGACGTATGTGAGGCCATATTTTATTTTGACCTATCCAAAAGGGAAAGAAACAAAGCAGGGTAGCGGATTAGCGCCTGGATTACGCACAACAAATTAGAGAAACTTCATGATTTCTTGAACTCTAAAGCTCAAAATGAGCCGCATACTGCTAGTTATAACTATGGACGAGAAAAAAAAAACTGAATAATGCGGTTGACTCATCCAGACATTGAAGACGCCGAGTTTTTTCTAAATTCAACTATTTGAAAAAGAGAAAGCCCAGCAGCTCTTCCCATCACTCCTTCACTCCTTAACTGCTCCACTTGTTTGAATATTCAATTTTTCGATTTATTGGAGATGGTATATCCTAATTTAAATATATATGAAACGTTGTTATAAGAAAACTGCAAAATCGTCATATCACCCCTGCGACAAAGCATTTTTATGTATTTTTATGTAGATTCTTATTGGAAACAACAGGATTTTTTTTGTTCAAGGACTTTCTGAGCGAATCTACAGCAAAATCACTCTGATTACGTATGTGAATCCTCCAGAATTTTCCTACAGTATACTTTTACATGAAGTCACCACTCCCTTCCCTCTTGCATCAAAGGGGCAACCTAACTCAGAAAACCACATTTTCCAGCCTCTACTTCAAATGTTTCATATAGAAGATGGGTGAAGGTCAATCAACTATGAACACGAGTGTGACTATATACTTAGTACACCTAACACTAGAATCCTTGATACTCATGCAGCCATGACTACTTATACCGTATATACCTGATCCTATGTGCCTTCTTTCAAAAGGTAAAATTATTACAGAGTAATAAATGAATGAATCTGTGTACCTATATCTCAGAAAATTTCATGACAATCTTCACCAATAACTTCACCAATTAAAGCACCATTCTTGGACCTTGAAAAGCTTTGGAAAGCAAAAGATCTTCTAATATTTTGATTTCTCCACAACAGGCACATTTTGTGAATAGGTTATCTTCTTCAATATCTCCTCATGAAGAATAATTAAAGAGAGTGGTATTGAGCTCTAAGAGTGCCAAAACTGAAGAAAAATCAGCTTTGCTGACGGACGTAAATATCTACAAATTAATGGGTGTGAATGTCTATGGAGGAATAGACAACTTTAGCAAAATTCTGGGTAGCCAAAGGATCTAAGGTGATAGACAGCAGTTTCTTTAAAGACATCATGGATGTTTGTTTGAGCACCGAAATCCTCTACCCTATATTTTTTGAAGGTCTGATGTAAAACAAAGTATTTCAGCGCAATAAATGAAAGTGTAAGTGAGGACATATGGATGCCGGAGAGTGCCTGAAACGCGATTACTAGGAGTAGCGTGGGACGATCTCAGTGCGAGACCAGGACGGAAAGGGAGGATGTCGAAAAACGGCGTTATTCCATAATGGACGCCGCAAGAAAGAAGTATTTGAAAGTGCCCTCGTCGACGCTGCAGGATGTCTCGGAATTTACATCAGAATGTAAAAACGTGCGCAACGCCCCTGTTGCGCTTCTGACCGTCGGGAGCGCTGCGCACTGTTTGCCGAGAGGGAAAATGTGGGTCTCCGTTTTGTGGTGGTATTTTTTTGCTCCTCCCTTCGTCGTGATGCCGTCGCGGTTTTTTCAGGGGAATTTAAACACTGTTCTGACCATCCATCATGAAAGCACGATTCACCACTGCATTCACGCTCAGGCCACTCATAAAGATCCTATTAGCCAACCTGGTCGAAACGTGTGCAATGCGTCAAATACGTGGGTGTGTCGCGCACACGACAACTTGCTGCTAACGTGGAGTTAATAAAGCTTAAAATCAAAGTTACGCAAGGATATACATTCACACTTGAAAAATAACTGCTGCAATTTCCACAACGGCGTCGTTTTACCTCTCGGCTTCCTTATGTGGAGGATTTTGTATTCTCCATGTGCTCGTTTGAAGAACAACACCACCTCTTTGCGCAATACCATAGTCATGTTTGGCCAAGATTGGTTCGAATAAAAGTTTTAAACAGTCACAAAACCTACTTTAATAGAATGGCAATTTTTCCTCTTCTGTATTGACACCGAATTTTCGAAGGACACTTTCGTTTTCAAGTCTCGTCACGGAAAATATATCTTTAATACCTAATTGGAGTTGTTCACAGCAAAACCATGCAAAAACTGTAGCTTTTGAGGCTTGGGAGGGCCTCAATTAGTGGGAAACAGAGCATTTACACAACAAACGTATTCGTGTGAAACCATCAGCAGTTCTTTTGCAGTGGAAATCTCTTGGATGTCGTTCCCGATACTTGTTCAATACTTACCAAACCTCCACGTTCAGCACTACAAGAATTACGATGAGCGCCGAATCTTGAGAGTTGAGCGACTGAATACGAGCTCTCCGGAATTTGATCAGCGGAGTATATCAGAACTTGAATTTCAAGTAACATGGCAGAGTGACTTTACACAGAGAGAAAGTGATCGTGTGATTATGCAAGAAAGCCATGATGAGGAATGGACACATCGTTGTTGAGCAACAATTGTTTTTACCCACTTTCCCTCAAGCTAATCATTTACTCCTGTCTTGGACAAAGATGAGCAGGCTCCTTTAAAAATACAAAATTTCTGCTCCACAGCGGTGGTCCACCTATTTTGCAAGTTACAAAAAAATGACGTACTTTACATAAAGAAGATGCTTATTTCCCGTGGCTGCTCTACAAAAATAAAATTGCTTCCAGTCGTAAGATCATTTGCATCATGAAGGATATCTATGTGGATGGCTCAGATACACATATCTTCTTTGCCACGTTCAAATACTAAAACATTGCAAAAAAAAGCTTTCTAGGTAAAAGTAGGAAAAAATGGAGACGCAGACATTGTGGTTGGAAGTGAATCGTTCAAAGCTTACATTTAAAGTATTTGATTAGCATCAGTTGCGCCCCAATCACCCCCTGCAGTTACTTTTCTGCAATAAGAACAATTCAAACTATTCAAACAGCTCTCTCAGAAATTCAATACTGAGCTTTGAAGCGACTGGATAACAACAGTTCTCAAAAATGACCAAAAAATCAACAACTATTTGTGCCAGTGTCTAATGAGCAAGATCAAAGGTGCATAATTATTTTCAGAGAAGCTAAAAAAATTGATTTATACATTCTGCCAGACATCGAGAACCAAATTAACAACAGCTTCCAAAAGAGGATCATATACCTCTCTCAAAGTAGTCGTGGAAAGACTCTACCTTAAGTGCTAAACCCACTCTTCAAAATGGCACTAATCTGGTAAGCTTATGGGTTTTTTAAATGCCTCTGATTTGATGCGAGCGTGTGGTTGCTGACATATTCCTATGAATCATTGGCATTAGCACTGAACGTGTCTACAGCAGAGCCTTCAAAATAGGCATTACTCCATTGGGAATTTCTACAAAACAAACAATAGGAATATTTTGAGAGCGTAAGTTTCTTCTGAAGAAACTGAAAGTTCGGAAAAAACCGGAAATGAAGACAATAAGGATATTGTAGCGGTGAAAGACTCATGAAATGCGGATGAGTGTCAAAACTGTGTGAAAGAGGGCGAAACGAGGTCCTGTTTACACGAAAACGTGCATGATCCAACTCGAATATTGCAAACATGTTGCGTTTTGCCCTGCGAGCAAAATAAGAAGTGGATGAAGGTCATCGGAAAAAACTCACTAGGAATTAAAAAATAGGCTTGTGAAGAGAATTTCGTGACGTCCCGTTCCACTTCGATTGATTCGAAAACGTCAACGTGGGTGGTCCTTACTGATCTCGTATAGGTCAAATCTTATCAATTCAGAGGAGATCATAAGGACTGCAGTTTCATGGTCGACCTAAGGGTTTCTGCTAATGATGAAGTAAATAAAGTTGGATGGGTTAAGCAAGTGAGGGAGCCATTAAGGCAAAACCAAGTAGTACTAGTACTCATAAGTAAGAGGAGTTGTCACCTTTTGTTAAGTGAAAAGAGAACGATATGAAACTAGTCTGCGCCTCCCACTTCCATTTCAATGCACATACAATTCGCGCCTAGTATATAATAGCCGACGTTTGCGATGCGATATGTTTGCGTTCATGTCAGATTTACGAAAGATCATGACCTAAAAATACTACAACCGGAAAAGGGAAGTATGGCTGCGAAGTTAATACAGCCATTTTAAGCTTACTTACTGCCCTACCTTGAGGTGCAAATGAGCTATATGAATTCGATAGAGTGAAACACAAGAAGAGGTCATGGTTACAAAAAAATAGTTACATAGAAGGCACGTTATAAGGAAATACTCCCCAGAAGTGAGTCGTCGGCTTCGTTTTACAGGGGGAATTATGTACAACACATGAATATTTCGAATCACAGGTGACCAATTATTTCGTATAATTTGACCTACAATAAAGGGATGGAAAGAATAGCGGTGAGACGTGGATAATCTCAACATTAGCGAGTCTTGCATTCTAGCTACTTCGGAAGTGTGTTGCTATGTCAGTTCACCTAAAAAGACTCCCCCAACTCAATGCATTCACACCGTCAGACTTTCCTGTTATTCCCTACCTCCTGGAATCGAACACTATTGCCTCATGGATTTGACAACCCAAACGCCTGATTCAGGAACTCGCGCCGTGGTGCATCACTTTGACAAATGCCAATCCAATCCTAAGTGTTATTTCATTGTGGCGTTTTCATCATCGCTCCTATTGGTGTTTTAAATTAATTCAGCAGCAATGATCAATTTTATAATATTTAGCTCAATGGCAAGTTATTTTCTGAGAGTCTGTTACCTCGTTTGGAACTGACAGCTCCCTTTTCAGTTATTTCTGAGGCAATTCAATGATTGACGCTTCAAGAGGCCGACATAGAGTTGCTAAGCTCGGGAGCTCTATCGTGGACCTTGCTTGAGCAGTTTCGTCTACGACTTGCTGGTATTTTTCCGAAGCTCACAGTGCAGCAGCAGCCTGCTCCGGCTGTTCTCTTTTCCTCAAGCACAGTTTATTCCCAAATCTCCTAATCTCCACAGAAGAATTATTGAACACAAGAACAATATTGAGGTTCTTGCATAAAGTTGTCTTTGCATCTGATATAAAAGATGATGCTGACGAAATGTTGAAGCTCGAAGGTGACGAATCAGGTCTGGTTTCGCATAGTTTCATGAATATTGGTGTAGTATAGAAAATAAACAAATAAACTTAGCAATTTACTAATTCTGCTGTTTAATAGTGAGAAAACTTGACATATAATAAAGAATGGTGAGTAGCAATTTGGCTTCGAACTAACGGCTCTAGTTTCTGCACATTACAGAGGATGTCTTAGAAAATGCGGTATATGGGTAGGACTTGATTTTTCTACTTGTTTGAACTTCTTACTAGACAGTTACTCAGCGACAACTGCGGAGTCCAACAGCGCGTTCCTTGGTTGTTTGTTTATCAATTTTTGACATCCATTCCAGTAACAGAAGTCTACTTCCGTCTCCAATTTTATTTGCGGTTGGTCCATTCATCCATAATGAGAGAAATTATTTCCTATGGATATACAGCACGTTGCAAGAATCTTAGATTACAATAAAACACTACAAAAAACATTAGAAAGTGTCCGAATCTGATGTAAGTATTACCTTTCAAATACAATGAATAGTTTGACTAAACACTAAATAAACCACTTGTTCTGCCAGTCATGTTAATGGAATAAATACGATTTCTAAAATCTTCTTGGTATTTCTAATCCCGAGTTATGGCATGGCTCGGCCACCCTATCGAAAAACACCTTCAATCATGTTAGATCTGCCATGACCTACCCCATGACCTCTCACAGGACCTCCCAGGTCGTGCTCTATGCTGATTTGCACACACCGCTTATGTCTCCAACCCTCTAACACATCAAATAACTTAACTGCTACTGGATATGACATGCTATAGGCACTTCTCACATGAAGTGTATCTTGGAGGCGTCGCCGGAGGCTACACTTCAAACCTCGTCGAGCTGTTATCACTCGGGTCAGAGGGCGCACAAAAAAGTGGGCGGTCAGCGAGGAATCGCGCGCCAAAACCACGCATAAATAGCTGGGCCTGGCACTTGGCAGCATCTGATGATTGCTTCATCGTTCTTACATCTGCTGTATTCCAGTTTCTCTGATATGTCTTGGCAGTGCTCGGTAAATGCTGTTGCTATCCATTCTAGCGATATCACAGCATATTACTGAGCCCGGCTGGGTGCTATTCTCTTCAAAGCGATGACTATTTTCTACGGAAAGGTAGGTTGTTGCATGCTAGCTGTGCTGCTGTCCCGTTTCTGGGTTCGTATCTTAGTCGTAGCTCAGTGCATATGACTAGAGCCGAACTCGGAAATGAAGCAGTTGGTTGGCTATTCTACTCATTACTCATGAAATACTGGATACCATCAGATGTTACAGGGTACGTTTCATAGTCGTAACTCAGGTATATGACTAGATACGGACTCGGTAACATGTCTATGTGTAGAATAATGGCCGTTTCTTCATCGTTAAGCATAGAGCATTTGTGAGGGTTCAGCAGACCCAGCCAACGCTGCTGATTTTCTTGAAAATTATTACGTCACGCCCTTGGCTTTGCTTCTAGAAGTGGTGCCCTGACGCGGCTCTGTAGAAATCGTGGGAAATGAGCTAATATCGCAGCCATATTGAGAACGGCTAGGTTTCCGATATCTTGCTTGGTTCTACAGGGGCCAATCATAGTTTCACAAGTAGAGATGTTTTTTTTTCGGCTTCCCATGGAATATTTTAGTAATTGTTACTGTTTTGAGAGCATTCGTACTGTTGTGAGTACTTGCTACTGTTTTAGAAGCTAAAATAGATGCTACTTTTTTCCAAGAAACACTTGCCCACGACTGAACCTAATCGATAGTTTTTAGATCTGATGAGTCGTTCGTTCGCAGGGCGTATGCTGGGCCCACTTTCACGGCGTAGGAAGGGAATGCCTGAGAAAGTGCTGAATTGAATGGGTATGGAGAGAGGAGAACAGAAATATGGTCTTGAGAGTGGGGGGTTTGGTGGTTTTATTGTGTTCTGAAAGAAGAGTAGTAGTGGGATGTGCTTCGTTGGCTAGGAGGAATTAGTGGTGTAGTGGGCTAGTTTAGTAAGGAGGCATAGATGATTCATGGGAGAACATCTGGAAGGACACGAATGACATGGATGGCAGAGCATACTATAATGTAAGTAAGAGATGCGATAGCTAAAGATATTTCATCTATTTGACAAAGGGTTCTGAAGTACTCGGCAACTCAAGGGTGCCCATTTTTTTTCTAAGCGAATTTCTGGATGATATCCAAATTGTATGTAATCGTGAGCGAGTTGAATGCAGCAAGGAAGACGAAGCCATGAAAACACGAGGATATATGCCTTAATGAAGTCATGGCAGATCGAGCCAGTGAAAGGTGGTCCCATCAGTCTCCTTATCCAGGCCACTGCGAGTTTTTGTATCCCCCATTTAGCTGCCTTTTTTTGTGTAGAAGCAACAGTCGATGTTGTGAAAATGGATAGAACATGTCTTACATGGATGTTCGATCGATCTTCGGGCATGGATGGTGATCAGGAATTAGCAAAAGATTGATGCTGTTAAGTAAACAGCCCAAAGATTAGAACAGCCGTTTTTGTAAAGTGTATTTCAGGAACATAGTTGTGAAGATACTGGAGGAACAGAGAACGTGAAAAAGTGTTTGGCATTCGGAGAGGCACACGAGAAATGCAGAGCATGGACGCAAGTACTCAACCATTGTCGTTGTTGAAGGGAACCATAATAAACAGCAATCGCGTGGACACACCACATAGTTCCTTTTTGGTGGCCCAAGTTTTACTACTTAATCGTAGTAAATTTGGTGAAAAAAGCACCCTGGTAGTAGGGTGGGATGAAGGAATATCGCGAAAAGGAAGGGTTATGTAAAAGAGCTTCTGAAGAACTTAGACTATCGGAAGAGTGGTGTTAGGTAGAGAGAAGAGAATAGAGAGAGGATGAGGGCTAATGCGATAGAGAAGTGGAAATGATGTTATAAATCCACTGCCTTTTTCCTTTAAGGGTCGTACAGTGTTATGGTGCAACTAATATTCATAATTTAGTCGTAATTTAAGTCGATTTTTTCGACGGTTCATCCCAAAGTCATAAGCATAAAATGAAGCAGAAAAGCAGATATGCGCCCGAGCGAGTCATACATTACAAGTTATAAATCACTACGCAGAACAGCGGAAACTCTTGTTACCATATGCATTATACTTAAATTCGAATAAAAGTCAAATAAAACATTGTAATTATTATATATTCAAGACTAGATCCGAAGAATTGGAATGTTCAAAAAAAGATAGACCTAATGTCTAATGAGTTTTTCGGTCGTAACTGTAGTATGCATCACATGGCGACGGTAATGAGCATCACCACAAGTAGGCAAGAAGGTGTAGCTTGTCTGGAATGACTACCATGGCTAGTTTCATAGTTCGGCATGTCAGGGATACCTTACTTTTATTGTGCAAGAGTGCGTAAGTGAATACCTAAATTATTGTAACCACAGTAAGTCTAGCCGCATTAGTTTTTTTTTCTGGTCAATCATCCATGCTTGTTTGTCAGTCATTCATGCGTTATTGTCATAGTTGTAGTCGTCACAATCAATGTCACACTTAATATAGTAGTCATCTGGAAATCTGCTATAAAATTAGGGAGTTTCCATTCAACGTTTAAGACGTTGCTTTGAACTCCCTTTTATGTCTACGATGATTCGTACTGTTTCTACTACTGTGTTCTTCTGATTCATCCATAAGCAACTACTACAAAACAGCGCATTAACTGGGAAGATCTCATAATCTTCCAACTTTATGCATTCCTGGAACGCGTTTGCTTTGCTGTTTGGGACAAGAATGCCATATGCGCCGTACGGGTTTCTTTGTTCAGGCACATGTGCTTCAACACATCAAAAACAAACTGTAATGATTTGCAATGCTGCCGAGACTGTGTTGCGACCTCATCTCTAGTGGTAGTATTAGTCCTACATGTCGATGAAGCGAAGAGCTCAAAGGAAAATAGGAAGCAAGGTTTTGGCTTTAGAAAACTTGATGTTTCGGTAGGCACGGACATATGATAGTGTTACCTCTGGAAGTGATTGCGACTCATGTGTTTACGCTCAATGAGAAGATCAAAATTTTAACTCTATCAATATCTGCATTATAGGCAGTAGAGTAAACATCCACGAAAATTTTATATAGAGGATCCCGTTTCGGAGCTATGAGGGATCCAGAACTCATTTTCAATGGTGAAATAAGGCGAAACGCGGGAAATCTAGGAAATTGAGGCTCTGCTTTGGTGTGGGGGACTACATTATAGCACTTTGACTCGAAGTTGAAGATTTCGAGAGGACCTGCTCATGAACGTTCCCGCAAAACTCGAAACGGGCTGAATGGCCGGGTGGGAGGGCGCTTCTGAAGCACACAAAATGAAAAATTTAGACAGGATAGCAGACGGTCTTACCTTAATTTCTGGGCATAAGATGGAATGTGTTCCACATATAACTACACTAGAGCAATCAACTACGTGATCAGAGTCTATCGGATGTCAAGCCACCTATCAATTTTATTTTTTATCTATTATTTTCACTTTGCAGAGAGTGATATGGAACCATTACGCTTGGAGATTAAGGTGAGACCGTTTGCTAAGCGGTCTGAACTTTTCATCCTATCTAAGGAGCACGCTCACCCTTCCCGAAGCTTCTTAAACACAAATTAGTCTAAAATGGAAGGATGCGCATCCACCACTTCTTGATTGATTCTAGCAACATTGTTAATCTAATAACCATCAAAATAAAGTAAAAAATAAAATAAAATCTACTAACCACTCATGATAAATGTGCACCTTTTTTCGTTTCTGGCCACTCTGAGGGAAGCGAATGAAAAACACTTGGTTAGGCGCCTCAGACGCTCCAAGAACGCTCGCCAGCTGCGACCGCTTTGAATTCTGAAGGAACCCTGGCTAACAAAGCGAAAAATAGTGGTAGATTTCAGACGTCTCCATGACGCTTCTCCCAGATCGTTCTACTACTCCTTCCATTTGCTACTGCCTCATCGATGTGGCGACTTCTCAGAAGTGGATTCCTATTTGGTGCTTCCAAGACCACGCAGATATAAACAAGTACTGCATCGTAGCAATGATCTAGGATTCCTTCTTGAGAAGGATGACTTCATTGACAGTTCTCTGAAGTGAGTTGTTTTTCCGAGCACATCCTGATTCAATATTGACTTCAATGTATCCTCATGCATGTTCATTTGCTGATACACGTTTAATGGTAGATTGATATTCTGTTGCCCCATTTATATTCTGCTGCTACTGCTACTGCTAGCATAGTTGATCTAGAAGAACGGATTTATTATAATTCTGGATTAGTCTGAACTGGTCAGTGATTTTTCCTCCGCTTACGATAAGAAAACCACAGGGTCGAGAGAGGAAGGTATTTTACCAACCAGCAAGTTCAATATTGTTTCCTGTAACTGAGAATGCTTGAGATTTGAAAACTGCACCATCCTAAATCCACTCGGACTGTTTTCTCAACGATCCTTCACTTACCGCCTTCCCTTCTGTAAGAAAGAAAAGCTTTTACTTGTATTGCGCTCATGGTGATCAATAATTTCTATCCACCCTTCCATTGCAAGAAATCACTTTCCCAGGAAAAATCAGTCTTCCTCACCTTCTTCCAACGTGAGATTTCCCATCAATCGAACTGTGCTCGGCAAACAGTGTTCTCATCCATTCTAATGAGATGAGTCATTGATTTGCTGAGCACGACTCGATTTCGCTTCCTGACTGAAGTTCATCGGCCAGAAGGGTTCTGTGTTCTTATATCTGGTAGTTGGAATATACTGCGAAGCTGTCAAATTTTACTTGAAACTATGCTGCGGTACACGTGCATCTCTCATTGAATAGTGCACAGCTCGTGCATTGAAGATTCTAACATTTCGATATGTCTGTACAGCTTCTTTCATGTTGTACTTTTAGCCTGCGAGATCGTTCAAGAAGTCTGATTGCTCGAATATTTATTGCTCAGTGCAACCGAACAAAAGAACGGTTGAAGTTTGGGTGAGATTCGAGAGTATGTGTTTGCATAGTTTGAAGAAATTATGTTATCAGTAGTGGTGTAGTGCTCCTATGTAGTACTTACATTTCCTTGTTCCTGGGAACCACCATTTTCAAGAGATACAGGACACCCACGGTAAGGGTTCAACAGAAAACGCTGCCGCGGCTCTTCGTTTCATCGATTTTTCCACCAAATTCTGTTCTGGAGGCTACTCTTGTGCCCATAGTGGAGAAAAGACAATCCAAAGAGACGTTTGCGAGAAATACTGTGTTGTATGTATATTGCCAATAAATGTCCGTATGTAAGAGACCTATTGCCTGAAATGGGTGTCGCCGCCGAGGCGCTGGACGGATCACTGCTATAGCGGGTTTCAGACATTTTTCGATTCGCGGCGCGGCGTGGCGCGAGAAGTGACTCGCGCGCGGGAAACTTCTCGCTCTGGAAGTTGCGTTGGATTTGCCGCGCGGCAACGCATACCCCACACCATTCGACTCCACGACTCGCAGAGCGAGCTCGCAAAATGCCGCGGAGGACTCGCGCGAGGCGAAATCTCCGAAAGCCCCCTGCTCGCGGCACTTGCCGCGCGAGCTTGCTCTGCGTTGCCGCGCCCCTTCCTTCATCATATGGCGCGGCGCCGCGCCGCACAACTCTGAATCCCGCTTATAGGGAAATCCTGATAGATCCTGTATCTGCTGAGAAACAGCAGCACACGATCAGGGAGAATGGGGCGGGTTGAGCATGGCGGGCGCATTTGTACATACGTACGAGTTTTATTACTCGAGTAACTTAACGATTCGGAGTGATTCCCTTTGCAGTTACACTCCAATTGATGGCACCGTTAAAATGAGCCCAAATGCGAGGAAATTTTTTTCTCAGCGTTTCTGCCTTTGAGCGATACCTCAGTTCACTTCGATCTTTATCGGAATTGTTGAGCTCGTTTCACGGGAACGAGATCTACAAGATGATTTCAGGATCGTGCTTTGAACTTCACTACAGTTAGAAAAAGAAGAGCTGGTTGCAGCCCTGTTGCTATGGTTCTCAAAAAACGGAAAGATCTCACGGTGGTCTAGAAACCTCAATTCCCAGTTTCATGGCCAGTTTTCATGACATTTACATGAGTGAATTTAAGGAGTAGTGAAAATGTCCTATCGAAAACAGTGCAGGTTTTATTGTTCTATCCACAAGTTGTTTTGGAATGAAGTAAGGAATTTCTATTATTTTTTCAATAATTAGAGACCACTAAAGATCTTTATAATACGTAAGATAAATATAGCAAAAACAACTAACATTTCGTGTAGTAATTTACGCCCTACTATTTCTCTTTATCAAGAAAGTAAGAATCGGATGTCTCAAAAAGGTTCGTCGTATAGTTGAGTACATACTAAAAGTTCTAAGTTTGCAGTGTCTACTCAAGAGGAGATTACAGAAAATTTTACATGGTTCAGAAAATTTTACATGGTTTACATGGTACAATTTTACTTGGTCCTGATTGTTCTACAGTTTTCACACTGTTCAACTATTTGCTTCCAACTGGTATTCCAACCAATGATTTCGAAAAATCAGTTGATCAACTCGAAGCTTCTCCATTTCCACATAATCAAGGGTTTCAAAAAATGTTGCAGCATGCAACTTTTCCAACATCAGAATAACTGAAAAATTTTCGCGTACCCGATCCATACGAAAAATTCAAGGTTCCGACCATTTCAACACGTTCACAAATAGAATGACTTGATCATACTACCAATTTAAAGTGTGCAAGAGTTCGTCGCTTTAATTAATTGAGTGAAAAGAATTGAATACCAATCTCTACTCTGTGTTTACACCTAAAAAAAACTCTCTTGTGTCCCTATCTGAGTATTTCTCTCATGTGAACGCACCCTTTTCAGTTCTGTGCATTGACATTGCACAGTATGACCATTTATTATCGGGAGAGTTCATAAAAAACATAGGAGGTGAATTGACACGACATGAGGATTGCAGGGGAGCCAGAGCGGTATGTTCACCTGTTTGGAAGGAACGCAGTAGAAAAAGGAAAAACAAATTCAAAGAGAGCTGCACAAACGCTTTATGCACTGGATGTGAATAGGCTCAGTGGATCCAAATGACTTGTTTATTGAGGGTGAAGGGTAATTTACACCATTTCTGCTGGTGTGTATAAAATAAAGGATATGCTCAGCGACAGCTCTACCGCAGCTCAAACGCAGTTCGGACTCACGCTTTAACAGAATTACTTATATTTAAGGCTGTCGTGCGGTATTTTCATTCAAAATGTACATGGTGAGTTCATAAGCCTTGATAGAAAATCCCCTGCAAATAGATGCGTGCGTCTGACTTGCGATTAGACGCATGCATCTGCTGTATTAAACAGATCCAGAAATGAAACAGATCCATTTCTTTGTGATTACGACTTCTGTTCGCTCACATCACGACTCTCAGAAAGTTTCTGTCATTTTATAATAGCTTAATTGGGGTATTCTCTCCTTTTCTGAACAGTTTTTTTCAGGCCCAGGATCCTTCGATAGATGTCACAAGTTTTTCAGCGAAATTTTTCATTGACAATGTGGTGGGTACTACTTTTCTTAAATGTCATTTTGCTTTGATCTACTGTTTTGATTTCAATAAATATTTGTTTTTTTTCAATCCGACAAGGCAATATCCTTCACTCTCCGGACAACACGGAAGTTTCCAATTACAATGCTTTGATTCACCACTAGGCAAGAATGGTCTTCGTAGACTTGTAAGACTGTGGTTGCTAAAACAGTAAATATTCGTAGACTCCTATTAAATTCCCTAAAATCCAGGGGTCCTGTTGCTACTCAAATATTCCAAGCACTATTACTCTTATGACATATCAGATAGCTCAGTTTTCGCCCACTACGTTTTCACTTCGCTCAAGTAAATGCAGGTGATCCTTTTCATTTTCAAGACATAGAGAAAATAGTGTTGTATTGTTCATGAAAAAACATATTCATTACAAGTTTATAACAACGAAAATAACCGATCACAATATTCATTAGCAATACTAATTTAAGCGATAATCATAATAATGTCATGACAAACACTGCGGGTGAACTCGTAATTGCACAGTTGTTGAAGCAAAGGTAGAAGAATTAGATGATATGGAAACATTTCTACAGCATCATTTCCACTAATCTTCAGTCACAACTTTCAGCGGAGCTAGTGGCTTCCAGTATTCAGGGCGATCAAAGCTGCATTCCCAGTCAGCACAAATGACGGTATTGCGATACACCTGCAATGAACTACGCTTGTGATATACTCAATGGTAATACAATACATGTAAAATAATAAGATAGATGATATTTAGTGTATATTGTACTAACTTTTCGTTAGATATTGCTAATACATGAAATGCTATTAATAATTAATATAGATTACCAGGCTATGAAAAGAGGTTAAGCGGAGGATCAATTTGATTTTGTATGGCAGTTGTACAGCAGACGAGAGAAATTCCGACTCAAAAAATCCTGTACATTGACGTCATACGAAGTATCTAAGCTTTAGGCTTTCTTTCCGAGAAATTTGCAATAGCACTAAATTATACGGAAGAGGAGGAAGATGATTGCGAGCTTGCTGACACCCTGCCTCACCCGTTCCCCCATGAAAAAATGCCCCGAAGAGATCCCACCACTGCTTAAGATCGTATAGTCTCCTACAGATTCGAGCCCAATAACCCGCTCTTGCTGTTGCCCCAAAAAAACTTTAGCTTAGAAAAGACACATTTCTCAGCTTTCATTTTAGATGAAACTGGTCAAATTGTTTTTGTCTAAAGTGCAAACACGTATTCTATAGAATTGCATATTTCTTCATTCATTTGAATCCCTTGTGAATGTAAAAGAAGACCTTTACATGTGTTTAAAATCACTGCTTCATTTACCCCTATTCCTTGCTCCAGAAGATGTTCTTGGACATCATGCTGATGACCGAAACAGTAGTATCGACGTACTGAAATGAAGAAGTGGATGTGAAAAAAAATTTCTTGAAAATCTAATACGCATAGTGTACAAAGGCATTCCGAGGAAAACCAGGGAACTGTTTTCAAAACCTACTCAAATTGCAAACAGCGTCGAACGTCTTGACAACAATGCCGAACATCTTGTCTGAAAAAAAAGAGAAGAATTATTGTGGAGCTCTACATTAGCAAAAAAACTCTTCATCAAGTGCTCGAAACAAGAACGAAAATGAAGAAAAAGATCTTCATCAGATGCTCGAAATAAGAAGGAAAAGGAAGGAAAAGATATATGGCTATGTTGAAGAAGAAATGGGATGCAACAGCTAGAAAATGGCCCCTACATGGAGTGCCTAACCTGAGAACCAGCACGGGGTGGTTTGTCCAACTGATGAATGGAAGGAATGGCATCCTGTAGGAGTCACGGATCTCGTGATCCACTCGTGAGCTATGCCGTGTCATCGCTGTTCTCACTTCTGCACTGTGTCCTTTGCCGCCTCTGGATAAAAGTCACACTTCATCCAGAGTTAAGGGGTTACTTAGAGGTCATTATTGATTTGTAGCCAATGTACTGATGAATTTCACACAAGGAACAAACGCTTAACTTAAGCCTTTTCTTCTGGAAATGATTTGCGCTATTACACATGTTTGAAGTGAAATAGCAATGAAAGCACACCCTTGGGTCAGAACTAATTGTAATTTAGATTTAATCTATTTATTAGTCATTGCGAAATTCTGTAACCAATCCTTCGTTTGACGTTGTTCTTATGAATTCTGACTTCGGCACGGTTTTTGAACTTTTTCTCATCCAAGAAAAGGTCCTTGGACAGATGATAGTGACAGCCTGATAGCGCTTAGTCTAAGCTACATGGCGAACACAAGGACGACTTACCAGCCTTAGCCAGAATGTGAGCGCGATCAAAAGTTGGTCGACATTCTAAATTTCGGTTCAGTTCCGCAATGTCGCGGTATTTTAAAGGAGTCGATTTTTACGCGAATCACATCATAGTCTATAGATGTTAAAAATGAGGTGCTGCGCGATTCTGCTTTTGTATTTCCCTTTTGAAGTCGTATAACCTACGAGTGGAGAATCCATAATTTTGGTCGACCGCTTTCTAAACTTCTTTCGGAAATTACAGTTTGTTCGGCAATACGTACATATTCAGATGCGCCATGAATTGCTCTTTCGGGTGGTATCAAATATTCTAGAATGGTAGCTCATTAGCGAGTTCATTATGGCGATAGAAGACAGCCTTCTAAATTGACTCATAACATTTTAATTGTGCGAAACCGTCATAGCGCAGAATTCAGGATCTTAACTGTCTGACATATGCAAAGGAGGGCCATTTCCCCTGAAGGATCAGTAATGCAATTTTTTGAATAGAATCTACATATGTGTTCTATTCGAATATATGAGCTGTTTTTTTCTATGAAATTGCAAGCTAATGCGCATATTCAGCTACTTTTTGCTGGATAACTTCGCTTGAGCAGCTGTCAAGCGGCTTCAAAGGAAGTCTTCAGAATTTTGAGCACGAGAACACTTCCGAATTCTTTTGCAGAGGAAATTTTGTTACCTTGCTGGCATTTTCTTACATTACTTGATTCTCAAAGCGCATTTTCAATGAAGCTGTCTCCTTTCTTCACAGTGATGCTTGCAGAAAGCGTTTCAGCCAGAACCTGAAGTTGCAGGGCGGCAGTGCCTTTGCTATTCAGGGTTCCCGTTTCTGAAATCATAACACCATTCGACTATAACTTTGTCTCCATCTAGTGGCAGCAACGAAACGGAGCATAGGTATTACTTTTTTGTTTATTAGAGAATACTCTATTACCTCTCTCATTTGGAGCAAACCATCGCTGCGTCGTGCATCCCGTAAGTAGCGTACCCTTCTAGCTGAGCGGCTGATATCCTCAAACGATGTTCTTTCATACTAAAATCCTTGTTCCATTTTCTCAGTCCTCTTTGATCCCCCTCACTTACTTAGTCTAACCAAGTAGTTTATGAACCAGCTATAGAATAATCAACCCACAAATATGTACATAACCATTCCTATGACATTACTTCCAACCACACACAGTGAACGGCAATGGCGGTGACCCATCTGCGGCCTCGAGAAGGACGCAGCGCGACCGCGCCTCGCTGTGGGTCGGTGTCGTCTGATGCCGGAATGCTATTTCTAGGCTCCTTTCTTCCCGATTTGGTCGAAAATACTTGAAATCGGATAGAAAAGCTGGTAGAAATAGCATCACAGCTGCAGAAACATCGGTTACGGCGCGCGCGACGCGGTTGCGTGACGTCCTTCTCGGAGCCACGAATGGGCCAACGGCATTGACGTCTACTGCATGTACGACCAAGAATTTAAACAGTCTAGTCAAGCACAGTTCTTGGATTACCACTTACCACGTGAGTAAACGAACTTCTTGAAAACGGGAGTTAACATGGCAAGGTTTAAGTCCCTTATAGCCACGGGGTTTCCCAAAACCTTGCTTGCACATCGGATGGAATGAGCTTATCCTATGTTATCAACTCCAACAATCTTATGCATTCGAGGTGTTCCAGATCACAGAATGAAAGTCGAGTAAAAAACTAGTGTAATTTTTGAAAAAGATGACATCTTGGGTATTATTGCAAGCACTTTGATCCAATTCCTCCATAGCTGTTCCATCACTTCTGAGTAAATGTTCTGCTTAGAGAGCCCTCATTCCACCTGCATTGAAGACGCAGTAAGTGGGGCGGACGCTATTACGTTGGAATATATTAGTCTTCTTGAATCGTCATTCAAAATGGGCTCCTTTCCGCGATTTTGGTCCAGTAATGGGAAGAACTTCACAGATTTCAGAGCTGCAAAAAATTAACTGTCAATGTTAGGGGTGATGTAAATGTAAAGGGTTTCATCTCTTGTCCCTTTTTACATGTCATCCTCCTCTTTCGTAGCTTTCCTTTACCTCAATGCGGTGTTTTGCGTTGTACGTTGATCTCCTTTTGTGCTCCTTCCTAAAGGCCATGTTTAAATTTGAAGTTCCCATGTACCTTGATCTGGTACCTCTAGCTGCGTGCGAAACTCCTCTAACTGTCTGACGGCCTCTGGCGTCGCTGCACTCTCTCACCGCGCCCTAACTGGGCATTCCCAGGGCGCCGCACTATACAAGGCCACGCTGCTAACTTACTATAGGCGAGGCAATTGGAGTTCAATCGCTCGATCAGTCAAGGAGTCGATCAGTCAATCGCTTGGAGGCTTAGATTCGACTCGCGACCAGTTGGACGTGCGCACGAAGGACTGAGGGGACGGACTGGACTAAACTTTAGTGCATTTCCTGCAGTGTACTACCATAAGGGCCTTACTTCGACTAACCGTAGTATTACGGCACTGAGTTCATTCTTGCGGTCTCGCAAACCCGCAAGCTGTCCTGATCTTCTGACGCCATTTCGCTCTATCGTGCTTTTGGTCTGGATGGGCGCCCACATGCTTCAAATCCGCACGCAGTGTGTCCAGCCACCGTTGCTTCAGCCGTCCCCTAGGCCGTTTTCCTGCTACCTCAAGATCACGGCCTATTTTGCAGGCTATCAAGGCCTACTTTGCAGACTGTGTCTTTGCTGGCGCGCAGCACGTGGCCGTACCATCTAAGCTTATCCTACACAGGTAATACGTGTGCGCTTCGCAGATGTCCGATAATTAGAGCAACTTATAAAAAGGAACTAGCACGAATCAGTATCCGTTTATGGACGATTTTCCGTGAAAAGCGGCCTGCGCGGAAAACAGATCCTGAATAATAAAACGCGGGCCGCCGTGAGACCGTAAACGCGTGCGGCTGAGCTGCGTCAGCTATGCGAGTGGCCCTATTCTTCATCATATTAGGGCAATTTATACCAGTTGCGTGCGCCGGTCGCGCGTCACACGTACGCATCCGTATACGGGGGTTTTTCATAAAGAGTGGTAAGCAAGCATCTCTAATGAAAGCAACTCGCGATCGCTGCGTGGCTGCAAATGCGTGCGTCTGGGGTGCGTCAGGGCGTCTGGGCCTATACCTCATCATATAGATGTACGAACGTCACGCATCTACTATAAATTGCCTTTAAACGCGAGAGATGCAATTACGAGTGACGTTCCCTGTACCTTCTCCAATGTCGCTATTTATGAACATCTCGGAAATGTTGCTGCTTTCCCGCGAAGTTGACGAATTCCGCTGGTAACAAAATTGGTATTCGTATAACCGGTGAGGACCATTGCCACATACTTGGCAGTTAAACAGCCTGGTTAATCTGCCACATACGTGGCGGTTTTTGACGACTTGTAGAGGAAACAGTGATAGGACGACTGGAATTTTTGACCTAATCTGCATCTTCTTCAAATCATTAAGTCGTTTAAAGATTTTGGAAATTCCGTTTGGTTCCGGAAAAATCCCATTTCTACGATGAGTTTTTCTTTTCACGCCAAATATGGAACATCACAAAGATCACAGCGTGATGCTTTGTCATTTATGTCACCTTGATAACTCAAGGGCTTTCTCTACTCTGTTTTCAATTTCTAGACCTAGTCGAGTAGACAGAAAAAGTATTTTCAATTTCTAGACCTAGTCGAGTGAGGAAACGTAGACAGAAGAAGTTTCTGCCAGATATTTAGAAGTATGCTGCAACAAGGACAACTTCAACAAAATGACATTGAGCATCTATCGATCTTCGTTGTTAGTGGTAGTGTTTCTGGAGATATTGGCCTGTAGTGAACCCTCCTTAGCAGAGATCTGCTGAAAAAAAAAAGCCAGTCTAGCATCTTTCTCAGACGAACGGTCTCAGACGATATCCAGCGCGGTTCGATTGATCGCAGGGTATGCCACAAACGATCGTTCTTTGGCATGTATTCTCTCTTACTTTGTATTTTTGGTGTTTATATTAATGTTGTACCGAATATACGCTGTGATGTTTGTTTCACCGGTTTATGTTAGCCTTTCTGCATGTTGAGGAAAGTGTGCTTTTGGATAGTTTTTAGTACCAACAATGTTCACATAGGGATAGTCAGCTGGTGCCTCCATGCACATATGGGCAGTGGCAACTTTGTCAACATCGGCGAGAAGCTTCCAAGGTTCGGATCCTTTCATAGACAGTATATTTGCAAAACGTCTGTACTGATAATCTGAAAAGCATTTCAGCTTTGACGTAATCAAATTAGCATAATATTCACGAAAATGCATAAAATGCGAAGTTTTTGAGTCTCACGTGAGAATACATATTTTGTGATCCTACGCCGCTACCCTGCATCGTGGTGCAGCGGCAAGCTGACTGCCTGTGAGAAAGTTGGTCCCAGGTTCGGTTCCTCTACAAACCATAACCTTTGCAAAGCAAAAATCCTTAGCTAGTGTTCGTGTTTCAACAATATTTTCACAAAATCGGAAGTTTCGCTGTAATTTAATGCATGTTCAACTAAGGAATCGTACACAGGAACATGAATCGTGTTGATGGCTACGATCTTCATACGAACACGCCAACCCCGCAGCAGAAACCTACCAGCGCGATCATCCCATGTTGGATTTCGAAAGGAACGTGGAGACCTTCTTCTCGAAATACCGCTTTCGGCCAATGGATGTACAGAAAATTGTTCGAACGTTATCGCCGTTGTTGCCGGAGAACGGGTTCGAACCTTGGGAAATCTCAAAACTAAATCAGGTTATGCATTTAAGCTGGCGATAGCATGCTTAACAGTAGGTGGAAATTTTTGTACAGGTCCTGATCACACTGAGGTATCTGGCAACCAACAGTCACCAGACCGTTATTGCCGACGTCTTCGGAGTCAGTCAGAAGGCCGTCAGTGACGTCATAACCCGAGTTGTGGATGCCTTGAATCATCCGATGATTGAAGACAAGTTCTTACGTTTCTGGGTATCCGAACGATGGTGCCTTCGTCGGTCCCGTGAATTCACTCGTCAATCAAAGTTCACAAGTCAGTTTACAAAGCGCTCGTGAAATAATGAGCGTACAACTATTTTTATTATTCCAGATGTGGTGGGCTGCGTCGACGGATGCCTCATCCGCATCCACCGTCCGATCAGCTACGGAACAACTACTATTGCCGAAAGGCATGTTGTGCAGTGAACGTGGTTGCTGTGGTCGACGCCAGAGGCAGATTCACCTACATAAACTGTGGTTTCGCAGGGAGGCACCACGACTCCTTTATATGGCGGAATTCACAGGCTTCGTGGGAGTTCGAAGAAGGTCGTGCACGACCTGGATATCGGCTTCTAGGTGATGCAGGCTCCGCTAACTCCAGTAATGTGATGACGCCATATCGGCAGAATGCTGCTCGAGCGGACAGACGGAAGAGAAGGTTCAACAAGGAGCACGCGAAGGCGCGCAATGTCGTCGAAAAAGGTTTCGGCGCTCTGAAGCGCAGAGCGCGGAAAGCATTTTCTGGGTCCTACACGACATGACACGGATCGAGCCTCCGAAACTGCAGAAGCCTGTGGGCTCCTCTACAACATCGAGATCTTCTTTGGTACCTATGGGGGTCAATCGCTCAACTTCGGTGTGCGAGGGAGGATGACACATCCACCCGATAACACTAATGTAAGGGGCTATGTAACAGCTAACTTGTAGTTATCTTTAGGTTTTGTTTGTTTTCTACTGCTAACTCAGTCTTCCTCCTAATCTTTATCATAATGATCTCAAAAATGAACTTTTTTTCATAATCGATAGCAACAACACAACAGAAAAGAAAAACAAACCAGTAACAACATGACAACAGTCCCCTAATACATTGAGATAACAAATAATAACAACACTATACACAAACAACAAAATCACATGCATAAACAAACATGTCACAACAAAGCAACTCTCAATGGCTCGAAGATAGAGTGTGTGGTGGCACAGGTCATGTCATTGCCAATGAGCGTTACCTATGCCTTACAAGACAGGATCTTCCAACCAACCTTTTGCGGACTAACGAGAATACGCCAAACAACTCACAATTTAATTAATGTTCATTTATGTAAGGGCGGGGGGGGGGGGGGGGGTTACCCCCCCCCGAACGTTAACATTAAGATGTGTCTGACGTAATACTGACATAAAAGTTAGTTAAGCTGAGGTGTCCCCATTTTACGGTACCTATTCACTAGTTCTAGAATATCTTAGATCTGTAACCTATAAGCTATTTATACGCTCGATCATATATTTCCTGTGAGTGTGCCTTTACATATTCAAACGAACGCTAGAACCAATTTAGATCCATTTCTCAATGATTGTCCCTGATCAGGGCTCACCGTCGCAATTTGTAACCATATTTCTGTAATAAAGCCTGCCGTCTATTCTAATCTACGGTACTATTGGATGAGTTCACCAATATTATCTTGAATTATTCAGGAAAGAGATTAATAGGTCGAGCGCAAAGTATGTTTAATTAAAATGAACAAATAGATCACGGGGCAAGAAGTGGCCCTATAAAGGCCTGCCAATCCCCTGCAGTCTTACAGTACTTACTATTTAGGGATCTATGTCTGACCTATAGAGTATCTTCTTCAGGCTACTTCGGGCAACGCTACTATACCAAAGAAAGTCAAGGCTGCCCTACTCATAGCTGGAATTGACATTGAATTTCGAATAGGACTCCTCGTATAAGGAATTGGAAGCAGTCAGGGGAATGAGTGAGACCATCCGGTTGATGGTGAGTATCTGAGCAGAGGATTTTTTTGGACACTATCTTGCCCCTTCATCGAGCTGGCGTGTCTGTGGTCGATCTCGACAGGTGAATTCAAGAGGTATTTGCCCGTGCAGTCTATCCATTTATCAACCACTTTCATTTTCCTCCGTCACATCCAGATTACAGAAAGATTCATCGTTATGCACGTAATTAGGAGGTTTATTGGGGGGGGGGGGGTTCCGCTGATCAGAGCATCTAGTCAAGAAAAACCCTTATCACACGCAAGTTGCTCATAGTAAAATTGACTTTTTCAGGAAGGAACATATTGTTCATCACAGATTATGGCGAATACGCATTCTTGTTCATGTTAACATAGAAGTAATCAAAAACAAGATCCTCAGAAACTAGCGAGGATAGCTCAGCTACTGCAACAGAAGTTTCGAGGCGTTTGAGGGCACGTTGGATTCGTTTAGGTACTACGCAGATCAAATATATTCGATCTCTCGACTCGACTAAGCTTCAAACGAGTTTCTACCAAGTACTGCCAGGTAACCAAAAAAGAAAATAAGGGGACAAGGCCGAAATTTTGCGATGATATTATCGCAAAAAGAAAGCTTATTTAGGCTGGATTTGCACCGACGAATCCACATGTATGTGAATTTCTAAATTTTGTGAATGTTGGATTCTCTTAAAGGATTTGAGATTATCTCGCAGTCGGATGTTCAACAAATTATTACTACATGGAAGAGGGAAGGGAAACAACAATAATCAGGTTTCGTTTCAAGCATTTGAGGTAAATCCGCGTATAGAGATGCATTTCATAGGGCGCCACAGATCACACCATGTTCAACGGATCAGTTTGCATAGACTCTAAGCTCTTTCATGAGATTTTGGGGGCTGCTATCGCTATGTCTCCAACGAGCTTCTAATGGTTTGTGTGGCTTCCTAATGCTTGAACTTTTATCAAAGTTAGGTATTCATCAAAAATTTACTAAGGTGTAGGCGTTGATCTGGCGTTGCTCGATGCAAATCGTTTTTCACTCTCTTGCAAAACTGTGTTTGAATAATTCCATCTTTATTGATTTGAAGATGATTTATTAAAATTAGATGTTCTAGTGAGAACTTCAGTTGAAAAAAATCAATGTTAAAGACGAACAAGAGATTGTCATTACTGAATTAACGATGGAGCTTTCATTAGGCGCTCTCTTGGTCTATAAGCTTTACACCATACTGTTAGACCTGCAGAAGATTGATATCAGTATCACAGTGTAGTTATTTTCTTACTCTGCTGTTATTCCGAACGCATAGCGGAAAAAAAACTAGGACTTTGCCACTTTGGTAAGTTATTTCCTAGAGTTGTTGTCTTTGCTCATGGCTCATGGCTTTTCTCCCTTCCTGACGACTATTAGGGGGTAGCCTATGATTTTTGCCTAGAACTATGATATGTTGATTGCTTTGGACTATAATTTATTGATTGCTGAGATAACTGATGAGGAGTGCGCGACGAGTTGTCCATATCTAGAGCATATGATTGACTAAACTGCCGAATACGGTTACGACAGAAACGAAAACGATCAATTTTTAGTGAAGCTTTCGCGCTACGGAATAAATGAGTATATCATGTTCAACGTGTGCTTCAACGAGTCATCACTTTCTTCTGGATGAAATGTCATAATGTGAAATTTGTGCTGTCATATTGGAAATGATTCAGAAAGGAGGCGAATCACTAAAGAATTTCTCACTGCTTAATGCAAAATGGGCTACCCGCCTTCTCCTTAACATTCGTTGTTATTTTCTTTCATTTTTTGATCAATGGGAATAATAGAATACTCAGAACGTATCTCCGTGGAAGAATCTTCTCCCATAAATTTCACGGTGTTCTCTCTACAGTGTGACGATAACTTTTGCGGACAGGGACGGGGCAAAGGAGGAATAAAAGTGGAATATTTGTGAGTTGCTCGTGAAAAAGTGCCGAAAAAATACATTGAAGGTGAGCGGAGGGATTCACAGCTACCAATGGGCTATTTCTGTCATCTGTTGTTGTTATTGGAAATCAAGAAGTCGTGGACGAGAGAGTATGTAGGGAAACACTCAACGATGAAAGTCTATAGCGAAATCAAGTACGTTTTCATCATAGAGGCCGCAAAAAGTCCAAGGATTTGTGGACTTGTGGATTTTTGGAAGGACCGGGAGGAGTGCAAGGACAATTCCTCCACTCATCGCTCGCAGCATGTCAACTGTCCTGACCTCAATCCCCTGTTTTACTCCTCCCGGTGTTACTTCGTAACAAACCTATAACAGTACTGCATTGTAGCGCTGGCTCGTTACTGAGAATATTTCACAAAATCAGTGTTTTGTTTCACGAAATCCGATGATGCAGTCTACCATGCAGCGAAGGAGGTTTTCTCGGAACCCTGTGCGCCTATCTTAACATCGCTGGGAGAGCTTTTGAAATGTGTTGTAGAATGTTGTTGATATGGGCGCATTAGACATTGTTCTACAAATGTCTTCTTCATTCTTGTGGTCTTCTCTCTTTTTCTTGCCTTTTGTGTTCCTGTCCTCTCAAAGCTAACTTTTCACGGTCTGTGGTGTAGCACAACAGTCTTGTATTGTTGCAGAGCGATATGCTGAAAAAAGTAGTCTGGAATTGTAATTCTCATAGTGGCAAAACAAGATTCGACAATATTCCTTATTTTCCTCACATAGGAAATTTAGCACAGTAGTAAAACGCGCCACCATTATTTTTTCAAAGTGGTCGGCCAACATATGTTTGTCATATCTTTGACTTCAATTTCATTCGGATTTTCCCATTGCCCATGAGTCCTGTAACCTGCCTTCTCTTGATTAAGGCAGTGTTTGCTCGGAGCTCAACTTTAGCTAAAGTACTACTGTCAGCGGAGACACGGGACTTGAGAACAGAGGCTTTCGGAAGCTTGGTATCATGGACTATGATTGTAGTACAGGGGGTTTCCTCCTCGCATTCCACGTTCTCTGCTTTCTGTAATGTTAAACGCAGCACCCACGGAAATTTTCGACCTCAATATTCCGCTGCAAATCTGGGTAGTCGCGTGCGCAGAAAACTGTTAAAGTGCTGAAAACAGTCGAAACCATCGAAATCCCGTTTTCTGGAACCCCTCGGTTCGTCGCTCCTGAGCGGGTTGGGCCGAGTTGCGCGATCTGTTTGTGTCGACCGATCTAAAAAAAATTGATATCGCTGCCATTTTTGTCAGCTGTTTTGTGCACGAAATAGGTTTTTGACCTTGTTTCGCAACTTTTCTGAAGTCAGTGAAAGAAAATAAACTCTGAAAAAGCTCGCCTGACCAATCAAGGTATCTCAGAAACACCATCGAACTGTGAAACGATTTCGGAACCATGGAATAATTCGAAAATGATACAGTGTTGAAATTCGCTTACAAATTTAACTAAGGAAGAATACTCCTTGCAAAACAACAAGTAGAAAATTTTTTGTGCTAAGCAATGCAAAAAAGGAAAGCTAACAAGGGAAGTGCAACAGGCCAGACTCGCAAATCGGAATGAAACCTATCTGGCTTGAATCTTTGTTGGAGAGGGTGTTACAGTATATATTTCATTATTGCCCTCGATTCCAAAAAACAAAAATCCCACCACAGTACCATATGCGCTGCAGCACTCGTCCGTCAGCGACGATGTGGCCGAGTGGGGAGGATGCTGCACTGTCAGCTCGAGAGTTTGAACCCCGTCATGCGCACCTACCTGTTTTGCTCTCTCATTTTTTTATTCCCCCTGTGTTGTTGAAATCAAATTTAAAAGGTTAGAAGATAATACTTAGGGAAAGCTGTACGATCACTAAACTACGTTCATAGCATAGTAGTTATTCTATAGCTAGTACGTCAGTAAAGACAAGTGTTGTCTTCTAGCCCTCCAAAATTGATTTCAATAACATAGGAGGAATAAAAAACAAAAATGCAAAACGAGTGTCAATGACGGGATCCAAACCCTCGACCTCCTGCCTATCAGTCCGCATCCTCTCCACTCGGCCACCTCGTCGCTGACGGACTAGTGCTGCAACGCATATAGTACTGTGGTGGGATTTTTGTTTTTTGAAGCCGAGGGCAGTAACAAAATATATACTGCAACACCCTCTCCAACAAAGATTCAAGCCAGATAGGTTTCATCCCGATTTTCGAATATGGCCTCTTGCACTTCCCTTGTAAGGACCAAGATATAGCTTTCTAAAGACATGAAAGCAAATGGCTGCCCATAAAATCAGCTAGCAGCAACGCTCCGCTTTGGCTTCAACTCGATCGAGCGACTCCACGCTGATCCTTCAGGTCCAATATCTTCCACATTCAACTGGTTATATCGCAGAAACGGTTGATTTTTCCGTGCTACTGTCTTTGTAGAATTGCTGGGACATTCGCTAAGATTCCAAAACGGTCAAAATCTCAGACATGAAAATATCCGTTGTGCTGCCTTTAAGCTTCGTTACGTGCTGTTCCAGTCAATCTTTCGAAACATGCATTGTTGCTGTAGTTTCTTCCGAGTACTTGCGGCAATTATCACATCGTCAGCATAGAGGAATATCCATGGTGTCCTTGATTGGAGGTCCCTCGATATGGTGTCTGTGCAAAGGACAATAAGAAGGGGGAGAATGCCAAGGCGTGATGAATTTTTAGACAAACTTCAAACGGTGCTGATATTCCTGCCGCACATCTGACGAGCAGTACTCCTCTTCTCTCGCTGCATCTCAGTCAGCAGCCGGAGTCCATGTATTGCGTCGGTTATGCTGCAGTTCTTGACGAGCCCACACTGGTTCCGTGTAACTTCAGCGACTTCGAGGAGTCGCGTATTCAGAATTCGTCCAAAGATCCTTATTGTATGACACACCAGCCCAATTGGTTGGTACATTCTGCAGTCTGCGATGTTTCCTTTTTCTCTTCTAAAAAGGTTTCGCGCTGCTGCTTGTCCACATGTTGAGCAGTTTTCCTTCGGTACTACTCTGTTGAAAATAAAGAAAGCCAGCAGGTTCCTTCAGCTTCTGCTCCAGCAGGCTCCTTCAGCTTTTGCTATTTTCCAAATTTCAGATGGTAGGTCATTTGGACTGTCCGTGCTTCATCCTTGCCAACGCATATGTAATCGCTTGCGCTTCGATCGGAATCGTTGGCATGGGAGGATGATGGAACTTCTCGCTGCACGTGGCACTGTAGTGTTCGCTCCACGGATTGAGGATGTCAGAAATGGGGTGGAGTAGACGATCGTTATTGTCCTCAATCTGCACAGCATGCTCGAGTTCTTCAGTAACGCGTTGTCTCATTTCACGGTAGACCTTCTTTTACACTTCGGCGGTTTTTAACACGTTCGCGACAGAGCCGATTTCGCCGCGTGGGACAAGCGTGCTTTTGGACGCTTGAGTCCCGTGCTCGACCGGTCGTGCACGTGGTTCCACGGGGTAGTAATTTTTCCGTTCCATGTAGAACGCTAACTTCTTTCATAAAAATTATCTTCGCGGTCGTAATTCTTGACGGTACATTCATATCTCTGTTGATTATACAGTGCGTTTCATAAATATGTAGGCACCCCAAAGTTTATAAGTTTCGCTATGTTGCGCTGATTCTCGGAACCCATCACCAAGCCTAGTGGAATGGTCATGTCCCCTTGTCCCAAAATTTCATGACACGACCTCTCAATCCTGGCCCACCGGCTCAAATTTTCGATATCAGTCCGGTATCAGATCGTTTCATAAATATGTAGGCAGTAAGAACAACCTTAAATTATTCGAGGTTGAGCTCACTCCAAATTACAAAAACGAGGGTATGTGTAGAAAAATATCATCAAGATTATGGTGCGAGCCCCAATTTTCCTGTCTGCGGGGATGGGCTCGAGCTAAATCCCTCCACTCATCTGGCTTGCCAAATCACGCTGTAGCCAACGGCTTCGGCGTTCTTTCCAAGATGCATCGACCGATTTTTGAGCAGATTTACAATAGACGACTTAAATAGGTCTCCTCACATCCCCATATGCTGTGCAGTTAGGATTGGAAGCGGATTTTTCAATTGACATCAAGTTTAACTCTCACAATGCATGAGGTATCCTCCCAATTAGGCACATTCCGAATAAAAAAAGTGGGATTCTCGTCTCAAATTAGTGGAATGACAAAAGTTGTGCTTGTTATACTGTTTCAAACAATCCCTCGATAGCTGCATTATAGCGAGCTGCTCGAGAGAACTGTAAGTTTGGGGGATGAGACTTGGCTGAATTCCTCATATTAACGAGAAGACACGAGGTGGCCCTTTTTCACTGCATATTTAGTAATTTCAGTTTGGATTGACCAACAATGATATTTTTGCACAAAAGATGCAAAATATAGACGGCTTGGACTATGTAAGCAGTTACCAAAGCTAGTTCTGAAAAGGAGCACTCTTATGCTGCCACTGAAACTTTGGCCGGAGAGGTTCGGTGATGTGTACCGTAATTCCTCAGCCTGGAAGGCTGCAGGTGACTCTCAATTTCTGACGCATGGATACACAAGAATACCGGCATCTATTCGCCCTAGACGTCTTGCTGTTTTTGGATGGTGAAAAGTTTCGAAGTTACATTCCTCGGCAGGACTACGTTACTGTGCATGAGTCCAGCCCTACAAAAGCTGGCCAAATTAACGCAAAATTCGCTTGCTTTACTGGCCAGAGTGCAGGCTGAACCTCAGCCAAATTAAAAACGTGTGTAGAACACTAGCGCAACGTTTATACGCTAGTGCGCTGCAGTACAATCTTGACTCAGAGTTGGAGGCAGCTGCAACGCTGCGTGAGATGTGGAAGCATCAAAAACCTTGTGGACGATATGCAAAAAATAGTTTTTGAGCTAATGTATAATGGAGAAGTTCTTAGAAGCTCTTGGAACATAGCTGTTCCAAAGAAACTTTCGGTTTTTTCCACTGCCTACATATTTATGAAACGATCTGATATCGGACTGATATCGAAAATTTGAGCCGGTAGGCCAGGATTGAGAGGTCGTGTCATGAAATTTTGGAACAAGGGGTTTTGTGACATGACCATTCCACTAGGCTTGGTGATGGATTCCGAGAATCAGCGCAACATAGCGAAACTTATAAACTTTGGGGTGCCTACATATTTATGAAACGCACTGTAGGTTTGTTATTGCCAGGGTTTTTCTGAAAGTTCATTGATGTTTTAGCTGTCGCAGTTCGAAATACCAATGAAAAAGTCAGAGAAAATGTCTGCTTCGCCCATTAAGTATATAGAGAACTTGTATCTTTGTTAGTACATTACTACATAGGAATTAGCAAACTAAGAACGCTCCAGCAAGATATGAAGTTAAATATGCGTGCACGTTGTCGCGAGCGTGTTAAAAAAACTCCTCATGTAGGACTCTGTATCGTGCCGTCTTCGCAGCTGGAACTGCTTTCTTCGCTTTGGCCCCCACCTCTCTATACTCGCAAATGTGGTCGTTTGATCTCGTCATCAGAAATTTCTTGTACGCTTCCTTCTTGTTCACGAGGACGTTAACTTTCTTAAACCATCACCAGGTCTGGTTACCTATGAACGGCCGTCTTGGTTCGCTGGTACCAAGGAAATCACGTGCTCTCTCTGACTGAATGACTATCTTGTGTTTAAGTATCGAGATGGTTCGACTGCAATCTTAATCACGGTCTCCAGCTCGGTCTTGCATTTGGTCAATTTCCACCACTTGATTCGTTACTGCGGAACTTGTGGTCATTTTAGGTGCCGATGTTGAAGGCATGTCTGTAACAAAGAGGTCGTGTTGTGGCGCAATATTATCCGAAAGCATCACCTTGGTAGCGATGACGTTCTTCAGCTCCTTGCGACACACAAGGATGTAGTCGTTCCGTGCGCCATGCCAACACTTGTAACTGTCTCTAGCGAACCCGATGTGAGCATCTAAGTCTTCATCTTGATATGTTTTTGTTTTCATCGACGCTTATAGCAGTACCTCGAAATCGCCGCAGAAATGTTCCTTTATGTCATTGTTGCATTCGTATTGTGGTGCGTACGCACGAACAATCCTTAAGGAGTGTTTATACTTTTTCGCGACGCGATGGCGTCGCGGCGACGGCCACAACACGCGCGACGCGACGGGTAGCGAAGCCGTCGCGTCGCGCCGTCGCGCCATGCTGAACGTCGCAAATTTACGTACCCACGCAAAATCACATGCACACCCCGACGTAGCGGGGATCATGGGTTTCCAAGGACTGTTTTGGACCTCGTGGTACCGCTTCTGGTCCAGAATGTTTAGAGGAAGTTCTCAGCGAATTTCAGTGATGATCCCTGCGGGGACTGCAATTTTGAGCCGGGTTCCTCGCCAAGAATGTTTGTTTCCAAGATATCGAAAAAAGCATTGCGAGTTTTTCTCTTTATTTGTATGTTCAGAGATTTGTTCTTGCATTTGAGTTATCAGAATGGTTTTTCTCCTATGCATACATTGTTGTGGTCCCGTGCTTCGACACTTTGTGTTTTTTTTTTTCACTGTTCAGGTGTGTTCTAGCAGTACTGCCAAGGTTTTCCTTGTTAAAGGTATCGTTGTTCCAGTGACTCGATTTGATGTTTTTTAGTCCTGTGCTGGTCGAGTGTGTGAATTTCTGACCTAGTTGAGAGTTTCATTCACTAAGCCATGTTCTAGCCCGTGCTTTTGATCTTTTCCAATCTTTCACTAGTTAGAAGTGTTATGTTGTGATTTCTGTGTGATGGGGAGGGGGGTCTTGCACAAAACCACACCGGAACGTGAAAAATTATAAGAAGTGTCGGAGCGCTATCCTATCATTCACCTACGCTATCCTACGGACTATTCTACATTCACCTATAAATCAATACCGCACTGATCGAACACTGTTCTGAAGCACCTGTACAACGATGTCTACATGAAAGGGAAGCGATAACGATAACTCAAGTTCAGAACAAAATCTCTAGATCAATATATAGTAACATGTATACCCACATTGTGTTCTTCTACAGCTCGGGTGACCAGTTGTAAGTAGTAACCGCTCATAAGCAGAAGATAACATCAAAGACATAAAAAGCTGACAAAATTACTACCTAAGAAGCATACGACGCGTCCAGGTTCGTTCACATTCACATCTCCAACTGAATTCGTCTTATTCCGTAGGTTTTGGGGAAAACCACTCGAAAAACTATGGAACAGTGGTCAATTCTTGTTCACAACATCATCGAAACCATCGCGTCGCGTCTGCTAGCAGGAGCGACGCGAATTCGTCCCATCGCGTCGTTTTTCAAGAAAAAAGTATAAACAGGGCGCGACGTCGCCCGGCGACGTCGCGTCGCGATGGGAATCGCCAACTACCACATCGCGACCATTGTTTGTGCATGCATCCACTCGGGACCCATCGCATTTGAACAGTTTGCTGGGACGCGACGGTCGCGTCGCGCCGAAGTATAAACACTCCTTTAGCGACCTACGCAGAAACAATCCTTTTCTTCCTGCGGCAATCTTGATGAACATTAGGCGATCGGAAACCCCCTGAGCGCTTCTGACGGAATCTGGATAGCCTTCATTGACGTTGTTCCTAACACGAGATGTCGTGATGTGGTTGATGAGCATGTACCTTTCGCCGAGATAACGCTACTTCGTCCCTTTCCATTTGGTTTCTTGTACATATGCGATGTCGACTTCCCGCTTTTTCAGCATCGCTGTTAGTTCGTGACTTCCTCTCATCATCTCCGATGCTGATTGGCGCTAGAAGGATCTTTCGGTACTTCCCCTCCTTCGAATGGCCCTTGACGATAAATGGTCCTTGCCTACTTTTTGCAACATTTGTACTAATGGTGAAGCGCGTCGCCTCCAGAAGGCGACCTAGTTCCACTCAAATTCTTTTATGACACAACACATGATTTTTACCAGATGTAACATTGTGTTCATCGGCCAGTTTTCGAAAAATGTAACGCGGATTCGCTGAGTTGAAGGAATTTTTCCCCAAGGTGGACAAGGGACTGATAAACTAGGCAGCTCCTAATAGCATTTCATGCGCTTCCTATTCGTTAAAATGTGGGCTTTTCCATCACCGATTTGCTACGCCTGAGGATCGAGAACTCTCAAAAAATCAAAGTTGCGAATGAAGACATCCTGGAACTGGAGGATGTAGCAAGAAAATGTAGTTATGTAATAACCTTAGAGAGTATGATAGGAGGTTATCAGTTTGCCAGAAGAACTTTCAAAATTGGAACTGGCTTTGGGACGTGGATTTTGGCCGAATTTGAGCAGAAAATTGGTCACTAAGCAAATCGGACTTAGCACAGTGTCCGCAACTTTTCAGACCAAAAAACAGCAATACATAGTTCCTATGGCGCTGTTTCGAGATAGCAGCAGATCAGATAACTAACAAGAACTTTCGAGAAAACAAAAAAAAGCTTCGAAAATGCTTGGCTACGTTCCTTCAACAGGAAAGCGTAGTGGCAGAACTCGCCAGTGAAATAGGTAGTGGCCTCTAGACTAGGTGTATTTTGGACCATGTTGCTTGTGATGTTACTACTAAGTTATTCAAGAAATCCTTGGCATTCTAGCGTTTTCACAAATTTCGCCCTGTCCGTGAATTTTCAGGGTATCATGTCTGTTAACTTCAATATACACAGTTTATTCCTACAGCGCAGAAGACCAAGATTTACTCTAAGTAAACCATTCTACATCTGAGGGATGTCGCAGGTTAAAAAAACCCAACAGAGCTTTAGCGCGTAATAGTTGTGTTCTAGTACAGTATTTGTCTGGGAAAACGTGACGTGCTAATCCCAGCGCCTTTATTTTGCCTTCATTATCTTTCTCTTAAGCTTTTCGATTCCCAGTTAGCTTTCATTCTTGTGACGCGGATATATGAATGTAATCAGCTATGCAATTCCTCAGGCCGACCTTCTTCTTCCGTGTTGTTCTGCAACAGATGAGTGCATTCCACATAAAGAAGACCAAGTACAACGTAGAGTGGAACTATGACACTACCTTGAAGTGGATGGAGAAGTCCTGGAATGAATTGACAAGAGTGTGCGAGAACACATCTGCTGACTACCAGAGATATGGTCCAGAAGATTTTCCCCACCTTGAACAACAAATCTCCACTTGCGTCTTCGGTATCACAGTAAGAATTTCACATGAATACAACACAGTGTTTACATACAATAAATGATACATACATAAAATGTTCTATATCCAATTTTGATCACTAAATCACGTAGAGCTGTGGAATTCCCTGAAATTACATCCGTTTTTCTGAACGCCTTCAAGTCCTAACTTAAATATGCAGTTGTGCGTAACAGGAATAAGATGGGGGAATGTTGAAGATTTCTTCCTGTAGAAACACGAAGTGGTCCTCCTCAATTTTCTGCATTTGCAATTGGTAACATGATATCGTTAAATAAATAAATAAACACAAGCGCATCAAATCAGGTCTGTTAAAGGCTGCATACCGAGTTCCATTTTGGGGAAACGAGGGTTTCCGCTACTGAGAAGCGCTACGATTCCCAAGATACACCTCGTTTCCATCCGCCTGCACTGAACTTCTCTCGCATAGCACACGACGAGAGTTAGACCCGCTCAGTCCTCTTGCAGCAATATTAACTATGCCAACGAGGTCAGCAGCTTCTGATGCGGTGCTGCAATTGGTTGGCAGGTCTGATAAACGGCTAAAATCACGCCCCCGCTATGCTCATTTTTTGTGACGCAGGCGATCGGTGATGGTGTTGGAGCAAACATCCGAGACTTGTGCTCTTCCACACGAAGTTTGCAATGGATCTGAATCTACCAGCTGTCGCAATCGACCGTTGTGGACTTCGGAAGCGCATCACGACCATGTGCGGAAACGTAGAGTTGAAGTCGCCAGCATGATGCATCTGAAATAATATTGTGCAGTGCGCCCGGGCACCGTATCGTCCCCGAATAAGTGGTAATGCGACGACTGGATGTGATAGCTGATTCTCCAGATTCAATGTCGTAATAAAAGGCCGTAAATCTACTGCTTCAAAAGTTCCATGTTCCTGGAACGGGCTGCGCAGGAGTTCACAGATGATGATAATAATAATCTTGCACACCCGCCCACCTACCTAATCGCGTTATCATACTCTATATATATTACAGACTTTATGTGACTTTGTGCGTGCGTGTGCACATGGGCTACCATTGGTCAGTGATGGTGATTGGTGGTGATTGTAAGATCCTATAAAAGGCTAATAACGGATGCGGTGTGGTGGAGTAGGGTAAAGAGTTGGGGGAGCAGAAGGGCTCGCGATGTGCAACGGATACGTCGCTGAAGAAGAGGTGCGCTGGCGTCCCAAAATTGGGGAAACGCCTGGAGTCGGGTCCAACGGTGTGATAAGGGTGCGCCGGCGTCCAAAAGTGGAGAAACGTCTGGAGTCGGGTCCAACGGTGTGATAAGGGTGCGCCGGCGTCCAAAAGTGGAGAAACCTCTGGAGTCGGGTCCAACGGTGTGATAAGGGTGCGCCGGCGTCCAAAAGTGGAGAAACGTCTGGAGTCGGGTCCAACGGTGTGATAAGGGTGTGCTGGCGTCCAAAAGTGGGGAAACGCCTGGAGTCGGGTCCAACGGTGTGATAAGGGTGCGCCGGCGTCCAAAAGTGGAGAAACGTCTGGAGTCGGGTCCAACGGTGTGGTAAGGGTGTGCTGGCGTCCAAAAGTGGAGAAACGTCTGGAGTCGGGTCCAACGGTGTGATAAGAGTGCGCCGGCGTCCAAAAGTGGGGAAACGCCTGGAGTCGGGTCCAACGGTGTGATAAGGGTGCGCCGGCGTCCAAAGTGGGGAAACGCCTGGAGTTGGGTCCAACGGTGTGATAAGAGTGCGGCGGCTTCCACAAGTAAAAGAATTCGCTAGGCGGGTTCATTTCTGCATGAAGAGTACGCTTATCCTGTTTCGGCGGAGCCTCCTACCTAAATCACCTTGATGTACGTTTTTTCCTTTCGTATCCGTGTTCTCTTTCTATTTATGTCTGAATGAACCACTCCTTCCTTTCCGTTTATATACACCGGTGGATCCTTATCACTTGAATTACCACAACAACCAGTTGAGCCTAAATCATTTCAAGATAACATTTGCACTGAATTGGTTACACTCAGTTCTTCAGGGCCAGTAACTTCGGTCATATGGAAGAGTATAACTTCGTTCATGTGGAGTAAAGCTACCACCTACGGGATCAAGGGTTTCTCAGGAGAGCGATAGATTTGCGTGGAAGGATGCAGATTTTCCAAGCCATTTACACTTTCGTGTTCGCTTTCAACGTGTAGTATGCGAGCGAAGCGAGCATCAATAGAAGTCTGGAAGTATGACGTTAGCCGGACGGCCAGACTGGTACATATACAAAAGACAAGTTGCTGCGAGGCAGGGTGTGCTTAAAAAAGCAGTTTTCTGAAAACCACGACAACTTTTCCCACAACAGAATGCACAAATGTTCGTCGACAGCCTACTCATAGCGATTTTGCCCTAAAAATCCATTACTTTTATGACCGGAAAAATCGTCGTTGATTTTAAGCATGTTTCCCTACTACTGCCTTACGAATTCAGAGAACAGCAGCGCAAACGATCCTTCAAATATGTTACACGATAGATCTCTCTTCTGCCTCTCATTACATGGTGAAGGTTTGGTCTTGCAAGTTTGAAGACGTCTGTTTCGGCCTGAGATAAAACAAGATCTCATCGATCAGCTGAAGTGGATGAGGAGCGCTTTTTGGAGCTGATCGAATAGAATTCGTCGTGACACCTATGTGCTGTCAGAGTAACTCCAACGCCATTACAAAGCAGTTGTTGTTCACCACTGTCTTCTCGGAGAAACAAGGGAAGGCGACGTATAGATACCTCATGATCTGAGTGATCGTTAGCTTCAAGTGCGGAGGATATGTGAGTTAGCTTCAAGTGCGGAGGATATGTGCCTAAACTTGTTGACTTTTTGGCGGCCTTCTGCTTAGCTCGCATACTTCGTTACCAGTGACTGGAGCGGGTTCACTATGTAAACCCCATAAGGAAATGTGGGTGGTAGGGACTCCGGCAACCTTGAATTTCCTCGACAAAACGAGAATCACCTGCTCAGAAGCAGTGCTTGGTCTTGATGGAATTACATGGTAACCACCATTGGAAGCTGTGTAGGAAAGCGCGAAAATGCGGCATAGTCAACGCCGCGGTACTCCCCATCCTCCATCATTCGTCTCCGCGAAACCTCGTCCCCGAGAGCTATAAAAACCCGAAGTCCAACCCCCTCGAGCTTGTTCTCGGTCCGTCCTCACTCGTACCGCCTCTCGCTCGTTGAGGCTCGTTTTTTGCTCCTTTTATTTCCGCGTTTGTGTCCTTTTATTCTCCCGCTTCCCTTTTTTATGTTCTTTTATTTTTCCGCCCCCCTTTTTTTCTCTTCCTTCCACATTATTCTCGTTGGGGCAAAAGGGATCTCCCTCCTCCCCCATAATGGCCACCTGTTAGGCCTCGTTTATTTTTCGTGCTAATTTCTATATCCTCTATCATGCATTGTGAGAATATTGATGTCATTAGGATAAAAGTAGCCAGAAGTTTCGCTTACTCAGGCCAAGGAAGTTTGGCTAGGGAATCACCTATTTGAGCGAGGCTGAATTCATAATTCCTGAGAACCTTAGCTCATTTTGCGGAGAATATAATAATATGGACGCCCTGGATTTAACCACAAAGCGTTAACAAACCATTACACTCTCCTCATCCATTTTTTTCGTTACAGCCGCAGCCAACAAACTTCACTGTTACCGCCGGACTTCTTGTAAGTAATGATAGTACATATACCGCGTGTTAGAATTAACTCATTTTCAGATTGATAAGAATAGTAAAAATTGAAATTAAGTTAAGAAAGACTTGTGGAAATGGCGGGAAAATTTCGCGACAACCTAACATATGTGAAATTTTGTGAATCTGCGAAGTTTACCAAGACAGGACTGCGCTGCGCGACGGCTTTGCTGCTTTTACCGTCGCGCACGTTGTGGCTGTCGCTGCGACGTTGCCGGTTCGCAGAAAAGTATGGACACAACTAGATAGTTACAACTTGCTCAAGCTTAAACAACAGTACTAATCAACAACAGTGAAACCAATGAATTATGAGCTAACAAATGTAACATACTATTATATGTGCTTACAATTCCGGCATGAATGCGATTTTGAAACAAACTTCTTAACAGTGACTAGTATGTAACAAACATGTCCGCTCAAAAGGAATTATTTATTTCAATTTTTTACTTTTTATTTTCCTAAATGTTTTATTTTTTCACTTATTTTCATTTATTTCATTTCCTTTAATTCAGTCTGAGTATGCGGAAAGAGCGCTAAAGTTGAACAATCTCCTGAAAGCACTTGGAGATCGAGAGCGCAGATTTGCAGCAAACCTTCGTAGGAGAATGGAAGAAGTTGCCGGAGGAAATACCATTGATGTGCAGGTATGAATGATTTTTAAGAACTTCATCTACTAAAGCTTAAAGGCAGCGCCCACGGAAATTTTCGTGTCGGAGATTTTGATCATTTTGGAAGCTTAACAATTGTCCCAACAACCCCGCGAAGACTATAGTATGGAAAGCGTCACCGTCCCTGAGATATAACTAGTTCAATGTCCAAGATCCTGGATCAGCAGGATCAGCGTGGGGTCGTTCGATCGAGGTGTAGCGGCAGCGCAGCAATGCTGCCAGTTGATTTCCTGGCAGACATTTCTTTTCTTGTCATATTAAAGTTCTTCTTAAGCACTTGGTATTCAATTTTTGCTTTGCTTGCCACAGCGAATTTTCCTACTTGTGATTTAACAGCAAATTTCCTTGATTAGTCACTTGTATTGCTGACTTTTGCCAGTTTCTCATCTTCGAATTCTTTCGTGTTTTTCGGAACGTTTTAGAGTTCGTTAGCCTTGCTGCCACACCTTGATCGGTCAGGATATCTTTTTCAAAGATCGTTTTCCTGCATCAACTTTAGAAGCGGTGCAAAACAATGTGGAGAAGCGATTTCGCCCGCAAAGCAGCTGGAAAAAAGCAGCGTTATCGACTTTCTTGGATCGGTCCACATCACTGCTCGGAAGCGATCAGCGAGAGGTTTCGGACAACGGAAATTCCGATGGTTTCTACTGTTTTCGGCACTATGGCAGTGTTCAGTGTACGCAATTACCCCGAACTGTGCGAAAATATCAAGAACAAAAATTTCCGTGGGTGCTGCCTTTAAGAGAACCACCGTTCATCTATCTCATCTCTGTCACATGTAACGACATAATTTATGCGTCGATAGGCTTTCAATTTGAAAAGCTTTTTTTCTAAGACCGTTCGCTTGAGAGGTGGGTAGGGGGAGGGGGGGGGGGAATTTGTTATCAGTCCTTGGTGGAATTAAGGCTCTAAAATATTCCACTGAGCGCTTGCATATTAGCGTTCGTTGTGCCAAGCAAAACGTGGATCTTTGACTTGAGATGCTAATCATGCTCCGAAGATAATGTGTGATTCTTCAAGTGTGATTGACTTTGTGGTACGCGAAAGCCAGGACATGGGCACACTCGTACAACAGCGGCCAGTATAATGTGCGAAGGGGAGAAAATCTCTTGCTACATGTAAGCTCTAAATTGAGCCATCACAATGAAGTTTGGCTACTTAGGGCTCTGCATGGAGCTCCCTCAAAACACCTTATCATACATGATAATTGAATTATTAGACCCAAACCTCTTTTGCTTCGGACTTGATATTCTGTCTAATATCCTTACTCCTAGCTACCGAGAGAAGAGAGGATGTGATTCAGATCAAATAATTTTAGTCCATTTTTCCGCCAGTAATTGGTATAACTGAGATTCCCTTGCTCCTCAAATGTGAGGACATACATACATAGCTAAGTTGTCAAACTCAGCAAAAAAAATCATATTATAGCGCTGTCCCTAAGTCTCATTTCATAATATTTTGTTCAGCACTGGATGAGAGCTTCTTTATTTTCTTTTGCTTGATAACCTTTCGGCGCGTAGCGCCTTCTTCAGATCTTAACAAAAAGCAAGTTACATACAACACACAACGACAACTAATTGACAACTGTCCGCACCCACCGAGCGTGTTACCAGAAGGAATACAATAAATTTGTCTTGGGACTGCAGTGTGTATTTATATGGTGTTTCGTGATACTGTAATCTCCACTGGTCGATATACTGCTACTCCATCTGCTTTTCGTAATCGATCAAGCTATATATTTTAGAGCCTCCACGAGTTCTTCCCTACTATTGATTTCGGGTTTGCACCGTTTAATTTCTTTGGCCTCCATGATTTTCCTCTCGAGAGGCTTCTCGAGGTTTCGATGCAACACTCTGATCTCGAAGTCTGGAGCAGATTCTCGTGTGTGCATCGTCGTTCGGTGCTTAGAGAAACTGTTGGTAGGGTACGATTGTGGGTGGCATAGCGCTCGTCGATTTTCGTCTGGTCTTTTTCTCAGTGGTCGCTCAGTTTCTCCCACATATCGCTGACCGCATCCGTTGCAGGTAATCAGATATACGGTCCCACGCAGATTACAGATCTTCTTCTGATCGCGACAGTACCGACACCATTGTTGATCGCATCCTGCTTCGTAAACGCGCGACGAAGTTAGCATATCTTTGAGTGTCAGCGGTGGTCGAAAGACAACACGCACTGGAAGGCCAGATTTCCGAACGATGGTATAATTATTAATAATTATAATTTATTTAATTATTAATTATTTAATTATATTTGAAATTTGCTATTTGGTTAATACAAGCTCAAAATTCCATTTCCTGCCATATTGAGATATACCTCCCTCAGCCATGACATTTTAGCTGGGTAGCCGAGTGGATAGTGATGCTGATACATAGGATGTAGGTCGAGTGTTTGCATCCTGTCCCCAACTAGAGTTTTGCAGACTTTAATAGCTAATCTTTGACAGAGTGCGGAATTGTTCAGGAGATAAATGAGCAATAGCTACGAGTGATTCTTTGAAAATAATGGAAAATTGCTCTGTACTGGGTGTTAATGCAATTCTTCTATCAGATTGCACCTGTTTTTGTTCAGGCCATAAGAGTGACCAATTGTAAGAAGAACTGGACCAAGCCTTTATCAAACAGCGTAATAGGCTTCATACAGAGGAAGTCTTCGTGTACCTTTCATTGTGTAACATCAATAATCAGCAATCTCCTGAACAGCTCCTCACCCTGTCAAAGGTCAGCAATTGAAGTTTGCAGAACAAAATTGGGGACAGGATGCAAACCCTCGACCTTCACCCTATGAGTCAGCATCACTATCCACTCGGTTATCCAGCTGCCAAGCCATGATTGAGGGAGTTATATGTCAATATGGCAGGAAATGGAATTTTGAGCTCGTATTAACCATTTAGCAAATTTCAAATATAATCTGTGACATCATTTGAGATAAGCTTTCCAATTATATATGTCTCGTTCCGAAAGCGCAGCTTAATTTCGTGCACTTCCCTTGTGAGCATCCAGGGTCTTTTATGCAAAAGATGGGGGCGGAGTTGCCCTAGATGCTCAAATCTGTACAATAGATACCTATTTCAAAGTAATAACCGCGAGGGGTATCCACACAAGTGCTATCAAAAGCATGACCTTGCGGTTTACAAGCACCTATCGTAAACAGAGGAATCTGCCCATGACAGTGTACAACATATCTAGACAATGGTGAATTAATGAGGAAGGTTGATATTATTAGAATTGATAATTATCAACAGCATCTGAAAGTTGCTCACCCCAGAGATTGTTAGGAGCTTGTTTTGGCCTTATCTTACCGGCAAGTTCTCGGTCCCAAAACTTGTAGACATCTTGCTTTCACCCTTGCTTGCCTACAAGTTGTCGGACGTATAAACTTGTCGACAGCTTGATGTCATCCTTGCTTGCCTACAAGTTGTCGGCCGTATAAACTTGTCGACAGCTTGATGTCATCCTTCCTTGCCGGCAAGTTGTCGACTCCAAAGCCTGCTGACAAATCACCTTCGCTTTTTTTGCTGAATACTTGACAGCCATCAAGACACGTCGTGAACTTGCTTCTGCCTTCAATTTCCATCAAGCTGATAGCAATTGTACTACGGTAATCGCTACCCGGTGTCCGTAATGGTTCAATCGTATATTACGCGGGTGAGGAGATTGGACTGCTACTTGTTCCAACTGTTCTTCGTTGACAAGTTGTTTGGTGAAAGATTGTCGACAAGTTGCCGGCAACCTTTGCAACCGAAAAGCATGCTGGCAAGTTGTTTTTATGAAGAAGTAGTCGACAACTTGTCTTAGCTCTTCCTTTTCAATAAGTTCTGAGAAGAAAAGGATGCTGACGACCTGTTTTCTGATGGCGTTGGTACGACACATCAAACTTCTCGAATACGATTTGTTGATTAAAAGGTTGTTGCATGTTGCTTTGGAGCAAAGAGGGTGACAGCTCGCTCAAGGGGTTCTGAGAACAACTGCTTCTTGTCTCAAAGCAAGGAAGTATAGGTGAAAGAGGAAACATATCGATGAAAGTAGTGAATTTGGATTTCGAACAAAATTTTTGTTTGAGAGTAGTTTCTGTCAATATTGTGGTGGTGGAAGCATGTCTACATTCAACCCCATTGCATCTCCAAATTTAGCTCTTAGCTCTATTCAGAGCTGAGTTGTAGCAAAAGATTCCATTGTCAAAAATGCCTCTGATCGTTCTTACTGGCTACTATTGTACATTTGGATCAATGCTCCATGCTATTTTTACAACTTTGTTCGCAATTATGAGTGGATACAAATGCACCTTTCGAAAATAATTTTTGTTTTGCTCTGTGCGAAGGGATAACTTGCATCATCCAATGAGGTGATAATTTCACACTGGACTGAGGCATAATAAATTGCTCATGGGAAAAGCGAGAAATTATTTGAGTATACAATTCATTTTTAGCGGTATTCGCTTTGAAATTCTCTACGCTTATTTGCAGGTGGTACCTATCTACATTCTGTTAGAAGAAAGAATTGGGCAAGTAGATGCACCTACAGCACAAACTGTTGGTTTGTTTTGTAATTTCTTTTTGAAAGGAGTTTACGATGAGAAACATTTGTTAGCATTTGCCCCTATGTGTCCGGGTCTACACATAATCATGAAAGCGTTTAATGCTTCGCGACAACGTGTACGACCGGTCGACACGCTCTATTTATCGATATATTTCGGTCAGGGGTTGATAATTTATAACACAAAATATAATACAAAAAACACCTTTCTTACCCATGTTTTTGTCCTATTGATTGTTGCTGGTATCGTGTACATCAGTAAGGATGCATTAATAAACAAATAACAAGTGAATAAATAAATAAATAAATAAATAAACGAAGGATAAAAGGATAAGGTGGACGGCGTTAATAGATCCCATTTGTGGGATGCGCCACGCATTCGTCTTCGTGTGAGAATCGTAGAGGCATTCAATGTGTGTGTGTGTTTTTGGTGTGTGTGTGTGTGCGTGCGTGCGTGCGTGCGTGTGTGCCCTATACAGTGCCTTGCGGGGCGGCATTCGATCTATCAAGTCGGTGCTTCATCCCCCCAGACTCCTCCAGTACCAATTAATCGAGTGCGGGGGATGGATGGCTTCGTTCGCCGCGGGAGCGATCGAACTGTGAAGGTGTGCGTGCGCTGCGCGCATCTTGCCATTGCGCCACGCGCGCCTAAATAAATAATTAATTGTTAGCAGCTTTACTAATAAAATGACTATCGTTAAGTGAAACGCTCATTTGACCACCCCATGACAATGGAAGTAATTGGGTGCTTGACATCCTGAACACCAGTGCCCTACATTCCCAGAATACAGGACGTGACTGGGTCATTGCCCCAGATTCCCTGCCCCACTTTTGTTGGCTGCTCCACTAATTACTGTGGGGCAAGAGATCACTGATACAGCCAGGACTCGCTTCACTGCAAGAATCTTGTCGAGAGCTGAATAGCAAGAGCAAAGATTGTGCTATATATTTGATTTGCGCAGCAAGAAAGTTACCGTTTTCGTGCTTTCAAACGTGGAAGAAATATGTATATCCTGCCGTCGAGTACAACCAGACAAACTTTCGGAACTTCCGCGGGTGACCCGACAGAAGTTCCGTCTATCACGGCTTCTTATATGACTAGCTGAAGTCAAGCAGGAACATACCACTATAAAAATTGGACGAAAACATGCCATTTGATATGTTAGTTTCCTGGATCATTCTGATGTCATGATGATCATGTCTCAAAGCTCCGTGGAAGTTCCGAAAGTTTGTTTGAGTGAAACTGGGAGAAAAATAGTTGCGATAATGTTTTTATTTCTCTATCTTCTTCTTGCTTTATTGTGGAAAAGAATCAAGTCGCCGACGTGTGATATCAAGATCTAATCTTCACTATATTGATCGGGCAAACAAATGAAGGAAGACCTCAAGCTTCAATCAGTCGTGCAATCTCAATTTTGAAAGCATCAGTCGTAGCTAACCACTTCCAAATAGAACAATCATAGCTAACAGCCTCCAAATAATCTGGGTTATAGTCGATGACGAATAAACATGCACCAGTTCACATTGGACAGCGTTAAAATGATCACTTTTAGATGTCGCTGACCAGGTAGTACTATACGGCACAATCTTTGTTGCTAGTCAGATCTCGACAAGATTCTCAGAGTTAGGCAGCCGCTGGCTGTGGTGATGACCTCTTTGCTGCCCCACTGTAATTAGCGGAGCAGCCAACGAAAGTAGGGCAACGACGCATGAATCTGGGGCAGTGACCCAGCCGTGCCCCATATTCTGGAGAATGTAGGGCACTGTTGTTCAAGATGTCCGCCTCCCAAAGTAAGTGCTTTAGCTGGCCGTGCAGTGATATTACAATGCTATTTACGTCGCATTTTGGTAGGAATATCCAACCTATAATACCTTCTTAACAGTTTGAAGCTCTCTTCGAACTTTTGTTCCAATTCTGGGATCAGATGATGTTGTTCACAAAATGGTAAATTACGGTAAGTTCAGTTTAAACAGCTCAATTGAAGGAGCGGATTTTGTCTGACATTAAGTACTAAAACAATACAAGTGACAGTGATATCATGCATCACTGCATGATAACCATTTAGTTCAATTTTGGAGCAATAAGTTTAAGGAGAACAAAATTGCCTTCCTGTTTCCTTCTGTACTGTTCTGTTAGTGTCAAGTTCTGTTCTAGTACTGCAAGAGCGATCGGCTGAAACTCAGAGGATTAATTTCAGTTTTCCGAGTGCGGGATAACGCTGGCGGTTGCAAGTTTATCGACTGTGCGTTTCGAGTTTACGAGGATTTTGCAGACTATCTCACCAATAATAAAGCACCACGATGCATGATGTGTTACCCAGCTGATGGATTTCTCAGAGCTCAGCAAAGGCAGAAGGATGAGAACGGAAACGTTTTCAGCGCTAGCGAAATTCATTTTGGCGAACCCCCGTCCTGTACACTGGGTGCAAGGGCGACGGAGACATTAGACAGGATTAGCATTGTCGCAGCCCCCCTCACTGCCTTGACATTGCTCTGGACACCGGCTGGATGGTTGGCAAGTGGACTTTCGGCATTGTCTGTCAGCAACCTTGGATATTTCCTTTTTCGGTGATTTAATTGAATGTCAATAGGTTACCGCCCTAGCAATATTTGAAGTCGAGAGTGTACCGTTGTTATATCTTCAATTACAGGCTTCTACGTGATATCATGGATAAGCGCAGTCACGGGGAGCATTGTGGTACGGAAATCTTCCACTTCACTACGGCCATAGCCACACTAGCTGCTAACAAAGCACTTCCTACATACTTACGCGCTGTCGCTCGTCACAATCGTCAACTTTCCTCCTGGGAATCAAGCATAATCACTGGAATACTCCGAGGAATGGCAGTAACCACTGCTGTTGATTTCGCCACTTTATGTTACCACTTTGGCCGTAAAATGGGGAATGAATCCACGGAAATCACTGCACTGGATGTTATCAACCTCGTCGTAGCCGCACAGAACATGTATTCTTGTTGCCTCTCTCCGAACACCGCTAAAGCAATGTTGGAGGAGGTGAAGATGAAAATCCAAGCAGAAAAAAGAGATAGGAAAGCCGAAACCTCGGATAAGGTAATTAAAGAAAAGGCTCAGGAAGATAAAAGAGAGGCGAAAGCGATGTTTGAAGAAGTAGAGATGGACACTCAAATCAAAAACAGAGCCCAAAATGCTCAACACAGGAATGAAGAGAATATAAAGAAAGCTCCAGAAGATAAAGAGAAAATGCAAAGAGATTTGATAGAAGTAAGAGAACCTGATTCAAACAGCACTAGCAATAAAGCCATCTGGGAGATCAAATTCAAAAAGGATAATGAAAATAATATTTCAAAGATAGAGTTTCAAACAAATTACGAGAACATTGAAATCTGGGAGAGAGAACTTCGAACCACTTTACAGAAGTTCGTGGAAGACCCATTGAAGGCTGTGACGGAGGTTAAAAATGTGTACGATTTTGTAAAAAAGACGTTGAACAAGTTCGGAAGCACTCATGAATTGGCTGATGGAAAAGAACAAGAAGTTGTGAACATGACAAAACCTGAAACAAGGGAATCAAAAAGGATTGAGGAGCTAGAAAATAAAATCGCAATTATTTATCAAAAGCTGGACCAACTCTCAAGTGAGACACTGCCAAAGCGAAGCGATTTCCACTATAATATTAAGGCAAGTTTTCTGATTTAATTTTAAGTTGATAGTGTTTCTCTCATAACAGGTTCTCGAACTGTAATGGGAGCAAAGTAGAGAAATGATTAAAATACATAAGAGGGTGTGTTGAAAAGTTTCTGGAATAGCAATTAAAACAAAACAACTCAGGTGCAATTCCTAGCTGATCTTTTAGCCCAATCTGTCGAAACTCAGCACATCTGGTTCAATTTCTTTTCTGCTTGTGATTCTTCCGCTGCGAAGGATATCTTCTAGGTGTTTGAAACAGCCTCGTACGGCCAAGAATAGTTGGTAATTCGATCCGAATTACCAACTATTCTTGGCCGTACGAGGTTGTTTTCTTTCTAGACAAGAAGGCTTTGTGCACTGAAGGAAGGTGGAGGGGTTGGGAAGCCAGGGATAAAAAAGCAGTGAGTGAGGGGGAGATCTTTCATTTGTATTTTTACGATTTTTTGCTTAGCGATACCATTTTAAAGTGGTCGTACCGTATTTTGCACAAATAAACGTTCCTCTTCTGTCTAATTTAAACAAATTCAGTGTAATTAATGTGATTTTTTGGAGGCCCTTTTCCCGCTCTTTCAAATGCTGCTCGGGTATTCTCTTTCCTGAGGTTTTTTTTATGCAGTCGCGAACAAATGGTGAGCCGACGCGATTTCTGGGTGATCATGGTTAATGACTTGAAACTATCACTATGTACCGGAGGTGCCCGTTATTCTTTCATTTCATTTAGCTCGGAATCATCTTCCTAAAGCACAATGAGCTACTGGACCGCGATTTTGAGCCTCAAGGCAACCATAATCGTGATCGCAGATTGTTCCTTAATGATTAGGGATTGAGGAAAGTCGTGGAACCTAAACCGGATCCTACCATTTGGACGTTGAGAGCAGGGATGAATGCACACTCTACCCACACTCTACTACAGTTTCAAAACATATCACTTCAATCGACAGGGTGAAAAAGGCGCGGACGTGAACACTCCACGATCTGGCTGATGACGAGGGTGTCACCCGCTGTGACATTTTCTCTAATACAATTTTCCTCCAAAAAAAAGGCTCATTTCTAGGCGTGTGGTTACCGTAGATGGAGCGCGTTTTCTGTACGATGACAGTGAGCACGGTTATATGTGGGTGGAGAAGTGTTCCAACCTCTAACTTTTTCTGAATCAGATCTCCACTCCAGAGAGGTTGTCTCAGGAGTTTGGTGGAGCTGTCAGGGTGTGATCCACTGCAGCCTTCTCAAACCTAGCCAGGGATTGGCAACAGAGTCTTAGTATTGTAATTCCGAGTGAATGGCTGACAATCTACTGCAGATGTGGTTGGCAGCGGTGAACAGAAGCTGGTTTTTCTCTGCTCCAAGGTAACGCTATGCCTCATACTTTAGGTCTCACCCCGCAAAAACTAAATTAACGCAGTGAGGCGTCGATGTTCTCTTTCATTGTCCTTACTCCCTAGATCACTGCCTTACTATATATCCCTTTTCTAGGCTCCAGATGCAATCCTGCGACTGCGGGAGATTGCTGGTCTGGAGCATAGTGAAATCGCCTCCCAAAAGTTTGCAAACTGTTGCAACCTCATTTTTTGTTGTAAAGATATGCACTCTATAATATTTGTCGTGGAGGAACTACCGAATCGAATGGATGCCAAATTGGTGGAAAAATATGCGTTTGAGCCGAACTGATGCACTTTGAGAGGAATGTCTATTTCGGCACTCTAATTTCCCAACAGCCTGATATATGAGGTGTCAGGTTGGTGCGAAATTATTTGCCGTTTTGAGGTACAGTGGACGTCAGTGGCGCTGGCCCATTCGCGGCCTCGAGAAGGACGTCGCGCAACCGCGCCGCGCGCGCTGTAACCGATGTTTCTGCTGCTGTTGTGCTATTTCTACCAGCTTTTCTACCCGACGGGCGCGTGTGGCGCAGTGGTAAGAGGCTCGCTGCGCACGCACACGATCGATGGTTCGATCCCGCCCGAGGCCAACCAAGCCTTCCATCCCTCCGGGGTCGGTAAATTGGTACCAGAGGAGTCTGGGAGGATGAAGCACTGACTTGGTACATCGGGTGCCCCCCGCAAGTCATTGTACAGGGCACATACGCATTCAACGCCTCTACGATGCTCAGATGAAGTCGAATGCGTGGCGCATCCCTCGTGACGGGATTGATTAACGCCGACCACTTTTATCCTTTATTTCTACCCGATTTCAAGGATTTTCAACCAAATCGGGAAGGAAAGAGCCTAGAAATAGCATTCCGGCAGCAGTCGACATCGATCCTGGCTCGCGCGGCGCGGTCGCGCTGCGTCCTTCTCGAGGCCGCAGATGGGCCACCGCCATTGCCGTTCACTGTATATGCACAAATGAACTTTTCTCTCGTGTAGAATTTGGGCAATTTCAAGTCAAATTGTGCGACCATCTGAAAGTTCCTTTCCTCCTCTTTCAAGAACTACTTGAATATTTTGACTAGCTTTCCTCAGTACTTTTCTGCAGAGCTGCGAACAAATGCTGAGCCTACGTGATTCTTAGGTGATCGTAGCTAATGGCTGCAAACTTGATTACCCTGGACCGCAGATGTCCGCTTATCTTGCATTTGTTTTGGCTTGGTATCGCCTTCTCAATGCACAGTGAGTAGGGTTCCGCAATGCTTTCTCCCTACGACTTTAAACTCAAATGCAACTATGGTCGTGGTCGCGGGATCTCGCTAGACGATCAGGCGTTGATGGCAGCCATGGAACCTAAACCAAAACTTACCATCCCGCCGATGAGAGCAGGGATGGACTTTCACTATAATACAGTTTTGAAGCATCTGACCTCAACCAATAGGTTAAGGAAGGTGAGGACGTGAGCACCACACGATTTGACTGATAACCAGCGTCTTACCTGGTGTAACATCATTTTTAACTTAATTTTTGGTCTCAAAACGGCACATTTCTGGTCCACGTTATTACTGTTGATGAAACTTGGTTTCTGTAGGATAAAGAAATGCGAATGGGTATGGGTAGGGACATTCTCCTACTTATAAGTTCTGCTAAACCAAATCTTCTCTCTAGGGTGTTTGTGTCATGCAGCCTCCCCACACCTAGTCGAGCATTGACAGCAGAGTCCTAGTACTCTAAATTCGAGTCGACCTCCGGAAATCTTCTGTAGATGTGGTTGGATGTGGTGAACCGAATCAGGTTTTCTCGTGCTCCAAAGTAACGCTAAACTTCTCAGTTCAAACGTCACCCGGCAAAAATTGGCGCAGTAAGGTATCAAGGTTCTCATCCATTTTCCTTATTTCTCAGACCTTTCCCTTGCTGAATGTCACTTTTTCTCAGTCCCACTTGCAAATCTGTGACAGCAGCTGATTGCTGTTCTGGAGCATGCCGAAATCGCCTTTTAAAAGTTTTTAGATTTTTGCGACCTCAACTCTTATTGTAGAAGCATAACATTTTGAATACATTATTAACGAAGATTTAGCGAATTAAATGAGCACTAAATTGGTAAAGAAGTTCGTGTTTACTCCAAGTTATGACATTTTGAGCTGAGTGTTCGTTCCGGCAATTAATTTCGCACCAACCTGGTAGAATGTCTGTGTGTATGTATGTTTCTTATAGAAACTGCGTAGTGTTAACCGATCGGAACTGAACTTTGCACACATACCCATCAAGGGCATGCGGAGGTTTTTGAGCTACTTTCCGCCAGAAAATGTCGATCGATTCATCGATTACATTGATTTTATGGATTTTTTGTTATTTTTGCCCAGAGACTTGCAAGAACATGCCTGCTAGGGTTTCTCATTATGCTGGACACAAATATGTTTTCCACTAAGGTATCGACTTATTGATTATATTGATCTTCCTACTTTTATTCAGCAGTCAGTGAAGACAAGTATATTGGGGTTCCTCAATACGCAGAACACAAATATGACAACATCTTTGCACCAAAAAATCGATATATCGATTTTATGAATTTTTTTCTATTAGTTGCGGGCAAAAGTTCCGGAGCAGACGCATCTAAATTCTTAAAACGTCATAACTCCGCTCCTAGTCAACAATTTCATTCAAATCAAAAAGCATCTGGCGTCTGCATAAACCAGCCAGTATGGCACAAACAAGATTTTTTTTTTTTGAAGAATTCCTCAATTTCACAGGTTTGTACTTGAAATAACTGCACGCATCGTTTTTGAGTAAGGTCTCTTCATCAAACGTTTTACAGCGGATGTAAAGCCGCACAAGCTTCAAACGGGGACTGTCTGTTGGAGATAGGTTTAAGGAGTAATAAAGGTTAGGTTAGAAACTCGAAACTTATTGGTCATTATTTTACACGTCTGACCAGTAACTTGCCGGTACTCGTTATTCAGCAGCTGCAGCGAACAGCGTAAGTTCGCCTGTACTGGCCTTATATTGAGGAGTTTTCCAGTGATTACTTTAGACAAAGAGCGTAGTACTCGGCTATTAATGGCATCCTTTTGAAAAAATCGATTGCGGATGACTGAAGTTGCTGACAAGGGAAGTGCAAGAGGCCATATTCGAAAATCGGGATGAAACCTATCTGGCTTGAATCTTTGTTGGAGAGGGTGTTACAGTATATATTTCATTATTGCCCTCGATTCCAAAAAACAAAAATCCCACCACAGTACCATATGCGCTGCAGCACTCCTCCGTCAGCGACGATGTGGCCGAGTGGGGAGGATGCGGACTGATAGGCAGGAGGTCGAGGGTTTGGATCCCGTCATTGACACTCGTTTTGCATTTTTGTTTTTTATTCCTCCTATGTTATTGAAATCAATTTTGGAGGGCTAGAAGACAACACTTGTCTTTACTGACGTACTAGCTATAGAATAACTACTATGCTATGAACGTAGTTTAGTGATCGTACAGCTTTCCCTCGAGTCGCTAGAAAATTGTAAAATTTTCATTCAAAACAAAAAAAGGATGGTCAATGAGAAAGCATTTACTGGCAGCAACGGTGCACACAGACAATGAAGTGTTCAAAGCAAAAGCGGTGAGAACAATACGCGCAGACAATGAAAGAAATTCTGCTACAATCATTACAGTCGCATTCACTGCAGAGATACAATCATTACAGTCGCAGTGAGCAGCCTCAAGAAGAATCCTTCCAAATGCTTCGGCCAACTTCCGCTCATCACGAGTTGCACAGTTGCCATCACCCGGACCAAACCGAGCCAACAAAAGGGCCACGACGCGTGAAGGTTCGAACATTATGAACCGAGTGGGAAAGATTTTGAGTTACAGTCGTGAAAAGTGACTGCTACTTTATAGCTAATCGAGGGAGAAAAGCAGGTTTTATATAACGTAGTTATTCCGTGCCTAGTGCGTCAGTAAGGATAAGTATTATCTTCTAACCTTTTAAATTTGATTTCAACAACACAGGGGGAATAAAAAAATGAGAGAGCAAAACAGGTAGGTGCGCATGACGGGGTTCAAACTCTCGAGCTGACAGTGCAGCATCCTCCCCACTCGGCCACATCGTCGCTGACGGACGAGTGCTGCAGCGCATATGGTACTGTGGTGGGATTTTTGTTTTTTGAAGCCGAGGGCAGTAACAAAATATATACTGTAACACCCTCTCCAACAAAGATTCAAGCCAGATAGGTTTCATTCCGATTTGCGAGTCTGGCCTGTTGCACTTCCCTTGTGAGCATAAATAGTCAAACATATTCTTTAAGAGTGTGACTACGGCTTGCCTATCTTTTAGGTAGGTCGCTGAGATTTAGGTCAAATATCTGTAAACTTGCCAGTGTAGACCTTGACGTCCTTCGCTCCCTTCGCAGAAAATCCATCTACTCATCCTCCCCTTCTTACTGATTTTCTTCAAGTGACGGGGCATGGTCGGGTAATTTCCCGAATGTCCCTCCCACTTTGCAGTGGGTCTGATTCGATCTGCTCTTTCAGGACGCCTTGGTGAAGGTTAAGTTGCTGACCAGCTTGTGCAGCATTTTCCTAGCTCTAAGCTCCGCTCAGAATGATTGATAACCCGCGGGACCCACTCATTTCAAAGAAGAGACCCTCCGCAGAAGCACCAGTAATGCTATGGGTTGTTTCCATTGGTGATCGTCCGGATTTACATTTATAAAGCAAAATTTCGCGAACGAGCTTATAGCACATAGCATTGGTTTTACATCAATAACATGATAACGCTGTGACTAGGATCTTAGTCGAAAGTGCTTTAAGTGGCAGATGTTGTAGGCTGCAAAATCCATAAAAACCCTTGCAAGATGTGAAAACCGCAAGAAACAAAAAGACGTTAAACGATGTAATACCACCAACTGCCCCAGAACTTTTGCACACACCTAATACTTTTGCTCACGGATCAGTGAGGACAAGCCTAATGGGGTTACTCAATACGCTAAACACTATTATGACAATCATTTTGGGCAAGAATCCTGACTTATTGATTTGATGACTTTAAAGTCTTTTCTACTTTAGCTTAGAGACGGGCAAAGGCATGTCAGCTGGTGTTCTTCAGTGCGCTGAACACGAATATGACAGTCATTCTGTACGATGTTGTCGGCTTATTGATTTCTCGATCTTATCGCTTTTACTGCTTGCTTTCGGAGAAGGGCGAGAACATGATCGCTGTGGTTCTGCAACACGATTACTCAGGCAAACCCTCGCACCTGTTTGAGGTCTCTGCGAGAAGCGGCCCTGCTTCGCCTAGCGCGGAGCAAGAGGTACAGTTTCGAAGAAACAGGTCGGTAAAGTCGCTCGCTTCTGCAGGAGCAGAACTTCGCTAGGCGCGCAGCAGACGAGGAACGATTTTCGAAAGACTCAGACGGCGAAGGAAGCTCGCACGGCGCGCGCGAGGAAACATCGTCACCAGCAAGAAATACGAAGCAGTGGAGTCTTTACGTTATTAATTCTACAAGACACTGTCACTTTTCATTACTTATTTCTATCTGGGCGGCATGCCCAGCTCCGCTTGGGTGTTTTACTACATCGGCAGTTTCACCTCGATTAGGATAATTACTGTTGGTAATAAATTGATTAGAAAGCTCATAGCTTTAATGATCAGCATAATCTTTTTCACCTGTGCTCGAGCAAAAAGTCAGTAATATCATTTTGATGACAATTTTATGGAAGAAAGATTGCCATGTTCGTATCCAGCTGTTTAGCGTGCTCGAATGCTCTCTTATCTGTCCATCCTTACGCAGAAGTGGAGGAGTCATCAATAGTTGTTATTTTTGTGCTCAGCGTGTTGAGAAACCCCAGAACGTGTCTTTACCAAATCATCGACAAAAATGAAAGTCAGGAAAGTCGGAACGCCTTCATATTCGTGTTCAGCATTATGGAAAAGCCCAGCAGACATGCCTTCACCAAACCCTAATTGAAAACAGCGAAAATCACTAAAATTCATGGATTCAGGCAGGTTTTTAGGTCCACAACGCAGGCTATGTTCTGGTTCAGCGTACTGAAAAACTCTCATAGCCATTTCCTCGCTGATCCCTGAGCAAAAGTGGAAAAATCGATGAAATCTATGGATCGATACTCACGCACAAAACGGTTGTCACCTTGATGTTCAGCGTATTGAGAAACCCCTTTCTATGTACATGCTCTCACAGACCGAAAAACAGCGAGAAATCAGTAAAGTCGATATAATCGATAAATCACTCGATAGCTTCTGACTAATGTAGCATGAAATCTCCAGAACAGATGGATGTGTGTACGGCTGTGTGGACGCAGAAAGTGGGCGGGGGGGGGGGGAAGTGGGGTCTTCGCCGCTCTGGGGACCCAGACCCAGATGGAAAATAAAATTAATAAAAATATTAATTACTATGTTAAACAATAAATAAAAATTATATTAAAAGTTATAATAAAAATAAACAGTCAAAAACAAACTAGTACAAGATTTCAAGATTTTTATTTATACTGTAAATTAATTTCGAAAATTTGGCGACCCATTCTCGGGGGGGGGGGGGCCCTCCCTCTGCATCCGCCACTGGTGTACGGAGTTTGGTTCCAATCGGTTAGTTCCCCACGTCTCCTATTCGGAACACACACACACACACACACACACACACACACACACACACACACACACACACACACACACACACACACACACACACACACACACGACTATACCTTTATCAGGAGTCGTGATCACTGCTAAACGTTAGAGGAAACGCTGATATTATTTTTAATTGGTGATCATATAATTGCAGTATAGTTACTATGTGATTATCGTATATGTAGTTGTAGTTTGCTGTTGAAGGATGATGGAGCTGAACAGCACTGCGGGGACTTCGTCATTGTTCAAAACGACAAGCATAGCGGCAACGTAATGGTCGACCAGCATGGCAGAATTATCCAACATGTAATACGCTCGAAAGCAGAAGATGATCCAGGCCTTCTCACCATTTTTCATCCGAAGGTAATCTTTGCAAGCCGAGAAACACTTGATCTTTTGAGGAAACGTAGCAGCAAATTTATTAGGAAGCTATCGATCAAGTGAATGAATCGTCTACTAGGAAGGTCAGAAGAGCGGATGGTGAGATGAAAGTGATGAGGCATTGTCTGGCCGAGATGCTGGGAATAATTCTAGCTTTCGAGAGCAACGAAATGGCCAGAGAAGAATATGTTAAAGTAAGTGGTATCCGAAGGGAGCACATCAAAGTAGGTGGTTTTTTCTTTTCCATTTCGTATGATAGTGTGACTGTTAGCCACATCAGCCGCAGTGCTAGATCTAAGTATTCATTAATATCAGCATCGCATTTCCTCATTCTTTACAAAATCATATGAGAGAATTTTCTTGCCCTCACACAAGGAAATGCATACAATGGAGGGGTCTTGTCTTCGTTTTTCCCCTAGGAAAGCTACGTGTAGTAGCGGCCGAAAAGATATGATCTGTAGCAGTGTTGAAGGAGGAACGTTTTACTATAAGTTAACTACAGATTGAGTTATTCAGACGAAGCTTGAATGTTTGATAATAGTCAAAGCCCTCTTTCTTTCCGCTGCATGACATTGGGGTGAACTGCTTCCAAATAAAATATCGTAAAACTATCGTGTTCCAAGTCCAAATTCACCGCTTTCATCAACATGTTGGTACCTCATTTGCATCGCCTCATTTCGATTCAGAGTTATTCTAAACTATATTACAAGCAGGTAAGGATAAAGGATAAAGTGGTCGGCGTTAATCAATCCCGTCACGAGGCATACGCCACCATTCGACTTCATCTGAGCATCGTAGAGGCGTTGAATGCGTATGTGCCCTGTACAATGACTTGCGGGGGGCACCCGATGTACCAAGTCAGTGCTTCACCCTCCCAGACTCCTCTGGTACTAATTTACCGACCCCGGAGGGATGGAAGGCTTGAATGGCCTCGGGCGGGATCGAACCATCGATCGTGTGCGTGCGCAGCGAGCCTCTTACCACTGCACCACACGCGCCCCTACAAGCAGGTAAATTGCTAAAAAAAATTGGTGTTCTGTCGTTTTCCTCGGTATGTGAAAGATTAGGACTGTCAACAAATCCAATGAAAGTGAGATGAGAGAATTTCAGTCATGGAATTTCAGTCGGGAAAAACAACTGCTTCGACAGAGGATATTTTTGTGATACCCGTCAGCTTATAGTGGACGGGTTGCAGCTGTTTAGTGGTGACCTATCTTGTGATATCTGTGGTTGACCCACATAGCATGTCCATAGCGGGCAGGTTAGGCCCGCTTCGCCAACAATTTTCATGTGGGACTTGCCCGACTCCGGATAAGGGGAACTGCCCCGGATTGCAGCGACCCCACTGTGGCGCTGGGATATGCCCACAGTCGTCTCGGTTTCCTAGCCGCAAGCTCCCTCTGTTAGAGAGCGCAGGAACCGTAGTATGGCTGGGATAGTCGGCAAGTACAGCTTGGCGCGGCAACAGCTAGAACGGCAGAAGACACTACTCTGAAACAGGTAAAGTTGCAAATGCCCGGAGCTTCTCATAACCCCACGTGACAAACACAAATGCAAATATAATGGATATGGAAAAGGGTTTGCAAGGTTTCTACGGCCTGACAACAGGTTAGTACACGCGTTAAGTTATAAGCTTCATTATAAAGCAGATAAAGCGCTTGTTTAAGAGTGATGAAATAGAGAGGCTGATGAGGCTACAAAATAAGACCGGAGTAGATGCGAGTAACTAGGACTATACATACAAGTACGGAACTACACGTGCGCTACCGCTATATACACACTACACCCTTATATGGTACTGCCTAAAAGCTAAAGGGACCCGAGGACTTGGATAAGGATGCTACTAACTACGATAAACTAGCGCCCTAGAGCTAAGAGGGTTTCTCGAGGATAAAAACGGTGCTGGCCCAAGGAAAGAGCATCGTAGAGTACGAAAACTCCCTCGAAGGAACGGACCCTAACCTACTGGAGTACGCGCCCTTACTAAGTTGCAGAGTTCCCCTCCTACACCTACCAGCCTATGCCGGGAAGGTTCCGGTTATCGACTGTTAAGTCGCACAAAGAGTGGAAATGCTCGTCTAGAGAACTTTACTTAAACGTTCCTACTGAAAATGTCGTTAGAATCCTCCTTTTCTCCTCGTCGCCCGTCGTTCGCTCCCAATTGTCGTCCGCTCGCGAAGTTGCCACTGAGTTGCATGAGGTTCCGTGATGATGCTGATCCGCTCGCGATGGTAAAAATGAGTGAACTGAGATTACGAAATGATGCGTGCGCCGCTTATATAGGTAAGGGGGTTGCACGAGATACGTTCCCCAAACACTATCAGAGCTCGCCGCGCACCGCGAGTCCTCTCGCTCTGCGTCTCCGATTACATACGAGTCCCTGTACTGCCTCGACCCACCACCCCCATGTCTATGCTCTAGCCCCTCGCAGCCGCCGCAACACAGGTGGGGAACGTATCTCATGTAATCAGGTATAGGCTTGGGTAACCTCGCCGCTTAGTCACGTGAGTCAATGCACGGCGACCGCATACAAGTCCTCGGGGCATGCCACCTCTGAGTATTTCCCTCGCTCACATTCAAACCGTGAGAAACTAACAAGAGGGAGCAATTCACTACACAAAACATCAGAGATTGAAAAGATAAAGAGCAGGAGTACACAAGATAGGCAAGAAGCACTTCTACAGCACGGGTACTACAATTACTGGAATAAATGGCACATACACAGTCCGTGCACCTATCACTGGCAATCCGCTACTGGCACCTGTTCTGACATTCAATTAAAAAATTTGATGCTATCAATATTCCTAAGATACAATGACGCGGTTTTCTTGATAGATTTGGTGAATTAATTTCGCCTTCCATTTGAGTAGCGAAAGAAACTGCAGCAATAATATTCTGGCTCATTGGTACAAGTAGAATTGAGTCTGTGTCCATGCTGAGCTGTGATTAAGATGCTCACATAGAGCTTCAAAGCATATCCAATTTTCTTTTGGATAGCTCAATCCAGAGATGAGTTGTAGCAAAGGATTTCCTGTTCGATACGGCCGTTGATCATGGGTGGGAGTAAACCTACTGGAACTGTCAGTTACGATGAACGTTAACTGGCAGCTAACTCCCAGCTTACGAGGAACTGCGGGAGAGTAATGTAAGTTTCATTGGAACAAACATGGTTTTCCAAGTATGATGCTTGAATACTATGACGAAACGGGAATCATACTTGTAGGTGAACTCACAGTTCGAAATCGAACTGTGGGGCTTACCGTCACACTGAACTTGCTGCCAGTATGAAACGACGAGGACTCGGGGAGCGAAAGAGTGTGCGGCGCTCGTGACGCAGACGGCGATCTAATCGTTTCGCAAAGAAGTCCTCCAGAGGAGTTTTTGCTCTCAGTTCGAGTTCGTCGTTGTAGCCAGTCAAGCGTGCACTGACTCCCTTTCGGTGAGGACGCATTTTCGGGTATACCCAGCTGATGGATGTTCCCACTGTCTCGGTCACCATGACCTTCCGCAGGAGATCATCGATGACTCCGATTTCCTGGTTACTGATTTTGGCAGCTGAGCCGTACACCTTCCCAAATTAAATCCCACATATTTTATGGGCACGCAATTACATTTGCGAGCTTAACACATCAAATCTAGGTTACGTGGAAGAGATTCACTGGTCGCTTGGGGTATAATGATCACATAAAGACCCGTTGGCACTCGATTTCATGGTTCAAAGGTATGACAGCATACTCCGAGGACAACGAGAATCCCAGCTGTGAAGGTTCGGAACCTCTAATGGCTTGAAGGTTTTGCAAGAGCCTCATCATTCAAAGACCGCAGTTGTCACTTAGCTCCTAGCTAGTTGATGGTAGCAAACCAGAGCTGACAGTTCACCACGTCCTTCTGCTCATCGTTTTTTCGCCGTTCCAGGAGGTTTACTACCACCCCACATCTTTTTGGCTGCTACCGTACGTTGCGATCATCAAGCCAAGGGTATGCAGTTCACCTGGGAATGAATTTTCACTTCTCTGCATGCATGAAGAACTATTTTTTCACAATAATTTTACATTCCGGTCCTATTTTCAAGCCATCAGTGCATCCTAATGGTAGAGTTGTCCACAAGCTGCTCAAAATCAACTGCAAAATACTGTTTCCTCCAGGATCACTTCCATAATAACATTTCTTTTCAGCAGATGAACAACCTCTTCGTCAAATGTCAATCTGCTGTTCTTGCGAACGATGACGCCACAACAACTATGTAGGACGTGGACTGCAAAGAGAAGGCCGCTTCGCATTTTTGGCGACCGATACATTTCGCTCAACGTAGGCATGCTTCGCGATTCATAGTTTTACACTTTCATTAGGTTGCTGGGAAAGTCCTCTCAGAAATTTTTCGAAAAGTATATTTATTCCAAAAAATCGATGGTAAGAGGGGCTCGAGATTATTGAAGTGCATTTCATAAGCTATTCTGCAGTGGATGCGTAAGCCTAGCCTGATGTTCTAACCATACCTCAAATTGTTAAAGGCACTTTTCGCCACATCTCCTATTTCGAGCCGCTGTGGTTCACCTTGGCGAGTACTGGAACCAACAACTTTACTAGTGCAAGAGAGACTGTCCCTAAATATTCCACAATACTCTGCTCATGCACTTTGAATATGGAAATATTGGCTTTCATGATCAACTTCTTTCTGGACACCTCCATGTAGCAAGGCTGACTATGCAGGACAGTGATGGCTATCCCATGGGTAGGGCAGATGTAGGAATTGGCAAGAGTGGTTAAAGAAAAACAAAAAAGCTGGGAAATTCTGCGCTGCCCTATACAATTTTAACACCCTTCTGATAGGATGGCATAGTATAAGCTGGGACACCGTAGCCCACATACCTTATTCTCCTCCCATTGGCTCCTTTGAATATGATTCGATATGCGTCCTTGAGGCTCCCTTATCGAAAAAAAAGTTTTCCAAGAATTGAGTATCATGTTCTCTTATCTTGGAACCTGGGCATGCTTTGGCTCTACAGTGATTCTCAACTGCTACGCCACATAGGTTGTTATATGAGCACCTTTATTGGCCTTACGTTTCGAACAATACGTCGTCTTCAGAGGACTGAAAGTGGTTCAAGTTTACGCAAACTTGCAACTTATCCGATCAAACACCTCCTCTCCCAGTGCTTCCAACTCGTGTTAGCGAGATCACTGTGAGATCCTCAGTATACGATGACGCCTACCAGGTGCTCCACGAATCTTGCGGAGATGGTGTTCCGCTCCGATAATAGTGTTTCTTATGACAGACCGTTGTTGGTGAGCTAGTGCGGGTCACTGGGCCGTACTGGATCTGTGAACGGACCCCTAAAATGAATAGCAGGAATGAGCACTTGGCGATTACTAGTGACCTTATGCCTTTCCTATCATTACGTGAGCTATAAGATTTCTGTAGATCACTTACGGCTGACCAGTACGGCCCAGTGACCCGCAGTAGCTCACCAACAGCGGTCTGTCATAAGAAACACTATTATCGGAGCGGAACACCATCTCCGCAAGATTCGTGGAGCACCTGGTAGGTGTCATCGTATACTGAGGATCTCACAGTGATCTCGCTAACACGAGTTGAAATCACTGGGAGAGGAGGTGTTTGATCGGATAAGTTGCAAGTTTGCGTAAACTTGAACCACTTCCAGGCCTCTGAAGACGACGTATTGTTCGAAACGTAGGGCCAATAAAGGTGCTCATATAAAAACCTGTGTGGCGTAGCAAATGAGAATCATTGTTTTCCAAGAATGTTAATGCTGTATTGAGAGTTGTCGATCTCTTCGGCTTTGAACTGAACTTGAACTTTGAACATGTAATTCTCGGAGACTGGAGTCAGAGGCTTGCCCAAAAAATGGTGCATTGCCCATTGTTACTATGCTGGTTATACAGTTGATTGAATAAGTCACTTCACAAAGTTATGTTAGAAACAAAAAGCAATCAACATTCCGGAGAGGACTTTCTCGCCAACCTATAATATGCCACCGTGAGAATTGTAAATCAACTAATAAGAGATTTTTTTCTCGTACCTATATCATGTGATAAGTAACAATATTAGCTCGATCTAGCTCCTGCATAGCCGCTACACACGTACATATTGGTGTTCACTTATATCTGCTTAGCTTTTTAAACGTTTTCGAAAGGTTATCCATGTGCATTGTTGTGTAGAATGGGCGCTATGGTTCGTACTACCTTATTAAAGACTAGTGGCCCCGTAAGGCACGCTAGCGGGCTACTTTCCAAAGATTGTGACAGAATTGGTTTAGCGTGGCTCTTTTTTTGTGCGCTGCATCTGGGTGTGTAAAAAACACCTCCTCAGCTTGAGCTACACTATTTTACAGTTGCATATATCTATAACATTACTCAGTTCAAAAAGAGTAGAAGAATTTTGTGTAGAGGGGTTGTTTTGTATGCTGATCACGACTATCAACATTGTTTTGCATGCCACCTCCGATTCCTACCTGAAATCGGCACTTTCTTCCGATTTCCTACCGTAGACCTACCGCAACGAGGAGGCATGGGGAGGGGGGAGGAAGATGCGCAGGTTATTGTCTGGGCCGTTTGCCTGAGCTTCGGAAAAGGGAGGTGATCCACGGCGTTGGCGAGATACATGGGATTTTTATTGATTTTCCGCTAATTTTGCCCCGGGGGGCGGTGCAGGCATAGCTGCTGAGATATGTCGATACGCTGAACCCGAATATGATAACCGTTTTGAATGAAGTATCGACTCAACGATTTTATTGAGTACAAAGGTTTAGGAGCACTTGTGATGAAAATGGAGGATGGTGCTTCATCTTAATCAGCTGCATCAGTTGCTGCCCAAGTTGAAAGCGAAGTATCAGCTGTCGCGGTAGTTGAGTTCAATCTAAAATGGAAAGTGAAGGTGGATGGAAGCGCATGGCGAAACCTTAACAAGACGAAAAGAGCTCTTTCAGAAGAGGGAGAATGATGACAAGACTAATCAACAAAAAAAAACTATGAGTTCTAACACTAACCAGGCCTAAGTACAAATATAATGACGAAGAAATTAAGAAACGCTTGAACAAAATACGATTCTTTTCCTCCTTTCTTTGAACAAATCACAATCTTCTGGTCCGGGCGACAAAGGATAAGACAACCTCTAATAACTGGTCGACAAAAAAAACAAAAAACACTGTTTCTTAATAGTGAGGCGTAGCGCCTTCCTCTCGACTTCATCCACGCTGCCTCTACTAAAGGAAAATAACGTGCCATGTTTCTCATGCTTTCATGAAGTCGCCCCTCGAATTCCGAAACTGGACGCAGTTTGGAGGCAACCTAGAAGGGTGAATTAAGAAACTATGAAGGACCGTGTATGTATAACTATGAAGGTGTAAAAACCCCATCACAAGGCATGCCGTATACGCCATCGTCTTCTTTTACTGGTGTATCAACGCCTACGAGTTCAACAAGTTCTCCTGGCATTTTTTTAAGAACAAGTTCATTCAGTGCATTTGCATCACAGTTACGCACAGTGAGGAGAGTCATTTGCCCCAATTTTTTTCGCATTATTCATCACATCTGGTGTATAATCCAATCTAAAACGCATTTCTTGTTTGGCAAACACATGCTCTTTGGAAGCTCGATATGCAGTCTATCGCTCAGAAAGTTTTTTTTTTCACCAACAGCCCTCAGCCATTCAGCGTGAGCTTCTTGGCCTTTCTGCAGACGCACATTCTCATCAAGAACATGATTCTTAAGAAGGGACCATAGAGCACTACTCTTCAGTGTCTCATTAATGATCTCTTGTGCAGAACCGCCTGGAACTACAGGAGGTAGCTGGCACCAGTCCCCATCAAATATCATCCTGACTCCTCCGAATGGTTGCTAAGAATTCACCGGGCTTGCCATATCTCGGAGCAATTTCTCCACATATTCCACCGCATATCTGCTTCGCAGGGATGTTTCGTCCCAAATAATAGCGTCGAAACTGCGCAAAGCAATGCCCAAGTCGGACGACGGTGTGCAAAATGTGCTATGTGCAGTACGACCTTTGAGAAGAAGAGTTGCTGCTATAACGGTGGAGGCAACTGAAAGCACAGATTTTTTTAATACTCTCAAGAATTTTTATAAGGATGTTGAATGTGTACGTTTTCCCACATCCAGCTTTTCCGTAAACGAAAAACCAACGATTGCCAGAAGTTGTCGGCCTACTCACAGCATCAGCAACTTCTTCAACTATGAGCCTCTGTTTCTCGTTCAATGAACTCAAATCTGGCATCACAGTATCTGATTGCCCTTCTATTTTTCTTCTATGAATTCCAAAGTATTTGTTTCCTCACACTGCGGTGTCTTCGTTTCCATTTCTTTGGCCACTCATTCGAGACCAGAACTTTCTATTGTCATGCCATTCATAGTTACAATTTTTTGAATAGCTAGAAAAGATTGGCCACTTCTCCTTCTCGGATCACCCGCATTTCCGCCTTGAACTTCTGCCAAAGATCGAGAACATTAGCCGGCTTACAATAGAGTAGAGTCTGTGCAAAAAGACGTCGTATCGCTGAAGGCATTTCTACCTTAGACGCATGTAGTAAACAGTCTTCCCACTCAGACTCGGTTTCTATATACACAGCAGGTTTTGCCGCTTCCAAGAATGTTTGATAAACTGTACCGTTGTATGTGCGAAGAGCTTCAAAAGATGTTACACCTGCCCTACTATGCAGAAGCTTCCGAACTGCGTAGAGCTCACGTAGTTTAGGACTTACAGACCACATACGTGCTATTCGACGGCTGTTCAATTGCTTGAAGGGGACGTATTCGCGGGTTTTCTTGCAGAAACAGTACTGCTCAGCCACTTCGATCCATGTTAGGTTTTTTGCTTTTTCGTCTTTGGAAACAAGACTGGAGTAAGCCATAAGCTCACTCTGCTGAAGCCTTGCATTCGAAGGATGCTGAAAATAAACAGGTTGTTCTCCAGGAAGGTGAGCTTTCAATGAAATGACAGCATGCGTTGAAAATTGCATTGGAAGTCTGTAAAGGCGATAGGATGCCTCAATGTGGGACATGGATCTCAAATGCAAGTACACTTCCCTCATGTCAATGTCTAACCTTAGCATTGCTGTCATCATGATAGGTACGCTTCTGCAGTTGACTTTCATCCTCCAACAGTTTACATAAGACCTGGTCTGGGCCTTTATGAAAATCAACGCTTTCGCAGGGAGGTCACAGAGTGTCCGGAGTCCCTGGCACTTAAAGCAAAAGGCGGGCCCAAAAAATATAACAGGGTGCCTCACCCTGGTTCCAGAGAGACCACTGCGATGAAGAGAATCTTTTATCAAAAAAAAAAAACAAGGCCTCGTGGCCTACTACAGAGCAAGAGCAAATGGCCACGCACTGAGCGTGGGCCGAACAGACAACGCAAAAAAAACCCATTACATCGGACAACGTCGGCCTTTCATGCGGCCTAATTCCCGCCAGGTATTGGAAATAAATGATCTACAATGGATGATCCGCAAAAATGGCAAAAGAGCTGAAACTGTTGGTCAAAAAAAAAACTATTAGTGATCCTACATTTCCTACTCTACTCATTCTACTCATGTTTCCTTTACATCCCGCCCCCCGGGGGAAGCGGCGCCCCTAGCGCTTAGTGGTGCGATTGACGTCGCGAGCTTCTGCGACTACTGCCGCCTCTTCCACGGTTTCCGTAATTGTTGACAAATTGGTTTGGGTGCACCGGCATCATCGGATTCCACTGCGTGTACATTGCTTGTGGTAGCATTGCAAGAGGTGGGGTTACTGGTGCTATACTGAAATTGTTGAGACGGGGCTGGTGTTTCCCTACTCTGCCTCTCTTAATTCTTCCCTCTGCGTTCTTTTTCTCCTTCCTTTCCTTGAAATAGAGGCGAGTGCGAGTTGGGTGACTTGCTATTGGTGTGAACTCCGGCAACTGTATTTCAGCCCGTATGTACTCGCGAAGGGAGCCAAGGTATTCCTTCATGACTGCGACCGAGTAGGGATCTGCCGGGTTAGCTCGTGGGTGCGCTGAGGGTCCATGCGATGGTTCTTGTCCTGCCTCAATTATGGGGATCACACTGACCAAATTTTGCTTCATCATCGTGGCCGCGTTTCTGGCGAGGTCGATCATCTCGTTGATTTCCATCCTATTTTGTTGATAGGCCGCGTCTCCTCGGGATGGGGCAACTGTGATCGTTTTCACGCCGTTCCTAGCAGCACTAGCGACGGCTGATGAAACGAGTTGGTAGACATGTAGCGTATTGCCACCAAGATCTGAAGTAGTTCTTTTCACGAACTTTAGGCTATCTCGAGGAAAGATGGGAGGGGCTGTTATTCTTACCTGTGTCCTCTTTGAGATGATCCAGGGCTCGAAGCCGTTGTCCGGTAGTAGCGGTGACAGCATCCGTTCGAGGACGTCGATGTCGCGCTTGTGGAATCGATATTTATTGAGAAATTTCTCGTCGTTGTCGTGCTCCTCGCACGCGTCCACTCTTCGGCAATTCATGTTCGGAGCACGTGGACCGACGAAGAACACGACCGGCATCTGAAGTCATATAGTGGTTCAGACAATAGCTAGGGTTGGCGCTATCCTCCACACTGGGTATAACATCCTGCGTCACCGTCGCTGCCGACAGTAACATGGTCCTCATCGACTGTGGGAGAGGTCGCAGCGGACACCAAAGTTGGCGACGAGTGTTCCCATCTCTGACAATCCACCGTCACTAGATGCGACGATGCTACTGCTACTGGTATGGATGGCATTCATGGCCCTCGTTGGCAAATCCCCATCGTCAACTGTGGCAGTCACGAGAGACTGCCGCGCAGGCTGCCATACTCCACGTGGACCATAGCTCCGCGTTCGTCTCGATGACGTAAATATACTGGTAGGTTGGACATCAACCAATACAGTTACAACCACAAATGCAGCCAATTTTTAATTTTGTGAATAAAATTTTAATTTTGTGAGTAAAATTTTACTAATAAGTATAGAAGCACGAATAATGTATGAGTAACGTAAAGATATGAATTATTAACAGACATCAACAATAGGCTGCCAAAGTATACCTCCGAACGACAAACGCAACAGTAACAACCATGTAACAACAAGGATCAACAAAACAATAAATCAGAAGAATCAACAACAAAAACAAAAAAAATAGTATTAAGTATATCAGAACAACAATCAAAATGATTCGCCTATACATGAACCCACACAACCCACACACTACGTAGTCACTTCTTCAGAGGAAGGCTATAGGGTAACTGGAACTTTAGTGTAACTAGAGATTTGCGAACTTCAAAATTAGTTCCTGTCCTCAAATTCCGTGTTCTGTCACTCAAAAGTTCTGATTCAAAGTTCAAAAATCTTTAAGAGTCACCCTGTGAAGAGCCCAATGCCGAAGGCTCGATGTTACTGTCGCCTTCGCACCGGGCTCTGCACACGCAAAGAGGTGGGACGGGGGTTTGGATAGCTCCCCCACAATGAGGACAGAGCTGCCAATTTCCCCTTGCCTCCATGGCAGCAGCGGTGCGCACAAAGGTGTTGCATATGGTGGCGAAAGTGCGAGACAGGTCCCGATGACACTGCGACTGATCGGCGAGCATGCGCTCTTGGCGCTCAAGAACCTCCCTTTGCGTCGGCCTCTTCTTTCGAGGATGTCTCTTAATCTCATCTATTCCGTTAAAAAAAAGGACGTCCAGACTGCTGGGGCTGCCCTACCCACCCACCCGACTCCAGCCCATCCCCGGAGTCATCGGATTCGGGGCTGCTGGAATCACCAAAGTTATCCTAGATTACATTAAAAATGCAGAATAAGAATAATCTAAGTGAGGACGGCGCAGAAACTGCGGTCGGCCCACTCCCCCTCTCCCCCCTCAACGCCGCCGCCGGTCCACTATCACCGCTTGAAGGGCAAGGCCTAAAGAGGACCACTCAGATGTGAAACCAGTATGATAGCTGGTAGATGAATTTACGAATCCAGAGAACAATAATCGCTCCTCCCAGCGGCCGCTGCTCCACTATCCTCTATCACGGCACTCGGCCTAAAGAATGTGACTCATGAGTATTATTGTTATGAAATGTTTTACATGAACTTACGAAACGAATGCACAATAATCCTTTCCCGCGGCTGGCGTACCAAGACTTGCTCGAGAGCTGCACGGCCTAAAGAGGAGTACTCATAAGCGGCAAAAATCCGAAAGCTGGTTATGTGAACTTGCAATACAAAAGTATAGGACCCGACGGAACGCCACCCCCCCCCCCCCCGCCGCCGCTCCAGTAGCACTGCTTGGGGGGCACGGCCCAAAGAGAAGCACTCAAAAGAAATATAAATGTCAAGTAATTATCGATATATTCAACTTACCGCCCAAAAGTTGAAGATCCGTCGGCCTTTGGGGGGGGGGGGGGAAGGGTGTACTGCAAAACCCCCGTGGATGTTGGGGCTTCCTACAGTGCCACGCCCGTGCAACCCCACCGGCGTTGCACCGTAGGATGCCTCAATATCCACGGGGGTGTTGCAGTACACCCCCCAGAGGGCTTCTTCTAGGGCATCAGCTGACGAGGCCGGAGGAGAGGCCGCGAACCTCTCCTCCAGCCTCGAACTGACTCCACCTCCCGTTCTCAACCTGTACCTAAAAATAGGTTTTGTGAGTACCAAACAAACGACAATAAAAAACAGAAATGGAACCTACTTTATTCCCCTCCTGTTGCGCTTCTCAGCCCTTCCAAATTTATCAAAAACCTTTGATCGTTGCCAATTGAAATTGTTTTTTATTTGCTTATTATCCATCGTGATGCCATAGTCATTTTCATGGGGACCGTGATCGGAATCGATGACATTGACGGTGGTCCAAAGCCACCAGGGCCAGCCGCTGATACACGACATTGAACTTCGCCAACGCAACCCTCCAGATCAGTGACTGAAACAAGAATCTTAATTTGCAAGTAACATGAAACTTCTTACCCATACATTACCATATCAGCGGCACCTCTTATTTCTTGACCCTCTTCCTAGGATAATAACTGTTTAATTTTTAGGTAGTTCTCTCAATCATAAGTTCTTCCAGAAATAGTTTTCCAATAAGGAAAACTGAGCTGCTGGCTACACCGGGAACGTGAGCTCCAAGTCAAAACCACAATTCCTGAGAATGTTTAGGTTTAGGTATGACCACACTGGAAGAAACATATGCTGAGTTCCCTCGCGCTGGATTTGGGGGGATGGAGCCAATATCTACCAAGAAAAGATCCGTGAAACAGTGGTTAGCCTCCTATAAGGTTTACCTTATTCATACTCAGTTTTGGAAAAAATAAATTAAAAAAATCCAAGAAAAAGCAAGTCTTATTGGATAATGCCTAAGAAGCCATTGTCTCCCTGACTGTCATTGTTGAAATTCACTGTATGCGCGCACGCTGGTGGAACCCGGCTGGCCTGGATTCCTCCTGGAGCGGAGACGATTCACTAGTATTCTACTATTTTACACTTATATTCTTCGACAACTCACTAGTATCCAACCACTTGACATGATTTGGCTAGTTCCGTCCCAGAAATAGCAAAATCACTATTTTCAACCAGATTTTTCCTAATGGGGTTTCTCAATTTGAATCAATAACTTCCCTCCTTGGTCATCTACACCTGGGTCGTTTGTGTCAACCGATATCAGAGGGGAAGACACCTCAAATCGATACTTTCACTTGCCACTACTGCACACCTGGTCACTCAGACCGTAGGCGGATGTAGCGCCAGAGAGGGTTTTCACTGAAATGCCAATTCAGCACTCTCGTCTGGCCCCTGTGGACAAGTCAACCACAAGACAAGCTTGCGGGAATGCCTGGGGATAAGGCCACTATCGGCTGCAGGCAGTGGTTCCGAGGCTCCGCCGTAACTCAAAAACCGGCTCGGCCCCCAAATCAAAGGTTTCGCAGGGAGGTCACGGACAATCCGGAGTCCCTGGTGGCTGATTTCGCAGGGAAGTCACGGAGTGTCCGGAGCCCCTGGCACTTGGAGCAAAAGCCGGGCCCAAAAAATACAACAGGGTGCTTCACCCTGTTCCAGAGGGACCACTGCGATAAAGAAAATCTTTCATTTAAAAAAACAAGGCCTCGTGGCCTACTACAGAACGAGAGCAAATGGCCACGCACTGAGCGTGGGCCGGACAGACATGCAAAAAAAAAAACCCATTACATCAGACAACGTCGTCCTTTTAGATTCCCGCCAGGTATTGGAAATAAATGATCTACAATAGATGATCCACAGAAATGGCAAAAGAGCTGAAACTGTTGGTCAAAAAAAACTATTAATGATCCTACGTTTCCTACTCTACTCATTCCACTCATGTTTCCTTTACATAAATATACTTGTATATATATATATATATTTGTAAGACTGCAACGTGCAACACGCTTCTACGTTTATGTGACATTCAAATCGCAATAGGCAATACCAATTTGTTGGTACCACATAGCGATCATCCGCAACTGTGATAAGTCGTCTCCCTCCAAGAGCTGCAGAACCGTTGTCCCTTCTACGATACAGTGGATAGCTGCCATCCGTTGGCTCTGTCTTTTCTCGGAACATTTTCGGATACTTCTTGTCACACTTTCCAGGATCCGACAATCTACAACCTAGTTCCGGACGGTTTTCGCACGGCCCATGAATCATGAACTTTCCCACCAAGTTGTACAACCTAAGCTTCCTTTCACGCTGTGGATCCGCTGCACTTGGATATTCTGGTAACTCTGCAGAAATATTAGCATCAATTTTATCAGGTGTATCAAGCTTATCTTTAAGTGTCACAAGAATGTGAGCGTGAGGCATGCGTCGCTTCTGATACTCAACACTGCACTGTAATGCCACAACTTCACCAAAGATCGTCTCGTGTTTGATCTCATGGATGAACTGCGCCAACCGCGCTTTGAACACGCGAACGCATAATGCTGGATCTGTCACCCACGAATTTAATTTGCCCGCAGATTTGATTTGATTTTTTTAACCAATCCTGATTACCTGTGAAGGTAATAAACAAGTCTGGCTTTCCATGCCTTTGCATTTTAATATAGTTTTTTATACCACGCCCTTCTTCCAACGAACGACTGCGGTATCCTGACCAGCCTTCCTAATTTCATACCCCTCTCTCCAAATTTTCCATCAAGATACTTGAACAATGCACTTGCAGTAGTACTTCTTGTTTCTGTGAAATGCTCCCCAATTGCTGATAGACGATCAGCTTCCACTCTTTCAGTGAAGAATGAATTGTGAGCACAGCTTGCCGGTACCATATATACGATGTTGCGCTACATTTCCACGACGATTGAGTATATAGTTGACGAACTCTCTTCTAGACAAGAACCTTTTTGTTTGAGATACATTGTCACTAGCTTGGTTACTTTTAGAATCCTCGCCATCGCTTAATGGCCCATATCCATTTTGGCCTTCCTGCAGACTGATGCATAGTTCCTCGGCATCTCGCTGTTTGCCTTCTTTGCTCGCTAGTTTCCTTCTGGGTAGTAAATCACGTATGACTGCTCTCCAAAGAGGAAATACAACGGATACGTCAATGCATCTATAATACCCGTAGTGAGGACCGTATAACCATAGTGAGGAGCGATAGTTTTGCCACCCCTTGTCATTATTCGCAGCCTTTTATCAAGCTCCTCATGTGAACGCATTTTACCATCCTTAGACACACAAAACAACCTTGAAGTCAACATGCATCTCTTCTTATCCGATCGGACCAGACAGCCAGCAAGAACGATCACGTCATTATGTGTCAAAACGGGACTGGTTGGCAGCACATGCGAGGAATCGGTTTCAGCGTTGGCATTTGCGCGCCCACGGGTTCGATTCCCGGCGCCTCCAAGAAATTTTTGCACGGGATCGGAACCGCTTCAGAATTTAGTGTGAAGGGGAAAGGATGGAAAGATTTGATATTGAAGTGAGGAAAGGGAAATCGATTGATTACACATGCTAGAATTCGCCTGCAGGCCCCTCCAGTTTGTGGAAAACAAGGGTGATTTAGACACCGTACTGAAGTTCTCTGACTCGAAACCAGCAAATGGTTTTCAACATGTCCACAGAGGACGATTAGTTCTATCTTTTGCCAGAGGTTCAACTTTAGAGCTTCATATGTTTTTGGGAGCACGATGGGAAGCTTGGCGAATTTCACATGGATTTCCCATCTAAATTGCTGTGAAAAGAGCGAACTCGTGAAGCCAGATTTTGTACTCGAGTGGGAAATTTCTTCATCTAAAACACGTAGAAGGAAAGTTTCGTGATATCTGCAGATTGCTTCTCAGTGATTTCCTAAACAGATTTACTCCATTTTCACCATCTGTTCAAATTGCGAGGTTTTCAGTTCTTCAATTCCCATGAAGAGAATTTTCCTTTTACCGGAATTTCACTACCCCCGCGTAATAGAGTTCCAAGCATTCATTCTTCATCTCCATTATCGCGCCCCAATGTTCACTCCTGCTTGAGTAAGTTAGATGGGAAATTTCCCCTCCAAGACCTGAAAATTTGAAAAATTTCCCATCGAGCTCCCAAAAACATATAAAGTTCTAGAGAATTGAAAACTCTGAGCTGATCATCGTCTATGCAGACGCTGAAAAGCGTCTGTTGATTTCTAGTCAGAAAGTTCAGCACGAGGTCTAAGTTACTCAACTTTTCCTCGTTCCAACGAGCCCTGCAGGCGAATTCTCACATGTGCAAACGATCGATCTCGCTAATCTCGCTACACACTTTTCATTTTTCAACATTTTCACCCTTATTACTCCACACTTGATTCTGGAGTGATTCCAACTTGTGCAAACAATTATTGAAGGCGCCGGGAATCGAAGCTCTGGGTGGGCTGAAGCGGTTTTTTCTCATACGCTGCCAAACAGTTCTGTTTCAACACGTAATGACGTGATTGTTCTTGCTGGCAAGAGCAGACCGTCATTTTTCATAATATCATAAACAATTATGAATTTACATTCAATCGTCAAGCCACCCCTCTACTTACCCCACCGCCACATCTCCAATACGACCCCTCCCCCTTCCTAGCCCCCTCCCATACGACCTCCTCATGAGAAATTCCCATCGGACGCTTGACCCTGACGATAAACGATGGTCGCTGCCAACTGAAGGAACTTTGTGGTTTGTGAAAGTTGTGAAAGAAAATACAGTCAACATGAAAAAGCGCCATTTCTTTTGCATCAACCTAATACTTTGTTTTAGCAATGCGCCGGAATTTTTTCATAGTCCGTTAGTGCATAAATCAAGATTATGACAAGAAGCAGGTTTTGGTTCAAATTCCACGAAGAAGTGAACGCGTATGGGGCGTTGTCCGACCCACATCACATTGGTGTACTCTGTCACGTTCATGAACAGGCAGCTTCGTACGATGTGAGTACGATAGGAGAGCTGACTTTCTTGCAGTGCAAGGAGCATGTCGCTGTAAATTGATAACATGTGGCAGCCACAGCAACAAAGACAAGGTTGACACAACAAGGCTCTCTAAGTTATTCTTATTACTTCTACATGATTTTGAAAACTCCCCCCCCCCCCTGTTACCCATGAATGTCCCCTAAAGTACAAACTTTCCCATTCGCAGTGAAATTATCTAGGGGATTGCACAGACTGAAACTATACCTTGAACCTGAAGAAAAAAAAACACTGGCTTGACAATGCCTTTATGCCTCATACTCAGCGCTGATTCGCTGTAAAATGAATATTCGCGCCCGGATTTTCTGTCTTACCACTCATCTAAGTTCATACATATGACGCTATTGCAAATGCCTACAATATTTGCAATACTTTGGAGCAGTTCACATGTGGAGGGATCGGCAAACGATGGTTCTGAGAAAGCCAGCGAGAAAGGCCCATTGGAACCACAATGCTTCAACTAACATGCGCTATTCCAACCATTACAAAAGTGTATTCAAATTCTTTATTTCTGTGCAAAGTTGCTTAGTAGGAAAACTCCAGAAATTACTCGAATTAGAAACCTTATGAAATTTATGAGCAAGATACAAACATGTGGGAACATACCTTGTGGGAGAGATATCGATTAACAGTGAGATTTTTTTTCACTGGTCAACATCCAATTAGCCGAGCAAGAGACGTAATTGTACTATCACTTCTACTGTTCTCTATCAGAGTAGCGGTTGCTATGATGTAGTTAGTCCTAAGTCTGTTGAAGAAGATCGTCAGGGAGGGAAAAATAGTCCCAGAAATCAGAAACCAGGGGAAAATATCGTCATTGGAGTGATCCCCAAGTTTGTGCGGGAACTAAAACTCCTGTTCCTTTCCTTTTTGGCCTCCAGTGTATCCAAAAAATAAATAGAAATAAATAAACTAATGAGCAGGTGTTGTAGCTTCAACGTGGATGAAAGTTGACTATCAAATCAACTACTCAGACAATTGCAGCGTGCGGCCCGCGTTCCTTAACCGCTGAGCGTGCGAGCCGCGTGCCTTAAATTGTGGGCGTGGCTAAGCGCAGTGCGAGCCGCGTACTTTAAAAGTTGTGCAACAGTGCGTGGAACAACCAACACACGAAATAATGCACAACCAAAAAGGACGCTGCGTTCGAATCGGACCTTTCCTGAATTTTTTGTTCTTTTTTTCATGTATTGGCCTCATTTATTGTATTTGTGAATATGAAATCGTTGTTTCACATCGTTTTGCAAAATTTCATTGCTGTTTTTTTTTGTTCGCTGTGTTCTTTTTTTGGTACTTTCGTTGTTTTCTTCTTCACGTACTTAGAGTAAATAAAAGCGTTTTGCAGTATATGTGCAAGTTTGTGCTGAAGTGACGATTGTAGTTTGATAGCCAAGGAACAAAAGGTATTCATGCCAGGTGGCAATAGGCACTGTAAGTTCGGGTGAAATTAAACCAGTTATTTTTATTTTACAAAACTTCATGTTTTTTTTCATTGACATTCACATTTGTTTTAGTCGCAGTACATCCTCTCATGAAGACGACAGGAATGAAAGGACATGACTATATCGCAAGGTATTTTGTATTCATAGTTATATCCAGTTATTTGGAAAAACTCGAGTAATTCGAAATACAATAACCTTAACCATTCAATTTGCATACTGAACATGTTGCATTAGTCTTCTCACATGTCTTCTGCTTATGCAGTTTGCCTAGATTAGAACCATTGTTCATGCCCGCAAGCACTTTTCCTGATGACACGTCGGGCGCCTTATTGTTAGGTAATTTCCACGACACTAAGGATGACCATGGAAAACGATGATGCCATAAAAGGTCATCGGTTTCTACTTGAATCCAGTGCTGAGTATTAAACTTGGAAGTCATTGGTTTCCAAAGTCGAATGAATGAATCGTCCGAATGTACTTACTGCTTTCTCGATACCTACTATTAGTGAATGGTTCAAATTCATCCATTAATAGAACAACCGAATGCATGAACTATTCGGACAACTTACTTTTGAAAGATATTTGGATAACGGTTCGACTGAATCACTTTTCTATTGAGCTGAATTGAGTTGTTTTCAGGAAAGAACGGATGTATTATTGTCGATCCTTAAGTACCCTCGATTTTCAGTGAACATGATCAATCTTCAACTTCTCCGACGTTTCACTGAGTGACCGTTTTTGTACTTGTATAAAATTTTTATTGCTGTTATATTCTTTCACTCTGCTCGGTGTTGTTGTTTTCTTGGTATCTTATGTGCTGTAGTGTGCAATCTCTGGCAATTGTTGATCTTAGTGTGCGCGTAATAATTATACAGATTATGTTATTTGTTGTGACTATGTTGGTTTTGTGCTATGATTATAATTGGTGTTAGGTTGAATATTTTGTATCTTTAGAGGGCTGAAAAAGAGCCGAAAGCTATCCCATTAGTTAATTTCCAATAAAAATAGTTGCCTTATAATAATTTGTCTTCTGCCGAATAATGAAAACACAATAAAGCGACAATACGACAATATGTACCACCTAGCGGTAGTTTTTCGATGGATAGCGCTAATTACCGTGCGGCCCGCGTGCCTAAACTCTGCGAGCCGCGTGCCATTTGCGTGCGGAATCCCGGACGGTCGCGGGCTCGCACGCAAATGAAACGCGGGTCGCACGCTGCGAGTGTCTGAGTAGTAACCATGAAACGATGACGAGGCTGACCTGCCATCTCATCGAAGGGTGGTTAGAGAGAAACCTTCAACGATAGCGCAACAAGCGCGCTCCATTCGATCTTTACCGCTCACATGATAAGCAAGAAGTTGTGGTTATCCATTAATTATTTTCACTTCCACATAGGTTGACCATTCTTACATGCGATTTTTTCTTACAATGATGTTCAACTAGCTGATTGTGTCCTACCAGCCTTGGCAAACAAATTTTTTCAAGCTCAATTGCATATTTACTGCGAGTTTGCCCGAACTTGCACCCTATCACCTTGGTAGAATCCATGTTTTGTTGATCTTTGCCGGTCGGGCTTATTTCTGCCATCTTTCTCGCCTGTGCTCTGATCGATGTCGTTCAACGGCCTTCCAGAATGATGTTGCCGCCCTCTGCGTTCGTCGCACTATCTCCCGTCCCGCTGATGCAAAGCGCTGCACCGCGTTCCTGGTCCACGACCATGTGCTTAGTGCTTATTTTGAATCATTGAGTCGTTTTAAACGTTGCTGCTTACTTAGAACCGCATAATGCATTAGATACTTATGATTTATTCGAAATTCGAAAATTCGACTACGAATAAGTCCATAGTTCGGATGTTTAAAAAAGATACAATCCTTTAGGAATGATGAAAAGACATTTAGGTCCCTCTCTTTTTTCAAGTCTTCAGATCTAGTACTGAATGAATAATTGAATGAATTGAGTCATTCAATTTTTATTCGGTCCTTAGAATGACACATTCGTGCAGCAGTTTGTTGGAAACAGCAACTGTGGATGGCCAATGACTCATCAATTGTTTTGGGCTGCAGCGCCTATTTCTGAACAGAATTTGTTGAAAATCGCATGTGATTTGAGAGTATAGCTCTTCATAACCAGATACGATAGGAGCCTTACAACACTCCTGGCATCGTTACTAGCAAAATCTTTCCTTTCTATCTTTGCTGCCGTTTTTTTTTTTCGAGCTGGCGCAGTTTGCACGTTATTTTTCCGTTTTCAACGCAGTAATTAGACATCGCGATCACATTCTACTTTGTGCAATAACACTTAGTGTTGCACATACATAACTAAGCTCAAATCATTACAATGAAACTCTTGTAAATGAAGATACGATGCTTTTACCGGGAGAAATGTGTAAGTGCCAAAATCGGCAGCGCTGCTTCAATGATCCCTGGGACTTCTCTAAGTTAAGAAGTCTTGAGGCTCTGCCGGAGTACGAACTTCTCCAGGAAATTCAAAGAAACATGTGCCATCGATGATGTTCCCTTCATTGAAAATGTTTTTTCAACGAATGTGCGTTTTTAAAACCAGATATTTCAGGTGAAAACCAGAAGTTCTGGCCAAAAAAGTACTAATCAAAATCAAACCACACTTTGCGGGAACAGCGTTATGTAAACATCCACCCAACTTGGAATTTTGACGCAACAGCACACATCCCTTGCAAAACTATGTGGCTGCGGAATCGGAAAATGCATGCATCTTCAATATTTTATATGACTGTATGAAACCCAGCTCATTAAAGTACGAATAGCCACTTCTAGCTCTTTTAATTGTTCTATGATAACAGATTTTCAGTACATCGTTGGGCTGTTTTAAGCAAAGGACATATTTTTCATAATAGATGCTTTCTCCTTTAGAAAGCGATGGCACATGTTTCTTTCTCTAAGTTAAGAAGTCTTGAGGCTCTGCCGGAGTACGAACTTCTCCAGGAAATTCAAAGAAACATGTGCCATCGCTTTCTAAAGGAGAAAGCATCTATTATGAAAAATATGTCCTTTGCTTAAAACAGCCCAACGATGTACTGAAAATCTGTTATCATAGAACAATTAAAAGAGCTAGAAGTGGCTATTCGTACTTTAATGAGCTGGGTTTCATACAGTCATATAAAATATTGAAGATGCATGCATTTTCCGATTCCGCAGCCACATAGTTTTGCAAGGGATGTGTGCTGTTGCGTCAAAATTCCAAGTTGGGTGGATGTTTACATAACGCTGTTCCCGCAAAGTGTGGTTTGATTTTGATTAGTACTTTTTTGGCCAGAACTTCTGGTTTTCACCTGAAATATCTGGTTTTAAAAACGCACATTCGTTGAAAAAACATTTTCAATGAAGGGAACATCATCCTAGCAACCTTTCGATCATGCTATTATCACCAGCAAGACTTGGCTCCGGCCTACTCAAGATCTAGGCATATCAGGGCTGCTTTTATCGAAGTTGTTTCTGGGAAATGACCTAGTTGATATTCAGAAATACAGTCAATCAATCGTATTGGATGAATTCTCACTTTTCTTGTCCGCGCCTTCAAAAATTTCCATTGATAAGAGCGACAACATTCTGGCCCTTTATCTATTGCTTTTACTCTTATTCTTATCAAGTCATTAAGTTGGAAAGATTCAGGGGCCTGCAACATGACTGGAACTGTTGGTTGAAATAGACACCGAGGCGGTGGGGGGGGGGGGGTTTAAGAGCGTTTCAAGACTCATACTGTGAACTATTGACCTGTCCTTGAAGATTTCATGAATATTGCAGGAAAAATTGTTGCAGCAATCCGATTTTTCGAAAATGTGTCTGGGGTCTACTGCTCTAGAGCGAAAGCGTCCTGCAGAACCCGGTTAAAACTCAAAAATATTTCGAATCTTTCTTATTCAGCAGAGGAAGGAGCTGGAAAAAGCATGGATTTCTGGTGGAGAAATATGTAATTGAGCAAACATTGTACAATAACCTATGTCCCCTGTATGTACGACTTGGTATGAATAAAAAAAGCTCTGAAAAGAGTGACTGCTATGAGTTTGTTACTGACTTTAGCTAAAATCTCGCGTTCCTTTGCGGTGAATTGTTGAGAGCTGGGTGTTGTCATGGCTGGAGCAGAATTTTCTATGCAAGACGGGATCTTGACTTTACCGGCTACGAGGGCTTTTCGGGGGTTGACTTTTTACCACCACTCTTGGTTCTCTCAAAAATATTTTTGACAACTTCTTTTGGAGGTATTTTGAACTCTACTATAATTGCATGATTTCAAAAAAGAAATCTTTTATGCAGAATGGGGCAACGTACGAATCCCAGTCATCGAATTTGTTGATACCCAGCATTATTTGAACACTTCTTAACGCTCATCCGTAATTTGATCCACACAATTTGTAAGTTTCTATGTCGATGCAGTTACAGGCTCTCAAATGTGTGGCGATCTTTTCTTTCTATTTCTCAGCTCCTCTTTCTCGAAGGGTATGGCTGGCAATTCGTCGATCTTTGTTCAGAATGGGGAGGTGAAATCAATCGCAAGCCGTACAAGTTCTCGTGTTCCCTGCCGTTGTACGAAGTATGTTCTGAATTTTCCCTGTTGTGGTCATTCACCTGTTCACAACTCTTCGAAAATAAAATAGTGAGTGTGAAAATTATCGATTACGCATTGTGCCTATACAGGACCTCTCGGGTAATAATGGCCTCAAAAGTTGAAGAAATTTTCCGTTTGTAATTTTTCGTCTCATTTCCTTGATAATCCCTTACTGCTGCATTTTTGTTTGGCGTTATTCGAAAAATAGTTTGCACTTGGAATTAAATTAAGCAGGAATCAGAAAATATCACATAATTACATATTTATGCTCAGAATAATATAATACGCTTGCACCTAGTTCATGTATTAGGTGTTAACATAAGTCCTTGCGCTTTTTTTCGGAAGCACTTTTCTTCACCAATTTGTCATCATTTTGGTACATGTCATATACCATCCGAAAGTTCTGGTCTTCACCTATAAGGATATTGTAAAAGGTTTTCCTAAAGCGATAATTGCTTAAGTTTTAAGCCTGCGAAGTGGAGCAGTGAGTGAAAAACAGCACAACCGACACCTGCCTATCCTGGCATGCCGCTGAAGCTTGAAAGGCCATCAAAACTTCCGAACGACCTGGGTTAGGTATGAAAGGAAGGTTTTGTTTAAAATGACTGATCATCGGCGAATTTTCAAGTCCAAAGGAGACATATTTAGTCTCGATAACACCAGCCATTTCGACCGAACAAATTTCTTACACGGAGTTCCGGGAATTGCTCCAGAGGAGTTGTACGGTCTAGGTGGACATCATATTCCTCAAAGCTACCAAATAACTGAGGTAATTCTACTGAAAGAATCCAATAGCGGGGGTCTAGTCATCTTACCCTATAGTGAGGTCAGACCCCACCTTCTGAAAATCGTCAAACTGACGCTCCAACAGTCCCACTGATGACGTTCTTCCGCGTTTATATCCTACAGAGCTTGTACGCACAAATTATGAAGGATGCTTTCTGATCCCTACTGAATACAAAGAAAAAATTGGATTTTTCCTCGAGTTGGCGTTTTTCTTCTTAAGCTTAAAAATCTAGTAATTCAATAGTTCTGTGAAAACTCTTGATGTTATGGTTATAGAGGAAGGAATGCGCTCTCAGAAGCTATATTGCGTGTTAGAGAAGAATGGCAATGAGGCGGAAAAAATGGCAACTAAGAAAAGCGCAAAGACTTATTTTAATTAACGCCTAATAGATTGCGTGCCCTTGCCTTTCGAGTATGTCATAGGAAAAAACTTCTGTGCACACACTTGTAAATCCCGTTCTTCTTCATTTGTTGAAATTCATGGTCAACATTATTTATTAGAGCTTTTGCTGGCCACCCCCCTTTTGCGAATGGGAGCCCTTTGTACTTTATTCTAGTATTGAAGAAAATAAGCCCCTCTACGGTAATACTCTGGAATCCTTTCGTTTGTAAGTTTTCTTTAGTCTAAAGAGACTTTCTTGTGATCTGTGCCACAGTTAAAGCCATCAGTCTTAGTATTTTTTCCTCTAAAAAGTTCTATAAGCTTGATTTTCTAGATGCGCAAGTTGTAAGTTGTTTGCAAGTTTTCATATGGAAATCAGACGAGGAACCCTTGTCTGCTGATTTTTTAATTTTATAGCGTGAAAGTCCATGCACCAGTTGTTTCCTCCATGCATAAGCTTTCTCATTTCAGCGAACATATGAGTATTTCACCCAGGACTTTTTGTTTTTTCTTCCCTATTTTTTGTTGATATCACCGAACAGATTGTCTCTTCCATTGATGTGCGTGATGATTGTCCATCATGCTTCTGCTATCTTGAAAATTGACTCTCTATCGTAACCTTATCCACCGCACATTAAGTATGCTATCCGCAAATTCTACAAAAATCATTACGGAGAACTTGCATCTGTTCGCGTTCAGCTGTGGCACAGCAATACACGGAACTTTCACGGCGTTTGATTTATTTCATATCGGCGATTGCGAACAAAGATCGCCTGAAACTCGCGACGGCATGCCACATGAGCGCAGAGTAATGGTCATGAAAGCACAGGGTGCAACTGAGGTTTTGCACGTCTGAGGCTGTCTTTCAAGGTTAAATATACAGGGAAACTCAGAAGATATGTTACAAATTCATATAATATGTAGGTAGCAAAAGTATCACAAAAAAAAGTATTGCTCAGATTCGAAGGGTGTACGAGTAGCTCAATGTCCACTCTGTTCGCGGATGTAATTTTGGGCGAAGTGATAGATGTCTCACTGATAGTGCTAAGTAGAGGCTAGTTGTGTAGAAGTACTGCCACTCATATCTTCTGCACCAGAAACACATCTTGAAATAGCATGAGATTTACATGGTATCTGGAGAGCTTCTCACTTGCTTCTTTGTGCTCGAGTTTCATCATTGTGTAGCTGAAGAAAACAGCGTGAAACATCATAGAAAACAATATTCATCTTTATCATCTGAATTATATTTATTTGCTAAAGCGTGAAACATCATAGAAAACAATATTCATCTTTATCATCTGAATTATATTTATTTGCTAAAGCGTGAAACATCATAGAAAACAATATTCATCTTTATCATCCGAATTATATTTATTTGCTAACTATCCGTTTACTGAAAAGAAAATGAAGGACATAGTAGAGTTTTGACCGAATCGAATAAAATTCGAATATTTATTCGAATGTTCGAATATTCGAAAATTCGAATATTCGAAAATTCGGAGGTTCCGAAAAATTCGAAAGTTCGAATATTCGAAAATTCGGGGGTCCTATAAAATTTGAAAATTCGAATATTCGAAAATTCGACGGTTCCGCAATATTCGAAAGTTCGAATATTCGAAAATTCGAGGGTCCGGGATTATTCGAAAATTCGAATATTCGAAAATTTTGGGTCGAAAATTCGAATATTTGGAGTTGTTTTGCGTCGCAACTGTTATTTCAGTTCCATTTTCTCGCTGAGGAACCATTCCAATTGAAACCCCAGTCCAATTTCTCATTTCAACCTCAATTTTCCCAAAAACCTGCTCGTATCTTTGCACGCATTCGAAAGCCACCAACAGCATTTGAAAGCTTTGAAACTGCAATCCTACGAGGTGTACGACACTGGCGACGATAATCTCTCCGGTGAAACCTACGTATGTACTTTTCTAGAGACTTGAGAAACCAGCAGTTTCAACTATACTTCTGATTATTCAAGCCTTTCCTCCAGAACTATGTAAGTGAACTGCAAACTATAATATAAAATTTTACACATCATTCCTCCTTATATTTAGCTGATTTCCGGCTACTGCTCCAATTAAACTCTTTCTAAGTACATCACCGTTAGTTATGGAATTCAAAGTTCACACAAAATCTTGAGATCCTCTTATTATCCTTTCTGCCCAAACATACTCCGACTTCTTGTTATAGAAGTTCTGTTGGTTTTAACATTCAACGTACAAGCATGCAGTTGGACCCGATAAGCAGATGTAATAATGAGGAACGGGATAATACACAGTGTTTTTTATCTTGCTGATGCTTTTTTGTTGATAGCTGGAAACTCATTCATGGTCAAGGTAAATGAACTACTATACCCAACATTGTTTTTACAGCGTCAATACCTCTACATTTACTACCATGGCACGTTTTGTTAAACTACAACACGGAGATATTAAGGCGAAAGCCTTCTCACGGACGAAGGGTTTCATCCACTTTACGATCCTTTAATGATGGTTACAGACCTCAAGTGACGTTCTTAAGCTTAGAAATTTCAACCCGTTGCAATTTTGAAACCGACAAGGGACAACTCCACAGCAGCACAAACTTCCACTCATGAGAAGGTTGTGAGAAATTCCAAAACGGCAAACGAAACTCACTACCTGAAAAGTTTCATGCCCGTTGTAATTGGCAAACATATCGCCTTGTTCGCCTACATGCATGGGTACAAAATGTTTTTACCAAATGGAATGTTTTTCGAATAAATATTCGAACATTCGAATATTCGAAAGTTCGAATATTCGAAAATTCGGTGGTTCGCAAAAATTCGAAAATTCGAATATTCGAAAATTCGGAGATCCCTAGAAATTCGAAACTTCGAATATTCGAAAATTCGGTGAGTTCAGAAAATTCGAAAGTTCGAATATTCGAAAATTCGATGGTTCGCAAAAATTCGGAAATTCGAATATTCGAAAATTCGGGGGTCCCCAAAAATTCGAAAATTCGAATATTCGAATATTCGAAAAATATTTTCGAATGTAAAACTCTAGGACATAGGCCGTGCTCGTTCGTATTCTCCATTTTTCCCTTCATCTCTTGTGTTTTCCAAGAAGGCTCTCAACTGGAGCTAGGAACACGGGGAAAATCACACGCTTCCTCTCCCTGAACTCTCTAGTTCAAATAATTCAACTCATTTCACTAGTGTATTCAGCGCTGTTATGTGGTTTTCACCAGACAAGGCGGTCTCCCCTCTCTTCCATAGGTCCCATGTTAAAACTCGATGAAGATGACTACCTAAATGTATGGTAGTGCGTTCTGGGAAAAGCATAGTGTTTGATGCAAACCATTTGGGCCTCGTTCATCCTCTCTCAATAGTCAGTTTTGGCATAGACTGCTTCTTGCCCACCGCCAAGGCGAACTAAAGAAAGTGTCCGAAATGGGGTGCCTTGAAAGTTACGGGAGTGAATTAAAGGCAGCACCCACGGAAATTTTCGACTTGAAAAGTCAACAAATCCCAAAACTATCGAAGGTGCTGAACAATTGCATATAGTCGGAATTTTTCGATAGCACCAAAAACCCTGTTTTTAGAAGCTCACGGTAAGGTTAGGTGTAGCAGGTGTGGTCGAGTTGCATGAGCTATGGGATGGGGATTGACAGCAAAAGATCGATAACGCCTTTTTTTCACCGGTTGGATATTTGCGCAATCAGTTATTTGTTCCATACTGCAGGCTTTCCGTACCTCATTAGGAAAAATAACCATTGGAAATTGTGACGCACTTAGCATACATGTCATTTGAAAATCAAAACCTCGGGAAATTTTCTAATAGCAGGAAATTCGGAGAAAATCGAAATTCCAACATAAAATAGTTTGAACTTTTGCTAAACAGCTTTAATTTCTGTGAAATACAAATGAGAAAGCATTCCATCTAATAGAAGTAGCAAAAGTACAAAAAATCCTCGAAATGACTCACGAGGAGAGAAAAACGACTGGATTTTACCAGAACCGCAGTGAAACAGCTGTTTCTGTTGCAATTCGAGCAACAAACAACTAACAGAAAACTCGTCCAAATTGACCGGTGGCACAAAGATGTACCAGTTACTGCGATGAACGCAGTTGGTTTTCGTTGTTGTTATTATAAAGAAACCAATCGGAGTGCGCTAAAGTACCAGAAAGTGTGAAAATCTGAGGAGCGAAAGTTTCCGTGGGTGCTGCCTTTAAGTTATGGGAGTGATAAATTATAACAAGGCAGAGAGCATATGAACGTTTTCTAGCAAAATAAGCAATGAGTTTCTCCCAGAAGCTCACCCGAGGAACGAATTGTAAGAACCAACTGCCTCGTTTTGTTATCTTTGTCTTTATCAAAATTCTATTAGGGTGTAAAACAATGGATGCGCGTTTTCGCGCGGAACAAATTTTGTTCTAAAAAGCGATAACAGAACGCCCCAATCACAGTTGTACGTACTGTTACTCTCAACTACCCTTCCTCATCTTCCAGGCAAGAAACGAGGTTCCTTATTGGAGAAGTCACTGCGCTGTAAGTCGAAACAAGTGCTTACCCGAACCCCCACTTTTTTCGCGGTCTTTGCATTTTTCTTTGCGAGGGAAGCTTCCCAACCAGAACTAAGTTGCGTTCTGATAGTGGGGAGCCGTGGCTAGGTGGCGGTCATGCCAGGTCTTTCCAACTTATTCCTCCAGGTTTTTGGTGCATATCTTTCCTGGCCTTCGGATAGGTCAGGTTGTGACAATTTTCTGGTACTCGTTGTTCTGACAAGATGATGGTGAAATGGCTAACTTACGTGGCCCAATAGTTGTAGACAGAGATGTGCTGTAACGGTCTGTATGGAACCTAGCCACTCGTATCAGATCACTCCTCCCATATTTTATCTTGAAGACAACAACTTCTTCAGTACTTACGTGGGTAACCAGGTTTGGAGCCATATGGCGTTGCTCTCTTTTGCTGAACCGCAGCGATTTTTTGCGGATGCTTCCCTAGTATGCCCCTCTCCTAATCGGTACTAGACTTGTTTCAAGAAACTTGTTATTCAAGGTACTACATAGATGAATTTATTCAACGGTGGTTTCCACCGCAACCACAGCACTTCAGTTGGCAGCCTTTCAAAATTTTTTAAAAATCAAAATCAATGCGAGAAAAGTTGCTCTTCAAGCTGCTTTAGAAAGTTGAGCATATGCCTCCGATACCACTCTGACAGAGACGAGAAAGTGTGCGCGCATTTATAATTTTACACCCTAATACATCGCAACGGCACGAAACAGATCGAGCTTTACTTGCAAAAAGTTCCGCAGTTTCCTGAGTACCTCCATTCGCCAGTCTTGTCCACTCTGATATTGTCTACTTAACTCTTCTTCAGAATATTTCTATTGTCCAGCCATCCCTTGTGCTCCTTATTAAAATCCATTGGGTTTCTTCACTTGTTTTTCTAACAGGCGGCTCCACAATACCAGACTTTACGTACATCGGACAAGCTTCAAACCAGCCAACGACAGTAAAGTTTGGAGTTAAACGGTAAACGTACTGAGATATGTATGTATATGCAAACTGCAGAATAATAATAATCTCCTTCCTTCATTGGCATGGAAAGCCTTTAGGAACCTATAACCTTACTCTTTTGAGACTTAATAACTAGAACTTCCTCTAGGAACTCTAGGAAGGCGAACTGTTTTCGCCCTCGCAAGAATAGAAACGGCTAGTTAGAGAGTTTTGGTTACTCGTTTTCCAAATTTTAAGACAAGCATTGTATCTTTTTCCTATCACTAGCTGATTCATCTTGATAACAAGTTTTCTTACTTCCAGTATACTGCTCACCTTGTCGTGTCTGTTGAGCTCGGCGCAAGTTTTTTTTCTACAAATTTGAAGTACGGAGATGAGAATAGATCAGTTTTCATAGGGGCAAACTATGCACAATTGGAACAGTGAAATCCTGATAACACTAGTTAAATGACAAATCAGACCTCGTTCTGTTTGATTAGCTCTCACTTTGGACGAATCAGACCTCGTTCTGTTTGATTAGCTCTCACTTTGGCGATTATTTAACGATTACTGAAAGCCAAGACTTTTTCCACTTCTGTAACCTTTTATTGCCTTTCTACGGTCTTCCTTTCTTTGTTGTGTTCGAGCCATTCTGACGACATACAGTGGTGGCCACATACATATATATTTAGCACACCCACGATATTGGATGACAGAGTTTTCCACATATCGTAGTCTTGGGATAGGCAATCGGGACCAAGTGTGAGTATGTGTTAGGGCTCTACAGTTGCTTCCTTTCTGTTGCTTACCAACTGTACAGAGTCCTTTGAGAGTGCCTTGAAAAATTAAATCCCCAGTTCCGTCAGTTTTTCCAATTTTTTTAATAGAACTTCGTTGTGTGCCTAAAAGAGAATTAAGCACATTTCTGCTCAACAATTTCCAGTGGTTGTTGTTAACCAAAATACATGCTTCATCTTAGAGTCAGCTATAAATTCTTTCTTGTCGGTTTTCAGTCCTGTTAGCATTATTTGCGCTTCCCTGACAAGCAGGAAAAATGTTGAAGATTTGCAGCATTTGGCGATTATTTAACGATTACTGGTAGCCGAGACTTTTTCCACTTCTGTAACCTTTTATTGCCTTTCTACGGTCTTTCTTTCTTTGTTGTGTTCGAGCCATTCTGACGACATACAGTAGTGGCCACATACATATAATACATATTTAGCACACAATTAGCGGTCGCTCCAGTAACAACTCGCTGTAGTGACATCAAAGTGGTGAGCGTTTGGTACAGCAGCTAGCTTCGTGAATGAAAAACAGGCTTAGCGTTTCGTTTGTGTGGTTCTGTAGAGATTTGACCGGATAGTCAGCTTATCGAGTCGCCCATTTCAGGCTCTGAAGACGGCGATTTGCCGAAACATAAGCCAGAATAAATTAGTTGCTAACCTCGCTTGAAGCTCACAAAATCAACCAAATTATTGTGCAAGTATGCTGAGCTTTATTGATAGTCGGACTTTTCAATATTTTCGAAAGCAATGCCGCAATCTCGTTCACAGTCATTTTCTGGAAGAGTGGAGTTGAGGAAAGAAAGGGCGCTTTCTGCTTAATCACTTTCTCACGCGTCGTCCTCGTAGATACAACTGATTCCAAGCCTAACATACGCATTTTAAATCTGCATCAGCTCATCGCTCAAAATTGACAGGATATTTATGTGGTACATGTGTATATGCTAGATATGTATGTGTCTGTCACTGTATGGAGATATTTATATGCAGAATGGGTAATGCTGCACATCGTTTAAATCCATAATTTCAGTGGTTTCTCGTAATTCGATATGTGCAGCAAAATTCCTATCCCTGTAGTTTATTTCAGATGGGTACGCAGCAGTTTACAGTGAAAAAGATTAAGTACGATAAAGAATGGAATTATACAAGTACGAGAAGATGGATGGAGAGATCGTGGAATGAGTTGACGAGGCTGGGCGAAAACACATCTACAGATTACCAAAGATATCTCCCAGAAGACTTTGCCCGTCTTGAACAACAGATTGCTACTTATGTCTTTGGAGTCACCGTAAGATTTTTACTTCTTCTCTGGGCATACAATTTATCAATTTTTCAAAATGCTTCTTATAAATTGTTTCTATTATAAAATCACCACTAATCGAGACCAAAACAAAAACATAGCGCTTCACATAGTTTCCGCTTGCCGTTGCAAGGAGTTAGAATCACAAGGAGAGTAATAAATCCGAAGAATATTCTAGGACCGGAAGGCAATGTTCGATTTAGCAGATTGGATAGACAGTTTGAGCTCTTGTTAAATCCGACCAAAAAGTCAGAAATTGGACATCAAATGATGTTTATTACACTTAGAAGCATACAAAACATTTGTTTATACTCCATTGCAGTACAGTAATGTTTAGTGGTTCTACGGTTGCGAAACTAATACACTGTCTTCCATTATTCTGCTCAATCTATGTATTAGGTATTACCATAAGTCCTTGCGCTTTTTTTCGGATGAATTGGCGTTTTTCTTCATAAGCACAAAAATTGAGTAATTCAATGGTTCTGTGAAAGCGCTTGATTATAGAAATGTAGAGGGACAAATGTGCTTCCAGAAGATACATTGCATTTTAGAGAAAATTGGCAATGCTGCGGAAAGAATCGCAACTAATAAAAGCGCAAGGACTTATGTATGTTAACACCTACTACAATGGTGCGTGTAACTACGACAAAAAAAAACCAAGAGAAGGCTTCTGACCTTTCGCTTAGAACTTCAACGATTCCTTGAGATTTGTCTCCCGGATTAAATGTACGCGGATATACCACGCCAATGTACAGATACAATCTCAAGAATACAGCTACAATCCATAAAAGACATCAAAGCGATGAAATAAGTAACTGTCTGGAAGGCGAAAATAACTCAGTAAGGTTAGTATTATGCATATACGACGAATCAACGAGCATCTCAGATGCTTATCTATCTGTCTTTTATGTCGTCTTAGTAAATATGGCAGAATGCATTTCTTAGAGAATGTAATTTTGAAAAATCGACCCAGCTCCCTGTGTAAAAACATTGGATCGTGAACTATTTTTCGCTGTGGAAAATTCTATTTTAAACGGGCCACCTCTAGTGCATATGGCATTCTGTCCGCGAGATAATATTCTGTTCCAGAGAAAATCACGCTTGTGAAACTCTGTCCAGCGCGAGAAATCCCGCTTGTCTTGAGAATAACGAGGTCTTCTCTAAATTTTGTCTCTGAGCAAACTTAGCATTATGAGCACACCCCGGCAAACTTGCAAAGAAAGTTAGATTGAACGTTGGTGGACTAGAAATTACATAATGGTGCTGTCCCAAAGTCTCATTTGTTCTTTGCCGCGCTACGAGCCGAAAGCATAGAGCTCAAAATAGAAGATGCTTTCTTCCTGTCTTGAACGGAACAAGCTGTAATCTTCACGGTGATGGTGCCAAACATACTAACAGATTAGACAGATTCAAGAACTACGTCCAAGGTGAATAAGAATTTTATACAATAACTTGATTGAAAGAGCCACAAATTCATTGGAGGACTGAGTTTATCGAACTAATTTCAGTCCGAGTACGCTGAACGAGCTTTGGCAATGAATAATCTTTTGAAAGTGTTTGGAGACCCAGAGCGCAGATTTGCAGCAAATGCTCGCAAGAAAATGGAGGAGGTTGCCGGTGGGACAACGATTGATGTGCAGGTTTGTGGGAGCCTTGTTTTTTGTTTAGACTAAATCTATGAGAACACAAGTTGCGTTATATCGCGTAATTTTTATATTTCATTTTTAACTTGTTACTTTTATCAATTTTTTTAACATTTTCATCACGAATCTCTTATTTGAGTGCCCTATCTCGCCCCTTCTTAGTAACACTGTTGTTCAGAGAGAAGAAGGTTAAGAAAGATGGGCATATCGTTTGGAGTTGCTTTAAAATCTTTTCTGCCTTTCATTTGACTTCATAGAGTACCTTCTCTCTCATTTTATAGGTCGTTCCAATATATGCGTTGCTGGAAGATAACATTGGGAAGGATGATGCACCATCTTCCCAAATCTATGGTTCGTCACATATTTTATAACAATGAAAGTCGACGCCCTGGTTAAAAAAAACCTCGGCTTTTGCATCCTTGTGCACCGTTCAGATTGCGGAGCATACGTAAATTCTGATGTGACTGATCCATTTTTATGCATTGATTGATTATGTACTAAGAAGTGTGCATAATCTTTTTCTTGCAAAAAACTCTTTTATTATCCTCTAGCTTTGGACTGAGCTATCAAAACTTGCCTTGGGAAGTGATGAAGCTCAATATATTTCTTCTTTTAACCAATCAAATTGACAGCATCCATATCGTGGCTTCATTTCGAGGGATTACGGTTAGTATGCCGTGGATATCGCAATATCTTTTCAAATTTCGCAGAGAGGGGTTGCCTGGGAATGTTGAGCACAATCCTTAACAACGAATAAGCATAACACTGCCATTCTCCGAATGAGAACGCCATTTCCTGCCACCTTCCAGTAACTCGCTCAAGCTCGCATTAACGTAACTACGGCACACGTTGGATACAACACTTGTATTAAGCACTATAAACTCTCCCAAGTCGAAACCGATTGGCTCATAACAAGGCGAAATCGAACTAATCGAATTGCTTTTTGCTTATGAGATGTTTTCCAGTGTTCCGAGTCCGAGATAGTGAGGGCGGCTTCAAGTTTGTGGACTGCGCACTTCGCACGTACAAAGATTTCGACGACTATCTGAAGAATAATAAATCGCCAAGATGCATGATGTGTTATCCTGTCGATGGATTTCTGAGAGCTCAACAGGGTGGCAGTAACTTCGTCGCGAGCGAGGTTCATTTCGGCGAACCTCCGTCCTGCACACTTAGCGGAAGGGCGATGGAGAACTTGGACAGGATCAACATGGTCGTAAGTCCAGTTGTTGCCGTAACATTGTTCTGGACGCCAGCTGGCTGGTTAGCAACTGGACTTACTGCATTGTCTGTGAGCAGTCTGGGATATTCGTTATTCAGGTGCGCTTTCTCGAAAACTTAACAATAAATTAATGTAGCTTATTGAATGCAAGTATAATTTTCGAATTTTAGGCAAGGACTTAATGTTGCTGACAAATACGGTCATGGCGAACATTACGCAACCGATTTGTTCCATTTTGCCACAACAATAGCCACTTTAGCTGTGAGCAGAGCAATCCCCCGATATCTGCGCTCGGTCGCTCTGCAGAATCGTCAGCTTACTTTCTGGGAATCCACTATAATCACTGGAATACTCAGAGGAATGGCAGCCAGCACAGCAGTGAATTTTGCTGCCTTGCTATATCAGTTCGGTTCTAAATTGTGGAACCAACCAACAGAAATCAGCGCAATGGATGTCGTCAATCTTGTGGTGGCCGCACAGAACATGTATTCTTGTTACATCTCCCCGAAATCGGCGAAGGCGATGTTGGAGAAGGTGAAGGTGGAAATTCAAGCAGAAAACCAAGCGAAATTCTTAGATAAAGAGAAGAATATCAAAAAGGCGCAAGAAAGTAACAAACAAATGGAACAAGAGTTGAAGAAAGCGAGGGAGTCCGGATCGGGAGACACGAAGAAGATAGAAAATTTGGAGAAGAAGATCCAAGCGAATAACAAAATAATTGAAACATGGAGAAAGGAAGCTCAAACAGCGCTAGAAAACTTCATGGAAAATCAAAGAAATTGGTCTGAGGCAGAAGTCAAAGAAATTCTAGCACCTATAAAGGAATTGCAGGGAAAAATCAGGAACATGCAGGATGAGAATAAGCTTATGGAGCAGGAATTAGAAACTATGAGAAGCTCTGGATCGAGAGATTCGAAAAAGATTGAGGAGCTCGAAAGCAAAATTGCGAGTAACAACAAAAACATCGACAAGCTCACCAGTGAGGCCCTCTCAAAGCAAAACGAATACCTCGACAAGAAGGGCGACACTATGAAGGCGAGTTCTATTTTCAGCAAAAAAAATTTTAAATGTTGTTCCGAGCATTTGCTGTCACCTCTTGAATGCAGAGGGAATGTTGCTACTCCAAGGTCACTGTGCAAAGTCAACTAACTTTGGAGAATGCAGTGGTTGAGAATTGAAATGGTTACTTGGAGCGGTAGGAGAAAAAAAATGTCCACAGACACTAACCGCCCGAGTGCGAGGTATCAGACCTTTGCGTCATTTTGAACTTGGAAATGAAAAAGCAGTAGTGATTTGCAAGATGACTACCGTCACTTTAGAGCTTTGTTGACTATCTAGGACCAACAATAAACTGTACTTTCCGAATAAGGGTGAAACGTGTAAGATCTCCCATGAATCAAGGTACTGTGGTCTTGCGTGGGTGGTAAACACCCGACAATCAGGTTAATCACTGCAAAGCATAATATTGATAAAGGAAGTGCACAAGGTTAACCCCGAAGATCTAGACGAGACACCTATGTTCAGAAACATTGTCTAGGATTATGCTGACTTATCTACATCATCTTCGCCCAACGGGCCTGAGAAGCTCAGGAGTGGGCGTCAAAGATTTTCCATTGCGCTACTATTGCATGCGAGTTTATGCGTCATTAGGGTATGAGCGAGTCGGTGAAGTGGTCGAGTAGGTAACACATCTGATTATTTGAAAGAGAGCTCAAGAGTTTGAATTCCGCCTGCGTATTTTGTTTTGCGTTTTTGCGTTTCATGCTTTTGACCTTCCTTGGAATAGTTCTGATGGTTGGCGCCCATCAGATATGGGTATTACCTCATGAACTACGAAGTGGTATTACTATCTGAAGCGTATTGTCTTCCATACCTATATTTTATGTGCTCTAAATCAGAACTATGTACTTCGCATTGGGGCAAAACTCTAAAATACAAAACTGCAAGATAAAGATCACCAACGAGCTCCTTCGCTTGTCTTCTTGAGTCTTCTACTCTCGGCCACCTCTCCATTGTAGTGATACAGCGGGAAATCTTTGGCGTGCTTTCCAGAGCTCCTCAGGATCTGTTGAGCAAAAATTATGAGCATACGTCAACTCTGCTGTAGAATGCTTCCAAATATAGATGTCTTGTTCCACACTCCGGGGTTGATCTCATGCACTGCCCTTGAGACAAAAGAGTGCAAGCTGAACCACTTCCCCTTTCTCCTTGGAAGAAAAGGGAGGCCCAAGGGAATACTAAGGTAAACCTGAGTAGGCTATCATGAGGTAGCTGCGATGTTAGCTCAATGTTCAAATCTTTCTGATTCTTCAACTCAAAGAGAGGATGTATCAAAAAATTCCATTATCTGCGCTGCTGTTGTTATGTGAGATCACCTTACAGGTACAAGTTATTCAATGTTTAGTAGATAGCTATTGAAGCAAGAAATGATAAATATAAAGGTGATCTCTATGAAAGCCATGACTCATCCAGAGGGATTTTCACCAGTCACATGGTCCTAATTGTAAAGCTGTATATTTGGACAAGATTGATTCAAATACGGGTTTTCCTTTTCAGGACGTGGGTGCAAAAGAAGAATACAAGAAGTTTGTCAAGGATCAACAAAACAACCGTGGCGGTAACACCATAATCGACCAAAACAATAGAATTATCCAAGCGGTAACGTACATGGATGCAGAGCAAGTGTTCAGACTGGTCTCCATCACTCAGTCAAAGATATGCTTTGCAAATGGAGAAACACTTGACCTTTTGATTAATAATGAACTCGACATTCATCCGAGAGCTGTCGACCAGTTGAATCGAACTTCTGTTAGAAGGTCCACCAACGCTAAAGGTGAGAAGACTGAGGTGACAGTGAATGACCTTGAAGAGATCATGAGAGTCACTCAGAAGTATGACACCAACCAAATGAGCAAGAAGGACTACCTTGACGTGAGTTTCCTCTTGAGATTATGGCATTAAAAAGGGATACTTTCATTTTATTGCATTACTGGAAAGCAGGATTAAGCATAAAGAGATGGATCGACAGAGCCTCATCATATCTTCGTTTCAAAAAAAAAAAAAGCTAATTTCGATGGAACCTTCCTGACCCATGGATTCCAACTGCACCCACAATTTTTCGAAAAATTTTCTAATTGCTATTTATCGGGGCCTTGTAGATGCGATACGTGTACGTTTCGTCAGAAGAAATCGGTCCTACTCCTTTTGCCGCGCAGTAGAGAAAAAGATGAGGCATCCGCGAAAACGAGCCAATATTGCCGAACAATTCTTCACCTAGAAGGAGGCTCCACCTAGTATCCTCCACGTTCACTTATCGTAGATACTAGGCACTGTTCACAGTTTGTTATACTGTTCTTATTTCACATAGATTGTTGACATCATCCAATTATTGGTTGACGTTTCGACTACACGTTTTCGAAGGCTTGAAAGGGACCATTTTCCGCACATTTGCGAACAACATCATAGAACCTCGCTTACATGCCCATCCGATTAATTTTAGGTAGACCTCGGTGAGTAAGAGTGTGATGGGCGTACCTACCAGGGACACCACCACCATACGGCAGTGGTCATCGCACAAATGGGAAGCCAGGGGATGCTGGAAAATTTGGATTTTCTATGACGTTCGGGATGCGGAACTTCAAGGATCAAAATATTAATTTTAACATTAAGTGACTGCAAATAAATGCGTAGACATTACAGTAGAAGTTACAGTAGAATTGAAGTATCACAGATGAATTTACCGAAAGTTTTCAATTGTTTTGTAAAGCCCTTGAAATTAGGCGAATTATGTCCGTGGACGGGGGGGGGGGGGTGGGAGAGGGAAAGGGGGAACAGGGGAAGTTTCTCCCACCTGGTCCCAAAGCGGAAGTTACTCACGTTTCTGTGCTATTCTTCCTTTTTTGTACACAATTTCCTTTTGTGCAGTCCGAATACAAAAATATTGTTTCTGAACTATTTCTATGAAGCCGAAAGTTCACAGCATTCCTAACCGGTCCCTAAATTATTGTTTGAATTAATAGAACTAGTCCGTCTCCATTCACTCCTGAGAACATGCACAGTAAAATTCATTTTCGGATTTTTGTTCTGCTTAGGAATAACTCAACGTCTAGAATAAAATAATCAGGAAATTACTGTGACATGCATGCAACAGCAAAAAAGAGCTCTCCTCCTCTCATTCCTCTGTCTTCTTTCCATTTACTTATCTATTTCCTATTTTTATTGTTTTCTACGCTTTGAGAAAATGTTCAAACTTTGCAATCTAAGAAAAGGGAGCCGTGAAGGGAGTTGGTGAACCCCGTTACAGATGAGTTTGCTCTGTAACCCTTTAATGTGGGTTATACTGCTTATCTCGAAGTAGAACTTTTTGACAACTATACAAATTTAAAGACCTCGAAAAATTCTGTTTTACTACTATGATAGTTATACTCCACTAGGTACATTTACTATTTGCTCATTGATATATGCATAAACTCTCATAGTCTGGGTTTTTTGTGAAACTTTAGTTAATCAACGTGGTTAGCATACATGGATTCGTCTGTGGAAACCAAGCTCGTACTTACCATCTATTCATTACTGCAAATGAGACATAATCCTCCTGAAAGTGCCCCTCAGGATGCTTTTCCACATTGAGCACGAGCGCGTTGCCGTCTTCTCGAACATCCACCAGGAACATCGTATCCGTGATGTGTTTTTGCAATTCGTGCCATCTGCAAAGGCGAAGAATTGGTTCAATCTCATTTCTAAGAATAGTCAGAGTTCTCACCGATCGTCATCCTTCACATAAATTTTGACAGAGTTCTCAATGGCCTTCTCCGTCGTCACCCACAACCTGCCGTTTCGATGAACGGTTCGGACGAGACAGACAGGGTGGTTGGGATCATCAAAGAACGACTTCGGGTGATCCTCGGTGGGTGAAACCCAAGAGATCTGAAAAACAAATACTCTTTGTGAGATCTCTAAAGTACTAAAAATAGTGCGGTTGCCTGAGCAGTGTCCAGGTTGGCAGAAACGATAAGTCCGGAAAACTCGTCCTCCTCAAATTCATCAGCTACAGAGTGGAAACAGTAGAGCGTTCGATCTTCCTGCCATGGCTCACTCCGAGACCATGGGCCGCTATCGCACTCGATATCTGAAAACCAGTATGGAGCTGAACGGGTAGTTATTTCTAACATTTTTCTTTATTTTTCAAAGATCTCTTCAGTTCACCCTTCAATGAAGGAAGTAAAGCATGTAATGTAAACTGTAATTACCTGTCTTTTTGACATTGCACTTCGCATCCATCTCGATCACACTAATTCCACCTTGATGAGGAAAGCTTGGCTTTGTACTCGACGTATCATACAGTTCAAGCTGTGTTTCTGCTGCTATGCAATCAGAGAACGCTCCATATGTTCAGGTGCAGGAGTAGTTTTACAGCATTAGTATCAGAGTATCCATTGGTCACATGTGCGAGTATATTCATCGCTATACATACAATTTAGTAATTGTGTTCTAATTGCAGCGGGTCAATGGCGAACTGCAGAAGTACCAAATGATCGTAAGAACGGAAATAATAGAGGTCCATAACGATCTGATGCAGCGGATGAGCAACATGTCCGATGACCAAAAGAAAATGTTCGAGAATATGCGACCTTCGTTGGCCTTCAGAATGCGAACCGTTCTGAAGGGCGCATCCACCGGTAAGTGAAAATGATTGGTGTTTTTTCGGTGCCAGGTTGGGATGTAATTTTCTATCTCTTCATTTCCTATTCATAATGGTGTTCATATCAAAGCCAGTAGATTTATATCCATATTTACCACTGCCGAACGCAGGAATTGCTATAGTCCGTTTCAAAAACGACAATAGTTGAGTATTTGTGCCTATGATCTGCATTTCTCGGCTGCCTCTTCGAACACAGCACTATTTCTCGCGTCCTCCCTTTCTCTAAAACCTTCCCAGCTACGTTCCCCGGTGAAACAGATTATAGCCAGTGGGGGATGGGGAAAAAGTGACAACTCCGCAGGCCCAGATGGCATAATAAAGTTGCTAAAATTGTCAAATTTTAGTATTGAACAAATAATAGTTATGTTTTAGAGATGATAATAAAAGTAAGCAGTAAAATAAAACTGTACGATATTTTTATCTATTTTATAGAAATATATAGGGGATTTCGAAAATTTGGCGACCCATTCTCAGGGACGATTCTGTAGCTCTCGAGTGTGATCTAAATCAATTTTTTCTTTTCCACTGCTAGTTCCTCTATGGCTGGTTATGCTACTACAGGTAAAGGTGGAAGAAATGAATAATGCAGTAAACCAGATCAAGCACGAGAATCGCAACACCCAGCTGATCTGCCACTTTGCGTTATCTGCAGTGCAATAACAATTACGCTTCAACGTAAGGCTCCTTTAGGGGACGTGGAAGCAGCAATGAAGATTGCCGAGTCGCAGAATGTAGCTGCTAATCCATTCAGCGTCGCAGACTGTGTTGAAATTGTGAAACTACATTTTAGCAAAGAGGTTTGCGGGCATTTTGTTCAACAATTCAATATTCAATTTTCTACTTTTTGCTGAACTTCGATCCTTTCAGATGAAATCTTTCGAGCTCGAAAAGACGAGAATCAATGAAAGGAGCGATATGGATGCTGCGCAAAAACAAAACGCTATCAATAATCTCTACAGAGAACGTTTCGGTCTCTCTGACAACGATGTGAACACTATGAGCAGCAAGCAAGTCTCCAACAAAAATAAGGTCTGTTATCACTCTACAAGTTGCTGTAAACTGCATTATGTCTCCGTCTCGCCATTCCTTTTGACTCCCAAATTTCGAGGTTTTGTCCCTTTTGTCCCTTAATTGGCATCGTTTCACATTCAAAACACAAAAGGGCATCATACAGCTCTTCAGGACAGGATAATTTATTGCATTGTTGTCATTATGCATCCATTTTAAGCTGAGATTTTGATTTCTCTTCTGCTTCAATCTTACCTATTTCCCGTCCTTCGGTCCAGATCTCGAAAATCGTAATACGGAATGTCGAAGTGGCCGCAAAACGGGAAACATGAGAGGAAAACGAAAAAGTTCACCCCTGATTAGTACCAATCAAAGGTTTGATTCTACTGTCAGCTAAAAAGGTTCTCACTATTCTCCGGCTATAGTGTGGTTCAAACTTTATATGAGGAAACATATTCGTAAAAAGTATGTTTGAAAAGTACATTAAGCGAATGGGGCGCTGAAGTACCGGAGTATCGGATTTTGACCAAATATTCTCAGTCTTTACATCCTTCCAAAGAACGCAAAGAACAAAAAAATTTACTTTTCAGTTCTCAACTCACATTTGAAATCGATACCCTTTTCGGATTCTCTCAGTGGAATAAGCTGCTATGTGCATCCCACCTTTTCTCTGGCTCTACTGCTATTCAGCTCACCTGAATGAGCTCATCCCTCATTTCACTATATCGAAAAACCTACTCAGCAACGTTGCATTTCATAGGCTAAGCTGCTCGCTGACCGGTACGCGAACGTCCTCACTAACGATAGCGTCAGAAGAGCAGCGGTCGTACAACACATCAACGAAATAATTGGAGTAGGTTCCGTACATACTTGTAAAATTAGTGGAACCTCGGAAACTTCGATAATTCTTCTAGTTTTGAAGATTTTGTGGTCCACGTACCATCCATAACAGTTGAATTTCTAACCACTTGTATGTTTTACACTATAGCGAGCGTTTCAGCAAATGAGAGCGTACGCGAGAACGGAGCAATTTTTCCATGGTGACCTGCTCTCAGCTTATTATCATGTTGAGAAGCATTACGACAAAACTGTAGCCTCTTACTACAATGAAACCAACACGGAAGCGCCACAGAACCCTTGGACGCAGGAGAACATCAACGAAATTTACTTTAAGGTAACCGTTCGCAGCAAGTGGTAAGTGGCTACTATCACGGGGAAGGGTGCTAGTTTAAAATGGTCTCTCGCATTTAATTGCTTTTCTACTAGGGATTACTAATCTGGAATTTTTTCTCAAAGACAACTAAGCACTCATGTTGTGGATGTTACAAAATTCTTTCTTCGTTAACGCTTCAATTTATTTTGAGAGTACTTCAAGAGCTGTATCTGATCGTTTCCCACCAATTAAACTTAGATAGAGCTTCCCAGCCTGTTCGTTGCGAGACGTTTAGCAAAAACATATTTCTCAAAATTCCAACCCTTCGTTTAATAGAATGCTCCGGCCTCCTCTTAACCCCATCTATTTGTCAAAAAAAACTTTCCAAATAGTAGAAGAGAAATGTCGAACTTGGCAATCATTTCTTCCGTTAATTCCTTTTCCCCGTAACACAATACATACTAGCCTAAATGTGATGTGAACACTTTTCTTTGGGTGTATTGTTCAGGGGTGTTTGTCATTTCCATAGCTCCAATGATACCTCAATAATGTCGCTTTTCAGGAAATGAAGAACCTCATCTTCAGCCAGAAAAACTACCAGTCTACTCTCATAGCGCAAGACGGTCAGACGAAAACAAGGATTTGGGCTACCGACAAGAAGTACACCGGATACTCTAAGGCCCCAAACACTTTTGTTCCTTACAAGGATTTGCTGGGGAATCCTCCTCTGTACTTTCCACGCGAAACTGTCGCTTCTCACTTCCAGAAGTAGAAGGTGACATGGACAGAATTCTCATTGAGTGGTTGAAAGCGGTGTCTCACCTTCAAAATCATTTTAGAAATTTATGTAGGAACAGATGGCGGATAGGCATACGTGAATGGAGCGTTCCAATCCTCTTTTGAGGGGAACTTCCGACAAAATGGGCGGAGCCTCGGCTTGGAGACGAGTTCCCCACGAAGTCTCCCATTTTCCAAGACTTTGACATGCTTTTTCAAAACAAGAAATGTAAGACACTGTTTGATATAAGGTAAGACACAGTTTGATATAAGGTATAAATCGTGCATTTCCCGAAAAAAGTGCGAAAACGCGACGATTGCAGCGCTTTGGTTTTGGTACCTATTGATTCAGGGAGACTTGCAATATTGTCGCTTTCGTCGGAACACGATGGATAGGAAAAATAGCAAAACCTCCTTATGGAGCGTAGTAAGTAGTCTAATCCTTCATATAACCGCTACAGTGTTCCGATGAGGTTCGGGATCTCCAAAAAATGCCAGATATGTAGTGAGACTCTGCTTTAAAACCATTACATACAGGGAACTCCAAACAGGCGTGTGCAAGGGGCAGGGCCGCAGCGAGGCCCTCTTGGGCAGAGACGCAGGAGCTCTGCATACTCGCTTTGGTTGTCTGCTTCTGCCAGCAGTGGAGAACTCAAGTGCCGCGTAGTGCCGCGGTCCCGCCCCTTGCACATGGACGTTTGGAGTTCCCTGTTCGTCTCTTCCTGCTTCTCTGTACATGCCTCAATCTACATATATGGTTGTTTAAATTGTTTTGTATCTCTTTTTTAAGTTTGACAACTTTATGTGTTTATTACAGGTGTGCATTACGGTTCGTTTTCGCTCAGTAAATACTCTACGGCTATTCGTGCACCTGGCATCTTTTTCCTCAGTCGCAAACTCATATTTTCTTCCATTTGTGTAATACTATTAGATTGCTTTTGTTCATTTCTTACAATGGTGCTTCAGTGCTATCGGAGTGACAACACTGACTCGCTCCAGGTAAGATTACATACCTGGGTCAAAGTTATTCCTAGCTGCTTACGCTGGAGGAAAATTCTGCTTAAGCGGTCAATAGTCATCTCTTCTAACCCTAAGGCTTCAAACTCATATCTTCTAACCCTAAAGCTACCTTTTCATGTGCAGAACGAGTTAAATTGAAGCTGCATTTCGAAGATAGGTAATGTCTCTAGAGAGCTTTTCTTTTTTTAAAGAAGAGAGCTGGATTCTAGGAAATAACTTTAGCACTTCATCAACATTTCAGCTCTATTTGAGGATAATTTTTAGGTAGAAGTGTGATGGGTGCCTCCTCATCGGTTGTGGAAGACATATCCACTGATGGTGGGATCATTTTTCATTGTTGTCAACATCCAATTAGTAGAACAAAAAAGTAATTGTCCTGTTCCGCAACACCCCTAATAGCGTTCTCAGTGCCGGTCCCTCTTGCTATCAGGTCGCCAAACAAATTCCTCGTGTTTTATAATTTGTTTGTATTCCTCCCATTTGTGTTGATTAGCCAATGCTTATATTCGTTCAAGAGAGATTTTCTTCCTCTACAAGAGCAATCTCGCCATTCTTTAGAAAGTTTTTTTAAAGGTGAATTTGGACTATTTCAGACATCTGCTTTGTTTTTCCTTTCGCATTGGTCGGTATGCGAGTGATGTGATTCAATACGTTTGCGCCCTACAGAAAGAATATCTTGTATGTAGTTGACAACACTGCTCCAACCAGGGCACAGCACGTGATGATCATTGACCAGCAGGACTTAGTAGGCGTTGAGCATTTTCAGGGGGACTTACTTCCAGCATCAGAGCTGTAACTGGTTCTATCCTTCATGAAATAGATTGGGGCTTGCCGAACTGACTCATCTAGTGTGAACTGTACCGTGAATCACTGTAAATCTACTGCAAATCACTGTGATTATGGACAGTGAATCACTTCATCCTTTCCTTGTACTCTGGCGTGCTCCAGTGATAATCAGGTGTTGCTCTTCCTATAGATGGCGGATCATGTTGAAATTTTGGCTGTGGATGCGCACTATACAAACAATTATCCCACCAAGACGGCATCCTTCGTTTTTGGGAAACCGTCTTCGTTTTTGGAAAAAAAAACGGTCATTAATAGTCAAGAAGTGGTTTTCGACCAACCATTTTTTGACCACTTTCGGATGCCACTTTGGGGGGGGGGGGGGGGGGAGGGGGGAATTGGCACGCTCTAGGCGCACAACTTGGTGGTGACAGAATATCGACACGCTCCTTCGAACCAGAGAAATCTCCTAAAAAATTTCCGGGGTTGGGATAAAAACTGCTCCAATCACAATTTTCTGGCTCTGACAGGTCCATTAACAAGTTCGAGTGAGTTTAAGCGGGTTCTTAACAGTTTCGTCTTATGATTAGTTTTTCGAGGAATTCAGCTTGGATAAATTGGATTTGGATTTGAGATAAATTGCACTGAACCAATTGCAATTGAGATGAGTCGTTCACGAACTGAACGCATTCCTAGCTGAAATTTCATTCTTAGACTTCAAAAGGAGCTGTTGATATCACTCTTCTAGTACTTAATTTTTTCTTCAAAGAGCCCTAATGTATCTGACTGGACTTAGTAGTCCCCAACCTCTAGTGACCACATCGTGCTGTGCCCTGGCTCCAACTTGACTCAGCCTGCCCGCAATTGACTGGAAAAAGCTGGGTTGGCGGAGTTTCCATGCAAAGGACGGAACTTATGTGCAGAGGACGAGTTACACAACTGTTCCTCCACTCATACCTGCACCACCCATGAAGAATTCCCCTCCCAAATTTTGAGAGAAAAACGTGGGAAATCATCTGACAACCAACTATTTAGTTTCGCCATCTATTGAGAAAGAATATCAAGAAAGGTGGAGATACTTTGAAGATTGTTTCCTAGGCATCGAAGAATTACTCACACCTGACGAATACCGATTACTCGTGCTTCGAAGCGTTGCCAATGGGCAGTCGTGTAATGATACACTTCTACATTTGTTTCCTGATAAGTCAAAACAACACCGGGTAAGCATTTTTAATAAATGTTCATTTTCATTGGTCAAACAGTCCCTCAGGTACTCTCAGCGGGAGAGGCATGGACATCACCCCACTGTATCAGTGGTTGACACAGGAGGGCCCTCCCCCCGAGAATGGGTCGCCAAACTTTTGAAATTACTTTACAATACAGATGAAAATCTTGTATTAGTTCATTTTTAATTGTTTATTGCTATTATTATTTTTAAGATAATTTTTATCATTCATTCATTTTTATAAAATATTTTTTATTAATTTTATTTTCAATCTTGGTCCCCAAAGCGGCGGGGACCCCACTTTTCTGGCAAGCCTCCCACTTTCCACGTCCGCCACTGCAATGTATGTACCTTGTGCTGTGTAATGCCGCCGCTATACTTCGCGCAGAGTGTAGCGTCCCGCGTCGCTGTCCTTCAGTCGACACCGATTTCGATACATATCGATTGAGCGTAGGTTGTGCCGAAGCGACGCGAACAAAGCCCCGCATGAGACTGATTAGTATAGACATCGATGCCGATAGCGCGTGCGACGCAGGATGCCATACTTCACAGCGAACATAGTGGTAACATGAGCTTCTCAAAGTTCAAGCGTCATTTTGTCCGCCTAGCCCAGAAGCTAACAAAGCGTGTTTTTTCCTGGATGCCTGGTAATTGCATTGATAGTACTCTTCACGAAACTAGTAAACGCTACAGACTTTCAAATCATGCCTGTCGGGGACCTAGGTCCTTCGGCAGTGAGCAATTTTAGGCCGGTATCCTTAGTGTTGCATTGACCTCCATTTAAATTTCTTGTCATTACGACATGGATAATCAAGATAACGTGAATGAGTGATTTGAGTGTACCCTTTCTCAATGAGATGAATAAACCTCCATTTAAAACGCACAAAGATAGAGACTGGACATGTAAGAAATGCAAAATGTTTTGAAAAAATTAAACAAAAAATTACCAGACGTTCAAGTCGCAGCAGCCCGGCAAACAAATCTTTTTAGAGAACTGATCCATTACAGGTTGTTCTGAACGCTGTTCGAGAGTTTTACGTAGAAACTCTGTCGGAAACCGTGACAAACGATGTCCTGGACAACATCACGGAACTCTGCTGCAGTAGAAATGAGCAGTTCCTCTCAACGGTTAAGGAGTACGAGGATGCATCATTAGATTCCGAATCATGGCGCAAGCTTTCGCGTCTTTCTTCTAAGAGCAGAGAGAGGTAACCTCCTGTCGTTTGCTATGTGCTTTTCTTCAACTTTCTAATCATTTCCACTCTCTCAGTGGCGAATAAGACATTTTTTCGCCAGAAATATGCCACGAAACGCCCACTACTTACACGGCATAGACTCTACAGGCACCATTTTCACTCCATGGCAGCTGAACATATTTACCTGTTTCTTGGTAGAATCTTGAAATTCCTTCAATTTCCCAATGACCACTGTGCCGGATTTTGCAGGATGAAATCAACCACTCGTAGGCTTTATAAACCCAGAATTTGCTTGTACCCAAAACTATCTTTAGAACTCGAAAAAAAGGAAATATACGAGTGTCTATTGTTCCAAATGTGGGAAGAAATTGTTGATTTTTTTTTTTCGCATGTCTTGCAATAGAAGACACAATCCATTAGTATATTAGCTTTTAATATAATTCTTTCCGACCCATTACCGTTTTGGCGTAACGTGTTCTGTACCATCTGAAAGCGTTTCCCTTCCTCTAAAATTCTGTAATCATATGGTTTCTGAGGAATTTTGATCAAATAAATTGAGGCTCAGGAAGGAGAACGTCAACTTTAGAAGAAACAGAACTTCCTCCTCGTCTCCAGTAGATGCCAGAAAGCACCCAATGCTGTTTGAACGTGTGAATGTTGGAGGGCCAGTTCGGCGATGCCAAGAGTGGGGTACGACATCATCATAGGATGAGATGGCTAGACCCCTGCCATTGGATTCTTCCTGTGGAATCACCTCATTTATTTGGTAGTTTTGAGAAATATGAAGGCCATCTAGGCCATACGATTACTCTGGAGCAATTCTCAGGGTCTTCATGAAAGAAATTTGCTTCGATTGGTGTCGTTGAGAACAAATATGTCTTCTTTGAGCTAAGAAGGTCGCTGATAAGCGGCTATTTCAAGCAAAAGATCTTCTTCCCACTCAATATAGGTCGCTTATTCAGTTTTGATGACTTTCTGAGCTTCAACTGAATGGCAGGTTGGGTAGCTGCCGGCTGTGCTGTTCTTTATTGACTCATTGTTTCACTTCGCAGGTTTAAAACTCAAGTAAAATGTCAGTCTGAGAAAGAAACTATTTACAGTATTCTTGTAGAGCAAGAATATCGTTTCTAGTCGCATATAACTGATACCTAAAAGATTACAAATAGATGGAGAAAACTGCATTTGAAAAAGAGCGCAAGGACTTATGTTGACACCTAATTGTTAACTTTAGTATTCCTTATCAACTCGTTTTTAGGTCCGAATTGGAAGAGCGACAGATCAAAAATCTTGCTGATGTGCTGAAAGACGAGCCAAGAAAGCAGAAGCAAATCTTAGGGAAGTTTCACAAGGTCCTCAACGAACTAGCGCCACATTTCTCGAGCGAAAAGTCTGAAAAGGAACTGCTCCGAATCATCGTCAGTTGGTTCAAATCGGGAGAGATGAACTTGACGCAGTATCTTGTATGGCACAATTCACTGGCAAAGAAGTCGTCGCTACAACTAAAAGACTTAAAAGAAGCGGATTGGCCGAAAGCAAATGAAGCAGACTCATTTTTCAACCGATTTAAGGTTGCTCTCGATGATATCCCGACAGAGAATTTATCGGCCGAAAATCTCGAAAAACTCAGGAAATTCCTAGCTGGAATCATAACCTCATCCTCTATAGTCGAAGAAAGCAAAGGGAAGCGGTTCAGGATGTTTTCAAAGCTGTTTTTCTTGAGTAGCTTCAAGAGGTTTCTTGAAGAAAAACTTAAAAATGATGGAACAATTTCCGAGATCAACATCTATGCGGAATACGCCATTATTGTGGACTGCAGTCTTTCAAATGAGCAATGGCATGGAATAAATCTATCATTTGTTGCTGAGAAAATCATCCTTTCGCGGAAGTGCGAGATCAACTTGTCAGGTAAGCAAAAATCTTAAAGGTAACGAGTAGTAGCAGTAAGGCAGAGTTATAAAAGTTCGTGCATTGTAGGGAAAAGCTACAACCGAAACGTGAGAGGAAAGGCCAGAAGTGGAAAAAATACTGGTGAGCGAGGAGAAGACGGTACTGACGGATCAGCAGGAGAATCGAGCGGCAACCTTCTTTTATGTACAAATGAAGTAAAGAATCCAGACAAGCTGAAGGTTATTCTGAATGGAGGAGATGGCGAGGGAGGGCAAGACGGCGGCGATGGAGTCAATGGAGTTCATGGAAGAGGAAATACCAGAGACGACTTATATTCGCTTCTGCCTAAGTACACATCCTTATATCTGGCTGAATGGAGTATATTTAGCGGATATAGTCCTGGTACTGCATGGACCAAAACCTTTGGGCACAGTGAGTACAGCGGTTTCGAAGAATGGATAGAGCGAACATACAAGTGTGATGATGGGCGTGAAATGGAATTCGCTATCGCGGGAATGCGAAAACTGCTGTGCACCGTGTACGATTTCAGATTCGTACTAAAAGGCGGTAAAGGAACCATGGGATCAGAAGCAGGAGCGAATGGTGTGGGCGGAGAAGGAGGAAACAGAGGCGAATTCGTTGCGCGGAGGATCTCTTCAGGAAGGCAAATCACTGGATTTGAATCAGAGATGAAGAAAGGAGATGACGGTCTGGATGGGAAATGCGGAAGAACTGGCGATCCTGGAAGTAATGGAAATGATGTTGCGCTAATCGACCAGTCTGGCGGTTTCAATCCATGGGAGAAACGAGTGGATCGCTGGACCTACGGGCTTGACAGCCAGCAAAAACTAACCAACACTTACCATTACGATTCTGAGACGTATACGCGACTCAGCGGTTACAGGATGTACGTAGAGAAGAGGAAAGACTGTTTCGTCGGTTTCAGTACCAGCAGTGTGGATAAAATTCAGTCCACACGAAGCACAGAGAAAAGAAAAGCAAGTGATCGTCAGAGTCGTTCTCAGGCAATTAGCAAACAAAACATTTCTATTGATATGGTCCTAGAAGAGTATGCAAACAGATGTGTTGGCGAGGAAGTCGACATCGAGTACAATGAAGGAGCGGAGTTCAGCGTACACGTTGTGGAGGAAACTGAGGAAGAACAGAGAACAACGGAGCAAATTACGGTTGTAAGGACACATATAGCGGATGAGCAATTCCATGGCGCGAAAAAAGAAAGTCGGAAAATAATGCAGCCAGAGGAAGTTTTGAAACGGATCCGTGAAGCGGAAGATAATGCAGTACCGGTTGAAGAGCTCATCTCCCTCTGGAACGATGTGTTTGCTGTACCACTCGATATCAGTGGAGACACGTTAGTCATGTTGGATCGCCTAGCAGAGAAGTTGGACGACCGTCAGCTACTGGATTCTGCGTTCCAGAACAGAAAACGACTTCGTAACGGAATGACACTGTTTGACGTACAGGAGTTCTCCAACGAAGTGAAGACCAAGCTGGAGGAAAAGAAACTACTCTCAAGTCTTTCAGAAGAATCCACCATAGAGGAAGGTGTGGTAGATCTGTCCCTAGTGGAAGATGGACCAGAGCTTCTTGATGTGTGCCCAATTCCCCTACAAGAGTTCTGGAATAATGTGCACAACTCCTCCACAGGATATCGTAAACAAGAGTTGGATAAGTTCTTCGATCAACTTGAATTCAAGTCCGCGTCCACAGTCCTTCTCATTGCACTTTCCGAAATTTACGAATATCTTTCAAAACATCGCAAGATCTTTGAGAACTACGAAAAATCAGAACTAAACTGGTGCAACCCAGAGGAAGCAAAAGCTTATCTGAGGACGTTCATTAGCACTGAGGAGCTAAGGAAGCTCCAAGAAGATGATCTTGCTGAGGAGGAACAACTGCCGAAGAAACAAGCTGGTGAGAATACACTTTTGGATGAAGTTGACGCACCTCAGCAAGGTTCCAGTGGATCCAAATGGAACAATTTCACCGACTCTGTGTCCAACTTCTTCAAATCGAATAAAAACGAATTTTTCAAAGATGCGGCAGGGCTGCTCAAGAATCATCTCACGGAAATCACGAAGGCTTTCAATAGTTTGACAGAACTTATGAAAACAGAAACGCAATTGTTCAGCAGATTCTCCATTGAGAAGAACAAACTGAGGCAGCCATTGGCTCCCGGTTCAACTCCGATGAGCCTGGTGCATATGTACTTCCTGACACAGCAGATACTTGAGTACAACCTCCGATTATTCAGATATCATCAGGAGTACGAGAAAAACGTTTTGACTCCATGTGACTGGTTCACTGGAGACGGTGACATCATGTTGGGAATTGAAGATTTCATGTCAAATGTGAAGTCGAGAGGAATGCCGGAAAATCACTACGATCTAAGAAAGTTTATGCTTCGATATGGAATCAAATGCGCTGCATACCGGCATTTCGTTGCGGATACATCAAATGTCAATGTAAGAGTATATTGTGATAGCGGATATTCGAAAATGCGGTTAGTAGAGAACATCAACCCATTCGTTGAGAACGTTCGACAGCTGCACATAAGCAAAAAGGGCGATGTCTCTAGCATAGGACCCGACGTGGCCATTCGCAAACTTCGCCAAAACTTACAGTCTCGCAGATTGAACATTCCTACTCCGATGTCGGAGGAGAAGCTAGATTTGACACCTTTTTTCGCTGAAAGCGCTGTCGTGGAAGAGTGGTGCAGAGGAGTGACAGTCTCAGCTGGGCCGAAGTTTTTGAGATTTCTTCAAAAGCTGTTCCACTTAAGAGGTTGCCCTCTTTCTGTTCCAGAGTTTCAGTTCATGATGAACACGGTCCTGGAAGTACTCTGCAATTTCAGCGTAGCGGAAAAAAATTTGAGTTCTTGCATTCTTTCTAAGGACGGAGTAATACACGATGTCTGGCTAGCCGTTCGCCTTATGGCCGCAATGAAGGAAAACTCTCCCAGATTCAAGGATCTGATAGAAGACCTTGCAGTCATACAGGATCCAATGTTGAGGGCGCTGTTCGGCTCGAAATTACACGAAATGCCTCTGGATCAGCCTACTTTGAAAAGCCTGACAGATATGCTGGCACACGCCGAGGACAGAATGATGCAATTAGAGAAGATTTCTCTTGCAGAATGGGTCGACATCGCGAAATGCCAAACCTGGGTGTCGTACGCTCCATTGCTCAAGAAATACGGAACAGTCGGTTACTTCTTCGTTTTCCTGAATTCGCTCGGAAATTCCGAAGGTGAACTGTTACGAAAAATTGTCGATGAAGTCGCTAGCAAGGGAGCAGTGATGATTTTCGAGAAGCTCATTTCACGCATTTCGTACATGATTGCATATAAGGAGATAGAATTCACCGAATCAGCCGCGAAGGATATCAAAGGCCTTCTCGATGCGGCAAGTCTTGTCGCCTCATCGGCAGTTATTGAGGACAAGCTGAATTTTGCTTCCCTTGTCCAATGCGGCTATGCCCAGAAGTTCGGTAACATTCACCTCCTCACTAATGAGGCCGTTCAACTAGCATGGATGAAAGAAGTCATGAAACTATCAGTTTGGAACCGAGTCTTCCCGCAAAACGACCGCACTCTGTCCGACGTTGTGCGCCTTACCATTAACCCCCAAGACAATGAAGAGCAAAAGGAGATGAGGAAAGTTTCTCTGGAAAACATCAAAGCACTATTGGAAGACCGTGTTAAAGATGATCCTCATGTCGCAATACTAAAGCAAATAGATGAAGTGCTCTTCAAAAAACGAAAACTTCGTCTCCGCGATACTCAAAAAGTTGCTGTTCTCAGTGCAGCAAAAAATGAGAAGAACCTGTTATCGCAGGTAAACACAGGTGAAGGAAAGAGTTATATTATTGTTGCTCTGGCCATATTGAGGATAAAAACAGGAAAGTATCACGAGACCGTTGACATTATTACAAGCTCGTCAGTATTGGCGCAAAGGGACGCTGAGCACATGAAGGACATTTACGAATCGTTCAACATTACGGTTGCGCATAATTGTGATGAAGACCTGGACAAGCGAAAGAATGCCTATAAATCTGATGTCGTCTATGGAGATATCACAAGATTCGAGAGAGATCATCTTCTTCACAATTTCTATAAAAGGAATATACTCGGATCACGCACCAGATGCAACGTTATCGTGGACGAAGTAGATTCCATGCTGCTTGACAATGGTAGCAACATGTTGTATCTTTCACACAACATTCCAAGCTTGGAGCTGCTGGAATCTCTGTTTCTTTTCATTCACAAGCAGATCAACATGCCTGTATTTGCTGTGGAGGATGAGGACCAATTCAATTCACAGGAAATACGCAAGAGGGTGCTAATGGATATGTACGGTCTAATCACGAAGAAGGACCTGGCTGGCCTCCTGTACGACGGAAAGAAGGTATCTGATATCGGTGTAATCTGGCGTCTGCTCCTCAAGAACCACATAATTAACGAGGAGGGACTACTTCTTGCTGTAAACATAGAAAATATCAAAACACTCGCTGTAGAACTCAAGAGTGAATGTGGAGTAACACTAGCTGGGCGAGTGCTGGCAATGATAACCCTGGTGCTAAATCGACCTAGAGAAATCACCGTGCCTGGATATCTTCGAGACTTTGCTTTGGCCCACCTGGACGAGTTCATTGACAATGCGAAAAAGGCGCTGTTCCTTCAGCACAACGACGAGTACGTGGTGGACGTGGACCACACAGGAAGAAGTGGCGACCTCCAACCTCTTGTCACTATCATTGACCGAGGCACAGGAACGGATTTGGCAACGTCACAGTGGAGCGAAGGACTGCACCAGTTCCTGCAGTTGAAACATGGCTGCCGTTTGTCTCCTTTGAGTCTGAAAGCTGTCTTTGTTTCCAATGTATCTTATCTCAAAGGATATTTGAGACTAAACGGTTTTAGCGGCACGCTGGGTTCAAAAGAGGAGAGCAACAGCCTGGTCACCCTCTACAACGCCGACCTTGTGAGGATTCCTACCTGGAAAGCAAAAACGTTCAACGAGAACGCACCAGTGTTGGCGAAAACTACATCGGAGTGGATCAAGGAGATATACGATGAGACCTGTGACCAAGTGTTGGCGTTAAGATCAGTTTTGATAATTTGCCGCTCCATTGCTGACGTGGAGACTGTACATGCAGGGCTTCTGCAAATGTACGAAAATGAGCAGAAATCCAGGGGAAGCGAAATCGCGGACACATTCAAGAACATCATCGTCTACAGACGAGAGTTCGACGAGTTCGACTTTTCTAGTACTGGTGGCCTTACGTGTTCCCGAGTGATCATTTCTACCAATCTTGCCGGACGCGGAACCGATATAATCCTCACGGATGCACTTGCGAATGCTGGTGGACTTCATGTGATCGTGTCTTTTCTTCCGGAGAACAGCAGGATAGAAGACCAGGCCTACGGGAGATCCGCTCGATGTGGGCAACCAGGATCTGGGCAAATTATCACTTTGGTCGAGGATGACACTGCAACAAATATTTTTCAGTTGAAGCAGTTTCGGGACAATGCAGAAGTACATCGACTTCGCTCACTGAAGCAGTTCTATGACTATCACATTGAAGTTGAGGAGACGTGTCTCACCCTTTTCAAAGACCACTGTTCTGGTGTTTTATCCAGCGTCTACAGCCACTCAGAAGATTCGCTTCCAACACTTTTACAAACGATCTATTTTGCCTTGCTGGATGAGTGGGCGATGTGGCTAGACAGGAAGACCGAAGCAATCAGGAAGTGCGAACACAATAAGAGTAGCCAAGAGAAAGCACAGATTATCGAATCCGTCAGAGAATTCCTCAGGAACCATCCCTTACCGAAAGTTGTGCAGGATCCTGAAATGCTAAAACGAAACGTAAAAACCGCTTTTGCTTGGATCACCTGTCCTCAGCCTTTCCTTGCTTCTGCATTAATTGATATTTCCAGCGGTGACCATTCGTCTGCTCTGAGTACGTTGGATAAAGTTCTGAAAGATTTCCCTGAGTTTGCTGCTGAGGCGTACTACTACAAGGGTATAATTAAGCAACAGCGAATCCGACAGATGAAGAAGGAGTTCATGAATAAAGTTGCAAACGTAAATGATGCTCCAGAAAGCTTCATCAGAAACGATATGGACATGTTGGCAGAGGCGACATCGTGTCTGCTTAACGCAAGAGGGCTGTTCACAGCTCGAGCTCAGCAGAAAAATATGATGAGCAACGTGATTTCCAAACTTCAACAGAATCCATCTATTGTGAAGTCTCGCGGTTTCGTGAAGCAGCAGGAGGAGGCCGTAGCTGTACTCGAAACTCTGATAGGGAACATCGACGATATTCTAGGACACACTGTTAAACCTAAAGACGTTGCTCTGGCAGGTGAACCACCATCCATGCACGTTCGTCGCTTTAGGGAATACCGAAGAGCTGGTATTTTTTCACCTACAACACTCTCCAGATCATATACAATGAGTCAGCTGCAAATGATTTCCATCAATCATGGCATCTCTATCCCGATGTTTACCGCAGCTTTCGATGCTATTAACGGAAGTGACGACATTGATGAGCACGGAGGGTTGAAGATCATCACTGCTGATATTCTTTCTGAGGCATTTTCGATGCCTAGTGTCACCGGCTTCTGGGACTCTTTGCGACGAGCGGGTTGTTTCCTACAGGAGAAGGTCTTTATAGCGGTAAGGAAGTCGGACTTGTCTCGCGTTCCTGTCCTAAAAAATCTTCCGACTGCATCGCTTAAGAAGACACCTTTCCACATACAATTGTCCGAAAACGCTCTCGATGATTGCTACCTCTATGATGTGGGTGGTGCGGCGCAGGCTTTTAAAGAAGACGACGTGAAAAACCACGAACTCCAGGAATGTTTGGAAGCCGGTACAGCTGCAATAGAAGTAGTAGCGGAAATGAATCCACTTGTTTTGTTCTCCATCGAAAACCTCGACCAATTCGATTTCCTCACTAAGGATTTGGTAATGAGAGAACTGGCTGTATCGGCTACGGAGGCATCATGGATTTTGGAGAAATTGGTTGAACAAAACGTACTTGAAAGAAGAGTGGCAGAAGTTGAGAGTTTGGAAGGTGAAAACAACAATGTGATTGCTGATAAGGATGAAAATGAAGACAGTGAGGATGATGAATCCAAAGAAGAAGTGATTTACACACTAGTTGACAGGACGAACTGCGATACTTTCTCCGAGAACATTCGACCAATATTAGAAAGGCTGCTGACGAAGTACTTCTGTTACGGGTACGCGCTGAAATCTCTTCGAAGTAGTGTCCGGGAGGCTCTTTCAAACAACGAAATTGTGCATAGAATTCTACTCCCTACAAATCCTTATTCTGATCTCCACGCGGACCTTCTATCTAGTGGGATCCTTAACCATGAAAGAGTCACGCATTCACTGAAGAACGTCTACGCACCAGATGAGCATTATTTCTCAAAAGACGACTACTTCATCGACGAGATGCTTTATCACCGTCTGGAGAAGAAAGCGCCTTGGATCCTAGTTAATAAAAGTCATCTTGTCTCCATTGTCCCTTATCTCCGAGAAAAAGGCATTCTTCCGGGCCAAGAGATGAGAAAAGTGATCACTGGAGGAATGCGGCAGCTGGCGGTAATCACGAAACCCAACCCATGGATTTGGGCTTTGGGACTGTTCCTCATCATTGCGCCTATAGCAATCGTGTTGGGAGCGATTTTCCTGGGCCCTGTGGCTTTGACGATAGGCCTCGTCGCTTTGGCAGCTGTCGGAACGACTCTCTTCGTGCTAGCGGCCATGGGTGTCAATCAAAAGGTAGGTCTTAACCGTAGTATTTCAAAATTTCTCCCTTCTTGCTAGATGTCAGATGTGCCAAGTCTACAGAAACCATTATTTACCAATGGCCAATGAATGCATTTTAACTACAGATCGTGAATAGCTGTGCTTTCTTTACTCGCCAATTTTTCCTTCCCATTGCCGCTATTCCATGACGTGCTATATAATATCCGAAAGTGCTTTCCCTCATCTACCATCATCATGATGTTCTTAGAATTATTGGTTTACTTGGTTTCTAATCTTAAGAAGGAGAAAGCTGATTCAAGAAAAAAAACAACTTTCCCTCTATGTATTCGATAGAGGCTAAAGGCCCACGACTCTGTTTCAACGTATAAGGTGTACGTAGCTCTATAAAGCATAGACGCGGATGCACATTATCAGTCGAATCCTACGACGGTCATTTTGGCAATGTTGGTAAGGGTAGGATCCATCGTTATGATGGGGTAAGTAGACGTCATCCTTGTGATTGGGCGCTTTCAGCCTAACTACCAAATTTAGTGGTAGGTTTGAAGACCAAATATGTCTTCTTTGAACTCGGGAGATCGCTGACTACTTTCAAGCGAGATGTCTCTTTCTTAATTAATACAGGTCGTGTAAGCAATTTTGATGGCTGAAGCTTCAAGAATGGGCAGCTGTTAGTTTTGCTGTTTTTCATTGACTCACTTTTCCATTTCATAGGGCTAAAACTCTGGCAAATGATTGGCTCAAAAACAAAAGATTGCGATATCCTTGTAGAAGTGGACAGCGCTTTCGAACTGTTTATGACACATAGCTAAAAGATAGCAAGTTGGCGGAGAAAAATACAACTGAAAGAAAAGCGCAAGAACTCATGCTAACACCTAATATGAAGAGCAGTTATTATATCTATAAAGCGGAGGAAGAGGTGTTCCGTGACAATTTCTGTGCAAATGACATTTTCCTTTACTCCTATGCCGTCTTTAAGTCTGCTGAGCGTTGCTCACACGTACATGCAGCAAACTCGACTTTCTCACCCACGGTCCCAAATGGCACCCCTCGCGAAAAAAAAATCAAAGGGGAGGGGGACCTCTCATACGAAAAGTAATTAACGAGGTCGTCTCGCACTTAACCTCACACCTTGCTAAGAGCTACCAACCTTCCTCTTATACATTCAATAATTCCGAACTTTCTCGTTCACTGGATGCGATTAACCAATACTTTCGGACAATATATCAGTTTGCAGTAACCTATGTGTACTCTTGCACCTGATTTGGAAATCGGTTCTACTATCGTATGAACAGATTTGTTTATTCTCGATGTGTAATTAAGCATTTCGTGCACTTTTTTTTACCTCACCTTCCCTTTCCATTTCTCACGCCATAAAGCTTCTTTGAACTCCCTCTTGTTTCCTAGCAAGAGAGAAACCTCTGGAAAGATATGATTTGCCACCTTGGAAGAAATGAAACAAAGAGCGGCAAAACCACTGGAAGACACCGAACAAAAAACTTGGAAATTGACTCAAGAATTGCAAAATGTATGGATAAATGCCGTGGATCAGATGGAGAGTAATTTGTCCGTCACCAAACCTTGAGCACCTGAAAATGAACACACACGTTTTCGTAGCTAGAAAAGGCTACTTTTGGGCTAGCATGCACTAGACAGGTTGCGAATGAAAAGGCCTCTCAATGAATGATCAAGATAAAAATACCGACTCGAGTACATTATGAGAGGGAAGTCGGGTGGCTCTTAACAAGATGTTAGGAAGATGCGAGATGACCTCGTTAATTTCTTTTCGTATGAATGTTCACCCACCCAAAATCAAAGTACTCCAGAAAATTTTCTTTTAATGGCTGAAACGATTATTCAGATGTATTCCCATGTCGATACGGACACTGTGGACGAGTTTAAAATTCTCAGAGACTTCTATGAAGTAGCAGTTGCGGAGAAGAAGAAGGATTCGGAAGAAAAAGCGATTGCTAAGGTCAGAAATTAGTCATATCTCAATCGTCATCAAATTTTGTGGAAGGCATTGGTGAGTATTTAAAAATCTAAGCGAGCGAGTCGGGTCAAACGACTGGAGCCTCGAGCTACACCTTAAATGGCTTCATCAAAAAAAAAATCGTATATACATAATCATGATTGAAGAGTGTATCTCAAGAATTCTGTTCTAAGGAAACCCGTCGGATCACCAACGAATTCGTGGAACACGTCATGGAAAATGTGCAGTCAGGTTGCATCCTTACAAAGAGTGTCGAGGATGTGACATCACTGAAAGATTTGATAAATAACTGTTGTCAAAACTCTGAACATCTTCCTCTTGTTAAAGCTGGTATTCAAAGATGGTTCACTGCCAACGCCCACGTTTTACAGCTGGTGAGTTTCACCTTAGGGAGGTAATGTTAATCTTGCATAAAACACTCACTGAAAGCAAAAAGAAGAAAAACTACTATTGTTTTTGAAACTTCCACAAAATACGCGTTAGTGATGGAAACATTTCAGTCTCAGTTCGGCTCTATATTCAAGGAATCCTCGACAATCGGCCAAATTGCTCACCTGAGTCCTCCTAAGGTTCTCTTCGCCTTTGGTAGCCTGCTCGTATCCGATATCAATTCTACAATACGAGGAATGAATAAGAGAAGTGGTCCACAGTCCACAAAAGCCATTACCACTCGTCTTGAATATGAAGAATACATGGATCTTCAAAACAGCGAAAATGAGGATGAGCATTCAAGTGAAAATGCTCTGAGCACAGCTCTCAGGAATGCTCTGAGAAAGGTTGTCGATCCCATTGTTGATGAGTGCGCCAGAGAAATCCTAGAGCCAGCGATCAAACGAATCGAATCCGTTAAGAGAGAACGTAAAGCAACAAAAGGAGGCACAGTGAAACAAGATAAAAAGCTAATTGCAAAGAGAAAGACCATGTACGACGCAGAAAAGAGCACAAAGAACAACAGCTCGGATTTTCTGACCACCGATCTCCACAATATTCTCCTCAGAATATGTTTCAGAGAAGCTAAACCAGAGATCATTCAACACATGATTCACTACAACTACCCTCTGAGTGCTCACTGCGCCACCATTGTATTCGATGGTGTAATCGAATTGCTCAAGGGTCTGCGAGTTAAAACTCTTTATGTCCAGTTGAAGAGAGGCGAGCAGACCATTTTCGTCTACAATGCAACTTCTAACGCTAGTGAAGGCGAAATTGTAGCAGTCACCCTTAGCCTTCAAAGGAACTGCTTCTATATATGCGAGAACGGAAAGGCCGAGACGGAGATGAAATTTCATTTGGGCGTGTTTGAGGCGCTATCCGAAGCTGTTCGTGGTTTCTCAGACGCATTTGCGCTAGGCCCAGACATCTTCGTTCAGAAATTGGAAGAAATCATAGGAGATCCTCCACGTGTCGATAACTCCTGGGTCAAGAAGGTCGAGTGGTATTCAAACGAAAAGCTCATCTGTCCAGTATAACTTAGGTGAGTAATACTAGTTTTTACTTTCCTAAGGATTTTTTGAGGTTTTGTTCTGATAAGCTGCTAACTTTGCTTCCTATATGCTTCTCTCCCTCACATATGGGTCAGAAATGAGAAATTTGTGAGGGAAGTGCTCCTCTGAGTTTTGTACACACGCTTGCTTTTTTGCTCGGGAATGAATTACATACACGTCACAGCAATAATGAGCAATAATGAGGGTGCAGAACTGAAGCAAAATACTGCTTACTAAAGCATTTACTGCAACTTCTTCTAGTTTTTTTCTTCAAAAAATAAGGAAGGACATCCAAAGACATATCCACAGGTCAAGCAGGGACACAGCCGGTGGGAGGACCTGGCGGAGGCTAAAACTATGGCCAAACGTTTTGTAAGTGTTGCTCTCAATTAGGTTGGTGCAAGTGTATCCGTCGTTTTTTAATGCTCACCTTTCGCCAATTGAAAGTGGACCTTTACTGGCTCTTCTTCTATAGAAATGTATATTCTCAATGAGCTGTGCACCTGAAAAAAGTCGTTCATTACACTGTATTGTACACCCTCGGAACTGTATGGACCGTAAAGTGGTCATTCAGCTGTTAAGGCGAGGCTTTTGGCAAAAGAACGATCAGTGAACTTCAACTTCTATTCCAACACATCCAAAGAGTTAGGTTAATTGCTTCTAACCTGCTAATCAAATCCATATTATCGGAATCGACTTTGAGGTTCATTCGCTGTTCCTTTGCCGTAAGCCAGGACGAGGTCGCAAAATCGCCACTTCATGGTTGCCACATTTCCGAAGTTTTAGAGCATAGTGTAAGGACATGAATAGGTTTACTTCATAACTCTGCGTTAAATGAGTCCCTGGGAATGTTTCTGATGAAAAAGAGTTTGTGAGCTCCGATTCCATCTGATGGAAAACGGACATGAAAAAACGCCGTGTACTTCTGCACAAACCGAACAAAAACCACTGTTCTGTTTTTTGGACCACGCCATATTTTCTAAACAGTATTTTGGGTTTCCATCTGGGCAACTCTGATCTGAATCATTTTATTGCAAAAACTACCGATGGAATTCTGCTACATATTCCTACTTCAATCTCAAAGGCTTTTTCTAAGGCTAGTCTTTTTCGCAGTGAGCGATACTACATTTATCACTTTTTGTCTGACTTTGCGAAATTTCCCATAGTCATGAACGGAACTTTAACTTCTCACCCCATTGCTATTCGACTTGATGGTACGATTTTTAAACATTTTGTACAGCTTCAGGCCCTACAAGAGAAGGTGGTATCCCCAAAATGTTTACTGATTAAGTGAATACAAACCAACTTGCACTCGTCTTTCTCTGCACACATCTGCTCATCCGATTTTTTCTCCAAATTTCAGAAAAGGATCCTCACTTGCAACGATGCGATCTCCGTAACTTACGGCTAACCTAGGCTGACTCGGGTGCTGAGGGGTGATTTACACCTCTATTCGTCTCATACATGGAAGTGTCATGATGTTACATTGCAACATTAGCTAGGAGAAGCTGTGTGATTCAACAATGTTCCAATTTTCTCTTGTTTGTTTTTTGGACGTTCTAATTCATATTGTTTATTTGCTCACTTTAGTGCCTTAACAGCACTCTTGTTTAGATACCCCTAATTAAGCGTTGCCAAGTATTTCGAGTAATTAATTTTTAGGAGTATTTGAATGTGCACACTTCTTGCTGAGAATTCCTCTATGTCTCAATTTGCACTTTGTTGTTCATCGCTAGCTATTCTCGTTATAGATACCGTTTGGGTAATAGCGATAGCTTGAGATGAGTAGGTCTATGTTTGTTTTTCACAATAACGGGGCAAAATGTATGGACCTCATAAGTGCCAAAACGTGTTTGCATGACAGGATTAGTCTGATTTCCCAATTCTCATTTAGTCATAAGTTTTCTAGTCGGTTTTTTCTTCAGAATCTCTTCGTTTTACATTCCAAGACACAACTTACATAAAGAAAATAACTGGCGTTCTTAAGCAAGGGCCATAAGTTCGATATGACAGAGATATGTTTTGCTGCTACAGTTCTCGATTTATTCACACCGCCGAGCCCGCAAAGCAGCGCCTTCAAAGTAGGCCTTCAAAGGTAAGGTGGATCACAAGGAAAGGGTGAGCAGTGACTCGTAACGACAGATGGAATCTGGGCGCGCTCCTACAACTCGGTATAGTGTCTCCTGGTTTTCCTGAGCTGAACCTCCCTGACAGGACAACTCGTCCACCTTTTCCCTATTATCCTATCGTGAAAGAGCATACAGAGTCGCAGATAACTCCTATGTAAAGAATCTCTGAAATTAGGTTTCACTGATAGGATTTCGACGAAATCAACCTTTCCTTGGACCAAGTTGAAATCAAGCCTCTCAATACAAGTCATTCCTAGCACCCCTGGGATATCCAGTAACTTCAGAAAGCCACAAGTTCAAGTAGTTCGGTCATTCACATTCAGTTATTTGAAAAATCTACCTATTGGAAGCATTTGTTGAGATGTTTGAGGAAGATTTCTATTGGAACATAGTTATCATTAGGCTTCCGTAAAAATGTCGTTGTTTTGACGGTAAGTCCACTTGGGTGTTCAAATAAACATGCTGCGAGAAATGTTCGTTCATCCGTACACCCCAAAAGCAGCCATTACCGCTGAGCGTTCTCCCCTGCGGTCAGATGATGAGTGGATGGACGAGTGGCCCTGTCAGGCAAACCCAGAAAACCGCGATGCGAAACAGTATGCCGGGACGGAGGACCGCTCTCACAACCCGTCTGCTTACAGTGCCACCCGAAGGATCGCGCCATTAGACTGTAGCTCGTGCTACAAGGTTGTACCGGAGATCTCCAAAGTGAAGGGGCTGGGGGTTTCAGAGGTACCCATAAGAAGGGGTGTGTTGATCGACGGCGGAGAAGGTGGGAGTTGTTTGCTGGTAGCACACATTCACTTGTACTCAAATAATTGCAACTACTCAGGTGGAAAAATTCCAGTAGATTTCGCTTATTTTCCGGAGATTTACGTGTAATTTTCGGGCGAGATCGGGAAATGTTTCGTCGAAAAATAAGCGAAATCTGCCCAAAAGCACACGTAATCTACTGGAATTTTTTCACCAGAGTATGTTTTATTGTCTTGGCGATCACTCGTTCATACTCTGCTAAAGGGCTAGATGCAGAGTTCCACCTTATTCTACTATTTTGTTCTCAGCAGATTCTAAACGTTGCCAACCCACTGGCTCCAACGATGTTCATAAATAATCCTGAACTGAGAGGAAAGCCCATTTTCTGGGTTCAGGTCAAATCGCCTCTAACAAGTTTGATCTACATAGCGCAACTTGTACCACCTCATGGATTCAATCAATAGAACAGGGTAGGATAATGTTAGGAAAATCAGATAAGCTTTTTAGCCAGCTTCTGCCCATGCTGAAAGCTCCGCGTACTTTCACCAGAAAATACACCATGGCAGAAGGGGTCACACCTGCTGTCGGCAGCTAATGAAGAATCTTCTAGTGCAAAAGTCTCAAAATCGAATTCCGGGTGAGACTACCTCTGAAAAGTGCGCGGCAGGAATGCAGTTCCAAATACGTCGAGTTCAAAGCCTATGACTTACATACTCCCTCCCCCCCCCCCCCCGCTCCTCCCCCAGCCTCTTACCCGCTATCCTTGCCCAAATGGTGCCAAGAGGAGGAACTTGATGTGTTCAGCATGATGTATGTATGCTGTTCGTACTGCGTTCGTGCTGCACAATCATCAGAGGCCTGGCTTAGTCACATGTTTCTGAAGCTATGCGCTTCCATAAAAGGTTATTTTTATTCAGTTTAACAGTTGGAGCTGCCTGAACAAAAAGATAACCAACGATGTTAAAGTGTATTTTCAAGTTTCATGAACAATACTGGGAATTTGCGCCACTGTGCATACTCATCGGATGAGTGTAACGCTCACAAACTTCCAACTTTTTCTAAAACAAGCCGCCTTTTTGGGTACGGTTGACCAACTAGGGAAAAGATTGGTTGAATTGCGCGAGTCGTTTAGAGAGGACCTATGCAAGAAAGTTTACAATGCTGCCCCTTCATCAAATGTTTAGTTGCAGAAATTCAGATAAATTTACATGGTTTCGTTTGCACCGCTTGTGCAGAATGGAACTGGAAACATTGGGAACGAGAAAAGTGTAAGTCAGGAAACCTCAGTCAATATGAAGCAAGCAGCCAAAATGCCATATAGAAAGCAGAACGTCCTGGAACAATTTCAAAACATGAGGTTCACCAGAGTAAAGCACGGGGTGCAATTTGATGTTTCCAATTACGTACCACTCCCTCCCCCCCCCCCCTCTGCTCTCATCTGGGTGTAAGCCACGCCCATGATCATTGTAATGAACAGTTAAATAATTTCCATCCAATTTTAGTAGTATTTTTATCAGTATTACGCCTTTCTCAAACTGTAACACAAGTTCCAGATCACCAGAGACAAACTTGTTAACATAAGCAAAACTCTGGACGAAGTCTAGACTTGTTGGGCATACTGACCGTAGCATAAAGAAGAGGGATTAGGATTAGATTGATAGGAAACTGAACTTATCTGGACAATCTTAGACATGTTTTAATATGACTTTCGAAAATTCGTGTTGTCACTCTCTTTTCACGCTCGATGCTTTATGCGCATCTCTCCACTGCTTCCGAATACAGTGACGTCCACCAGGCTGCGTGACAAGAGGTACGCCGCTGGTCTGTGATTGCTCGATTCATGTGCGCGTCGCGACTGCAGCCTGCGAGGGTACGCACAGTTCTATGTGGATATGGACCACTTTTCAAAGCTTGGATGGGACAGATGAATGTTATCGGAACCCACAAACCGTGAGAAAGTGGCCGCCGATGTCATTCAGCATGTCGAATTTGGAGAAACAACCTGAACATGAAAAGCATACGCGTGCGGCGCGGTCGCGTCGCGGCGTACTTCTTGACCGCAACCCCGTCCACCAAAGGGCACGTGTGATATGGGTGCGATACACGCACCTTCTCCGAATTTGCCCTGTGGTGTGGGCCACCGTAACCTGACGCGGCGTCGCACCGCGTAGCATTGGAACGCGATAGAGCGCTCTAGAGCAGTAATACTGCTCACACCATGACTTGTAACTATCGTTCCCGGTTGCGCGTAAATGGACGTTTGCTGTCCATGAGCGCGTGGCGAGCACTCAGAGAAGTATGAGAAGATGCATTTGGCATAAGAAAAGCTCATGAGAGCCTAAAAGGACTGAACGAATGAGAGACGTGTTTCTTGCTGATTATTGCCTCTACGGACACTTACCCAGGGCGCAGCACAAGGTGGTCAGTGTCGGATGGGGAGTACTAAGTCCAGTCGGATTCCGAAATGGGCTACTAATTACCTACACACTAGGGTTCTTTCAGGAATAGCAGATAGCACTAAAAAATGACTTAAATAAGTGATGATGTTTCAACAAGAAATGCGTACCATTTAGCGAAGACAGCCTAAATCATCTCAAATTCAAGCTAAAATCCTCGAAAAACCGATCTCAGTACGGAACTGCTTGATGCCGCTAGAACTCGTTGAAACTTGGTATAGGACCTGTCAGATACAAGAAATTGTCATTGGAGCGTGGTTTTTTGTCTCAAACCCGGAACTTTCCCAGGAAATTTCTCTCGTTTGAGGAAGTGTTCCGATACGCTTCAATTCCAAGAAATGCGCCTAGGTGGTACCAACTCTCCTCCAACGTGGCATCTTTCGTTTTTGAGAAGCCGTCTTCGTTTTTGAAAAAAACCGACATTAATGGTCAAAAAATGGTCAAAAACCACTTTTTGACCATTAATGACGGTTTTTCTCAAAAACGAAGACGGTTTCTCAAAAACGAACGGTGCCACTTTGGGGGGGGGGGGGGATACTCGTTGGTATAGTGCGCATCTACAGTCAAAATTCCAACATGATACGTCTCCTACAGGTTGAGCAACCTGATTATCACTGGAGCGCACCAGAGTGCAGGGTAGGGATGGAGTGAATGGTTGAACAACGGTGGTCTTCAGCCACGAGTTTGATGATCCTCCAGAAGTGCCTCTCTGAAATCTGCTTGTCTCTAACATCAGTAGACGGTTAGCGGTTGGCTACGCCCCGGACATTGGTGCTAAGCCCCCGGAATCTGCAGGACGCTACTAAGTCCTGATGGTCAATGACCATCTGGTGCTGCGCCCTGCACTTACCACACGCACGAGTAGCGTCAAACCGTTTTGCCTTTCTGAACTTAGGAAGAAACAGCCGGAATGGTTGAAAAGAAGCCTTAACTCACTCTAGCATCTTATAAGTAACTATAGGTCAAAAATGGCCTGTTCTTCCTGGGAAAGAACCTGGAACAGTGGCTTCTTATACAATGTTTCACCGGGTCCTGTCACTCGCGGGTGGTAAGTGTCCGATAATCTGATTATTGTAGTATAATGTTCTGATTGGCTATGTAGAAATGCTGAGATGGGACGTTTCCAAGATATATGTGAGGAAGATGAAATTACTTAACGGGTTTCCGTTCATCATCGTTCTCCTTAAAAGTAACAGGTGATGTTTGAATCTACTGCAGATTGAAAATGCATTTGTTCCTTCCCAGCAAAAGAAAATTTTCTAGTAGAAACCTATCACAAATATCATGCGTACTCCCCCCCCCCCCATTCGCTTTTACACTCCAACACGCAAAAATACTGAAGGTACAAATGCAAATACAATACAAAAATACATAAGGGTGTCTTGAACCACCGTACCCATGCTTTACCCTGAGGTAAACTGAGAATTCCAGTATCAGCAGAACAGCACTCCGAGCTGCAGACAAGTACAGGGAACTCCAAAGAGAGAGAGCCGCGTCGCTTCCCGACCCTTGTATGTATGTGTCCGTTTGGAGCTTCCTGTATATGAACAGTAAACTGGGAAGAAGGAGAAAGGTAATATGTTGAAAAGCAAAGAACGAGAAAAAAAACCTAGGAAAAGATTCTCTTACAATCGAAGAGAAAAGTTAAAGGCAGCGCTCACGGAAATTTTTCTCCCAAAGGGTGTTAAGTGGCTTTCATACATTTGCCGCGGCAGCAGTCGCCCATGGTTAAGCATAGGCCGGCGACGTCGCCGTGACAAGGGCTTGTTTACTTTTTTGCCGCGGCGCCGCCCGGCGACGTCGCCCAGCGGCAACCGGCAAGGAATGGTCGAGGGGGTATTTTGTCGCTGGGCGACGTTTGTGTGAAAGCGCGGCATGCCGCTCGGCGGCAACTTTTGCCGCGCACCCACTTTTGCCGCGGCGGCGGCGGCGCAGCCGCGGCAAATGTATGAAAGCCCCTTTAGTCGGCCGCTAGACAATCATAATGGTAAGTTGAACACTGAGAATAGCCACCTACCTCGTCTGGGGGCACTTATGTACCATCCGCGTAGCATCAGCCCGTTTCGCCTTTCTGAACTTGGGAAGAAACAGCTAAACATTGTTTAGCACTCACGGAAATTTTCATTTCTGAAATGAGTCGTTTACCATGTAGGCGGCCGCTGGACCATCGCAACAGTAAGTTGAACACCTTGAATGGCCGCCTACCTGCGAAGATACTGCCGTGGAGACATCTGCCGCTCTGGACATTAGGGTTCCGTCGCGCCAACTAACGCCGTTGACAGGGTGTGCGCATGTGGTTCAGCGGGGGCGTGTTTATGAAATTCGTACCATTTGCAGGCTTCCGTGGCGGGACCCATCACGGAACTCTCCGCGCTGTGCACACACATGAAATACCGCCATCATTTTCTGTGTTTTTCGCGTGTTTCACGCTACTTCATCATTATCAATAAGTTCATCGTCCTTAAAAACCCCGATAAACCGCGAAACCTTTAACCCAAAAATTTCCGTGAGTGCTGCCTTTAACTGACTGTGGCACCTTATTATTCACGTTAGGTCGAAGATGATCTGTCCTTCCTGGAAAACAACCGGGAACATCGGCTTTCCATAGCGGGGTAAGTGTCCGATAATCCACCTACCTGCGGAGATGTTGCCGTGGACGCAGATTCCAAGCCAATGAGGCCGCCTCATCCTCGCGCCGACTAATAACATTGACCTGCCTCTCACATAAATGAATTATTTCCACTACTTTTTAATAAAACTATTTTGGCAAGGTAGCCATAGCACTAATAGGAATACGCTGACTTTGCTATTCAGTATGTCAGTATGACCCAGTCGTTGGTGGCAACACCTGGGGACGTATCACATTCCCGCGGCCAGGTTGATATTCATCGACGCTGGAGCTAGCAGGATGCCAGCAACGTCTGCATCTATGCTGCTATCATCGAGGTATCTCGCCCCTCTTTGTCGCCTAGTGCTTGCCGTCCGGGTATGCGCGTGTGGTCTAGCGCAGCAGGCGAAGTGTGGTGCATGGAATGCGTACGATTTATCACGATTTCGTGGCGGGACCCATCAGCGGAACCTTCGTCCGCGCTCAGGACGCACGAGGAATACCACCATCATTTCCTGGTTTTTTCCCCATGTTTCACATTATTTCATCACTGTCAATGAGTTCTCCGCCTCTAAAAACCCCCGTACATGACGAAATCTCCAACACAGCAATTTCCGTGAGTTTCCTTTAAAGGCAGTGTCCAGGCAAAATCTTCCGAGTTATTGTTTTCAGTGGTTTCTGGATCATGTCTGCTAGCTGATCCCAAATACAAACTTGAAACATCACAAAAGCGTCAGAAACAGCTTCTTCCGAGCACCTTCCCGACTAACATGGACGAGATGTCTGGGTATCGTCTCTAGCCAGTGGAGAGCGCAGAGAATTTCCTGTCGATCGACAAAGTCAGCACAATTCCAACGAAAAATTATTCGCAATTTATTTCTTATTTCGGAGATCGTATCTCTATCAGGATACTATTTTCTAATTAAGCAAGAAAAAGTGAGTTTCAATCATTGTTGTTCACCGTAATGTTTGTTGATAGTGGATGGGCGATCCTTCACACTACGATTCCTTCTTTTTGTGGTTTGTTGGTAACTGCGCATGGATTTTTGCTGATGTCATTATATTTTGCAATCCTCAAAAATGTTTGAATACAATTATTTGCGTTTGCTAGAAAGCTAAGGTGCGCATTTCTTGGTAAATGCTGAGATACAGCTGAGCGAATGTGTGTAAACACTCTTGTTGTTCAAGGCAAAACTCATTTAAACCTGAAAATCTGCTGCATATGAATGTTTGGAACGCAATCTTATACGTCGATTGAAATCTCTACACGAAGATAAAATTATTACAGTAGTGAGCGGCCATAAATGACAGGATATTTTTCCAACGTTGCTCCACTTTACACCTATCTCATGCGCGAAATGGCGGGCACCGGCTGGGCGGCCTCGATACTGGGGATGGTTATGGGTACTGGATCGGAAGCGGATATCTCGCTTGTTTGTGGAGTTTTTCGCTCAAACTTTGGCAAATGGCCAGTGAACCGACCTACTACCATAAACCAAAAAGATCTCAAAATCTGAGATTTTGACTGGAAACTGCCTTTAAGGCAGCGTACAGCAGCAATACGTTCCAGCCACAACTTGTGCACACAAATCTCGTACCCCAGCTAAGCAGCTAGACAAAATGAAACTCAGTAACGCTTAAGGTTTCGATGCTGCGGTAGGATGGAATTCCATCAAACGAAAGAGCAAAATTCGCTAGGTAAAACCCATTCCAAATGTTATCATAATATCCTTCCACACGTTGTCAAGGAAATGTGGCTTCAAGGTATGAGTACCGTCCCCCCCTGCATGTGAATTGAGAAATATGTAGAAAGCATGAGAGAACCTCAGGGAAGGGTAAATTAAGCTAACACAGCGGAAGCTTTTATTCACCAGAGGAGAACTAACCAAACGAGCTAAAGTTTGCTTCCCAAATCTGTGATTCCCCTCAAGGCGGTAGCAGAATTCAACGATTGTAATTAGGAGGGAGGAATTATGTAGGTAAACACATCAAAATGTGCCTAGTCCGTGTTTCGCAGCTACATGGAGGGTAATGCAAATTATTTTTTTATTTGGGTACCCCAGAGAGGTGTGCCATTTAATGCAGAATTCTTCGCTTTTTGGTTGAGAGTTATGAATACAGTTACCCGATAAAGCTTACATTGAATGGACAATGGTCGAGAAAGCATTCTTTTAGAAACCATCAGTCATACCATCAACCACGAACTTTTCATTCCACCATACTGATTTCAAATCAGAAATATCGGCCACCCATGATGCTTTGTCACCATGCTATCTCCGCGCGAGTTTTTTCTCGACGTTGTTCTGTGTTTTCATGGACCACTGCGAACACGTGGTATCAGGACGCTACAGATGCTCCTCTTTTTCCTTGCTCTACAAAACATCAACATCTGAAACAGATGGTAAGTGGCAAATGAGAGTTAACTGACAGAATCGTGACATTTGTCCGGAGTCGTCGTAAAGGATAAAAATAGAACATTAACTGAAAATTCTCATTTGTACAGAAGTGTTTCAGCCAGAGATCGTCACGTAAATGGAATTAGGAAATTTTCTTCTGAGACGGGTGCTCAACAAGAACCGCACCTATGTACTTGCCAAATATCGAAAACTCGTGCAGCGTTGAAAAGTATCATTGGTATGAGAGCTATGCTTCAAATTGTGATGAAATTCTTGGATGCTTTCACATTGTGCACTCCATGACATTGATCAGACTTTTTGCAGAGTTTCTTCAGTGTCAGACTGGGATTCTTTCTGATGCTTACCACATTGAAGTAGGATTTAATAGTGCAGTAGGTTCAATTAGGTTGCTAGTTCTGATGGAATTATTGCAAAGGACGAATTTGATCAGCTTCTCCTGTCAGCTTCCTTACACATGCATAGACTAGAATATGCGTCAATTTATTTTCATTTTTTGCTGATAAATTTGGATTCTGCCTAAACCAAGGAAAGCTTTCTTTGGTAGAATTGATTGACAGTAGAATTGCGGCGCCATTTCAGCATGCATCACTACCATGTTTCTTGTATCTTCTTTCTCATCTCCCACAAATACCAAGGAATATTTTGTAGTTGCTAAAGTTTTAACCCATTGACGACCGCACGCATTTTCGCGTGTCTAGCGCGTGGGATCAACACCCCTTTCGAGAGCGCGGCGCCCGCATAGTTTCGCGCTGTTACGATAAAAGAATTCAGAGCAAGACAGACAGTTTTGCAGAAATAATTTGAGTTCTTGTTCTGGAAGGTTACTAGTGTCATCTGACCAGAAAACCGGAGAATCCAAATGCTTCTCACTTCGTTTAAGGCCGAAAGAATTTTGTGAAAGGAATTTTGAGAGCTACATATAAGGAGGTGTGTCGAGAGTACACGCGTTCATATGGCCCTAGCCTGACAAATAGGGAAGTGCAAGGTGTAACGAACGTGCCACTGTGTTGAAAATATGGGTTTAGCGCAGATTATTCTCATCCAGTAAAGAAGAAATGTAATGCAGTCTTCCTCGATTTTAAATTTCCATCACTTTTATGGCATTTGTCAGAATAAAAAAAAGGATTTTTTCTCGATTATACAGTGATTTGAGACACTGCTTGGATGTGTTGTACTAATTTCATATGGAAATACTGCGAAAAATTTCGAAACTAAGGCCCAGCACTAGGGTCCCACACGACCAAAAAAGCGCGGCTCACCGGTGAGCCTTGCGGTCGTCAATGGGTTAAGACTCGATGTACTACAGTATTCCTACCTAAATCTCATGATGAAGATAAATTTCAGGTTGGGGAAATGAGTTGAGTCTCGAACACATATAGCCATAGCCTTTGTAGAGCAAAGACAGGAACAATACATCTAGGTCTGCCTAATCGCGTTAGATGCGATAGAGTTCGAATATTCGACTTCAACACGAAAAATGGACTATCTGAAAAAAAAAGGAGAGCAATGTGGTTCTGGAGAGAAGAGCCTTAATTATTAAATACATGGATTACTTTGCTTATTTCTAATCCAAAGAATGATTGTTGATGACAATGTTTAGAACGCGGAAATTCGTCCCAGACTATGTTAAATGTATATTGAATCTAACTTTTGAGTTGTCCAGCTCGTTGCTAAAAAAAGAGGAGCTGATACACAACCTGTGGCGAAAATTGGTTACCTAATATTCGACTTTCCCACAAAAAACACCAAATCTACAACATACTAGGAAGTTACCTGAGCGAGTCATTTTAGTAAATTGACTTCAACAGTTGTAGTTACTCTGATCCTACACCAACATATTTTCGGGAAATAGTGTCTTTAACACATTCGCTTCCTTACGCTTTTGGCATGGTGTGTCATATGGGGCACACGCGCTTTTGCACAAGTGGGTCCCGTGCCCAATTGCTTAAGCACGTGGTCCCACGTGGTAGGAATTTTTCCACTGCCGCATAATACCCCGAATTTGCGCAAATCTGAACCTGATCTTCTTCTCTTTTGTGATCGTCAACAGTGTTTCCAAATGTTTGTCGTCCATTCACTTGATACTGATGGTAGTCTAATTGTAGTCGTTTTCATACGTAACGTTCTCTTTGGTGTATGTTTCAACTACATGTTAAAAAAAGGTTGAGTGAAGATCTGCTCTGCATGTATAGAAAGCTTGAATATTTGTTAGTATAACTTTACATAGTGGTTTGCTAATTATGACTGTTTCACAGAAATATAACTCTGAAAAGAGCGCGCTCACGCAGTCCCACGCGTCGCACCATGCGTGTCAACCGGTTGAGCACACTGTCGCGAAGGTGTTAGAGAGTTTCTAAGAGCTACTCAAGAGCTTTAGTACATACTTACACACACTGGGGGATGGAAAAAGGGGCAGCGAGCGAGGGGTAGAAAAAAAAACTAGGGTCCCCAACACTTTGGAGCCCAGAACGACCGAAATTCTGGAAATGAACTTAATCAAAATATTAATTTTGGTATGAAAAGAAGGAAAGAATATTTTTAAGATTGTCATGAAAACAAACAGTGAGAAATTGCTATTGCAAAAATCAAAATTTGGCTTTTTTGTACCAATGAATTTGAGAGCAATCTACATTAGATGCGTAGATTTGACACACGTGTGGCTATATGATGAAGGATAAAACCAGTCGGAGGTCAGACGCAACGCAGACGCAGGTGAGAGGGGCGCGTACCTGCTTCCCGCTGCGACACATGGTATTTTCACTGAGGATGGACATTCCGCATTGAACGATCTTCATGGAAGATCCTCCGCAAACAAATGTTCGCTTCTCACGCGCGACTGACCCACACACCTAGTATAAAATGCAAAACCTTCATTGAATTATGTCTACGTAATTCAATGAAGGTTTTGGCATACAGTTATGTAGGATCATTTTTCGATACCCCTTCGAGAGATTTATTCGACCCATTTGATCGATGGTCTTCCTCCCTTTAATCTCAGCAGGGAGATGGTTTTGGTTTTACAAAAATCCAGAGAGAACTCCTGTCTTTGAAGCGATAGGATTCGCAGAAGAAAGCTTGAACGTTGTACATAATGTGCTCAGAAATTCTCGGTAAAATCTGTGCTTTGCAGTAAAAACTACTTTAGGAGTACCGTTATGTGTTAAGAAGCAAGGATCTTCCACGAAATATCATGTACTATCCTATATCACATGATTTTTTCAGGACTAAGCTGATGCTTCATCTGAAGACGAGTGTTTAAGGTCATTACGTCATCAGCGCCGTCTGCAGCAAATTGAAAAACTAGTACGGATATAAAAGCGCCTCCGCTGAAATGATACAGTGGAGTCGTCAGCTTCGGAGGTCGAAGTTCGTTCTCTCCTCACTTTTGTTTTCGTTTTACAAGCACTGTTCAGAGCGCAGCCTCTCCCAGTAGACCGTGGTCATAATTGGCCAAGCGACGTGCGCGTACTATAAACCACCTATCATCTCATTCTTCGAAAAATTGCTGAAACTTCACATTAACTGTCGAGAAAATTGTCGAGGAAATTCAAAAGAGGAAGTATAAACATTTTGAGATCAATATGATGAAGAACGATCGTTTGCGAAAGCTTCTTATTTACCAGTTAATCTGTTGGGATCCACATGAAAGAATTCAAATTGGATCCTGCAGACACTGAAGGACTCACTTGATTAGTGAGTTTTTCTTCGAGAAAACAGGTGACAGTCCTTTTTGAAGAACCGACATTCACTGGAGGGTCTGGAGGTGTTACCCTTATTTTGCTTCCCTTTTTTAAAGCCATACAGCCTTTTCAAGCCTCTATGTCCTACTATCTTTTCTCTTGAATAAATTCCGAAAACTCAGAGAAACTTTGCAAAGAACATTAGACATTCAAGATGTACAGATGCAATGATCAGGTATGCTCTTTGTTTTGTCGAATCTCCCCGCTTTATCCACGTACAAAATACTATACTTTAGGGTAAACCAGGAGATTCCTTGGCATTCTTCCTGAAGAAAATACCAAAGTCAAAGATCCAAACCAACTCCAATGGGTGAGTCCTTAACTAAGAATGTACTTTCTAAACGAAAAAACATGTTTTCAGGGATCTGCTACTTCATCCTGAGAATGTGAACGAAGTTCATCCATTGGATGTTCAATCTACTGTTAACACGCTTGTTGTTCGCATGCTCAGCTCAATGGTGAGACTATCCCATTGTATTGAGAATTCTCAGACGGAAACGATACTTTATCGAAATGGCCATTCGTAATACGGTCTATACTATCACAAGCAGTTTTGAACGCTCATACTAAGTCCGTTATTCAAATCTCCTGTGCACATCTCCATTACAAATTACACCTATTCCTTTCTGAACTGACTTAAGGTAGGGTGCTCATGTTCAAGCTCGACTAGGACTAATAGGGCTATATCGGCGCAACATTAGCAAATGTCTAGCTTTCAAGATAAGCTTTCATTTGTTAGAGAGCACCGGCATGGCCACCATGCATGGTCTCGTGGTCGTATATTAGTACAGTACCTCAAACAGGTGGTAACTGGATGCATCATACTGTAAGGAAGCGAAGCATCTAATTGTAAGGAAGATTTGGACAATTGATGTGAGATAAGCACTAAAAAATGGATTGATGACACACATCTCATTTAGAATGACCACTTAGACCAAGTATCCTTCTCTTGTTAGCTTATGCGACTGCGAAAAGTTCATGCAATGATAGAATTGTTAGCTGTGCTGATCAAGATAACGAAGACCTTCGATGTAGGGAGAAGGAGATTGCGGCCGTCGGATACATGGAGTGGTTATTTGCTCCCTATCTAATGTAGAAACCTTCTAACAAATATATTGCTACATTTGGAAAAAAAACCTGTTATGAACCGAAGTTAGGATTTGTTTCGAAAAATCACTTTTGAAGTAAAACCTTTGATATTGCGATCACTTCAACTAACAGAGTGAAAAAAATTCCAGCTATCATTAGTGAGGAAAGTGAAGCTCTTGATAGTTTGTTGAGGGCAGTGTCTCATCTCAGGTGTATAGATAGGGTATAAAAACGCCCACTCTCCACAACCAGCTGCTGCCCTTCCGACATATGCTGCTGTCCTTTTGAACCGTTCTCTATACCAAGAAAATCTGCTGCAGTCCCTCCAAACCAGTCCAGCAGGAAGCGGAAGGACCTCAGCAAAAAACAGTCTGCTACAATCATTCCTAATCTCTTTATCTTTCCGTCTCTCGCTCCTATACATATGATCCAGATTTCTTTCTGTTGCAGTCCTTCCGACAGTTTGCCTGATTAACTCAAGGAGGCGCAGGCTGCAAAAGTTGGTTTGCTAATTTGGTTTCGTCTGGTTATGCCATTCTCAATATTCTATATATGAGTAGATGTCAATTAAATTCACAACGCGGAGAGAGAATAAAGTTGAAATCGGTGACTATGCGAAGCACTAGTTCCACCTCATCACTTCAGACATGTCCAAAGCTTCAAGGAGGGAAGTCAGGTGAACCACTGATTCTGCAGCGAAACTCCATGTATGAGGTGATCGAAATTCTGGAGAACACTTGCTTACCTGAAAGGATCTTTCTGGACTGTAGGTGTTATGCGAGCTTCCATAAATAAAGTACGCACAGTGAAAATTTTACGCTTTTGCACATGCGCATCATCCCGACAGGCTCGAAATCGTTCTTTTTTTTTCGAAAGAAAAAAATGTTCGGAAAATAGTAATAACTCTGTCTGTTTGGTTTTCCCTTTCTCCTAGTCTTGTGTGCTCGGTACAGTCTGTCTCAACATAACTGACGGTTGGCTCGCGGTCCCGGACCTACTCAACACTCTCACTTGGAGTATGCTATTACCGCTTCCTTCCTTTGGTTTTCTCGGACCGCGACGGCACGACAGTGCGCACACCGCCAGTTATTTCGAGACAGACTATGCGCTCCTTGTAAGGAGAGAGGGAAGATAGTTGGAGAGACGCTGGTAAAAAAAATATGATGAAAATGCACAAACCATTTATTCATAATCTTCTGACAGTGAGATAACGCATCCCAAAAACCAGGATGTCCCGTTCCAAGTAAGGGCTTGACTGTCATGGCCACCTACAAAGCAGTTTTTTCTTCATTTTCTTCCAGCACAACTGATGTCTTCATTACTGTTGCAATGTGAGCATACCACTACACGTGTTGCAGCTCACATATGAAAACTGGTTCCAAAACAGATGCAATACACCAATTGCGTTCTTAAATGCTACAAGCCTCGAAGATGTACCAGCTAGCCACATTAGGTACGAGAATGATCGACTTTGACTATACCTGTTCAAAGATATTACAATTTTCAGGACATGGGAGTACGCCAGGAAAGTGGGAGAAGCCATCATTCCCAGGGACTACAGATACATCCCAGGACCTCTCTGCCAAACACCTGTGATTCCACCAAGACCAGTTACGCCCTTGGTTAGTTTAAATTTTCGAGCGCTAAAATATACAGTATGCGTCGATGGCGATGCTGCTCGCGCTGATATCGCCGCTGCATTGACAAATCATGGTCTTCTTGGTAGATTTTTTATTACATGAACTAATATTTGATGTTAGCTATCAAGAAAACCAACAACCATCAGGAAAAACCCAATGATTTGTCGTCACGGCGAGGTTTCTACATAGTTATCGAGGCCACGGAAAACGCACCTCCATCGACACCTACTGTATATACGTTCCTTGAAAAATTAATGACGGCTGGCATATGCTGCTCCACAGCGTTTCATCCTGGGAAGCTCGGTAGGTATTCAATGTGATTATGCCTACTGGGCGACGACAACGACGCTAGGCCCGCAATGCCATGAAGTTCCGGCACAACCTATCGACTAATTTGACAGGTACTGCAAGTCTATGGATTTAGCCTCTCAACGAAACCGACTCTGATGAAGACGCAGCTCCTTTCCTCTTGAATCAAAAAGCAGTTCATTTTACGTCGAAGCAAAAGATGTGGGTATCTTCATTTGCTGTTAGTGAAGGAGAGTACTCAGGTAGTGGTTCTTCTAGAGCATCTCACGTTCCTGAGTTGGGTCCAATCCCTACGATATACTCCGTTGTTCAAGTGGGGAACACTTAGTATTCAAGCTTTCTTTCTATTACCTTCTCATAGAAACTCTACCCACATCCTTGTTGAAATCACTGGTTGATTGTTGAATCATTTATTCTTTTTTTTAGAACAATCAAAAGAAAACTCTTGTCGAGGACGCAACTGCACCAAAAACAGACACTTGCAACATGAGGTGAGTTACAGTTCTTAATCGTTGAAAAGAACACACCGGTCAGAATGCCTTCGGAGGCGATGACGAGCACATCCATCTATGGCTGCGTTTATACATCGTCGCTGTTCGACAGCCGCAAGGCCATTGCCTCTGTTGAGCACAAGAAGTGGTTTTCGCTGCGGCAACACCATCTTTCAACGAAATGAAAACACAGCCCATGTGTTGTAGAAATAATCATTATTTCCGTTTTAAGCTTCTGGGAACTCTTGGTTCACGAAATGAACCAGGCACCTCCTCACCTTCACCCTTGTTTGGACCCTTCAAACTACATGGACTATGGCGAAGAAAAGCCAGACGGACGAAAGACGAGCAAACGACGGGTCAGCTTTCAGACTAATCAACGATTTTTTGATGTAGTGGTCACTGTAGAATTCAAGATTCTTTAGCGTGGTACAAATCCTGCTCAAAAGAGAAGCAAGAGTGTGAAAAATGAAATGAGCAGCGGTGGGCAAGAAGCTGCTACGAATGTCTTCGAAGAAAAGAACGTTGAGGAACATTCCCCGGCCTTGCATTGCTACAGCAGCGAGCAGCCTGTCGCCACTACGGAGTATGGTACCAGTTCAGGGATGGATCTCAACACACAATTCAAACCACCACTCTTCTTTCCACCTGCACCTTACTACTGGTAAGATTTTCTTGCGAGTACAGCAGAAAATGCGGTTCATAACTACCCTCTGAAATTGCCAAATTACCTCAAAGTATTAAGTTGTTCCAAAAGTTTTGCACCAAGATATCTTTTAGGATCTACAATTCCATAGAATTTGAATCAAAATGCTACTACATGTGAAGTGTTGGATACACCTAGGTGCGGCCGTACAATAATCGCCGGAAAGGTCGAAGCGTTGGGTTACATAAAACTGATGACGGGTTGAGTCCCCCATTAACTGAGTGCCTTGCAAGACTGAGTGTGTGCCAGTCTTAGCTGCTATAGGAGGAACGTTCTCCAACAATTCATTACTGGAAATGAGAGTTGGATGCTGTATGCTAACCACACACGAGAGTAAAGTTGATTCCCGCCTGGCGAACCATATCTAAAACATCCGGAAAGAAAAAGGCACGAAAGAAGGTTTTTCTGTGTTGTTGGTGGAATTCCGAGGAAATACTGTATCGAGAAATGCTGACACCTGGGCGACCGGACTGCTCTTCTTAACTACAGAGAATGGCAGACGCAACTCGCCTGGAGCAGGGAAAAGTTGACCATGTTGCTCCACTTCATGACGACGCCCGACCTCACTTGGCAAAGCTTACCCGTCAAAAAATTGCCGAACTAGGCTGAGAAATTCTACCACTCCATACCTGTTCTCCTGACTTATCCCCGTCTGAATATCACTTATTCGGAGCCCTGAATCTACATCTACGGGAAAAGAAATTCGATGATTGAACCAAACCGAGAAGTGAGATTTCAAGTTTCTTTGACTCACAGCTGACAGAGTTCTTCACTTCTGGAACTGATGATCTACTGCAGCGTTGGCCGTACCTCGTGGATCATGAAAGTATTTATGTCGTTGATTGATATTATTCACAAATAACTTAGCATTCTTTGAAAAAAGTATGAAATTAGGCGCAAGACTTTCGGACCAACCTAATAACATCCTCATGAATATTGCTTAGGAGCAACGTCATGGATCATTTATATGTCTGAATTCCAGCAGATTCTAAAATTCCTCAACATGCTGATCTCAGTTCTATACATACATGAGAGGCATCAAAATTGGTTTGAATCCTTTTCGGAGCTCAAATCAACTACTCCCCATATGAGTTCGATCACCAGAACCGATCCTGTGCGCCTTGTATCAGGATGCAGATTCTATCGAGAGAACAAGGCCTGGGAATATAGGAGGAACGACAGTGGGTTGGCAGACACCTTGTGCAAACTCCGAGGGCTCAGCGAGAAAAAAATCTTGAAATGGGGTTATCAGCACTCTTACGCTCTTACAAAGCCTTGATTGCGTTAACATAGCATTCAGCTGGTACAGGATTAACCGGACACTGGCCAACCTCGCCTAATGTTGTGGAGTCTGGGTCAATGATGTGTCTTCAGCATTTGGTCAGTTTTCACTATCCAAATGGCACCTCAGAAAAAGGCAAACAAGGCCAGTCTGCGAATTTCGGTGCAGTTTTTTTTTTCTGGTTCATTCAGATCTTTACAAATGTTTGATGTTTCGAAGGAAATTGCTCTTTGCTATATGTTTCAATTAGTAGCAGTGAGCAGTTCTGTTAAACAAACGACAGCCTGACACTATATCACCCTTGCTGCACCGAAATCCTCAAGAATCTATTTTTTGCAAGGACTTCGTACCGATCTCGAATTTAAGAACCATATTGCACCACAACGCCATTTTTGTGCAGGTTCGGATTCCACTTTTTCTTCAGGCTTCTTGGCTGCCAGCCATATTATTCTGAAAAATGGCCATGTCTCTCAAAAACGTAACCGGCAATAATTTTGCGCACTAACACACGGCAAAAGAGAAAAATCGCAGAGAAAGCCATATTAATCTCAAAAATACATGAATGTCTCACTCATCAATCGCTATGAAGCGGGCCGAAGGCTACGAGCGGTTGCGACGCGCTGCTGTGAAGGTGTCATCGTGCGGGAATTGGTGGACAATCTTTTCGGGTCGAACGGCCTGTTAGCGGTGAGACTGCTATGACCTCCAGCGGTCTTTCCGCCGCCATCAAGCCCCCTTAGAAATCTCAAGCATGATTCTTTGGATAGAACTATCCCACTTTGATCTCCATGTTACTGTCATAAATGGATCCTGGAACTTCTGGATTTTAGCCGTGTACTTTAAAGGTAGTGGAGGTGACGAGAACAATCCTTTAATTAAAAGGGGCGAATGCGGCAATTTCGAGCGAATTTTGGCATATGCCCCTAACTGTAGTGACTGTTTGCCGCAGCTGCGGTGTTGGTCACTATTCCTTGTCATGTCCAGTCAATAATACTGACACTACTGCTCGACTTGCCACGCTAGTTTTATCAAGGAAACTGATACAGACGCCTTTCCGAAGGGGAAATTTAAAGGTTGGTCTAGACATTCTTATGCGCACTGCTGGAATTAGCATGATGTACAGCACCTGCTAGCATCTCAAACATGAAACCATCAAATGTACAGCACCTGCTAGCATCTCAAACATGAAACCAAGGTAGGACTCTGCCCTTAAAGTGTCCCACCTTGGGATCGATTTAGAGAATACAGCATCAGAAGAATCTAAAATTGATTATGATCACAATGGTTCACATAGTTCAACTCAAACGTGCACATAGCAGACGTTTTGAACCACTTCTTTCTAGAGAGCTTGAGGTGCGCGCGCAACAACTCGTACTAGGAGTTGCGCCCTTGTACGCGTCAGCGACCGATATACCACCCTCGGTTCATGCGCCCATGCATGCTGCGCCATGACTTCTATCTATGGTCTGTTAGCCCAAAGGTGGCACCTGAGGTGACTTTGTCTGCAATTACGACTTTTTCCGCAGAATGCATCTTGGAGGAAATTTTTCTAAATGGCAGTAGGGAAACATCAGAGTGGAAGGAATCACACCACATACATATCAAAAAAGTGTAAGAGTTTGATTATCTGACCGATTTCGGAACGAGATCGTAATTGCGGACAAAGTCGACCCAGGTGCCACCTCTGCGCTACCAGACTGTACTTCGAAGGTTTGTTCATTCGTTTTGTACTGCTCTTTACTAAAATTTTGATAGACATGCACTAACAGCCACTTTATTTACCACGTGTTGCTGACAAAAACGAAAGATCGGACAAGAAATTCAAGACATCGAATCTCATTTCTTTTCTATTCCAACCTTCGCATTGTAGTAACAGCGACTACTACGGCGAAAGCGCTTGCGACGCGTCACCCACGATCAATATGCACAACGGTCAGTATCACCGCAGCGCAGCGACCGAAATAAGCTACACTCTTCAGGAGTACAGCGACCTCTTTATATAGGAGCTATCGTTCTACGGCCACCTCAAACTCTACGAGACGGAAGGGTTCAAGAAGGGTTTTTTGTGGTTTTAAATTGAAATCCGTATACCACTGTGATTAGCCTCGCCTCTAGGTTCTCCTTATGCCAAATTGGCAGAATCGACCCTGAGCTGAAACACTGCCTTTGAATGTGGCTTTCCACGTGATAGTCGGAGCACCTAGTTGTTTGAAAAGTTGCCAGTTGTTCTTATATCGTGGCAAAATAAATCTGAATTAGGATTCATAATCAAAAATAGGATTTTTTTAAATTAAGGACTGGTCATCCGCACGTTTACCAGCAGCCTTCACAAATGCAGCAGAACCTATCCCCTGCGCAGCAATCGACTCCACTGCTTCCTGGTCCTTCGCAGTTGCTGCCCAACCCACCAACTCAGTCTTTCCAGTCTTACTATCCTAATTATATGCAGAGGGAACCTAATATCTAGAACAAGAACTGCTTTCAGAACATATCCAGTAATCCGCATTCCACGTTCTTCATGATATTTGTTACTACATATCTAATTGTCCTCTTGATGAATTCCATATTTGGTCCATAATGAGTTATCGATCTGTTATGATTTTGTAAGCCGTTCAACGTATGCTCTACAGCATTTATATGTCCATGCTACACCAATAGATTCTGAGGAGTAAAGATTCTTACGTTGGTGTCTTCCAAGAGGCTGGTAATTTATAAGCACTGTGTGACACTTTTGTAAGAATGCCGTTTTCCTATACCCTACAAAGCTTCAATGCGAAGCTCTTTCCATAACAACAAAGCATTGAAACATGGTTCTTGTGTTCTCTCCAACAAAACCACATGGACATCCGGAATCTGCGAAGAATTTAATCAGTTTTGGTTCCATGGAGTTGGAACATCGTTCGCAATTGCCATCATCCCACACACAGTCATTACCAATTCGCCATTGCTGACGTCTAGATTCTCTAGATGGATTTGGCCCACCCAGCAGTACATGGTGGATCGTCTGAAACTTCAAAAAAAAAAGAGAGCTTTTTCCCTGCCACGAGTGGAATAGTGGTGAGCCCGTGTCTTTGAAAGTTAAAGTTGTTCTTAAAAATCGGTGATCTAAAAGCAAAGGTTGTCAGCCAGATGGGTGTCGACTGGGGGCGGGGGGAGGAAATAGCGTTAGTGTAGCGTGACAGGAATTATGGCTAGAACACTGCTACGCTGGAAATTCGGAACAAGCTTAGGATACGGACAGATTAGATGCTGAATAAAAGATGACATCTACAAATGGAATTATTTTTTCAATATTTCCCAGACCAAGACCGCAGATGCAAAAGAGATGGTTTCGAGCGTGAATGCAGCAGTACAGACGAGGAGGAATAACATCGGAGAATGTTCAGAAAGATAGCCACAATAAAGGATGAACTCGAAAAGTTTGCGTTGAACATTTAGGATTTCTTTCATTTTCCACACTGAATTCCTCAGAATGCAGAATAGCCAAGAGGAAACGCGCTTACTGTATAATATAAGCGAAAGAATACTAGACAAATATATCAAAAAATGATCCGTGATGAAGAAAAAACACTGCACAACTTCATTGTGAACTTTGGAGATTTCTTCGATTTTGAACACTGCATTTCTAGAAATCAGAAGAGATGAGGTGAAGCCAGACTACGACAGGTTAGAGGAAACAGAGAAGTGTGTGAATACGTGCAAAACTGGTAGCGGGTGAAAAAAAGAAGCAGACATCTAGTCCAAAATTTCACATTTTTTCCGACTTTTGGGACACATTTTCAGGAGAACAAGAGCACGCTCCATGAATGTGTGACCATGGAGAGTATAATGGTAGCCCACACTTGCATTTGATCGTATTGGAACACATCATCACATATCGCATCTTTGCAAAAGCAGTTTTGCAGGCCTTTTGGAACTCGCATTTGCATTTATGATTTCGCACAATGAAGAACTCACTGAAAACTTGAAAATGACGTCTTCGAAAATTCAAGGAAATATCTTCCTCAGTTGTTCGTACACTTTGTTGGCGGCTGGCAAAAAAGCAGACCTCATCGATTTCACTAGAATAGGTTTTATAGGTTGTTTAGCTAACTGATGCAAAATAGTAGGATCTTTGGATGTCTACTAACAAAACGAACTTGAATGCTTAAAGGCAGTGTCTGTTTCTAGGATTTTCTGACACTTTTACATGGTGAGAATCATCAGGCTATCCTGATCATAATGGTGTTCATAATTCCATGTGAAACTGCCGAGACCCTGTTTTTGAACCTTTTTTCCCCAAGGAGAATCTGGGGAGCACACTGAGGCGTTCTGAATAACTTTGGGTGGAGGTGACCCAACGAGATATACCTTCTTCCGATGAAACCAAAGCTGACGCTGCAATCTGGATCCGAACGCCGTGTTGCTCGCAGTGAGGATCAACAGAGATGCATCACCTTGTGGCAGACGTCTCAATGTAAATCCCGGATTCTTTCCAAGAAAAAGGACTAAAAAACGGGTTCCTCAACACTTTCACAATTATGTACACCGTTGGGGTCGAAGTTGATTGTCTCACCGTGCGAAATTCTCGAAAATCACTTGATATGAGACGATTCCTTCAACGATAGCTTCGTAGATAGCTTGAAATCATAAACAAATCGGATACGTCTTGAAGCAATCTTTCGAGATAAATAGGTTCTCAGGAGGCCAGAGGCAGAGGACAGCTTCACGACATTACCTTTTCGCCTTGTCATAAATATGGGAGTAACAAAACGTCAATGCAAACGCACAAAAGCATGACAAAGTGAAATCTAAAGAAAGAGGATATTTATAAGGGGACGATTCAAACTAATGAATTAACTCAGTCTTTTGAGCGAGAGCGTGGGCAAGGAAAAGAGGATAGTCGATACGCAGATCACTAAAATTGTCACGGAATGAGCTGGACGGGACACCAACGCATCCCAGTCACTTCAGCTACTGTACATCCCGTAAACGTTCGAAATTCTCCCACGGACAATGTACTATTCGAATTGAAGAAATGAACTGATGCTTCATTAAAATACTCGCATCATAGAACTATAAAAAATCCATGATGGCGGAGCAAAAGAAGGAGCTGATGAGCAGATCAAACGCTATTTTATCGATCCGCCTCTTTTCTAGAACGTTCGCTAGCAATATAAATAGCGTACAGTTCAGATCTCACGTTCATTTTTGCTGAATGCTTCCTTCTGCAGTTTTGGAAATATGTATCTCTCTTAGTAACCAGTTTATTCCCTGTTGGGCTGTGTTCTGAATAGAATTGGGCTGTGATGTCATATCATTCTCCTAAGGTGATCTATGCTGTGAAATTTAATAGTGTCCCTGCTCATACGAAAAAGTTCTGGTTGGTCATTGTTCGAATATATGTACAGCAATAGCTTGTTTAGCACTGATTAAGGCATACTATGGAAACAAAAGAACAACTTAGTTTTTGTAGGTTTCGTTTTATCATCATGGCTCTGTGGCCCACGCGCATGTATCCACATTACATGGATGATTGTTTCCACGATTTGAACCGAATGGAGAGACGCATGATGCACGACTTCGATCGCATGGAGCGAGGAATCATGCCGTACTGGAGGGATGCTGACCACTCCATTCTTCACGTGGCTAACCAGACCCAGGAGGTGAGGGCAACATGTACTGTAATGCTCGTGTTTGAGGTTGTTACGAAAATTCAGACTTCGTTTTTGAGGTCGTAAACGACGACAAGAAGTTCGCGGTGTCTCTTGATGTTTCGCAATTCAAACCCGAGGAACTGAAAGTGCACATCGACGGTCGCGACCTAACCATCGAAGGAAGACAGGAGCAGAAAACTGAGCATGGATACATTGAGAGGTGAAATTTGACGAGAAAGTCCCGGTGTCAGTTAGGTGTCATCAATGGTGAACTACAATAGATCGTTCGTGCGCAAGTGGGCGCTTCCCGAGGAAGTAGATCTGGATGCTGTTCACACGCAACTAAATGATGTAGGGCACCTTTCCATTGAAGCACCGAAGACTGGACAGCATACGAACAGAAGAACTCTCCCTATCATGGCTGCCCCCAAAAAGAAATGATTATATTGTAAATACAATAAAGATTTTCTATTTTTATGTCGCTGCTATGTTTTCACCGTTTAGACGAAGGTTTAGTGAATGCTGGAGAGACTTCAAGTGTCGTAAAGAGTGAGTTTCATAGCTAGTGGGGCGTACAAATTACAACGTAATTAATTAGGTAGAAAAAGTGCGCGTTGTTGGAGATACATATATTAGTTGTATCAGCCTTCTACTACGGTTAGCTGCCTATGTTTCAGGGTGACGCATAGGGAACAGAGATGAACGGAGTTCCGACTTTCGACCTCCGGAACTTCCGATATTTCGGCGTTTTTTGGGCTTCAGAGTTTCTATATTCGAAAAAAATGGGAAAAGAGCCGGAAGTTCAAGTTTTTGAGGGTAATCAAGCAGGTATCCGTCACCGTCGGCAGTAGTACATATAGCAAAAGTGGCGCTTTCTGTCTGTCTTCTGTTTTCTTGCATCCATCGTACCACACGAACATGAGAAGACAACAATCTCTAGCCGGAACTTCCAGAAATTCCGGAAGTTGCGTTGCGCTGGCTGCAGTTCTCCTGTTTATGTTGTACCAAATATGTTTACTAAGATCTGTGCTATATATCAGCATGTGAAGGAAATCGCAGTGTTGGAAAGTGAGTTACTTGGATAAGAGAATGCTGGTGAACATGGTGAAGAGGGCAAGTAAAACTCCGAAACCATTCACTCTCGCCCAGTATAAGCGTACCGGCAACTGACTAAATAGTAGAATTATCCAGAGACAACGATTGGTTCTTTCAAACCCTAGAGTCGCACAGGATATTGCGCAGAAGATGTCAAAACTCTACTGGAAAATTGACAAGAGAAACTACCGTAGAGTGGAGGAGTGGAGTGAGAATGTTGCTAATAAGGCTCTACATACTTCACTGTAAGCTGTGATTCTGGGAGCAGTGTGATGGCTACATCATTCAAAAAAAGCTTTCGTCTCAACTATTGAGTTTTCCTTGCCTGGCCACCAGGGTTTACTAGTACTTGATGTCCCTTTATTCATCGGTGAGTCATTTTTCTCCTGTTTTTTGAATTCCTGAGTAACCTCATTCATGGACACAATAGAATGAAGCGTTTCAAATGAGCACTCCTTTGTCTAACAGTACACTGGTTAACCTCCTCCCCCATTCAAGTCTCCGTAGATACGTATATTGGCTACTCTGTACTTCCGACTTCCGGCACATCCGATATTCCGGTGTTTTTTGGAGCTTCCGACTTCCGAGTTCCGAAATTTATATCTGACCTCCGCTCATCCCTGATAGAGGGAAGATAGAGGCAGCGTTCCACCTCAAGATCGTTTTTGAGATTTCAATGTTAGAAGAATCTCCAGGAGTTGGTGATCACAAGGGTATACGTTATTCCATGCAAGCCTGCAGAAAAACACCATTTCCGAGCCACAATTTTTAAGGAGCATTTAGACAGAGCCGGGTGCGGAGCTAAGAAATATTCCGAATAGTTCACTCCAGTAAGCGCACCTCCTAAGGAAATTCATATTCTTCGTGAGAGTTCTTCATTAGTTCCGTAACAGAATAGAAACTGTCTTCCATGTATGACTAGCAAAGGGTTCGGAAACCCTGCAACTCCGCCTCGGCTCCGGAAGCGATGTGGGATTTTAAGGATTCTGCCCAACGTACTCCCTTGCTAGCCGCAAATGGAGCGCAGCTCCTATTCCATTAGGAAGTTGATGAGGGACTCTCACGACGAATTTCCTCAGGAAGTGCGCTTTCTGGAGGGAATTATTCGGAAAGTTTCTTAGCTCCGTCCCCGGCTCCGCCCAAAGGCTTCTTAAAAATTGGGGCACGGAAGGGCGGTCTTGCATAGAATGACGTATACCGTTGTAATCAGCAGCTCCTGGAGATTCTTCTAACGTTGAAATATCAAAAACGATGTTGAGGTGGGACGCTGCCTTTAAGAATGCGTGGTTTTACGGTACGTTAGTGAGCACATCGGGAAACATAATTATCGAAGACACGTTTATCGAAGACAAACGGGGAAATAGCTTACTGTGGCTGCTGATAGAGTTATGAGCAATAGTGAGTGAACATGAGCACTACATGTACAACAGAAGTACTCGCTTTCTCTCTCATCTTGCCAAACGGATGTGGTCAGTTTTGCTTCATACTCAGATGGGGAAATTGAAACAGATTCCTCTCATTCTACGTATTTGTTTCGAAAATTTATTTCCGAAATAAATAACACGTGAAGTAAGCGTAGTCTGCTCGAATTTACCAATTTTTGTCGATTCGAGTAGAATCGGCCGGATTTCACAAGTAAAATAAGCGAAATCTGCTCGAACCTGCACTTCTTATATATTCGAGCGGAATTCAGTGGAATTTACACGAAAATTTGAGCACTGATGCTGGATCGACTAGTTTTTTTTCTTTCAAGAACAAGGAATAATCTGGAATTTGTCGTCCATTCAAAGATCTTTGTGCGGCTGCTTGAAACTCCTTCGATCTACATGTTGGATAAATCATGCAGGCAATATTCTCAGATATCATCTTGCATTTTTACGTCGTCTGCTAACTATCAGTCGCTTGCTCATGGCATTAAATTGCCAAAAAATCTGAAAAATTCAGCTTTTTACAGACTCTGTGTGATAAAAATGTTGGGTCAGTACAAAGATGAGATGTTACCTTCTTTACACTTCAAAGACGTTGTACTGTGGCACGTACTGCTCGCCATAAGGAGTCCAACTAAAAAAAGCCCAGGGTAACGAGTGAGTAGATGAATGTCCTAATCTTCAGCGCTTCTAGAGTATCTAGGATGATTTTGAGCTCCGCCGATCAAATTAGCACATTTGAAAAATGGGCTCTGTACAACAGAATAGTAGTGGCGAGGCGTCCAAGATAGTCAGAGACCACAGTTGAAGGCAGCACTTACGGAAATTGTCACTTCTGAAGTGAGTCCCTTACCATGTAGCCGGTCGCTTGACAATCGGAACAGTAAGTTAAGCAGCGTGAATGGCCGCCTACCTGCGAAGATACTGCCGTGGACACGGCGTGGTGTTTGGAATTCACGAAAAGCTCGTCCGCATTATCTACCCTTATACTATTAAAAATCGGCGCCTCCTTATTGAAGGAATTTTTGCTATTATAGGACTCTCCGCGCAGGAAACAAACGAAATTGTCCATGGAGCGCATCATAGTGACTTCAGCCGGTTTCACGCAACATTCCTATTTGTACAACTTTTCTTCATCTATTCATTTGTATTTTTTGGCCTTATTCACGGTAGCCCTTATAATCTCATCCATTTGGGGAGCTGTTCCAGCTCATCTTTTGCATCATCAAGAGCAGACAACGAGCATTGTTCTATGTAATATGATTAAGCAGAAGAGAAAGCAAAAGGCTGTAAGTAATTAGTGTGTGGATTTTTGTATATTAGTATGTGGATTTTTGTATAACTATAACGAGATTTGAGCATGTGTTTTTAGTGGCGGTTTTCATGTTCAGTTGTAATGCGAAACACCAAGTTCCTGCTCCACAGGTTAAAGCTGTCAGTGATGCTGAAGCGTTGAGAATGGCAAAGTCTGGGAAAGCTAATAGAAAAGGATGGAAACGAATGGTCACAAAGGTTTGGCTTTTTATGCAGTAACATTGGAGAAAAGGCATTAAGAAGCCAGAATAAAAATTCAAAAGAAGTGTGTCTAGGTCACCTTCGTGGGTGAATCATTTACTTACAAACCTGCAAAGTTCGAGTGTATCGTACGACCGATGCGGTTGTACCGAAACCCTGTATTTCGTGCCTGCGCTTAGACTCTCGCACCCTCCCTTATCCAGGTTCCCAAAAGTGTCAGAGGAAATTCACTTCGTTCAAACTGCTGGGAAGCTGCGAGGAGGAGCAGTCTCCCAGTGGCATTATCCTACCCATTCCCCCCCCCCTATCATGTGTTTTCCACAAAGCAACTGGTGGGTGGTCGATTTTTACGGTTTCCATGAAGATACCGTTTATTAGTAAAGCTCCCATGTCGTGACAAATCAAGGGTAACAGATATCCCCATGGTATGCAAGTAAAAGTGCTCATGGTAGGCAAGTGAAAGTCATAAAGGTATTCCAGTTCCTTAAATATGTGAATATAGAGTGTCGCGAGATCTTTCATCACCTTAAAGTGCCCGTTGATATATAACATGATGCGATTACACACCTAGTGATCATTCGCTACGCAAAACTCGAAGAGACTCTGAGACATCCATACCATGTGACAGGCCTACAAAGAAGGCTTTACAGTGCAAATTGTCCGTCAAATTCTTGGCAGTTATGCCAAGTAGCCATCTGTGCTAAGGATCAGTTAGTTGTTTCCTTTTCTTTCGGAGGTTTCGGGCTCAGATGTGTAGTTGAACATATTGTCTTGTAAAACTACCTTTCAACGGTCACGGTGTCCATTGTGCGCTAGCATTTGTTGTGAGCAAGCGGAAAAATTTTTAATTTTGTGTGAAAAAATGATAGTATGCTGCCAAATAACGTTGATAATGTTGTTCAGCGCATCAATCAACACCCCCCCCCCCCCACCCCCTAGCCCACCCTATGCGATGTTTGGGGAGAAAATTTTTATTTCGAAAATTTCGAGCAGAAGCAATCGAATAGTGCCAAAATGAGTGTGATTTTCGTGTTCAGCGCATGAGATAACCCCCATAGTCAGAGTCTGGGCGGAAACTATGGGTTCGAGATTTTTGGGAGACCAGTCCATGGCATCGATACTACAGTTATTATTAAGCTAAATGATTCTCATAATCATGATCAGAACCTTCAATAACCCCCAAATCAACGTTTTCTGCGGAAGAGTCGTGAAATTCGGTGCAATACATCAACTGCACAACAGTTCAATTTAATTGACGCCTAAAAAAGGGGTACTGTAACGGCACCAATGGAACTGAACTTTTCAGGGTGTGGGTCATGATGAGGCAAAAGTGGGTGGGCTATGTGTCTGCGATTGGTTCATTCGAACCCTCGCCCCGCCCTTCAGGACCTACTCGCACTGATTCGCGCGCGATTTCACATAGTTGCCCATGCAAATTTGAATGTGAATGCGGACGAGTCAACGCCGAAGGGCGGGAAGTCGCCACCCCATTTTGCCTCATCATGACCCACACCCAACTTTTCATCTTGTCTTACAAAACAAGACTAGAGTGGAAAATTTCGTGCGGTTTTTGTGGTAAAGGCATCAAATGACCACATAAATCAGTGCCAAGGGTTAATTTACCTAAGCAAGCAAGCAAGTCTGAGTAAAGCTTCTATAATAATATAAATGAGGGAAGTGAAATCCAATACCCGATTTGAATTTCTTTTCCGATGAAGCATTTCTCTCGATAAAAACTTTGTAATAGCGAACCAATAAAAAATCAAATGCTGAGACCTGTTTTCTTCTCATTTTCAAGTTGGCCAATCTTTTGTATTGTTCTGTTGCTAACGCAACGATTCTATTGTCTTTTTCTCGAATATTGCTCACAGGAGATTTGGCTGACTTCCTACTCCTGCTCCTGCTGTCTTTGATATTGACGCTTCGCTGCTTCCTATTTCGAATTGCTCACTTGCAGCTATTCTTTTGGCATGTTTTGAAGAAATTGTTTCAGATTAAGACTATTTATAAAACTACTGTGCACTTTAGTTAGTAGATAATTCCCACCAATTTTTTAAATGTTCTAGTTGACACAACCATAATAATAAAGCTTTCTCCAAAAAAAAAATTCTATCGCAGAAGCTACTCCAAAATACGCTGAGTTTCGATTTTTATTCGTTTAAATACAAAACTGATTGCTACGTTCGATCCCATCGTAGCTAAGAAGTACTGTGATTCCATTTCTGTGGTGTTTGAGGTTCATATTCGGACTCGAGTGTTTGGGTAACAACTTCAGTATCGTTTTCCTGCAAGAGTTGTTATTTTTACACATACGAGGGCCGTTTGAAAAGTTTCCGGAATGACCACTTAAGAGTTGTTCTTTTTCAAAGTGTTTCATGCTATTCTATTGGTTATTCTTTGGAATGGACTGACTGTAAATTTCAACTCGATCTGACAAAGACTGTTTCTTTGGCAGGTGGATCAAGTCAAGCAACTTCGACTGCACTCAATTACAGACAGATGCTAAGATTAGGTGGCCATTAATTTTTTCTACTGGAAGAGAAAACCGCAAGTAAACCAATTACCAGTTTGGTGCTAGCTTCGGAGGAGCTCCAACTTTATTTTCCAGCTGTAGATTCTGGGTTTCAAAAACCGAGCGTAGCTGTGCACGATCAAACGAAAAGCAAAGTGTTAATTTCTAGAAAGAGGTGACCACCTCAGAAAAGGTGAGAAAAATCGTCCGCAAGTTCTTGACAGAGGGAGTTAAAATGCACGCTAAATTAGGAAGCCTACCGCATTGTTATGTGTGATTAAATTTCATTTTCCTTGACGAACTAATTTTGAAAAAAAAACGTTTATAAAAATGAGTGCCGCATTTGCTCGATCTGGGTGTGTATCATCGGAAGAGAAATCGGGGCGGAGACTTCCCGCCCTTCACCATCAACTCGTCCTCTGTCGCATTCAAGTTCTGCATGGTTGTGTATAGTGGAATCGCGCGCGAAGAGAACGAGTCAACCGCTGAGGGCGGGAGGAGCATTTGAACGAACCAATCGCAGAACCATACCACGCCACGTTTTCCCTCACGATGATACACACCCGCTCGATCTTGAGTAGGAACGCATTCCAATGTGAAAGTCACGACATTATTTTGGATGTTCTGATGGGATTGCTGACCAAAATTGTGATCCTGTTAAAGATTAGGTTAAGCGCTACACTGTGGTCACAAAAGATGCAATGAAAAAAGTATATTAGACAAGTTGAAAGAATCCTGAAAAAAAAGGACCATTCACTGAGGCGGAGTGGAGACGGCGTCTGTTTTGGGAGCTTCAAGGGATTGATGGAAAAGCTATTGCAACCGAATATTAGCCTATATTTTTCAATGCTATTGATGTAGTAATCCGAGCGAAACGCGCAGGTTTGACCAAGCAAAAAGATTTGCCCCTTCATGTCAGCATGACCGCTCAAGCAAGTGCTATGGCCTATCAAAAGAATTGTAATAATGAAACCCAGATCACCCCCCATTCAATGATAATTTTGCATTGACTTCTTCGTGCTTCCATCTACCTTTCAAACTTGAGTTCACTCCGTGTAGAAAGAGATTCCGATCAAACGACGAGTTAATCTTGGCCACACCCAGTTATTCTGCGTACTTCAAAAGATTCTATTTTAAGTAGGGAATGAAAAATTGAAAACAGGCCGGACCACGCTTGTTGAGCTCCGAGAGGATTGCCTTAAAAAAAATAAAATAATGGTTGCATCCGATTTGTTTTGTTTTCTTGGTCATTCCGGAAACTTTTCAAACCGCTCTCGTATTTTCTATGCTACTACATATTGACATCACCGCAATAGTGAACTTTTGACAAAGTATTTTCTATGGCAGAAGCTAATACAAACATTCTGATTTCGGGATTTTATTCAACGCTCAAGGGTGTTACAAACTATTACTTTCATGCGTAAGATTTTAAGTCATTTGAAGTGTGAAAACTGTTGCAACAAATCTAAGACAGCTGCATGCTGCATCCTCGAAGACATCAGCAATCTTAATAGATGAAAAAAAATTGTAGATGTTTCAGCCTAACAGCCGAATAGCGTTAAGAGTGAAAAATTTTTGATTGTAAGCACTCTCCTTATTATAAAACTTGTCATCCTTCTAACGGCACCCCGCTCAACTCGGCCATTCTTTGCTAACAGGCTAAGCAAGTACAAGGCAGAACCGCCCTTTCTGTAGGATTTTAGAAAATTTATTGCTTTCGTCTTCATCATAGCGCTAAATCTAGGAATACAGCGAAAAATGAGGGAGCAAAATACCGTTAGTGCTTATTTCACTACGCTGACGCTTTTGAGAAATGCGACATAGCAGTCGGCGAATCGAGGCAAACCAGTTGTTGGTGGACTGCTTACTTGTTTAGTTTGATGACCGGTGGGAGTGATCTGCGCCATTAAAGTGCGAAGAAACTGATGACCCCAGTCTTGCACTTATAGCTGGATCGCACCAAACATGAACCATATTAAAGTGTTAAATATGGCTAAGATAAACATAATCGTTTTCAATATTTTAAAATCAGTGTACTTGTATCTTTAAGAGTGAAAGATCGCGAAAAAGAATGAGTGGCGATGTAGAGACGGACAACTGGGAGTCCACTGTCAGTCAAATGGTGAAGAAAATGCTGGACACAGTTGTCGTTGTTGACGCAAGGGCTTCATTTGGTGATGGTGAGCCTACTGTGCAAGGATTATTCAGGAACAGTGAGAAACAGAAATTGTCATGATAGTGTTTAGACGTCTATGCAGAAGCGGAAGCTACATATATTTTCGCTTATGGGCATCAAAAGTGAGGAATTCTTGAGAGATGTATATAGGACTGGTGACAGCCTTGAGCTGCATTTCACATCAATATTCAAGCGTGATGTTTTCTTAGATAAATTTACAAGCCTTCTGGTGGACAGGTATGCTAAATTTAATGTTTCGTTTATGAAACCAATGCTATAAAAACATTTCAGCGATAGCTGTGAGTTAGCTGTGCGGTGCCACCCGATGGCGCGCCGGATTGGTAATGTAAGTTATATACACATTTCTTACAATATTCATGGAAAGTTTCATGAGATCTTGTACACAGTTGTAACATAACAAAAATGTCGCAAAAAGATCAATATGATGCGATGTTCGTCTCTAGCATTCAAACCACTGTGTGGAGCTACTTTTTGAGTGGAAGAAAAGCATTTTAAAGAAAAGGTCTGGGCGATTGAGTGCAGTAGTGTTCCCACAGAATCTAGCCACTAATTGCGGTATTGATATAAGATGCCCTTCTACAAACTTAGAGTTAAAAAATTGTTTGTGAAGGTCAAGGCAAGGGTAGTTCAAAGATGCTGCTGTGTAGGTAACAAAATGCAGACTCTTGTGAATGCGGCGACCGGCGCCGCCAGTGTCAAAGTTCTGCTGCTATGACATACGCGATCTTAACCGACTGCAAATTCCTTGTATTTAGGGCCGTTCTTACGAATGGGTGATCTCCGTCGGACGCGTGAGGTTGTGAAAAGAAGGAGACGTACGTGGAAACATCGATTTCTCAGATCAGGGTAGTAAGAAACCTGTTTTGTTTAGATAGCAGCTTTGACGGAGAACGTAATGAGTCCAACATTTCTGACTTCTTTCATGCTATAGAAAATATACTGGAAAAGTTTAGACGATGAAATAATTGTCAATTGACTACTGCCAACTAACGAATAGCATTTTTGTAAAAATGAGCCGAAAGTTTTCGCACAGGCGTGTGCGTCACTTCAAACGTTTTCAATGAAACGTAACTGAAACAATCAATTAAATGTGTTATCTCTAGAAATTCATTAAAGGTCTGTGTAAGAAGTTTTGGCACGCTTTGCAGAATTCTACCTCTGGAATTATCGATTTTTTTTCAAGGATAACATGATAAGAGTATGTATCTCAAATGCTGTTTTACCATCGTACTAACCCAATTTGTCAATTTGGGAGCTTATTTAGTTTCATGACCAGTTATGTGAACAAAAGTTTTATCAACGAATTTGTAATCATTCTGGCGATTGGTATTCTTCTACCATATTTCATATAGAAAGTGTTTTCACTTCATCTAATTTATCTTCTATGATCATATATGCATACCTCAGTGAGTAGATTTGGTGACGCAGTACCGTTTAGAAAATGAGCTCTATATTCTCATTCATTTCGAGAGCGTCTTTTTTCGAACCTGTATTTTTTGGAAATAATAGAAATGACACTGGTCCTTGTAATGGAAAATACAATGAGGACGATGCAAAGGTAAATAAAATATTCATCATATAACAAATAACACGACGAAATTCACTTCTATTTCCTACGTAAACGAATTAATCGAAGTAGCTGGGAGTATTGACAGCGAAGCAAGGAAACGGGAATATGTTAGTGCATGGTTGTCGCTTCATGAAGGTACTTTTCTGTTTTACTCCAATATAGTGTTATGTTTATGCATAAAGTTATTATTTCAGTTTCGTGGAAGAAGTCCTCTCAGAGGAAAGATTTCGAAATGATGTGTCCAGCTTCGCCGCACAAGGAGTGAAGAGTAGGAGATTTTATTCAGTAATTGTTGTTTAAATATGAAGTCTAGAAATTACATTTGTACCAGGCTGACTACATGGGGCACTCACATAAACACCACATGGCGAAAAAATCAGCGGAATTGGAGCTGCAACTGGGCTAGGAAATACTGCTTGTTACATTAATCTCACAGAGAAGCTGGTCCGATGTTTTGAGACGATCTTCTGGAGCGTTGGGCAATATCCAAACGGCTGCAGGTAAAACTAGCCTTCGTAGAAACAAACGAACATGGAGTATTACCGTTGTGGATTAGTTCGCCATGGAAATTAGGTACTTATGTACCAATTTCCATCAGCTTGTCGTTGGCGACACGTTAGGGTGCAGCCAGAAGACGGTTTCCAACATCGTGGCAGGAGTCATCGAGGCCCTCAACACCCCGATATCGTGAGGCGGTTCATTGTGTTTAAACCACAGTATCCGGAATGGCGCAGGAGGAGAGCCAATGAGTTCGCGTGGATAGGAAAGTTCAGTAGTGAGTGCTAGAATTTGACATTAACTGATAGCGTTCAACTGGTGTAGAGTAAATCGTGAGGAGATTGCATATTTTATTCTTCATTCTGCAGGAAATTCGAAACCATAGATTTTATCGACTTTTCAATTTTTCGCCCCGAATCGATTAATCCGTTTTCGGCGAGGTGCGGCGACATCGCCGATACGCGCGCTACACGCATTTTGGAGGAACCCTTTTCAGGGACATTGATTCCAATCCACACCCCTTCTGTGGATGGATTCCAATACAATGAGCAGGAAGAGCTACTCATGTCTCAATGTCTGCATCATTTCGGACGCAGTGGGCCGTATACTCTATGCGAACGCCTCATTCCCCGGGTCCGTGTACGACTCTTATGTATGGAACAACTGTGCGGCAGAGGAAGCGTTCCGAAGCGGTGGGGCTGTCGAGGGTTACCAGTTGCTCGGTGACTGTGGCTACGCGAATGGAGAAGGAATCATGACGCAGTTTCGTCCATCAATCATACGGAATGACTATCGAAAAAGGCGGTATAATCGTGAACACTGTCGAATAAGATCGACAGTGGAAACTACGATATGCAGACTTAAAAGAAGATTCTGTGTACTGAATGAACTGAGGCTGTCGATGCAGCTGTAAAGGCTATAATCGCCTGTGCAGTCTTACAGATATGTTGCATCGATGCAGCGAACATGCGTGTGTTGGGAAGATGTAGGACACTAATATTGCATCCTCTGGGTGTTGTTGCAGATATTAGATTCTATGTTATGGAAAGGCTATGACTAACCTGAATAATTTGGTTTTGCCAATTTTGTCTAGTAATTTCACTAACCTTCTTCATTTCGAAATGTTTGGTTTTATTAAATGTTCAGTAGTGTTTCGTAAAAATCATCTTTATTTCTACTATCATTCAACATTAACAACAGCAATCAATTATAATTACTATAATAATAACAATAACAATTCGACAAGTCGAACAAGAACAAAAAATCATAATCAACAGTAACGACAGACACTAATTGCTTCACACTGCATCAGAAACAACTAACTTAAAAGACTGTAAGACATAAGACTCCCCTCGATGTTGGGGTCGCTGGATTCACGTGGTCGTGGTTGTGGTTCACTGGAGTCGTCTTTGCTGTTGTTGTTGTCCTTCTTCAAATAAACATTCGTCTGGAAGAAATATATGTATTAGATGGCAATTAATCACCACAATAGCAAGTAGTACTTCTAGAAATCTGGTGAAAACTTTAATGATGCTCCGCATGTTGATCGTCTCACGCAACGCCGCCGTCTGTACGGCTGCCTGCCATGCCCATGCATCAAAGCATTTCGTTTGATACTAAAAAATGCTGCAAATGGTCATCAAGTTGAGGTCACTAGGACCAGTTCCATATCGTTTGAGACTAACACATACGTTTATTTTCTGTGCCCCCATTCTCCTGAGCTAGGCTGCTGAAACATTGTGGCTGCTGTGGTTGTTCATGATTTTATCTAGGTCCTCTGTTGAGCGATTGCTCAAGATCTCGTCATCAATATTCTGAAATGGGTTGTATTTGTATGGATATAAGTGATCGACCGGCTAGTAAACCACACACTTACATGTTCATCACCTATATTTAACTCATTGTCCTCACAGTCATCGCCGTCTAACACCTGAAAGAGAAGTTCTGTTGATCATCAAAAACGATTCTTCACAGTAAATTTATTATTATTTCTAGACCCACGTTTTGAACCTCTTTTTCTATTCCATTTCCAGTCATACGTCCTTCCGTGAACGGCCTCTGAAATAATTGATTCATATGAAAATTAGGATTTTCTCTAACTATTTCCTACCTCCGCTATTTCCATAGCGTCGGCATTCCTGGGAACCACATTGGCGACTTTGTCTACAAAGTAGTCGTCTATCATCAGGTCTTCGTCATTCATTTCCATCTGGAGCGTGAAGGCATGCTCCATATCGGGTGATACTCCACCCCCAGTTTTTGTGCGGATATTGGCTGCGAAATCCATTCAAATTTGAGGTTTAAAGGTGTAGAAGCTCATTTACTTTTTTTCCTGCCTACACAACGGAAGCACTCGTTCCTTGCGTTTGTTGGAATGTGTTTGTATCTGCGCCGCAGTGACTCGAACTCTGAATCCTGCGATTATCCTGTCAGAAACCTTTTCCCACAGTTCTTTCCGCAGATAGTTCGACTGCATCATCCGCGCATTCGCTGTTTGGATTAAAAGCTTTTCATCATCCCTTACCGCCCTCACAATAAAATCTGAGACGCGAGGGTCGATTGGTGAAGCTCTCTTCATCATCCTCTAGATGGACAGAATAAAATCTAAGCAGAGAGTTTGGGTTTTTGTAGAACAGCGATAGAAAGAGAGAGGCTTACCTAATATTAGATACCAGTGAATGACGCAATCGTTGAAGAATGAAGAGAGATGCAATGATGAGAAATAATCACAGGCAAAAAGCGATTGTTCTGAAAGTAGCCGGAGTCGTAAATATCAACCCTCGTGTTCGATACAGTGCGCGTCAGAACTTAATCTCCCCCTAGGAATTCGTCGTTTAGGACGAGGATCAAATTTTTCCTATGCTTTTCTATGGTTTTCAGCTTGCTTAAAAATGAAAGAAACTAATTTTTAGGGTGAGCGTAAAGTTTTGACGCGTACTGTACAATGACCGAACGAACAATCGATCAGCAACAATCGGTTTGGCCTTTTGAAAGAGATCAAAACAAGATAGAGTTGATGAAAGAAAGCAGGAAAGAAAAAGAAAGTATTCAACAAAGCTGTAGCAAATTCCAAATGAAGCTCAGCCAAAAATGAAAATGCGGAACATAGAAGACAATTAAACATTCGAAATGCAGACTAAAATCATTTAAAATTGGGCGACTGGTTACCAGAGCACCGGTAGAACTAATGGAACAGAAAAAGGCAGAATCGATATAGTATAATAGAAAAAATCAAGTAAAAAAGTAAAGAGTGGTTAAATTTACCCATGCACTCACTCCAAAACCAGAACGTGAGCAGCAATTGGGAAGGAAGGAGGGAAAAGCTGGCTAGTTGCAGAGATTCAACTATCGTCGCATTCGAAATAGACTATGAGAGAGAAAGGTTTGATTGTGATTGATTATCCACCATTGGATACTGATTATCGAGGAATATATGTGAAGCTACAAAAACGAATGACATGTCTGGAAGCTGTGACTGTGACTGGACGAAATGATATGTATCTTTGCTTTGAAAGCCAAAAAACGAAACATTTGTTCCACACAAGTAGTCAAGTCCAAAAAAATAAGGGAATTAAGAAACTGCTTCCAAGAATGGCAACCTGCAATTATAAGAAGAACACTGAACGCGCCTGACAGATTCAGATCTCCTAAACGTTGCCGTATCAGATCCTCCTCACCATCAACACGCATGTTGAAAAACTTGCCCAGATCTCTGGAAAAACCACTCCAAAATTCATGACTGAATTTTTTACAATTGTCGGTGAGGGAAAGACTGAAAGAGAGAACTAACTTGTCAAAATCCAATCTGGTGCTTTCCAGCGTGTTCTCCCTTCTCGATTAGGAACGCGATTTATCATTGGCAACTGAACGCAAGCTTACGGCAACTTGTACCTTACTAGGGATGGTCGAATGAAGGACTGGACGGCTAGGGACTACTCCATCCTTTAATGATCAAAAAATACGGCAAAAGGTAAGAGCAAACATAGAACCTTGCTCCTCGTGCTGTTGTCGAGCGTTATTTTGATTAACTAGTTGTAAGTTGGTAGTGGCCAAGCATAAAATTGTTCGAGAAAAACCTCGTTTAAATTGCTGATAGCGTCGTTGACTATTTACAAATAATTCCATACCTAAGAAAAGCCATAACTGTAAATAGGTCATGGAAGACATGCAGTAACTCCTCACAGTGACTGGTCTCAACAAGGCTCGATAAAACCAACGAAAATTTTGGCACCTGCCAACAAGAAATAAGGTGGTGCTATGAGGTTATGTCGATCAGTAAATAACAAAAGTTAGAGAAAGCAACATGTGTTCGCCCATCGCCGCTTCGTGTAGAAAATCGGAGTGACGATTTGTCTTTTTCTTTCAGTGGTAAAGGTACGGACAAGAAACAGAAGGGACCAAGTTTGATGCCGACCTGAAAGCAAATGGAAAGGGGACCTGGAGTAAAATAGACAGGTGAAAAATTCACTTTTGCGCAAACAGCACACACCAAGGTTCACTTTAGCTGCCTGTGAATGAGGTCAGCAATAATGCTGTCATTGCGACCCTTGTAAGCTTGCCAAGACTTTTCAGCTTGCTGAACATCAACATTTGCTCGTACTCCACAAAACTCATTCATAGAAAATAGAATTCACTGCAGGACGATTACTGCCCTAAGTCTTACCGTGAATTGATACTCGGTGTCAATACATCCGGTGATAGTTTGGAAAATTTCTAAAAAAGCATAGAAGCTTTATGGGTTTTGGCAGTATCTTCGAGGTATCCCATTATGACGTAAAAACTCAAAACTCCCAAAACCCGGCTTGTCGGGTGATGGCAATAGGAATATGTGAAGAGGGCATAGTGGTTTCCGTCTTTCTACTAGAGAAAAATCGAACTTTCCTGTTAAAAGGCGAAAGATGCAGATCACACATTTTCGAAAACAGCCACGATTTCAAATCAAAACTGCTTTCTTTTCACGGTTAATAGCACATTTAACGCAAGTGCAAGTGCAAGCACAGTTAAGCACTAAAAATGAGCCCGGAAATTTGGTCGTATAAGTGAACTTCACAACTGGGTTTATATGGAATTCTTTTGTCTGCAAATAACTTATTTTATGTATTACCCAAAAAAGCAATGCAAAGCAACGTATTATGAAGCAAAAATAGAACTACACTTATTCTCTTATATCCTAGTCCTTCTTTATAGATCTTCCTGAAACATACCTCTTGCTCTTCAAGTCTTTCCAATTTTTCATCATCTGGAACATAGGACTTGACCTTTATCCTGTCTAGATCCTCATGCAAACCATCAAGAACATACGCCAACAATTCTTGAGAGTTCTGCTGAGCACAGCCACTGAACCTTGGTGCGAACTGCCCAATAGTCATCTGGAAAATAGAACGCTACAACTAAGAAATGAAACCACGAAGAGGCTTGTTATTAGAACTTAAGCAAATCCGTGAAAGACCGATACTAGAGAATCTTTCACATTATATTCCGGCTAGTTACATAAAAATATTCGAAATCCTCGCTAATTCAGTGATGCTCCACTTTTTCGTATTTTATCATGTATACATGAAGCAGTGGTCTTAAACACAGATCGAATATCTCTGTTACAGACCGCAACTGTGATTGATCAGTTCTCTGTCTTGTCTACTGCCTGTTTCCAGTAAAGAAATAAATCAGAATTTTAGAATACAAATGGTAAGAGAGGAGGCACGAGTATGAAGAGAGTTGGGAACTTTTCAATAATAGTTCGTAGAATCTGAGGTTCGCGCTGTGTGGTCGGACCTCCTCAAGCTGGTGGATCGCTCCAAATTACACTTCGACGTTTGGTATTCAAGAGATAACTTCTTGCATGTGGGACCTATTGGGCGTTATGAGGAAGCGGCGTCATTCAGCGCGAAATGTTTATTTTTAAGACAAGGATTCCATGATTAGCTACTTGTTCTCTCAGCTATACATTTTATACCACCAATACTGCGCATAAGTAACTGTTAAAGGCGAAGAGAATATAGCGTTCACACTGTGATCAGTTTTTAAGAGACAGTTCACGTAGTTACGGTTGTTGTGTAGAGTAACAGAAACATTACAAAACGATGTGCGACGTTTCACAGCACATTCACGAACTAATAAAAGAGGAACGCTTGAACCATTCCCGTACCTAACATTTTCACCTAAAAGTGAGAATGACTGCGCTGTGGCTCGGTTTTATGCTTACATGAAAATAAACCATGTCTATTGTTGACGTACCTTGACTTGTGCAGCATGACACTAGAATTTTCTCCTGACCACGTGTTGTGAAGGAGATCCCCATACGCTCGAGCCAGCTCTCCATCGATACCAAGAGGAATTTCCTCATTCACCTCGGCAACATAGTGATTTGAAAGGAAATATTCTGTTAGTTCCGGAGCATTTGAAAGAAAACTCACTAAAAGAAGATTTGGAAATGTTGAAAACTACAAAATGTGGACGGATGAAAGAAGTACCAGAAGAGCAGATGCCATAAAGCAATAAATAAAAGGAGAGGATCATTTACATAAAAAACTGCTAAAGAAGCGTTTACTTTGAGGAAAGGAGTCGCAAAAAAAGTCGCATTAATTATGCACCAACCCAATAGAAATCACACAATCCACCAGCACAAATAAACTGGGACTCCGCCCATTCTTATGCCGAAGGGAATATGCAAGAATCCAGCTTGAAAATCACAAGCAGGGTCAAAATAGACTTGCTGACGACGGTAATTCCTGCTCTAGTATCAACTATCGCGAGCATGGGTACACCATTAACGCGAATTGGAATGTGTGCGATGAACAACGGCCGCGTGGTGTTCAGAGAAAGGACCTCATTTGGGACCATGGTGGCACGGGGAGGCCAAACGTCGCGGGCGTTAATTTCAACCTGAGAAATGTCCAGTTGGATGGCTAGGAAGCTCCAAAATGCAGGGGATGAAGGCAAATTACTTGGCAGGACCAACTGAGGTTGTGCGGCTGTCTGATAAGGTGGTGGGCGAGGAAACAATGGGAGTGTCATAAAACTGGACAACAGTCCTGAGTTATGCAACCGCAAGTAAATTAAAAATGCTGCATTAATAATTTGGAAAGAAACGAAAAGACAACAGATGAAAACCCAAAGTTCAAAAGGAGAAAAGAAGGAAAGAGGCCAAAGGGAAAACGGTCTTCCTACTTCAGAAGCAACCTTGCCTGAAGTTGACGTGATGTGGGGATGTTGGACGTGCCTGACATGGTCGATAATTCTTTCATGATCCCCATACTTCCTGGAGTTGGTGGTCCTCGGAGGCTTCGCTGAAATTGGTGAAGACTAAATTATGGAAAATGGCAAGCGCTGGAGACAATGTAATGGAATTAATCTGAGGAAGCCAAGAAATTTCGGTCGCTTCTGAGGACGAAATCGGTGAAAGAGATCCTGTCACGGGGTCGAAACGCTCGATGCCGGAGGCGGACTTCAGAAAGAAAAGTGAAGCAGCATCGCAGTCCACGGTAAAGGCCTTACCTGTAAATACACCCGTTCCCGGCAGAAGGAAAGCGGTCCTTTTGGCGCCACTTGGGAGTGTCAAAGCAACTCTGGGGCAGTCGAATCATGTACCGTGAAAAGGTAGGAATATCACTGAACGAGGGGGGATAGGAATTATACATTGGTATTCGAAATTTTTCTTTCGAGTACTCGAATATTCGAATAATCGAATACTTCAGTTTTTCGAATAATTCGAATACTCGAATCATCGAATATTTTAATTTTCCGAATAATTCGAATACTCGAATAATCGAATATTCCAACTTTTCGAATTATTCGAAAATTCGAATAATCGAATTTTATAATTTTCCGAATAATTCGAATATTCGAATTATCGAAATTTTCGAATCACTCAAATAAATGAGTGCCATGGTCTCAGAGGTAGTTTTGCGATGCATTAGTTCACAGAAAATGGGTGAAACAGTTTTGTCATGTGGAGGAAATAGAAATACGCGTTTTCGAACTAACAGTTCTGGTGGTGTACGGTAAAAGCAAACTCCCATCTCATTTTCGTGTCTATCTGAAGATATCTAAACTATCAAAAGATTCTTACAAGGGAAGTGCAACAGGCCAGACTCGCAAATCGGAATGAAACCTATCTGGCTTGAATCTTTGTTGGAGAGGGTGTTACAGTATATATTTCATTATTGCCCTCGATTCCAAAAAACAAAAATCCCACCACAGTACCATATGCGCTGCAGCACTCGTCCGTCAGCGACGATGTGGCCGAGTGGGGAGGATGCTGCACTGTCAGCTCGAGAGTTTGAACCCCGTCATGCGCACCTACCTGTTTTGCTCTCTCATTTTTTTATTCCCCCTGTGTTGTTGAAATCAAATTTAAAAGGTTAGAAGATAATACTTATCCTTACTGACTTTTACTTTTAAAAATTCTTTCTGTTGTATATTGGACATTCCGTGCTCCCCGTTTCCGCGCTATGCTTCGTTACCCTTGGAAGGCGGCAGGGTATACTGATTTAGATCCAGGCTCTTTCCTCACTCCAGTGGAAGCCTGCTTCCCCTCTGATCTCTGCAGTGAATGCGACTGTAATGATTGTAGCAGAATTTCTTTCATTGTCTGCGCGTATTGTTCTCACCGCTTTTGCTTTGAACACTTCATTGTCTGTGTGCACCGTTGCTGCCAGTAAATGCTTTCTCATTGACCATCCTTTTTTTGTTTTGAATGAAAATTTTACAATTTTCTAGCGACTCGAGGGAAAGCTGTACGATCACTAAACTACGTTCATAGCATAGTAGTTATTCTATAGCTAGTACGTCAGTAAAGACAAGTGTTGTCTTCTAGCCCTCCAAAATTGATTTCAATAACATAGGAGGAATAAAAAACAAAAATGCAAAACGACTGTCAATGACGGGATCCAAACCCTCGACCTCCTGCCTATCAGTCCGCATCCTCTCCACTCGGCCACCTCGTCGCTGACGGACTAGTGCTGCAACGCATATAGTACTGTGGTGGGATTTTTGTTTTTTGAAGCCGAGGGCAGTAACAAAATATATACTGCAACACCCTCTCCAACAAAGATTCAAGCCAGATAGGTTTCATCCCGATTTTCGAATATGGCCTCTTGCACTTCCCTTGTTAGTTTTTTTGACACGAGGTTCGCGGAATGGTTCAAGATGCTTTTTGATCCGTCTTTCAAGACTGTGTCTGCAACACTCCGCTGAACAATGCTCTTACCCCGTCTTTAGTTTTTGTTCCGTCTGGTTTCTCCTCTGAGGTCATGAAGTAGGACAAGAAAGTAAGGAGGTTACCCTTTGAATAAAGTGACAGAGTATGTCACTATGGACAGCGCGAGATTGGTAATAATGTGATAGTAATGTACCTGTGGCAAGCGCAAGAGGACGCCCCCCCTCCTTCCCCGAGAATGGGTCACCGTATTTTTGGAATCACTTTACAAAATTCATTGTTTATTTTTTTGAATTAATGTTTATATAGAGTATTCAATACTATAATAGTCATTCTCAAGTTTTTTACTCTCCACTCGCGTCCCCAAGTGGAGGATAGCCTAATTTTCTCCCACCCCCCCCCCCCCCCATCCCGTCCAGTTTCTGCGTCCGCCACTGTTGTCCACATGAATATAACTTTAGGTACGAACGTAATCAGCAATTACGTTCTTTCACTCTGTTTCTCATCTTACTATGCAGTGATTAATCGGGCTTCCTGTGAAAGGAATTATCTATAACCAAGTCAAAACACGCACATCGCACCCCCATCCTATGTTCCCACCGCGTCTCAACTAGGAAATCAACCTCACTTCTGTCCCCAACCTCCGTAAAAGACAAAACTAATACCGTTTGACTTGTACACTGCTTGCTAGAGCTGTTTTTGACCAAGATTGTTAACTTGCTTTATTCCTCCAACTAGCCTACCTTTCGGCGAACTCGCCTTCATCAGAGCCTGAAGTAGTCCATAGTACAAAAGCTTTATCCTCCCAAACGCCTCGTCCTTATACAGACATCATTCAATCAGTGAACAAACTGAAAGCAATAGTGGAACACAGGCTGGGCTGTGCTGACCTCAACTGTCGCCGATGTTGTCACGACACAGACCGCTAATGGTGAGACTGTACTCCTAATGGTCTTTATATGCGCAGTATCTTAACAAACCGCCTAGATCAAAATCTGCAAAGATTTTGATATAAGGCTAGCTCTTGCGTGATTGCGATACACTCATCTTTTCTATTCATTTTTGGACACTTGGCGGCAATCCAACACGCTCCCAACGTTTTACGCGCTATGACCTCGGGCTCTGATGACAGGATCGTGACTCCAATTTCAATGACAGAGTTTTCTTGGCGTAGTCTGCAATGTGCTCCCAATCGGGTAGAAGGTCTTGATCTGTTAAGTCCATCCAAATGTTCTTTTATCCGTGTACAAAGCGGTCGCCCCGTTCCCGCATGATTGGCAAGTGATGAGATAAATTACTCCCGACATTATACAATCACCATTTTTGCCATATGGACAAATAACGCATTCAGGTGTTGAGCACAGACGGTCATACGCGCGATTGCGAACTAGCTGTCGTTTTAGATTTTTTGATGGTATGTTCACAACCCTCACCACATCTTGTAGACCTGCCTTAAAGGCAGCACCCACGATAATAGTCATGTCCAGAATTTTGAATGTTTCGGAGTCTGGACGATAGGCCCAGTAATTCTACGTAAGTTGCACTGCCGAAAGTATCGGCGTTCCCAAGATTTAACAAGTTAGATTTGGTGTCCGGGTATCCGCGGGGTGAGATGTGGCGCGATCCGAATCAGCTGATTTCCGCCGCAGTCACTCAGTTTTCCTAAAATAACGTTTGCCTTCATTGCTCATTTCCAGAAGTTTTACATTGTGATGATCTGATTCCCCCACCCACGCTCTTTCAATTGTTGTTAGACCGTACGATCGCTTCTTTTTCCCAGAACTTTCAAATTTTCAAATGTGATACAAATTTCTGTTTGTTAGCTCTTTACACTTAATTATAAGTTTTGTTTCTTTTCTCAAGGCATGTCTCTGTGGTCAACATTTTATTTCCCTTTTGTTTGTGGTTTTTCTCCTCCAGGGAAGCTGGAAAATTAGTCGATTATCTAGTTGCGCCACGAAATTCGTTGACAATAAAGGCAGCGTCATCGACTTCCTTGATCTACTCCACCAGCGTAACTCGGCCGAATTGCTATAATGCAGCAAACTGGTAGTGTCCAAAAAACCATTTTAACATGAGTTCTGACAAAATTGACCACATTATTCATGCTCCTCATAGTCAGAAACCCAAAATCGCTCTAAAACTTGAGTGACAGAGTTTTTCGTGGGTGCTGCCTTCAAATACACTTCTTCGTATTGCGTTACCCATTTCATCTAAAACGAAGGGAAGACAGAATCTTATCAGAGCTTTGTGTTGGGTGGTTGGTACGATGAGCTGCCAAGTTTGAAGAGCCTTGCTTAGTAGGATACCCATTTAGTACAACTTGAAAGTTATAATGCCAAGATTTAAAGACAGTCGAACATGGAACATAATGTCGTTTAGTTATGTCTTCTACGGCGGTTGGTGAACGCCTACTTCATCAAGTACCTCCACGTGAATTGGCATGGACTTTCAATCTGTAATCTTTTGGATTCAGCCAATCAGTAAGCCGAAAGAGGAGGAAGAACGTTGTTAAAAGTTTGCAGGTGATAAGATGAGCATCCTTTGGTATCTAATTTAAAACAAATCAGGTCCCTCTTCTCGATGGATCTTGTCGGTATTGTTCAAATTTTTCATCAAACAGTCAAAGAGAAAAAATAAAAGAATAATGACGCATGCTTGTCGTTCGCATTCAGTCAAGATGGCTCAAATGCTGAAGGTAAATCATAATCTGTAGTCCGTAAATATTGGCAGTTTTATCATTAGACCGATTATTGGAAACATGGGTGCTCGAATACTCGAATATTCGAATAATCGAATGCTTCAACTTTTCGAATAATTCGAGTGTTCGAATAACCGAATATTTTGACTTTTCGAATTATTCGAATATTCGGATAACGAAAACCTCGAATTATTCGAATTTTGTTCGAAAATATTCGTTCGAATACCAATGTATAATGCCTAGACAACATCGACCTTATAAATCTGAAGGCGCTCTGTCGAAACTGATGGAGTAATATGTAGAGTACTGTTGCTGTACGAGTACATAACATTCCCTCCTAGGCACCTCCCAGGTATTACAGCTCTTCCCGTTCAGGAAGTTAAATTTATCTGGTACCCATAACTTTGCCCCCCGTGTAGATACCGAAGCAAGGATCGGGAACAGTATTCATGGACCGGAAGAGTTCAATGGTGATTTCATGACGAACATCGGTTCATATCAATTTTATCAAAAAGCAGAGACATTATTAGGATAGTGAACACATCTTACAGGAAAAGAAAACTTCAGCAGAACTCAGAGTGACGTAAGGATCACAGAGGCTGAACACAACTTGCACACCTTGAATCCGGGTGGAGCAGATGGAGTTTGCTTTGAGCGCTGGTAGTCTGTTTAGTGATTACAGAGGCCTTTATTAGGACTTTTGACCACAATGAGTTTCCTCCTAACCCAATTTAGTTAATTCTACCACCATTAGAATAATTTCTGCCATTGCTTCCATTTATCATCAACTATGTATAACATTTTGCCGAGATAGACGGGAAGGTGTTCCAAAATTGAAAAACATTTTCTTTTAATTGGGTGTTTCATTTGGAAAGCCCATTCAGAAATAGCCTAATGGAAATCTTTGGTATAAGTCCCTGGAGATCGGAAGCAGTAAAAAACGACTTCAGGGAGGGAGCGAGGGGCGGGGAGGGGTGTGTGGAGCGGGGGGGGGGTTAATGCTCTGATTGGCTCACACGCAGGTATCACTGTAATCTCTTTCCAAACCAGCTTTCTTTCTGCAACAACTATGACGTCATATGATCATCTCAGAGTATCTTTGTAAGTTATTTTGCTTGATACAAAAGCAAAATGACAAAGTGCGACCATCCAGTTGATGTCTTCGACTATGCCATGTTAAGTGTTATACTGAAGAACTAACCGTTTCTCCGTATAGGTGAAATAAACAAATCCAAGGCAGTCCTAATGGAGCAAAGCCAAAAAGGTTGACCTATGTAGGAACACGTCTCTTGCATTATAGAAAGTTAGAAGTGATTGTGGTATGGCCTGTGGAATCATCTGGAGCATCGAGTCATTGCGTTTGGATCAAGCGAAATGAAGTGCAGCGATACCCATTAACTAGTGATCGATTATAAAACGGCCTATTTAAAACGTTGTAGCAGAAAAGTGATTACAGTGGAAACAAATGCAGACAACCTCCGCCCCACTCTATCGAAGTGTTGAAGCTGCGGTTAACTCTACGTTTTGTACTTGCTAACCAGCTCTTCGTATATATGTTCAACTATCATACCTACAAATTTGTGATAATTTGGAACCGAATCTGATTCATATCCTACTCAACAGGGCTGGGATTGGAAAAGTTGGTGGGCTAACCACTTTTTACTTGATTACAGTCTGGCAGTGAGACATTTGAATGTAAATGATGAAGCACTCACTACTTGCAAATACATTTTTCGTTGTCGCTTCCTAAGTGAAATATTCATCGAATACGAGACTCTGTAATTCTAGAACGATGTCTTCTCTTTTCTCCGAAAATGTTAGACATGGAAAGTAATAAAAAGCGAATAAAAATGAGGGCAGAGGAAGGTTGGTTGTTTTAGGAGAAAACACGATGTGGTTGAAAAGTGGAGTACCCCTATAGCTACAAATGACACTAGACCAGCTCTCAAAGTGGACTCTACCTGAGGTCAAGGTGGCCACATCTACTCTGGACTTTCGTACCACGAAGGTTCCACAGTTATCTCATGATTGACATGCCGACTAATAACCATGAGATAGCGGTGAAATATTATTGGCCCAACCGTGGGCTAACCAGGGAGCTTCCGTGGGCAAATAAAGGGTTTCCATGGCAAAACCGAGGGGTTTCATCCTCAAATATTACTCAAATACTCAAATATCACTAGTAGTACTGAAAAGTTCTGTACGACGGGTTATATCACTGCCTGAGCGCTTACGGCGATGTTTAAACACTGATCACGACCGTCAAGAAAATTGGTGACAGTCACAAAATATAATTCTTGAGGAGGAAAGACGGTGGACTTACAGCGGGATCACGGTGGGTAATTGGAGGTTCCCCCGTGGGTTGGGCGAATTTGTAGGGGTCACCGTGGAGAAATGCTGGGCTCACCGTGGGATTGATAACAACAGCAGGCTAACGGTGGGATAAGTGGGGGTGGATCCCATAACAGTGGGATAACTAGGGGATAAACGAGGGATAACGGCGGACAAACCGTCGATTTTGGATCCACCATGGGGCAATGGTGAGCGCACCGTGGTACGAAAGATCAGAGTAGCAGAGAAAGAGGGGTCCACCATGACACAAAGTAGACACATCCCATAGCCTTGGTGGACACTACCAAGAGTCAGTGCGCACAGGTAGTGGATACATTCATGACACAAAGTGGAGTCTACCATAATACAAAATGGACACATCCCGTCACATTGGTGGACACTACCATGTCAACCAAAAAGTAGACATTACCAGCAGTCAAGGTGAACACATGGTGGACACAAAGTAGACACACGGGGGTGCCTCAGTCCAAGCTGGTAGACACATCCGGGTAACAAAGTAGACTCATAGAATCGGCGGAAAATAGTTAGCACTTCTAGCATACCCCGGAATGTGTCAACTTTTTTTGCATACGGATATGTCCACTTTGTGTCCTGGTGGTGTCATTTTCTATTTGTGAGTGAGGAGTCTGAGTTCGTATAGCCGAATACGTGGTTCATTATCTAGTACATAGTAGTTCATTATCGTTTATTAAACTGCAATTCATTATTAGTGCCAATATGTATACAACCGTTTTTTTAATGTATGTACTACAACACCAATGTAAATCCCACTTTATAGCGCACATCATCTCTGATCTCATTAGCAAAGAATCAACAACACATAATAGGTGGGATTTTCCCAATTGTTTGGGATTTATACAACAGATGCTGAGCAGTGATGATTGTCCGTACCAATGTTTTTGTTTGCTTGGCTGTGAAAGTGGACGAGAATGGACATTTGTACAAGATAAGGTTAGCCTAATTTATGATACTTTCTATGAAAGAGGATGTCTTCATCACTAGTTTAAAAAAACATTTGCTTCACAATATCGAGAAAGCTAGTGGTTGGAAATTAACCGAACAAGAGAAAACATCAGCCTGTAGCGGGAAGGAGGGTGTAATGACTGGAAACTGGTAAGGATTCAAAGATTTCAATGGCGTGAACTACCCGACTTCATAGCGATACGGTATTTTATGCATTTCCTCTTTCCTTATTTCCATAAGCACGGAAACAAGGAACGAGTATTATCAATAGAAACTATGCTGAGCTATCATCGTGGAGAAATTCACGATGGCAAGAGAATACAATTTAATGGTGGCTAATAAGTATCTGGAATAAAAAGAGCAATGGATAGTACGCAAGAAGATGCTCATGAAGCAATATCTTGCTTCCGTATAAGTTGATAGTATCGTCCTTTTCTGTTCATCAGTTCTGAATGGTTGCCGGATTCCCTGAAACAACACGGTTTCTGCAGTCGAATACAGTCCTCAAAAATACTTGCCTCACTCTTCCCCGCCCATCTGCTAAGCCGCCCCGCATCACCTATGTGTTATGATATGTGGTATGACGTGGCTAAGCTGACGGGCGGTTCAGCGTGAGGCAAGAATTTTTGAGAAAGACTGTACGTTCCTAAACCAAATGACCGAGCCGAGCGATCGGACATATTTGGCATTTGAAAATGCCAAATATGAATACATTGGAACAAATAAAAATACATTGGAATATTCGACGGTTTCTGAAATATTCGAATTTTCTTGAACAATTCGAAAAACATAAATTTTAAATATTCGAGCATTCGATAGTTCAAACAAGGTGTTGTTCAAAACAGGCGAACGAACGAATTATTCGAATGTAGGACCTTCGTGGCTACCCGAATGAACGAATCATTTGAATAACCGACTTTTTGAAACCAACGAATGAATGAATAATTCGATATTCTTCGGTCACAATTCGATAATATTCGGTCCAGTAACATTTCAATACTACAGCTTTCGAAGTTTTCGTTCCTGGCCGCCATTATAATTGCAGCTTCTAAATATCAAATAGCTCTGCTCTTGCTGCTCCTGAAATTCCTCATAGTTTGATGTAGATCGCGGCAGGTCGTTTGACCACCGCGATCCATCTTGATTCCCGCGCAAAAGTTCGTGGCTCTTCCGTCCTGGATTCGTCTTCATTTTGCTTCTGTGAGCGCTCCTGAATGCTCACTCTCCGGACATCACCTCTACTTTGGTTCGAGCCCTGGTGCGCCGTCCAGTGAATGTCACTTCTGTTCTTCATCCACTGTCACTGCATTAGCAAATCTGTCTCACATACATCTTGATCCGTGTTTACAGGCATCGATCATGTTTTTTGACGGCATTTAATTGCAGATGCGCTCCTACTCCAGGTCGAGCGATCGTCGTTCGTCTCGCTTACGGTCGTCTAGCTCGTCAGGAGGATCCAGCTCGCCATCGAGCTCCTCAGTCTCCTGAGAGTTCCGGGCGCGAAAGGTCCGACTCAGAGCGTACGGACGATCACGGTGAGCCAATCAATGATACCATTGCCACTGAGTACAAGTCGCCACTCGCAGAGCTACCCAGGATACAATGGAAAGACGAGTTTAAGACTACACAGGAGGAGGTCCCAGCCCCACTCGCGGTACCGCAGAGGAACCAGAGGGTAAGGGCAACCCTAACACCTGAGGCAAGGCAGCGATTCGACCAACTGGCCGCAGGTGTGCAGATCTGGGCGAGCGAAAAAATCGCGATGCTAAAGGATCTGCAACTAGTTTCTTTTCCATTCGCAGAAGTGGCAATGCTGGACGACCAGCTCCTCAAAGAGGTAGAGAGATCAATCCCGATACGAGAGACCGACATACGCAGCCTCAACGAGACTTTGATAAATACGTTGAACATCATCGAGCTGATTCGTAAGCTTGGATCGGATGGCGCCGGGGCGGATTTCCACCCTTCGATGGTGGGGTATGTGAAATACGATCCTCTCAAGCTCACTGCGAGAAGTAATCGTGTTCCGAAGAGAACGAGTATTCAGGCAAGGCCGTTAAGTTTCAATATAAAATTAAAAAGAAGTTTTCAAAAGATAGTGTTTAGTTCGTTTGGCCTCGATCCTTATCGAGCGATGCCGTCATACAAGGGACTACCGCTAACTGGTACCACCGTGATACATAGAATGTCGCAAGGCATACATCCGAAGTTGTTTGGGCGCGGTTTGAGGGATGAACTCGCCTCAGGAGAGAGCGCCCTTCTCAAGTACGTGCAGAAGATCAGCGCTCACAAGAGAGGGACCTGCCCAAACCCAAACGAAGAAGGTTAGTCTCAGTTGACGTGCCACAGGCGAACCGCTATACCCAAGGCAATCAGTGTTTGAGCAATCTCCCTTCTATCAATTCCGAGCGTATAGCGGGTCGTTTGTCAGATTTTTTGCCAAATCGGGCAATGCTCACATCAGACCCCTCTGTTCTAAACACAGTTGGAGGTTACAAATTACCCTTCTCCAGCATACCCCTACCTTCCTCCCCGCTGCCGCCAGGGGGTCACAAGGGTTGGGGATTGCCCTCACAGAGTTACTAAAGAAGGGAGCTATAGCTAAGGTAGCGAGAGGTTTTCAACTATGGTTATCGACTATGTTTGGGATATCCAAAAGGATGATTCCACGAGGCCAATCATTAACTTGAGGCCACTAAATAGGCGCTTAGTTAGCCCACACTTCAAGATAGAGGGCTTACGCCTTGTAGCCAATGTAGTCTACCAAGGGGACCTTTGTGCGAAACTAGATATGAGCGATGCCTAGTTCGCAATCAATATAGAGGAGTCATCTAAACCCTATATGGCATTCCGTTGGAATGAGGAAGTTTTCTCATTCACATATCTACCCTTTAAACCGGCCACCGCCCCCTACGTATGCACTAAAGCAGGTGTTCCCCTGGAACGCAGTGTGTGTGTTAGCGGAGCACCTGCGTTCCAGGGGAACGAGACTGATCATGATCGGTTGGAATTTCTAGGCATAGAAATTGATACATTGACAGCACAATTCATCATATCCAGCGATAAAATTACACACATTCAGGGAAAGGCGTCATCGCTGCTAGGAAAAAGAGTTGGAAGTACGAGACTTGTCTCAGTTCATACGTAGAGTCAATTTCACGGCCACTGCATCCCCTCTATCCATCCATATGACTCGACTACTCCAACGCGAATTAGCAGTGACGTTGAGGTCACACAATGATTCCACCTACGACACGGCAATACTATTGTCGGAAAAATCTAAAGAAGATCTAAAGTGGTCTTGTGAGCAGCTCCAACATCATGATAGCATGTCCTTTACGAATTTCTCTCCCGTAATCACCATCACGTCAGATGCGTCAAAGGTAGGATGGAGTGTCGTGTGTTGCGGACAGGGAACAGGAGGGCAACACTCACATCAATCTGCTCGAATTGCGCGCAGACTTCTTCGGGCTTTTATCCTTCGGCAAAAGCTGGCACGATGTCGATGTTCTCCTTGAACTCGACAACACAGCCGCGATTGCATACATCAAGAAACGCCGGGGTACAACTAGCATTAGTATGACGTTACTTGACAGAGAAATAGGCAAATGGGCTGCGGAGAGAAACATACGCCTATGCGCCACTCATCGCCCGGGAAGACTAAACGAAGTCGCCGATTTCGAGTCTAGAGTGTTCCAGAACAAGAAAGCAGGATGGTCCCTAAGCCCAAATGTTTCAACCTCAATTTTTAAGACTCTGGGCTAGCCCCAAATAGACATTTTTGCTTCTAAGCTAAACCACAAAGTTGAAGTTGAGTCATATTACTCATTCAACTACGACCCAGGAGCAGTGACGGTCGGCGCTTTCGATCAAAGTTAGTTGGGGATCTTCGGATACGCCTTTCCGGCGTTCAACCTGACAGGCGCGGCCATTCGAAAGGCGGTCACCGACGAAGCGACGCTCATCTTGATAACCGCACTTTGGAGGACCTAAAGCTGGTTTCCCTCTAGCACTGAGGCACGTGACGTGCCTGCCATGGTGCCTCTCATTCGCAGCACCAATCATGAGGGACATAGAGGGGAGAGCCACATCCTCTCACAGCCCAAAGAGTTTCCACCTCTTTCTCTGTTTCTGGAAAGGCGCAAGAGATAGCAATGATATCTCCGACACCCTTTTGGGTGAACATAGAGCCAACAGGACGGTCAGCTTGAGAGAGAGCGTCTTCAGGGTGAGCTGGCTGTTCTGCCCAAGGGAGCGGATGTGGGTTATTACCTCATCGACATTCCACGTGCTGGAGTAGCGTGGTCTGGGAGGTTTGGAGCGGAAACCTCCCTTCATTAGTAATGAGATCATGGGGTTGTTAGACCAGCCAGACCGTACAATACTTTTACTTGGATTGCTGCAACAAAACCCGGAGGCAAAGTCCACCTCAGACAGCAGTGTATGAAGAATTTCTCGAAGACCAAAGCTGTGCCCAGTGTCGGTGCTGATGGAATATACACAGAGGACTGCTGGCCTACGAATGGAAGAGCCACGTTTGCTACCTTCATATGTCATTCCACACAAGCCCATAGGCGCATCAACTGTGGCGAGGTAGATAACGACCTTTTCGCAGACGGCAGGCGTAGACATCAGTTACTATAAAGCCCATTCAACCCGTTCGGCGAGCACATCCAAAGCACACCCCACAAGGGCTTCTCTATCAACTATCATGAGTGCGGCATGTTGGACCTCAGCTGTTGCACCTCAGGAAGCTCAACCTTTCAAAAGTTTTATCATAGAGAAATCACCTATAGTTCCTTTTAAAAGGCAGTACTCGAGAGGTGATTTGAACGAGCTATTTGATATTTAGGAGCTGCAGTTATAATATTATATTATGCAAAACTTGTTGCAGTGTAATATTTCTTATAAATTGCAGCGAATAAAAATCAAATACCCGCCCTCTTTCCACCCACTAACTCAAACATTTGTAGGCCACACTCACAATCGAGATCATTCGCTCCGATATGCCGTATACAGCGCAATGGGAGAAATCCCGCGACAAAGTGAAGATCAAGAGATTGTTCAGGCCAGACAAGAAGAAGGAAAAGTAGAGGTCCTTCTTGTTTAGATCATCAGAATCTCAGGACATCTTAACATGTTGGTTGTGTTCTTATTCGAGATTGTTCAAGCCAGGAAAGAGAAGAGAAATTAGAAGACCTTCTCTTCAGATCTTCAGAATCCTAGACCTTTATTTTTGTTACGTTCTTATTTGATAAAACTTCCAATGACCGACTGTTATCCAATGCGAATCAATCTCGAAGGAAATGCTCGAGGACAAGCAGTATTCAAGAACCCTACCTAACATAAGCTTGCATAGTCCTTCGCTCTTACGTTAGCAAACTAAAGATGAATTCAGAACGGAAAACTTTCCGTGGGAATCGCGTCGCCAAGATAGATCGCTGTGGTCAAACGACCTGCCGCGATCTACATCAAACTGTGAGGAATTTGAGGAGCAGCAAGAGCTGGGGTATTTGATATTTGTTCGCTGTAATCCTCTTATATAAATCATGGTAGTGCAGCAAGACTTTCTAAAGCGCAGCCGTAGGGGGACAACCACGTGGCCGCATGCGCTCATAATGAGGCTCGGCTGTAGACAGTGCCTTGCGAAGATGCGAAGCTGACGGAGGATTCGGCCGTTGTTTCGTCATAGGTGCATAGACGTAGTGAAAGTCGGGTGCATTCAGGATTTCGCGGTGGGACCAGCGGCCAGCGGTCTCGAGCCCTCCGGTCGAGACAGTATTTACAACGATTTGACGTTGCATAGCAGCGGTGTACGGAGCGGAATTGCCCCTCTGCCAAAGCTTTGTTATCGACTCCATTCAGTTTAAACACTGGATGAAAACAACCTCGAAACTATGAGTGCGTGTCGTGGAGGGGGGTGGTGGGGGGGGGGGGGCGGGAGGCTCCGTAGCGATATGATTCGCTCGGTTTCCTCACTTGGGATATGCTCATTGCGCACCTCTCATTGAGGTCCCGTGCCTGAGGTTCCGTTTGTTTCCAAGAAGGGCAGTACATTCAAATACACAGGATGAACAAACGAAAAACGCGTCATTATGAGCCGTTGTGACATTTTCTGAAAACAGTTGTGCAATTGATCAAACTTTCTAAATATTTCCTAACTTTCTTCCACTACTCTCGAGATTTACAAGGGGTGCGGGTGCATTGATGACGGACAAGTATGCCGGGACCACGTGGTAGAAAAACAGGGTCGGCGTGGTCCAACAGTGGAGAAAACGGCAGAATACGGGTCCATCAATGGAGATTGGGTACGCAGGGACCGATCAGTGGGTAAATGCAAAGGAACGAGTCCACACATGGGGATTGGGTCTGCCCTGGCCCATTAGTGGGGAAAACGCCAGGATACGGGTCAACAGATGAAGACTGGGTCGGGGCCCCTTAGTGGGGAAAACGTCGAAATACAGGTCCACCGATGGATCGGGTCTGCCCTGGCCCAGTGGTGGGACGAACGCCAGGATACAAGTCCATGAATGAAGAATGGGTCCGCCATGGCCCAATACTGGGGTAAGCGCCAGGTTATGGGGTGCACGGATGGAGAGTGGGTCCGCATGGTTATCATTAGTGAGGGACACGCTAGCATACGGGTCCATGGATGGAGAATGTCCACAGTGACCCAATAGGGGGGAAAACGCAAATGTGCATCTGCCGGTGGGGTAGGGGGACGCTACGCGCTCAGTCGTGTCTCAGTCGACCACCTCTTCTTCCTCCCTGTATATTGAAGCAGAAGCTCATCAGTTGGACTATCTCAGCAATGTGAAGCTTGAATGATTTCAGGTGATTATTCTCACGGCATTGGTTATACTGTATTGTTTACAAGTACTAAAGCTATGTGAAAGATACTCCTGTGCAGAGCTGGGAGTGGCTGTTCATAACGGGTCCATAAGCATGTAAGAAATGTAACAAAAAAGAGTACGTAATATCATTGCTTCGGAAAGTAGCTTTACATGTAAATGCGTGATTGAGAGATTTGCAAGCAAAGCTAAGACCACGAAAAGACTCGAAGCTCGACGTTGGCGAAGCGGTCAGACCCGTAGATTATAGGGAATTTATGAGGCAGAATTTTGTATTTGAGCTCCGTTAATGACTAATTTTGCTTAGTATTTAATTTCCTAATCATTTCGCATGTGTGAAGCTTCTGCACATACCTCGAGTAGCTGCCCCATCACACTTTCTAGCGTCCCAAAGGGGCGCTAGTTTATAATAAATATTATACTGCAACAAGTTTTGCATAATATAATATTATCAACCTTTGTTACACCTACAAAGGTTGATAACGGGACATATGAGAATCTCATCAAACGATTCGCGAGGATTGTTGGGGGTCGCAACGAGCCTTTGGGGCATGATCTTGTTAGTGGATGCGTATGGCTCTCTATAATAGCCATCACATCATTATTCGGACATGAAGTAATTAAAAACGAGGTGAAAACGAAAACGCTGCGATCTCTGTTCATTTTCAGAGTGATGCAAGACTAAAATCTATGACTGCTGTATGGAGAACGCAGCCACCTGTCTATCTTTTATGTAACTGCACGCTTCATAAATGCAACACGTGCGCACATTTGTGTTATGGTTCACTAACGAGATTTCTGACCACGTACCTGACTTTTCCGTTCTCAACATACAGTATGACGTCTGCGTTTTGTATGCTGGATAGACGATGAGCAATCGTTATACAAGTTCTTCCAGCGCGTGCCCGTTCAAGTGCCTCTTGTACTGCCTAAATGAATGATAAGGTTCTTCTACTGAAGCTAAGCATAAGAATGCTTCGGGAAAGCACGTCTATCCTACTGACGGTCTCGATAATCTCGCCAAGTTCTCCAACTACTGGGTGATCGTATAAGTTTATGCCGTATTTATTGATCCGCTTTTCCTCCACTTTTTAAAACTTCCATCTAAGTTTTTTACAGCAATTTTTTGATGCCGTTGGAACTCGAGAAGTGTTTAATTAGTAAGTATGGAAATGTACCCACCTTTTCGCTTTCTGAATCCAAAGCACTGGTCGCTTCGTCCAAAAGTAGAACGACTGGATTTCGAACCAAAGCCCTTAATCACATGGCTGAATTGCATCATTACTGATAGCAAAAAGTTCCGAATCACCTAGCAATGGCTATGCGTTGCTTTTGTCCACCTGATAGTTGAGTTCCTTTCTCTCCAACCTCAGTGTCGAGTCCCTTCAAGGATAAGGATCGTGTACATCTTTTAGATACACAAACGAGAAAGTAACAAACCTGAGGAAGATTACTGAGGAATTTCGAGGCATTTGCAATTTCAAGAGCTTCTCGAATTTGTGCATCGTCAACTTTCTTCAGGCCTAGGCAGATGTTCTCCCTGCAAATGAGGAGTGTGAAAGTTGCAGTTTCTTGACCTCGCCGCTATCTCAACTGCAAACGTTTCTAGGAAGAGTCCTTATTCGCTCACATTTACAGAGGCACTATATGGTTCATGTCACTTATCGTTATAATGATAACTATGACGTAACTATGACTTGTATTTCGGAGGTTGTCAGTTGGAGCGTCATTGCATCGATTACAGAAGCCAATATTGTATAACTTCGATTCTCCTACAAATTTGTTTATTTGTCCCTTACTCAGATAAGTGTGCAGGACGAACGCAGACCAAGCGGCGTAATGGTTCGGTTAGAAAGCCTAGCAGCAACGGTTGCCAGCTGCTGCCATCCTCCCCTCGATTGCAGCTCAATCTGTCGGTCCTTTAGCAGCAATGGCTCAGGGACGGCAGCAATCAAGGGGAGAATGGCAGCAACTGGCAACCGTTGCTGCTCGAGTTTCTAACCGAACGATTACGCCGTTCGGGGTGCGTTCGTGCTGCACAGTTATCAGAGTATAGGAGACCACAGTGGTGCAGGCGCACATGCCGCGCTCGAATTCAGTATTGATTAGGAACGAGAGTAGTGATAGCTGCAGATAATCAGAGAGCAAAGACGCAGATGATGCGAAGCGGCAGCAAGCGGACGTGGGTCAGGGGTGGCGGAATTTTCCGTTCTTTTTCTGTTTCACGCTTTCCATTTTACGCTCGTTTTGGGACTTCCGTTTTTGATTTTCGGGATTTGAGGTTTTACTTCCGCACATCCCCTGATGTGGACCAGTTGGACTATTCTATTGGGTTGGAGAATAAGTTCGTGAGGTTTTTCATGGGCATAGAAACCACCACTTCCCACGAACATTGTAAACCACACTGAATGGGTTGCATAGCTCTTTCCCTCTTCTATTAATGCTGCCAGGGCAACTTGTCGGCTTCATGTCCACGAAAAATTGCTTTGTTTGAGACGACTCAATTTGTAGCCTGCAACCACAACTCTTGGATAAAGTTTATAAAATCAATAGGAAACTTAACAAAATAAGCTGCGAATGACTGCACTAAACCTGTAGAGTCGGTAGTAGTGAAAGACCCCTACATTCCAGCTTCTTTCTAGTCATTTTGGTGAAATTTGTACAGGGAAGTATACCCAATATGGACCATCACCTCTTATCGAGCATTTTGGGGTTTCGCACGGAATGCGTTAGGTAAACTTACACATTGTTGAGCATTAGCATCACTATTGATTATTCTTTACATCCAAAGCAACCTTAGCGGATAATCGCCTTTATGCCCCACAAACTGGACGTCCAGAACGAGAAGCAACTTCAAAGACAAATTTGCCCTGTCTGAAGTGGGTTTACCACTTTTATACTGTCCTTTCAGCAGAAAAGGTTCCTCCCCAGAAGATACTGATATCCCTAGCCAATTCAGAAACATTTAGTAGATTAAAGTTGAACGATATTGGGTTGCGGGAGGTTCAATTTTGTCTACTTGGGGGGTCACAATCCACGCGGTAGAAAACAAGGTAAAGCGAGGATTGAAAAAGAGCTACAAAATGGACTATGACTGCAAGTAAAGCAAGGTTCAAATCAACGTGAAAAAACAAGTTGGAAAAAACCGCACGAATTTATTCCCCAACCCATTATATGTATGTAGCTTACTTTATCGTGCCTGCAAACAGCCGTGGCTCTTGTCCCACAAGTGCAACCTGCGTCCTAACATGACCCAAAGCTAACTTGCGAATGTCTTGTCCATCATAACGCTGCAAAGGAGTTTCTCGGAAACTTTCACTGATCGAAAAATTGTTGTTTGAAATAGGTACTTACGACAGCACCGGCTGTTGCATCGTAGAACCGTTCCAGCAGCGAAATAACAGTACTCTTGCCAGATCCAGATGGTCCAACAATAGCTGCAGTCTGACCTTTCTGAACCGTGAATTGCAGCCCTCTCATTATGGGTTGGTGCGGTCTTTGAGGGTAAGAGAAGTGAACATCTTCGAAGAACAGATTTCCTCTGAGGGTCTAAAAGGATATTGCTGAGTTTCTGGTTTAGCTATTTATTTATTGGTTATAATGGAAGCTTTTATGGGTTATGTATTGGTTTGAGCTCAAATAAGTTTTTGAGCAGCAGTAGTTATTACTAGATTGTTAAGTGTTATTCCTATTTGAGGACCATCTATTGACAAATACAAATAAAAATAATCAAACTACATCAACAAAATGTCAATACAAAAAAGCAAACTAGGTTTGGGTATAAGATTTGTTTCTTTCATTCATTTGGTAAGTCATGCTTTGTTTAAGAGTTGTTTATTTATGCAAGTCGGTTATATTATTTATTGTAATTATGGTCAACAAGATGGTCGTTTGTCACATTTCTATTAAAGCAGAGTTTGAAGGGAGTGAAACCGCCACTTGGGTGTGTCTTCATCAGAATGCATTACCTACCGCTTTGATTCCTTCGTTGATGTCACCAGTTTTCGATCGCCGGTTGATCATATTAAACATCATACCAGAAGCAGCACGGGCTTTTGTGAATTCCGGGAAGAATGTGGAGCAATTCATTACTCCCAAGCAAGACAGAAGCACAGAGAATACTGCTCTGAAGGAGGAGGAATTTTTTTATTGTACATTTTATTTGAATGAGATTTAGTTGTCATAACCTCTAGTATATCAACACTATTACCTGTAAACATCTTGTGCATTGTAATTCCATCTAGTAATAAGTGGGATACCGACAGCGTATGCACATGCTAGTGAAAAGTAAACGAAAGTTTGCGTTACAGCAAAACTTGCAGCTAAATTTAACACAATTAGTCAACTCTAGTGAGCTGCAGGAGTGATTCGCCTTACCCTCGTAGTAGCCTTTCTCCATTTCGTTTCGTTTTTGCTGTTTCGAAGACGTTTCGTATTTGTCGTAGAAATAGCGTTCTCTAGTAAGTAGTTGTACGGTACGAACATTTTCGATGATTTCGATGGAGAGCTAGAATATTGTTAATATTTGGGGTTATATGTCATTAGTACTTGTTTGTTCGTCACCTTGCCAGCTTGGTTTTCTTTCATTATAAGAAGGTTCCGTTTCTGGATGGTTCTTGCCAGAGAAACCATGACAATACCGAGGAGAACACTAAAAAGGAAAGCAATTTATGGCGATAATTAGGCAAATTCTGATACGCTGGTTTTTTCACTATTTCATTTTTACTGTTGTATCCGCTTCAGTTGCAAAGACGAAAGTGTAAAGTTGTAGGAGCTCAGAGCTATACAGACCATAAATCTAACCAGAATGGCATTTAGATTTCAACCAATTCATTTGATTACTTGAAGCCTCCTTCCTCTTTGAAAAGCATGGTATAGCAAAGGCATCCTCGACACTGTTATGAACTTTGAGATGGAGCCAATTTATTATGCCGAGCTGAACTGAGCTCATCGCCATCTTATCGCCCCGAAATAGCCGATGAGTGAGCAGATTTAAATTCCATGGCATGTTCTTCACGATGTGCAAATCTGCTACCTTAATTCCTACTGTGAAAGGGTTGAGGGCAGGAGTTCTTTTGCTAATTTCGAATGATTGACCTTCTTAGGTGACTGTCTCAGTCGATGGTGGAGTTTTTTATGGCTCTCCATCTTAAATACTCCGTTTCTTTCATTCCTCTTTATGGAAAGTAAAGTAATCGGTAGATTTGCTTATTCTGTAGGTTTAAGGAGGAAGGTGTGGGCAAATCCCTTTTCAGGCCCCTCTCTTCTGGTCTTTGCTGGTGTCTAGAGGAAAATGGTGCAGAGGAAGTGTATCGCTGCTATAAAACGCCTAATATCTATAGTCCTCGGCTCTTTTCAGGCATTTCAAAAAGCTTCTCGAAAGAAATAGTGATGAGACCTAGTATTCAGTGGGTGAGCACCAAAAATTCTCATAGGAGCCCTTTTTAAAATAGAAGGCCTGTGCCTGCTTTGTTAGCTTTGGATCTGCGCGACTGGCGCTGCATGATAAAAGGTGCTTCTAAAGATGATTGGTAAAGAATCCAAAGGGATCAGAGTTGCCTGAGACTCAGTTCTTCAATTCTATTCACCTGGGCTCCAATCTTGCTTGCGGTTAAAGCTTAGTAGCTGCAGGCATGCTATCTCATTGCTGTCGAGCCTTCGTCCTCGATGAATTGCGGAATACTCGTTGCGACAAAAAAATGGAACCCTCCACAATCTTCCCCTTTCCTTTTTCTGCGAATTCCTACCGTTAGTAGCGAGAATTCTATTCGAGGACGAAGAAGATTGACATTCCCTCGAATTCCTCAGGCGCTGAGTCACCCGGCGACAGACACTTTCGCAACACCTTCGCCGTTTTATTGGATAGAGGGGAGAGGGGATTACAAAACCGACGGTAGTTGGGTATTTGCTCCGACTGCGTGCTTCGCCTACTCCTTTGAAGAGAAGGCCCTTTCATGTGTTCTTTATTTCTCTAATGTCTCTCCGACAATCTTCCCGCTAAAGGAGACCATAGAAAGGAAATAATAGTTCTAAGATACGTATGATGGAATAACTCCTAGTATAAACTGTTACAAGAAGATGAGGAAGGGAATATTAATTGCAATTGTTCAAAGCGAGGCAGTTAGAAGAACTGTTGTAGTTAAAGTGGCGAAGTTGTTTTGGATATATTTCGTAGTCGGTAAGTTATCGAGCTCTAGCTGCTACAGGCCGCTTTCCTCGAAAAGTGCACGGCTAATCCATAAGAGAAGCTGCAAGTTGATGCTTACCTGAGTATGACTCCAACAATCCCGACTTGCCATGATGAGGTAAGTGCAAGAATGATACATACCACCCACGAAGTTGAGTTGAAAATCACATACATCATTCGGCTGTCCACAACCTGATAGAGTTGTTGCTCAGTTGAGCAAAAATGTCATTTCTGAAAGCATTTCAAACTTACTGCTTTCACGTTAGGTGCATCTCGAGCGAGCCTCGTTATCAATCGACCTGGTGCGTGCTGAGGATTGTCGAAATAGGCAGCATCCTGGGAAGTTGCTGATTCTCAAAATTATTCTCTTATTGTTTAATTGTGAGTAAGAAATACCTGGTAGAGGATATTTCGGAATGCCTTCACCCGGTAAGTAAGAGTCAATTCTTCTGATACTTTACCGAAGAGAACACTCTGAACAGTGTTATTTACACATTGACAATTCACGTGCAATACTATCAGGCCACTTACTGCAGTAAAATGGAATAAGAACGTGCCAAGTCCAATGCAAGTATAGGCGACAAGACAAATAACCAAACTAGGTAGCATCATCTCTATGTTTTCATCGTAATATTTGATAGCTCCGAATACCTGAAGTATTATTATGCTTTGCGCTAACAACATAGGAGAAAAGAGAAAGAGTAGAGTAGAGTTCACCAGAGCGTAGACGAAAGCCATAGATGGTTGCTCAAACCCTCGGCATATTGCTACGATTAGCGACAGAAACATTAGGCAGTACTGTCCTTTTGCGTTCACAAATACGGCTCCTAATCCAGCTGTGATTTTACCATCCTTCAAGAGAGAGACTTCAACCGAGTTTCACGACACTACATATATCGTGACTTACATGCTTCATATCAGCTTGTACTGCCTGTTCAAAAGCGGTACTCTCTGGGGTGACAGTGACCTGCTCTCCAGTTGACATGATGTAACTGCTTCTACTGCAAAGAAGGTAGGTTTTAAAATAGCTGTCAAGTTTCCTTGACGTTGCTTATGAGGCTACCTGAAGGAATCCTGAGCCATCACTCCTCTGACAAATGCGGCTGGGCCAGGTTCGCAACTTTCAGAAGTCTTGCGGCATACTTCACCTTGGACGATTTCACTAAGCAAGAAAAGTTGAGTGGGTGGTTGTGAATCGCAGATTTCTAGCAGGCACAACTCACTCGCTATCCGGTTTCTCTTCAGGTGGCAAATTTTCATCTGCCTCAGGCTGGAATTGTTGCGCTCGCACAAGCTCTGCGTATCGCTCACCTAACTCGATTAGTTCTTCATGTGTACCTGAAATTGTGATCGTATTCGAAAAATTGATTTCTTCCAAGATTTAAAAACTCGCACCCAGCTCAATGATCGTTCCTTTTTCAAAAACTGCAATTTTATCGGCTTTGCGAATGGTAGACAGACGATGGGCGATAACTATAGTGGTTCTACCTTCTGACGCGTTATCCAAGGCTTGCTGAAAATAATAGGCGAGTATAAGTGGCGGACGCAGGAAAACGAAGCAGGTGCCTAGAGTCGCCGAGTTTTTGAAGGTATTTCATAAAATATATAAAATTGTTGCAAAGACTTTTTTTTTGTTATTTACGTGCCTGCGTCGAACTGATTCCCGTCCATTGCTGGCGCATTTCGCAATCGACTAGGATCGGTTCTACTTCTATTACTTATCTTCATTATTATTCTCAAAGTGTTTATTGTTAATCATTTATCACTGGCCACGACATTTGCAGTAATTTTATTATTTCCTCTGGGTCCAGGGAGTGGCGAAGTTTTCACCTTTTTACTTCACCCCCCCCCCCCCCCCAGCTAGCAACTCTTACGTTCGATACTGGCGAGTATATAGTAGTAAGATAACGTATAAAATGGTCAGTGTACTGAATGTAGATCTTTACTGGCCAGTATCGATCATGGTGGTCATGTGAGACCTACGTACATGATGAAGCAAAACAGTGTATCAAACGTAGATCAGTATTGTTCTATCGATTGTGATGATTACATGTGATCCACAGAAAGTAACTCAACACCCACCTGGACAATACTTTCACTGTTGGCATCAAGTGCAGATGTTGCCTCATCAAGAAGCAGGATTCTTGGATTTCGTGCAAGAGTACGAGCAATTGCAATACGCTGCTTCTGACCACCGGACAGTTGCACAGCTCCTTCTCCAATAACGGTTGAATAACCCTTAAGGTTCGCATTAAATCTTGGTAACAAACTCGTTGACCAAAGACCAAAGGTCTAGCATGTCATCGTCACTGGGTGGCGTTCCACGAGTTATAGCCACTGTTATGAAATTTAGTGAAAGTAGTTAAAGCAGCGCTCTACCTGGGGTAGTTTCATAATAAAGTCGTGTGCGTTTGCGATTTTGCATACTTGTACCATTTCCGCGTTTGAAATGGCTGGGCTCCCTACCCGAAGATTTTCCTGCAAAATTATATTCTTGAAGCGTATAGGACTATCATGACATAATTATGTACCTCAATAGTTCCGTTGAAAAGAGTAGGCTCTTGCTGCACGATTCCGATCGTGTTCCGCAACCATTCTAGGTTGACATCCCGTACGTCATGTTCATCAATTTTTACCTAAAAGTATGTTTCCGAGTTCGCGACTTTGCTATTTGCTAGGAAATTCGCTGTTTCTTGATATACCGTCCCAGATTCCGCCTCGTAAAGTCTAGTAATGAGACCAACGGCAGTGGATTTTCCACAGCCACTGTGTCCCACGAAGGCAACCGTTTCACCAGCTCGTATTTTGAGGTTGAGACCATTGAGGACCTGAAGAAATCTGTTGGCTACGATCTTCTGTTAAAGCAATACATGAATTTGTATCCAAAATGGAATGAAAGACGTTATGAAGGCTGCGAAGTGTGCTCAAATTATTCGCTTTCTTCACCTTCGTATCTTTTCTGGTTGGGTATCGGAAATGTACATCATTGAATTCAATGTCTCCGGTGATATTCAGAGGAAGTTTCCCTTCCGAGGAGTAGACATCAATTTCTGGCTTCTGTAGTGAAAAAAGTTAGGGTTTATTCTAATATTCATTTAGTATTCTAAAATAGGCTTACTCTGTCTATTATGTGGTAAATAGCTGCGGCTGATACACGAGCATTCATCAGAACCATAAGATGAGGGGAGATCACTCCAAGAAAATAAGCACCAAGCATCATGGATATTACTACGGTAATCACTTTTCCCGTATCAGTGACTGCACCAATTTCCAAAAGGTGTCCACCAAACCTAAGAAAAAAGTTTGAAGATCACCTGCATGCCTATTTTTACTATTTGCAGACATTTTTTCGAATTTCTGTGATAGCACTCACAAAAAGCCTGCTCCAATGTAGGTGAAGAGAATAACATAGAAAAATCCGCCCCAGAATCCACTCCAAAAACACTTCGTCCTGGCATGATTCTTACCCTTGCTGAGTTCTCGGGCGTACCTACAAAACACTTCTGAACTTCTGATCAATGCAATTTATTGGAGACCAACCCGATTTATACAGACCTGTCAACCATTTCTTCTTGACCGTTAAGAGCTTGTACCGTTCTAACTCCCAGCACAGCTTCTTCTGCAATAGCACCAGCTTTTCCTACGTCTTTGAGCTCTTTGGACGTTGCTTCAGAGATTTTCTGAACAGCTTCATTTACTTTTTTTTACTCTCCTGACCATTGTCGTAGACTGCCTTTTTAACATAGTTGAAAGTCACACTGCTAACACTAAGAAGCTTCTATCAGGTTCGTCAAATTTTTTTTTCGAGGGCTCTTGACAATTCAACCCCTCCCCCCTCCCCTCCCTCATCAGCCCTCCAACTCCAACTCATCTCAAATTTACATAGTAAATATAGTCTGGACCATACCCTTGACATGATTCCCATGCAAAAGCAAGACAGTGGTGCCACTGGACACATAAACAGGGCTAATCTCCATTCTGTTACGAAGGACAATATGAGAGCAGCGAAGAACATAGCAAATCCACGAATCAACAGTCCCATCTTGTCACCGACGCCTTCACGAATCCGCTCGACATTGCTGAAAATAGAGTGTTCGTGCACTCTTCCGCTTTCACGTTCCAAACTTTAGCAAAAACCCGCACGCATGGACTCCACCTCGGGGCCTATTGTGTCATTCAACATGGTGAACATGAAATTCACATCCATTTTCTATCGAAGTAGAATGTAGTGTTAGGGGAAGTATGCACTAACAACCATAAATCTCAGTATCTTTAAAGACTGCGTACGCAGAGGCAATTCTCGAACTAAACTTCTCTCTCGAAATATAATTGATGATTTGTGACAGAAAAGTCAATGTTAAAGTTAAGGCTAACGTATAATCATGGCGACGGTTGTGATCTGCATTCACAATAAACTCCCTTTGCAATGTTCCAGAAATACCCGTAGAAGTTAATTCTACATTTGCTGCCGTGTGTCAACCGTAACCGTTCAAATTTGGCATCATTTTGTGAAATTCGCCCTCAACACGTTGAATAGGGAACTACACTATACAAGGTCTTTGCACAAATGTCGTCTTGAAGCCTTAGAACGTTTGTTTTTAATTTCTCTCGCATTTTTTAGTTGACGAGGAAGGCTTTGGGGAAGTTGCCATAAGCCGATGTTCAAGTGCAGCCCTACTTGTCCTACAAAAGCGTCAATCACATACCCGTAGACAGCGCTCAATCGGATTATTTTACCTACTATTCGGGACAGCTGTTGATGTATGATGCTGGTATCGAGGCTAGGATGAGAACTATGTATCACCTCCCCAGAATCAGATCGAAAATTCAAGAAAATCTTACTCATTAAGCTGAGTTGTCAGGACTCCACAGTGGTGTTTGTCTATCCATCCTGCATTCTGTCTCAAGATGGCTTTTATGTAATGATGTCGTATTTTCGCAATCAGTCGACATGATACTGTGTAGAAGCACAGGAACTAAAAGGATATAATTACTACTATTTCTCAATGTTTTCAATAGTAACGTTTTCAACTCGCTGAGGTTTGGGCTATCAACCGTCCATAGCAATACTGGGACGACTAAATACACCACTTTTAAAGGCAGGGGTCCACCTCACATTCGCGGCTGAGATAATGCCAGATTCTACATTTCCTCCACACGCTGAATCCAGCGGTACAGGTAAATTGTCTCAAAATGGTCTTTAAACTCGTCTTCCTGGACGGAGTCTGTAACAGATTGCTAACCCGAGTTGACGTGTGAAACCGTTGATCTTATCGATTTAACACGCCAAGACTCGTTGGCCACCGCGGCAGCCGTGGCAGGCAGCCAGCACAGCAATCGGATTTTTGGAGCGATCCGCCTCCGGGCTCCAAAAATGTAGCCGTTTCGCCCGCTTCAAAAATGGGAATTTTGTCACTTTTGAGTGGGTTGATGTACATTACTGGGATCAGCATGACCAGAGGGCCTAGGATATGTCTTTAACTCCAACAGCGGAATGAGGTGGCCCCCTGCCTTTAAGTTTCTTGTATTTCCGGAGCAGTACGTTAGGGTTGATCATAGTCTGTCTATGTTTCCGGTCTAAGGTTCCAGATGTCAAGTCGACACAAAAAGTGTTTTTCCTTCGTATCTAGTGTGGGTGAAAGTCACTCGGTGCTATTCGATTTCATCAGGTCGACAACATAAAAGCATATGGAGAAAGGCTTCTACAGTATTGGCAGTTTTAGGCCTACGGTACATTGAAATACACAGGATCACCTGACTTGATCCTTGCTTTGAAATGACGCTATTTAAACGGAAAAAATGGACCCTATATTGTTTCAGTCACTCGTATTCTCATTCACAAGGCAATTCTATGGCTTCGATCCGACTCCAGTCATTCGAAGCGGGGATCACCTTTGGGAATATCTATGTATATGTTCTTGCCTGATCTGGACGCCAAGTGCTCTCTCCGAGCATGAATAAAAATAAGAAAATACACTAAGCGTTTTCCTTCATAAAGTACCTGCATGAAATGAATAAGGAGAACAAGTACTCCAACACCGATGTAGATGTAGACATAAGTGAACAGCTGTTGTTCCGCGGCTGCCCTATCTGTCAGATTTCCACTTGTTAAAATTCCGAATACCTGACCAGAAACCAAGGCGAGGAACGGCTAAAAGGAGTAATTTGAGTGATGCTCTCTCCTATGGTCAACGCTCAGACCTGACAGCAACCGCTCGCTATAGCTCCCATCGCACCCAGGGTCATCAGGAGGATATCAAATTTTGTGGAGTATCGGAACTGCAAGATGTGACGCATCTTGTCAATAGCATATGAAGAAATGTAAACTATTTTACCAATCCAATGAGAGGCACTGGTTTTCGTGCAAGCGTTTTGCTGGCGAGATCGCCTCTGGAATATTACTTCTTCAGGATTGTGAAGCAGATTGTGTAGCAACAAATCCCACCTGCACAATAAATAATCTATGAACTTGTCGCATCCGGATTTCTGTACCGGGACGCTTTCATCGTCATCATCAACCACTGACACCTAGAAATTGCATCGTTCTATGACCGCTCCTTTGGGTGGGAACAAGCCGATTCGTCTGATGGAATTCGATAATCCTCCGTACGTTTGATTTGTTAATCCACTACGTTTTTAGCACATTTGAATATGAGGCCAATTCCAAATATTATATTATTTATATAGGAGGATCTTGAACGAAGGCTTCACTGTTCTTTTTCATGCCTGTGTATGCATTTAAAGGCAGCACTCACGGACATTTTTGGGTTGGAGATTTCGCGGTAAATCGGGGCTTTTAGGGACGATGAAGCAGCGTGAAACACGTGAAAAACAAGGAAAATGATGGCGGTATTTCATGTGTGTCCATAGCGTGGACGAGTGCTCCGTGATGGGTCCCGCCACGAAACCCTGCAAATGGTGTGAATCCCATAAACCAGCCTCCGCTGAACCGCATGCGCACACCCTGTCAACGGTGTTAGACGAAACCCTTTTGTCCACAGCGGCAGATGTGACCACGGCAGTATCAGGTAGGTGGACACCCACGGTGTTCAACTTACTGTTGCCATTGTCCAGAGGTCCGCTATATGGTAAGTGACTCATTTCGGAAGTGAGAATTTCCGTGAGTGCTGCCTTTAACGATGATTGTGAGTATTATCATCGAGATGTTACCTGCACAACAGGTTTCGTGGGCAATGCAATTTCTACTTCCTTCTTAGTTTGGTCATCCAAGCCATTTTCTAGCTTCTCTCCTTCTTCGTCTTCGTCTATTTTCTTTATATTTGGGCCGTTCGCATTTACTGTCATATTTCGACTCTAAATGCTCCTAAATAGAAAACATTTGCAGATATCATTGAGGAGTAAAGGCGGCGAAGATGGCGACAAAAAAAAAACAATCATTTTTTCAGAGAGAGACGAGATGTACAAGAAAGATTCAGGGCAAGTTTCAAGAGCAATAAAGAATCCACGTGAGTTGGAAAGGTGACTAAAATAGAGTATAATTATACTACATAGAGGAACTAACGACGGAAATTTATGGGATACGTCTCAGAACTTTAGCTCTTTTTGATGTAAAAAGGGGAAAACGCTCGGGTAGGCGTGACCCGTGGACACCACCCCGTTGTTACCATGTTCTTTTCAGATTGCTTTATGGATATTCTCAGGAAAGAAATCGGGATGCAGCTATTAGCACGATCTTTGCTTCCAGAGCTGTCAATACTCCGGAGTCGAGAAAGTTGAAGAGGGTTATGACGGCGTTGACAATGAAGCTAGTGCCCACAGACCTTGAGCCAATTTGAAGGTGTACAACTGTCATCAGTCTTATTGGGAGATCCACCACTTGGGGACCACATGATTTTGAGAGCACGAGAGCAGCCGATCAGCAGCAGGTTTTCTTCAACCTCTCAGACGTAGGTCTACGTAACTATGTGCTTTTCTGTTGAGGTCACGGCAGTCCGCGCCGTAACTTGGCTGAAGTTACGGAGTTCCCCAGAAAAAGATCAGTTCCATTTGCTTTTTTCATAGCCCATATAGATTCATTCTGTTTGCTATGTTCCTTCCCGGGGGTTCCTTCCCTGCCTCCCCCCCCCTCCCCTGAAAAAAAAATCGCCTGCTCTCCGACAAGACCTTCTCCAGCAGCGCACACCCACTGTGGAACTTGCACATCAGAGCAGTGCAGGATATTTCTTCCACGCCCCATAAAGGAGACCTCGTGAGGAAGTGGTAAGAATAAGAGGAGCGATGGTCGACGCAGAAAAAGTTTCGAAAATGAAGATCAGGAAGCATATGTGGATGAGAGTCATCGTCATAATTCGTGGTGAACACTGACCATGTACCTCTATCACTCACTATTCCAGACGTGCTTGTTCGCTTATGTCACTTTTTTATAGAGTGCAGAGGCATCTGTATGTAAAGTCCATGCCGCATTTACATACACAGACCACTTTTCAAATATCAAGTATTTCCATATATGGCTGTTCCATGGACGTGGTCTTGTAATGAATTCACTGTTTATGCCATGACATGTTCACTAATACTGATTTTTTTCAAAGTAAAGTGCGATCGAAGATAAGAAAATCAAAACAACTGCAGTCATACAACTGGAGGAAGCGCCCGAAACGTCATAAATGTAAGCAGAAGCACTGATTGCTGCCACAGATCACATTTCCATAAGTGAAAAAAATAAATGCACAAGTTGTTTTGCCAAAATCAGTAGGGGAAATCCTTGAACAAACAGTTTTTCCACTGTACATACCATAAAATGGTGAGGAAATAGATGATTGTATGCACTTGCAGTCATAACTTTTTTCATTTAACATTGCAGACAATTGTAGAAACAGAATCAATCACAGACATTCTGTTATCTAGCTCATTCTTCTGACAGCAAGTATTCCATGGAAAAGCAAGAGAAATTGGGCAACTTCGCATCATTGGTCCCCTGTATCAAATACATTTTTCATTTTAGAAGTAATGCCGTATCAAATTCTGGAATGGATTCTGTCATTCCAACTGTTCTTTTCTTCACTTCTACCTAGAGGAGACTATGACGTACATAGAGGAGAGTAGAGTGAAGGAGAATAAGGAGAGAATTTAGAAGAAAGCAAACCGTAGCATGCCTCGGTAGGTATGGAATACTTCGGCTGTGCAAGCTTTGCGAAAACATTTTCATAGAAATCGTTAAGATGCGATGAAGTGATTAAATAAAATAGTATAACTTGATGCAACCAATTATTGAGGCTGTTTACCAGTGCGGATGCACCGATATACTCATCATCATGTGCCCACACACGTCCAGGAATTTCTGACATGATATCCTCTAGACTGAGTGCCTTACAGACTAATAGGAAACTTCGGAGCACTGGTACCGTCGCACGTAAGTGGAAATCAAGAGAAACTTCTTTAAATAAACCCAGCAAGATCTCCGTGCCTTGTTAATGGCACGGTTTGAATTGCTCCTATGTATACAGTTATAGTACGCTAACGTTGGAAGTCAGCCCATACTGGGAATGAGTAACAAATTAGTAGAATCGGCTTAGGAAAGGTCCACACAATGATGATTCTGCGCTTCCTGGCACTGTGGCCAACTGGTGCCGGACCAGAATTTTGTTGTCTGCGAGGTCAGTTCGCAAATCACAGTGATTTTTGAGGCGCTACATATGCTGAGAAGTTTCTAAGCACATCTACGAAGAGAAAGAAACTGGATTCAGGGGCGGTACATACAAAGATGATTAGAACCTACTAGCCTGGCGTAGAGTTATGCGACCATTCACAAACTCAATTGGGGCTTACCGTAGCACAAATTGTATAGCACAGTACTCCAAGCTGAAGTTCTAACAAGGAATATGCTACCTTTGAAATGGATTCCGAAAAGATGAGCTTTTAGAAACGGATTGAAACAAGAAACGGCAATGAAATTTATCTGGAATATTATATCCTGGAACTCTAGTAAGAGTGTAGATTTCAAAATGGCGACTGCTGTTGATCAAAGGTGGAACTGCGTTTTTGGAAGAGACCATGCTTCCGGACCACGTTCGCTTATATATGTATAGACGAAGATAAGCATATGGAATGAGCATGTTGGCACAAATCACACAAATTTGTGATCCGATTGAGAGAAACGTGCATGATATTACTCTCTTATGGGACATGTTGAGACACATTGTGCAATAAAGTGTAAGTTACTTTGTCACCAACTCAAACATGTGATGTTAGTTCAAAAGCAAATAAACCAGGTTGGCACCGGAAATACCCAGCAGTAGTGTTCGGTAAGGTGATCGGAGGAGTACGGAAATTGAGCTATACAAAGTGAAGACTCTGTAGGATTTCCATGATATTCCGTAGATGTGGCAGCCAGATTCGGAGAACAGCGTTCTGAGCTCTAGTACTGGTCGCGTTTTATCAGACCTTATCATCCATTTCATTCAAACCTTGCCATTGAGAAAGCCACATGTTCTTTTTTGTTCTTTTATGGGGCAGACATTGATCTATTTCTGTTTTGTAGTCTTATCATATTTCACATGTCCTTTACAGACCTTATTCGCATTGTTGCTTCAATCAACGATTTCCTGTACTGTTATGTACGCGATTTTGAGTGCTTATATGGTGAAAGAAATTGCTGCTGAAGGGGAATGATCATGATCAAGTTGTTATGAAATCCTTCCTTTGCTGTTTTATAATTTTCGTTTTACTGGATTTGGCCCCAAAACTGTAAGCCAAAACGGGATGAAAACTGAGATTTCCATTTAAGTTGTTCCGAAACGGAATCAACGTTACCAAACAACACTTGTTGGAAAAAAATTGCCGTCAGATCCCTTTGCAGTACTTCAATACTTTCTCAACGAGAAAGGATTTCTTCTATTTTTGATGTGATTAACAGCAACTAACCCTTGCCCATATAACCGTGATTTAAGGAAGATATTTGTTGTTGTTTAAAATACCATGAAAAGGATAGGATTTTAAAATCGAGGAAGATCGCATTACATTTCTTGTGTAGTGGTTGGGAATGATCTGCATAGAAGCCATATTTTCTACACAAAAACACATTCGCTGCACCTTGCACTCCCTTACTCTTTAGGCGAGAGCAACAACAACATGTATACTCTCGGAAAACTTCTTCATAGCAGTCGAAATACGTTTAAAAAACTTGTTTTGGCCTTAAATAAAGTGAGAAACGTTTAAATTCTCCGGTTTTCTAGTTCGATGACACTAGTAAGTTTCCAGAAATAGATTTCAGATTATTCCCACAAAACGTCGTGTTTTAGTCTAAATTATCTTACCATAACAGCGTGAGAGTATGCAGACGCCGTGCTTCTGAAATGGGCTTTGGTTCGAACCCCTGCTCGCGCAGCGGTTTTGCAGACAGGTGTGTCAGCTCCTGACACTCTCACGCCAAGCTCGTGAGATGTTCGTGCCTTGTTCCGAACTGTTACGAGCCTGGCTCGTACATATTGTGACGAACTTGAGGGGATTACTACCAGCCAAGACACGCGGAAATGAGCGCGGTCGTCAATGGGTTAAACAAGAATTTTCCATACTCGTAAGAATCTTGAGAGGATATCAACCCAGACATTCCAATCATTGGCTTTTTTTTTCATGCATGAGATTATGATAAAGCTCTTGCGATACTGCGTTCCTCTCGGCTCTGGAGAATTTTTGCACTGTGAATTGTGATGAAGTGCTTGCTCAATACTTCTGCATGTTTGCTTTGAAGTTGTCTTCACTCCTGAAAACCTCGGATCCTCCACCTTCTTTGTACGAAAGAAGAATAGCTACGTTCATCATTCATCAATTTAGGAAATTTCCTTAGAATTGACAAGCATGAATAATGCCTATGCGTTCTTATACACATTTTATTTCATCGAGAATTCGTAATCTTCGTGGTACTGTCATAGTTTCGATAACTTGAGGCATGCTTCGACTCATCAGAATTTCGCACTAAGCTCATCGAGGAACCTTGGAACCTTAATGCATGGCCCATGAGGTCGAGTTTGAACCGGAACACAGGCGCAGCTTTTATTCTTTTTCAAAAGAAGTGGAAGTTGATGGTGTATCTCAGTCAAGTGCAAAACATTAAGTGGCAAAGCAAGCAAAAGTGGTAACCCATGATCAAATTGCATGAATAAGACACGCAACCTTCTTGTAATAATACGAAATCTTGAAAGCTCCCGAGAGTCCTCCTCGAACGAACCGGAGAGAGGAGTAGGTTCTACTTGACCAAACATGATCATATATCTTCTCTCCCTCCGCTGATCCGTCAACGGAGCCAGAGAAGGTTAACCAAGCTGAAGCCTTGCGATGATGAGCAACAAGAAGAGCAAGCCGAAAGGATCGAACGTCCTCTCAATGGAGCCATCCAACAAAAGAACCCTCTAGGGATTCAGAGTTGGGTTCATACTGGTCGAGGTACGACCATCATTGGTGTCACCCTCACTAGACAGCATCGTGTGCAGTCCATCCAGCTGAACTGCACACTAGGTGCCATTCTCACTTAAAACAAATGACCCTCCACACACAAAGCTCAGTTACTGGTGAGCTACAAGTCGCATTCACCGGAGGGTCCGCAACACACCGTCCTTGTCAGGATACCGTTGATCCATGTCGTTGAGACGGAACTGATCCTGGTAAGATCCGCGCACCTTCGGCATAGAGAAGCAACTCACCAGCCTACTAAACACAGTCAAAACACAGAAAACACAGATTTTAGCCAACATTTTCAGAAGAGCTGATCGAAGACAAAGAGAAACTTGGCGCAGAGTAATATGAGCAATCAGAAATCAAGCCTCATCAGCTAGAACTCTTAGCAGTGTACAAAGTGCAACCGGGGCAACATGAACTGAGACAGCAGCCCACTCCCTTGCAAACAACTCTAGTAAAACAGCGGATGTCAGGGATGGAACTGCAAGAAACTGAAATTTTTATTGAGTGCATGAAGATATCGGAACTAATACCATTCTATGAAAACTCACAAGCTTTTCACGATGTGCAAATCTGTTATTCATAGCGATCACCAACTATCCCACATAGAAAAGTTCTTATTCCTTCAATAAGCATTAAAGGAGATGGTAGCTAACACATTTAGCTGTATTTCTACCATTCAGGAACCCCGTGACCCTGAACCCGCACCTCTACTTGGTCAATTATATCCCACAAACTCTCATAGGGTTCCCCCGATATGTCCTGTAATTCCACAGGAGCAAGGTATTATAAATGTCCTCTCTAGAAGGCACATAGATGACTACATCCAGATAATTTGATACTAGGGAGTGTGAGGAATAGTCCATGAATGTGTTTAAGTCACCAAATTGAGCTCGCGGCCAGTGCCTCACGCACTTTATTTTGAAAGCAATTACAGAGTTATTGCAAAAGGCCTTTTGATGCATACTTTATGTGGCTGAGAATGAGTGAAAATAGAAAATGGATCGCTAGCAGGCCCAGCACCAGCTTTTTGCAGGGTGACCAGAAAAAAAAGTGAACCCAAACGAAGTCCACTTCGAAAAACAGAAATTTTACGAAGCTCCCTTTGGAAACGCTAGCGATTGGAAATATCCAAAAGTCGATGTGCATCAGTTCATTTGAAACCGAATCGAATTCGAAAAACAGTGGCAGTATGATATTTGTACGAATACAGTGAGAAAACAAATAAAGATGTTGCTTGCCCTCTTATCGGGTTTATTCTTCCACCTTTGGCAGGATGCACGAGCACTCTCGACAAAGCTCTGGGCTTCTGGCTCGCTCAGAGTGCTAATCTGATGTATCCTGTCAAACTAAGACAGCCGCTCCGATAAAGAATACCCACTTTCTTGTAGAAAATTTGTCTACTTCGGAAAGCTAGCCTGAACGACGCTTTCGTTCATGACAATTCGCAGTGGTAATCAGGGTCAAGCGTCCGATAGGAATTTCCCGTGAGGGGGTCGTACGGGAGGAGGCTGGGAAGGGGGGGGGTCGTATCGGAGAGGTGTGGGTGGGGTACGTAGAAGGGTGGCTTGACCATTGAATATAAATTCATGACTGTTTTATGACATGAGAAATGACGTTCCGCCTAAGAATGATCACGTTATATCGAGTTAAAGGACTGGTTCGCGGCGTATGAGAGAAATCCGCTTCTGCGCACTCACAGGTTCGATCCCCGGCGCCGTCCACAAATTTTTGCACGGGTCGGAATCACTTCAGAATCAAATGTGGAGTAAAGAGCGTGGAAACGTTTAAAAAATGTGTGGGTAGAAATGTGTGGGTAACGAGATCAATCGATTGTACATGCTAGGATTCGCCTGCAGGGCTGTTCAGAACGTGGAAAAGTAGGAAAACGTGGAAAAGGGTGACCTAGACCTCGTGCTGAAGTCCTCCGACTCGAAATCGGCAAATGCTCTTCTATGGATCCATAGAAGCTCTATCTTTGGCCAGAGTTTTAATTTTCTGGAACTTCATACGCTCTTGGGAGCTCGATGGGAAATGTTTCAATTTTTCGGGTCTCCGAGGGGAAATTTCCCATCTAACTTACGCAAGCAGGAGCAATTATTGGGGTGCGACAATGGGGATGAAGAATCAATGCTCGGAGCTCTATTACGTGAAGGTAGTGAAATTTCGGTAAAAGGCAAACCCTTTTCGTGGGAGTTGAAGAAGCGAAAATCTCTCAATTTTAACAGATGGTGAAAACTGAGTAAATCTGTTTGGCAAATCAGTGAGAAGCAATTTGCAGATATCACGAAAACTTTTCTTCTATAAGTTTTTGTTGAGGAAATTTCCCACTTGAATACAGCATCTGGCTTCACGAAGTTCGCTCATTTTCCCGCAATTTAGATGGGAAATCGATGGGATATTCGCGAAATTTCCCATCGATTTCCCATCAAGCTCCCAAAAAAATATGAAGGTCTATAAAATTGAAACTCTGGCAGAAAATAGAGCTTATCATCCTATATGGACATGTAGAAAAACATTCGCTGATTTTCAGTCAGAGAATTTTATACGTCTAAGTAACCCTAGTTTTCCACAAACTGGCGTTCCCTGTAGGCGAATTCTCGCATATGTTATCGATCGATTTCGCTTCCCTCACTTCATTTTCAAGCTTTAAATCCTCTCTACTCCACACTGGATCCTGAACGGTTCCAACCCGTGCAGAAATTTTCTGGAGGCGCCGGGAATCGAACCCGTGGGCGCGCAAATGCCAACGCTGAAACCGATTCCTTGCATGCGCTGCCAATCGGTCCTGTTTTGACACGTAATGACATGAATGTTGCTGCCGGCAGTCTCTCCGATCGGTAAGGAAGGATGTATATCTACCTCAATGTTGTTTTAGTTCTAATTCTGGGTTTTTAATGTGTTTCTTTTGTGTGTTCTTCAGTAATTCTTTGGCATACTATTGCGGTCTCGCCACTGTACTCAGACATTCGGGCGGTAAGAACGCCGGTGAACCCGCCCAATTTTAGCCGATGCACGCTTCTAACATGTACTCGCGAGTGGAGCAAGAATAGTTGCTGAAGGTGCGGATGGAGCATCAAAAGCTGCTGTAAGCTCGCATGGTGCAGAACATACGGGTATTCCTGGACCCTATTTATTCTTCCTCCAGTACCACGTGGTAACGGAGGTGTATATAAGCCGACAGACGGCTATGACAGCTTAGTTTTGTCTTGAAACTGTGGCCGAGTGTAACGTGTGGCCAGATGAGATGCGTGGGATGCGGTCGCCCGCTGATGTTGCACGGGCGAGAAAATTCTTTCCACAAACGTCCGGCTCGTTGGGCGCTGGCGCAGGGAGCCCATAAGCGCCCGGGGAATTCGTTTTTGTAGTACTTTCGTAGGCATAGGTTGCATTAGAGAAAAACCTGCCCTAATCCTGCCATCACGTAACAGGATTACGGCAGGCCAAACGGGGCAATCCGCGCAGCTAACGGTGGAATAGGTGCGCCAACACCGCCCACTTGCATTTGTCATTACTGCGAAGGAAAATGTGACATATTAGCTTATTCGGAAAACAGTGGTCTCACTACGTATTCAACTTGATCTGTAGAAAGTTCTTCGGAAAAGAGGAAATGTGACACTTTAGCTTATTCGCAAAACAGTGACATCACTACATAAGAAAAATCACGGGCGAATCTGATGCTAGACCATTGCATAGACTACACGTTGAACTTGAATCGTAGACAGTTTTTCGGAAAAGAGTTCCAAAACCTTCTTAGGAAGAAAATAGTACATGTGATACATATATGTAATACCTATATTACAATGGCAGTCAGAGGGAGAGGGGAGGGATGGAAAGAAAACCTGGGGTCTCCTTCATTTTGATGAGGCGAATAGGCAACATTTCAAAAACAGAGCTGTTGGGAAAGTAACTTTAAGTTCAAAAATTTGAAAGTGATGATTACGATTTAGAATCTTATTCTATTTGAAGCATAAAAACCTGGAAAAACAACAGGTGCTAATCTGTTCACAAAAAGGCCTACGATTATATAATGTTTTTCCATTCGATGCTGGTAAGTGGCTGGCAAATGAGTTCACACTACATGAGGATGAATTCTGAAAGCTTGGGAGGAAAAAGATAAAAATCGAGATTCGTGAACAGTGAAGGTGTTTTGTGGGAACATTCGCCTGAGAAATATCTGCATATATGAAATGTGAAAGCTGCTTTATTCGCCTGAGAAATATCTGCATATATGAAATGTGAAAGCTGCTTTTCTTCAGTCTAACATTGAGAATGACATTGAGAACTCCTCTTCAACGAAACATTTAGTAACAGCAACATTAGCAAACAGTGTATGTCGACTTGTGATCGCTGATGTCGTCCACAGCTCCGCTACACTTTACTCAGTTTGTTATTTTTTTAACATTTGCTAAGATGCTTACTCGCTAAGTAGTCTAGTCTATTCAAACATTTGTTCCTGACGTCTAGAAAGCAGATTTCTCTGTAAACATACTGTTTATTTTGCCTGTTGAACCATCAAGATTACAGATTTGAGACTATAAATGTGCACACATTCCAACCTATCAAATTTGCCACTCTCGTGTGGCTTTTTTGTGGCGAAAACAGTTTTGAGTCAAAGTTTTCCATCTGCTTTGCAATCGTGGACCTCAGAGTGGAGTTTTTAGTCCCGACAGAGTATATTAGTCGTTCCGCTTCTTCATCGTTGACGTGGAATTTCTGGTCACCGTACAAGAGTACTTTTTGTGCTCTTGAAGCATTCCAGCAGTAAAACAAGCACAAACCACAATAGCTTATTTACTTATGACCACATGGGATTTTGTGGCTCAGACTACTTATACTTGTTTATAGAGCTAGGTAAATCTACGTTGTCAATGCGACAAAATCTTGAAACATGTATATTTCACTCTTCAATATACCCGTGAAAAACACAAGAATCTCCACATCACATTACTTGAGCTCAGACAAAACCTAACTGCAAAACCCTTCGAAAATATCTAGCCTAACTATCAAGCTCGGTATTTTACAGGGTGTGGAAAAAGTATCATCTGTCTGGAACAATTGGGGAAAATCTTGGTAAGTTAAAAAAATCCACTTAATTTTTGCGTGACGTACTGAAGTAAAACGGCGAGAAAAATGGTACTATAAATCTTCTCGACCTGGAGGTGATGAGGGAACGCGCTCAGTTCTTTTCCGCAGTTTAATTCCATAATAATGAGCTCTTAGATCCAAGAATTTCGTCTTACTGGTTGAATGTGACGGCAGAACCAAAAAGCACATTGTTGTTTAGTAACAACAAAAGTCGTCATTCCGGCAGAGTGAGCTGGATTATTCCGTCCTATTTTTTTTTCAAGAATTTCCACGAGAGATAGCACTTTCTGCCACTTAACCAAGCTTGGACCTGCCAAAAAACCACTTGGCAGAGAGTACCAGATGCGAGCTACCTAGTTGTGGCGTAATGTTGGCGTATTCATTCCCCCTCGGATCAATGTTATAAACGGACAACGAATTGAGCAAACTTTCGTCTATGTTACCGTTCTGGGTATCTCATGAAATTCGAGCAACATATCCTGTCCTTTGCTTACGCACGATTTCTCAAGTGGTTTAGGCTTGCGCGAAAATTTGACGCGGACAATACTTTTTCTCGCACCCTGCATATGCTGAGATCAGTCTCTGAACCCAAATGATGTGGGAGGTTTGGAATCGTCAGGTGATCCCAAGAATAAAATGAAAAGATCTCTGTCATAGAAGTAAACAGATAAAACTAATGAGCAGAACTATGGGAACACTGCACACGGACGACGAGGAATATCCAGGGACGTAGTAGTGAAGCAATTGATCCAGTTCACTGATATCGGAGTGCCGAAGAACGGGCTCGTTTGGTATGAACATTCGGAAGTGTAGCATTTCATGGAACCGTAGTCGCGAGAACAGTGACGAGGTGTGAAACTCACTAAAAATGCAGGCTTTTAATGAAAGTTAAACCACACTAATCGTTGTATTCTTTGATATACAGCAGCAAGCAAAAAGATTGCAATTTTTGGTTTTCCGTTTATAAATTCTTTAAGCATGCAGGTCTAAATTTTCGTGGGAGTTGTAGAATACTCTTACGAGATATAAACAAGTTAACCTCCACCCCCCCCCCCCCCCTCCGTCGACTTGTTTTTAAGAAAAGAAAATTTTCGCAGGTGTCGTAATCTGTAACTTAGCACCATCCATAGTGTCACACAAAATGACGTCTGTCGTTGGGATCTGCCCACAAACTGATTCCTTGGCGCAAAATCAACAGGTATATGCTAGAAAATGTGCATACGCCGAGCATTTGTTGACATCTGCGAGCATTATATGAGGTTAGTTCAGCAGTCATCCTTTATAGATATCTTTGTCACCTTGGCTCTCCCTAAAAGCTCTGGGGAGGATGCTGCTGGTGGTTCCATAACTTTAGATGATTTAATGCAGTTTTAATGCAGTTCAATGCTCCCTCAAAATTTTTCGTACCTATATATTTGAAATATTCGTGCTGATGCAATGCAGCCAGTTGTGTACATCACAGAGAATAAGTTTTGGAATCTGTTCTCTCTGCTGGTGGTGGGGGGAGGGGGGGGGGGGAGGGCGTAAGATACCTCAAAATACCATTTGTGCTAAAGATGCTCCAGGATTGCTAGAATATTGCCGTGCACATAACGTTTGATAATTTTCATTTTCGCAAGGTTAAACGTTTGATAATCTTCATTTTCGCAAGGTTACTGTATGTATGTATATGACGCAGGGGATACCTCAGAACTTACATGAGAGGGCAACTCTCACATGTTGAATGTTTTCCTTGAACGCTAGTTACATACTTCGAGCTTGTCTTTACCAAGTTATGTTTCTTGTGTTGAAGGGGGGGGGGGCGTATATTTAGAAGGAGGGCATGTCACATGAGAGAATGGAATAGGTAGACTCTCACGCAATTAAGACTACATAGCAAACTATAGAACCGCTAGCAAGAACTTGCAATAAACAACAACTTACAACAATTTAGCCACAACTTACAAGCAATATTCAGCATTTTGTGTGTACTATACAAGCGGGTACAAGGACCTTGCTAGTGTTCTACTGCTGCATTACATCGATTTAAGCTCGCATCTGAAGACCGTGAGTGAGTCAGTTTTGACTTCGAGTATGGCCTCCATATACGAGCATAAATTGGGGTGAGCCAACCGCATCGGCAGCAACTCATAACAGCCCTTGTTCTATCCAAAAGCGCTCAATAGTTTGGAGACTCTAGAGCAGCTACCAAGCCCAGCTTGAAATCCATACAAGGGTTTTCACTGAATCCAATTAAATTCGAACATTTATTCTAATGTCCGAATATTCAAAAATTGGACTATTTGGAAATTGGAGGGTTTTGAAAAATTCGAAAGTTCGAATGTGCTGCCATATTGAAAGATTCGAATGTTTGAAAATTCGAGAGTCTGAAATTATTCGAAAATCCGAACATTCGAAGGTGTCAAGAAATTCGAAAATTTGAAAATTCGGCGTGGTCAAAGGATTTGAAATCTTGAATATCCAAAAATTTGGTGATTCGCGAAAGTTCGAGAATTTGGATATTCGAAAACTCAAAAAATAGTTCCGGATTTAAAGCCTTCGTTCATAGATGAGCACCCTTTTTTAATCCACGCGGAAAAAAGGTGCATCTCACTATACAGGCCCACGCACGAAGACTTGGCTACAGATTCGAGATCAGTGTTAAAAACTGCATAGTGAAATTAAAATTCTGATTAATGTAGAGCTCATCATCTTCTTCATTCAGCTTACAGAACCCTTTTTCTGGGAGTGCGCTCATCGCACTGCTGGATCAAACTCACCCAACTTTTGAACACTTCAATTCAGTGTGTTACCTCGTTTCGTGGGTTGTAGTTATCGGCAGACTGCAGACAATCTCGTCACGTCATTACAGTGCTATACCTCAAAATATATAGGAGTGACGAAACCCTTTCTTTTCGGTGGGTACGGATGTGCAGTTCACGGACGGACCACTTGGGCGGAGCGGTCCGCATGAGTGCTGGCTGCTCGCCACGGCTGCAATGCTGGCCAACACGTCTTGACGTGTCCTATCGGTGAGATCGATGGCTCCGCGCATCCACTCGGCTCGAAAAACATCTCTTAATCCCGTCCCGAAAACGTTTAAAAAACGGGTTTAACGATCGTTTTGTTACATTTCATGTAACCGTTGGATTCAGCGCATCGAGGAGATTCAGAATCCGCCAAAACCTCAAACACGAAAATGAGGTGACACATTGCCTTTGAGGAGCCCTGGCACCGTCTATTTGTGTGAACAACTTATGGAATACGTTTTTTTTTGCAAGCAATTCTCAGTTGTTTACATTAATTTTAACTTTACGCTCAATTTTGATGACATTCTGAGCTCTGCGAAGATGCAAGGAGATCGAACCCTTCGGCTCAGCAAGATGTCAGTGTATATGCGTTCCTTGATGTTACTGCTGTGAGCTGCTGGAGTAAGGTACTCTCATTTTAATACATTACTTTCGTTGTTTTCGTATCCATTATTATGTATATTTTTGTCCATCATTTAATATGTACATCTTTGCCCACCATTTACATAATAGGAGTGGTCTATCTCACTGTGTTGGCACGCAATAATGAAACGTCACATCAAAAATATTGTGCTGAGTCAGTAGGAAAGAGAGTGAATAAAGAAAAATAGAGAACTCAGCGGGGAGGTATGTATTGGGGCCGGTTTTCCCTATAGCCACGCTTGACCTTGCTTGGAAAGTAATCTCTGCTTCACGGAGTCGGTGAAACTGCAATTTTTCAGTGCAAAACTGTTCAATATCTTTTCTTCTTTGTTCTGTTTCTACTGCACTTCGTTCAAAAAAACTAGTAATTATGTAGAAGTTTAAGTGGAAAGTATTTTACGTGAGCATGTTGGTAATGTCTTAATTATTCATTTGTAACGTTAATACAAAAAACCGAACTGTATGAGTTGCTGCATACAAATGAAGTTTTTTTCCCTGCATTTCTGAGACAGACGAGCAGTCCCAGAACATACGTATAATAAATATGTATTAATGAAGCGTACCTGAACGGTGCGGTTAGGCTCACGTTATTGCAACGAGCAGAATCCGTGCATAAGCATGTATTTGATTTCTTGGACACCTGAAAATGATAGTTCTAACTAGTCTGAGCTAATTCAGATGCTAAAAAGAATTACCAACCTCACAAAGAAGTGTCTCTTCTAGTGTTAAGTTCGATTCACCATCTAGTTGTTTTCGTTCTTGTTCTATTTCATCATACTCGGTTCTGGTAAGATTAAGACAGCCACTCGTGTACAAGAAGAAGACATTACTTTTGTGTTGTCCTGGAAATATACTACGAAATCCTTTTGGAATAAATTGTAGAGTTTCAATTTCTCTTCCCTTTTTTTTGAACACTAATACTGAGTTATCTGGTGATCCTCGCCTCCATGTTGTTGTCAATCCCCTCAGGAAACAAATGTTTTCATTTATATACATGACGACTAAGTGGTTTTGCAATTCCAGCGCAGGAAGTAGCCTTTGAACCTCCCATTTTGTAAAAAGCGAGAGTTTGAGTGAGCAGCTTCACTGTGCATCTACTCCTGAGAACAGATGTAGCTGTTTATGTGGGCGGGTTTCTGTCCAATACCTGGAGATTTTTTGTACTTTTGCCAAGGCGCAAAAATTTACCGTGCCCGTCATTTAAAGGCAAGGTCCAGTCAAAATCTTGCCCACCCAGGTTTCTTGCTTTTTCGAGTCTAAACCAGTGTATAGCACGTATCCCAAGTTTGAGATCCTAGTATAAGCGCTATCGCAAGATACGGGATAAAACGTCCAAGGATTACGGTAGCCATGGGAAAACGCGCTCCAATCGACAAAGGCTGCGCGAAAGCATATTGAACAACGATGGACGCTTAGATACATACGGCCTAATGAGCACTCCGCGAAACCTTCCCCACCCCGTCAAACGGACCACTGGTCGTTTCAATACGAATTTTTTCCTACGACGCCACAACAGACAGCAGCTAGGGCGCGCCGCATATCGTCATTTGAAAGCACGGACGCCGCAAACCCGCAGACGCCGCACCGAAGTTGGTCGATCGTTTGTTATGGGACTTTTTCAGGGGTTTTTCTATAGTTTTCGTCCAAGGGGTCACCGTGGGCTACGAATCCAATAGAAATTCGGGAGATGGAATTTTGCGCGGACTTTGCCTTTAAGTGACTCACAATCAGGTTGCGGAACTTCCGTTCATTTAAATAAAAAATTTCTTTCTGCTACAGTTGATCATTCAGCAAGATCATCTTCCTGTCATAGAATCAATATACAAGTACACATGACTTACTCATGAAGCACACATTTCCTTTGCATATGACTGGATTAGTTGAAGCACACCCAGTGACGCTGATTCGCTTGAAATTGTCGTAGTCAATGCAGAATATGCAACTGAAATAATCAGATAGTGAAAAAAATTGGTTACTGTACGACGGTACTATGTAGGGAGTACACTACTCACAAAGATGAATTGGTTCTGCGACTGCAGAAACGCTGTGGACCTTAGGGCGTTATGCTATAAAACAGCATGCGCAACGCGTCGTCTTTCCGACAAGGACTGTAGCTACGGATTTTGAGATGTTTATAACCTTTAACTTGATATCAGAACAGTTTTGTCAATATCAGAGTGCGTAATATACTAGAGGTTCTCCTGATATTTCACCTGACACTGCCTGGGTTAACGAAAACGAAAAAAACCTACTTGCGTGGCATGGCAATGAAATATGTATTTTAGTTTATCATGGACTACAACAGTGGTTGTCGGGCAGTCTGTCCATCCTCGATCTTCAATTTTGCCTTCAACTTATTGCCTTGTCCTTACAGGAACACGAAGGGTCTAACATCATGTTAGTCAGTTCGAGTGCTTTTTCTAATTCCAACTAATAGAGATTACTGTAAATAAATTGGTGCATATTCAAATATTTATTTATTTGTATACTCAAGGTGTTCCAGAAGAAAAAAACAGAATTGATGATAGATGTGGAGAAATATTGGAATTCTCCGCCAAAAGAGGAAAGATTCATGAACGTATGGCCGCAAAAGCCAGGTTAGCAAACCAATATTGCGGTACTGCTTATATTATATGGCTTTTTGGTTACTCATTTACGCTACCCACTATGGGTTTCCTTGGTAAAAGTTCCAAGTATCTTAGCCTTTGAAGACAAGCTGCCCGAAAATGTGGGAACTTTCTCGAACCAACATGTCACTATTCAAAGAGTATGCCCCAACTGCGTATACTCCATCAGTGTCCGGCTTGCTTCTTGCAAATATGGGGATCTCATCGAACTGAATTAGTACACGTGATTCCCACATATTACATGCTGCTTATTTGGCTTGTTTTGAACGAAAATCCAATTCCGAAATAGGGCTGGAGATTTGCCGCTGTTATTCTCTGGAGGGGTCATTATAACGACGGCAATATTTGTATGAAGGCAATATTTGTCTAAAATCAATATACAACTACATACATACGACGCAATGATAAACAGCTAGGAGATGCTAGGAATGAACGTTTGCTTTCATTGGACAACCTCATTAATACAGGGATTATGTGCAAACTCTGTAAACTCACTCTATATAACGGTCTTCTGCCCAATCTCGGAATTCCGGCAGATTTGCGGTGAGATTAGATGAAACTGGCCTGACTAGAAGCAGAAATAATAGCCAGAGCAGAATATGGCAGTCTAAGGCCGCCATCTGAAAAGCTGGAATGAGAGTCGAAAAATATGCAAGAAGTGGACAAATCAACTACTACCATCTAAACGTGAGGAAGAACAAAAGAAGGCGTTGTCGAAAATGCATGGAATAATATTCTGCATCAGTGAAGAGGAAAACAATGTTGTTAATGGACAAACAGTGTTTTTGTGTATGGCTTCTTGTGAATTTGAGAATTGAATGAATCATGTGTACGTAAGCGTGGCCTAGAAAACTCTCAGAAGGAGAAAGATACGTTACCTACAACTCTTAGGCATCGACAAGTATAGAGGAACCGAACCTATGATCGCTTGGGCCACACTAAAAACTGCGTCATTTTCCAAAGGGACCGAAACATGAGTGCATGACATCAGCTGTGATAGCAATAATTGCTCAAAAGTGATAATTAATAGACAACGTGCAGAGCCTGCATTGTGTGACATAATGACATTAAATCTGAGGGAAATTAGATGTATGGTTACAATTCTCATGTACAAGATACTATCTCGAGCGAGATAAAGATTTAAGCGCGGCCGATCACTTGAAAATCATACCGGAAGAATTTCTCAAAAACAGAAATTTCACGTGAGCGTTCCGACACTTAGCCATCATGCCGCAATAATATAATACAATAATATAATACAATACAATAATATATAATGATAATTCTTGCTCCATAGAAAAAGAAATCTTCTGAGTCCAGAGAGCCTTCTTGCGAATAAAATTGGCACCAAATTGGGCTCAAGAGGAACATATTCCAATTAAGATCGCGAGGTGTCTGGGTTTCTCTTCATCATGTGCTGTTCCATGTTCTTTTCGATCCTGACTTGAGGAGTGCATATCAGATACTGACCGCATATTTTCTAAAAGTCAAGGTGAAATGCTAATTGGCATTCAAGTGAGACATGTATTTCACCCCAGAGTCTCCAAAGAACCTACCGCTTTTTCGCGACGATTTGTCGCTGCGCGAAAAGAGTGCAGCGGAGCAAGTTTTGCTGCCTAGTTGCAGTGTTTTCTCAACAAGTTTTGCTGCTTGCGGCAAGAATGGCGAAGTATTCTGCCCTTTCAGGCAAAAGTTCCCGAGTGCCCACCCCATCCTCCCCCTACACGATTTTTTTTCCAGCTAACTCGATCCAGTTTTATGTCGGGTGTGTGCAAACATAGGCGGCTCTTCAAGCGGCAAAATTATGTGTGGACCTCATAAGATGGTTATTTCGGCCAAATTACTACCACTCCACTCGTCTCATTTATCCCATGACGTTATGCGAAAGATATTAAATAGGTGAAATACGGAGTCCAACGTTATTGGGATGAAATAATACTTACAAAAATTAAAATAAATCGAGCAAGTTCACCGGACGTTTGTCGGAACCACTGCGAGGGAAGGAGGTGAGTTAGAGATAAGAGCACCCATAATATCACAACAGGTAGCGTCAGCACGTAAAAGATTGGATTTTTTTGTGTCTCTTTGAAATCGCGGAAAATGAACAGTTGAGATGTTCAGAGGTCTCCTTTACCACAATTGTCAACTTGCGTCTGGCTGACGGTATCCTCGTTAATTCGTGCGTGGCTCCGTAAACAATAAGCAAATGGTTCCACGGTTTTTAATTAACATGGGAGCCTTTGGTTTAGTTACCTACTTGTTACTTGTTACTCGAAGTCCATAATCTTCCTCCTCAATTATGGGGGTGAAACTCCTCCAGCCTCCTTCTGAATTCTCGCCGGTCGCTTGTTGCATATAGCCATGACCTTCCTAGTGTCTATTCGATTTGTTTCTCCAAAGATCCCCGTCTGCCATTTGGTCTGCAATAGATCCATGGACACCAAAATGTTACCTTTAGGATCCACCTGTTATCGCCTCGTCTTGCTACTTGACCTGCCCATCTTACTTTCCTCTCCCTCGCATGATTGTAGGCGTCTTTGAACGAGGTGCGTCTCCTGATTTCTTCGTTACTGGTTATGTCTTGAAATCTGATTTGAAGTATCTTCCTCTCCACTGCCCTTTGCGTTGTCATTAGTTTCATTTTATCTGATTCCCCCATTGTCCATGTTTCGCAGCCATAAATTAGCGCAGGAAGAGCGTTAGTGTCGAACCAATGTGCTCATGTATTCACATCTTTCATCATCTTGAAGACTTCTTCGATGTTTTTGAACTCTGACCATGTCGCACATCGTCTTCCTCGTATTTCTTTTTCCACCGTGTGGTCAGTTGTGATCTGTTGGCCGAGATGCGTGTAGTTGTCCGCGATTTCGATCCTGTCGTTTTCGAGCAGTATCTCTTCCTCAGTGCAATTTATCAGCATTGCTTCATTTTCGTTCTATTGATGCGAAGTCCAACATCTTCGCTTACTTCGTTCAGCTCCTTCAGCATAAACGGCGCTATGCTAGCACCATGGCCACGATATCAGCCACGAAACTTAGATTCTCTTGTAGTTTTTTTTTTCTGTAAGTATCAAAAAGTATGACAAATGGCAATTGCGAACAAGCCGATGCATCGGCCTATTGAGTTGTGCTTGTACATAGTATAACTTGCCTTCTCACCTATAATGGACGAGTTTCTCAACCAGAAGGATGCAAAATCTAGATATTGGGGCCACTCGTCACAGTCTGGAATGACAAAGACAACAAGCGGAACCGTATTTTGTTTGCGAAACTAGTCATCTCGCGTGTGAGCATGAAGTTCAACACCTTTCCGGGGATATTCATATTTACGGACACTTGCATCGGTTTAGGTTAAGACTCGGGAAATATCAAACAAGAAACAGTCATGTCGAGAACGACTGAAGAACGACTGAAAAACGGAGATGGAAGCTTCTGAATGAATGATGGAAGGAGACGGCCTTTTATGCCAGTGCTAAAGAAACTAATGCTACTGAACTTTTTAGAATGAATGAAAGCGATGGAATTACAGGGAACGAATTAACATGGGAAACATGCTTTTCCTAATTGCCTCTTTAATTACTGCGGCCCTTGGGGAATGAACAAATTTTTTTGTGCTACAGTAATAGTGTTGTTCTTTAGTTGTGAAAAATACAGGGTACATACACAGATGTTCTGGCGCTAAATGAGGACGAACAAGAGGTAGACAAATATTTGCACTGTGGTTTAAATGCTGTAATGAAAAAGACAAGGATAAGAAGCTGTAGATTATGTATTATCTGGCTAGTGCAAATCTAGACGAAATTATACGAACTACTCGTATATGAATTAGTGTACTACTAACAGGTTTTATAGCTTTTCCAGTGAACACTACAATTCTTGCAAGTGGTGTCCTATTGTGTATATGCGGCTGCATCCTTAATTAGGCCAGCAGCAATTGCAACTCCAGTTGAGACCTGGAATCATGATGCTTTAAAAAAAAGAAAAAAAAAGATGAAACGCACTACCATCTTTTCCAAATTTTGCAGTGCTGCTTAAAGTGAATTCATTTTCGATTTGATTTGTCCAAAGCGATGCCATACAATTATTTCGGGCAACATATGTCATACTAGAACTTTCTACAAAATCAAATCAAAGAAATGTGACATTACGTTTTCAGTTTGCGAATGCTTTTTTAGTTCGTGAACACTAGAACAACGGCACTGACCGTGAGGCATAACATCTGCGGTTATCTTGTCTTTCCAAGGGAGCTGCAAATAAGATGATGATTTTGACATTATTGTGTTATATTCAAGTTTTATTTCTCGGAAGAATTTCCGAGTATTCTAAGACCATCAAAATTCTTATACGGACGAAAAAACAAAAACTTAGGGAAATAGAAAAAACAAAAACTTAGAGAAAAAAGTGAGAAAGAACCAATCCTCCTATCAACCAAACTACCATGTGTAGCCAGGCAATCGCTCGAATAGCAACTTATTCTAAAATTGCTGGTTTAGTTTCCTCGTGCTTGCTGCTTGGTTGCAGGTGCATGTAAAAGGAGTGGGGTGGAAGACATCAGAACATCGATGAGAGAGACTACCATTAACAAGTCCTTCGCAGTTAGCATTTGTTGCACATTTCCGTGATTTAAATCTGTTCACAATAGGCCACTACGCCTCAGCTATCATTTTAAATGTGGGGGAGTTAGAATGCTCGGGCCAATAAATAAACACCGGCGAATGGTCAACAGTCAGATTGCCCGAGTATTCGAGTTCTGCTCTTTGCACTGGGATACATATCATAAAAGTGCTTCGAATTCTTCTAAAATCTCAAATATTCAAGGTTCGATTATCCGAACAGACCCGCCCCCCCCCTCCGGGGGGGGGGTTGGTTAGGGGGCTTGTAAATGGTTCTACAACATTAATGCTATTTTTCTTAGGTTCGTCTTGAATGAGTAGATCTACTCATGCAGGTATTCGGTTCTGACTCTTTCCTTTCTAGATGGCCAGTAAGCGTCTCTAATTTGATACCGTCCAAAACGAGCACCCAATTTCTTACGAAAACTTTGCACCTAATGCTCAAACTACCTCATCCAACATGATCCTGCTATCAAACGAAATTCCAATTCACACCGTTAAATTTCATGCGGGCCCTTTGTGTCAATATCATCTCTCCTCAAATGAAGAACCTTCATAGGAAATTTATAAAGCTTTATAAACTTCTCATGGAATTTTTCGCTCTTCCAAGCGGAAATTATTAGGTTGGTCCGAAAGTTTTGCACCAAGATATTTTTTACGACCTCGAATTCCATAGACTTTGAGTCAAGATGCCACTACATGTGAGCTGTAGGATACACCTGGCTGCGGCCGTACAATAATCGCCAGACATCTTGAAGCGCTTGGTTACAGAAAACTGATGACGGGTTGGGTCCCCACTAACTGAGTGTCTTCCAAGACTGAGTGTGTGCCAGTCTTAGCTGCTGCGTTCACACAGGAGAAACATTCTCCGCCAACTCATTACTGGAGATGAGAGTTAGGTGCTGTATACTAAACAAACACGAGAAAAGAACTGATTCCTGCGTGGCGAACCATCTCCAAAACAGCCGGAAAAAGAAGGGCACGAAAGAAGGTTTTACTGACTTTTTAGTGGAATTCCGAGAGAATGCTGTATCGAAAACTGCTGACACCTGGGTCACCATGACTGGCTAAGTCTGCTCTTTTTAGCTACAGAAATTGGTAGACGCAACTCGCCCGGTGCGGGAAAAAATTGACCATGTTGCTCCACTTCATGGCAACGCCCGATCTCGCGTGGCAAAGCTCACCCGCCATGAAATTGCCGAATTAGATAGGGAAGTTCTACCACACCCTCCTTGTTCTCAGACAAAATGTCGGAAGGACCGCAGCAGAATAGATTTGTGTGGGGATAAGATTCGGAAGGACCGCAGCAGAATGGAGGAGAGAGAGTGAGCGTTATCATACCCTTCTCATGTACGGAGCCCAGTTTTGTTGTGGCCAACAAAAATCCAGTGGTTTCAAACTTCAGGGCTGGGATTCATGACGCGCTAACCACGCTAACCATGGCTAGCAGACCCACCCTTTGCGCCTAGATGTACATTATTCTATAGCGGCGGAAATGAAGTAATGATTAGTAGGGAACCAGTAAATCTTTCGTTGAAAAAAGTTTTCGCAAAAACTAAAAAACGTGATGAAATATCGCAAGGGAAGGAGATTTTTGGTCTCGTCAGTTAATGAATCGGCTCGGAAATATCAGGCTATTTCTGCTCCGAAAGCAGCAAGAGACCAACAGCCTTCGGCACTGTTTTTCCATGCGTTAAACATCACCTGATTTTTAGAACTGAGTTCTGGAAAAAGATGTGCAGAACCTGTACAAGGTCATTTTTATTACAATGAAGAGCTGAGTTGCTTCGACATATCGTTCTAAAGCCTTTCTTTGGAGAGACGCGATTAGCCCATGATTAGACGAACTAACTCACACACCTACATATTGTAGTAGTTCTAGTGCAGTTCGTAGAAGAAGTCCGGACGCTGATTAGTCTCGTATAAATCCAAGGGATAAAAGCTTTTGTGGAGCGAATTGTGTGAGTAGTGGCCACATGGCGAGCTTCGAGTAAACCTATCCTTTGCACATGTTCAGCCAAGAATTTTTCATGGAAGATTATGACTGGAAAAAGCAATTTTTCTACGTTCTCAACACTTAAAGCTGAAGTGCTCTCAACGAAGTGGATTCTCCGAAGCAGATTATAATGCTCAGACTAGTATTCGAATACACCAGTGCCAACATAGTGCTTTAAAAATGAAAAATGTTCGCAAAGATTGGTCTAATTTTGGGAATAATTGACCTGTTTTCCTATTAAATGGGATATAATCTCCCGCTAACCATTGAAATGGTCCAATAAACATCCTACTGTATCTTACGCCTTCCTGAACAACAGCATAGACAACTATTCTAGTTGAAGAGATTTCAAAATTCGAAATGCAACCGTGCGAATCCTAATTGTGGTGTCGGGAATAAGACACCTTATACAACACATCCGATTATATGAAATGTATTAGTACTAAATGCATAAATGTGACCCGAATCTATCTAAACGGGAACGGAATTTGGATAATTGACCACCAGCAATCAAGCACAGAACTTGTAAGCACATATGTATATGTTTGAGCATGTAACTTCTGACTTTTCAAGTATTTTCAAAAAGCGCTCTTATTTTCATTTTCTTACAACCTTGTTAGAACAAATGATTAGGTAGAAAGTGTAACATATTATCTTCACTTTAACATAGTTGATATACGTACACATAAGATCATGATGGCGTACACCTGGACTGTGTGTTACTAATGTAACGAATTAACATATTATCGCGTAACGGCCACTTTTGGCCTAACGTAACGAATTAACAGAAAACCCCAAAAATCCATTAAAATCCACTTCGTTAATAGGCAAATAGTATCTGGAATGCGTACTTCTCTCGCTCTACAGAACTTTCTCGTGATATACAGCAGATGTTACTCATAACCACGACGATTGTGTAAAATGATCCGCAGTAACTCACCCGAAAAACAATATGCTTCCATTGAAGACTTATCATCTTAGCTTTCATGAACTAAAGCAACTGCAAATATTTTAGGAAGTAGACGAATACCTTGCGTATAAGCCGTCATTCGCTATTAATCCTTCTGAGTATTAGAGCAGCGATACTAACATCATAAAATTCCTTTATACCAAAATGCTGGCATGTAAATATCTTTCCGCACCGGCAACTGAATGCGAGCATCTCCTCTCAGCAGTGGGTTTGACTGAGTTCGGATTTAAGAACCAGCTTGACTGCAGAAACTTGAAAAAAAAACTGCTCTTTTTGCACCATAACATACTTATACTAGGCCTCTAAGGTAAGCCTGCGCCCCTTGTGCGTTGAGTCTCTCACTTTCTCTATGAAGTCTAAGATCGTAAGAGTTCTCATCCGTTCCTTTCGCCAAAGATTTATTGTGAAAATTGTGAGGCAAAATAACGCAACTCTCAATCGAAGGCATCTCTATCATATGTCTTTTTTCAGTCGTCTAACCATTGCCTATGTTTGTTTTTCTGCGTGCATTGAAGAGAAACTATCATTCTTAAACCTGAGAAACAACCATTTTTAAATCTTTTCATCTTGATATACCGTTTTTCCAGAGTCAGAAGTAAACAATGTTAGCATTTGCTTCAACTTTTTGTTGAATCTACAGCTTATTTGCTCTCAATATCAGTCAGCGATCTCGACTGCTTGTTACAGCTGATGAAACTCATCAAAATATTCACAAATCCGTCTTCTAACGAATTAACGGATCAATCACGCGACGAATTATTGGACTAACGAAAGTTGAAGGTTTTCTAACGCACAGCCTTTGCGTACACCACTGCAGTAACTGTCGAGCTTTTTTCTGAGGATAACCATGAAAGAGGTTGTGTACGGTCACGTCGGGTGCCGCCTCTTAAATCTGCGAAATAAACCCGATGTCGCGTCGGAAGCGCTGCCTCACCGTAACTGTGTTCATTGTGAACCTTTCGCTGCAAAAATCACAGAAATCGAATCAGCGCACTCTGTTCTACCATATGGGCCTATTAAAATTTGGAAATTCTAAAAGTAGTCAGTGAATCAAACTTAGAGTTGCAAGAGTAAGTTGGAAAATGCGCAGATTCTGTAAAGAAGGTAGTTTTAACACTTAGCATTTAACATTTCGCTATTCCTGGTGATTGTCAAGTCCACCTAGGTGTGCACTGTTCAGCCCAGCAAAAAAAAAAACTAATTACACCACGATTATAATACCAGCTGGAATAGCGGAATAGTGGTTGGTTGCTTAGAAGCGGCTACTGATTTGTTGCAACCGTTTTGAGACGGAATGTTGATAGCCCGACTTCATTACTTGACGCTTATTCTGATACAAAAGAATCGTCGTTACGACTACGAATACAACAAAACTTGTTTTGGTAAAATTAACCAGACTGTTACTCAGCCGACTAATCAGCATGTGACTAGAAGCCGTCATTGAAAACGTAGAATGTTTGCTGAACTAACCACGTCATTATGCTATTTTTTGCGGCTGTCCAGACACGAAGGTGCACTACGCATGACGTGTTTTTGTAGTCCTGACATATCTATCCGTTTTTCATCCATAGTTTTGAATCCAAAAAAAAAAAAACAATCACATAAGGGAAGCCATTGACAAGTCCTGGCATGTAACCGCTTGACAATGTTTCATATGCTGTTCACTAGTTTATATATTGCTTGTGCGACCGTTTTGTTAGATTTCTAAGACAGAAACAAAGTCTGCGCGGCTAAATCTTCCAAATACTGATCCTGTTGAATATTTCACATGTCCACACAGTAGTAACGACATAGCACAGAACTGATCGAGAACCAGGCAAGACCTAATGCTCGTACTCGAGTGGAACAGTCTCCAGAAAACAAAAAACGAGACATGAATTTCACATCTCCATTGCAATTTAATTAATCATTGGTTCAAAAAAGATTAAAGACGAAATACATTGGGAATACTTCTGCAAGAAAGAGCTGGACAAACATGTAAGGTTTTAGCAAGAATAAGTGGAAACTACTAGCGAAACTAAAATGAACCAGAAAAATAGGAATTTGGTCCTCGTTATGAACAGATTTGTGAAGGACCTGATTTTGAATTTTAAACGCATCTACACGTCTGTTTGTGTGAAGTCATATCTTCTTTTTCTGTGCACCGGTAAATAGATGGAACTATTAGGCATCATTATCCATGCATTAATGTTATTAGTTTAGAATCTGTTAGATCACTGACACATTCTGTGTATTCGCTAATAACTATTAGGTTGAGGAATTATAAATGTCCGTTCCGTCCGTTTTCACTTCTCCCGCTGTTTTCCCCGGTGTCAGCATTTTTGGCATGGTATGTGTACTCATGTGGACGAGCAGTTCATGGCGCTCCAGAAAATATGTGATTTGTTAGGTATTCCCCAATTTCCCTACTTTTAAAAAATTATTATTGGTGCTGCACCTAGTCAAGGCGGACATACATAGTAGTGCGTAGTGCGCGAGCCGCCATCAGCTAAATCCTTTTCTGCCTTGTGAAGAGTCGTGGCTTTTCTGGAAGTGTTATCCAGTCAAATTATAGTAGTGTTTTTGAACATACGGACAAAAAATTACACAGGCTCAGCGACGGAGAACAACTTATTGCGACACCTAATCCTGATAGTCACAAATAGATGATGACAATGCGTCTGCCGTAAAATTTGAAAAGAACGCTGATTTCAAGAATGATGAGTACTGTTCAGAAGTTCACTGCTGATCCCTCTGCACAGTATTAGAACCAATTGGACCAAGATCTCCATCGTCACCGTATCAAAACGGCGTCTACGAAACTTATCCACGACATGGTTAGAAAGAAACATCGCGAAAATGAACTGACAGAAAACCAAAACATATGCACGGCAAGCCCTCACTCACCCGCCTCCTAACTAGTCCAGTATTAGCACAATCAGATAAACACTTATTCCTGCCGATGCTATGATCACTGGTGGAGAAAATCTTTAAAAAGTGAGGAGGAGCTAAAATTTGGGTGGGTCGCTACTGCGACTCAGAGCGCTGCGGTTTTTTTTTTCAGAACGCAGTTGTTCATTATGTGTAGGAAGTAGAAGAGTCAACCATCAATTAGGGAAATACCTCTTAAACGAAGCTCTTGTAATGTTCTCGTTGTAGTGATTATTATTTGAAGGTCAAACGGGCGTTTACAATTCCTCAACCTAATATGTACATTCTCGTTATAAAGCACTGTCACACATAGATAATGTAAATTGCCCCAGGCAGAGAAACAGGGAGTTCTACGAACGTAGTTATGAAATATTCATTCGTCAGGACATCGCATATCCAACGATCCTTCGTTGGAGGTGATGCCGAGACCAAATTTTCTCTCATCGTTGTTTATCTAAACAACACCGCCGCGTGTTGGTTAGGAAATCCCTTTTGGCACTTACAGACCATACATTCCGGAGCTTTTCCATTCTGTTCCTATTGCAAAGGTCTCAGACCTTGTAGCTGTTGTTGCCGTCACTCGTTAGGTATTGCCGCAAATTCTGCCCTATGGCTTTAGCTGTGATTCTAAGAACGTCATGTTCACTGGCTGTTTACTGCTTCGCATACTTACTATAGAATGTCAGAAAACAACAGCGAAAAAATACCGGCTACCATATCATTGCCAATGAATTTACCTATTCGGTGTTTGGTGCCCGTTAATTAAATTGATGCATAATTACGAAGCGTTTTCCCACGTTCATACTCCCGATTGAAACTGGCTCTTTGATGCACTTCATCTATAGAAGTATTTTAGATTATTTACTTAGTAAAACGGAATTTGGTTGATATTATTTATTTCGTTGCACCATGCTCTAGAACTTCAAGAGATCCAGGACAACAACGGCTATATCTCGGTCGTTGAAACAACAAATCTGCTCCAGCATCGATTCTGCTTGGATATCAAATTGAGTGAAATTTTTCTTGTATTGTTGTCAACGTTCGCATCACCACATGTCAGTCCGCATCACATCAGCACATGCACATTTCAATCTACTGGGTAGTTACTCGACTAAGACATGGAAAAGATAGCGGAATAACAACTACTTCTTCAATATCGTGTACCATAGTGTAACAAACATGGATAGGACTAAATGAATGCCTTTTTAACGGGTGAATGTTTTGGAATATTTTCTAGAGAATCTGCTAGAGAAGATAGAACATTATTTATTGATGTACATTCGAGTAGAAATTGATTTACACATAACATTGATATAATATGATGAGAAGTTTTGCTGTCTAGGAAAGTGCGTCTAGGAAACGTGGTAAAAAATTGTATCATATCCAAGGTTCTACTATCATAGCAAGCCTGTATGCGGAAGCTGGCCAGCAATGATCTATACTTGTAAACAGCGCAGTTAGGAAAGGAACAGCTGGATAACTCGTAACCAAAGCTGGAGCTAGCTAATGAGGAAAAATGATATAATACAGAAGTAGGCCCAGCGGATTAATGCACAACACACATTTAGAGGAATTTTCCATTCAAATTTGGAGTCCGAAAAGAAGGAGAAGCCTCATAAATAACACCGCATATTCAAGACTCCATGTAAGGAACTCGCTTCATTAATCACGTGCGATGCTGAGAATTTGAAAAGCACAACGCAACGTTGTAAATGACTAAGTTGTTGCCTGCAGGTTATTCTATGCTTCCACAGCGCAAGGTATAGTGGGAAGTAGTCGGTGAATTCCTGAATGCAAACCTCTTCCAGCAGAAATCTCAACAGATGTCTTCTAGTTCTGTTATCGAGATTGGAAGGATCGGAGAGATCTTGAACATCGATGTCAATGTCACCTACTAAATTTTGTACATACACGATGTTTTGACCGCAAAGAACTATCCTTAAGTGTAATGAAGTGAATGTGGAGGAGTGTGAGAGCCTCTCCGGGTGAAAAACTTTGAGCAGTCGATTTCTACAGGTGTGGGTTCACACGGGGTGTGAAAAATCCAAGGAATGTTTCCATTTCACATGATGAAAATGTTCTCAGGATGTAATTAAATCCAGGGTGGGCGATATTAATTATGACAGCAATGTATGGATCAAAGCTCAGTTTATGACCACAAGTGTGATAATTAGATCCCAAACAGTAGGAACAGAGATTGTCCAAAGCGCCAATTCCAATAAGATAAAAATGGACAGGAAAAAATACTCGATATTTATGCACCACCCTGATTTCTGTGTGTGTGTTCCTCCTTGCGTTGCTCAAATTGAGTTACTATCATACATACACACATAGGGCGCTCCACTTTGTGTAACAGTAAATAAGTGAAAAAAATTCCGGAAATGCAGAAAAAGCTCATTAGAGACCCATACTGGAACAAGCACCCACTAGTTACTTAATGTCGAACCCTGTTTGGATGTCAAGAAGGGGAACAAAAAATTGCATAAATGTGTATGAAGCGCAGGATAAGTTTCAGTGCGTAAATACATAGTAGGTATATCTAACAGCTCCTGTATAAGACATCTAAGAAACAGTGAACAGCAAGGAAATCTGCTCTCTGTTGTTGCACCAAGTGGCAAAAAACGAACCTCACACCTATCAGAGACACAACAACGAGCAGAAAGAATTAAATGACACATGTTTTCAAAGAAAGTAATTGTTCAAAAATCATTTCAAATGTTATTGTCGACATGTTTCCTAAGTCTTTCATCAATTTATGTAAGCGGGTGGTTCATTAGAGCGTCCCGCTTTCTCTCCGGAGAGTGGAAAAAATATAGAATGATGAGGCAACAGGAAAGGGGTTCTGTTGCTCACAAACACGTAATTAAATGATAGTATGGAGTATGGAAAATTAGAATATCACGTTAAATCCAAGAAGCAACATCTGCATGGTAAGTTGAAAAGAATTGTTCCAGAAATACTTGTGGAAACCAAAGCCAAGTAACTGCTTGATCTTCTGGGCTAGGATTCATGAACCTATAACTAAGCAAAACTAGGCTAGAAAACCAGCTTTCGTGGCCTGCGTCTCGTAGCATTATGTAGTCTTTACGAAAACCAATCACGCTAGCCATCGTTGGTTTGCTTGTTATTTTTCGTGGATCCCAGCCTTGTGCGCTCACTTACATAGGCGGGGTCCTCATGCGCCTTTTTCTCATCCTCTCCTCCTGTCTCCTACTCCCCCCTCCAGCTGTGCTCATAGCTTTCCAAGAAATTCAGTGGGATCGACCAATTCCCAATTACAGGTGCGCTCCAGAAAAATAATGAGAAAATTAATTGGGCCGCCATCTGAAGTCTCTGCACAATCACTCGCTGGAAACAGATTCGTCAGGAGATTTTGGAACAATCGGTCCATTCTTTAGTCTCTAGCTCAACGTTTTGTGAAAACTCCATGGATCTAACGTTCGCAAAGAAAAAGTGAATTCAGTAGAAAATTCTCTTCGGATCTACTTGAGGCTTATGTAATCCACGAGCCGCATATACATATTGAATGGTAATCAGAAACGTTCAACTTTGCTCCTTGAAGCTACTCAGATTATTTTTAGGGTTGGCGCCCCAAAACCCTGAACGTATTTTTGCCTCGCAGGACGCTAGAGATTATGAGTGACCTCACGAGCATGCAATAGCATTGCTATAAATAAGTACTAATTAAAGAAGACCTCATTGCATAGGGTGAAGCCACGATTGCGCTTTATTATCGGACATGATCGAGACAGTGAATGTGCCACTAATTTTCAATGCATAATGAAAGGGCTGGTATATGACTACGAAAATGAGCAGACTTGCAAGAGTAGGTGAGGGAAAAACCAGCAATACCACGAAATAAACCTGTAGTTCGTGCATTTTTGAATAGCGCGGCCTAGAATACTTTTTCTCTAGGAAAAAACAAATTTTGGAAAAGGTAGCCATAAAATCCTTTAATTAAGCCACAATTTAGTGATCCTGCCGGCTATGTATGTATGTATGTCAGGGATGAGCGGAAGTGAGATCTTGAACTTCGGAAGTTCGAATTGGGAGTTGGAGATTCAAGAAAATAGTAATGGCGCAAATGCCGGGGACCGGACTTCTAGAAACACAGAAAGGCCAACATGGCTAACAAGCTTACACACAGATCTGAGGAACGTTTGAATCATGCAACTTCAAGTTAATCAATGTTCATTTGAAACCGCTCAAGTCAGAGCTACATACATAGGACATCTGCTGCTCGACCGGAAGCCGTGAAGAAAGTGAACTGTTCCCCACTGTGGGATGAGCACAGTATTGTCACCATTCTGGTGACTGCATGAAGCGAAGATTTCGACACTTTTTCCATGAAAGACTTTTGGCATCACTTAGAATCTATCCGAAAAAATTTTAGTACTTTAGATCAGTACGTTAGCCCTAATGTTTTAGATATCAACTTAAATAGTACCCTGCAAAATGCTCTGTAAGACTTCAACACTCTGGATGATCAATGTTGCATAATCTTGTGATTCCTACGTTGTTTAGCAAGCGTAAACCAAACGACTGTTGGCGATTTCACGCTTATTATTGACCTTAGCGGTAAATGCTTACCTTGATCTGGGTCCTTCTTTTTCTAGCTCACATTCCGCCACTACAAATTTCCTCATATGTCGTTATGCATTGTCGAACTTGACAAACATGTTCAAAACCACAACCAAGGCAGCAGCATTGATTTATTAACACAAATTCCAGGAGAAGAAACTAATGAGAAAACCGTCAAATTATAGGGAGCGTCACATTTGTCCAAGCAGTAACAATGTCTAGTGCATACATTGTTGATTATCTGATTAAAAAATCTACACAAAAATCAACCCAACAAAAAGGCAGCGATGAGATAAAGCGCATCATGATCACATCCGCAGCCTAACATCATACAATGGCAGACTACCGCCTTTTTCACTTCTTCGCCCTTTGGAAATTCAGAAAAGATGGCAACCTACACAGGAGATTGCGGCACTAATTTCATGGATTTCCTCATCCATGAAATAGTGCCGCATCAAATCACAGCATCTCGAGTCACTCGCTTAGTGTCAAAACCTCATTATCTAATTTGAAAACAATGAAATGAAACTACAATAATAAAGCCGTCCCATTGGGAATGATGCACGTCTCAAATTTATAATGATGTTGCTGCTTATTGCTTTGCACAATCTAGGGAGCGTTTAGATTGAATCGCAAGTCCTGGCGCCATTTTCTAGTCTTAGATTTCGGGTCACATCCTTCCTAACAGAACTCCATGGTGCGCGGATTTGTATAAAGCCAGGAAATCTGTATATCTTCCATGTGGCAAAAGAAAAACGGAGGCAAAAACTCTACAAAAAATAAATACGCATATATTGGCAACATTGTTACAAATACTCATTGACTCTCGAGGAATGGAAATAAACTAGCCGAGTGTGGGAGCCTAACTTCGAAGATTGTGGTAACGTTGACTTTGAGAAGCTCAGCTAAGAAACTCCAGTCACAGCGAAGCCAGGAAAATCCACTGACAACGAGATAATCCTTGAGTCATTGGGAAAGGAGCTACTCAAGAGAAGTAAGACACACTGAAAATGTCAGACGACATTTGCTCAGTAAATAGTAGTGTTGGATTATCCACTGTGTTCACTAAATATTTATGCGCAGATGCTCTCAAAAAATTATGATACTCAGCTCTGAGCATATGTGCTGAGTATGGCGTAGGTTCCTTCGTTTTCCCACTTTGCAATCCTCCAACATTTCGCCGGTCTTCGCACAAAAAAAATTTTCGACCACGAGCTTAGGAAAAGATAGCCTAAATGTGAGCTTTAGCCTTGACGGGGTAAAGCTTTACCTGACTGTCCTCGCAGACACAGTACGTGATCTCGGACTGGTCTATACTAATAAACTGGGCTCTAGAAGCTACATTGGCTCACGGTCAAATTTTTTTTTGTTCCACAGAAAGATCGACTTACGTATACTACACTCTGCCATTGGGTAAATGTATGCACAGAGCTGAGTATCATTTTTTACAAGGCATCTATGCATATTTAGTGAACACAAAGGATAATCCGACACTACAATTAACTGAACAAATGCTAATGTCTGACATTTTCGGTATGTCTCATCTCCTAAGTAGCTCCTGTAACATACCACTATAACAGAAATGACTGTTATAGCTACGTCAATTATAGAATGCGCTGACCCGTACCTTAGATAATGCAATTGTTCTTGAGCCAGTACAGAAATACGAATAGGTAATGTGTTCTAACCTTCTAAAGTCCTTTCGATGAGAAAGTAAGTCTGAAACACAAGAAAAGCGGATACGGATGACGGGATTCAAACAATCTTTCATGTGTCTAACACTCAGCTACCTTAAAGGCAGCGTTTCACATCGTTTTCGTGTCTTTTGGCGAGTTCTGAACCTCCAGGATGCTCTGGATCCAGCGGTATGGCTAAAATGTTACAAAACGGTCTTTAAGTCCGTTTTTTTTTTGAAGTTTTTCGGGACGGGATTTGGAAGGGTTTGTCTGCCCCGTAGACATGTGAAGCCGTTGATCTTTCGATCAGAGAGTAAAGACATGTTGGCCAATGCTGCAGTCGTGACGGGCAAGCACAGTCACGGACCGCTCCGCCCAAGTGGTCCAGGAACTGCACTTTGGAACCGCCGAAGAACGAGTTCTCGCCAGTTTTATACGTTTTAACGTGCATCATTGTAATCAGCGTGCTGAGGAGGTCTCGAGTCTGTTGATATCTACAACGCAAGAAATGAGGTTACATACTGCCTTCAACCAATCCGCCATTCCATAGCCAGCGACAAGTTGCGGCAACACCAATACCATTTATAGCAGTTTAGTGGATCCTCGTCAAAAAACCGCTTCTTTTCGCAACATATGGCAGAAATTAAATATACACTGTAGCACGTTTACAAGCAAGGATTCATACCAGATACATCACTTTACAATAGGCGAGCCCAACATCTTTCACCTCCCTTCTTAGCCACAACTCTCACACAATTTTGATAAATGACAGATTGTGCTTCCGAAACCACTACAAACACTACAAATCATTGGTCACTAAAGCTAACTTCAGAATATATAGCTTATTCAAAGCGCTTCGCACAAAGGACGCTCATATCCTCATTAAGGCATATAAAACATACGTTCGCCCTATTCTGGAATGTAATACAACCATTTTCTCTCCTTTCAAAAAAAACAGACATAAACTTATTGGAAAGTATCCAGAATAATTTCACACGCAAGCTAGCGATGCATAGTGGTGGGCTTACTTACCGACAAATTCCAAATGGAGGGCAGCGTAGAAAGCAATTCAACATCCCTAGCTTACGCTGTAGGAGGATAAGAAATGATCTAGTTATGTTCTATAAAATACTCACTGGGAAAACCGGCTTGAATTCCTCTGATGTTTTCACTGTGGTAGACTCCAGAACTAGAGGTGGATCCATAAAACTCATGACTCCAAATACCAGGACACAAACCAGATCCAAAAGTTTTCCCATCAGAATTATTCCAGAAGTTAACAAGTTTCTCAGTGATGATATTTTGCTAATGTCTCTTTTCACGTTCAAAAAATTAGCCACTGCGAGAGCTTGCTCATTGGCTTCCTGACTCGAGTATTATTTTTTTTCAATCAACTTTTGAGAGTTTTATTTAAACCTATACTTATTGCTAGCATTGTTACATTGAGTTTGTCAGAGTGTTAGTTGCTGGGATTGTTTTTGATTTATTATGAGAATGTCTGTTGCGTGAACGTGTTGTTGTTTACGCCCTCTTAAATAAATAAGTAAATAAATAAATAAACTCCCCATTTTCTTGCCGTTTGAGCCGGTTCGGGGGCGTCATCTCAAATACTATTCTCTTTTTTTGCTAACCTTTGGACTAGGTGTGGATGACCAGCTCGATGTGACCATGAGATTACACGCTGCAGCTGGATGCGCTTTTCTTTGCAACCTTGTTCTTTACTTTTATGTGTTAGGAGTGCTTCACTGCTCTCTCTCTCACACACTCTCTCTATGCAGTTTGGAATCACAACTTAACACTCACGTCAGTTCCACGTAGCAAGCTCTGCTACCTGCACAGACTCGTTACCAGTACCACCGCGGCTCACGAGATCTCAATGATAGGACATTCTTAGAATAACGCAGAGGCAACGAACGCGACTACGTAGCAGCTGATTTTGGTGCCAGATAACCATGATGAGACTCAACTTGGAGTGCATATCTAATCTCTCACGTCGAACGACCACAGCATAGATATTCCAGAGGTCTGCCCTGACGGACAAATATAACATGAGAGAATGAGAATATCAGAATCTTTCTAAGTATGCATGATCACTTCTTGCACGGGTTCATCATGGATCATCAGCATGGATTTGTCAAAGGCTTGCAATATGCTAGATACTTTTCGAAGCTAAGAAAAACACAGCATGGCGTAAAAGTCCTCTGTTTGCCGACATTTTCCAGGGCATACTAAGATTCAGCTAGAACATCCTCGATCAATTGCAAGTCGATAAACTACACTGAGGCGCCATGCAGAAGTTTAAACAACCAGACTTGGGGAGAACATTGTTCAGGTAGTGCAGCAGTTGAATATTTGCAGAAGTCGAAAATAGTCTGAAGTTGTCACCTTGCAAGAATTGAATGGCTGCAGCTATGAATTTGCGCAGCCTTAACAAGGAGGCAGTCAATTCGACAAAAAAGAAAAACGACAATGGATGGCAGGGTTCAATTATTTGCAGCAACAATGCTCGTCGCCTCCAGTAATTGATACTTTGAATGGAGCTTTAACGCCTCCCTGCTGATCTCAGCAGACAGCACACAAGGTGCAGGCAGAGAAAAAAAAGCTCATTGCTCGACTTAAAAACCTCTCGCATAAAAAACCCCTGCATCTTGCAGATAAGGAATAGACTACGAGCTTCCTTGTAGACAGCAAGGAAACGTGTGTACTCACATGGATTAGACGGTAACAAAATGTCAGCAATTGGGAAAACTCAAGCAAACATTGATAAGTAAACATATTTGAAACGAATGCTAAACCCAAAGCGTTTCGTGTTGCTGTGCCTTGTCCGAACTCTCTTGCATCATCGTCTTGAAAGTGGAGGGAGGAGGTGGGGGGGGGCCCCCCCCCCCGGGGAGTACGTCGGAATTACACAGAAGTTCGTTTTTTTTTTCTACTGATGTAAAATTAAGGAGGCTGATTGGCTTTTAGGGCAAGGATTCATGAATCCTTAAGCGACTGAACCCAGGGTATCAAACCAGCTTTCACCTCTGGCACGTCTTAGCAATACGTGGTCAGTCCTACAGTCTAACAAATAATGTTAACCGTTTTTTTTTGTTCTTTGTTGCGGTGGAGTGGAAGTGGAGTTGACAAGAGGATAGCAGTTGGGGCTTCAAAATAAGTTCTTAGGGAATTCTGACAGTCTTTACCATGATTTAGTAATTGAGTTTCGATATCCCACACCAAGTCATATTGGTATGATGGTGAGCCGTACGCTGTTCTGGAATATGCTCATAACCACCACGACTATCGCCACGCATCTTCTTTTCCTTCCATTCTCTCAACAATGTCAATCCTCACTCTAAAGGAAGATGCTAGAAAGAAAAAAGAAGGATGAAAAAAACTAACTTCTCTGTCAGTCTCATTGACTCCATTACTGAAAAACAGTGCGAAATAGGAAAACAGTTCTGTGGGCTAGAAAATAGCTACACACGTAAGGCATCAAGAACTGTGAAACGGAAGTGTGAGTGAATTTATCAGAAATATTGCAAAAAAAGGTTGTTTTTCTTCCCTTGCCTTGACGAGGAGGCTCCGCTAATTTGAGTAATTATTCTCTTCCGTCCATGAAAGGTACATACTCTCTCATGTGTTGTAGTAAGCAAGCAACTACAAATGAGGTCGAGCTTGTTGGGAATCTACATTTTTCTTACTGGCTACAAAAAAGACATAATCCTGTACGTTTCACTGGCAGAACTCATCATTTAACACGTTCGCCACCTTACGGTTTTGGCATGGTGTATCACATGGGACACACGCGCTTTTGCACAAGTGGGAGCCGTGCTCAACCGCCTGAACCCGATCTTTTACTCTCTTGTGATAGTCAAGAGTATTTCCAAATGTTTATCGTCCATTCACTTGATGCTGATTGTAGTTTCTTTTTCATGTGTATCGTTCTCTCTGGTGTATCTTTTAACCACATATTAGAAAAAGTTCTAGTGAAGATCTGCTCTGCCCAGTGCATGTATAGAAAGTATAAATGGTTGTTAGTATAACACTACATAGAAGTTTGCTAATTATGAGTTCTTCACAGAAATATAACTCTGAAAAAGCGTGCTCACCCGGTTGAGCACGCCGTCCCACGCGTCGCACCATGCGTGTCAACCGGTTGAGCACATGTCGGTGTGTGGCAAAGGTGTTAAAGAAAAGGAGGTGGTCGAAACAAATGAACATTAGCTATTCAAGATGGGCACGGTCCCTCGTTCTCGAGACAGGATCAGATAGTTTTCATGATTCTGTGCAAAGTAAGGAATGTAGCCACTTACGAATGAGAGATAAGGATTACCAAATGTTCGAAAACCCGGAAAACGGCTAAATGGATAACCGGAGACGGATAATCCGCCCATCCTCGACAGCAGTATAGAAGTATGAGGAGCCGAGGAGAACTTCAAAGAGTCCAGAAGCCTAGTCTAACAAACGAAAAGAGTTAACTACTATTTTAGTAGCGAGTTCCAATACAAACGTGTGACGAATAAATCGTCACACGTTTGCGTATCACGACATAATAGTTACGCAATCAAATCATTTGCATGTGCAGTGCATTTGCAGCTGCTAAGTCTGCATTCTTTATGCATGCGAAGAAGTTGGTTCGTACATACTTGATAGCAAATGAATGTGCAAAAAAAAGGAGAAAAACCTCTAGCTGTGACGTGTTGTACCAGCAAAAGCTGCTAGAAGAATAGTGAAATGCAAGCTGGTTTTAATTTGGGAGCATCCCGATGAAAGAGTGTTTGCATAATTGCGATGTGGAAGACTACTGAAACATGCATGCTTGCATGCAAATCCCACGCCGACGGAAAATGAGTTTGCCGATCCTGGTAGGAGTGCTTGCTAGAGTAAAGATCACTCGCTCATATCCGAGGGACTAGACGCTGGACGGCTGATTCCTTACGCACATGTTTACTCTATGGAAAACGAATACGATACTCGAAACTTCGTCGCTGGGCCTACTATTACTGAAATAATGGAAAGCTTGAGACATCGACATTTGTTTGAGTACTTTTTTGTGTGAACCAACACATAATCAAGTCTCGAATACTGAGAAACGTCACCTACACGAGCTCATCAAAGCGAAAGCTACTACTGGTAACGAAGACATATAGTCAATGGAGTAAACGAACCGATGACGATAGTGTGCTGAAGATAGCTTTTGATACCTTAATTGTATAAGCCTTTGATACCTTAATTATGCACATTCACTGGAATAGAGGAGGTTTCTACAGCTTCATAATAGCTGCTTTAAACAATATTGGACGTATACGCAATACTTGATTGGATTGAAAAGTTAGTAATCAGAACAAGAGCAAGAATAATTGCTGATGACGTACGTACTACGTAGAGCACTCAAATGACGCATCAAAAGTCACTTATGTCAAGTTATAGGTATTCATACGTGCGATAGTCGGAGACGATGCTCCGACCCCCTTCACTTTGGACGTGGATCCGGGACACCCCCCCCCCTTCACCAAAAGAGAGGAAAACATGAAGAATACCGTAGTTAGCATTGAAAATTTCCAAAACATGAAGGGTATTTGAACATAGCGCAAACCTTGCAGATTAAGCAGGAATTGAGTTATTGGAAAAGTGGTCATCGTTGGAGGAGCAAATTTCATTTTTCGATATCAATACTTTTTGCTCACATTAAATTTGGTGGGGAATAAATCTGTTAGAGTAAAATGAATTGGAAATCGGACAGTCCTAGGTAGAAGGGGAGGGAAGGCTGTGCAATCCTGTATGGAACCCGAAACATCTTCTTTGTATTGTACAGGAGCAAAAGTTGACTTTTTGAAATAAGAAGAAATGGCAAGTTTTCCTAGTTTTTCGGTGTTTTCTTTTCTAAATTCGAACCAAATAGTATGAATTGTATAAAAGAAGGAAGCAGAGGGAATTCTCTATCAGCTGATAGCCAACATTCCATGTGGAACTCCGTTTGAGGTTGTGGGGAGGGCGGGGGAGCCAAAGTCTGTACATTGGTTCCAGCCTATACTCAGAAAAAAAAAAAGAAATAGTGCGCACAAAGTGGAAGGTGCCAGATCGGCTGGGCCCATTCTATAGGGTTTGGTGAATAGATGCCTCGAGTGATCGATAAATATCGATTTATTGATTTCCTAGATTATGCTCAACGTTGGCGAAGACACTAGGGTTTCCCAGTTCAGCGAACACGTATATGGCTAGTACGAAGGCATGAATTATATTGCAAAAACCAGGAAAAAAAAACTTAATAAACTTTTGCCCTCTTCGTTCCCGCCCGTAGACGGACTCCGAAAAAGAATAGTTAGCTGGAAAGTGCCTTTTCCAGGACTCATCAATGGGAAGTGAGGAAGCAAGGTACTTCACCTCCTTCAACCCCCCCCCCCCCCCAGTAGACGGCCTTTCTTCTGAATGATGAAAACCTTCACAATGGTTGCTACCACCACCCCCTCCTCTTCCCCTCCGGCGATAACCCCCTTCATTTTCGGAGGTCTCAGAGCTCTCAGACCCCCTTCACTTTAGAGACCCTTGGCTCCCCTCTATCGCACGTACGATCTCGATCCTTTTGGAAACGGGAGCTGAGGCGTAGAAAAGGCTCGTCTGGTGTTTCTGTCGTTAGTGGTATCTCACCTCGCCTTCCTTTAGTCCGATGTCGACAGGGAAGTCTCTGGTATCGCAAGCGTGTTTAAAGGCAGCACCCACGAAAAACTTTGTCACTCGGGTTTTTGAGCGATCTTGGGTTTCTGACTATGTGGAACACGAATAATGGGGTCAATTTTGTCAGGACTCTTTTCCAGCTTTCCTGGAGAACTCATGTTAAAATGGTTTTTGGATACTACCAATTTGCTGCATTATAGCAATTCGGGCGAGCTACGCTGGTGGAGTAGATCGAGGAAGTCGATGACGCTGCCTTTATTGTCAACGAATTTCTTGGTGCAACTAGATAATCGACCAATTTTCCAGCTTTCCTGGAGGAATACAAGCACAAACAAAAGGGAAATATCATAGAATGTTCACCACAGAGACATCCCTCAAGAAAAGAAACAAAACTTATGATTAAGTGTAAAGAGCTAACAGGCAGAAATTTATATCATAATCGAAAATCTGAAAGTTCTGGGAAAAAGAAACGATAGTACGATATAACAACAATTGCAAGAGCTTAGATGGGGAAATCAGATCATCACAATGTAAAACTTCTAGAAATGAGCGTGGAAAGCAAACGTTATCCTTGGAAAACTGAGTGAGTGCGGCAGAAATCAGGGGTAGTAGTAAACCTACTGAAACTGTCAGTTAACGACCAACGTTAACTGGCAGCTAACTCCTAGCTTACTGGGAACTGTGGGAGAGTATTGTAAGCTTCATTAGGATGAGCATGGTTCTCCAAGTATGACGCTTAAAAACTGTGACGAAACGGTGACCATACTTGCAGGTAAACTCACAGTTCGAACTCGAACTATGAGTTCACCGTCACGCTGAACTTGCTGCCAGTATGAAACGACGAGGACACGGGGAGCGAAAGAGTGTGCGGCGCGCGAGACGCAGACGGCGATCTCGTCGTTTCGCGAAAAAGTCCTCCGGAGGACTTTTTGCTCACAGTTCGAGTTCATCGTTGTAGCCAGTCGAGCGTGCACTGACTCCTTTTTGGTGAAGACGTATTTCCGGGTACACCCAGCTGATCGATGTTCCCACTGTCTCGATCACCATGACCTTCCGCAGGAGATTATCGATGACTTCGATTTCCTGGTGGCTGATTTTGACAGCTGAGCCCTACATCTTCTCAGATTAAATCATTAAATCCCACATGTTTTATGGGTACACAATTACATTTGTGAGCTTAACATATCGAAGGTAGGTCACGCGCAAGAGATTCACTGGCCGCTTGAGGTATAATAGTCACATAAGGTCCCGTTAGCATTCGAATCCATGGTTCAGAGGTATGTCAGCATACTCCGAGGACAACAAGTCACCCATCTGTGAGGGTTCGAAACCTCTAAGGGTTTGAAGGTTTTGCAGGAGCCTCATCATTCAAAGACCACAGTTGTCCATTAGCTCCTAGTTAGTTCAACGTTGCAAACCCGAGCTGACAGTTCACTGCGACCTTCTGCTCACCGTTTCGTCGCCGTTCCAGGAGGTTTACTACCACCCCAGCCGATTCGGATCCCGCCACATCTCACCCCGCGGATACCCGGATACGAAGTCTAACTTGTTAAGTCTTGGAAACGCCGATACCTTCGGCAGTGCAATTTGCTTAGAATTACTTTGACTATCGTCCCCCAAAACATTCAAAATTCTGGACATGAAGGTTATCGTGGGTGCTGCTTTTAAGGTTGTGTACGAAACTTGGAATGTTACCTCGTGGTACGATATCAAGATCTCAAGCACTGTTTAGAGAGATTTTTTTCTTTTGAAACTCATTCTATTTTTCGCAGTACTGACATCTAGAAAATCTTTGCAAAGTCGTCGCAACAGCTCCTTATTTTTTGAGGAACTTTTAGTTGGAGAGATTGAGCGATTCTGATCATAGCACCCATTAAAACAAGGATTTTCCTATAGATATGCTTCTTTTTTCAAGTCTAGGAAGGCGTCTTGACAAAATTAGGTATTACGTCAGCAGTCGCTCTTTGAGAGTAACCAAGCCTGGCTCCACGGTACCACACGAGAGAGCGCCTTTGAAACGTTTATGCGACCTTCTCCGTCCATTTATATGTCGCACTAGAACTTTTAACTATAAAATAGAGCACAAAAAAAGGTATTCAAACAAAAATATTGATTTTTTTCAGATTTTCTTCATCAGAGTTGAAACAATTAGGTCGTCAAGTACGAAATGTGATTTCAAATGAGAAGATTTCGAGTTTTGTTTCTAAAGTAAGGTGCGGTATAAAATTTCCAAATATGTTCCTGTACTATCGGCGTGGCCTTGCCTCCTTAATGGTGGCTTAGTTGCGCCAACAGCTTACAACCCTGGGAAGCTAGAGGCGATTAGGTAGCGAAGAGCGTTCCCAACATCATCTCGAAAATTTAACATTTTTTCAGCAAGAAGTGGGCTAATCCCTGGAAGTAGTGGTAGCCGAATAGAGCAAGGTTTGGCCAGCATGGTGAATGGCAGGTGATTCCTCACTCCTGCTCCTCTGGCTTAAGAAGCGTGGATTTGTGAAAAATGGTCAAAAATTGACACCCCTTTTTGGGGGTCAATCTGGGAAAAATTCGTTTAGCGAATCACTTTTAGTTGCCATATTGCCTTGAATACCGAAATAATATTGGATTGCAAAGGCCACACCTAGCTGCTTATCTCCGGCTTCTAGCTCATTGACATCCAGGTTCATCACTAATCTCATTTTGCAGCTTCATATCACCTGAGGGGAACTTCCCAGACAAATGCCGTTCAGTGCAGAAGTACTTATGAAACGGGAGGATGTATCTTCATAATGAAAAGGGAGATGAGGAGTGATCTAGTAAAACTTCGAAGATAGAGACTGTTAAATTGACCGCTCATAAAATCAGGTATTCCATACTTGACGACCTAATAATTAACTTTATCCATCTTGTACATTACGTTTTAGGTCCTGATTGGGCTGCGCTACCTCGTTCCCGACTCAAATCAGGAAGTGCTGGCGGATACGATGGGCGTTAGTCAGAAGGTTGTTTCTAATGCTGTCACTGAACTCATTGGGGTGCTCAATCATTTGCTCACTGTTGGGAGGTTTATCAAGTGACGAACGCTTCTTATGCAGTCAAACTGCCGGAATGCGATAGCGGGATTGTTAGCCAACATCCTAGGAGCTGTGGAGAGCACGTATGTCCGTATATTGAAGCCGAGCAACACCAGATCACAGTACTAATGCAGAAGACAATGCTGCGTACTTAATTTGCTGTGGTTGACGGGAAGTTCGCATATGTAAATGCAAGTTTTCCTGGTTCCGTACACGACTTCAAGGTGCATTCGGTGGGCAAACTGCGCGAAGTGTTCGAGAAAGGACGTACCCCAGCGAGCACCTACTGCCCACTGGGAGACTGTGGTACCAACAGAAGTATTTCACTGACACCAAATTGGAGTCCACAAGCAAGTGAACGACGCAGACACAAAAAAAGCACAATAAATTGCTGGTTATCGTGGGATACACTTTTGGAGAGTGGAAGAGGAGATTCAACATCCAAGAATCGCAGACTTGACTGAAGCCATAAGAATGGCCTGCGCAGTTACGCATAATCTGATGGTGGAAACTGGAACGAGAACACATATGGGACCAAAAGGAGCTCGTATACTCACGTGCGCCCTCACCTACCCCGAGAATGGCTCGCCGAATTTTTGAAATTATTTGAAAAAGCAAATAAAAATCTTGTATGGGTTCATTTTTAATTGTTTACTTTTCTTGTTATTCCTTGAATACATACATTATTCATTATTTTTTATAGATTACTATTTCTGTTAATTTGTTTTCCGTTCATGTCCCCAAAGCTGCGGAGACTCCATCTATCCCGCTCGCCTTCTGCCTCCGCCACTGAACACCAACCATCAAAATATTTCGAGGGTGCCATAGGTATCGCAGATTATTGCGGTAGATGAGCGGCAGCAGCGTACGCCGAGGCGCAACTATCAGAATAAGACCGGCCTGATTATATTTACTGATTGGGTCCAGAAGACTGCATCCAATTAGATTATTACAGTGTGTAAAAGCTTTGCACAAATTGAATCGAGTAATTCTTACAACCTCTCATATCCTCAAGGATAGACTCCGAGCGAGCCCCATACTTCTAAATTTCTTTTTACAGATCCCGTTTTTGCTTCCCTTTAATTTGCATGGTATGACCATGGCCTTGTTTTGTTCTAAAGACATCTGTCATGTTTTAAAGCGGTTTTTTCCGGGAACTCTTGAGCTTTTGGGCAGTTAATCGCTGGATGATGCACCAACGCCATACGCTCAGCCATAGGGCCGGTCCTCTTCCAATAAATTGTTCTCTGCAACCACCTCTTTTTCGTGAGATCTAAAGCTAATGAGAATACACAAAATCGAAGGTATCCCCTCGCCACAAGCATCAATGCATCAACTATTGAAGAGATATTTACGTCGAAAGAATTCTATATAGTGGGAATACTGAAAACCAAGAAAAAATAGCGAGGGAATCCAAACACAACACAAAAAGAAACGAAGAAGTTTTCAAAATAGTGCAAATTTCTCTTCTGAAAAAGATCCACTACGAAATTCGAACTGAGGCAAATGTATGTGAACTCGAGCAGGACTTTTATGTCGTCAATGAGCTGGAGTTCACGAACTCCGGCCGAGACGATTCCATCGCGACTAGTTGAATCGCAGACTATTTCTCTCAACTTCTGCTGTCTGCGTCTTATTACCACGACGTCACAAACACAGTTCGCGACTACCTTTGCGAAGAAGTCCATTGAACTTAGCCGCCAACTAGCCAACTATGCTGCGAAACTAGCAAGAATATATGCTTATTGTAGGAAGTTCATGAACGTCCCATGACAAAAGTGAGTAGCATTGCCACCACATCACATTCAATTTCAAAAAGGTTTTTGTTTGCAGCTAACTAGTGGTTTCCGAATCCTGTCGCCATCAACCAGTCTTATAAGCGCGAAAGCTAAATCATTCCGGATAATGTGATGCACATGATGTGTTATCATTATGATATTTTATTGATAACTTGCAGAATGACAACTAGAAACTCGCTGCAAGAGAAGAAGTAAAAACTATTGATATTCCTTGCAGAAAGTTACTTATTCTAGAAAAGCGCTGCGAAGGCTCCAGGTCGAGTGATAGTACCAACGAACCCGAGTGCGGAGGCTAGCTGCCAACGACTCCTCGATACAGACGAGCAGCGCTTCCGAAGAGGAAAGATACCAAACATTCCACAACGTCTGCGAAAGGAAGAATGCATGCGAAAAGATCATTAGTGGGAGCGAAAGGACTATTATGTTGGCACAAAACATCATATGCATCACGCGATGTGTACTTTTCATGTCCAAAAACCGTTGTCAAGTGGTGACCGTGTTGCGTTATCAGAAAAAAAATATTCATCGGCCACGCGCTCGCCATGCAAAAATATGCTTGGTCAGGAATCCGTTAAGAATACCTTTAGGAATACCTTCATTTTCACCGCACTCGGGAAGTCAAAAACACTTCATATGCTAGCAAAAACCGCGGAAACACTTCAGTTGCTACCAAACACCAACTGCTGTTATATTTATTGATTTTGTGCGGCAAGATTTGGGAGGATCGTACTCGTGGATGATTAACCCTTTCTTGATCTAACCAGGTAATGGAAACGATATGAGGAAAGATGTTTCAAAGTTCAGCAATACTCTAGTAAAGAACAGTTCCACAGCAGCTAGAGCGACACGGTTCTCTATTGCTATCTTTGAAGAGGAACGACGACTGAGTGTGAGGAGATCTTTTGACGCACCATGGAGATTGGAGATGCAGAAAAATATTAAATTATTATTAATATTAAAATAATTCCTTATATGTCTTGGTAATAACGAAAACAAAGTTACTCATACAAATCCTCAAAGGTTCCAATTACCTGTTTGAGTCTCTCCGTAGAGCGGGCCCTGCTTCGCTTTCCGCGAAGGAGAAAGAAGTAATACAGTCTCAGATACGCAGGATGGTGAAGCTGCTCGATTCTGCTGGAGCAGAACTAAACATGCGGCAGAGAAATGGCTTTTGAAGGGTGTAGACGACGAGAAGCGCTCGCACAGCGCGCCAGAATATATCTTCCTTGTCTGTGAGCTAGATCTGTGACGAAAAATAGGCAAAGAATTTCGTCTTTTTGGTTTTGACTGTTTTCAGCATTGTAACCGTGTTCAGCGCATGACAGTACCCCGAACTGTGCCAAAATCTCGGGAGCGAAAATTTCCGTGCGTGCTGCCTTTAAGCTCAGCTGAGGCAGGAAGAGCTCTAGTTTAAATGATGATGGCTTCTGAAACCAGCCAATTTGCTTCAACAATTAATTTTTTTCAGAGAATATAATGTGGATAGATACCAGGGCTATAACGTAACGAACTGGTGCACTAGCGAGTAATGGCTATTTTCTTGTGGTCGAACGTGTGCTGAGGTTTGAGCAACGCCAACCACTTTGTCCTTCATATGTTTTACTGAGAACAACGAATTGTTCACAAAGAAGGCCGGGGTAGATTCGGCACATTTCACCATATATGAATTTTCGATTCTCAGAAAATAAAGGTTATTCGAGCTGGACATTATCAGCAGAAGTCACTTTTCCCAACTGCACTGGCTTTTCTAGGCTATGACGAGGAACCAAGCAGTGGTTTTCCAAGGCTGTAATGATCATCTCTACGGAAAAAAATTCGCTACCATTAATGATATTCTTCTGCGCCGTTCAGGTTGGTAGATAGAATTCTTTATTTTAATTGGCCCGACGTTTCGACGGTAACGTCTTCTTCAGAGGCCTGAAAGTGGTCTCAATGCTATTTATGATCTGGACCGCCAAATGTCTCATCTCTCTCGGGAAACTATGAACATTCTCCCGAACATCTGGAAATTCCTCACAACCGAGTCTCCCAGCGTACCACGAATTCCACCGATTCTGCGATTTTCGTCCGCACTCTTTGATGACACTCTGGACAAATGAGTGCCACTGGGGACCCAAGATGGTCTATGAGTCACAGATACAATAACGATCTACAGCTCACAGAGAGGCATGAAGGGCAGGAAGTCGTTTGCAATCGCCAAGCACTCATTTCGGTTGTTCATCTTTGGATTCCGAACCGAAATCCAAAACGCCTCTAGGAGCTACCTTGCCGAGATCTCAGGCTCGTAGGCTAAAAACGTACACATGATATTGAAGTCCAAACCGTCGTGTTCGTCATGTCTATGTTTCCCTAACGCCGACACCAAGCTGCCCCGTCTTTTGCTGGCCAAGTGTTCTTTTATACGTACACCGAGTCAGTACCATTAGTTAGCTGAAGGAAAAGAGGTGGTCGATCACCAATGGAGAGCGCCAAAACTAGTGGCCAAGTGGCGCTGTTTCCTGGGTTCTGCTACTTGGTATCTCGCTGACTAGTTTGCTCAGATTAATCCTGCCGATCCACTATCTGTTAGCTGCTTCCAGTGTGGGATTGCCAGATTGAACCATGCCAAGTAGTCATTGAATACGAATTCGTATGCATTACTTTGCTTGAGCTTAGTCATCAAGTAAAACTAAAGGAACTTCAAACTCCATACTTGAACCTGGACAAGGACCAGGCATCCCTCAGAATTTGAATTTCCAATCCACTCCTCTGTTAAAATTGCAACGAGGAAGGTTTCGTGACACCGAAGCGGTTTTCTCGTGTTTCACTATGTCGATGTACACCGTCACTGCCATTTTCTAAAGAAACTCTGCAGTCCGTTTTTGTTTAACGAAGCATTTATGGTTCCGTCGAAGGTCCCATGATCCAATCCTCATCCTCTGTTCCCGGGATGTTATTCAGAGCGCAGACCTTGCTATTGTGAACGCCGCTTCATAGCGCTTTTTTAAGCTCTTTGTTTCATGGATGGGGTGTTGATCGGCGGTTAAATGCGAAACGACGCTCATCCGATGTTCGATGACGCCGTGGATGATGATCATGTTAGGATGGCCGAAATTTGTTCTGATATTTCAATAAAAATAATGCCGGGAATAAACGGGTCTCATCTGTCGATTTGAATCCACTTCTCAAATCATGTTTAAAACTTACCCCAGTATTGCTCAATTGTCAAGCTTCAACACTAGTGAGTTATACTTCACGTCTCGTGCCTCAGTGTGTCTGCCTTCACCCGCTGCAATCATCATACTTCTTCATTTATTTTCCTTTGTGGATAAACGATGGATGAATCAAAGCATAGATGTTGTAACATGTTGGCAACAGGTGACAACGTGAAATAACTATATTAAGTTGTCAATACCGGAAGTTGGATACAGTAAGTTATCCAAAGGTTCCAGTCTAGAAATTCGCTCGAAAATAACTCACATATGAGTATTCTATTTACGTGAGCCAAGTCATTGAACTTCTAAGCTGCGCGACATGGTCTCTTCCTGATCTCTCATTTAATTAATTATTTAATTATTGGCAACTAAGGAGCGCCGAAACGTTGACGTTCCATTGTTCCAATTGGTGAGTGTGGGAGTCTTCCAAAAACACATGCTGAATCAAGAAAAGAAGGTCACGAGAAACAAAAAAGCAACACTTTCAGTTTTCGGAGCCTTTGTTGAAACAAATTCCTCACAGTGCATAATGCTATAACTTCTCTCGCGATTGCAACCAACAGCTGAAATTATCAGTGAGGGAAAACTGAACCATAGGTTCCCAGAAGACCACTGGGCAAAGCCAGGGTAGCTCACGTGGTCGTGGAAGGCCCCTTGTGTTTGGATGTGGTTGGTACCGTGCAACACGAGGATACTGCGGTGGAACACCCGCCAAATGCGCTTCGGACGCCAGGTGTCACTTTGTGGGTCTGCATTTCGGCCGTATGATGACTCACTAACGGAGTACTCGCTTTTCCAAGTTTTCATTTAGAAGATTTCATTTATTTTGTGGAAAAGTTTCTCACTGGAAGGTCGATGCTTTGCTTTGCACTTTATTTGGAGAAGAATGAGGTCAGTCATTTTCTGAACTGTAGGTGGAAGGTATAATAAATTTCCTGTGTCGCTAAGGCAGAGCAACTGCGGCTTATTAATCGACAGTTTCTGGCGCAACTGAAAACTTCCCAGTAATGAATAGCAAGCACTGAATTTCGCAACGATTTTCGGGATTATCGCATTGTTTCCATCGTATTTAATGCATGATTAATCTTCTTTCCTTTCGATATGTTCAGGCGAAGCTTGTAGCAGGATTTCAATAGCACATTAGTTTGAGATACATAAAACGGCTACGAAGATAATGATCGAGAAAGATTGAGACCGCCGATTGGGTGCTAGCCGCACCGTCCCAAAAGGACTCTTCTTCTGCGTTGGAATCCTCCAAAAAAGTGAAAAGAAACTGTGTGAGATGATTCAATATGCCAATTTGATTACGCCGTGGTTCTTTCTACAGTCTCATTAAAAATCGCTGCAGAGCAGCTGCTGCACGTTCAAATCCCTGGAAAGGCGCGACCGATCACCTTCGCGGAATCCAGCGACCAGAAAGAACCATGTGTCGTTTCGACATACTCTTTTACAGCTCAACGAGATCGTCGCTTGAAAATTGCGAATTCGCTCGTCCTGTAGTCGACCTACATCGCGTCTTTTCGGATGCAAAATGAAATGCGAGACACATCTGGTTCTTTTTTCGCGCTCACGCCTGACCTATTCGATTATCACTTCCAAAGGAAGGAGTCTCAGATCAGCGATGACATACGAAGCTCTTCTTACCACCCACTCATTCATCCATTCCATGCCCGAGACCGCTCATCGGGTCTCGTAAGAAACAAGTGGTCTTGCGGCCTCATCGCTTAGCATTATATCGGGTACGAAGCGGGTGTTGCGTTATGCGCTGACCAAACACGATAACTGAAACTTGCTGGGCTAATTACTTAGCTAGCCGATGCGGGTAGGAGGTAACAATAGGGCACGGTTTCCATTGTGTTAAGGAACCTGAATCTGTACAGCCGCTTACACCAATGCCTACTCGCTCTTGATATCAGATAAAGTCTCTTCGACCCCTCGCTCATATTCAGTTGTTCGTTTCTTGGAGGTTGTCCTTCCCTTGTGTTAGATGCGATCACTCGCTTTGATTGTATCAAATTTATTGCAGACAACTTCCAACTACGCATTTTACATACACTTTTTTTATTATTTGATTCGCGACTATCATCTCATCATAAGCTTACATAAGTTAACCGAGTTCTCACATCCGAATGTGTTCCGCGAAGATTTTCCATAAATAGATCACAGCATGTCTCCAAAAATACCCAAATGGTGTGTAGACCACCACATCTGTAGCTTGAGCACCTTCACTATATATCTTACTGACAGGGAGTCAATGCTGATATTCCCATACAACGAAGGTTTTTTCCTTCCCCGCCAAAGTCATTAGGGAATCCCATCCCATTTCGTTCCCTTCACTCTCGAAGCGATCAACAACTGAATCCGACCTCCCTTTTCCTTCAAGAAATGACCATTTATATATTTCTCCTATATTTTGTTCCGATTCTTGCACTAATTCTAGTCACTACTTCTTCTACCATTGTTATCGTTCTTTGCTAAATGACGATTCACGATACGTGGTGGATCCTAGGCGATGGAGAAAAATGAGATAACCGGGAATTTTTTGATATCTGCACAAATGTAAGGGATAAAAACTCTACTAGAAAGAAGTATCTGTTGTGACGAGTATAGTCTATGAAGGGAGCATCAATGTGAAAAGATATACCTGACCTTTCAAATATTCAGTGGATTTTCCTATTTCCAGAACCAACACAGGTTATGAGGGCATAGAAGTCGAGAAAAGATTTAAAATCAACAATCGGATTAGGATCAGCGAAGAAATTTCAAACTATTTAGAAGATAAAATTTAGACCCTTCCCTTGTGTGTCTTCATAACTACATATGTATGTACGAAGGATATAACTAACATACATATATGATAAACCAGCGATGTCAAATTGTGCATCTCTGTTAATGGTTCAGTAAGTCCATTTTCTTTTTAAGATCGTGTGCGCTGCAGAAACTAGAGGAGCACATGTGAAATTACGTATCTAACAGTGGCGGACGCAGGGAAGGGGGGGGGCGGGGGGGGGGCGCGCCCCCCCCCGAGAATGGGTCGCCAAATTTTCGAAATTACTTTACAATACAAATAAAAATCTTGTGTTAGTTTATTTTTAATTGTTTATTTTTATTATTATTTTTAATATATTTTTTATTTATTGTTTATTATTATAATTAATATTATTATTAATTTTATTTTCCGTCTGGGTCCCCAAAACGGCGGAGACCCCACTTTTCTTCCCACGCCCCCCCCCTCCCGCCCACTTTCTGCGTCCGCCACTGGTATCTAACACTTCGTAGTATTCTCTATTCCATGCTATTCCACATTTACGGCCACCATTGATCATGACTTCTGACACAACTGCTCACGTACCTTGATTATTTCTAGAACTGTGCTGGTATAATAATCACTTTCATTGTTACATATAATTGCCCTTAGGGCGTTTATGTACTGAAAGACTACTTGGCTTTTGAAATAGAAAATCTAGCCTGTGAAGATAAAAATCTGGTCAATTGAAAACGATCAACCGCTTAGAAACGCAAACTGGTCTTCCTACATCCAATCAAACAACTAATATCGCCTCATTTCTGCATGAGTAGCAGCCGAGAAGTGAATCATCTTCGCTTTGTTTCAAATTGTGCAACCAGATGTCGGTTTCTTCCAAAACACTTCTGTTTACTACGATGACGTCTCTGCAATTCTTTTCGCGTCACCTAATAATTTGCGTCAGAGTTTTTGCTGGCTATGGGGTCGGAAAATGATGATTCCTGAGTGCCGCGTTTCTAAACTATTTCGTCGTTTTGTCTCCTGTAGGCGTCAAAACCAGTTCGCGTGCCTGATCAAATGTAGAACGCCTCATATTCCCTCGTTTCGCCCTCGATGGATTCTTGAATTTCTTTGTCATTCACGTTTTATAACTGTAGGTTCGTCCATCTTCCGCTCACGTCACCCATCCGTGGGCGTGAGCTGCTGACATCTCGCTGGTCAATTGAACCGATTAAGTGAAGAAGCCCTAGCGACTCGACGAACCCGTCCGTCGTCGTTTCTCGACGGCTTGGCCGAGGGCGAGGGCGTCGTCGGGCGCGACTGCGATTGTGGGCGTGCGATTCCGGCTCATGGACCGGCTCGCGATGCGATTTTTGTTTCATTGTTGTTCCTCGGGTGCCTCATCCGACCCAGCTTGTGATCTTCTTTTTTTTTACCGACAATTCATGAATAGTTCCCGAGCAGTCGCACAACAAGTCTTTTTTTAATTGCGTGGACGTTGTTATTTTGTAAGACTTCGCATCCGTCGAACTTTTTCTTTTTGACAGCAGCTCCTCTTCGCTTTTCTTCCTTTCACGACCGGCTGCTGATACGGGCTTAAACGCTCTTTTGTTTGCAAACACAACCAACTTCTTAGGATGTATCTATAACACCCCTCATACCAACTGTTTGTCATAATAATGACACCTGTTTTCGTGCACTTCCTACACATTCGCTTAACCCAGTTCTTCATTCTCGTTCTGGAACTACGCTCACGCGTGGAGGCTTCCAATTATGAGTATTAATTCAATACTTTGCCAGTTTCTTAGACAACATTTTCTTTTTCCACTGATGCTAACCTTTTTTAGCTCCTCCATTATTTTTATTGAATTCCTACGCATGGTCCCACTAAATTGGGCCAGATCCTAGGAGGCAACCTGATCCTTCCATTTTCTACATTTTTGCTGGTCGGCTCACTACTTTCTGAGCCTCCAAACCATCTCTATTTGACGTGATGTGAAGTTTGATCGTAGTCATTATAGTAAAAAATATCAAATGATTCCCGATGTCTCAATCAGCACTCACCTAGACCTTGAACTGCATAATTAGCTCTTAATCCATCAAAATCGCCGCGTCACGCAACCCTACTTATCGCACTCATGTCTATTATACGGTATTGCATTCTGGATGAGGTTGCGTCCACAGTTTGGAGGTCATTTTAGTTTCTAGGTTGAATCATGTATACTTAATTACAAACGCCAACTTTCTATTGAATCTTCACTCTTGCAAGGGAAAAGAAAATTGCTTTTGAAAAGAATGCCCGTTCGATGATTGGAGGGCACGCTTGCTGGGGGTTAATCGCTGCCGCCTCGAAGAGAAAAAAGTTTGAGAGCTTGTGAAATGAGATTGCCTTAAATTCTTGCAATACGACAAGCCTCATCGCTAAGGAGGTAGGATTGAGTTGCGCACTAATCAGCGATCTCCGCTGCATTCTAGCGGATCCCTGGCTGATGGTGCAACAAAAAACTTCTCACCTCTTCAAATACAATCTTTCGGATACATCCGTTCGCTCAGACAATTCCCTTATTTACATAACCTCCGAGATCCGTGAACTACTCCGTCTAAAAACGCCTACGATCCTTTCATATTTGCCTTTTTTGAAGGAAACGTGCATAACAGGTGAAGGAAACTGTTGAAACCTTGCAAATGTTTGTTCAATGTCGAACGGACGTGAACGTGACTCTCCAGAATTCAATCTCGGATATTGTACATACAGTGCTTTGCTATCCTCTGAGCTATTGCCTTCTTCTTCGAATTTATTTCTTTCCCTTTAACAAGCCTCTAATACCATTTTTTTCACTTCTATATGTTTTGCTTACAGGAAAGGGAAGTTCATCGAAATGGGGAGCCTCAGGGCCTCCACACTTTTACTCGCAACTCTATTAATAGGATTATTAGAGTCATGTCGAGGTATTTTTCCTTGAAACTATCCACTTTTCCGAAAGGTACTGACTGAGATTCCATTTCATCCTTGTAGGTCTATGCACTCGGAGTTTCTTTGCACAGCCAGTCATCTATGACAGAGCCATGGGCATTGACTTCTACTTTACCGGGTGAGTTCTGAAGCATGCAATACTGGACTCTCATGTCTATGTAGACTATTTCTACTGGACATGATAATTGGAGAGAAATTAGAGAAACAATGGGCGTGGAAAAATGTGTGGCAGTCGATGAGGTAGGCGAGAAAGAAAAGCAGTGCACAGATTCTCAACTATCGTCGGTTTGGAACAGACTAAGTTATTTTGCTCAAAAAATGGACCTTTGGACGTCCCACAAGATCAAACTGCACTAATCGATAGCTATTGTTTTTATTTCATGACAACAAATTCGAAGTGTGTAGAATTGCAAGCGTTTCCGGATACCAGAGATATACTCTGTTTCAAATGCGATGGCAGCTTTGTGTTTCAATGTATGTATCGCCTGTTTTTCTTGCCCCCCCCCCCCTCTCCTATAATTACTGCACAATTTCCCGAGTTCCTTTTCTCTCTGACTTCTCTCCGTCCACCTTCCCCACTGAAACGGACTATGCATCGATCTACGCTAACTCCATACACAGAGATCCAGTGTAGTGCTTAGACACCTTAATCCTCCATGTTTTATAGGTAATTTTGATGATGATTCTTTCAGAATAAATGTCGCAACAGTGGCAGCATGTGCAGAATTTTGTGGAGCGAGGAGATTCTGTCGCACGGCTATCTACAATTCCTTCACGAGAACTTGCGCAATTTCTTATGAGTACACGCTCAACTGCAGGTCAGCCACTCATAGTTTAAGCAAATTTCTCTTCAAAATCAACACGAATCAATTGACAGGTATAATAAGAATCGATACACGGACTTCGACGTACGACGCACGACAAGCCATCTGATACAAGTGGCTTGTGTATCGAAATGCGACAATGAACGCGCTTCCCATAGTAAGTTTTCGGGATGGTCGTTTTTGAGGTCAGCCCCGAGTCGAACTCAATGCAGCCGGCGATCATTTCATGATCATGCAACCTCAATCCTCTGTTACGGTTCAGTGATCACGATAGAAGACGTTGTTTAGTCCATTTTATGAGTTCAGAATCCTATTGTGGAAGGGCTCTGCTAGGATTAACTGACAGCGGAAACTTTATAACATGTTGTCTTGGACAAATTCTTCAATTTTTCGCAAAGTTCGCAATTACAAGAATTTGTGACTCTAATAACTCTCATTTCATTTTGACTTTCATAAAATTAACATACTTATTGCGTTGGGGTGAATTACACTAACATTCCTTTTTTTTTGCTGACAATACATCACATTCACGTATATTTGAGTACATTTTAGATTTTATGCTGTTATACCACTAATACTGCATTTAGTAGAAATGCTTTACAGACAGCACAAAAAGGGATAATCACGTAAATACAGTGCGTTTCATAATTGTAGGACACCCCACTTTTCTAGGCCTCGTAAGGTTCTAAAATTTCAAAAATCTAGGCTCGTGAGCTCAAAAACTGAGTACCAGGGATATTATAGTTGCTGATCATACTGGTACTAGAGAAAACGTTCCATGTGCTCTGGAAAAGCCGGCGGTGGAAAAGTCGAAGGGGGGGGGGGTGTCCTACAAATATGAAACGCACTGTGTATGAACTATGTATGTACAACAAGGCTCGTTCTTTACTTTGCTTCGCAGGGGATAATAACTCTCTTCTCCGTTCTTCCTTGAAGCTCTCCTTATCTTTTCCTAAGTTAATCTTTCTTTTTATTCCTAAAAGGGTCAGGTGAAGGGAGAAAGGTAAAAATAACAGAAAAAAGAGGAGAGACTCTTTTTAAAGGGTTTTTTGTTTGCACTGAAAGAATGAAACGACTTCAAGGACCGGCGTAGATGAAAATGAGAGTCGAAATCCTCCTCCGTCGAGATGATAGTTCAACTCTTTGATGCTTTATTTTTCATTACTCAACTTTTTTTTATTTCCTAGAGAGACAGTCACTGCCGGATCTCACTTGCGCCTTTCTTTTTCGCAAAATTCTATATTTTCTCATGTTTTGGCTCCTTTCTCTGCTCCTAAACTCTTATAAAAATTTTAATATAGGTTCTTAATAGTCATGCTGATTCAGAAGTATTATTATATCATTATTTATGACAGTCGCTGAGATCATCGCAGCTTCATGAAATTCTCAGAGAGGACCTTGCGAAAAGGCGCGGCCACCATGATTATACATAAGATTACAGTTAAGATGTAGCAATGTTGTTCTTTTCTTCTGTATTTGATAAAAAGAACATTCGTCTCTACCACCAGTAACTCAATACTCCTTCATAGAACCTTGTAAGGACCTCAATTTGTCCTACACCAATAGTACATGATTCACTGCAACTTCCTCGCAGAAGCAATATAGTGTCTATTTATATCTACAATTGGTTTTCGTACGTCAGGCGATCCATTTCTTCTCCAGCTACCTCCACAAATTTTCTCTCCCTTTTGTCTGGCAATTCCCTTCAAGTCGTTCCAAAAAAGTTGCCAAACATTCAGAAATTTGATCGTATTGACCTTAACTTTGAAGTTTTTGTATGTCCGCAGTGCTACTTGCAGTGTCAGAGGGAGCAGGACTTCCGGAAACGTTAAGGAAAGTGGAACTAATCACTGGTGAGCCACATGATGGAATGCGAGGTTCCATTTCCACCACCAAACAAATACACATGGTAACGCAACTGAAAATGGCTCCGGATGCGGCAGAGCAAGGATTTGAGAAACGCGTCAGCATCATAAGCAGTTCTCGAACAGTTCCTGCTGAAGATGCGTTCATCAACTCACTTAGAAAAAGTGGTGAGTTCTTGAACCCTATGCGACAGTGGGGGGGGGGGGTGGGATAGCTGCCATTTGAGCTGAAGCCTTTAGTCCTTCAGTTTTGAATTATATGCATATCGCACAAGAATCAAATTTACATAAACATATTTGTGGGTTCAAAAAAAAATGATGAAACTGTTGAACCTCTCATATTATATGATCACACCGAAATTCTACAACAATTTCCCAGTTCTAAATGTAATCATCGAATGGTTTCTGTGCTCCATCTCACAGATTCATTGCAGAGAAATCCCGTTATAGCAAAAATCTGGATGTCGTTCCCCATGCCCTGTTTTTCCGTGAGAATTTCTCACTTTCAGGCCGTTTCACATTTTTGTAAGATTTGTAAGATCACTTGAGAAATCAAGGAATTGATAGAAAACAATACCTGATGCAAAAGGTGGTGGTGAAATATGGTCAAGTGGTGAAATTTGGTATTGTGATGAGAATGCGAAAACTTATCTCGGCTACGAGTTTGCGTTTAGGAATTCTTCAAACGAAATGAATGTTATAGTTCTTCAATTTGAATGATCAGCAAGCTTTCGGACATCGGGGTACGTCTGCATTTCTCAGGAGTATCTCAAGCTTTGCTTATATTCGAAACCCTTTTAAAAAAGATATTCCTATCTAACAGAACGCAACGCAGAAGCTGCAAGTTTGGGGGGGGGGGTGGAAAAAAGTGGCAACTCCGCCCCTTCCGGGACCGGATGGAAGAAAAAAATGCTAAAATTATTGAATTTGATACTAATTAACTGACGGCAAAAATAAAAACAGCAGTCAACAAGGGGGGGGGGGAGGTCTAAGTCCTCACTGCCATCTATGTTACATGCATCAGGTTCTAAAATGCCAAGATGCAACTTTTTTCCGATTGCCTATTAATCATTGCTTCATAATCTACAGGTTCTTCTCAAATTTGCTACCGAACAATTGATCATCGCTACCTCCTTGGAGGCTCATTTGAGCAACACAGCGACACCACCATCGAAGAATGCAGGTTGGTTTTTTTCTTATTTTTTAATATTGAGATCGAGCTGCATCTGGTGCTATGATATCTTTCACATGTAAGTAAAATCTCAAGTGGCAAAATAATAATGAGCAAAATAAAGCGGATTTTTTGCAATGAGTGTTGCCTGAATATCTATGAAAACGTCTACAAGACGTACATACAAGTGCTACAGATGTACAAGAGTTCTCATTTTATAGCATGAGTCTAGTGAGCGGCTCCCACTAGAACAATAATCGAGGTGATAACACCATTAGCACATTTTTACGGTAGAAAACCCCTTTTGTTTGACTTTTCCCTACTCTGTACCTATTTTTTCCTTGTTATTCACTTTTCCATGTCTCTCTAACAGCGAACGGTCGTCATAGAATTACCAGATCCACCCAGAGTTTATTTCTCCCTGTTCTTTGTTAGTTTCACAATGAAGTTACTATTCCAAAATCTAACGTTACAGATGTCTTTGTGCTGCCACCTACTCATCAGCGCGTCTTCACCACTGCAGATCGTTCCAGTGGTATCAATCTGGGAAATGCGTCTTGAATAAAGGCTCCCACATGGGTAAATACGATCTGATCGAGGACTCAAGAGCAACATACCAGTTCATTAGCTGTGAAATCCAAGGTAAGATTAAGCTCTGCCCTTTGTGGAGCGATGAGTAAATCCTCTTCTTCTAGTGCTGCTTGGTGTCGCCAACAAAGTGTGCACCGAAGATGGAAAACCTGTTGAAGTTAGCCGGACAAGTGAGAGTGCTCATTAGCTTCAGCTCAGTTCTCTCGAGCAGATTTTGGTTAAATTTTCAGGCGAACTACCGACAACCACATTAATGCCAACGACGAAGCCATCAAACGGTATTTCCTCTGATAATTGTCTATATACCATCAGTTGCAAAAATGGTCTTCGTTCTGGGAATCTGGGAATCGTCTGATTTCAGAAGTACGAACAACTATATGGAGCTTCATGACAATGCCAACCACCACTCCTTCTACAGGCTTCACAAGTGAAAGAGGGACTACCACAGAGACGCCCACGACTTCAACAGAAGTTGAAGTTGAGACATCTACTTCTGTGCTAGTGACTGAAGAGACAACAAAACCCACCGAAAGCACTACTGTATCAGAAGAAACAACTAAAACAACGGGATCAATCAAAACGGAGACAACGACAGTGGCGACAACTGACACCGTAGTATCGTTGGAACCAAGTACAGCACCAGAAGAAACCAAAGAGACCGCGGAGACATTGAGGACAGCTGAGACAGAACAAGAGGTCACATCGCCGGCAACAACCCCAGCTCAGGAGGAGACAACTCGGGAAATAGGACATGATGATGAGGACGCTTCTTTCGAAATAGGTAACTCATTATTTGGGTTGCTCTTGAGAATTTCACTCTCGCCTAAGATCACTTTCCACACTTTCCACCCTCACGCGTAGCTTTAGACCGTATTGCCTTTTAGAACTTAGGACGAAACACTCAAACCTAGTTCAAAACATGCTCTAACTTTCTCCAGCACCTTATTGATCATCTTTGGTCAAAGTGGACCTGTGCTTCATGGTTGGTACGTGTCCGTTAGTCCTTCACTTCATGCAAAGCCTCATTTCAACCAATTTATCTTGCAAATTCAGCTTTCTCCACGGGCCATCTCGTATTTTCACTTTCACGTCTTTCCAACTTTCTAATTCTACTCATTTTCATTTCTCCTCAATATGTCGTTCCCCTAGTGGGGCTCTCAGTGATAACAGATTGGACGTAGATAGTTTAGATGGAGGCAAACCAGATCATTTGTTTTAATCTGTTTGCGAAGATTGGTTTTTGTTAACTTCCCCACGTTACTTTTTCCTAAATTATATCATTAGCTACGAAATTTTGGCAATAGGGAGATTAAGTCTAGCGTCGACAGAAGCTGAACCATTAATGGTTTTCCCACTGTTCTGCAATGTATATGTGTCCATGTCTCCAGAGTCTTCACCGTTTATTATTGCGAGAAAATCCTTGCACGGACTCTGCATGTGCTAATCGAGTTCTTCTCAATATACTTACCAATTTCTTGTTCTCATTACAGCAAATATCTTTATAAGCGACGTTTTCTGAGCTGATTGACCTGTCGAAGAACACATCTTAGTGTGTTCAGTTACGGATTCCTCAAGAACATGAGTTACAGGTCATGTTGAGCAGCCAAAATCATTTTAGTCGTGCGTACTTACTTAACGCTTCATTAGTAAATCAAATTATGCAAATTCAAATAAAATGGGAGGGTATTGTTGTGCTTGTCCAGTAGTCGTAGTTGAACCGTTTATTAGAAGAACCAGAATACAGCACAGGCGAGAGAGGCGTGTGACTACGATGAATGCATACAGTGACAATGGTGAGGTTTATATACCCCAAGAGGTGAAATTCTAGAACATTCCAGAGTAGATCACAGCAAATCAATGGTAGATCAAATACTCTAGATCACCTCAAACGCATGACAATTGAGGCCCTACAACAAGTACTATCTACAGTTGGACTTTAATAGTGTTAAGAAAATAAGGCAACAAGAGGCCTAATTTTCCATTTCGCTTTCACGTTTTGACACATTGTTTACGCTGCAGTTGAAAACAGTACAATTCTGGAAATCTCTCATATACGTAAAACATCAATCTCCATCTGATTTATGTCCCTTTTTCCATCGCTTTTGGTATCGCTTTTACTCATAATAGCTCTCAATATTCAGCACACATAATTACTGTCCATTCGAGGGCTCTTTCTTCACTGCCCATTGTATGTAGTTCGAATAGCTGAAATTTTTGCCGCATAATAGGGCATTTGACTCGTTCGCCCACTTCGCGTTCCATCCCTTTCATATGGACCAGGTTTTGCAGACCTTCTGAGGAAACCTTAAAACTGCAGCTTCATGTGTACTTAAACAACAAGATTTGAAGCTAAGCAAATATGCTACGTTTTTAGTTAAACGAGGATGCTTTGAAGAAATTCCCGGATATATGATGGTCAACGTCGCTGGCGGACTAGAGCACGATGTTTCCATTGAAGAGTGCAAGTGTTTCTGCGCAAATAGCAAGTGAGAAATCTGTGATTACCCCACTTTTCTCCTTTTTCTTACTTTTCCACTCCATTTCAAATTATTCTCAATATATTCTAGTTTGCCATTCTTTGCCTTTTCCCTCTAGTTTGCTATCCTCAGAACTTTTTTCTAGAACATCTCGACGATACTCATTCGACTGCCTTTCGGCTACATATTACCACGATGAACGTGACTGCATCCTTAATTTGGATGATCGAAACAGAAGTCCTCAGCTCCTGGAGAAACAAGAGAAATTGACAGTAACGTATGTAGGACCAACGTGCGGTAAAGGTATGGTTGTTCCGAAGAGACTTTTGTTTCGACGATGTCCTCAATTTCCTCACGGAAGCGCTCACATCGAGCCGGCTTCCAAAGAACGCTCTCAAAAAACAGCGGCTGACCCGACGTGAAAGTGCGGAACTTGTTTCCGTATGGTCGTGAATCATATTGGAATGGTGGAAGATTGGGACACAGCGGATTTCCGTGGCGTTGTTGCTTCGATTACAGTAATATACTATGAATTATATTGCCTATAAGGACTTTTAGTTATTTTTGCTCGGCTTGTATCTAAATAGGCTGGAGGATGCGAATTCAATCGAGCAGATACTACTAATTAGGAGAAGCGTCGCCATATAACACCAATAAATCGCCCGGAAACTTCTCGCCTTTCACTCACTCTCGATCAAGCCGTCGTCGTTGAAAAATCCAGTTTTCTGAAGTGATGGATAGCGTTGAGCGCCCGCTGACCTTCAAATGCCGAAAAATCCCGAAGCCTGTGAGAGGAAACATGTTCGAAATGGCTACATCCGAGAAACCGCGGATTACCCCCCCCCCCCCTCCTCCTCCCCGCTCCCAGCTAATTTAAGAAAATTGCTGGTGTATGAGTGTATGACAGCGGTTTCACCTCGATTTTTATTTAAAAGCAGTGTATCACCTCGTTTAACGGGCTGTGGATACCAACATGTACTAGACCTCCTCGTCACATTGATTCCAATAATGCACGTCATAACGCGTAAAAGTGACAGAAACCACGTTTTCGGAGGGTCCGAATGTGCAGTTCACGGACCACTTGGGCAGTGCGGTCCGTATGGTTGCTCGCCACGGCTGCAGCATTAGCTACTGAGTCTTGGCGTGTCTGGTCGATAAGATCAACGGCTCCATACGTCCACTCTGCTCGACAAACTGTTCCAAGTCTCGTCCCGAAAAACATTTAAAAAATGGGTTTGGATGCCGGTTTGTAACATTTTATGTACACCGCTGGATTCAGCGCATCACGAAGATTCAGAATGCACTAAAACCTCAAACAGGATAACGAGGTGACACACTGCCTTTAGTAAGGGGTAATTGTGGGAACCCAACATACCGCCAGAAGAATAACCCCAACAAAAAAAATGATAGGTGCGGGCTTACATCATTGACGTTATATACAGGGTGGTCCAAAATTACGGAGACAAGGACGCGATGCGCGTTTTTCGACTTATCTCGAGTTTTGGCGTTTTGCATCCAATCTTTTGCTGTTCATTTGTTTAATTGTACAGCTTCTTCCAAAACATTACCTGACACTATGATTTTTAGGAACAGCTAGGCCGTCAGTTAAGCTCAGTTTTACCACCCAATTAAATTTTTTGTGTAGGCTTGGCGGGCATGTTGTGCTAATGTGTAAAATTTTACCAGAGGCACAATAAGCAGTACATCGAAAAGTACAGGGTGTGGGAAACAGAAAAAAGTTAAAGCCATCGTGAATGGCCACCTACCTTGCTTATGAGATCCAGAATTTCGTGCGGATACGCCAAAATTCAAGGCGGGCTGAGGGTGCTTTTCAATTCAAGTCACCATCATTTTCAATTCTAGTCACCATCATCATAAGAAAAATGCTTCTCAGAACTTTGAGATTGGAAGTTGATGAGCCTGATAAGTTCCAGTACCCTCCCTAAACAGTGAAAGAAGATCCAGAAACAGCTCTAAAATACGTTTTTGCTCTGTTTTTGTACAGGAACTCATGTCCGCTTCATAATAAATCTTATTTCTAGTACTCATTCAAGCAGATTTCTCGTTATGATATTCATTCGAGGACAAAACCTAACTTTTCTCTCATAAAAATTGTTAAATCCTTGGAGCAAACGTTTTTAGAAAGGTCAGATTATTTAAGAAGACTGCACTGCCGCGCCACAGCAGGCGACTAGTTCAAATTCTTCACGTGTTTTCTCGCCGGTGGTAGGAGAAATCGTGAGATGTGATGGTAGATTTTGTTCATTGTAGAGTGAAAAATATCGTATTGGCAACAAAATTGCCAAATCGTTTTCCAACGTTAGATATGAACCTTTTAGCGTGTCTCCGTAATTTTGGGCCACCCTGTATAGGCAATACTCCAGATTTTATGTTCTAGGAGTCATTTCGGGTCTCACGTGTACTTACTTCTGTGGTCCATCACATAATATTACTTGCCCACGTGTACAACATGGCTGTTGGAATTTCTGTCGTTCATCAGAATCACTGAAGTTTCCTTCCCACCCTTTTCTCTTGAAAGACGAATTGGCAAGACAAGCAACCGTTGTAGAAGAAAAAGCAGTCATCTATGAGACATCAAGGAACGTTCATGGAAATTGACATCCATTGGTGTACGTGTGTGACATGCGTAGGTGAAAGTACTCGTCAGTGAGAACGGCTGAATTCAATAAATGGGTATGTCCAGGATGTTGAGGAAAAGGAGGGCGTTCAGAAGAAGGCCCCACCTTCTGGCTCGTTCGAGGCAAGGTATTGGTTGCGTTGCGAGGAAAAATTCTATTAGGATGGTTAGAAGGTCTTGAGCCGTTTCAGACTTTTCTTCTTTATTTTATTACTCAGCATGCAGTGGAATTTACATATAATCACCATAGTTAGTCACTGCAGTGCCCCACTTAACGGGAGGTCAGCGGTCCCCTTATCCCAGAACTGGGGAGACTGGGAGTCAAAGAACTCGCTAACCGGCCTTTCAACATCGTCAACTTTGGTGAATTGTTTCATGATTAGGAATGCCTTATAGGAGCGAAATAAGTGGTTCCGAAAAATGAGGTGGGAGAGGAATCTTGTCTCAGTCCAGCTCCTCCATCTTTCACGGGTCTCTTTAGCTAAATGGGGCCCTAGCGTCATCGTGGGGATGGTGCACGGAATCTCATCTCGGCCATTTTTCTCGAACAGTGTCTGCGACTTTCTGAAGCTGATTCTCGTAAATGCTACCGGTGACTGTGCGTGCTTGCGTGGCAGCTCGTCATACAACATTCATCGCAAATTTCAGAAGTAGCAAAGGAGACACCTGTTTGGGTGGGGGTGCGATACGGCGGGTCTTCTTCTTGAGGGGGTCACGTGGCAGGATGTATGTTAGAGTCGTAGAGGACCCAACTCTCATTTACAATAATCAGGTCTTCCAGAAACTCCTTTCGCTGCGGGAAGAGAGGAAAAAACTGATTATGGCTCGAAGATGCTCTTGTAGAATAGACGTAGTAACTAAAGATATGGTAGGATGGTGCTATCTCGTATGTGTATGAGTGTTAGTAGATATGTTGATTTGCACTGATTTATATTGTAGGCCTGAGGACGGTGTTATAGCACCGAAAGCCTGCCAATAAAAGCATCAAACAGGAGTCTACACAACCACGACACAAGAAAGCTACCGTAGTAACTAAAGTTGAGGAAGGCAAGCCGGCTATGTATACCCATTTTGGAGAAGTTTCGGGAATGGCCTGCAACTGTCACATAATAGGTCATGGGTACCGATCAATAATCGAAAGTTCTGGGACTTTCAAAAAAAATCGGCTCAAGACTTTCTTACCACCGTGATAGTTTGTTATTTTCTATGTTATTTTCAGCGTAGGTAGAAAACTTCGTGCAAGATTTATTTGGTGAGCATTCGGCATTTAGCGCCTTCATCTGATCTTAACAAAACTTCACAATATACATATGTACATTATAATGCGGAAAATTAGCACTAGCTGTTCCCACCCACCGGTTTGCTATGGGGGAAAATGAAATCCTTTCTTTCTTATAATCTGTCCACTACATTCTCAGAGATTCTTATAATCTGTTCACTACATTCTCAGAAATTTATGCTAGTCAATCTATCAAAAGATGTGTTCTTCATGCCTTTCACTCGTTTCCCTTCCGTTATAACCTTACAATGAGACATTTACTCTTCATACGCAGATGTCGACATTTCTGGACTCCCTTTTCTGAAGAAAATGGACAATGTCTTAGTGAAGCCCTATCACAACCTAGACCTGCTTTACCATGAGCTTTTCGAGGCTTGTGGTGTTACATCCATCCAATCCCTCTTACTTCCCCAATTTCCCTTCTTCGCGAGTAATGAATGCTTGAGATCCCATGCAAATACCTGTTTTAACTCGAGTGCTTGTTTAATTGAGGTCAGACATCTCCTTGAGGACAACGAGATCCACGAATTAAGGCCCGATAAGAAAACCTTTTTAAAGGCGGCACCCACGGAAACTTTTGTATCTGAGAATTTGATTGTTTTGGAACCTCAGTAATTGTCCCAACAATTCTGCAAAAGAATAGCACGAAAAACTCAACCGTTTCTAGGATATACCGAGCTGAAAGTCAAGGATCCAGGATCAGTAGGATCAGCGTGGGGTCGTTCGATCGAGTTGTAGCGGCAGCGGACTGCTGCTACCATCTAATCAAATGGGCACCCATTTCTTTTCTTGTGATCACAAACCATTTTTCACTCTGTAGCTCCCCCTTTTAACATTGCTTGCCACAGCAAAATTTTCCACTTGTTACTTTACTACAAATCCACTTGTTTAGTTACATACTAGTGTTGCCTAGTTTTCGTCACTTATTTCAATTTCGAATTCTTTCATTGTATCGGGATCTTTTTTGAATTCATTAGTGCTTTTGCGACATCTCGACTGAATATGCAATCTTTTTCAAGATTTGTTTTCTTTCGTCAGCCCCAGAAACACCGCAAAGCAGTGCAAAAGACCAATTTTGCAAACAAAACAGTTGACAAAGAAGGCAGCGATATCTACTTTTTTGGATCGGTCCACATCCAATAGCTCGAGCAACTCGGCCCAATCTAATCGAAAGCGATGAGCAAGAAGTTCCAGAATACAGGAATTTCGAACGTTTCGATTGTTATTATATTAGACTTATTATTATATTATACTAGACGGTATGCCGGGCTTCGCTCGGGTGTTCTACTACCCCGGCTATTTCACACTGGTGAGGAAGTCTGCTACTACCGTAAATCCATTGAGAATGCTCATCATTTTGGTGATCAGCGTGCTTACGGACCTTAATGACTCTTATTCAACCGACATATTTGCGAAAAATGAAATAGTGAAGTTATTTGGATAATAACAAAGCATGCCATAGTTGCGATCAGCATCCTTGAGAACTTCAGTAAATGCGCTCTTACTCGTCCTTGTGCGGAAAAGGTCAAAAACTTGATTAAAAATCCGATAACACCAACAACTCGATGTTTTTTGTATAGGGGTTGTCATATTTGTGATCAGCGCATAATTCCAATAGACATGTCCTCACTGACCCCTGAGTAGGAGCTGTCAAAATCCGATAAAATCAGTAAATCGATATCGTCATGTTATAATTGTGTTCAGCACATTCGAAAACTCCAGTGGGCATGTCCTCACCGATTCTCGAGCAAAAGTTGTGAAAAAAATCGATAAAGTCAATAAATCGATACCGAAAAGGGTTGTCATATTCGTGTTCAGCATATTGAAGAACCCTAGTAGACATGTCCTCGTCGACCCCTGGACAAAAATAGTGAAAAATCGATAAAATCGATATAATCGATAAACCAATCGATAATTCCAGGTGCAAAGTAGCCTATAACCTGAATAGTGCCTAAATCTCGAGGTCGAAAATTTCCGTGGGTGCCTGCCTTTGAAGGGGACGCTAGGATCACTTCGAATACAAAACGAACGAAGTCAGCAATGAAAAAATACAGTTCAACGATAAGAGGATTTTCTTGGAAGCCATCTTTCTTACAACTTTAACTCTCTATTTAAGCTGTTGCAACGAGACTGCCTACCATCGCAATCGTCCAGATCTCAATTGATTTTTTCGTTCATTGTTGCAAAGTTTATTATATGGACTTTCAGATGAAACCATTGCTTCACTCGTCAATGGCTCATTAGATGCGAGTTGCAAAAGAACAACGCCAGCGCCATCTACAACGTCAGCTCCGAAAAAGCGAAAAACTGGAGGTTCGTTCGAATAACTCGCCCCTAACAAAAAAGTTCGATATCCTTGAGAGAAGTGTGGTCGAAGAGTAGTATCAAAAACACTGTGAGTTCTTCGGCAAATTGCTCCCAATTGAATATCCGTATCCAATTAAATATTCGAAAAATCCGAATATATTCGATCAAATGGTCGAATATCCGAGAAGGTCCCCATATTCGAACATATTTGAACTTGAATGTTCAGGACAATATGACAAGAATACATTCGCATATTCGAGGTTTGTATTCCATATTCGAAGATAATTTAAGACACAAAAGAGCAATAACCTCTACCATGGTCCGAAACTTTCACTGTTACAACGCTGCTGAGCCGAACACTTGTCATAAATGAAAAGGAATTTGCATAAGAAAACATAAGCTTGGAGCGTACTTGTACGTATTATGTTGTCATGAAAGATTTCCGAGGCTTAGTTTTGTGTAGTGTCAATTTTCTCGGAGTTGTTCCAGAACTTTCCATCCAAGACGTACATAAGAATTCATCGTCCATCTATACCCAATTTGTCCTACAATTCCGTTGCGATTATGACTGAGAATAAAAACTGTCGGTAACTCTAAGCGTGTTCGGATGCTACTTCTTTGCGAACTCAGAGAACACGGCAACGCAAGCGATGTGGCAGGAAATATTGTAATATTTTTGTCTAGCCGGAGCTTGCTAGACAGAAGCTCACAATTTTTGATGACTCCTGCTCACCCTTGAGCGTGAGTCATCAATTCAGTGTGGTACTTACGCGCAAATGTCTAAGGCCTTTGTAACCATAGGAAGACTTTCTCAGAGACATCGTAACTAAAAATCAAAGATGGGTCCTTTACGTGAACCATGTACGTATGCGCCACTGGCTTCCGCCCGGAAAAGCCCTCCCAAATAGCCAGAGGGAGCTGAACATGAGAAGAATGCGTTGTTCTGTGTTGATGGAATTCTCAGAGGATGCTCTACTACGAGCTACTAGAAGTTTTGGTACAACGCCAAGGTCTACGCTGATCAGCTGCTGAAGGTCGCCGACTCAAGCTGCCAAAAACTTTTGGAAATCTACAGGGTTTGTCTGCTACACGACAACGCCAGGCTACGCACGTCCGAAGAATGGCTAAGGACAAAGTTCGAAAACTGGGATGGGAATCGCCACTAAATCCAGCGTATTCATCTGATCTAGCAACATCTGATTGTCATTTGCTTCGGACCTCAGGCAGCATATCAAAAGACAAGAACTTCGACAGCCTGCTCAAAATGGAGGCGTCCTGCTTTTTCAACTATCAGTCATCCATTTTCTGGGAAAGAGAGGTCGAAAAATTTCCACACAGATAGGGGCGTGTCGCTAATAATGTTGATGATTGTATTATTGACTAATGTTGAAGTGAATGAAAAATAATTTTGAAAAAATGCCACAAGTGTCGCACGACTTTCTGATAGACTCACTATTATCATTATTCCTAGTTATTAATTAATGTCTTATTATTAATCTCATTTGTAGTTTCTCTACCAGAAGACCAATAGTGCACACTAGGTTAACTATGTATCTAGACTACATAGGGAGTCCTGCCATGCACATACTGTTCTGAAATAGATAGAAGTTACTAATGAGCACTGATAATGTGCACATTTCGGAAGCGAAAACCATGAAATAGGCCTAGATACATTTTTTGCGGCTCCGTTAACAATCTGGTCTGATTTCGTGGTCTTTTTCATTACTTTTTTTCGTTTATTTTATCCGTTTATTCATTCTATTGAACTCGATCCATAGAGTCCTGCCATAATAAGCGCCATTTCGTCATTTTTTCAGTGAACTCGGACGATTGTTTCTTGGAATTCACTGACTTTGTTCTCGAAGGAACTGCGCTGGCCATAGAGACCACCATCACTTCTCAGGAATGCAAGTGTCGCTGTCTCAAAGGAGAATCCCTGTAATTTTTTCGCACCAACCAGAAATTTGTCAATAATATAAGTGTTTGTTTTTGAGGTATGGAGAAGCATGCCAATCTTTCGAGTACTACTTCGACAGTAACACTTGTCTTATTAACAAACAAAACAGGTAAGTTTACTTATAAGCAGCAACACTGCTCTTTGCTGAGGAAGCTGTGAATTAGTACGAATTTGCTCTTTTGAAGCGTAATGATGCGAAAGCATAAAGAATTACAAGCGACGAACTGTTGCTTTCGAAATAACACCTGGTACCAAGTACGTGACAATCATTTTCGAAGTAGTAGGTATTCGTCAAAGAGCCACCTGTGCCAATATTTGATCATGGTAAATGTTACCCATGAATGTTTAGTACGGTACCAACTCGCTTCAACATCCAGTGGGATTTTTCTAAACATATTACAAGCCACATATAGGAGACTTCAATGTGTCTGAACCCGCGGGCCGCTTGGCAACACCTGCGTTTTAGCACTCTAGCTGCCTGCGCATCCACACATCTAAATGCTTTACACCGTCCTCATTTTCATTTGGCACTGTGGCACAGTGCTGCCTCTACCGCCATTGAATTCTTCCATATGTGGATGGGGAAATTTTCAAGAGAAATGCAATTCCATCTAATCGGAAGTTTCGTGTAATGAGAGATTTTGTACAGAGAGGGAGAGTGACGCCCCTACGCTCCGTAAAGTCTTAATTCTAGGTTCTCGAGTCCAGAGAGTTTCAACTTTGTTTCAAGTGCACAGCCACGCAGCTACTTTGAACACAAATGCGCTACAAGAGGTTTGTCACTGCATAACTTTTGTTCTATTTTTTTTCATGGATATAAGCGCCAAGACGTTGATAGCCGTTCTAATCACGTCAACTTTCACAGATAAATGTCTGAAAAAGAATTTGCCATAACACCGTCAACATTTTCCTTAATATTGTGGTCTCAAACATAAGAACATTCAATTTCTCTTGAGTTTATCATATCCATAATCTCCTTTCTCCTATATCTATAGATAGATCTCATATCCTCGAATATCATGTTTGTTTTCAGCTGCGGTAATTTCGACTTATGCATTCGACTTACATTACCTCGGTTCTATTAAAGGCAGCACCCACGATAACCTTCATGTTTAGAATTTTAAATGTTTTGGAATCTGGACGATAGTCACAGTAATTCTACGCAAGTTGCACTGCCGGAGGTATCGGCGTTCCCAAGATTTAACAAGCAAGACTTGGTATCCGGGTATCCGCGGGGTGAGATGTGGCGCTATCCGAATCAGCTGATTTCTGCCGCAGTCACTCAGTTTTCCTAAGATAAAGTTTGTTTTCCATGCTCATTTCCAGAAGTTTTACATTGTAATGATCTGATTCCCCCATCTACACTCTTTCAATTGTTGTTAGACCATACGATCGCTTCTTTTTCCCAGAACTTTCAAATTTTCAATTGTGATATAAATTTCTGCTAGTTAGCTTCACAAGTTTTGTTTCTTTTCTTAAGGCATGTCTCTGTGGTGGACATTCTATTTCCCTTTTGTTTGTGCTTTTCTCCTCCAGGAAAGCTGGAAAATTAGTCGATTATCTAGTTGCGCCGAGAAACTCGTTGACAATCAAGGCAGCGTCATCGACTTCCTTGATCTACTTCACTAGCGTAACTCGGCCGAATCGCTATAATGCAGCAAATTGGTAGTATCCAGAAAACCATTCTAACATGAATTCTGACAAAATTGACCACATTATTCATGCTCCACGTATTCGGAAACCCAAGATCGCTCTAAAACCTGAGTGGCAAAGTTTTTCGTGGGTGCTGCCTTTAATATGCTGAATTCTTCGTTCTCTATGGCGACACCTTTATATTGCTAAGAGTTTCTGTCTTGGGGTAATTCAATCCGTTAGCGAAAACGACATTTTCCACTGATTCTAAACTTCAGGCTCCTGTCTCTGCTCTAGAATTTTTTTTAAACAAAAACTCCTGTATAGATTTCTATAATCATGTAATTGGGATAATTATTTTGCCATCTAAGAAAAACAGTAAGACTCTTAACACTCAACGATCCCTCAAACTGGACCAAACGATAAAAAAGCGCAGCTCACTGGTGGGCCGCGCGGTCGTCAATGTTAAGTTAAATCTTTCATGTTTTTCTGTTGAAACATCACTTCAATCCCCCAGGATTCAGAGCTGCGCGAGCTCTCCATTTCTTCTGTGGGAAAATACGAAGTTATTTAAGGAGGAGGAATGTTGGCATAGGATCACCGAGCAACAATGTAAATAGGCGAGGATTAATCGAATATCGTTTACAGTAGTGGGTAATGACAACGTGCATAAGCAATCAGAGATCACGAATTCACAGTTAGAGGCTAATTCCCATTTATCTCTTGGCTCTGAGATCTTCATACCACATATGTTCGACAGTTCGAGAATGTTTGTCAAATTGGTTACAGGAAATGTGTATATTCGACGCGCCTAGAAACTAGAGGCTTTCCCCCGATTTTGTCATCATGGCCAAATTTACCCTTAATGATTTATTCTGCAAGGGATTTTGTGTGAACCTATTCACTACTTGTGGTAAGCAATCTGGACCTAAAAACACCACTAGCTCAAGGTTAGATGCCTAGTTTAGTTTTGTTACGGTAAATAATTCTGGTAGAGTGAATCTCGGAGCCTAGATACGACCGTGCTGTATGACCAAGCCAGAGTAAAGACTACTGTGAGTCTGTGATAATGGAAGCAACATTGTTGAATTTTTATCCCCGTTTGACGCGAGCAACTTGACCACCCTCTTCCACACTAAACTCGAAGCATCCAGGGCTGGAATCCACGAAAAGCCAAGAAGGTCAACATCAAGATTGATGGTAAGCGTGATTAGAGGCCATATATGCCTATACAGGCTATATAATGCCAGGAGACTATGCACGCGAGAGCCAGTCTGCTAGCTTGGTTTCGCATGGTTATGCGTTCATGAATTCTAGCCCAGATGCTCTCCTTCCTATAAGTTCGGACAGAGATTACCACTGTATTCACCACAGCCAGAAACCCAAAACTACTCTAGGATCTCCCTCTCAAAATTCCATTGACGTCATAGTGGTTACCACTGAAAAAATCAGATTCCATGTACCCTTTGATTTATTCATTTATCTGTTTATTTCTGGCCAATAGCTGTGAGTACTAACGAATCATTGAGAAGACAATACAAGACATGGATGAAGGCCCTGTAGGAAGTTCGCTGTAGCTCAGCCATGGAAGCGCACCATGGCACAACAAACCCACTTAACTTTACTTCATTACCTCACTAAGATTACTCAGAAATGTCTAGTTAAGATGACGTACGTATGAAATATTTGGAGGATTATTGTTCCAATGACACGAACGATCTGCAGAGCAACAATGTCGGTGTTGAAAGCAGTCCGAAAGAGGTATTCCATAGTAATGAAAGTGTTAATTCTATTTTCTTCTCTAGAATTGATCAGTTTTTTTTTTCAAGAAAGAAAATGCTGAGACTCCAGACGATGTGCAAGAGACAAGCAGTGCACCGGCATCGAGTACATCTGGAGCCCAAATAACAGATGCAAAGAGTGAGGAGATCCACAAATCAATATCCACAAAGAAGTCACCTCTAGTGGACGGGGATGCCGGCCATGTAAGAACTTCGATGACCAGAGAAAAGCTGTATTTTTGTTCTAACAAATGCGTTTTCACGTCTTCTAGGCTGAGAAGATCACAGAAAAACCTTTTCCAACAATGGTAACAATGGTCTACACTCGGGTAATTATTATTAGTGAACTTTTCACATCTTCTTTTATGCAGTCTCATGTTTAGAGCGGAACTGAACCACCAAGATGGAATAGCGACAGTCGACATAAAGCGAAAATCAAACAAGCCGAAAAAGAGCGACAACAAGAGCTCATGAAAGTACCGTACGAAATCCCGGAAGCGGAAAGTGAAGAGGGCCTGTCTTTCAGAAAAAGAACTCGTAAACCTCGTACGACGACACCATCAACGCCACGGCCGATGCTGAAGCGATACGTAGTGGTGAGTGTTGGCCTACTGCGAATTCTTCTGTTCCTACAAACGGACTTTTCAGAGAGCTTTTGTGAATAAAAACATTCCCGAAACGGATGGATTGGATGAGAGGGAATTCGATAAGATTGTCGAGTTGGAGCTGGTGAGTTCTCAAGTACAATTCTCAGTGAAATTTAGATTCATTAAATTTATTACCACTGCATAAGTCCCCGGAACTGACCAATACTAGTTTTTGCTGTTATGAATTGTTAGTAAATGCATGCTTATATTAGTTTTTCTGAAGGGAAAGCAGTTCATCCTACTCGTACGTTGGGATGGATGTTCTTGGACATGGTGGGCTAATCTTACAAGGGTATCAAATGGTTTTCGCATAATTTTGAGAGCTTTGTCTAAGGTGAAGTCTTCCACGTTACTTCGCAAAGCTCCACGAAAATTTTATGAGAATTCCTAAAATTAGATCATTTTGTTCAAGGTAAAATATGTATGTATATGGCCCAAAAAATGTGTATCAAGCGGAAAACAACTATGGAATTTTTACTCTATAAACGATTTCTAATCGAAGCTGGTTTGTTCCCAAATCGTGAACAAGAAGAGAGTCTTCTAGCTTTGCTATATTGAATCTTGAAACGCAGTTCTTGAGAGTTCGAGAATCAGTAAGTAACGGAGCGACTTCTGACCAACGACCAGAGGCAAGGCGAGGACAGATTATTACTGCCGTAGAGAAATTTGTTGTGCAGTGCAAGCATTTCTGAAGCACAAGTCGTGTAAGAACCCGACTATTCAAAACTTTCTTTGTAAATTTTCCAGGCAGTCATATAACAGTGTTCAGCTTCCTGAAAGCCTGAGATTCTCGATGATCAACACCAGAATTCCAACTAAACACTTCAAGAAAATTTTCAGCCAGTCTTAGCAGTCCGTCGAGACAGCCACATATTGAAGGCCAGTGTGATCGAACAGTGGGTATGGGGCCGGAAATGTCTCGTCCCAAAGTTTTATACTTTTGAGAGAACATCGCGCTAGCTAACCACATGTTGCTGAACATCAAAGATGATGGTGGTGGCTATGATAATACTGGATATTTTGTTCCATCGTGCTCGGGAATGGCTAGAGGTGACGGTAGAAACGCAACCATGGAATCTACAGGGTGCGCAAAAGTTTTTGGCCAAGCATAATCGATCTCCAAAACACAGGGAAGAAAAAACATAAAAATCGGTAGCTGTTACAAGTCAGTACATAGCTTAGTTGTGATCATAATTAATATTTTTGATCCTGAAAAATTCTCCATTGGTAGCGATCCAGGCTTGGAAAGTGGTAGCTGCGACATTATCCTGGCGCGCACATTGATCAAGTCAAACTCATTCCGGGCCCTCCTTACAGTTCTAGAACAGAGTCCAAATTCCTGTGTGGTGTTGAGAAAGCCTTAGTCCATAGAATCTTCAGAACACCACGAAATCTTCCAAGATATATGTAGGACCTCGATAGTCGATTATTTATCCCCACCTTCGTAGTAGAGAAGAATACTCACTTTAGGAGGCAGTTTCATCATTCTATAAATCCCAAATTAGCACTTATATATTAAGAAAGAGCGAATTTGCAAGTCTATCACAAAAAACAGTAGTAAATTCCGTGCTGAACAGGCGAAAATAGTCATGGTAGCGTGATTTCCATACTTGTTGGCAAAAATTTTGACCATTGCCAAAATCGAAGCTAACATAAAACTAAAGATACCTCACCTATTTTCCAAATTTTCTGGAAATTTTCCTAGGTTCTAAACTAGAAGGCTTCTTCCAACTCCCGAACAAATTTGGGATTTCTTCACAGATAGATAGGGAAGTCATGAGGGAAAAACTAACTCCACTATCTGCGCGCCAGAGACCACATCGCACCTGGACTTTCCGAAGTCTGTGTTCACACGAGGAGAGCAAACCTTATTATCAAAAGTGATATTTATGCGCACAACTTGGTCTTAAACAAAAAAATGACCATTAATTTTTAAAGATTGCTCTTCCGTATGTTTTAGCTAGCGATTATGCTTGTCCAAAGGCTTTTTGCCGCACCCTGTAGGTTCTTCAGGTACACATGGTTTTTTGCAATGTATTGCTTCAGAGGAATGCACATGCATTTTGGTGAATCCACCAGTTAGTCGGCAAACTTCATGGACTGACCTGAGTATTCATAGATTGAAATTCTTACAAAAGTGGCCAAAAAGCTGAAATTGCAGGGCGAAACGTGTTTCAAGCGTCCATCGGAAGCTTCCCCATTCGACATCACGGCATCTCAGCGCGCTTTCCAGCCTTAGACTACTGTGCTCGAAGGCTCATAATTCATAACTCAATTATCCAATTCATATAATTCAATATGGTGTCTGCACAAGGCACAAATGTTTCACGTCATTAAGGAAAGCCCTAATGAACTTGCGTTCTTTTAATCAAGCTTCATCATAGCTTTCCCTGACCGAAGATTACATCTACATATAATTCCTCACTCTTTTTTACCTCACTTAATCGGAAACATTTCTAAAAATAGAAACCGCAAGGGCAGTCAACGCGGTGCACTTCTTGAAATTCTTTTACTTTCCAACAAAAATATATCCTTGATGGTTCTCAAGCGTCGACGATCAGAAAAGCAGTAACACTCGTGGATCTGGCTCTCAAGCCGAAACGTACAGTAGCGGTCAAAATTATATAGCCTTTCATACTTCCTTTCACTTTCAGTCATAGCTTCTGTTGAAACCAGGCCTTAAACCAGGTGCTCAAATTTTTATAAGACTTGTATATGCTCGAGCCTAATGGGAAACTAGCAGAACCCTCCTATTCCGCGGATAAGTTTTTCCAGGAAATTTTTTTTTAAAAATAATGCTCAGAATCTATGATATAGTAGTATCCGGAAAGAGTCACAGAATGACTTTCATACGTGGAATTTCAGAATAAAATTAATGTATTTTAGCGAAGTGGACTCATACCCTGTAGAAATCGGGCGTTTAAAGAGCAATAGTATGCATATACGAGATCTTTTTGAATCAATTCAGCAATGATGCCTAACTAGCATTTCAGTGGTCTTAAATCATTTTTTGCTGCACAATAAGAGGTCAGCACTCCAAATCATGATTCCTCACATCATGCTAGGCGTGCCTGAAAATAATCGGACCTCGATGCTCTTTTGAAGTCTCAAATATCACAACTGGTCGTGATGCGCCTAGTCTTGCAAATCACAGAAAGGCTATCTAATTTTGGCCGGTACTCTGCATTGGTGGCTGGTTTGAGTGTCAAGTTGCGAACTTTTATACTATTGTGCCAGACCAGGTTGCTCCAACATTGGTCCAATTACATATAACCCTTCTCTTGCACAGTAGTGTATCATTATCTTTACCAGGCATGTACACGGTAGCAGAAAATTACCCGTCCAGTAGCGCTTCAGTGTTAAAACCGTGCAGTGCTGTGAATCCAAATTTCAATAATAAATTTTACTACATGGGTTTTTATGAGGAAGCGTGATGTGACCGGAAATCACCTAGATTTCCCAGTAACAAATTGATCTCTCGCCTCTTCACTTTACCAATTAAGCTATTCGTCCCTACTTGCGTGAATAAGTAATACCAATTGATCAAGGTTATTAGCGGAGATTGTCGGCGCGACACTTCAAGTCTCGAACACCACCTTTTGCACATAATTGAATGTGCGAAAGTCCAACGTAAAGAGTTTTTCAAAGCTCAAGTGATATCAGGACTTTATGGAAAGGGTTTCCATTTCTTTATCTTAATTGAGACGTGCATGATATACACGTGGAACAACAATTTGGAAAAAAATCGCTGTAAAAAAACATTTAAAAAAATGGAAAAACATTTAAAAAATGGAATAGTGAACCAATGACTTTTAAAACAAGTGTTGACTAATGTATCTAAAATTTCAACACTAAAAAGAAGAAAATATAATTTAGAGAACGCTAACAGACAAAAAAAGGAGAGTGGAAGAGAACAAATATAAAGAAAAAGCATTCTAAATTGTTCCCAGGTCAGAGCTGTGAGAGACCATTCTTTCAAACTGATTAATTGTCATTTACATAGCAATACACTTAGGTAGTAAATTAAAGCTGCAGCGGTTCTTTGGGACCGAGTTTCAGCCGCAGAAACTCATCCGTAACTGCCAAAAAAGTTTGCGGGTGAAGTTATCCTCTACATAGATAAAGTGTCTCTGTCTTTTTCCACCTATTAAATCGTGTTATTTCCAGCCGGCGGACTACAAAGGCGATCCAAATGCGTTTGTACCACCGGTGGATTCGGAAGATGTGTAAGCCACTCATCAACGTTCTCGAGGAAATCCGCAATTGGTGTACGCATTTTTAAGGGTGGTCCGATGGCCGTCACGCCTCTCTGGAGTAAGAAGCGTGAAGTTTGACACAAAGAAGAAGAAGTGGCAAGACGATGAGACCACGACAACAACAACAACTACCACTACCACCACCACTGTGAGTCAGTGAAACTTGTTATGAAATGTGCAGAAGTTGATCAGCTTGCCATTTTTCTTAGTAGTTAATATGGAGAAGGTGTTTTGTACAGTTCTAATTGGCCGCTCTGGATTACTCGAGTAACGGGAGTAGTGAACTTTCATGCCGTAGGTGGCAGTATGATTTAAAAAAAAACAGTTTCTTCTTATATAGTGGTAGTTTATCCCAGATCAACAAGCAGGTCCAGCAGGCTCGTTCTTTTGAGATATCTGCAATATAGCATGTCTGTTGTGTACACGGGTAACTGCACGATCCAAGGTTTAATTCATGGATTAGTGCACGTCTCAGTGTTTGATTCCAAACGCGAGAACTCCCTTAGAATTATACGCGAGTTTTCTGTAGTAATTGCTGTATACATTTCTTAACATGCAGCCAGTCAATAGTGCATCGAACTCCACGTAGCCTAATGAAGTATTGTAACGGTTCTCGTGAGAGCAAAGACCACTAACTCAGATCTGATATATCCCCAAAAGATGTCTATGTGGAAACTAGCACGTATTTTGCAGGGGAAAAATTCTGAGTAGGAAATTCCCACTGCGAAAATGAGCAGCCCAGTACAGTTACTGCACGATTACTATCTCGCAATGTTCAATTCGCCATAAATATTCCAAGTAAACTTAAATGTGATCCTTCAAATAAAGTTTCCCCATTGCGTGTACAACGTAATTACCTTCGTAAGAGTGCCACCTACACTACCATAACTCACCATAACTCTGGACTTTTCGCAATGAGATTTACAATTAGAAAGTGGAAAAAAGAACGGAGGATCAATGATTAATGAGAAGGTGAGAAAATAGAGAATGAAGGATCAATGGTCAAATAACAGGCTATGCATGGTATTTGTATCTATGTCAGTATAAACAAAGCCTACTTTAGACAACCACAAAGGCACCGGATTTCACACCACCTTCGGCTCTCGTATATCCTTCTGTAGGACGCTGCACTTACAGCGCAATGTACCAGACAGCGTTTCAAGGCACGAAACTGATCAGAAGCATCTACGTGAAGAGGTGAGTTTTCTCGAGGAGGTTTCATTTTCCACCAGAATCTCGAAAGGTGATCATTGGCGGACTAAGTAATACAAGATATTTTTGTTCATTTCTCTCTTTTTCATAGCCTTGTGGTGAAGCTTCCGTTATAACGTACTATCTGTGTAAAGCGTGCACCATTTTTTAGCAATACATTACTTTGAGCGGCAGTCCAATGTCCTCAGGCTCATAGTCATATAATTCGTTTGAAAAAGCCTGCTATCGTTCTTGAATTTAACCTGAAACTTTTCGGGACAGAGAAAATCCTTCTGAAATATATTTCCAAGCAAGAAGGAAGTCCACATTGCTTCCATATACTCCATTCCGTAGTTTTTTTTTCCACAGTTTCTTGGAGGGAAGCAAGTTATTTCAACACGCCAAGCCCCGAATGCCGTATATGTAAGTACGTATGTATACGTAAAAAAATGAGTTCCAAGTGATTCAACCCCGTGTCTTACCAATACTAGGTTAACAACTCCAGGGTTATTCGCGAAAGTGCAGCACACATAGAATTTCCACTCTGAGCAATATTTTTCAGTGTATCCCTCTCTTTTTGGCCAGCCCCCACTGATATTATATCATTAGATTAACTCGATAGCTCTTGGCCGGTACGTTAGAAATCAAAGAAAATGTCTTGGTTCACTGTGCAAGGTTCTATGAAGCTATATTTAAAACTTTCCGCTGCTCACAGCCAATCACATCATTATGTCCATGTGCCCTTATTTTTCCAAGGCAGAACCCGCAGTACTTTTGTTTTGCCAGATTCTGTTGTAATCCTATGTACATAGGTTATTTGGGAAAACGCCTCAGATAGTGCGAGTTTTCAAACACATAATCAACAATCGTTCACAATCAAGTATTTAATGGAGGAGCTTAAGATAAACTTCTAGAAAAAGTTGTAATGAAAACACGGAATAGAAAGTGCTAATGCAAAACGTCCACCTAGTTTCTGGGATGGTTCTCGTGAAGAATGGACGATATTTTTTTAGTTTTCAAAGAATAGGGAATTTTAAATAGTGGCCACAGAAACTGCTTCAGAAAGGTTTTTCTTGCAATGATTTGTAATTTCAAACGAGGGTTTTATCCAAAATCCAATTGCAGCTGAACCATATATGAGTTCGCTCACACATGGCTTCCATAATTTATAGGTTCTACCAAAAATGTGCATAAACTCCATATCCGTTCGGTGTTTTTATGGAGTTTAACAGTTAAAAAACGCACTCGCTCACGATCAGGCGTCAGAAATAGGTAGACGTTCGTGTTTTCTTCTAGTCCGGAGCATTCGAAAAAAGACTAAACGCTGCTGCAAACGCTGAGCATGGGCAGCACTCCAACACATCATCGTTCCCACCAATTTTGTGACTTTTTTTCAGCCCTGCTGACTGCTTCGCTGCCTGCTACGCCCACGGTTGCCGATCCGCCAATCTCATATCCGGTGGTGAGTTCTGTGCCATAGTTTCACTTTTTTTCACGAGCTTTTGAGCTTAGCTTGTTTCTTGATGTTTGCTCATGAATGCGTCTAGTTGACCAGAGGCTCTTAGTTCTTATAACGAGTAACAATTACCAGTACTCTGCTCACGAAATCGTTAATGTCCGTTTAAGGAGCAATGAACACCTGCGATCTGTTTCGTGACTCCATCATTGACTACCGCAGCATTGGTATGATCGCCTATGATGGTTCGACTGTCTACTTCGACGGAATCAAATGCGACGGACCATCGTAGTTGTGGACCGTTTGCAACACATATACGCTCGTGTCATTGCTACATATTGCTAGTTGCGAACGAATCAGTTATGCATAACACGCTTTTTGTTCCATAGATTACCATGTAGTAATGTGAACGTAATTGAGCGTTCATTGCATGTACGTGCCTCTTTTTACCTACACGTAAGTATGTGCTACCGTTTGTGCAAATTTTTACGGGTTCTTTACTGCGCAGTCGGACTGTGGTAACTCTACTATGCTCGACATTTAAATGACGTAATCAATTGTAAACAATTGTTGTGAACATATTGCTCAGGATAAGTGGAAATAAAATCTTTTCTATCGCTCCCTCCGAGTCTTCTAGCCTATAGTATGACAAGAAAGTATGGAACAGATTTTTCATTCCATCTTCTCTCTGTGTCTGCCGCATTGCTTTGTGCTCGGGTTTATTCTGAATTTGATGCATGGATGTTTTATTGGGATGATGTACAATCCCACGAATTAAAAAAAGTAAAAGAAGAATAGCGCAGATTTATATCGCACAAAACATCCTGGTCTCCCTCACGACAACCATCGACGATGCTTGGTGTTAGGTTGTGTACAAATAAATTGCGTTTTTCGCACATAAATTTTCAACCTATTGTTTTTTTGTGTTATTCACTCAATGTTTACGTTGTTGTATAATAATTTTGAAGAATGGCTAATAATTGCTATACTGTGATTTTCATTTGTTTCAAACCTCATCCTTGGCTAGTTTCGGGCATGATTTTGAAGATGCTTTCGAGGTAGAGTCGTATCATTTCGCTTTATGAGTTCAAATTTGTGCGTAAAACCGTTGAGGGCCCACGAGAAAAGTTGCGAAAGCATTAGGACCACATATCATTTTAATTCGCACTATTCAACTTTGGTTCCGAAAAGTTCCGATCCGAAGACGTAAGCCCCGAACCTGAACCAGGTCGAGGTAGAATCGGTGAAGTTGACGATGGCTGCCTGAAGTTAGTAGTGGGGTCCACGAAAGCTGTTCATAGGTTAGCGGAAAATTTCAGTTGTCATTGTCTAACGTAGCCAAGCTCTAAGAAAACTTGGAAAAGTGATGATGAATTATTGGGTGCCCCGATGAACAGAAGCTCAATTGCTGTCAGATCTCATCGGAGCTGCTTTTACGGAACGAGAACGAGCCTTGTTGTGGATGTTTTTCGCTGTGGTTGAACAAAAATGTGCCTATGACATCATGAATGACATTATTCCGCTGGAAAATTAAGCATAAGTTCTTTCCTTCTTGGGCACTTTTAATAATTCTTGTCAGCCCTGGTCAGCCGTTGTCAGCCAATTCTTGTCTGTTTAGTCTGGACATGTTTCATTAAAAGTCAGGCTCCTATACGTCTTCTCTTTCTTGGAAAATCTGGTATAGGTGAACTCACTTCACGTGAATTAGTTACGACAAATGAGTAAGGTGAATTAGTCGCCGACGTACTCAAATTAAGCCCTGATACGCGAGAGTACTATTCTTTTCGCTTGGTGTCTCTGTTGAGTTGCATTACATAGTTGCATCCAATTATGCACTTCGTGTTTTCACCGATAGGTTCGATATTAGCTTGAAAAACGAGAAGATGTTGGTTATATCCCAAGGATATACGCATAAAACGCACAAAGTTCTATGAAACGCGCAAATTGAACTTTCGTATGAGTGACATGATGGTTAATTGAGGAAGATGAGCGACTTTCTCATAGGGAAGGATTAGGGAAAATCGTAGCTATTCCCTAGTCGTCCTAGAAAATTAAACACATTCTTTCACTATTTCATCATCTATCACTCCGCTAACGAAACGTATGTATTGTTTATTGTTTACACTCTTTTATCACACCGGCACAATGAATATCTTGCCTTACGTGCGAAAAGAGTTCGGCTGATTTCTTCACATCTCCAACGAACAGTTTCGTCCATTCGCCATCGAGGTCTTTTCCACAGCAGTATCCGTCGATAGTGACGATGTGAAGAGAACCGGCCGATTGCTCTGGCATACAGTCCAGGCTTGCCAAATGCGTACTGGACGGGGTCCTTGCACATTGGTTGGAGTAGGGTGTGGTGGAGGCAGCGGCTGGAGAGGACCGACCGCCCTCGGTCACACACAGTGCAGAACAGTATGTATCATCCTCGATATTTATTTTTGACGCTGGATCCTGGCATGAGGTGGCCCTAAAAGCATGAATTTCTTCAAGATGTGACAGTTGCGAGAATCTACCTTTCCAATTCGTACTGTTGTTGGCTTCACCCACAGATGTACGAAAATTCACAGTGTTTGATTAATTAATCAAGGAACATTCTTCCTGTAAAAACCTATAAACTCTGACATGGAAAGTGATTTTCTCCGCCTCAATTCTAGTTGCTTTTGTTGCATATGGAGTCAGATCCTTCATTTGATAGCCAAACTAAGAGACTTCTCTGCCGAAAAGTTCGCTGCTAATACTCTGTAAACCTTCTTCCCAGTGAAATGCTCCTAGCGGCAAACATGCAGCAAACATAAATCATTCCAAGCCTCGAATAAGAAGTGAGGGTTTGAAGTGCAAACACCCTTAGAAGCTTGGAATCTGCAACACATTTCTTACGGATGTTTACATGTAAGTACATGTAACCATCCATTCTTCCACAATTCTAATCAAGATTGCAGCTCCATATTCCCAGAAGCCCACTACAGTGAAAATGAACTGCTCTCTCATTTGTGTGTGCTTACTAGCACCATCCTTTGTTGTAAAGTTTTGCTAAAAGACTACAGACTAAGATTAGTAGATGGTAGGCTTCGGATCATGCTGCTTTGGAATGCTTCCGTTTTTGTTGTTGTTTTTTTTTTCATTTCAGCGATATAGTCGAAGTTTCGACTCAATCGTAATTCGGTACTTCGATGAAATGAAGGAAGATTGAGCAGTTAGCAAACAATGTTCCTTGTCCCTCTTTTGCTCACACGGGTGTTACTCCTTTTAGGATCACATTTCTGTGGGGTTTGCCAGGAGATTACAAATGACACAAGTTTCCTATGTAGCTGACGCTACATTTTCCAAGCATGCAGAAAAAAGAATAGGCTTTTCGCATCGAACAAACCTTCTATATCCACCATTAGTGTCACTGATTTTTCGCTTCTCCGCATTATTTCCACTCCTTCTCGTACAAAGAAGCTCCGTGGAAAGGAAAAATTGTATTTTGTTATGTCAATACTAGTTTTTGCACAATGCATGTACAGGGCCTAGTTTAGCTCAGGATACCATCGATCCATCTATCGAAAGGTAATCGTGAGTTTGGATAAGTTACAGATACCGATAAAAATAGTTACCGATAATTTAGGTTTAAGAAATCCATCGTAGCACTCCCAATAAACAGAGCAGTGTTTGAATGTGTTTTACTGAATGCGAAGTGATTCCATAGCTGTCTCTCATTGCTTAAATATGTATTTGCTTAAGTAACAAGAAAACTTGACAGTTTTGTTTTGTTCACTTCCTCATTTCAGAAAAGTGGGAATAGTTTGCGATAAGACACCTCGACGTAAGATCCTCTTTCTTTCTCATTCTTTCTTTCTTTCTTTCTCTCTCTCTCTCTCTCTCCTTCTCTCAGATAATTTCAAAGGCATGAGCATAGGCGTCCAATAAACACGTTCATTAAGACGGAAGAATGCTGCACGCAATCCTATTCTACCGACCTTATGCGTGTCCTGCAATTCATGGTTCTCTCTAATATGTTTGTACTGATTCACTTAATGCTCCGAGCTGTAGGTCAATGGTGGTTTCGTCTGGAGCCCAACAATTTATATAGCTGAATCTGACATGTTATTGTTAGGCCTAACGAAGGAATAATTTCCGGCATCAAAAAAATTGATGTCGGATTTTCAGCACACCTCCTCTATTCTAGGGAGTAGTAGTCTATTTTGTCTCATTCTTCTCTATTCGTTTCTACATGCTCAATTGATCTCACTTGAAAAATTATTAAATTATCACACAAAACTATATCACATGACATTAGATCCCACTACGCAAATATTTCTTCTAACAAATGTATAGATTCTCTCTTTGCCATAACTGGCTGTACGCCTCCAAAGTATTGTTCATTTACCATTTCACGGGAGCTACGTGAGAGTTTTCTTAATGCGGTAAGTGGCTTCTTTTATGAGAGCTAGTAACTTCCATAGGTTTTAAGTTTCTGTTTGAGTTCAAAAATCTGTCTGCAAATCCCTTATCGATAAATAAATATATCCTCCCCTTATACTGTGTTCCTAAATCTACATTCTATTTCATACCAGTTCCACCGTTAAGTAACGGTACGACTTTTTTTATTATGGTCAATTTTGGACGTCCTTCTATTTTATCTTCTGTTCGTTTAGTGCCATGGCGCATCGTAGTGTGCGCTTCAAGAATAATGGATAAGTGAAATTAAAGTTTCATTAATAAGCAAATAAATCAATAAGTCGATAAATAAGCAGGTGAACCTAACGGATAAAGCGTTTGGCATGGTTCATTTTCCAATCTTGCATGCACTCTGTTAGGACGCTTAGAATGTGTTGTTTAACTACTTTTGTTGAGCGTTGGCAATATTTGGAAGAGCTACTCACGGCTATTTCCCAAATGCTAATAAAGGAAATTTTCTCGTCGATAGTATTTTGTTGGTGGAGGGTTTGTCGGCTTTTCAGGTCATATCGCAGCGACCCTCAAGGGAGCAGTCACTCTCTGCGTGGAAGACAACGAATTGTTGTTGATAATAACTCAGTATTAATTTTGGACTGAGTCTTTTTTCCATAATTTCCCATCATTTTCGTTGTTTGGTGTAACAAAGTCCCACGAAGCGTGAAATCATGTGCAGAACGAAAATGTTCCACTTTTCCCTAGTTGATTGTAAAATTCCAAAAATGTGAACAACATGTCGAGTTATAGATGCTTAAAGGCAGCAGGAGCTGAAATTCTCGGCTCTGAGCTGAGCTGCGGGTGGTGAAGCACAGAATTAGCCCATCATAAATGTGAAACGAACACAGACAATGATGGCTTACCTGCAGAGAAAATGAAACATTCGTCGCGAACACGCCTGGCCGTGTTCGTGCGCGGACGAGTTTTCCCTGGCGCGAAAGCCATTGCGGCGCGTGGTTTTGGCCGAATCCCGCCATGAAACCCTGTGAATTGGATGCATTTCGTTTTCCCTTTGCGTCAAACCACGCACCGCAATGGCTTTTGCGCCGGGGAAAACTCGTCCGCGCGCGAGCACGGCCAGGCGTGTTCGCGACGAATGTTCCATTTTCTCTGCAGGTAAGCCATCATTGTCTGTGTTCGTTTCACATTTATGATGTGCTGAGTCTGTACTTCGGCATCCACAGCTCAGCTCGGAGTCGAGGATTTCAGCTCCTGCTGCCTTTAAACAACTGAGAATAATTGAAGTTATGTAATGCTCATATACTAAAGTCCGTAGATTCGTCAGATCCATTGACTCTCACAAGGTTAATCGTGCATCAGTGGACCAACTGAGTGAGTTATGGCGCCACTGGAATCAGTTGCTTTGTTTGCAAACGCTTAATTTCCCCGGAACATCCTTCCTTTTTTGTGCATAATTCCAACCCTCAGACTCTACAACGATGCATTCCCGCCTCGCCTTCCTTCTGACTTGCCATTTACCTTTTATTCACTGTCAAAACATCCCTTATTCCCGGTTGCGTGACTTTATTATTCCATTTTAATCCTTTCCGATAGGATGTTTTTGTTCAAGAGATGTGTGGCACAAATTCCAATTTCCTCTTGCTCTTGTTCATTGGTCAATGAACTTTACATGTAACTAAATTCGGCTTTTAAGCATCGTTGCCAGGACTGGAACAGTTTCATCATTTTCGCTGAATGTTTGCACTATGCACGTCACTATATGAAGCAGTTATTGAACGCAACGCTTGGCACTCATCCTCGCAGTTCAACTGTGCGGTAGGCCTATGACACACGTACTTCACAGCGACACGTGAGATGAGATGAAGAAAATGAATGGAAATGATGAGAAGGAAAAGCTCTCATATCTTATCAAACAATCCGCGTGGAACAGGGCTGACATAGGAGCAGTTGTGCGAAAAATTTTGAACGCTTGTGGCTACAACATCTCTGGCTATGTATTATGTTGAGGAATTATAATTGTCCGCTGCATTCGTTTTCATTTCCTCCTCTATTTTCCCCAATGTCACTATTTTTGACAGGACATGTGTATTCATGTGAAAGAGTGCTTCATTTCGCTTCAGAAAATATATGATTTGTTCGGTATCCTCCAATTTTTTATTTTTGAAAAATTATTTTTAATAGGTAGCGCACCTACTCAAGGCGGAATAAGTGCGCAAGCCACCATTGGCCAAATCCTTTCCTGTCGTGTAAACAGTCGCCACTCTTTGAAACCGTTATAGTGTCAGATAATAGAAGAGTTTGCCTTGAACATGCAGACAAAAGACCATTCCTGCTTCAGCCACGCACAGCGGCCTACTCCGACAGCGTAAACTCGACAGTCACGAATGGAAGGTGACACTGCGTTTGACGTAAGATATTAAAGGAACGCCCCATTCAAGGATGATAGTCAGTAGTCATAAGTTTAGTGCTGATCCCTCTGCGCAACATTAGGACTGCTTGCTCCAAGAACTGCATCGTCATGGTATCAGAACAGCGGCTACAAAACTTATCCACGACATGGTCAAAACGATACATAGTGAAAATGACCAAGAAGAGAACCAAAAAATAAGGATGGGATGCCCTACCCCACCCGCCTCCTAGTCCAAGATTGGCACTATCAGACTGGCACCTGTTCCTGCCGATGCAGCGTTCATTACAGGAGAAGAACTTTAAAAACTGCGGTGGAGCTAAAATTTGGGTTGGTCGCTACGGAGTCTCAAAGCGCTGCGATTTTGTCACGGAGGGCACCTGTTCATTTTGTGGAGGAAGTAGAAGAGTCACGTAACAATTCGGGAAATACCCCTTGGATGGAGCTCTTGTAATATTGTCGTGGTAGTGTTTTTAATTTGAAGGTCAAACGGACATCCATAATTCCTCAAGTAATAGTATGCTATAGGATGCAGGCACTCCTTTCTCAGTTTATCTCCCTCGTGTTAACGCACAAAAAATCCATATCCATCAGAAAGAGTGCGATGTAAGGGTACCAGTGTTCCAAATTGAATATTCCTTTATACTGTAGTGGGGACAATGAGCGAAAGTGTAAAGATTTCTTCAAGCTCGCAATCATCAAATGTACCTATGATTAAATAATAAGGGAACAAGCGTGACTGCTCCTTCTTAAAAAAGAAACCAAGCCTACTTCGAACATATGTATCTCAATGCAGGAGAAAGTAACTCATCGTGTTTCACAGCATAGCGCATTATTGTTTGAACAAACACAGTATTTGCTGATAATTTTGACAAATTGAAAAAAAGCCCTCCATGAAGAAGCACCTGGAGCTTCGAGAGTCACACAAGGATTACTTACATGGGTTACAAAAAAATCATGCCACGGGTCTGGAAATATTTCTAATTCTTTTTGCCACTTTTTTGGAGCTCCACGGAAATTTGTTCGTGGCTTTGTCTAAAGTATCGCCCACCGCAGCGAAAATCCTTGATTGATCAAATAACTTGAACATGATCCAGAAGGGAAGACTTGTTGGCTGTGAGTTCGATCGTTCCGACTATAGCGAATACAAGGAATCCATCTTTATTCGAAGCGCGTTCTCCTACTGTAAAAGCAGCCACGAAGATGCCAGGGTAAAATATCGTCGATGAACCGCAACCGAATATCGTCCATTCTTGTTCCATTTTATGAAAAGCTTAAACTTTGGGAACTTGAGACCCCTATGGGAAGTAGAGCAGGTCATGGTCTCCAAGGACACGTTGAGTTGACTCCTTGTTCGGAAATATTGTCGCATCTTCGCCCAGAAAATGCATCTATGTTTTGCTTCAGGAATTTCTTTCTTTTCCTTCTTTCTCATCCAAGCAATCTTCTTAAGACACACCTCCTGCTCATATCAGTGCCTAATTTCACAAATCCATGTAAAGGACTTAAAACTGGGGGAGGACTGGCTTCCTTGTGAGAAGGATTTCGGTCTGCTGATGACACCATATAAGCATCTTAGAGAGCAGGAGCTGCGCTATCATCCACAAAAACACCAGACTCCCAAAAGCTTATCTGTTCAATATCTACAATAAAGTCGACGTCAGCTAGTTGCGGCGCAGAGGCTATGCGCTTCATCGTCGTCTTCGTGACTGCTTCAGCAAGGAAGGAGCCTGCTGCGAATGAAAGTGCATTTATTCTGATCGCCAAGACGTGGGCTTTCTTTTGCATACTCCTGTTCGGAATGATTTCTCATCTTGCCTTTTCTACGAACTTATTTAGGTGCGTCCACTGTGCGCTTTCCTGTGGTTTTACCAGAGTCAAGCTTTTCCCGGCAAAGGCATTCATACCTAACAGACTAAGAGTTCGTAATGATGGAACCGGGCTTAGTTGAGAATGCCTTTTTTTCTTCTGCAGTTTCAGTGATTCGTGATCACCATTACGGCCGTGTTTCGACGTGGACCTTGTTCAGTTCGGTACATTAACCTGAGCAGAAGGAGCGTACTTGTGCCGCGGTCTGAAGTATCCTCAACCATTTCGGTTATTCTAGCCGTACACACCGTCACCAGTGGTGCACATCACGTGTTTCAAGATTTTTATTTTTATCTTAAAGGCAGTACCCACGAAAAACTTTGTAACTCAGGTTTCAGAGCGTTCTTGGATTTCTGACTACGTGAAGCATGAATAATGCGGTCAATGTTGTCAGAACTCATGTTAAAATGGTTTTTGGATGCTACCAATTTGCTGCATTATAGCAATTCGGCCGAGTTACGCTGGTGGAATAGATCAACGAAGTCGATGACGCTGCCTTTATTGTCAACGAATTTCTTGGCGCAACTAGATAGTCGACTAATTTTCCAGCTTCCCTGGAGGAGAAAAAGCACAAACAAAAGAAGAAAATATGATGTTCACCACAGAGAAATACCTCAAGAAAAGAAACAAAACTTATGATTAAGTGTAAAGAGCTAACAAACAGAAATTTATATCATAACTGAAAATTTGAAAGTTCTGGGAAAAAGAAGCGATCATACGGTCTAACAACAATTGAAAGAGCGAAGTTGGGGGAATCAGATCGTCACAACGTAAAACTTCTGGAAATGAGCATGGAAAGCAAACGTTATCTTAGGAAAACTGAGTGACTGCGGAGAAATCAGCTGATCCGGATCGCGCCACATCTCACCCCGCGGATACCCGGATACCAAGTCTAACTTGTTAAGTCTTGGGAACGCTGATGCTTTCGGTGGTGCAACTTGCGTAGAATTACTGGACTATCGTCCAGACTCCAAAACATTCAAAATTCTTGACATGAAGGTTATCATGGGTGCTGCCTTTAATTAAAAAAAATTGTGAAGGCATCGTTGCTGATTGTGAAGCAATAGAAGCAATATATCCACTAGAATGCCTCTTAGATGTTGACACCTGAAGTTTTTTTGGATATGCTGTGTTACAATACACCGAAGTGAGCAACAGCAGTCACTTGCAAGCGGCTGTGAACTTCTGTGCTCACCTCTCAAGATCCGCCCTTCAGCGCGAGAAGTATGAATTTTTAAGCGCTTCTTTGAGTCACGCAACCGATTTCAAACTAACTTATCTCGCTCTAGAGGAGATAGAGCGTGACACCCCACTCCTCTGACAAGTGTTGAAGGTCATTTCTGTGTACCATAGTTTACCTAATTTTCGACTTGATGGATGCTATTGTCTCAGGCGGAATTCTTGGCAACTATGCGCATCATTACCAGCAATAAACCTCTCATCACAGCTTTGCATTCTCCCCCACCATGAAATAAAATGCACAACTTGGAAATTTTGATGTGCAGCACGGGATGGTGTCGTCAATTGATCTCAGGAGATATGAAGATTTCGACCCTGCTCACTGATGTTCCTTTGGATATGAATCCGTTTGCTGCGAAAACTCCGATATTGGTGGGAGCTTCATCACTGGAAATCATACCCTAGCTGGAAGTGAATAGGGAATCAAGATTTTTGACATTTTTGAGTAAAAAATGTTTCTTGTGAAAATTAGCAAAATCAAGAGGATATCAGTAACTCTATCCATTCCAGTTTTGAGCTTCACCTAGGGAGAAGTGATCAACGAAGGTTCAAAAGGTTTCTTTTTTTTGCCTTACTGTACAATACCCTCGCTAAGTTCTTTTAAAAAGTACACTCGGCCTGCGAAGTTGCGTTCTTTTCGTTCCATCCTCTACAAGTTTGGTGAAATGCAGTCTATCGAAGATCCGAGTAGATCAAGGAAACCGTACATGTCTGTTTGACCTAAATATACGAAAATTGTTATAAACCTCATGTCAAATTGTGAAATTTGAGCGTTTCTTATTTTGAAGGATTCTGTCGCGAACGGCGCGCGACGCCGCATGCGGCGAGCCAAGCGACGCGCGACAAAACTGTGGCGAACACTTAAGATTTCATGCTGAAGCTGAAAACTGTCAGCCAACCTAATGCGAGACTGAGGTTAGGTCGATTCCATTTCTTTTTTCATCGGTTTTATTTTGCAGTACATTGCGTCTTAACAAATTTATAGGGATTCAACGAAAAGAACGCAACTCCGCGCGCAGTGTACTTTTTTAGATGAATTTGGCGAGGATATTATAGTTTAAAAAGGTGGAGTGGAAGCCTGATTCCATCACTTCACGTCACCTGCTATTGTTAGCTTATCCTTAGAATCCTTAATTTACGTACATGATGTTTGTCACTCTACTCATTATTCAACGAGGATCATTTCTTCTAGAAATAGACTTGTTTATACTTTCCTCAATCGTCTTCTTTAATAACATCCATACGCATCAAATATCGACATCTAAGAGCTCCTATTATTCCAGAAAATGTCTGAAAATAGTGACGAACATGGACTGTTGTATGGTAAAGCTGAAAAAGGGGAGGCGTTTCTATAGGAGAAGATGCGATGCCGAAACAAATTGGTTTTAATCCACTGGGAAGGCAACCCCTTCATCATACTTCGCAAGAAGAGAACTGAGAGCATTTCAAATCCTCTGTCTTCCGTTGTACAGAAAAAAACCATAGTGCAGAATCAATGAGTGGAGGGAATAGTGAAGTGTGAAGTGCGGCCTGCTGTCGGCAATTTTTATGTGTAAATTTTCCAGCATTTCATTTTCTCATGCCCTCGCCTCCACAGGCAATGTTTAGTATAAATATTTTTGATTATTCTGATATCATCTACATAAATACGTCAGTTGAGGGTTTTTTCTAGAAGCCAAAAAAATAGCAGCGTTAATGGAAATGGTAAGGCATACAAAGCAGTTATAATCTTATTTCCCCATTCATTTATTATGCTCCATTAGTCAGCAACAGAACCAGCTGATTAGTGGGATTGGTTGTCTGGTTAATGAACAGCGAAAATTATTGTGTTCAACGTTCAGCGAAAAAATGAATTCCGTACTACACGAGTCCACCATGCTTCACTCAAGAGACTGAATTACTGAGAATCATAAATGCTCTAGCATTTGAGCATAACGTCAACAGAACAAGTCCGTCCTATCTAGACAACAGGTGAGGCGACGGAGGTCCCACAGGGCATATGTGGACTTTTCCCTCATTATATTCCTCTGCGGGGGTCCCGCTGCAACTCTCATGCATTCTTTGTATATTTTGTTCGGATCAACATCCGCTTTGTAATGAAGCTCTTGCCAGCAACTCTGCTTTTGATTGTTATCATCAGCGTAGCATGATTATATTTACTACTTCTCGTAGCAGCACATTCCATTCGCTTTGCAACAATACCGCCAGATTTCATGGTTTTGAGCGGAGAAGGTTATGTGTTGCCCTCATCCGGAATCAGGAATCACGGGTCTTTCCAATTTAAGAACTAAGTATTTTCTTTGAGGAATGCATTTCCCTGCAGACGTGCAGTACCATGATTATGCTCACATCTCTCTATAATAGGTTTGTGAATATAGAAATTAATTCTGAGTAGTAAGAATGCAACAACATTAGAGCATTCCAGTAACTCGTGGTTTCTGGAAACTATTTCAATTGGGTTCAACTCGATTTCCATATTTAGTGCCTGAGCCCATTTTTCAGGCTCAAGGAATTATTACGATACTGCTGTGTACATGCTTTACTAGATAGTGCTATTACATATTGAGGACAAATTATTTAAAGGCAGCACCCACGATAAGCTTCATGTCCAAAATTTCGAATGTTTTGGAGTCTGGACTATAGTCCCAGTAATTCCACGCAAGTTGCACCGCCGAAGGCATCAGCGTTCCCAAGACTTAACAAGTTAGACTTGGTATCCGGGTATACGCGGGATGAGATGTGGCGCGATCCGAATCAGCTGATTTCTGCCGCAGTCACTCAGTTTTCCTAAGATAACGTTTGCTTTCCATGCTCATTTCCAGAGATTTTGCATTGTGATGATCTGACTCCCCCATTTACGTTCTTTTACTTGTTATTAGATCTTATGATTGCTACTTTTTTCCCAGAACTTTCAAATTTTCAATTATGATATAAATTTCTGTTCATTACCTCTTTGCACTTAATCATAAGTTTTGTTTCTTTTCTTAAGGCATGCCTCTGTGGTGAACATTCTATTTTTGTGCTTTTTCTCCTACAGGAAAGCTGGAAAATTAGTTGATTATCTAGTTGCGCCGAGAAATTCGTTGACAATAAAGGCAGCGTCGTCGACTTCCTTGATCTACTCCACCAGCCAAGTAACTAAGGTAACTAGTAACTCGGTCGAAATGCTATAATGTAGGAAATTGGTAGCATCCAAAAACCATTTTAACATGTGTTCTGACAAAATTGACGACACTATTCATGCTCCACATAGTCAGAAACCCAAGATTGCTCTAAAACCTGAGTGACGAAGTTTTCCGTGGGTGCTGCCTTTAATCATACGTCGTCCAACTACTCGGAACATTACTAAAGGATTACGCAAAGTATTTCGTAGAAATTAATATTGCGAGAAGTTGTCTATTCCATACCTTACCTAATAATTTCAGTTGGATGTAAAATAATTATTAGGAGCGTGCAAAAGTTCTGCAGCACTTGTTGGTTTTTCACCGCTCAACGTCGTTTTGCTTCTTCCAATTACGTCCTGCAACGGTTTTCATGTGTGCTAGAAATCTTAAATAGCTGATACCCACGCAACTTTTGGCTCAGGTCCATGTCGCAGCATTGCTGCGTTCTAGGAATGAACCGAATGTTATGTGCAGTCGGCTAATTTGTGGACTTTTGCTTTATGAATTCAAATCCGGACAACCAACAAAGGAAGCAGCCTATGGCATCAGTAATGAGTCTACTGAGAGTATCTTCTTGAAAATATGAGGAGCTCGTGGGTTCTTGAGGATTTTGGGTGGAAACGAAAGGCTCAAAAATGCCACGCGAGCTGGTTAGCAATCTGACCTTCACAAAGGCGTCCCAAAAGAACAGGTTGAATCAGACCCATTGCATGTTGGTCAAGATATTACGCGAAAATTAGCCAATAATGTCCTGTCATTTGAAGCACGGTAAGAAGAGGGAGGTGAATAGATGGATTTTGCATTTTTTGCGCAAGAGCGACGGAAAACGCTAACGTCGGCATTTGCAAGTTGGCAGATAGTTGCCTAAAGATAAGCTAACAAGCTGTTTCTCAGATGGACTGTTATTGTTGATAGAAACTGAGTCATGTACGACAATAAGCGCAGGTCGTCATAGAATCTAAGCTTCAGAAACCAACCCAAAAAAGAGGACGGACCACGGCTATATGTACCTCTGAAAAATTTGCTTGAACTCTCAAAAAAATTCCTTTGACATCTATCGGTCAGTAACTAGAGTCATCCTCAACACCATTTTTTTCCTAAACTGATGCATAATAACTGCGAAGTAATACACTCTCTTGTTTTAAGCAGTGGGGGGAGAAACTCCTGACTATTAGGCAGGAGAACTTACGTGATTAGCGGCTCCTGCGGGATTACGCGAACCAACCTACCCTTTGTTACTCCCTGGACCTATCAGCAACAGGCCGTTGCCTTTTTAAGCTACTACATCCAAACTCTTAGACTTCACTGTGAAAAAAATATGCACAGACCCTATTCGAAGACGATGTAAGCCTCTCTTTTAAATATGAAGCTGTCAAGTTTGAGGCTTCTGGAAAAGAGGTTTTTTTGTGCTGTGTCGGAATCACAAGACAGATGGCAGTGGTTTCTGAACTGAGTAAAGTTGTTGACCTTGAGCCAAGTGATAGCGTCTCAAAACAATTGGGTGCAACTGCCCCGAAACTTTTGTACGCACCTAATAATATGATAATCCTTATCAGCAGTTAACAGGCAGTGGAGGAAAGTTGACGTAGGTAACACTTGCAGACAACATCTGGTAAGCAGTTAAAGCTGCACTCTAATAGTTGTAATCAACAACTGAGAAGCATTGAAAGCTGGCAGCAGGTGGATCTTTGAGAAGCCTCGAGTACCACTATGCAGTTAATCGTTTCAGCCGTACCAATATTGGTATGGCACCTTGTTTAATATCCCTTATTCTAGCTGATTTACTACGTAACTACCACTCATTCAGGAAAGCTCATATCTAACGACACGTTTACCTCGTTATTTTGTGAACGTTATTAGGTGACGTCAGAATAGTACTAGCCCGACATCTGTAAAGAGTAATAGTAGTGCTCAAGAATTGTGCTGATCCTGGAAAGGATCAGTTGTATAATTATGCCTACGCTTCATAGTGTAGTAACCTTCTCTTCAACGAATACGATAATCTAACATGTAACATTTTTACTTTTCCAAGAACTCCAATCCGGACAGTTCTCGTTCAACAAGAATAGCGAAAATGTTCTGGGTTCCGATAAATGACATATTTCTGCTTCGTAGTGCTCATGTTCGACAAGACGAGTTCTTTTTCTTCGTGAAACGTGGTGGAATCAGCTGTTTTTCCGCAGTCTCCATAAAATTCACAACGCTCGTTTTCTTATTGGAGGGTCTTCTGGTGATTTTTTCGGTAATTTTTGTTGTTTCGTTAACTGCAACCTTTTTTTTGCTAGTAGTATACGGTACTTATAGCTGTTTGGTCTTGTTGGAGCTACTTTTCTTCAATACTCAATTTTCAAGCATATAAAAGAATCCTCCTCTCCCCCTTTTCTCCATTTGCGAATTTCATGACGTTTTGTTTCCAAGTGACCTATTCTTTCAGGCTTAAACAATTTCCGGTTAATATTTCTTTTGCTAAGGTGTGGAAAAGCTGCCCTCAAAGATCATGCAAGTAAAAAAGACGGCCTCATCAACTTTTTTATATCCGTCCTCATGACATGATCCGTGCATCTCGATCACACCTGTTGCACATAATCTGAATATAAGTACCTAAAAAAGCGTTTTCAGTGCCATTGGAACGTTTCAGCCGAAAATGTTGGGCAGCCTCGATACCTCCAGAACATCCTGGAACCTTTGAAACGAAAATTTCGGTGGGCGGTGCCTTTGAATATTGATAGAAAAAACGTTACAACTTTAACCTCCAAAACCAACTCTTTTATGAACGAACCAACATCCCCGTTTTTTTTTTCAATTCCAACAGTCTGCAAAAAACCTATATGTTTTTGATAAGAATTTTCAAGCAGAACATTGCTCTCTGTAGATTTTGCATAAGAAATAGATTAAGTGAGGGATTTTTTACATTTTAATGGGCGATGAGTGTTTCCGGAAAAGGCAATGAAATCCGAAACCTTTGAGATAATTGAATTGTCCACAGAAACAGGAAAAGGTACGATAATGATTGTTTCCTATCCTAGCATGAGCAACTGCTTTCCTTCCTAGCACAAGGGCTCACCTCATGAATTTAAAATTTTACTGGTGTTGAAGTACGCATACTGGTCCAAAACATTGAGAGATATGCGAAAATTTCCATGGCAAGCTATGATCGAGCATTTCTTGAAATTGTTTATGTGTAATGCATTGTGTATATGCATTATTATTCTGACGCAGTAATTTTTGGTGGTATATCTCTTCCCAGAACGCACCAAAAATCAGGCTCTCGATAATCTCTTTAGCTCAACTAATGGACTTGTTTGTAAGAGATAACGGATAAATCCCTTCTGAGAAATGTTTCCGATCAAATTACTGTATGCTTAATGACGCAGCATACCGCAGGCCTGCCTATATAACTCCTCTGTTGGCCCATATTCCATCCTGTCCTCGTGTATTTCATGTCAGGCTACTAGTATCTATTACGCTAACGCATGTGTGTGGAGTAGGCAGGCCGGTTCCAGGAATACTAAGGATACTAAGAGGTGCCCGATCCGGGGAAACGAGGCCAATTATGAGTTTTCTTTCTGGAATCATGCAACGCAAACGTGGCAGAATCTTTATTTCAACACTAACTTTCTATTCTGTTATGCTTCTGTCTGGAAGTTTCATTTGATAGCTATTTTGTTTTCCGCTTAGGTAGAGAACTAGAGAACGTGAGATTTATTTGATGAGCTTTCGGCGTTCAGCTCCTTCTTCAGACCTGAACGGATCTTTACAAAATATACATTACATTGCGACAAACTAGTGATGCTTGCTCTTACCCATCGAGCTCGCTAGCAAAGAGGGAAGTGAGAGAAATCGCTCTGCGACCACAATGAGTATTTAGAAGACCGTGATACTGTAATCTTAAATTTTCGATTTATCACCGCCTCTCCTGCCTTTCTGCGAGCAATGAATCTTTAAGCTTTCACTAGTTCCTCCCGGCTGTTAATCTCGAGCTTACATCGCTTAATTTCATTTGCCTCCAGGATCTTCCTTTCCAGAGGTTTTTCGAGGGGACGTTTTAATACTTGCACTTCAAAATCTGGAAGACTTTCACGCGTATGCATCGGCGTGCGGTGGTTTAAGAAGCTATTTCTGGGATATGACTGTGGCTCGTCGAAATGATGAACCGAAAAGTTAAGATTATAGTATCACGGTTTTTCGAATGCCCACTGTGGTACCCGAGCGATTTCATTACTTCCCCCTTTGCCAGAGAGCCCGGTGGGTGACAACACGCATCATTAGTTTGTCGCAATGTGATCTATATTTTGTAAAGATCCGTTCAGGTGTGAAGAAGGCGCTAAGCGCCGAAAGCTCATCAAATAAATCTTTCACGGAGCTCTCTATCTACGCTGAAAGCAAAAAGTAACTTACTAGTTCGAGCAATCGGAACAATTAAATCCGCAAAACACAAACAAATTCAGAGATTACTCCTCTCCCTGCCAGTTAATGAATGAAGACCATTTCGTAGCTACACGTCGTAATTACTCCTACGTTCTGCGCGATCCGGGAAAACATCTCTCATTTCCATTTCGATGATCGAGTCACAAATGCGATTGCTCTCACTGGTAATTACTCTGCAGAACCAAGGTCCAGTCAGCTGCGAGAAGACATTATTCTGTGTTCCTCAATAACACTTGTATACCTACACATATAACAACACCCTCTCTCCTCTTCATGTCTCCTGTTTAATAATGCATGAAAGATTCCGTAGATACCACTGGCTTCACAATTCACCTCTATGCTGAGTTGATTTCGCTATGAGAATTGTTCTTAAACGAGGAATTCTATTGTAAGAGGAATTTGCCACGTAACTTCATTTTCTGACAATTCTTCGGACTAATCCTTGCAAAACAGCATGCAATGGGGCGAATCGAAGTGGCCACCCAATGCAAGAAGCATTTCTCTGTGGTACTTACTTTGAAACTAAAGGCTGTCACCTAATCACAACAATATTCAATAGTAATACATATAAGAGAAACTAAATGTACGCAATCCTTCTGAGGGCATTCTTGCTGCTTCATTTCCCTATGTTGAGCATGAGAGTAATGTAGGTAGTTAACGGTAATCCGCCCGGTATTACTCGTTATTATTGCTCTAGACGTTGACCAGTTCATTTGATACATGTGACTTTTGTCGCTGTACACGTCAATAGCTCAACGCATTTGGATTTCATGGAATAATTCCCTGTTTCGCTTTGATGGATTCATTTCTGCATTTTTTTAGCCAACTAGACGATTTCAGAAATGGAATCTTAAGAATGTTGCCTCCAAACTCCCTGTTGAGATTCACAGTCCTTTTTGGCCATGATTAGGATCTGTACTTTTGCACAGCTCTCAGTGAATGAAAGAGCATTTTATTCAGCAAGACGCTATCGTTGAGAAAGCTAACAAAAAAAGTAATTTATCTCTTTACAGGGAGAGGGGCGCTTTTCTGTCCTCTTGTGACACATTTGATTGCCACAGAAAGCGATTTTGCTAAATCAGCTTCAGCTCCCTTTCTATTCCAAGCAACGCACATGATGCTATTCATCACCGCATTTTTCCAATTCCAGAATTACTGTGCTTTTATCCTCTGGAATCTTAGAGTCATACCCTCAAAAGTCCACTAGGAATGCCTCCTTTGTTGATGAACTTATACCTGGACAGCGAACACAACTTATTATCCCTACCGACCTGTGAAGCAGTGTTCCCATCATCGTAGGTAGAACCAAAGGAAACGGAAGCATGTTCCATCTACATAGTTCAGATCAGCTCTTCAAGATTTCTGAAATAGAACGTTTACCTCATCACGGCGATTTGACACTTCCTCGGAACGTCTCAAAGAGGTTGATTCTGGAAAAAAAATAACGTCTAACACGCCACATAACTCCATCTTGTACTAAAATATAGATCCCTAATCCCATCCTGTCCGTCGAACTGGTAAATATAGATAATGCTTAGAAGAAGAATAAGTTCGTACCATTCTTTCATTCTTCACGGTGACTTGAATATTTCTTGATCAGCGTAATGGCTCATTTTGTAGCTGTTAACTTCTCTTTACAGTTCACAACTGCGTTCCTCAATTCTCGCTTCACTTTTTTTTTTTGCTACCGCATCGAATCTGAACGTCCTAGTTGACAAAAATGAACTCCTCCGTCGTCCACTATCGTTGTATTGGGTTGGGAATAAGTTCGTGCAATTTCTTATTGGACATAGAAACCTCTACTTACGTTCCAAGAATAATATCAATAACACAGAATGACTTTCACAGCTCCTTTCCTACCAGCTCCTATTAATGCTGAAAGAGACGCAGCTTCTCAGCTTCATTTCTACATGAAATTGCGTTTTTTTAGAGGACTCAAATTATGGCCTGCAACCGTAACCCTTCAAGCAAAGTTCATGAAAAGAATAAGGAATTTATCGAAACAAGCAATGCATGACTGCACCAGATCTGTAGCGTCGGCTGTAGGGAAATCCCTCATATTCAAGTTTCTCGCTAAATGTTCTGGTGAAATTTGTGCAGAGACGTCGAGGACACCCACCAATGTGAACGATTACCTCATATCGAGCACTTTAGAGGTCGGCATGGAATGCCTTAGCTAAACTTACCCGTTGAAGAGAATTAGCATAATAGTTATTTTTCATACATCTGAAGCAATCTTGGCGGATAATCATCTCCATGTCTCACAAACTGGACGTCTAGAATGAAAAACAACTTCAAAACTATAAATACCCACACCAAAGTGAGTATACCACCGTTGTGTTGTCATTTTAGCAGTAAAGGTCCCTCTATAGACGTCATTGAGGTCCCACCTAATTGGAGCACACTTGATCCACAATCGAAGTATTGGGTTGGGGAATGGATGTCTGAATGGATGGGAACCTGTGCGATTCCAAGTGATCTGGTTTTTTCTTGATTGCCTGTCAAAGTCTATTTTGTAGTTCTTGTTTTGCACTTTACCGTTGTTACAGCAGTGTTCCTCAATTTTCTCTGCACCCTGTTTTCAACAGCATACATAGAATGTGTCCCGCCGATTCGACAGAAATGAACCCCTCCTCCACTGACTACCGTTCGAATGTGAAAAATTTTTACCACCAACAATTCTACAGATTTGGAGAAGTCAGATCGTTTTGTATATTTCTTGGCTTAGAATGTGTGTGAATGTGTCTAAACACGCGAATTAGCTATTCTGGTCAAAAACTAAGTTCATCGTCGTGTTCAGCGTATCGAGCTATGTACGGAAAGGTGGCAAATTTTTATTTTCACCTTGACTGTCAGGTAGTCCTGTTTGCGCTGATGACCGGTCGTTTTCATCTCAGTTAAAATGAAGGCGATTGGTCCATCATTATCAAACCACATAAGAGCCTAGACGCGAGTAGGGTGCCATTCAAGAAGCGGAGGAGCCGGGTGGTCGTAAAGCGCTAAGATCGAGCTCAGTGTTGTGAAACATGCTGAAATACAGGTTTAATGCTCCGTTGTTATGCGCCAGCCAGCACTCAGTAAAGGGAAATATCGCCCAGCGAGTCAACAGTAGTTTGATAGGAGCGTTGAAGCCTGAAAAAGAGGAGGTACTGAGAGACGGACTCAGCTATACGTAGAGGTGTGTCGAGCTTCAGCACTACGGAAGACGTCACCGGAGAAGTCCTCCTACGGTTAAAAGACACACCCGGGGTCCAGTAGTGCGGAAGATGCTGATGAACAGGCTTGCTGGTTGTGAAGCAAAAAAAAAGTGAGGAAAGATGTCCATCATGGTGAAAGAGGACCGCTCCAGCATCCGACGTTGTCCTGCGAATCCACAGTTGTGTGGTGGAGGCTCAAGAATCAATTAGTCGGAGGAGATGCGGAGAGTGCTGATGTTGAGAAGTGCGCTAGCCCATAGTGTGAAAGATGGCACCCGACAGCAAAATGAGCGAAGGACTCTCAGACTGGTATCATTTATCTTGCTAAGTTCCTGCTGCAATCCAGGAAGTTCGATCCGCAAGTTGTAGTGCGGGTTATAAATGAAGCCGTCATAAACAATGCAATCTTTCACACGCAAGTAGAGAAGCTGCCCTGACTCCGCTAGCATTAATAGACGAGGAAAGGAACTATGTAATTCATTCAGCGCGATTGATTTTGTTCGTGGAAAATATTTGTTGCTATGCGCATTCTATTTGTTCCGTGGCAAATCTCACGAAATTATTCCCCAGCACAATAATTTAAAGGCAGCACTCACGGAAATTTCCGCGTTGGAGATTTCGCGGTGACGAGTGCTCCGTGATGGGTCAGCCACGAAGCCCTGCGAATGGTGCGCATTCTAAACAAAACCCTGCGCTAAACCACACACGCACACCCAGTCGATGGCGTTAGCTGAAGCGACGGAGCCTCCATTGTCCAGAGCGGCAGATGTGTCCACGGCAGTATCTTCGCAGGTAGACCTCTATTCGCTGTGTTCAACCTACTCTTGTGATTGTCCAGTGGCCCGCTACACGGTAAGCAACTTCCTTCAGAACTGAAAATTTCCGTGAGTGCTGCCTTTAAGGAATGGATTCTGTCTTGTATAGACGTGAATGATGTGGGTGGTATATGTACTATTACATCTAACAGGCAACCTTAGCACGTCCATTGCTCACAAAATGTCAAGATCTACTGTTTGTAATCGTTGGTCGTCTACTTTTCCTGTTATCTAGTATGTCGTTCCGTCGCTTTCACGTGCTCTTTATCCCTAACTCCCCTACCCTTCTTCCAACGCTCTCTCATTCTCTCAATTGTAAGTATTATATTACTGCATGCCATTTTCATAACTCATTCCTAGTCTGCACCATAAACATTGTGGTTAGCGGTGGTAAAGCGCTGAGCTGCCTAATACGGTCTGATGAAGAGGCCAGCCGAGGGTAGAAAAAGTCCAGCTTGGTACAGTACTATTCAGTCTAGACACTGTCAGTTGTTGTGGCAAGCCAATAGACGGTTGCCGACAACGCGTTCGAAGCACCAATACTTGACTACACACTACTATTTGATGAATGTATTGCCATTCAAAGTCCCTTCCAAACATGCTGATTTCTCACATTGCTGAGAGCGATTACCACATGTATCATCTAAGTTTTGTCTGTGAACAATGCAAGGGTACTGATTGTTGGTTCCAACAATTTTGAGCATTCAAACCCTCAAATTTCCATGCTGGAGAAACGATATGTTCACATTGAATTCTTCCTCTCCATTCCACAGTCAGTACATTAAGTCTAGACAATTTTTGAAATCGATGGTATGTTGCCTGCGATCGACAGAGCTCAAAGCAGAAGTTTATTGTACCTCAACATCTCGCTAGTTTTCTTTTTGCAAAGGTGAAATGAAGCGAATCCGAGGTCTCGCTTCCCCTTCCCTCCATCATGATAGCATAAGTGCTGCTGTGCGGAGCTGCTTTGTTCATGAACAGCAACAGGCTGATGTGAAAATGGTGAACATTCCCAACAGTCATAGCAGAAGTCAGCTTATTTGGAGGACAAACTGTTAGAAGCAATGCACTCCTGAATGTTGCATAGCGTGTAGTTACAGTGAAACAGACGACAGTGCTCAAGCTCTTATTAATTATAGAAGCATGTAAAAAAACTACATCGGACAAACAGGAAGTGCTTAGGGAAGAGGATTAGAGACAGGGCGCAGCACCAGTTGGTCATTGACCACCAGGACTTAGTAGCGCCCTGCAAATTCAGGGGGCTTAGCACCAGTGTCCGGGGCGTAGCCAACCGCTAACCGTCTACTGATGTTAGAGACAAGCCGATTTCAGAGAAGCACTTCTGGAGGACCATCAAACTCGTGGCTGAAGACCACCGTTGTTGAACCATTTACTACATCCCTACCCTGCATTCTGGTGCGCTCCAGTGATAATCAGGTGTTGCTCAGCCTATAGGAGACGTGTCATGTTGGAGTTTTGACTGTAGATGCGCACTATACCAACGAGTATCCCCCCAAAGTGGCTCCTTTCGTTTTTGAGAAACCGTCTTCGTTTTTGAGAAAAACCGTCATTAATGGTCAAAAAGTGGTTTTTGACCATTTTTTGACCATTAATGGTGGTTTTTTTTTTCAAAAACGAAGACGGCTTCTCAAAAACAAAAGATGCCACTTTGGGGGAGAGCTGATACCACCTAGGCGCATTTCTTGTAGTTGACAGCGTATCGGAACACTTCCTCAAACGAGAGAAATTTCCCGGAAAGTTCCGGGTTTGAGGGAAAAAACCACGCTCCAATGACAATTTCTTGTATCTGACAGGTCCTATAACAGGTTTCAACGAGTTCTAGCGGCATCGAACAGTTCCGTACTGAGATCGGTTTTTTGAGGATTTTAGCTTTATTCTGAGATTATTTGGGTTGTCTCCGCTAAATGGTATGCATTTCTTGCTGAAACATCATTCGTCGTCTCACTAACGCTTATTTAAGTCAATTTTTTAGTGGTATCTGCTTTTCCTGAAAGAACCCTAGTGTGTAGGTACTTAGTAGTCCATTTCGGAATCCGACTGGACTTGGTACTCCCCAACCGACACTGACCACCTAGTGCTGCGCCCTGATTAGAGAACAATTGACGGGGAAACCACATATAAACTTAGTGGCACTATAGGGAGGCATCAAAGGAATCACATCGCTTCAAGGACTCCGCTGTGAAATATACGCTTCAGGATCGCAAATCAGACATTTCAGACAGGAAAGCATTAGAGGTCATTCATTTATCTATGCACGCAATGTGCTTCAACACGTACTAACAAAACCGAGGAAAAAATTAGAAATATTGTTAAAGAAACATCTGTAAATTCCGTACAAACTATTCCATCTATGAATAACAACAACAACCAATATATAAGTATATAAAGACGACGCTGATTAGCCCTGTGTTTCAGCAAGTTCTATGGCTGAATAAATGAAAGAAAGAGAAATGCATGATTTGTATCTATTAGCACTAGTTTCCCTGTCCAATATCTATAACATAAATATGGAATCTTTGGAATATTCACTTCCAGGCTGCACATACCATCGTGTTTAGCATACCATCGTATTTAACATACCGGAGCGAGCCTTATAGTATTTCAAGGGCTTCTTTCATCTAAATACAAAGCCGGGATGTTGACCTAGAAGAAGTTCTCAAACAACCCAGAGCCGGTAACTGCGAAGACAGAGTGAATGCATTTGTAAACGCAACAATGGGGGGGGGGGAACTTGATCGTTGAAAAAAAAACTGTTGAAAAAAAAAGAAGAAGAAAGCGAACAACGCGCAAGTTCTGGCGAAACCACCACAGGTGGTGTGGATTTTTGTCCTCACTCGAACTTTAAAAATGAGTATCCATAGATAACTAATGCCGGTTCCACCACTTTGTTAGCTACAAAGTGACCTTATCGGCTATGTATGTAGACCTGATAAACTGCCTGTCACTCACGCCTGCATTCATTTCTTTGTTTTCATTTTGGTAGTATAGTACAGCTTAAAAGTAGCGGTAGCGGAAAAGCAAGTGAGCTGATTGTTGGCGACATGTGGATTATGTTTTTTGCGTGATAGATATTCTAGCACAAGAGGCATTTGGCGGGTTGAACTTTAGCTATTTCTGAATCATTCTCTGCAGCTTCTGAGGGCTGCAGAGGTGCCGGAACGTCGCACTAAAAGGTATGCAGTTTCATCTCGTGGAGCTTAAGAAGAGTAGCCTAGATATTAGAACCTTGAAAAGGAGTGTGTTGTGACTTACTTATCAAGCCGATCACTCATCCATTCTACCGTCTCAAACCACTGCTATTGTAGTTTTTCATACGCCCACCCTTTTCTGCCTCATTAGTCTAAACTTTAGCTTTTTCCCCTTTTCTGAGGGTAATTACCACATAGCTGTACCTGCCATGCAAGTCCCGATCGTAAGGTTTTGGTACGCTTACGGTCATGTTAAACAACTACGTGGATAAAGAGAACTATAATAACGCAGAGATGTTATGATGAGATAACATGTGCGCCATGATAACATTTCCTTCTGTTATTTCCTAAGAAAGAACCTAACATGAGCTGCTTAGGAAAATTTTTGACGTCATTCTGAACTAGTCTAAGAAGACCCACTCTCATGCTCTGGCCTCTCTTTATGAATGCGCCAAGCAGCGAATGTTTTCTGTTTTTTCCAGCCATTTTATTTCCTGGACTTAGACTGTTTTCCCCTAGGGAAAAATAAAATCAGCCCTAAAGGGTCCAGAGAGCAACCTGCTTCAACATCAAAGCAATTTCTAGCAAAAGAGCTCTGTTCGTAACTTGTTAATGCTGCATCGACGTCATCATTTTGCATGTTCAATATTGGACTGATATCCTGTTCTTCTTGTAATTTTCACGAGAAAATCCGAAGATAGTTATATAACTAAATTCTGGAGAATTGCAGGTGATTTCACGTAATCACTGCACTAAAAGTGTGTTCAGTTCACAGACCATTTTATAGTGTGTCGCGGGTCCACAATAATTACTCTCCCACTCTTGCTCTCACAGTAGCACCTTCAACGTCATACGAAATGGGCGTGTAGCTCCGCCCACCTGACTTTCAACATCTACATAGACGTGTGTGTGTAGCCCTTCTTCACCTTCATTCTATCCATTCACCTCAAAACATTGCAAATTCAATTTCGGACTGCGTCTAGCAGTGTACGTGAAAACAGCCAGGGGTTGTAGATGCGGCGGCTAGGGGTTGTAGGTGTAACGCTAGTACGATTTGTTTTCTGAGAGTAGTGAGTCCTGCACAGTCTTCTACTCACCATTAAAGGCAGTGTGTCACCTCGTTCCATAGGCTGTGGATATCAGCATACTCTAGACCTTCTCGTCACGCTGATTCCAATGATGTGCGTCATAACGCATAGAAGTGACGAAAACCCCGTCTTCGGAGGGTCCGAATATGCAATCACCAGGACCACTTGGGCGGAGCGCTCCGTGGCTGTGCTGGCTGCCCGCGACGGCGGCAGCGCTGGCCAACACGTCTCGACGTGCCCGATCGATAAGATCAACAACTTCACGCGTCCACTTGGCTCGAGGAGCTGATCCAAACAACGTCCCGGAAAAAGATTAAAAAACGGGTTAAGAGGCCGTTTTGTAACATTTTATTTACACCGCTGGATTTAGTGCACCGAGGAGATTCAGGATCCGCCCAGACCTCAAACACGAAAACGAGGTGGCACATTGCCTTTAAGGTGGTATTTACCCACCCGTTAGTGTCTTTCTGGTTGAAGATTCAGCTTAGACGGCTTTCTCGGCTTTCAATACCGCTAGTCAAAACAAGAACGAGTTGCGCTTGATCGAATAAATTTCCTCGAATTTGAGCCTCCTACCCGATAAAGAACGCAGATTTGTTTGATAAGGGCTCTTAAATTCCCAGTCCGTTTCACCCACTTTAGGCAACTACTTTGGCCAATGAGCACACTTTTTTGCGACTAAACTCAGCGACTACTATTACCTACATGTTCCATGGATTTTGCTAGGAGTTCGATCAATGCTGTTCTGCAATAAAGCAGCCATATTGTACAGCGAAGCCATTTCAAAGTCCAAGTTTTTGTCAAAGCTGGGCATACAAAAAGCTGCAATATGCAGGGAAATTCGACGTCTATAAGAAACAGAAATTGTGACGATTACTGCACAATCAACAGAAAGATCATTTCTTTGCTCACGTCTGCCGTATTGTGCTCTAATTGGTAAGGGAACACCAATGTCTTTCCATGCACTTTTCTGGGGCAATTACTAATAAAATGTAAGGGCAAGAAATTCTCCTAATTGGCAAAATTTACATAAAGTTTTTGCGAAGCACGCAGCATGAATGAAGTTATAGAAAAACGCGGAAGAACAGTGCCTCAATAAAGCCCAGCTCCTAGTAATAATAGTTCACCAAGAATTAGTTTAATGGATCTCACTATAGTAAGTTAAGTGAGGTAAGTGCCGTTGCTTCCTAGCACAAAGTGATAGTAACTTCAGTAACTTGGCTACTAATTACACCTATGTAGCTTTACACAGACAGGATCTGCAATGGCTAAAACTCACCTGGTGTTGCTGCTCTATATTTACATGGTTCTTATTGGTGAGTGCAGGAGGAAACTTATAATGCAGCTTAGTTTTCCCTATAAGGATAATCCACGAAACAGAAACTGGCTAATAGAAAAAAAACATAGAATGGTCTACAACTGTCCCGACCAAAATACCATGAGCAACGGTTGTCTAGGCACAGTGTGTTGGTTTCTTTTACACAGCCATTACACTTGTTAGACTTAGCTCAGAGAGTGTTCGCTGAAATTGATGTATACTTGTCAACAATAGTTTTCGATTATGATACCGCTGCCAACAATTATTCACATAGGTGCAGCGTAGCAGTCACTAGACTTGCTTATTGGAAGTGCTTAACTTTTTCGCATTTATAAGCACACTTTTAATTTGGTTTAAATGGCATTATCGGTATGAAGTCTGGGATTGCTCATACGATCTCTGCAATTTCGCATCATGTAAAAAGTGAGTCAATCCAAACTTTATTTACTTCATACATGGTAGTCTCCCCCTAAAGAAATGCAAACCTGTTTATAGGGTGCAGCTTGTGTGTGTGAAGACAGGAAATGTTGATTTGAAATTCTCGCTCCGATAAAAATGTCAACTGCGCCATGTGTTATCGGGTCCCGCTCCTTTCACACGTGTGCCCCCTCCGGCTAAGGTACGCTTCAACTGCAAGGTGTCAAGCAGGGAAAAGGAATGACCAATAATGCAAGAAAAAAAGGGATAATGAATATCATCTGCTCCCTATGACCCCAGTGGGCGTAGTCAGTGCTTTTCAGCACAATTACTTCTTTCTTACCAGTCATCAAACTAGCCCCGACGGTGCAATGTCGTTAGCAGCAGCAAACAAACACTTTTGTACTCTCTCTGTCTCACTCATTCGTTTACCATTGAACTATCCAAGGTTCTGTTCAAAAAGGGAACCAACTCATTCTCTCTCTCGCACCCACTTAGCACCGGACACTGGATAACGGCTGAGGTCATGATACAGAACACCACTCACTCATCAAGACAACCCAGAAAATCTGAACAAGAAATGCTCTTTTTTGCCTGCAAACGAACAATCTAAATTACCTTCTCCTTGGTCCAAGGATGTGAACCACTGATGAAACTTGATGCAAAAGGTGCTAAAATATCTACCACAAATGTTTTCCCATTAATGACGACTATCATCCGGAGAAAAAGCGCGGATCGAAAGTAACCGACTTTTGCTTTTTCGAATCGTTATATATTACTGAGAGCCTAGATAAAAGCCCGGGCAAGGGCTAGAAGAAAACTGACGGAGAGCGGCTAAACGGATAACGGGGTGCGTATAATCCACTCAACCCTGGTGCCAGCTATGTGTAGCTAGAACCTTTTTAGCATGTGCAGGGAACTTTTATCATTTCTTGGAGACAGGAGATATGACCGTAGCCCACCCTTTCCACCACCATAGTTTATCTGTTCGTACGATGAAATCGCAACGAATCATATCGGGAAGTTTTGGAAAACTGCTTGGAGTGTTTGGAGAATTGTGAAGGTGACAATATTGGTCGTTTTTGAAATGTGCCTCGATAAGCCTTCGTTCATTCTATTGGGTTGGTCGGGAGTCTTGCACCAAACTAAAAACGTTTTTCAAGCAATTATAACATTATTGTTCAACGATGAAACCTGATTGGCCAATTTTTACAACTGAGATGTAGTAGAACATTCTAACACATCCTACTGGTGAAGAATTTCAATTGGAGACCAAAAATTTCTTAATAATCCAAGTTAAGTCAACAGGAAATATCTCAGAAAACCTAATCACCTTGCTTTTCATAAGATTGAAAGATGCGAAGCTCATGATTAAGACATTTGTGCTCGCGCGAGACTAGGTTTTTAAAGTCTTTAGTTCCATATCAGCAATGATCGAATTCATGAAAAACCCATGCATATGTAATGTGCAAAATGGAGACCGAACTATTCCTTGTTTTTTTTTCTTCTTAAAACGTAATAGCCTCTTAATTTTTTTTGTTTATGCGAAACCCATGCATATCCATGCAGAACCCATGCATACTGATGCAAAACACGGTTTCTAGTTTTCCTAAGAAGTTGGGTCTAAGTTTATTCAAATGGAACGTTGTTGTCTGGAAACACCAGTAGAACAGTGTACGTGAGCAGGGTCAAGCGTGATGATGGTAAAACGTCGATCCCCATACGACCCCCCCCCCCTTTGAGCCACCAAAAATGCGACCCCCCCCTTTGCACACAAATTTCCTTCTATGCTTACAGAATTTAGATATTGTATAACATTTCAGGTGTTCGTACTGCGACAGGTGTGGTGGAGCCAGAGCATAGGAAGGAGAAAGAGGCTCTTTTGTATCTAACTAGTTGTTTGGAAGTTTCTTGGAAAACGTTGAAATGTACGCGGTGGACAAAAAACGTGCATTAACTATGCAATTTTGCTAACGTAACTAATGAGGCTCGAACACATCAAGAAAAAACATCTATATACATCATCTACATGGTGAAGGGTTCGATCCCTACCGAGGCTCAAATTTTTGCTGAGGGTTAAGGCGTGTGCGGTGAGCGAATTTCAGTCTGAAAGCGTCAGTACAGAGTTTCTAAACGAAATACCTTCGTATTCGTTACGAAAAACAACCATACACATCAGCGACATGGTCAAGGGTTCGATCCCCTCCGAGCCCAGAATTTTTGCATGGCGTGAAATGACACGCGCTTGTAGTAGATTCGAGATGATCGACCGTAAAGCACGAAATAACTGTTTATAGAGGTGGAGGACTGGGTAGGACTTTCAGTACGGACGTGCGAAAATTTCAGCCTAAAATTTTGACTCGTTCAGAGACATGGTTGTAGTCGGACACGAATATCAGAAGATCTAGCCCGTTGAGGTCCCAATTTTTTTCAGGTTCCTAATAGTCGAAGGTTTTCGCTTTCAGGCCGCGATTCAACTCCGTCGATAAAAACATGGAAAAAAGGCCATTTTTATCGACGAAACCTCATCTCCGTAATTCCCGTGCTGAATCTTTCCTCTTGAAGCTGGAGATCTGAAACTTCGGGGTAAAGCACTATTGGGTAGGGTCCATAAAATGACTTTTTACTGGCCTGCAGGACTGGGTAGGACTTTCAGCACGGACGTGCGAAAATTTTAGCCTATAACCCCCCACTTTTCACTATTCAACTCATACTGTTAAAGTCGTTTAATCACGTCAAAACAAATCCCGTGTATGGATAATTCAGTGTCCCACTTCTTCCGTTTTTTCTACCTTTTTTTCTACCTCCTATTCCACACTAAGGCACCCCCTCCCGACCACGACCTCCCCCTTACGACCCCCCTTTGATAATTTATCGACACACGCTTGACCCTGTACGTGAGCTACAGGGAGGAATCACCTTTCAAACTCGAGGCATTGAGATCTTTCTGGATAAAATTCGTACCTCCATATGTTCACCAACAATGAGTGGGTGTATAATGCAGAGTGTGAGAAAATTATAGAACAGTCCTTCGTACCTTGTTTTAAATGTATTTATGTCAGCCAATGCAACGAAGGACACTGTAAAAAGTGCAAGAGAACGCAGCTTCAAAAAACTGAACCTCCCTTATACTGGAATACAAATCTCGAGAAGACCATCACTTGCTTTAGTCCGTCACAAACTTCGTTGCAAGCTCTTTGGCAGATTTTGCGATATCGTCCTCCTGAATTTCATTTTGACCATTGACAAGAATCTTTTTCGACTGGATTGTGATTTTTCAGATGGAGGATCCCATTTTCTTCAAATCCGACAAATTCGATGGCGAACAACAGAGTTGTTGACGGGAACGTTTTCTGTGTTTTCCTCATGTTTATGATGTGATGAGTGTGTACCACTCCAATGAAACGTCCACACTTCGTCTTCGGACTTCGTCGAGTTTCCGACAAAACATTTCCTTCCAAACAGATTTCGTCCCATCTTTGACTAATGGGTGATGTTTCTTGGCATTACTGGCACCTCTCCCATCTGCTACCTTACCTCACCCTTGTTTTCGTTGACAGAACAAGTCCTTTCATTGAGTTGTGGTTGCTTCTTTGACCAGCTTCCATTGTTTCGTTGCTAGCCAAGTTATTCTTCCTTGGAAGCCTAGCCTCAAAATAAAGTCTTTCGATGTCTTCCTGGTGTGAGTAGCTTCCTTGAGCTCGAGCACCTATCCATTCACTTGGTCCCTATTTTTTGAGCTAGCATATAGGGTTTTTACCATCAAATGCACTGATTAAAATAATTGTAATCCGGTTAGGGTGAGATATTTGAAAAAAAATTAGTATTCATCCACGAATTTTTTTGTCACCGTCTTTTCAAAAAAAAATCTGTCAGGTCGGTGCAGCATGAATGGCGCACTTTCCATAGAAACGATATAATTTTGTTCAGATCACTATTTCTTGCAGTTAGGCCGGTGCAGAAAAAATGGTGGTCTTTTCTTTAAAGAACCATATAATTTCGCTTGGGCGTAGGTTGTCAATCGCAGCTTGTAAAGTGAAGCATCCTCTTTTGTTCCGCGAGTGCAAGCTGTGGCGGCTGCAGGTAAGAATCATGAAATAGTTTAATATTTTTCAGTCCCCGAGCCTCATTTTCAAGATATTATTCTTGATTTACTGTAGCTCTCCGTTGGTGATCTTACTTTCATTTGAGCTAGCTTTCGGCAGTTGATGCCTTCGTCAGATCTCAATTATCAGTTACAATACAACATCATTCTCATGCAACAGATTACAAACAAACAAGCATGTATACCGCGTGGATAAACAAGGTTCTTTGACTATAGTACCAACACAGTAGTGCTAGCCTTTTACATAGAGAGGCTTATTTAAACAGAAACGAGCGCGACTGAATGGTGATAAAGAAGACATGGGACCTCACTTCTCGTTGGCGGTGGTAGAGTGAGGATTCCGCAGACCAGAGCTAGGGTTTATGAACGCATAACTAAGCGAAACCAGGTTAGCAGACCAACTTTCGGGTCCTGCGTCCCTTAGCACTGCGTATTGTACAACCTAGTTACTCACGCTAAGCATACGTAGTTGGTTTGCCATTTATCGTCTCATGAATCCCAGCCCAGAACGCTAATATAGAAGAACGGTAATAACGCTAAGGAATCTAATCATCAGCTGGTCAACCGCAATACTTCCCATAGCTCCTCCATAGTGTTGATTTCCGGCTTACGCCTTCTTACCTCCCTGGCTTCAATTATCTTTCGCCCCAATGTCTTTGCCGAATGACGATGTAGGACATGTACCGAAAACACTGGTTGTGACTCATTCGTGTGTCTCAAGATTCGATGTCTTGAAAAACTCTCCCGGATAAGAGGCTGGGTTGGCCAAGGTCTTTCTATTTTCGTTTAACTTTCTACACAACGGGTTTCGCTGATGTATTTCCCATCACATCCAACGCAGTTAGTCATATACAGTGCCCCGAAGATCACATGTCTTCTGCTAATGCTGTAGCGGCAATCCACTGTGATGCACTTGCTTTCGTATGCGCGAGTAGACGTCAATAGGTCCTTCAACGTCGGTGGAGGACGGGACACAAATCGTAAGCGTAACCGCTATACCTTCACGTCCTGGTCTATTCTGCGTGCCAGTCTGTTTCCCACATATGGAAGCGCAAATGTGATTTCATCCATAGTTGCACAAAAATGAGAGCATAGCGGATAGCTTCGTTAAATAGAAAAAGAAGAAAAAATAGGATAATTTGAGATTCCCAGACATATCGTTCTCAATTTTCTTAGTTCCGAGAATTTCTTTGTAACACCACAAGCAATACGGTTCATAACACATCGTTCGCACTTATTAGCTAGGGAGTCACTATCAACCCACATGCGAGCACTCGAATCCGATTTTGCAAATGCTGTCGTGTTCAGCTCTGAGCACGTGACCGTACCATCGCAGACGAGCTTCGCGGAGCTTTCCCGTTATTGGAGCCACCAAGCCCCACATTCAGCTCCACACAAAGCGACAGCACGTATAACATTTCGATAGATCTTCGATTTGAGACGCTTCAAAATGTTCTTGTACACCAGCCATTGAGTGCCATTTCATCCATGTGGCGTTTACACGTGCAACAATTTCATGTGTGAGGTTACCGTCAGACGAAACCGCTGAGCCGAGGTACTTGAATGCATCGGTCCTCGCTGGATTGGTGCCATCAAATTTGATGGTGCCGCCATCATGCACGTCCGTTGTTAAGTACTCGGTTTTCTTGACATTGAGACGGAAACCAAACTGTGACACTCCATGCCTGTGTTTGCTGCTAGCTCGTGCTTGTCTTTGGAGACCAGGACCACGTCATCAGCGAACAGAAGAGCCCAAGGTGCAGGTTTCTACAAATCTCGTGTGACGGCTTCCATGACGATGACGAAAAGATGCGGAGATAGAGCCGAACCTTGGTGCACTCCGACGGAAATAGGAAATTCAGCAGATGTAGCGGCGGCCGCTTTTACTCGACTCCTAGGGTCTGCTTTAAGGATGCGCATCCACTTAATGAGCTCTTCGGGGACGGCGTGCCATCGCAGCGCGTACCAAATAACGTTGTATGGAACGCGATCGAATGCCTTCTCCAAGTCGAGGAAAGCGAAATGTAACGGTTTTCGTTTTTCACGATGCTTCTCAATAAGGAGCCGAACGCGGTGGGTAGCATCCGTGGTGCCACAGCTGGCTACAAAACCACACTGGTTGGTACTAAGCTCTATGATGTTGCAAATACGGGCGTCAACAATGCGCTCGAATATCTTCATGGTGTGGGACAGCAAACGAATCGGGCGATAGTTCACACAGTCAGTTGGCTTACCGTTCCCCTTCCAAATCGAGACTGCCGTGCTTCGCTGCCAGTTCGAAGATGTCCTCTTCTCCGCGACGACCTGATTGAAAAAGACAGCCAGCGGGAATCCAGCGTCGCGACTTCCACAGCTCCACTGCGAAATCATCCGTGCCTATGGTCTTACCAGCTCTCGTTCGCCTAACAGCAGCTGCAGTCTCCGCAGTGGTAATCGGCTGGATGGGATCGTAGGCGGGGTGGGCGTTCGAGATAGGCGGATGGGCCAATTCTTTTGTCGAGATTTTTTTGAAATAGTCACGCCATCGCTCCATCACCTTCTTGCGATCCACCAAAAGTTCGCCGTTTTCGTCATTAATGCCGTGAAACTTCTCCACATCCTTGGCGTTGCGCTGCGAGACTTAGCAAGTCGGTATAGGAAACGCTCGCCATCCCTGGAGTTTAGCTTCCTGCTAGAATCTTCATAATGTGTTGCCTTCGCCATAGCCACGGCCTTCTTAGCAGCCTTCTCAGCGTCATAGTGAGTGCGCCATTTGTCGGCCGTCTTGTGCTCGCGGAAGCTGCGATATCTTCTCTTTTTTCTCGCGAACCGCTGTATTCACTTCCTCTGTCCAGAGCCACGTCTTCTTGTCAATCTTCCTTCGGTTGGGTTTTGTCGTGCCGAGTTCGGAGCGTGCTGCTTCAACGATTGCTCGGTCTGCGTTCTCCCAAGTCTCTTCAACAGTCGTGACGGGTGATAGCTGGATGCGTGCAACAACGGCAGCTTCATTCTCTTTCAGTCGCCACCACTTAATCCGAGCGGATCCGCACCGTCCGTCCTGCCTTTGCTTTGGTGGTGTTATTTTTATTGTGCAGATCAGCAGTCGGTGCTGCGTTCCGACCACCTCGTATGGTACTACCTTCGCATCGGTAACCAACTGAGTCCACCGTCTACCGAGGTTACCGTACATTAAAGTTGTGAAAGAAGATAAAGTCAACCCGAAAAAGCCATATTTCTTTCACACCAACCTTGCTTACTGCTTTATTTCTATTGAGACTCAATGAGAAGGGGGGGGGGGGGTCATGGAAGTATGGTCATGGAAGGAAAACTTGAATTTTCTTCGCTCTGTGGTACCCAGAGTCTCAGAAATGAAGGCAAGGAATGGTTATGATTCTAAATGCTTGAAGTCGGGAGATAAAAATAAAGCAATAAACGAAAAACAAACTGATACGAAAGTTTTCCTTATTATGAGAAATTTGGTTTAGCTCGCATATGCTCTGTTCCAATTCAGCCAAGATGCTGTAGTCGCAGTATCACTCAAGAGGGTTTTCTCGGATCTTGAACGTTCACAAGGAGGTGGATGTATCGCATAGGCGAGGTGGGCTTGTTAGTGAGCCGTGGAGTTTATGAAATGGAGCCAATTTCTCAATAAACTCCTCAGCATTTCTGACAATCAAGCTCAGTTCTTCAATTCTTTTGCTGTTTCCATTTGAAGTCAGAAAAAAACCTGTGAGTACATTGAAACTTCAACTGTGATGTAGTTAATGGGGCAGCCCAGGCAAACTAAGACAAATTTTCTAGATATGCCTTGCTGACGAAAGAGGGTCCATACAGTAAGAGCTCTGAATCGGGAACTGTCAGCTATGATTTTTGAAAGGAAATACCGTCGTTTTCAACCGACCGCGTAGAAAAGGTATCGTGCTCCTCTGAAGCAGGCGATGTTCCGCACTTGGAATCCGTAGAGTTAGTTCTGACTGTAGAAGGCAATTTCCATGAAAGATTGCTGGAAAAAATTTGGGAGAGAAATATCCGCTGCGATCCACTCTCATTGGTAATCGTCTCATATTACCAACGAGTTGCAGCAATTCATCGAAAGGCAAATAGGACTTTATCATTCATCATTGTACGCGGGATCTTTCATAGCAGGCATGTAATCTGATGGTAGAATGTAACATAGTCTCGTGTACTATCCCAAAAACATCTCAGATAGCGGGCAAAGGCTGGAAGAATTCAGATAGGACCTAATACAGGACCTAATAGCACTTCGTTTGCTCATAATAGCTTTTGAATGAATGTGGACACAGTTGCTGTAGTTGAAATACCTTCAGCAACATCAAAGGCAGCACCCACGAAAATTTTCGACCCTGAGATTTTGTTTAAGTTCGGGGTAATCTCGTGGGGTGAACACTGTCACAATGCTCAAAACAGTCAAAACCTTCAAAATCCCACTTTTCTCCGACCTCTTAGCTCATCGCCCTTGAGCAGTTTGGGCCGAGTTGCGCGATCTATTCAATGTGGACCGATCCAAAGTCGATACCGCTGCCGTTTTTGTCAGCTGTTTGGACGGCGAAGTCGGTTTTTTGCATCGTTTTGCAGCGTTCCTAAGGTTGATTGAGGGAAAGGAAACCTCAAAATCCTGCCCTGACTAGTCAAAGTTTCGCAGGCACACCAACGAGTTCTAAAGCGATCCCAGAAGCATGAAACAATTCGCAAATGAGGCACAGGCGGAAATCAGCCATATAAGCAATTGAACAAGTAGATTTTTTTGTAAAATGACGAATAGAAAAATAGGTTGTGCTTAGAAATGTGCAAGAATCAAGCTAAGGACTGACAAATAGTTTAAAATTAGAAGAAACAAAATGGCTGGCCACCAAATCAGTTGGTAGCAACGCTCCTCTGCCGCCACAACTCGATCGAACGACCCCACGCTGATTCTGCTGATCCAGGATCTTGGACATTTGACTATTTATATCCTAGAAACGGTTGAGTATTCCGCTCTACTTTCTTCGTCGAATTGCTCGGACTATTGCTAAGGTTGGAAAACCATCAGAATCTCAGACATGAAAATTTCCGTGGGTACTGCCTTTAAGCGCATGCTAGTGCGTGTGATCGCCTTTGCTCCACACCTGACAGGCTCTGAAGAAGGGGAACTCGCCGAAACGTCAGCCTAATAAAGATACTAACAATCTCGTGTTTGGCTGCAACAAAACAATCCATAATGCACACAGTCTTTCTCAAAAATCCTTTCCTCGCGCTGAACCGCCTGTCAGCTTAGCCACGTCACACCACGTATGATAATGCATAGGTGATGCGGCGCGACTTAGCAGATGGGCGGTGAAGCATGAGGCAAGCGTTTTCGAGAAGGACTGTAGTTAAGTCCCCGAAATACGCGTCGAAAGTTTGCCATATATTTCCCATTAATCGAATTCTTCTTCAAGAAATCATTGTAACCAAACAAGAGCACACCTCTTATGCTACCAAATAAACTTTTGGAAGCGCCCAAGAAAACGTGCGAAGAGCCGCGAAATGGGTATGAAGAAGTTCTAGAGCTGCGTTTTAGGAGCTCCGGCGAACCCACGCCAGCTGGTACAGGACCACCTCAAAGCTCGGTGAATTTGCAACACCTGGAAGGATCATGAGAACGAAGTAAAGCACGAAACAATTCCCATGTAATTCTGCCAAGTTATCACGTAGGAAAAAAACCGAATGAAGAGTACGTATGATGGTAGATTTCAAGTAAAAAGTTTCAATTCCACAGAGTAATGACACATCCTTCTTGACCGTGCAATAATTGCAGACTTCATCAGCGATATTGTCGTGTTAGATGGTGACAAATGTTGAATAAGCTCTAAACAACTTTATCCACCTGGCCTCACACTTCTTTTCTCATAGAACTCTCCCTCTTAAGTTTTCCAACCAATTACGGTATTAGACCACAAAGTGGATTTTAATAAGCAGACCCACGTCTCTCAAAAATTAATACATAATCCATTAAGCTTTCCTCTCACCCGGCCTTAATCCACACCCCACCAAATCCAAGAAATCCACATCGTCCAGGTCTTTTCAACAAACTCGGTCAAAGGCAAAACCTGCCGCGCTCTCGAATGAACACCTATATCCTTCTAGAATTTTCCTTCAGAATTGAAGCCCATAGCATTAACACAACCTCGCCATGTACTACAAAACCACTTACAGTGTTGCGTTCTGCACATTCAAAATTTACATTTAAACTTAAAATTGGGGCGCTTAGTATCGACAGTGCATTTGGATAAAACTCACTAAATGACCTCCACTTTTGGGACAAAACGAGCTAATCATTAATGTATAACAAGAATAATAAATCGTGATTAGATTTTCTTGCACCCTTTGACATTTTTTCTAAATGTTGTCCTTGCCTTCATTCAAGACAAATGCCCATTCACAGACGTGAGGGGACGATGTTGTTGTTATAAGCCACTTCAGGGCCTTTATTATAAGCTGGAGAGAAATTGGTGTGGTCTTCAAAAATAGTATGCGCAGATGGGTTAGTCATATCGTCAGGATCGAATGTTGTCACGTGAATTTGTATCCACACACTCCACTAAAAATAATTCTAGTTCTCAAATGATAAGACAAGAGAGAATGTTGCAGTTCTGCCGTAAAGATGAGAAGGTCAACAAGGCCTTCTCTTCCATGAATGTTTAGATACTCGAATTAGTTCCTGGATTACTGGTCAAAGTCTCGATGTCGTTTCATTCTTATTCGTTCCTGTATATACGTAAGCTTTGACTTTCTCACCAGTTACAAATGAAATTCCACGACTGTAGCCTCTCCCAAGGCTTCGCCTCTTCCTTATCCTAACATGGAAATTAATTGAGAACTTCCAACTGCGCAGATGCTTTATGAAAGTATTGTACTTTCATATATACTTAAGTATTAGACGCTTGCCTCATATATGGGCTTGTAGAGGAGCAGTATCCCACGCTCACCGTGCATATGGGCTAGTAGGGAAACTAACTGCAAGCGAATTTGCACCCGCGAAGTTGAAAAATGTAAGTGTTGGTGAAATTTCAGCGATTTACTGCTTGAGAGCTTTTGTTGGCAATGTTATTTGTTCAGTCACTTACTATTTATGCCACGTCTACTTCATATCGACAGACACATTTACCGCTATATTTACGAAGTTGAATGGAGGGCGTATTTTAATCATTGCATGCTTTGAGAACACTTCTGAAGGTCAGAGTATACGTCTTCTCAACGCATGCGTACATGTAATAAGCACACGTATTCTGTACCGTGTCCTGTCTGGCCCTATCTAGTCGTCCCACTTCCTTTGGAGAGAATTCCTCTCAAACATAGGTAACTCGATGCCCATTTCCAATGTGTGCAAAAGTGAGTTGCTTTCCTGCTACATCCGCTTCAGTAGTTGGATCCATGGTATTACCGGCAATGTTCTTGACTTTGTGCTCATCTAGAACGAAAGAGTGGGTCAGCAGAAAATGATATTATTGGCTATTCTTATCAGTAATAGCATTCTCTGACCAAGACATGTCTCTTGGACTTAATATACTCAGTTTTTGCCTAGAAAATTGGGCTTCCATGGATGAATGCGATATAATGCTGTTTCTATTCTAAACGTGTTATTGCCTACTGAGAATTTCATCAACACGCTGAACATTCAGACGAATTTGAGATGAATTTTTCATTACCAATTAGTGTAAACAAGCAGTTGCATAACAGAGGAGTGTCAAGTTGCCACGAAAATCATGAAGCAAAAACAGTACATGGTTGAGAAAGGGCTAGATGGATGTGGCAAACACCAAGGCAACAGATACTTCTCAGTGATGACAAACGAGTAGAATTGAGGTTCTGAAAACCATCCATCCAACCACCACGTACTTCGTTACTTGTTTTACTCCACTATCTACTGCTAACGCGGCTCACATACCGTGATAAGGGCATAGATGAAGAGCAGAAATTACACTTCTATGAAATTCGAGTTCTTTGGGTAATATTTGCAAACGCATGTGTCCAAGAATGTGCAAACGCAGTAGGGGTTGCTATATGAGGTGGTGACTCAGAGGACGACCAAGTAAATGCGTTTTATACGCCATCAAAACGAGATGGATAGTGCCGAAAACGTAAGCAATACTGGTAAGTGGTGGGATATTCTGTGGAACTTTACCTTACAACATTACAATTCAGGAAAAGTGGATGGTAGGATAGGTTTGGCCTAATCCTGAAGAAAAAATAACAGCGACAATGAAGAATGCGGGCCTCAATAACAGGAAACAAATTTGCACTGTCGTAACAACGAAATGACGTGGCTTAAACGTGATCACTCGAAAAAAAAACCTCAAAATTCTAGTGTTCATTAGTGTTCACTATTTTCAGGAGTACTAATGCTAAAAAATATATACTTCGTTTCTTCCTGTCAACAAGTGCTTGTTTCGAATGACTATGCAGGGGGCCTAAGTTATTGTATAGTACATTGTTTGCTGTCTCATTTCTCCGTGGTGATGAGATGACGTTGTATGTCTAGTTTAATAGAAGTGCATTCAGACTATTTCTTAATTGCAAACACCCCTTCGCCCCGAAGCAGGAGCTTCGTGCAGAACCACGTCTTAGCTCAAAAATTCGTTAAACACTTCTCTATTCAGCAGAGAAGAGGGCAAGACAATGCACAGGCTTTTGGAGGAGAAATATTCTAATAAACTTCTTCTCTTCCTCCTCCTTAGCGTTTGTCCCGCTTTGTCGCAGAGTCCCCTGTACGGGTTCTACTGCGCCAAAAAGCGCCGTCCCGGGCGTCATGTTCTATGACATGGAGTTCTCCTATTTATTTATTTATTTATTATTTATTTATTTATTTATTTATTTATTAGACCTCTATATCGCGAAGAACGATTAACATCGATTTGTGCTTGCGTAGAGCTCAACAGTAGGTCTAACATCTTCAATCATCCAATCAATCGTGTCCAGCTTGATGTTAAACACTTCTCCCTGCTCTTGAAATTCATCACATCTTCAAGACATCTTGCTTAAAGGCAGCAGGAGCTGAAATTCTCGAATGTGAGCTGAGCTGTGGGTGGTGAAGTACAGATTTAGCACATCATAAATGTAAAATGAGCACAGACAATCATGGCTTACCTGCAGAGAAAATGGAACATTCGTCGCGAACACGCCTGGCCGTGTTCGTGCGCGGACGAGTTTTCCCCGGCGCGAAAGCCATTGCGGCGCGTGGTTTTGGCCGAGTCCAGCCATGAAACCCTGCGAATTGAATGCATTTCGTTTTCCCTTTGCGCCAAACCACGCACCGCAATGGTTTTTGCGCCGGGGAAAACTCGTCCGCGCGCGAGCACGGCCAGGCGTGTTCGCGACGAATGTTCCATTTTCTCTGCAGGTAAGCCATCATTGTCTGTGTTCGTTTCACATTTATGATGTGCTAAATCTGTACTTCATCACCCACAGCTCAGCTCGGAGTCGAGGATTTCAGCTCCTGCTGCCTTTAAGATCCTTGTGTGAATCCAAATCCTCTAAATCTTTCTTAATTCTGTGTTTTCATCGCTCCTTCGGGGCACCTCTTGTTCGTTTCTCGGCGATTTCCACGCACAAAACTTCACGGCCAGAGTGGTGCTTGTTTCTCCTCAGCAGATAGATGCCCATACCATTTCAGGCGTTGTGATCTTACATATCTCTTCTTGGATGGGGGCACTTTGCATTTTTCTTCGCACCATCTCTTTCGGTATTTTATCAAGGCGGGTGATCCCTTCTAAATAATTGACCAGACGTTACACAATAACCTGTGGCACCTCTCCTCTCCTCAGCACTTGATAGAAACTTTTCCATTATTGACAGCTCCAGTGGATACAAAAGAATGGATCTAATTACGATGCTCTTTTGTAAACCTGTCTGGAACATATCCAGCAAGTTTAATCGGAACCTATTCTCACACGGCTGGACCGAAGCACTGCCCATTCCCTGATATCTTTGATGGATAGTGTTCCTTGATTGCTTCACTTCTGGGACAGCCGAGCTTATACATGGATGTGGGCCTGGATAATCCCAAGTCCATCGTTACATGCCAATTTGTTTTCATCCAATCCCATGTGACATCTGTCGAGAGAACAGGCGTTTATAGTCACATTTATGACATATTCAACTAGCCGTCAAAAAAACAGAATAACAGGCTGCGGTGAAGGAGGAAATTACTAGATATGTCAACGAATACAAATTTGTATCCTTGGTTTCGATCTCCGCTCACTACTGTTATTCAAAACGCAACGTGGATTGTCGTTTCAAATTTGCTAGCATTCATTCTTTCAAACTTCCACATGAATCCGGAACCTATTTCTCCCATTGATCCCTTTACCTTACTTGAAACTAGTTCCTCTCTGAAGGGCAAAATATGGGGTAGTTATCTAAACGAACCACAGCATTTATTTAAACAGTTCCTATGAGAGACCTTTGTCATTCATAACTTCCAATTTTATCCAACTATTCACAAGAGATCCAAGAAGTTATGGAGTATCCACTTAATATGTCCTCATGGTATGCCCTGCGTGCATATTAATAGTGTAGGCATATTAGACTGTATTAGAGCGTATTGGAGCGTGCAGTATAGGCTGGTTCAAAATTCACATACAGTAGCGGGCAAAAAGCTTGCAACTTTTGGTTCAACATCCCAAGCCTGATAGGTTTTGCAAGTGCAAATTTTTCATGAGAGTTGTCGGTGTTTATGTGATTAAGAAGTAGGTGAGAGCCTCCCCATTTTACTAATTACTTTTTTTAATATATAGTTCTATTTGCTTTGGTCGAAATATGTGGTTTGATGGTATACACAATGTTGAACAGGATAAGCTCTATTGTTGGAATCTCAGCGCAAATAAGAGGGCAACTAGCAAATCGTTGTCGACAAGTTTGACGTCATCATGCCACTCCAAAACAAGTTGTGTGCAAAACTTTCTCCCGACATCTTGTCGGCAAGAGGAAGAAAAAAACAACTTGTTGGCCAGTTTTTCCAAGAATAACTTGTAGCAAGTTACGGACAACGCCCCCCCCCCCCCCCCAGTTTGTCGACAGAGAGAGAGAGAGAGAGAGAGAGAGAGAGAGAGAGAGAGAGAGAGAGAGTCAAGCGCCCTCACCCGCGTAACATGTGAAGCAAATACTTAGAGCATGAAGGTTAACCCGGTGGAATTTTTGAAAAGCGTTTACCATCAACGACAATGAAGGCGTCCTCAATCGACGACCCTCAACGATTTTGAGGGTTTTTGTCCGACCTACAGACTGCCTACGAAGAAAGGCGAAAACAAGTTGTCAACAAGCTTTGGGGCGAGCAAGTTTCGAAAACTTGTTCGCCAAACACTTGCCAACAAGTTGTTTTGGGGATTCTGAGTACATGCTAGAAAATGTGTATACATTGACTTCTGGTTGATAAACCCAATGTGCGCTAATATCCCTCCGATAGACCTTATTCTGTGAGACATTGGGAATGCTTTGTACCAAATCACAGATCTCGACCTCTGTGAATGAATCTGTTTCATTTAGAAAAAAGTAGTAGGTGAATGGGAAGATGTCAATTTATTTCTTATTCAAATGAGTTTCTGTGACTCTCGTGGAAATTTGAACTTCCATGTCTCCTTTGAGAGAAGTTACGGACCGAAAACCAAACATTGCAGTCTTTTTTCCCTACTGTAGCCTTTTCCTAGAAAGTGTGTGCTAAATTTCTGAACTTACAAACTAACAACAGCAAAAAGAGTAATTGCTAACCTGTGTTTTTCTATATTTCTCTGCAGCCATTATAGCGTAGTATTCATGAATGTTCCCGAGAAAGGGCATGGCTGCTCGCGTATGTGTATACCCTGAACGCTTTTTTTTTGCTAAAAATCGCGACATTTTGTGCCAGAATTTCGTTAGGCTCGAGGCAAATTGAGGAAGTGGGCAGTGGGCATTGAGCGTAGTGGAGTACAGCAATTTCTTCAGGAAAAAAAGTTGTAGTTTTTAGGCTACCAGGAAGCCCGAGACTTCCTGGGAACGTTCATTAATCCCCCCATGGTTATTGCAACCATTCTCCATTATAGCTGAGGTTCTCTTGCAATATTTCCATTGTAGCATTCGAGATATACAGTGGGCTTCTTATCATATATGTCGTACATACGTTAACAAGGCATACTTTTTAAAGGGATACCGTCAAAAATTGCCTCGCAGTGCGAGTGCATAAGGTCGCACATAAACTTCATATTGAAAACCAGACAACACACTAAATGAGGTTCACATTGTTCAGCTTCACCTCAATTTCGTCACCGCACATTTCCTTGTTCGTTTCACCAGTGCTAGTTCATGAGGCGTTCCATCTTATTCTGTAATCCTTCTGCAGGTTTATGTAAACGTGTTGAGAAAACTAAACCAAACATTGTTCCCGTTCGTTCACCAAGATGGAGTTTCCTCATCATTATGCCTAATGGGTGAGTTTTTCGGAGTTTTCTCATGGGCAGTGTTGCAAGAATGGTTGCACCCATTTCCGCTGTACTAATACATGATCATATCCGCTTCAGTTAACCACTATAAGATGAGTGTTTCCTCGGAAGTCAAACTTTCTACGTATTTGAATGTGTCGAGTCATCCTCCTGCGGCTAAACCCACCAGCGAAAAGTCACTGTTTCTTTTGAAATGTTTATATCATTATTAACATCTTTGTAGGTATTTTCTGAGCTACAAACATTTACCGCAGGTACTTCCTCGTCCATCGAGCTACCATACGTGCACTCACAGGGACTTTATGTTGAGGTGTGAAATCAAGAATCTCTTGATTTGCTCCAATTATTTTCTTGTACACGTGCTATTATTATGGCACATGCAGATTTTCTAGGTCCCGTAGGGACTCGCATTCGCTTTGTCTTCATGTCTATTTTTAGTCCAAAAAACGAAATATCCCTTTCTGACTACAAAGCATTAGTGATTAACACACTGACGTTCGGTCGGCTCACCGATCAGCCATGCCCTATTCGGAAGTGGAACACTTCAACTCATCTTCGACGGGAAGCACCACATTTCCCACTAGCTCTTTTTTGTCCATATATCTAGTACACGTCAAACCGTGTAGCATCAACAAAAGGTGAGAAGAAAAACCATGTACGTAGCACGGCGCTGTGTCTCACATTTTCCACATTCATTTATCTTGTGGAATACATAGCTCTAGGGCTCGGCATTTTCTGGGATGGTGACTGCGACTCAAGAATGAGCGTCGAGTCGCAAACTAACTCACAATTAACGTTGAGCTCTGCTGCCTGTAATCAGGTAATTTAGATTTCATTGTTTTGAAGATACACGGATAAAGGCAGGTTCTCAGTACCTAAACAGTTTGGAGGCTAAATCCGAGGTAACATATTGCGGATCGAGCTTATTTTTGCACGCCGAACATGGGTTGCTAAAGGTCATTTTTTTCATATTGCTCCATGTGCATCACTTAGCCACAGTGGACCGGTTTCCGGGCAGACGTATTTTGCGAGATACACCACATGCGTCGCGCGGCCACACGGGGACAACAGGTCGTGATGCCCCATGAGTATCACTTTGTCCGCAATCTGTCAATCATAACGCCGAGTTGAGATTGCGACAAAACGAGGTAGGGAAGATGAGGACTCGTGAAACGCACGAGTTCCAGACTAGGAAGTTCGGAAGACAAACTCCATTAAAAGGGTCTCTAGGTCATGGTTGGAGCTCATGACCATATATAGCGGGTCCGCATGGCGCATTTTCGGTAAGAATGATCGCATGTCCATGCACTCAGCTAATTGGTAACCTCATCTCCTGCAACAACGAGCAGTGATCTTTTTTGATTAAATTTCTCATATTTCATGTGTGAGAAGTTGCTTTTTTTATTTTGCCGCGGAACCATAGGTTTTACACGAAGTATTTCACTTTTATTTACTTTGTGCTATTAAGGTTGCACATATTGTGTTTAACAATGGGAGCAGGGTGCAGCACTAGGTGGTCATTGACCACCAGGACTTGGTAGCTTCCTGCAGATTCAGGGGCTTAGCACCAATGGCCGGGGCGTAGCCAACCACTAATCCTCTACTGATGTTGGATACAAGCAGATTTCAGAGAGGCACGTCGTCTGTAGGATCATCAAAATCGTGGTTGAAGATCACTGCCGTTCAACCATTAACTCCTCCCTATCCTGCACTCTAGCGCGCTCCAGGGATAATCAGGTGTTGCTTAACCTGTAGGAGACATATCGTTTTAAAATTTTGACTGTAGATGCGCACTATACCAACAAGTGTCCCCCCAAAGTGGCACACTTGGTTCTTGAGAAACCTTCTTCGCTTTTGAAGAAAAACCTTCAAAAATGGTCAAAAAGTGGCTTTTGACCATTTTTTGACTATTAATGACGGTTTTTTTTTCTTTCAAAAACGAAGACGGTTTCTCAAAAACGAAAGATGACACTTCGGGGGAGAGTTGATACCACCTAGGCGCATTTCTTGGAGTTGGCAGAGTATCGGAACACTTCTTCAAACGAGAGAAATTTCCTGAAAAAGTTCCGAGTTTGGGAAAAAAGGCGCCCCAATGACAATTTCTTGTATCTGACAAGTCCTATAACAAGTTTCAACGAGTTCTGGCGGGATCAAACAGTTCGCACAGAGATCGGTTTTTCGAGGATATTAGCTTGAATTTGAGATGACTTAGGCTGTCTTCGCTAAATAGTACGCATTTCTTGCTGAAACATCATTCGTCGTCTCACTAACGGTATTTAAGTCACTTTTTTAGGGCTACCTTCTTTTCCTGAAGGGACTCTAGTACGTGGGTACTTAGCCCATTTCGGAATCCGAGTGGACTCGGTACTCTTCAAACGACACTGACCACCTAGTGCTGTGCCCTGAATGGGAGTTATACAGGCCAAAAATACGGTAACAAATAAAAGGTCGATCAGAAAAAGATTTTCAGAGCAATTTAGAACATTGTCACATGATTTATATTCAATAACTCCCAACGAACATTATACAGGAAAACATCTAGAAATTCCCTCCATCTGCTAGGAATCAGTGCCCCTGACATCGAGTAAAGTCGCAAGCCTCGGCGCGCAAATGGTTGCGCAAAAATTTATTTCTCATTCTTGAAGTTCTTTACTGGAGTTTCCCAACTCCTAAGGGGTTTTGAGGAACCTTATGTCTCAGGTGCCGTGAAAACCCACTAGCACACTTGGGTTAATTCTGTGCAATTGAGTGGCCGCCCGACAAATCCAGCAGGTCCTAAAATTTATTGTTTCCCCTGTTCTGAAACAGGCGAAACCCAAGTTCCTGAGCACTGTCCTGGTAAAACGTCCGGAGACGGGCTCCCAGCTGAACATGACTTCAAGGGAGAACATGCTCGTTTGAAGCCAAAACACGTTTTATCATCGGATTTATGACCCAACCTGTAGTGCAATGGCATGTTTGATGCACACAGAACATCCACCAATTCACAGTTGATGGATCTCTGAAATGCAGTGGTTTTGTAAAATCCGCACCACTAAAATCTCCATGACTAGTGGTTAACTTGTAATTAGTGCTTTACTTGTCCTTTGGTAGCGGGTCCAAGAGGCACTTCACTGCTAACCTTGTGTTTTTATTTGCTTGTCGTTTCATTATTCTACTACCTGCGATGTGAAGCATCATCTTATGTGTACATTCTCGCTCTGGATTTCTTTTGGCTGTGTTAACCTTGATATCCGATGTCCTATATGCTTTCGCTCGTGTTAAACGTCAATTCTGCCTCATTAGTACTTGTTTTATATAATTTTATCCTTTTTCAACCAGCCTAATATATACACATCACTCAGAGCCCCGTATTTTAACCATATGATGCGATCTGTGGGGCGTAGCTTTGTTGACGCACTCAGTGCTCGGATTCATGAATAAGCTGTCAGGGCCAGGTTGGCAAAGCAACTTCGACGTTCCTCGCATCCTTACATGGTTTAGTGAATAGCCGCTCACAAGATCCGCTGCTTCGCTTAGTGTTTCATGAATCAGAGCCCAGGAAGAACACATTCGAGGCCCTGATTTTCCTCACTCACCGACTATTGTTGTTGACGGCTAGTGTTTCTAGCTGTTGTCGCAATTAACGTCTTTCTGGGATTGAATTAACATCCTGATCGTTTGTTCGACATTTCACGTCACCAGCTTCCAACCTTCTTATTTTGCGTTCAAACTAAGCTTGCAATTTTAGATATGTGGTCTCTCTACGACAATCTTTTTTCCTCGATTTTTTGGTGTACTGGCACTGTGGCAATAATTATTAATAGCTACCTCCTTTACCTCATATTCTTTCACGCACCGAGGACGCTACAGGTGTACCGTGTATTCCTGGCAAATGTCGCCATAGCCGATCTCGTCTTCGCTGTAGCAACAACATTCGCTCAAATTAGGTAAGTGAGACAAAGCCGCTCGGACAGATGTGCTGGTGGACAAAGCGTGGATTCACATGCGTTGTCCAGAACGCACGGCTTCACGCATATTTCTTTATGCCTAAGGGGGTGGGGGCGTAAAAGCAGCTCGAGTTGTGTGAGATGTTGACGGCTAGGAAAGCTTCCTGCTACTTTTTAACACATTGCGGAATACATTCTTGCATGGCGAGCGCGGGTGGCCAGAGAGCATTTTGCTGATAATTCAGAATTTGCACCATCTGACCACAGGGAACATTCTATGGACATGTAGAACAAATTTCGAGTGATGCACCATGTGCATCACGTTGTCCGCAATGTGTTAAGCTTTGGCTCGGCAAGTAGTGCACCAAAAAAAATCTTCTAGTTCTTATCCTGTGCGCATATGAAACCACATAAGATAATCTGGGAATTTTAGCTACAGTGGAAATTTACTTAGCACTCGTAGATCCACGCTGTTTACTTGACACTCGCAGATCCAGACTATGTCCGCAAGCTCGGTTGTCCAAACGGATTATGCATTTATGTAGATACGTAATGTCAGTTGCAGAATTACTCATGTTTCATTTATAAAAATGCAGAACTTGACAAAAATTTCCTTTTCATCAATAACAGAAGGGAAAAAGGAGTGCATTGAGCAGCGAGACATCCACTGACATCAAACATCATGAAATATGAGTTATATGCAATGTCCGGATAGGTAAATTATCACATTTCTAGTACATCGTCACTAAAATAATTTGCTACACTTTCTCGTAAGCCAGATAAGGTCAAGAACATTAGGGAAACATTTTGAAAATAAAAGTAGAAAGAAGACGGAAGTGACAGCTCAAAAACTATGGCAATAAGCACCGGCCAAGGACATTTCGTTCACGCTGTTCAAGCGAAAAACACGAGCAAAGGGCTCATTTCATCCTACCTAGACGCTTGTCTTGTGATGGAAACAATAATTTCCTTCTGTATTTCTAATTTACATAACAGCATCCGTATCCGAAGCACCTCCTGCAACCAAACCAACCGTTCAAAGCATCCTCCGCGTCATTGTGGTAATGCTACAACAACATTAATGTGTATTTTTAGAAGGAAATCACTAGTGAACTCGAAGTTTGAAAGGAAATCGTCATTTTCGTCTTTTTTTGCTAGCTAAAATAGGCAACGTTCAGTTATAGAATTTAATAATAATGTTGTTCATTTTCCTCAGATTATATTTTGCGATCAAAACACCTTGAATTCATCATCTTCCCTACAAAATCTTCGAGTAATACTTTCATTTCTCCGTGTTTTTTGATCTCGGCACAAAACACTTGTAGATAAATAGTCCGTAATTGACGGTTAAAATGTGAGCTGAAGTTTGAAAAGACAAAATTATCCACTGCTAACCAGACATGTCGTAATTCCACCCTGTCTACAAACCATTGCAGACTGCCTACAAAATATGTTTTTCATGAGTTTTGCTTGGGATGGGCTTGAAAACGGGGAGAATATCTGCGGACGTATTTCTACGGAAAATGGCCATTGCTCGAGTAATCTGTTTCGATTTTGATGGCGAAAACATCGCGTAATGTATCTAAACCACGTGGAAACAGCTGGGAGCACTCTTCACCCGGGGGACTGTTTGAAGCCTAACTTTAGAAGTGCTAGGCAATTAACACCTAAGTACATATAACTCAATTTGAAACCACATTCATGGTGTACATAAATAATTTGAGGAGGGAGAGGGGGGGGGGGATGAGCGAAGAAAATTTTCAAAAAAGCTGCGAAACATCTACAAAATAGCTCTTACCTAGGCAGAGTTTCAAAAATACAGTTCTTTGAAGTTCAAGGATAAACTCAGGTGATCAAAATTAGGGTCCTCTGAGACCGTCACAATAATGGAGTAAGCAGATAGACACATCCATGTGATCACTGTTGTGAATTCCAGAAGCTGCCGTGCCACCCGAGTCTCGTCATGCCTCAGCTGTGAATTAAGTAATAAAAAATCTGAGATTAAATACGATTCGATGTGGTCTCTTCATTTTTTCGTCAAAACAGCTACTATTATTGGTGAAACTGCAAAATTCAAAGCACGAATTCCCCAAGAGTATCCTTAGATTTCGCCAGTTAAGGAGAAACCAAGATGAGCCGAATATAAAGGATACCAAGGGTGGGGAAGATACGTATTCATTGCCACGTTAGATCAGCCTGGCTTTCAAAGGAAGGTTTCATTTCCATCGCGTATATCTCTCAAATATGTGCCCAAAGCGACCAGGCTATAGAAATGATAATAATAAAGTATGATCGTAGCACTGATGGCTATAGACCGCCATGCCACATTCGCTTTCATCGCTCATCATCCCTCTCACGTCTGGAGTCTTCGATCATGGTGATCGCGACAGTTACTGGCGATTTCTGAGGATAGTCTAATTTCACCAATTTGATCGGTTTTCATGTTGGTTTCGCCTCATTTAAGCTGAAAAGTGAAGCAGTTTTGATTCGGGCCTAGTTAATTTGATTTTATAGTGAGGTTTTTTTTACCTATTCGAAAATGAGGACGAATTACATATACAAAACAAATAGTCATAATAATAATATCAAGGACAGAGCATTTATTTCGATTGAGTATGATCCACTTCTGCTTGTAATAGGGGATTCTGATTTGCAACTGAAAATTGTAATGCCGCTGTTAATGTTCTCGAGATACAGAAAGACAAAATCTGCACTAAATGCCAGCTAATACGAAAACGCAAAAGTTGCGGTCTGAAGAAAAAAGGAAAAATATGTCTGAACTCACCGCTCTCCCTTTTTCCGTTAAACTAAAACAAAAATGTCACAATTTTTGGCAGAGTTGAGTAAATTGTGGGATGTGACTTCATTGACTCGGTTTGGAATGAGTAGGCACCCAGATCAGGTGATACATCAAAGTGCCGCAATACTTTCGAATTTTATTCCTGTAACTTAATCCAAAGCTGACAACGGTTGTGCGCGTGGGTAGCCATAGGAATCGAAATGAGACATCTATTATTGGAGACATTGTCCAATATGGTACTGATATATGTTCATCTTTTTTTTGCCAAATGGATCCAGAGAAGCTCAGGAGAACACATCATTGATTACCTGTTACAACAATACAGCTGTGAGGTGGTCGAGTGGGAACCTCTTTGGACTATTATGGAGATGCAATTGGGTTTGGATCCCGGATTTTGGATTTCACCGGCTTTGATAAAGGCTCAGGCACTACTGCAGGAATTATCGGACACTTATCACCCTCCCGCGTCTGCTCCTGGTGAGACGGCGTATAGAAAACCGCTGCTCCCGGTCTTTTCCCAAGAAGGATAGTTCAGCTTTAATCCAAGATGACCCATAAGGTGCTAATGCGAGTCAGGGCACATTTTCAACCACGTTTGGTTGTTTTCCCCTATGTTCAAAGGAGCAAAACGGATTCGCGCAATGCATGAGGGTGAAAAGTGTTCGTGAACCACTGCAGGAAACGGCACATAGACGTTGAGGTTGGCACTGGTGCCATTCCAGGAAGTGCACATATTCTCACAAGTTTCTGAGGGATGAGAGATCGTTGGTGTATTGCTAACCAATGACAGACCAAAGGTGTGTATCATCGTGAGGAAAAGAAGTGTATCCAGACGACTCTCATTGGCGTATTTGGGCCGCCCCTTCTGTTCACCCCCCCCCCCCTTCTGTTTGAACTAGTACGAGGCCACATATGTATATACCGTGTTGTATGTATTTGACACCGTAGGATTTCAAACAAATGGGCGTGGCCTGCAGCTCAAATGCGCCAAACATAGTCGCATGGTTACGCCCCTTTCCTCTCACTATGATACACGCTCACAGACCATGATCGAAAACGAAATATATATGTATTAATATGTAAGGTCATCGCCGTTGTTGTTGTAACTTTGTCCGAGTTTTTATCTATGGGTGAGAACGGATACGCGAGTGTAAAATGACCTTAACCAACGGGGATAGTCTTTCTTTCTCTATTGTGTTTCCAACACGTACCCACACCATTTATTAGGCCAGCCACATCACAACATCTTACAAGAGAGGATACCAGAGACACCGGAAGAAGAAAAGGAGAGGAATGACATCTCAGGGATAGAGAGAGCTACAATATAGCGGACAAGGAAGGAGAAAGAGAGGGCTTCCCCCCAAGACAATCCGGGGCGCCTTTTATTCCGGCCCCGGCCACTCAATTACTCTTTTATTATACAACAAAAAGAGAATTAATGTATTCTTGGATTCTCCTTTTTAGTTCCCTTGGTTCCAGCATCGTAGTGGTTCCAGGATTTGGAGTCGTCCGTGACCCTTTTTGTTGTAGTTGTATTACTGCTGCACATCCCACGGTCGTTTTGAAGTTCCGTCCCGGAACTTTCTTGGTCACTACCGTCGCTTGAATCCGTGTCCTCCGGGTCCTCGGTTCCTTGGTACCACTGATATGCTGTCTGCTGGAATGAGGGGGTTGGTTGTTTAATAGGTTTATGGCGAAAACACTCATCGTCCTCTTGTGGCAATCTCCACACAGTACGGTAGAGGGGGTCGTATGCTTTCATGTTTCCCATGGGGAGGGGGGGGTCGTGGTTTCAGTGTACTATTTTCCGTCCCCGGGGGGTCTTCTTCGGTTTTTCCACTTCCCAGGGTTCGTCCGAATGTTCGGTGAGTGGGGGTGGGTACAGTAGGGTGGGGGGAGGCGCGGTAGGATAACCCAAAGCTGCTCCAAGGCGAACGCCTGTGGGCGCCCTCTCCCCCTGATTTCAAGAAGCGGCGCCTTGGGGTAGCGGAGGCTCGCCCCGAACCGCTCCTCGAGATAGTTTTCGAGTGTGTGGGGGCGGACCTCGCAATATCTGCACGGGAAGCGGTAGCTTCTCGCGCTCACATCGGTTCGGAGTGCCCAGTTATTTCTGAAATCGATTTCGTCGCCGCACGAGCCGTTATATAGGGTCATGGTGAGGTCAAGTATGCGGCGTGTCCATTGTTCTATGATATGATGGTGTAGTTCCTCCATGAATTTCCGGCTGAGGGACTGAATTAACCATGGGAGGTAATAGACAATGATTAGCGGGCTATTTGCGACTGGCGGTGCGACCGCCAGGTTCTTCATCTGGCGTTCCCGCCATTCTCTTGTTTCCTCGCTCGGCTTGTCGGGTAGGTGTGATTTTTCTTGTTTGTTGAGGTACTTGAGAAGCTCGTATCCCTCCGTGCTCTGAAAAATTACATTTTCTTTTATTGTTTTTTTTCTGGCTACTAGTTTTTTTTCTTTCATGCGCATTTTTCAAGGTGCTCACAAAAAAATGGGAGCGGCACTATCTGGCCAGGTTTTATCTGCTCCTCGAGATCAAAAAACGATTCCTACATTTTAGTTCCCCCTAATGTCCAAAGTTATATCCTAAACCGATTAGGAGCAGGGGAGGGGGAGTTACGCGTCTTATAGCCAGACGCTAGCGAGGTAGGAGGGGGGGGGGGGTGGAGGGATAGCGAAAATCTCACCTCGATTGTTGCCGATCTGTCGCTGCGTGCTAGTGCGGTGTTATCCTACAGGGGTTCGCGTGTCTTTATGTATTGTCCCCAGCCTATAGAAAAAAAAACGCCGGAACCTCCATGTAAGGTCATCGCCGTTGTTGTTGTAACTTTGTCCGAGTTTTTATCTATGGGTGAGAACGGATACGCGAGTGAAACGGCCGTAAGATGACCTTAACCAACGGGGATAGTCTTTCTTTCTCTAGTGTGTTTCCAACACGTACCCACACCATTTATTAGGCCAGCCACATCACAACATCTTACAAGAGAGGATACCAGAGACACCGGAAGAAGAAAAGGAGAGGAACGGCATCTCAGGGATAGAGAGACAACATAGCGGACAAGAAAGGAGAAAGGGAGGGCTTCCCCCCCAAGACAATCCGGGGCGCCTTTTATTCCGGCCCCGGCCACTCAATTACTCTTTTATTATACAACAAAAAGAGAATTAATGGATTCTTGGATTCTCCTTTTTAGTTCCCTTGGTTCCAGCATCGTAGTGGTTCCACGATTTTGAGTCGTCCGTGACCCTTTTTGTTGTAGTTGTATTACTGCTGCACAAATATATCATTTATATCCAGAACATGTCCACTGCCTAAGTCCAAGCACAAACATAGAAAACTTTCTGTCTCTGATCCCTTCACAGACATTCAAGATTAGCCTCAACAGTAGTAGCTGGTGGAGAAACTTCGTTATACATTTACAGGATAATTCCAAATAAGTGGGCGTTTGCCTACGTGTCTCTGGGGCCAGCAGCATTCTTTGGCTCACAAGTATCATACATGGCCTATTGCGTGCAACTTCATGCTCTGTTCTACATGTTTTTATCATACCCTCTATCCTTCGGGTTTCGGTATCATGTACTGATACGTCCAATGCCCAGGATCAGGGACTGTGTGCTATTGTGCTTTGCACTATGGCTAATCGCATTCGCACAACATGTGAGTTCAACATTTAGAATGATTAGTGTTCGGAAATATGCATCCACAAAAAAAAACATTGATGAGGGGTAGCGCTTATTCAAACTAAGTAATCATAAGTATTTCAGATACTGTTCATTTTCTCGGAGACTGATGCTGATTTTATAAGAGAGTACTTGTCTGTCAACAAACCTGAATATAATCTCACTGATTTTGTCGTATCTGGAAATCATATGATCGAAAGTCCTCTAACTGTTATTACGCTTGCCTCAATTGTTCTACCAATGTTTCCCATTTATGTGCTGGTCATCTATTTCTACAAAAAAGTTCATGGTTATCTCGCCCTTAACACGAGGGTGAGTTTTTTTTCTTTCAAAAGTGAAGTAGTAAATGGATACTCTGATTGGAGAGATGATGCGCGTCCCTAAATGAAAAATATGCACGGTGGGGGCGTGAGTTTAGGCTGATTGCATAGAAGCGCGGCGCTCGATGACAACATTCCATGATGTCCACCGTTTGCCGCCAAATTGTCTCCATGGTTATGTTATTTTATGTTATGTTTATTACATTTCATAGCAAAATTGTAAGAAAAGTGGACAAAACAGAAAACCAAAGGACAGAGATAAAGACGTGGTAGCACAATAATACAAACGATGTACAACGAGGAAGTCGGTCATGCAAAACAAGCCAAGCACAGCTCAAGTTGAGATAAGGTAGTGAACAAGACACAACCCTACCATTATTTGCACTGCATTGTGAAATGACTAATTGAATATCTTCTTATTGATAGTCTCACTTGATGGCTGAAGTACCTTTACGTGCATTGTGCGTTTGGATCGGCTGAGAGACGGAGAATACTTTTTGGTCAACTTTAATAATGCCGCTGTGTTTCTAGTGGCAAAGAGTTACTTCCGGATTCCGGCCTATCCAGCATTTGTGGAGTTTTTCAAGTTTCACCTCAGCTTTGTCACTATGAACAGGTGAAGTGAAGATGAAAAAGAGCGAGAAGAAAAGTCTCTACCACGTACTCCTTGATGACAAGACTTATGACAAAGGGCAGATATACCTGCGAGCGAAGACGACAGCAGCAAAGAAAAGTGTGGCAGCCAGGAAGGTCGAGCTCTGTGACAACATCATCAAGGAGGTAGACGCAAAAGGCGAACGCCTCATGAACCGGCTGGCCAGGTATCGCCAGCGGCAGACCGACGACGTCGAGAAGTTCATCAGCGTTACTAACGAAAGGAACAAAACTACTTCAAGAAAATCTCAACAGAAGAGTTCAGCATGTTTCTCGACCCAGAATTTTTTGTTCTTAAACTGAATCCTTTGGCAATATGTAGAATGTGGTAGGATGTCCTACTACTTTTCAAGTATGAATACTGGCAGACCAGGTTCCATCCATGAACAATAGTGTTATGATTATTCGAAAAAAAGGTGTAAAATTTGGTGCAAAACTTTTGTACCAACTCAATACATAAGGAAACGACATATAGCAGCACTGTTCTGCATAATTTCTCATTTCATATTTTCAGAACATGCGTGAAGGAACAGTCAAAGGACACAAACGACTGATGCAGGTACACATTTAACAGCTCTTATACAGTACAGAATAGAGGAAGTATTCCCACTCTACACTGAATAAAATCGCTGACTACAAAATTTTTAGTGATATTGATAATGGAAAACTTTAGGCTCTTATTATCCAAGCTTCACTACCTCTGCTCTTCATCTTTCCCCCGATCACTATATATGGCCTGTATCATCTTGAATTTATTAATTTTACCATAATAGAGTATCTCGTCTACGTTCTATTCAGGTTGGCGACATTTGAAAAAATACAAGCAGAAGGTGTGACAACGAGTCACTTCGGAATGACCGCGCCTGCTGTGCTGTGTGATGCATGTTGTACAAGGAGCCAACAGTCGAAAATAATCCCTTAGTTTCAGTTTCTATCCAGCAGCAAGTCCAGTAGTTACACTATACTTCGTGAAACCATTCAACCTAGCTGTTCGTCGACTACTCGGCATTCCTATAAAGGTATCCGACGCTTCAAAGAGCGATGCGACTGCTATGCATTCTACGATGAAATAACTGCAGACGAAAGTACGCGGAATGACGCCGTTAATAAACGCGAACAAACCGGTCTACTACGACGAGCAAGCTGGATCATTTTCGTCAGACTACTTTCTGTAGAACAAGAACCATTAATAAGAACGTTGAATAACAGCAAAATGAATAAACCATATCATCTCATGTTCTCCAAAAACATGGTACATAAACATTGTGTAATAATGTCAAAAATCTTCTAACCTCGAAAAAGTATTTTTCAAGGCCAGCGGAAGCTCCATACGTATATGCACACATATGTAAACACACGTTAGTTTATAAACTGTCACGGACAAAAAATGACTTGCAGCTTCGAAATTTTGTTAACGAGTGAAGTCTGAATTTTTGTGGATATGCGCGACGCCTCTTGTTCTCTTCGGCATCCTTTTTCCGTAGTGTCCAGACAGCAATCCCACAAATAACATTCAAACAACAATGTCCCAAGTCAGGCATCGGCAGCGTGCACCCTCGTGTATTTAGAATGCTGTGAGAAAATAACGAATAGTTTTTATGTGTACTATGGTACCTACTGTTACTTTCTAGGGACCACATCAAGGCCACAAAAAACCGAATAATTCAGTTTTATTATTGATTCAGAAACCGACTCAGAAGAATCCAACTGATTCACAAGTGAATGCCATAGAATGCATACTGATTGCAACATAACCAACACGAAAGATTCCGCGTCCAAGCTAAAGACTAAGGGAGAACTAAAGAACCTTACAGTCGATTTTGGCGAAACGGACCTGGTCAGCAAACGCGTTTAGCCCAACTTATTATGTGTTATAACTGATCATAAATTTATTGACGGTTCCTTTGACGAGAGCGTAGAGAGAACGAAGTCAATATTTTACAGCTCCCACGTTCCTAAAGCTGTAGAGCAGGTATTGCGTAATTACGATTTCCAGTCATATTTTTTCTGCAGATTTTTTTAACGATTCACAGAAGATGGCTTAGATTCCGTAACAAAACCTCAAATGAAGACAAGAGAAGAGCCCCTTTGTAGAGCTTGGGCTAGGGGTAAAACTACAGGGTACGGCAGAAGTATTGCCCACTTGGGATGGCTCCTGAAAGTATCAGGTTGTTATGAATTGTCGTTTTGGGGTATGCTCACTTGAACCTTTCTCTTCTGTCCGATTTGAGCAACTTCAGCCCAATTTATGTGACCTCCTGATAGGGCTTTTCCTCCTCTTTCGAATGCTACTTAAATATTCTGGCTAGCTCTTTTGTGAAGTCGCGAACAAATCATGAGCCGACGTGATTTTCGGGTGATTATGGTTCATGACTTCAAACTCGATCATTCTTTGTCGGATGCATGCGGTAATCTTGCATTTGTTTTGGCTTCGAATCGCCTTCCAAATGGGCAGTGAGCTATTCGGTCGCAAATTTTTCTTCCGTCGATTTTGATCCCCAAAGCAACCATGGTTGTGACCACAGGTTGTTCTGTGACGATCAAGTGTTGTGAAGAGTCGTGGAACCTAATCCGGGTCCAACCATTTGGACTTTGAGGGCAGGGATGGGGGCTCACTATGCTACAGTTTCAAAACATTTGACTTCAATCGACATGACAAGAAAAGTGCGGAAGTGAACACCCCACGATCTGACAAATGACAAGCGTCTCACCCGCTGTGTCATCTTTTCTAACTTAATTTCTCGCCTCAAAAACTACCCATTTCCACAAGGCGTAAAGGCTATCAATGGAGCTCGGTTCCTGTGCGATAAAAAGAAACGTGAATCCGTTTCGGTAGACATTTCCTCCCATCTCCAACTTTTCTAAATCAAGTCTTCGCACTAGGGAGGTTGTGTCAGGAGTATGGTGATGCTGTAACAGTGTGATCCACTACAGTCTCCTCCAACCTAGTCAAGCACCAACATCAGAGTCCTGGTATTGTACTTTCGAGTTGATACCAGCGAATCTGCTATGGATGTGGTCGGCAGTGGCGAACAAAAACTGATTTCCCCCTTTTCCAAAGTAACGTGAAGCCTCACTCTCCAAAATTCACACGACAAAACCGATGTAGTAAGGCATCAAGGCTCTCACTCATTGACCTCATTCCTCAGACCATTACCCCACCGTAGGTCTTTTTTCCGAGCTCCAGATGCAATCTTGCGACAGCAGCAGATTGCTGATCTGGAGCATGCTGAAATCGCCTTCCAAAAATTTGCGGATCCTTGTGATCTCGGTTTTAGTAGTGGAGGCATGCAGTTCTCGTAGAATTGTCAGGGAGGATCTACTGACTTGAACGGTTGCTGAAGCGATGAAAAAATTTGTGTTTGAGCCGAGTTAAAACACTTTGAACTGGTGTGTCCACTTCGGCAATTAATTTCGCAACAACCTAATATTTGGCATAGATGGCATAGGCCTCAGTAAACATAATATTTGGCGTAGATGTGACGGGTTTCTTCACAACATACAGAAAACAATATAGCGAACAATATGAGACTATGTCCGGTCAATTTTATCTCCATTCTAAGGGCAGCTCAAAGAAAAACACAAGGTGGGACGTAAGTGATGCGCCGTAGAGACCGTCGTCGAATTCATCTTTTGTTCCTTGTAAACAAGCCACACGCAAGCTCATACTCTGGTGCGATGTAGCACATGCTTGCTGCTTCACAGCGTCCATGTGGTGCAACCCAACTGTTCGGAACTGGAGGAGTACTGTGATCGCTAATTTGGAACTGGAGAGCTCACGAATGATTTCTTGTGCTTCCTTCCTTCGCTGTGTTCACGTTGTAAGCTGGAGAAAAATCTTCCCAGAAAAGAAACGGCTCACTTCTAAACCTATAATCGATCCTACGGGAAGTGCGCTTCTGCCGAATATCGTTTTTTCGGGCATGCGCTGATTTTGCACTGGATCCAAAAGAAATGATATGAAGCTTCTTTGCGCCGTTGACAAATACGGAAACAAAGTTAAATCATAGCATAGACAGGAGCAGCTGGTACTTTTCATTAGCGGATTTGTGGTAGGCTTGACATATGCTATTTCATAACACTGTTCCCATTCCACAAAAACACCTCAGAAAAAACTCCGGATCAAGTCAGAAATGGGGTGTGGAGCGTTATACCCGGAGAGGGCGGCACGGGAAAGTTCTTGAATTGGTCAATACACGCAACCGGCCAATCGAAGAGCTTCGTGCCACCGCCCTTTGCAGGTATAACGCTCCACACCCCAGAGATGACCACTTACACCGCAGCAATGAAACCTTCTCCCGTATTGCCTCTTGACGACTGGCAAAATTAGGGATAAAATGGGTTGAATACATGCATGTCTTAGTTTTACACTGTTCTCAGGATTCTAGGCAACAGAACGGTTACACTTGGTCTTTCATCCAATTCCGATTTTCTATATAACTTATGTGTCGCAAAAGGCGGTCAATACTTTTGCCAGGCCCTGTATACATACCACATGTGCCGCAAGAGCATCAGTACCGACATTTTTAGCTTTATTCTCCTGACGAAGCTAAGCTATAGCCCGTTTCAGAAGCGATGATAATTGAGTATTTGTGCTCATGCATTTCTCGGCTACCTCCCCGAACGAAGCACTGTTTCTCGCGTTCTCTACTTCTCTAGTATCTTTACAGCTATGTTCCCCGGTGAATCATACCATATCGTGGGCGTACAACCTATCCTTCAAGCCTTTCCCGCCTTCGAAAACTTTCCCAAAAACAAAAAACGAGGATGATAGAATACAAGAAATAATCTTCTTCCTGGATGCACCACGCATTCGATAATAAAAGGAAAAAAATGCAATAGACTTGTTTCCGTTTCGTTCCTATCCCGACTTGATCTGATAATCACAGAGGCAGTGATTGCGTTATGTGCCCTATATAGTGACATTCTGTGGACACATGTGCCAAGTCAGTTTGATCCTAGCAGCCTACCCTGATACCAATTCATCGACCCCGGAAGATTGGATTTCTTGTTTAGCACGGAGACAGAAGTATCGACCGTGTTGATTCCAGAAACACTGACCAAATTAAACAAAACTTTCTCTTCTGCAGCAATGAAAAATAGTGATTCTATTAGAACTATTAGTTTGTCGGAAAAGTTTCCAGCCATTTTTGAGCTCTCTTTTCAATTTTTTTTTTGTTCTTTTTCAACATAACCAACAATTAAGAGCCAGTGGAGAGGCCTATCTTATGACATAAATCTTTTGCCGCATCGCTTTCGTTACCGTGTTTTATGAATTCTCAAAGCAAGAGCAGTCGAACATGCTTCTAGTCGATAACGATTTTTGCAGCCATAACCACGACGGATTGCAGAGGGAAATTCGGTGCGAAAAGACTATTGCCCAGCATTTACATATGTTTTGAATAGAAAGTCCCTGGACAAGTGCGAAAAGATTGGCGAAAAAGGGAAGAGAATGGCGGAAAGTTTTCCGACGACCTGATAGATAGCTGCTAAAAATACCGAAACAAACGTCTCTTCATCATAATGTTACTCCCCTATGGATAACATAGCGAAGTCATGTGAGGAGCGATATCGCAGTAGAGCGGTCAAAATATGAGAATGGCTTTGTGATGGAATGAATTGAAATTTCCTGTATCTTATCAGTGGTACTCGGAACTTCAGTTACGAGTTACGATCACGACGAATTTGGAAAATTACGGTTTACGGTCTACAAATTTTTTTTTGTTACGCGCATTCCCCGTTGTAGACCGTAACGCAACGAAGATAAATGTTACAATCTGCATGACTACTCGTGAATCAAATCCTGGAAGATATTTTTCTGAAAAAAGACAGCAAAGCTACAATTTCAACCGCCGGACGGAACAAAAAACTTTCCATTCACAGCTATGATACAAGCCGCTGCCGCATGTCAGGGTGTTTGATTCTAGATATGGTGTCCCTTTTTCTTTATTCCCCAAGCTTATGCTTCTACGATTTTATAGCTTACTCTGTCGGACTTCTATCGCGACAGTCCGAGTACAGTCTAGAGTAGAAGTCGAGGCTGATTAATGCACTTCAACAAATAAATCTTTTATTAGAGTACAGCTATTACCTTTTTGGCGCAAGCACATTTTGGCAGAAGCCCTGGCACGCTATAACCGTAAAATGACTTCGAACATATAGAAATGCATTTAGGCAGAGGTCACAAACCATTAAGTAAGATACGAGGCAAGTCTCACTTGACTACAACGCAACTATTCTGTCTATTGCTTCTTCTTTGCAGCTTCGATGTACAGCACCTTCTTACGCTGAGCAAACATGTACAGGTAGAGTTGAGGGAAACCTGCAGCAAAATCAACTCTGTTGAAGACAAAGCGGCAAAAAAAAATAATGTAAAGAATATGTTAAGTGTACAGGGAAAGATGGAGAAAGTGGACCTACCCGGAAGGTAGAACAAGGCCGAACCAATCAATACTGCGTAGAATGAGAAAGCCATATTTGCAGGGTTAGGCATTTCAATGGTATAGTACTTCTTTTCTGCCACCTTGAACGAAATGAAAGCAAACAATGACAGGAACACCATAAAGTAAGGAACAGACGATATTAAACACCTACCTCGGGAAGACAACCAAACAACGTCAGAAGCTCGCCAGTAACCCCGAGAGGGTATAGAACAATGAAGAAGGTGTATCTGAAAACGCAGAAATGTATTGAAATGTTCGAAAACAGTTTGGTGAAATTTCAAAAAAGTGAATTCGACTAGGCGGCCCTCATTTTCAATATAACGGGGACTCGAATAAAGACAGTACCTACAAAAAAGGTAAGTTGTGTTATTTGAAAAGTTTCTAGCGTATCATTATCTTAACCAGACAGAAGTTCTCCCCTCAATGTAGCCTTTCCTAGCAGGATGTAGGCAGTCCCATGCAGCTCTCGACGCTGACTTCAAATCTGTGCACCATCATACCTGCACAGACATTCGGGCATTAGGAGCGCCGGCGAAGCCGCCCACTTTTGGCCGATGCAGGCTTCCAGCAGGTAGTCGCGGGAGCAGGAATACTTGCTGAAGGTGTGGATGGAGCAGGAAAGCCTGCTGTGAGCATGAGGCAGGGTATATGCAGGTATTTCTGCACCCTGTTTTTTTTTTCTCCATTGCCATATGGCAATCGAAGTGTATGTATATAAGCCAGCAGACGGCTGTGAAGGCTTAGTCTAGTCTCCGCGGTGGCGGAGACTAGACGACCCCTACGGGACTTGTCTGGCCAACTGAGGCCCGGTTAAAACTGTAGCACAGTGTACCGTTTGGCTAGACAAGATGGATGCGGTCGCGTGCCGACGCCCGCATACGGGAAAATCCGTCTCGCCGCAGATGTCCGGCTCGATGAGCGCTGGCGCACATACGTGCCCACTCATTTTTGTAGTCACCGGTTGCAATAGAACATGACCTGCCTTAATCCTGCCACCCCCGTAGCAGGATCATGGCAGGTCAAATGCAGAATAAGGCGCGACTAAAGGCGGAATAGGCGCGCCAACTCCACCCATCTTTGCGTTTGTCCCGCAGGTATAGTGCCACGAGAAATGGTGTGCGCCGGCGCTCCAAACGCACGGGTGTGGGTGTGAATGTGGGGTTCTTATTTGCGGTTTTTGGCTCGCCAGTTGAGACAGCGGTGCCCACGTACTCCGTTAAAGACCCAAACTCCAGCTCGGTCCATAGTGCAGTGGTAACTTTCTGGATCGGCAAGCACATAGTCACTGGATCGACAAACAAAAGAAAAGAATAAAAACGGCTACTTCTTTGAGAAAAAAAAACGTTGATGGAAGCATACAAAAACACTGAACAGTAAGCGAGAGAGTTGATCTGTTGCTAAGTAAGAAAGGCTTCCAAAACAACCCTACATTAATACATATTTTCACTTAATGAATGACAAAACTTCTCTTCATGGCCATCTACCAATGAGAAAACCAAGCTATCAACTGAAGGACTCCAAAATTCAAAAAAAAAGTGGTGAACGTGCATTTTTTTAAAATCACTTTACCTCATCCATGTCAGGAAGAACGGCACAGCACCAAACAGCGCAAGAGCATAGTACGAATATCTAATAACTTCAGTAACAGACCATGCAACAAGCAGCATAGGAACTCCAACGCTGTGGCGGGCCTGAAACGAAAACAACACTACAAATGTACAAAAAAAGGGGAATGGTCTTGACACTCCTTCAGAAGCGCATCAGAAGGCACTTCTTCGTTTAACGCAAATATTCAAACGAAGATGTGAGGAGATTTTTAATGAAACCTGGGCGACACCAGAAGTATACTTGCGTTTACCATTACCCTAGTGATTTTAGTTCCATCACTGAGACATCGACAACAACAATGACCTTCCCCACTCCCCCCCCCCCCTTCCCTAATGTCCTTCCCCGATTGAAGGAGGAAGAACTAGAGGATGAACTTAGACGATGAGGAATGAATAAAGAAGAGAAAAAAGTACAAAAAAAGTAATAACATTACGTACGGTAGCACAAGTGTGTAGGATAGGCCACACCAACAACAATCGGCTCCAAACTTGCATGACAGTAGTTCCGACAGGTGATCGCACAAGACCAACCACAGCATGAACTATCTAAATGAAAGAAAAGAGACCTTACATTTCTTGACGCCGTAACTTTACATTTCCGAAAAGTACGATCGATCAGTGTTAACCTCGCCTCATCTTGCATTCGTGCGTATATAGTCCGTCCTTCACAAAAAGATAAGACGGATTCCGTGCATGGTTTCAAAGCGCCGCGGCCGGAGAATCGCGGCGGAACCTATCTAACCCCTCAATTAAAGCGTGCTCCTACCGCGTATCTCATTCGGGTCTTACCGTGACGTAACGCAGCCACGGAATCCGCCTATCTTTTCGAAAAAAAAAATAAGACTCCTTTAGCAGCGCCACAGCGGAACCATCTGTAGCAACAGAAACTTAATGACAGTCTGGGAGGGACACTTGATCCGACCGTACCCAGGGCCCTGCGCATCAAAGTCCTTCAAAGTAACTCCTATCAAACAATCGATTTCGACTTCTGCCTTAAGAGAGTATACGAAAATACTGAAAGTGTTCAACAAGTGCGAGACTATCGCAGTATTTTGACCGAAAAAGAAAAAGATCGCTGGGAACTTGTTCAAATACAACGAAAATTAGTGGAGTACTTCAATACTGTATTTCTAGACGAACCAAATGTCCAGGAGGGCTTGAATCACCCTCTTTCTTCCTTTATTAACGGCTCTCTTGTCCATGAATTGGTACACATTTGTAATTTCACCCATGAGTATTTTGGCATGACTCGGTCTTTTGTTGAAATTCGCGCATGTTTTTGCTGACATTTCTTTTAAAGCGCGAGCAGTAGTCGTCCGAAGTAAAGTTTACATTAGCGTACCAGGATATCAATACTGCCATGTTCTGAGTAAAACCATCTTTTCCCGTAGGCGTACGAAAGAAGCATTCCCAGCAGGTCATTAGGAAAAAAAGGGATGCGTTTTTGCTCTGACTGATTTAGCACTTCATTTCCTCGAAGCGTGATGATGAGTTTGATTCGTTACAGTTTTACTGCTATCTCAAATACTGAATACTAATGAAAAAATCTTCGCCCATACCTGTATGATCGTTCACTTTACCTCACAAGCAATGGAATTTAGCATCCTAACGCAATAAGCCAGCCAACTTTACGAAAAACATCGTATAGATAGGTTCTACTTCCTTTTCAACAGAATAGAGACAGTTTCAAGCAGGAACGCCCGCAAAAAGTTAAAGGACTTTGATGCGCAGAGCCCTGGGTACGGTCGGATCAAGTGTGTACGGTCGGATCAAGTGCCCCCCCCCCCGGACCGTCATTAAGTTTCTGTTCTGTACAGTGATCTGTGGCACGGCTGGAATAGAATCAGCTTGGCCAGACTTTTATCAAAAATTTGACACCTGCGCCAAAACATAGTAACTATGACAAAGGACAGAAAAACTCTGCCACGACTACCATAGGTTGCTATGTAGATTAAACTTAAAAAATCAATTGAGCCACAATTGAACACGTTGGTGCAAGGGATGACACATCAAACACTATGCCACTCTAGCTACAGAGTTCATCACTCACCCTTACTGCATCTATGAACTATTAGTAAAGAAAAGATACAAGCTATACGGAAAGTCGCGATCGTCGTGCCCGTGTGTATTCTACATGTTTCCTGTGCCGTATCTACATTACAATTCAACTACCAAAGCAAAATGTGATGTAACAAAACTGATCTTACCTCGAGAATAGCGAGAGTCTGGAAGATCTTCACCTCGGTCTCAACAGAAGTGTAGAGCTCAGGCCAGGTGAGGCGCTTGGAGAGACCGTGAATTGTCTTGACCAGGATTACTCCCCATCTAAGAACTTTATGGAAAATACAGAAATAAAATCAAGAAAATCTTCCCTCATACACTGTGCGTAACCATCAAGAAATCGAAGAAAAATGGTATGCTTCAGAAAAATGTAAGACTCACCCAAGAACTTGCACAGCATTGTAAACGAAAAGATAAAGCTGAGCTGGCTTCATTATTGAGTCGTCGACAAACTGCAGAGAGGATCTTCCGTGCTCAGCTAACAACTGCCTGGTTCGGTGCACGAATTCCGCACCTCCTGTACCCAGTTTCCCCACTGAAAAAATTAACAAAACTGGAACAGATACAGCAGTAATTACTACGAACCTAAAGTCTGCGAACAGATTCATCAGAGTTTGGGTTATCACACAATCGGCATTGATTCGATGCTGATAAGGCGGACAAAAACGAACGACGCTGCATGGCGCGATATGACCACCTCATCGAAGTTTGATAAAGAAAAAGCAAGTAGCACATAGTAACACAACTATTTCGGGAAAAAAATTGCTCCAAATCACAACCGTTATTAGTATCATTCCCGGGACTATTCCACATTAGCGGCTCGAGAATTTTTAAATTTTGAAAGCCGAAATTGGGGCGGGGTAGGAGGATTCTCCATAATATCACAAGTAGCGCAAGCCACATGACAATGGTGGCGTAGCCTTTGGGTCCCGTCGAAAAATGTGCGTGGCTAACGATGCCTCACAGATATGCAGGTGCTACGGTACTTCTGTTGACAGCCATGCACACTCACAAAGAATTGGGTGACTATCTAGCATTTCGACCACTCTTTCTTACCAGTAACAATGAATAATCGCTAAGAAGCATTCTGAATGAAATTTTTGTTTAGGTTTGAAAAATGGAAATTATGCGATTAAACTTTGAATTCATGATTTGTACTCCAAAAAAAAATTTGCGCGATTTTTTTTCCTGTTAATGAAAGAGGGTAGTCGTTGGGCTAGTCACAAAATCTCCGTTCACTTCATCAAATGATGTCATTTTTGTGCAGTTACGGTAAAACCACTTTTACATACAGTATCCATAATTTCGAACCCGTAATTTTAACAGCTTCGAAGCATCAAGACGTGATGTTTTCAATTACTGGAATTTTCGATGTTACTCAACTTTACTGGTTACAGAAGTGCCGCAAACGCTCAGTAGTCACTCCATTCCTTGTGAGTGCACGTGGCTGTCAGCAGAAGCTGCGTAGCACCCGCATATCCGTGGGGCATCGCTAGCCACGCCCATTTTTCGACGGGACCCAAAGGCCCTCCCTCCCATGACAATGTCCTTCCCAGCTCCAGAAGCTCTCACATGGCAAGAAAAAATTCGCCAAACAGGACGATATAGGAACAGGGTTCTCTTTCACGCGTCGTAGCTCTCCTAGTTCTGTGCGCATACCTTCAGGGATCTGCTCTTACAGTAAGCAATCTGTATATATAAAAGTGAAAGTTTGTTTGTGTGTTTGTGTGTGTGTGTGTTTGTGTGTTCCGAATAGAAATCGCGGAGGATGAACCGATCGGGACCAAATTTTGCAGGTAGACTCTCCACTGGCCGGCGGAGGTTATAGGCTACTTTGCACCTGGGATTATCGATTGGTTTATCGATTATATCGATTTTATTGATTTTTCGCTATTCTTGATCATGGGGTGGTAAAGACATGTCTACTGGGGTACCTCAATGCGCTGAACACGAATATGACAACCATTTCGTGCCAATTCATCGATTATATCGATTTTATTGATTTTTCGCTATTCTTGATCATGGGGTGGTAAAGACATGTCTACTGGGGTACCTCAATGCGCTGAACACGAATATGACAACCATTTCGTGCCAATTCATCGATTTATTGATTTTATCGATTTTCCGCTCTTCTTGATCATGGGGTGCTAAAAACATGTCTACTGGGGTTTCTCAACACGCTGAATAAGAATGACAACCATTTTGCGCGAAATATTGATTTATTGATTTTATCGATTTTTCCCCATTTTAGCTCGGGGACTGACAAAGACATGTTTTCTTGGGTTTTTCAATACGCTGAATAGCAATATGACAAACATTTTGCATGAAATATTGGTTTTTCGATTTTATTGATTTTTGGCTCTTCCGCCCTATGGAGCGGTGAAGACATCTCTCCTGGGGTACCTCGATATGCTGAGTATGAATATGACAACCACTTTGTACGAATAGGTCGATTCAATGTCACCGAAATAGCTTTGCTAACTTTTCGCCCACAAGTCGATGGGAAACGTCACCTGGGCTTCGCTAACATGCTGGTCACCAAAATTATGGAGATTTTAATGAATTTGTCGATGATAGTAATTGGTCTCAGCAGTATGATGTAGCCAAGGTAATAAAACACCCGAGCGAAGCCGGGTACGGCAGCTAGTGGTCCATATTAGTCGAAGGCAATTTATAGTCTGCCAAACTTATCGTTCATTGAAGTTGTGGAAGAAAATGGAGTAGACACAAACAAGCGACATTTCTATCGCATCAGTCTAATAAATCTTACATTAGTTGCAGGAAGCAATAAAGCGAGTAAAGCGTTAGCCTCTAAAGTACGTATGAACACTTCACGAAACCTGGAAATGAAAGGGGCGGAACGAATATAAGGTGATTCACAGCTAAATAAATGAGACTAGAATATGGTCCCGAATATCGAAAGAAACCTTTATAGTGCTTGGATCAACTAAACAGCCCAACGAAGATGTTGTTTGATAAGCGAAAATAGAGCCACGAACCAACTCACAACCGATAAAATCAGCATGTAGAATTAAAATTAAGGAAATGATGTGAACAAAATGGAAAAAACACCAGACACAGGTGATGACAACTGTTGCATCTTGAACGTGTAATTCAATGCGCAGAAAAACTCGCATACATAAAAACACTGAGGAAAAGAAATTCCAAATGAAATGTTCTGCATTGGCTGCGTGCAATTGCGGACCGCGCGCTCACTGCAACCGACGCCTAAATTTAATTCTTTCCGGTTCCAGACGTCGTTACACGGGTTTCCTGGTGCTCTTTTGCTTGTTCGGGGACCATTTAAGTATTCTGTGGGATTTCAGGTCCACAGTCACACTTGGTTCAATTTGCGCACGTGTATTCTGACACGAGTAACTTGATTTCAGAGGAACGTTCACTTTTTCTTGACCATGCACCCGGACGATGTAAAATTATCTCGGTAATCTTTTTTCAATCTTTCACCAATACATAAGCGAAATAGGCGGTGAGGCCAACAAATTGGTCATCGCGTGCAATGCACTTGCTATAGTCGTCGACACTCTCGGCTTGGCAGAGGCTGTGAATGTATATACTTCACGAGAATGCCTCCCCCCAACTCCATTTTCTCCTGTTCAAAGTTATTCATGCTTGCGGCGCGTCAAAGTTTACGCGCCTAGACAAAACTCCACGAAGTTTTCGCGCCGACCCAAAGCGGCGAAAATGGAAACGCGGTTTGTTCGCGCGGCAGTCGCAACGGCGAAACTAGGAACAGTGCTGACCTGCCAAGATTTGTCTTCTACCTCCTTCCTTTGCACTGTGTATCGGCGCGTAAACTTTGACGCGCCGCAAGCATGAATAACTTTTTCGATATCAAACATACTGTCTTTTTCACAAATTTTGCCACTTCGCCATCAGCCAAGATGAGGTAAGTTTCGCCACGTTGTTATAGACGAGACATGTTTTGGCGCGCTTCTAGCCATTGATCGTCGATTGATAGCGCCAATTTCCATGATTCAGCGTGTGATAAAATGCGCTCGGTGTAATTAAACAAAACACATTGAATTGCTCTGATTTTTGGAACAGACATTATTTATTCACACCACCGTAACGCCACGCCTGCACGTCTGGCTGTTTTTGCGTTGGAGCGCGATATCTTAATGGATAATCGCGCACTCGGCTCTTTTCACTGTTACAGGTACATGGAAAGGTCCGAAATATGTACTCTAATTGTTTGTTACGATGTGCAATGGCCAGTGAGGAATGAAATATGAAATTTGGGCACCATTCCACATTAGGGCTTCAGAGTTTTCAGAATTTTTTTTCGCCAAAACTTGATATAGGGGGTTATTCGAGGTGGTAAACACCAATATTGTATTCATTTGTACCGTAACCAATTTTTGCGAGTTCACAGTAGGTATGCTGTAGACAGGATGTCTCACAGAATCCTCTCAAATTTTGTGTAGAGGAGTTGTTTCAAAGGGTATGCAGACTCTTGCCGCTTCCACATTAGCCCATGGTTAGGTAGCCGCTATACTCCTCGAGGAGTATAGGACCTTGTGTCGCCGTCGCCGGCGACGGCGGCCGCCAATGTTGGCACCCCTCACAATCGATACGCACCGGCGCCGCAGTCGCCAACATTGGCGGCCGCCGATCGCCAATGTTGGCGACCAATCGATACGCACCGACGTCACAGTCGCCAACATTGGCGGCCGCCGATATTGGCGATCGCCAGTCGCCGGCGACGGTGGCCGCGGCCGCCGCTCCGCCCACAATCGATGCGTATCGGCCTCACAGTCGCCGGCGACGGCGACGCAAGGTGCTACAGTCCTCGAGGACTATAGCGGCAGTGTTAAGCATAAGCGCTTCGCGGCGCCGTCGCCGCAGCAAAGGTCCGGCGACGAGAGCTCGTATACCTTTTTGCCGTGGCGGCGGCCAGTAGCGTACGGCAAGGTATGGCAGTGGGGGTATTTTTTCGCAGGGCCACAACTTTTGCCGCGCAACCACTTTTGCCGTTCCTGAAAACCGCTCAAATTTCCGATACAATGAGTCGCCAAGCAATTGGCGATGCGGAATGTTTTATACTTCGGATGGTCTGGTCTTTTCCAATGACTGTTGGCCATTACCGCAGTTCACAGAGATTTTCCCTCAACATATGCCCTATCGACCATTAGAATAGTAAACTTTTTATACAGGGTGGTCGAAAATTACGGAGACAAGGGTGCGATGCGCGCTTTTCGACTGTTGTGTCCCCGCCTGTCTCCGGGAACACAAGCTGTTTTTATCCAGAGTCTCTTACTTGCGACTCCCTCTCACCAGCCCTCTCTTACTTGCGAGGGACCTCAACTCTCTGCTGCTACTTCTGTAGCAACACCTCTCCAGAATACAGGTTTATTAGTAGATATTCTGGTGATACTCCTCTGTTTCCCGCCATCGCACTTCCTTGCGATCAATCCAGACGGGAGATCTCCACGCCACCTAGGGAGATCATCGGTCTCCTGCCTGCCGATAACAGAGTGCCTTCTGGCAACAAGCCATCAGCCACAACATCGACTTATCTCGAGTTTTGGCATTTTGCATTCAATTTTTTGTGTTCATCTGTTCAACCCGGAAGCTTCTTCGGAAATAATACCGAAAACTACAAATTTGAAGAACACCTGGGCCGTCAGTCAAACCTAGTTCTATCACCCAACTATATTTTTTGTGTAATCTAGGCGCGCATGTTATGCTAACGTGTAAACTTTTGCGAAAGGGAAACTTACCACTACACCGTAAAGTACAAGGTGTGGGTTGCGGGAAAACATTACAGTCATCATGAAAGATCTGCCTACCTTGGATATGAGATCCAAGATCTCATGGGGATACGCCGAAATTCGACGTGGGTTGAGCGTGTTTTTCAAAATTATTTACCATCACTAACTGAATAACGGGCGAAACACTTCTAAGAACTTTAAGATTGAAAGTTTGTGAGCCTAATAAGTTCCACATCACTACCTAAACATCGGAAAAAGAACAGGAAACAGCTTAAACAGACGTTTTTGCATTTTTTTTGCACAGGAAGTCATGTCTGCTTCCTTACAACTACTATTTTCGGTATTCATTCGTGTAGATTTCTCGTTCTGATATTTATTCAGAGACAAAACGGATTTTGCTTTCATAAAACAGTTTGAGGGCGCGTGTGGGGCAGTGGTAAGAGGCACGCACACGATCGATGGTTCGATCCCGCCCGAGGCCAACCAAGCCTTCCATCCCTCCGGGGTCGGTAAATTGGTACCAGAGGAGTCTGGGAGGATGAAGCACTGACTTGGTACATCGGGTGCCCCCCCCCCCCCAAGTCATTGTACAGGGCACATACGCATTCAACGCCTCTACGTTGCTCAGATGAAGTCGAATGCGTACCGCATCCCTCGTGACGGGATTGATTAACGCCGACCCCTTTATCCTTTTTTTTAAACAGTTTGATCCTTGCAGCAAACGCCTCTAGAAGCGTGGAATTGTCTTGGGAGAGACTATCTCCGCGCCACAGTAGGCGCCTACTCCGATTTGTTCGGCCCTTCTCTCACTGGTGATAGCAGAATTCACAAAATTTAAAGGTCGATTCTGTTCATGTGTGAGTTAAAAACACCATACTGAAACAGATTTGTCAACTCGCTTTCTAGCCTTAGATATGAATTTTTTGGTGAGTCTCCGTGATTTTGGACCACCCCGTAAATAGACTAGCAGCGTTAACCTGGTCTTTGTGGAGTTGTAGCTGCGATCCCGCTATGTTAACCGTGATGGCAGCTTTTTCCACTACATTCGGTTACTTATAGTGCCACGTCGCCTGCTAGGAGAGCCCTGGCAGCTCCCCATCTAAAGCTATTTGGGCGAGAAAGCCTTGACAGCGACGAATTTTCTAATATGCCTAGCAGTGGGTTTGCTCACTCATCTAGTGCAGATCATTCCTACAGATATTCTTCATTTTGAAGAATTGAGAATATTCATGCTGAATTGCATGTTGTCCGACGTATCCAACTTGGCGATTACCCGGATCCGGCTCACTATTCACGAGTGAACACCATTTAGTCAATTTGCGGTCCTCTGAATGGTGCTACAATGAGTGTTGGCTTCCACTTCCTAAAAATTCTTCGAGTTTTCCAAGCGGTTACGGTTGATAGTGATTTACTGGCCTTGCAAATTTTGAAAACTGCATTCTGCTTGGACACTATGGATGTGACAAATCTAAAAGTGACGTCAAGTACTCATCCAAGCAAAGACTAAATAAGTATAGTAAATCCACCAAAAACTAAGCAATTTTAGAAGCAAATTGGTCGCTAACCATGTTCCCCTTTGTTCGTGACGGCGAGTCAAGTTTCTCTGCAGCAAAGTCATTGTTGTGTTTGTCCCACGTGTATGGTTTGCTAAGTCTGTATGTATTACTATTCGCATCTCAACTCCGAATCTGGGGTTTTGGCTGGTGCTGCGTTTAAGGGGTCCGAGTCAGGAGGTGCTCTTGCTCATTAGCACCTCGACCGTACATTCCCATAGGCACAGGTAGCCATGGCCACGGTAGCCATCTGCACCTGAACCCTTCATGGTTAGAGAGGACAACTAGCTAGACAACTCGTACGTATCATCGCGCGGGACGAATGCGTATTGTGCGTTCTGGGAGAATAGAAGAGAATGCAGGTGAAGCTGGTATGACACTCCACAACCTCAATCTCGGTACTATTGTATGGAATGTGCCCTCAAACAGCACTGGATATTTGCACTCGAATAAAGCACGAAATTTGTCATTGAAGTCAATAGTGAGTGTATTTTGGAAACTTGGAGGCAGAAAAATAGCAGACGTAAGCACTCATAGTTTTTTGAGCAGAGCCCTACACCTTCCCAGATCAAATCCTGCATATTTTATGGGCACGGAATTACATTTCTGAACTTAAAACATCAAATTTAGGTTATGCGGGAAGAGATTCACTGGCCATCTGGGTTATAATGGTCACATAAGTTCCGTTAGCACTGGAATATATGGCTCAGAAGAATGTCAGCGTACTCCAAGGAAACCGAGTAGTCCATGTGTAATGGTTCGAAACGTCTAGTGGTTGGAAGGTTCTGCAGAATTCAAAAACTACGGTTGTCAGTTATCTCGTAGCTTATCATGGTTGCAAACCAAAGTTGACAGTTCTACTCATCGTTTTGTCGTCGTTCTAAGAGGTTTGCTACCACCTCTGACAACACCTCAAGACAATTTAACCATTGATCGACGGTTTGACTTTCGTTTGAAGCTATACGTTTCTTTCCAGTAACGAATTCTACTCAAAATGGACGGAAACCAGTTAATTTTTTCAACACGCTTACATAATTGCAATTTACGTATGGTGTTAAAGTTTCCTTTGAGAAAAGAACCGGGGGTTAAAATGTCAAGAGATATATCTTGCATGGTCGACGGGCAAACACACACTGCAGTTTCTACTCATTAGTGTTACCTGAAGAAACCTTCAGAATAGTCAATAAATTCCAACCGTTTTTTCTACCATTCATTTTGCTCTAATTAGCATCGCATAAATACTATGTGGAGGATTTTATGCTAGCATAGACCAATAATAAGAACACCAAGAACCTACATTTGCTCCCGATAGCCGCACTTGTCCCGGTCCGCTTTGCGGTATCCATGCACCCTGTACACATTCACCGTCCTTCTGACGCTCGCGACGCGCGACCTTGATGGCAGCAAGGGTCGATTCGGTGAGGCCGCCTACACCAGCTGGTAACAGGTGCTACCGATATGAAGAGCTTCGGCAGAGGTGCGAGCGAATCACGAAAAATCTCCGAGCGCCCCTCTTGACCGCCATCCACTTTGAGAAAAAACTGTAGCGACACGGAGTGCTCATAATTTTCTGAGAGTTGACAGTCAAATGGACAATCGAATGTGATTTTCACACTTACAAACTTAACGAACTCGCATTTTACTTTTGCTACATCAGGGAAGTGAAAGAGCCTGCGTTAAGAACAGATTCAAATCTATTCATTGACGAACGTATATTTTTTATATGGGAACATAGTTCTTTCGATAGAGAGAATTCTATATTCCGAAGAGTTCTATTCAGAAACATTCCTTATTTGATTACGGAATTGATCACAACCGGCTGAGGTTTGCACTCTGCAACTCATAGTCTGGCAAACAGAGGCTTGTTGACTGTTTGTGAAAGAGCGAAGGTCGAAGAATTATCCATTGCCTTGGTGAAGTTTTCAAATAATTGATAGGTTATCTTGATGTTCCCTTTTATGACATAGGCAATAAAGTGTTGCCGCCGAGAGCAGCTTGCAGGATCATAATTATTTTTGGATCCATAAGAATAGGCAATCCTCACATAGCCTAATAAGCACAGTTTCCGCTACAAAATTATTAATATCACAGATGTATCCACTGTCGTTGGAAGAGCCCTAGGGCTCCGAGACAATAGGGCAACCGGAAATGTTTTGGCTTGTCACACTTGGGACGCTATCATATGAGTCAGTTTTTTTCCACATATCTGTTCTGTTTGCTTATCACGGCATATAAATAAGCCATCCCAAACAATGATGTCCAGGTCGCCTGCTCTCCCAAAATGTCTCACCACGGCCATGTAGGTTTATTTCCTATCTGTGGTTTGCGGAGCTTTTCCATTCTACGTTAGCTACAGGAATGCAATCCTCACGAAGATCATCACCACGAATCCCACGGCGGACATCATCCAGCAGATCATGTCCATGAGACACATGTTAGTTTTCTAACTGTTCGGAATCGTGTCAGTATAATATTATCTAAGAGTTGCACAAGATGTAAAAGGTCGCGTGTTCGTCCACAGTAGAGTAAAGTTTCGAAAGATATATTTGTAAGCATATGCACCTTAACTCTCCTTAAATTAAAACTTCAAGCAAAATCTTTTTCTTGGCAGTTTCCTGGCAGTTCTATTGCTCGTATGTTGTACCCAAAAATTTAGATAACCTCCCACGGACACCACGAACCACATCAGGTTCATCATGCTCCTGCCCACACACATGTACATGATGGACATTGCGACCACCACGAACAAAACGGCGGTCATCATGACCATCACTAGCTTATACCTCTTTGGTTTTATTGTAAAAAAAAAAAAAAAACAAAAATGTTATTTTGAGCAGATTAATACTCCTTTTATAACACAATAAGTACTTATATTACAATTTAATAAACACACCATGTATAAATTCATTGAGTGTCATTCATCAGATTCCAAATGACATAACATCACTAAGAAATTCAATGATGAATTTCTGTAAAGGATCCCAATGTTGCTCTCGCATGGATACGGAATAACAGATGGCTAACACTGCAGAAAGAACGAGATCCAATGTTACATGAGCTTATTTTAAGGAACGTAGTGAAATAATTAGTTCACACACATGTCGGTGTTTTTTTTTTTGCACAACAAAGATATATGTATTAGCGAGTGTTTTGGCATGCGAGTATTGCCCTTCCCCGCTTCATGGGACCTCGGGGCTCACATACAGTTTGTCGGATGATGCGCTCCAGAAGCGCGGCACCTAAACAAAGAGTACAGTAAGAGCATGCTATATGTGAAGTTGTCGAGTAGCCCGTCAGGCTTCTCGTGCCATCCAACACTTTTTGAAGCGAATTAGGCCTTTAGCTTCCATTGAAGCAAAGAGTTACGAGGGCCTCGGTAGGCGACTTTGAGCACTTGTGCTGGATACGGAGTCGCCACATATATCTTTGACGCAATTGTTCGTTACAAACTGAAATCATATCGCACGTTTGTTGATTTGTTCATTTTCACACAGAAACGGAAAGGAACTCCAACCATTGGCAGCCGCACGACACGCTATATGTCGCTACGATGCTGCACTGTGTTCCCAATATAGAATTCGCATTAAGCCAGCACATGTCGGTATACTCAAAGCTGACTCAACTTGCCAGCTGACTCAATGTGTCATTGTTGGCAATCATTGGCAACGCATCACATACCACACCAAAATTTATCTGAATAACACTAAAGTGGGTGAAATATGAGGAATCATTGCTTTCCCTGTAAAGTTATGGCAGCTGAACTTGTCCAACGTGGTGCACGGACCACCGTGTACGTTGTGCTCAAAGAGGTAACAAAGTCAACTGACAAGTTTTTTTCTTGGTAGGAGCCACCAAAGCTGCACTTGAAGAGAGAGCTCGTTTATCGTACGTACACCCCATACGTCACAATTTCGTTCCCAGTACCAGTGGAGGACCCTGGGAGCAGGACAGGGTGGGAGGGGGGGGGTTCTTCATGGTCGCCAAATTTTCGGAATTGCTCTATGTAATAAATAAAAGTCTCGCATAATTTTGTTTCGCTGTCCATTTCTGTTATAATTTTTTAGATAATAATCAGCGATCCATTGAGCGATGTCGAGGGCGCTATAATGGCCTGTCAGGGATGTGGGTGGAACTCGAGAGAAGAATACAAAGGAAATGAATCATGATGGATTTATTGCCAATGAATCGATGTTCTGTGGATGACTAGAGTGGAAACTCGCACAAGATCAACTGGGGAAAGTGAAAACTTCCAAGGATGTTCATAAAACTGCGAGGTTGCCTAAATCTGGGTGATGAGTTTGAATTTGAAAAATGTTTTCCCCGAGTTTTTTCTCAATTCTTCATTCTTCAGGGATGAGAAACTAGAATTCTGTCGAAGTCGCACTCATGCGCGATTTGAAGCACAATCGCAGTTAAGAGGTTTTCGATGTCAAGATGTAGCTCCAGCTATTCGTTTAGCTGGTTGTAAGAGGATGATCTGCCCCAGCCAATCGGTGTAACGTCACTAGCCAGAGCAGCCGTATATAAGAGCGTGGTGCCAGCCGACCCTGGTCAGTCGCCTGCTCCCTGCAGCCACGCCACCGGGCTATTCCTAATCCCCCTCCCCTTTCTCTTCAACTATGTAACTATAAATTATAATAAATACTGTAATAAGATCCTATCCAAACATGAACTCGCTTAACACCTCAAGTAAAACTTGAGCTCGTCCTATCCTGACATCGAAATAGCCTAAAAAATTTTCAAAGACTTCACGAATTGTGTTGTCTTCAGAAGGCTGAAAAGGTGAAAATAGTAGTTGAAATCGACGAAACTGTAATCCTAGTTCTCAGAAAATCCTGGAATAGTCGTATGAAGTACCATTCTTGTCTTAACCATGTCCCGATTCTGAAAAACCAATATATAGTGCAGTGTTGTAACTTTTCATAGGAGTGGACGATTGAAGGGCTCGACTTTAGGAAAGATACTTGTGGATACAATTACGAGAGAATCGATGCAGCGAGTCTCTCTTAATTGCATCCTTTGATGATTTTGCTAGTTGGTCACCAAAAATTTTCAAATTTTAGATTTTAAGCATACTGTCGGATAGATTAGGTCATCCTGATTCCGAATATCTGCTCCACTTTGAAAAGGGTCAAGATTGAAGGAAGTTATGGCGAAGCGAGGAAAAAAACGCGAAATCGCAGACATCGCGCAATTTCAGCAAGCGGCACCACTGGTATTTTTCTAAAATCTTCTATCATTATTGAGACGTGCATGAAATACACGTGAAACAACAATTTAAAAAAACCCACAACGATGGCGAACCAACGGTTTCTAGAACAAAGGTAAACTAATATAGCTAAGATCATAACAATGAGAAAGAAAATGTAATTTAAGGGACAACGAAGAAAACAAAGTAAGGAAATTGGAATAAAACGAACCATAAAAGAAAAAAACCAGATAGTTCCTAGGTCAGAGTTGCAAGCAGCCCTTTTTTTGATCTGATTAATTGTCATCTGCAGAGCATTAGGATAAAGGATAAAGTGGTCGGCGTTAATTAATCCCGTCACGAGGGATGCGCCACGCATTCGACTTCATCTCAGCATCGTAGAGGCGTTGAATGCATATGTGCCCTGTACAATGACTTGCGGAGGGCACCCGATGTACCAAGTCAGTGCTTCATCTTCCCAGACTCCTCTAGCACCAATTTACCGACCCCGGAGGGAGGAAGGCTTGGTTGGCCTCGGGTGGGATCGAACCATCGATCGTGTGCGTGCACAGCGAGCCTCTTACCACTGCGCCACACGCGCCCCTGCAGAGCATTACTCCTAAGTAATAAGTTGAATGCAGCTGCTGTCCTTTGGAAGAAGAATTTGGATCTTAGTTGGGTTTAAGCCGTAGAAACTCGGAGTTTTAGAGAGCCTCCTCTGGTTACTGAGGGGAAACGTTGGAAGAAGTCCTCAGATTCAACACCTGATCGACCTGTCAAAATTTTATACGCCATGACGAGATCCAACTTCTTCCTTCGACTTGCAAGACTTCGTAAATATGCAACCGCCGTTGCTCCCTACAGTGAATTTGCGCATAAGGGAGACCCGTAACTCTGAGGAAAAGTTTGCGGGTAAAGTTATTTTGTACGTTCTCTATTGTTATGGTATCCTTCTTTTTGTAGGGAGATATTATAGTACTACCACATTCAACAATTGGGCGTACATTCATCTTATAAGCCCTCACAAGAACAGCAGAATTGCTGGTTTGTAAGACCTTATTGGAGAAAACAAAACCCAGGTCTTTGATTTTCGATACCTTTGAAAGCGGTAAATCATTCAGAATGTAGGATGTTTGGATTTTTGTTGGAAAAGAGATAAAGTTAGATTTTTCCGGCGCAAGAGGAAGATCCCAGCAGTCTGACCACTCTTTCACCTTGTTAATCGCTGACTGTAGGTTCTCTCATCATCACTGTGTTGAATGACTATATTTTTTCAAATTATCTGCGTATCCATTGCAAGATGCGAGGAAAACCTACTGCCTCCAACTTTATCGGAAGTTTTCTGACTGGTACGTGATCAAAAGCTTTAGAAAGGTCAAAGAAAACATCATCCACCTGATGATTGCTATCAATAGCTTTTGTCCAGTCGTTTATTGAAGTTAAAACTGCCCTTTCAACGGATCTACCTTTTCAGAACCCATGTTGACTTTTAGGTATGACGCCATGCTCATCTAAGTGTGCTACTATTTGTTCTTCCATGGTCTTCTCGAAAACTCTGGCGAAGATGGACGTTGTACTAACTGGCCGATAATTTTTGCACTCATTAAAAGGAGGCTTCTTAGGTATTGGTGTGACTGATGAGTGCCTCCACCTAAGAGGAAATCGCCTCTCATGTAAGATAGATTGAAGATGAACTCTAACGGTTGCGCTATCTCAACCATGATGTTCTTGATGAAGAAGAGTGGTATAAAACTAGGGATGACGGAGAAAGAACAGGGCCACTCAGAAAGGATCTCGAGAATTTTGTCCCAGTAAAACCAGAGAGAATTATTCATTTCCTGAAATGTTATTGATGGTGACTCACAAAGGCTCATCCTCTCCGTGAATACTTTATGAAACTCGCCAGCAATATGGTTGGCTTTTTCTCCATCGTTAGTCACCACTCTACCGTTTTGTGTGGTGAGGGATGAAATGTAGTGTTCATCCTTAAGACGAGGAGCGACATAGCGGAAAAGACCACTCTTGTTTTTAGACTGCGCAAGTTTCCTCTTTACGCAGCAGATGTATTTATTGGGTTGTTCGGAAAGTAATTGGTCTTTTCGAAAACAATTTTTTCAAACGCTAGCTTTGGAAGGTTTTTGCTGTTATTATTTGTTTTCATTCGATATATATCAGGAGGACGTATTTGTGTTTCTGTTTGGAGAAAGTGCGCAGATTTCATTTCCATTTGCATTTTTATGATCAATTTGAACATGGAGTGTCAGAAGGAGCATTTTCGGCACATTTTGCTTTTTTACTTCCATAGTGGCAAAAGAGCTGCTGATGCTTTCCAGGATATATGTAAAACATACGGTGTTAATGCCTTATCACAGAGCACATATGACAACTGGTTCGCAAAATTCCGTTCCGGCAATTTTTCACTTCAAGATGAACAACGTTCTGGTCGGCCAGTAGGCGTTGATGATGATCAGTTGATGGCATTAATCGAAGCAAACCGTCATGTAACCGTACGAGAGCTTGCTGAGAAGACCAACGCATCCATTGGAACAGTTCACGAGCATGTCAAAAAACTTGGACTAGTAAAAAAGCTAGATGTTTGGGTGCCACATGAGTTGAAGGAAATTCACTTGACGCAGCGAGTTAGTATCTGTGATTTGCACTTGAAACGCAATGAAGACGACCCATTTTTGAAGCGAATAGTAACTGGTGATGAAAAATGGATTGTCTACAATAATGCTACTCGCAAACGATCATGGTCAAAACCGGATGAACCTGCTCAAACGATGTCCAAAGCTCATCTCCATCAAAAGAAGGTTATGCTATCAGTTTGGTGGGACTACAAAGGTGTAATATATTTTGAGGTGCTCCCAAGAAACCAGAATGTCAACTCGGACCTCTACTGTCAGCAACTGATGAAATTAGATGAGGCAATTAAAAAAAAAACCGGCCAGAATTAGCGAATCGCAAAGGAGTAGTTTTCCACCAAGACAATGCAAGACCTCATACATCTTTGGCGTCTCGGCAAAAATTATTGGAGCTTGGTTGGGAATTGATGTTGCATCCACCATATAGCCCTGATCTCGCGCCATCCGATTACCATTTGTTTAGATCGTTGCAGAACTATTTGAATGGGAAAACATTTAGCGATGATCAGGATATCAAATCTCATCTAGCCCAGTTTTTTGCCGAAAAAGACCAGAAGTTCTATGAGAGGGGAATTATGAAATTGCCAGAAAGATGGCGAAAGACAATCGAACAAAACGGAAAATATATCATTGACTAATGTTTTTTCATTGTGAGAAAATAAACTTTTTTCTGGAACCCCTAAAAATCCCAATTACTTTCGGAACAACCCAATAGATAGTGATTTATCGGTTTTAGCATTCTGCCTTTCGTAGAGTGCGACCAAGTACCGGCATTCTGCCTAGAAACCTCCTTGGCTCCCAGAAATTTGCTCTGTGAGCACATTTTCATCAAATAACTAGAAAGCCATGGCTATTTTACTATCGTTCCTCGAAATGGAAAGAAAAACTGAACGGCATGGTGCAACATAGGTAAAAATGTCTCATATGAATTCAATCTCCTAATAGTTCCAATTCAATCGATATTAGCCAAGTAAGTACGTATAACCCGATAATCACCAGCTTCCAAATCTCGAACCAAAAGGCCTTGATTGTTTTCAGCCATCACGTTTAGACAAAAATTTAAGGTTGCGTGATCGCTTTTGGCAATAGGCGCTGAGGTGCATACATTGGTAACTAAGTTGGGTTCATTGCAAAAGAACAAATTAAGTATAGAATTACATCTTATAGGAGTTTGGACCAGTTGACGAAGTTCATGAGAATGTGACATGACAAGTGTCCAAAAAATTCTTGGCGGCGCAATTACTGACCAAGGGAAGAGCAAACCAATCGATATGTGGCAAATTGAACTCACCAAGGAGGACTGTAGGACCTTGATGAATACAATAACCACTGATTGCCTTACACAGTTTCAAAAATTTGTCAGAACCACAGCTAGGTACTCTGTACACCATTATGAAACGAATAGTTTGGTGAGATATCAGGTTGGTGCGAAATTCATTGCCGAAACGAACACTCCAGTTTGAAGTGTTATAAATTGGCTTTAACACAACGTTCTCTGCCAGTTCAATGCCTTTTTAATAGGCCAAATCTTTCCTAACAATCGTGTGAAAAAGATATGCTTCTACATTGAAAACTAAGATTGCAAAAATCTAAAAACTTTTGGAAAGCGATTTTAGCATGCTCTAGATCAGCAGTCTGCTGCTGTCGCAGGTCTGCATCCGGGACTAGGGAAAAGTGATATACAGTGAGGGAAAGATCTGAGAAGTGAGAAGAATAAATGGGAAACTCGATGCCTTACGGCTCCTGTTTTAGCTGGGTGAATTTTTGAGTGACAGGCTAGCGCGGGCTCGTTGCGTTTCTCACCCGGACAGCCGGCTAATTAGAGGTGCGAACCAAGTGTGAAGCGCTTTTGGTAAGAGCCGGTACACGTCAGCCGGATCGTCCCAGTTGATCTCAAGGCAATCTCTATCACTTGTCGCTCTGTCGCCCGCGATCATACCAGCACGACGAACAATTCTACTCTTTTTAATTTTGGGTTTTTGTGGAGCTAACAACACAGTGGATGGATAAATTGCAAGTGTAAGAACTATGCAAGTTTTTTTTTGACGAATCTAGTGGAAAGATGAAAAATATCGATAGATAAATGAATAAATAGATCTTGACAGTCATCACGGAAAGATTGCTCCACGTTCTTGGACGCTACCACGACAAAATGAAGAATCGGCTAGAATTTGTATCCGAAAAAAGCGAGTTCGTCGCATCACGATGATCGCATGCCGCAGGTCGACAAAGAGTTATAGTTGCTCTGAGATCAATAAGACGGATACGTTTGGTTTGATGCCAGCTCCTGCCGAAGGCGCTTCACACTTGGCTTGCACCTTCAATGAGCCGGCTGTCGGGGTGAGAAACGCCACTCAGCCGCTAGCGCTACCCTTGAGTAGGGGAAATTCTGATTCTGTTCATCACTGCCAGCCACATTCAGATTGTCGGACCTCAACTCAAAATTACAATATCAGAACTCTGTTGTCACTCTGGGTTGGAGAAGGATGCAGTCAATCACACCCTTACAGCACCACCAAACTCCTGACACAACCTCCCTAAAGGGATGATCTGGCTAAGGAAATTTTAAGAGTGGGAAAACGTCTCTACCCGTATCCATTCGCATTTTCTGTTATCCAATAGAAGCCGAGCTTCATTAACAGTAATTAATTATCCAGAAATCAGTCGCTTCTGGACGAGAAATTAGGTTAAGAAAGATGTCACACCATGTCAGAAGCTGGTCATTAGTCAGATCGTGTGGTGTTCACTTCTGCACCTTTCTTACCCTGTTGATTGAAGTGAGATGTTTTGAAACTGTAGTGTAGTGAGCGTCCATCCCTGCTCTCATCGTCTGCATGGTTAAATCAGGTTTGGGTTCTACGGCTGTCCTCAACACCTGATCGTCTAGCGACATCCCGCGCCAGCAATCATTATTACATTTGAGTTTAAAATCTTAGGAAGAAAACCTCGCGAACTCTAGCTTAGTGTCCATTGGAAAAGCAATTCGGAATTAAAACAAATGCAAGATTACCGGACACCTCCGATACAGAATGATGGATTTTTGGTCAACCGAGGATCGCTTCGGCTTATCCTTTGTTCGCGGCTCCACAAAAAGCTACTGAAAAGAGGTAGCCAGAATATTCGTGAGGTTTTTCATAGAGGAGGAAAAGCCCTTTAGAAGGTCACACAAATTGGCTTGAAGTTGCGCAAATTCTACAGAAAAAAAGTTCATTGTGCGTACCCAAAAACGGCAATTAATTTCGCACCAACCTGATACATTGATGTCACTTACTAAAATTTCACAAGATCCTTTTACTGATTCTTGGAAAAGAACCGTGGATTTCAAAGTTTTTCTTAATAAGAGAACAATACCTCCGCCTTTCTTCTGCAATTTATCGCATCTGTGTGCCTTATATAGTATGAAGCGGCATTACCGAGCAGCGGCGCTAACTCATTTTTGGAGTTCAGCCAAGATTCAGTATAGACGATAATATCAATTTGCTTAGTACATAAGTGTGCGACTAGTCCGTCACCATTTCTAACCAAGGAACGAACATTAGAGAGAAGACAGTGGAGGTGAACATTAGAAGGCCGAAGAAAACTCAGACGTTTTCCTTCCGGACAGACATAGACGAAGGAGAGCGATTATTACAGTTACGAATAGGTGAACCAACCTAAGGATCATCCAATGTGTGACCGCTAGGGTCACCTCTCCCTAACCTGGCTAGACGCTCTTCACGCCAACGAATGCGCTACTCCCTGGGAAGAAAATCTGAGGCGAGAAGTGCGCCCAACTATCTCTTGCTGAAATTTACTAGAAGGCGAGACCACCTTCAAAAGCCGTGGCTTCTGGGGATGACCACGATCCGTTCGATAGACAGTGCAAGGCAGACATTCTATACCTAAGTAATGGATCACAGAAATAGTACAGTTATAATCGTGATGGACTCTTTGAATAGAGCTTTCAGCATTTGATTCTGAGACACCGGAGATTACAATCGAGCGCTTCATTTCAGGATCGGACTCAGGTAAAGTTGGCGCATTATTGACACTATCCGTGGGAAAAGAACGATTATCAGAAGAAATGAAAGAATCAACAGTTCGCTTGAGAGGAAGATTTTCCTCCCTCGATTGTGTGTTTTCCTTGATCAGCTCGGCAACCCGCTCGTTCATAACCGTGACGTCCTTCTTCGTTTCGATCAGAACCTCCACAATAACGCTCATGTAGTTTGGAATAGGCTCGGCGTCCGAAAGAGTACGTAGACGCTCAATGGAATCACAAAAACGAAGGTGAATATTCATCAAAACGTACACGTGACCGGGTCTGAAGAGGATCGTAGGGGCAAGAAGGCCATTGGGAGTAGATCAGTACTGTGGTCGATATATGAATACTTGAAAACCGACCCGGCAGTGGCAAGAATCGAAACAATCAGTAAGCAGTATATACACAGCACGGGCTAACTGATCAGAGTGACCAGGGCCGGTAGTAATCCACCCCGCAAGTTGGTAGCAATGTTGCCACCATGACGGCAACACTGCCTACAAGGTGGCAACTTTGGATGCGAAGTTGGTGTGAGATGCGGCAATCCGTTATGGCTGCAAAACTTAGCGGCGCTCACAATATCGAACCCCACTATAGCGCGATCATGAGCAAGCGACTGAACCACTTGGCCATGTCAACACGATATGACGTGCGATTGAATCTTAACACAAACACCAACCAGATCAGATTTTGATTGGTTTTTGGTATCTCAATGGTATTGGTAGAGGTGCTGAAATCAACTGCTATTGTACTCAAGCATGTTCATTTCTCCATATCATTAATTTTGCTCCGATTTCCTATCTAGTTTGAGGTCTCTTTGTGCCATCAGGTTGACTTTGTTCTCGCTAATCCTTGGCAGCTATATCGTAGGTGTCTCTTAACAATACAATATAGTCGGGTGAATCCCCTCGATCTCCGCAAAGTGCTCCACCGTGTGACCTACAGGCAGCGTTGCGACCAGCTGAGCGGATCGATGCCCGACCTCCCATCACTCCCAAAAAAGACTTCATTTAAAGGCACAAAAATGGAGGAAAACAAATAAACCAGTAACAATGTATGAGAAATGACGGAAACAAGAGCTCATAATCGGAATATTTTCTAGAATACTGAGAAAAAACTGGGAAAAGCAGCGCTATAAACCCAGCTGGTGCAAAATGCGGCGGCCGATTATCAAATCAGCTGACCGGTCGGACAAAACGAGGGCGCGTGATGGAGCACTTTGAGGAACATGGCTAGATTCATTCTATGAGATTACACCTTTGGAAAGATTACAGGGTAATGCTGTTTAAGGGTTAAAGAGAAACAAAATCAACCAGATAACACAAGAAAAGACTCATTACATATTACATTATAGTGTGTGCTAGATGTTTAACTATTTACATACTTCTTTGGAACTAGATGCACATGCAGTTTCATCTGATTAGGTTTCAGAACTCAGGAAACTGAAGAGCAAGTTCGTGCAGGCAAGAACTACGGTTGAAACTTTGGTTGCGACCACGGTTGAAGTTCCCGACGAGGTACGACCTCGGACATGCCCTAAGGCATGTCCGACCTGCCGACGGGGAAACCTCTCTCCTTACACACTCTCTCGTCGCACTCGCCTGCTGCCACCTACGTTGCCACCTTAAGGTGGCAGCTTTGGTGGCGCCCAAGGAGGTCGCGATCTCGTAGGCAGCTGGAGTTTCCGAATATTTGCGCACGGCTGTTTGAAACAAGGACATCTGAACACTGTACTTGGGGGTAAAACAAGGTCACAGGGATAGTACCCGTGTGAGGTGAAGTTGCAAAATTCAGGAGTTTTTATTGATTGAGGTGCCTCCGCACCGTTCCGGCTGCCACTGATGTCGCACCCTGGTGCCACCGCGAGTTGGCAACTTGCGGGGTGGATTACTACCGGCCCAGGGGTTAACCAGCGACCACAGGCGTACTGAATCACCAGAAACTGTTCGAAGAGTGGGAAATAACTACTCAGAGAATCGAATAGGTCGAACGCAGCAACAACTGCAAGTCTCCGCCCAATCGAAGAGGAATACAGCGGCTGCTGCTAAAGGAGGAGCTGCTGCAGTTGGGCTGCTAAGAGCAGTAAACACCGTGTTCCGGCTGCGTTTTTTGCCCGATGAACTGTGGTGCAGTTCAACCTGCGTTCTACCTGCTCCTTGCCACGTGGCGACACGCCCCCTGGGAGGTGTATATAAGCTGCTGGTTGAGCATCAAAGTTTAGTCGCGTCTCCGCTCCGGCGGAGACAAGGGGAGCCCAGCGAGACTCGTCAGGCTGGCTGAGACCCGGGTAAAACCGTGGCCCAGTGCAATGATTATTTTTGGACGAGCTTGGGTAAGCATCCACTTACCCAAGTGTGCAGTACGAACACAGCCCTGTGCCCAGATTGAGCTGCGATCCTAGGTTTGAGACATGCAAACCAGTTCATCGCCCCCGAAACACAGCCTTCTAGGGGCGAATGCAGCTCGTGGGGCGACGAAATAAGCTTTCACCTCGCGGTGTAACTGCTGTTGAAACGTGTTCGGGCTGCGTTTGTCGTCCCGGAATCTCTGAGTAGCGAATAGAACTGCGGCAGTTCAGACAGAGCCGCACCCGACTGCCCACTGACTGGTGAATACATGCCTAATAAGGTTCCTCAATACACTGAAAACGGATATGACAACCTTGTTTTTACACGGAGACGGTTGGTACATGTGTATTGAGACATTTTTGATACGCTAAACACGAAAGTAGCGGAATTGTCGAGTTTTTCGTTTCCATGCGTGGGAAAAAGGATTACTGAAATTGTTTAGCATGCTGATCACCGAAATGATGAGCAGTTCTAATCAATGTATTAGTACCACTAACAACCCGCATCCATGTTAAACGCCGAGGGTGATAAAACTCCCGAGCGAAGCCGGGTATGCGTCTAGTAATTAAATAATTAAGTAAACATATGAGTACATCAGTGGCGGACGCAGAAAGTGGGCGGGAGGGGGGGCGTGGGAAGAAAAGTGGGGTCTCCGCCGTTTTGGGGACCCAGACGGAAAATAAAATTAATAATAATATTAATTATAATAATAAACAATAAATAAAAAATATATTAAAAATAATAATAAAAATAAACAATTAAAAATAAACTAACACAAGATTTTTATTTGTATTGTAAAGTAATTTCGAAAATTTGGCGACCCATTCTCGGGGGGCGCCGCCCCCCCCCTGCGTCCGCCACTGGAGTACATAGATATTGTAAGACTTGCGCCCCTTCGGGACGCTAGAAAGTGGGGTGAGGCAGTCACTTGAGGTATGTGCAAAAGCTTCACACGTGCGAAATGCTTAGAAAATTAGCAAATAAGCAAAACTAATTATTAACTGAGCTCAAATACAAAATCCTTCTTATGAGTTGCATATATTCTACGGGCCTGGCCGCCTGGTCAGGCTTCGAGTCTTCATGCGATCCTAGCCTTGTTTGCAAATTCATAATCACGCACCTACATGTAAAGCTATTTTCCGATGCACTGATAATACCTACTCTTTCTTTATCACATTTCTTACATGCCTATGGACCCATTATGAGCGGCCACTTTCAACTCTGCGCAGGAGTATCTTCCACATGGCTTTAGTATTTATGAATAACACAGTGTAACCAATGCCGTGCGAATAATCACCTGAAATGATTCAAGCTTCATGTTGCTGAGACGGTCCAACTGATGAGCTTCTGCTTCAACATAGAGGGAGGAAGAAGAGGTGGTCGACTGAGACACAAATGAGTGCGTAGCGTGCCCCTACTCCACCGGTAGACGTGCATCTTGATGTTTTCCCCCACTATTGGGCCACGGCGGACCCATTCTCCATCCGTGGACCCGTATGCTGGCGTTTTTCCCACTAATGGGAATCACGAGGACCCACTTTCTATCCGCGCAACCGTATCCAGGCACTTTCCTCACTTTTGGACCAGGGAAGACCCATTCTCCATTCATGGGTCTGTATCCTGGCGTTCCTCACACTATTGGGTCAATCGTGTTCCAGCGCTTTCCCCAATGTTGAGCCCCCTGCGGACCCATTCTCCATCGATGGACCCGCATCCTGGCGTTTTCCCACTATTGGGCCACGGCGGACCCTTTCTCGATTGGTGAACACCTATCCTGATGTTTTTCTGAACTAAGTGCCCGGCATATCAGTACGTTATCAGTGCACCCGCACTCTTTGTAAATCTTGAAAAAAAATGGAAGAAAGTTAGGAAATATTTAGAAAGTCTGACCAATTGCACAAATGGTTCCAGAAAATGTCTCAAAGACTTATATGACGTGTTTTTCGTTCGTTCATCCTGTTTATTTGAGTGTACTGCCCTCCTTAAGAACAGAAGGATCCTCAATCTGCATAATCCCCATGAACCTCAATGATGAGAGGTGCGCAAAGAGCACATCCGACATGAGGAAACCAAGTGAGTCCTATCGCTACGGCTTCCTCTCATCCTTTCAAGCTGATTGTCGTCCAGCGTTCCAAGATTGAGTGCAGTTACTGACAAAGTTCCATCAGAGGGGCTACTCTGCTCCGTACATTGCTTTACATTGCTTCAATACATCGTCAAAACGTTGCAAACACTGTCTCGCCCGGAGGGCTCGAGACCGCTAGCCACTGGTCCCACCGCGAAATTCCGAATGCACCCGACTTCCACCACGTCTATGCACCTATGACGAAACATCGGCCGAATACCCCGTCAGCTGCGCATCCACGCGAGCCACAGTCTACATATAATCGAGCCTAACGGCAAAAGCGTGCGATCACGTGCTCTTCCCCTACGCCTGCGCTCTAAAAAATTTTGTTGCACTACCATGATTTATATAAGAGGATTGAAAAATTCCATCAAAATAGAGTGTTTGTGGTCGAAATACCTAAAATCCAAACATTTGTGTGTATTTTGCTCATGTGATCGAGTGTTCTGACAGTATGTCATACTGTGGAAAATGAAAATTCCATCAAAATAGAGTGTTTCTGGTCGAAATACCTAAAATTCGAACATCTGTGTGAATTACACGCATGTGATCGAGTGTTCTGACAGTGTGTCATACAGTGAAAAATGCAAAATTCCATCAAAATAGAGTGTTTGTGGTCAAAATACCTCAAATTCAAACATTTGTGTGTATTTTACCCATGTGAGTGAGTGTTCTGCCAGTGTGTCATACTGTGGAAAATACAATTTCCATCAAAATAGAGCGTTTATGGTCGAAATACCTCAAATTCAAACATTTGTGTGTATTTTACCCATGGATCAAGTGTTCTGACAGTGTGTCATACAGTGGAAAATGCAAAATTCCATCAAAATAGAGTGTTTCTGGTCGAAATACCTCAAATTCGAACATTTCCGTGTGTTTCACTCATGTACCCGAGTGTTCTGACAGTATGTCATACTGTGGAAAAGCGTGCGAAATTCCTTTAACTATCTGACGGACTCTCGCACCGCTGCACTCTCTCACGGCACCCTAACCGGGCGTTTCCAGGGCGCCTCGAGGCGAGGCAATAGGCAGATCAATCGCTCGATCAGTCAAGGAGTCGATCAGTCAATCGCTTGGAGGCTTGGACTCGACTCGCGATCATTTGGACGTGCGCACGAAGGACTGAGTAGACTGACTGGACTGAACTTCAGTGCATTTCAAGCAGTGTACTACCATAACGGCCTTATTTCGACTGGCCGTAGAAGTACAGCCTCTGAGTTCATCCTTGCGGTCTCGCAAGCCCCGGCGGATTTCGCGTAGCTAGGGAGGACTCTCCAACCGATCTTATACACCGTGCCAATAGCCCGTGTAAGAGAGGGAGTTGGATCTTTTCTATTATCAACTAAAGTGGTGACGTTAACGTAACCCTGAGTCTTACCTGCTAGCATAATCGGGGTAACTGCGCAGCGTCAGCGTAGGCGTTGGCGTAAGCATAGCTGTAGCGTCATCGCAACCGCGTTAGAGTCCGTTAGAGCGCTGGGGAAATTCCCACCCCACTTAGATTGCTCAGTTCCTGCCCGTGATCTCCTATCACGGGGCCGGCGCACACTTGTGCCTCATTTGTAAATAGAGTGTAAACAGTTTGAGTTATTTATTCCTATTTAATCCTCCTATTTACTCACTTGAGTGGTACACTTATTTCTTCCTGTTTTATTCACTTATTTTATTTGTTCACTTATCCTCATATATTTAATTCCTCATTCATCATATACACCGAACGCATCTCTCTTGAAGCTCTAGTATAGCCTGCTTCAAAGCGTTAATAAAAGCTGTAACTAACTAGTGTGGTCCATTGGGTTTTCGAACGGTCTAGGCCGCGATTACTTAGTAAAACATTATTGCTGTCATAGCATTTTTGTGCTCGTTGTGCTTAAGTGGAGTTCGAAACTCCGGTTTCCTCGCAAATCCCTCTGTTTTCCAGGCTGCGTCAGAAAGCAAGCGGTCTGGTAGCATCTGTGATCTGAGAAGCCGTTGGTCTCCATTGAATTCGGTGTTTGAGCGAGGCGACTCCTCTAACAGGGTAAGTTTAAAAGTTTCACCATGGAGCGGATTACGCTGCAGAGCGGAGATGCTCGGGACCCAGTTGTCGGGAATAGTGGCGGTTCTCGCCAAGGCGGGGAAACTCCCCGAAGGGCGGAAGCTGTCACTCCTGCCGGTAGTGATGGATTCACCGGGCGCGCTCTCGCCCCGGGCAAGCTGAGAAGAGATCGAAGGATTCGTAGGACCCATCAACCCTCTGGGGCTGGGGAACCCTTGCCATCGTCATCTCCTAGCACTACTCAAACCACGGGTCGCTCTACCGACAGGCGACTGGGTGGAGAAGCGCAAGCCCTTTACTCCGGGCCGATTTTTAGTGGGACTAGGGTTAGCTCCTCATCTTTTAACCTCGCATCATCACCTGGGTCATCACGGGTTTCCGTTTACCCAACCAAAAATCAAACTTTTAACCAGGCACGGGACTCCAGGAGGGCTAGTCACCCACGGGTAATTTGTCAGAGGGGTTTCAAAGTACACCCTTAAGACTGACAAGTATACATATATAACATATTTTATGTTGTATAGCTCACATTGAGTAAGAAGAAAGACAACACACGGTAAGTTCTTATTATGCTTATCGTACTGACGAGTTCCTGGGAGGGCCTATTTTTTAAACCTATTTACCCGTATGTGGTAATGGAACCAAACGGGCAAATAGGCTACATTCTTAAATAAATCTTACCTCTTTTTTTATCATGAAACTTTTCTATGGCATTGATAATTTTTTGAACGGAGAAGCTGTTAGATCGGGGAGATTTCCGAGAGGGAGAGTTAACTACTTTTGCAGCAACAATAATCTCCTTTGGATTTCGAGTGTCACTCTATCATTGTCGATATAGGCCTTCGAGACTTGTCAAGAAGACGTTGCCGTTGGCTCGCTAGTGATTATCATCATTTTTGAGTCCGTGTGAAAAACTGCCTCATGCTTTTCAGAGCTAACATGTGAAAACGAAATAGGTGAAATGAGAAACCTCCACCGCTTTAGACATTCATGGGAAGTTGTGCCATGAAAACTCTGAAATCCAAATTAGAGTAACAGTTTTCAGAGTTTTCAGTAACAGAGTTCTTTGGACTGCATCGCGGTGCAGTAAGGTTTGGTGGTTCGCTAACACATATGCTTTGCTAACCATTTGAGCTACACTAGGTAAAGGTGATTATGCAGAGATAAAAACAGAGAGAGAGTTGTGTTTCGCGCTTTAGACGTTCCTTGTGAATGAACTTGTGAATACAGCGTACTTGCCTGTCGGAAATGCAGTGTTGCTTTTTGCAACTGACCCGTGATTCGGGTCCAACGAAGCCTAAGACTAAGAATAATGCTAATTAAGGCTAAGAATAACGCATCAATGCTCATGTCGAACCTCTTACTCTCCACAGAGGTAACTGGATGTGAGGATGAGTCATGTGTCCGATACATCGGATTTCATGAGACCAATCTTGTCGCTAGAGTTCAATTTGTACGCCGTAGAACTTGTGGAAGTATTTTGGATTAGTACCAAAAGTCCAAGGATGAACAGAAAAGATGATTGCATCACTATCACCAACGAGCTCGCCTTGTATGAAAACCTCTGCAGGTTTGCCCCTAGGGGCACGGATTTTGGTGTTCGTTGTCCATTTATTCCACAACCGTGTCACCAATTAAGATGAGCTTTACTTATTCTGCGTTTGCGATGTTGTTTTTGCACTTAGAGACTGGGAGAAAGGGATCTTGTAAAATATGTAGCGTTTGAACCGGTAAAGCACTTATGTAATATACTATCCAGCCTTTGACAAAGGCGACAACGCTTAAACGTTAGCCTCAAAAAAGATAGATGAGTAGCCTGGCTAGCAGCTCCGAATATTCTATTTTCACTCGACAGAATACCCCACCGACCGAGTTAGGAGATCACTGATCACTTACATATGTGAAGAAAAACAACTAGAAACCAGTCAAAGTGATTGCCCAGATACCCCATTAGTTCCGTTTCCGGGAGAACTCACACATTTTAACTCCCTCACCACTGTCAAATGATACGTACAGAGAACTCCAGACGGACGCAGTCAAGAGTCAGGACCGCGGCGCGGCTCTCTTGGGCAGAGCCACGGGAGCTCAGCATAGTGCGCCTACGTCTCTGCCAATGAGAGCCGCGCTGCGACCTCGACTCTTGTCTACGTACGTTTGGAGCTTCCTATGAAAACTGAGCAAGAAGGATAGAAGAAAAAAATCTGAGAAGCGGGTTTTACCACAGTTGGCATGCACATAATCTAAAATAGTAAATTTTGAAGTGCAAGGTTGAAAGGCAAGTGAGTAAGCTATCAAAAGGAAGCAGAATTGTGTATCGCTTGCGTCTAATGTTTAGCGGAGGTGTAATTACCTGAGAAATCGGTGCGCATAATCATGTCCAAATCACAAATAAGTGGTTATTATCGCATGCGGAAGGTTGTCGTCACTATATATACACTATATGTATTTGGAACTCCCGTGGACAACAAAGTTATCGCCTCCCAGGAGAGTCCGGTGGAAGTGACTCTTCAGTTTGCGTTCCTAATATGGGATGATGGTTTTGCCACATGTACATATAACACCCTGAATTCTGTTCGGATGGGCATGTAACATTGTACGTTTGGTCTTGGTTCCTGGCTTATTTCTCTGCAGTATTAGAATGTGTTCTGCAGAACTAAGCGCAAAATTTAGGTCCAAATGTTCTTTGCGGCCGAATGCACTAGTTAAACTAGGATTTTACGGAAGCAGTCAGTGGAACAAATCGCTTTTATTCGTTTTCTTATGAATGAATGCGAATGGTGACCTGTCGTCACCATGAAACTATTGTAGTATAATAGTAGAAGGAAAGAGAAGGAGAAAGCGTCAAAGAAACTCGCTAGGTATGCTCCTGTGTATGTACACTGTAGGATAGAACAGGTTTGACAATGTTGAGAACAGTATGTATTATGCGGTAGAGATTGTAGTAGGTTGAGGAGTTATGAATGTCCGTTTGACTGAAGAATTAAAATTAAAAACAAAACTTTTATTTTTCTTTTTTTCTCTCTATTTTTTCTCACTGCCTACTCCTCTGTTTTTTACTGGTTAATTTTCGCGGCCTGTGGCTGGGACCATGTCGTGGATGAGTCTTCTAGTCGCTGTTTCGCCACCATACGATGGGGTGTCTAGTCTACGTGGTTTAATTATGGTGCAGGAAGATCTGCAGTGAAGTTTTGGCCGTAATAGAGAGATTCTTTCGGAATTTACGTCGAACGCAGTGTCAGCTTCTGTTCCTCACTCTCAAAATTTGGGTACGGAATAAGCTGCTCATCGTCGCTGAAGTGTGGTTTTTTGTCTGAATGTTCAAGAGAGACGTTTCTACTATTCGACGTCATAACAGCTCCAATAAGTTACGATCTCTTACACTGCGAAGAAGGATTTAACTAATGGCGGCTCATACATTTAGAAGGTCAGCAACGAGTAGGTGCAGTACCAATTAAAAACAATTTCCAGAGTTAAGGAATTGGAGAAGACGAAACAATCCGTATACCTCCTGAAGCGCCATGAGGTTCTTTTTCTGGTGAATACACAAGCCCCACCTGGACACTAGAGGAGCGACACTGGAGGAGAAAAAAAAAAGAAAAACAAATGCAGTGGACATGCATAATTCCTCAATATTTAGATGGCCAGCCTGTCACCTTGTCAAACCTGCGCTTGCGCTGGTTATAACCACAAGTTCTCATGATCTTGAAATGCCTTGAGAATTGAGAATCCGACTTGGTTTACATAATCGTGGCTTCACCAACAGGTTACATTTGATTTAGATCCTGGTTTCAGTTTCTGCGGAATTGCTGGTTAGTTCTAAATTGGCCTCTTGAATGCCCTACAGAGTACCTCCGAGTTCCTGGTTGAATAAGTATGCAGGTGGGATTGTGATGTTATTCTGCCAAAAATCCCCACAGTCCAACCGTGCACCATAGCTGTGACTCTGACATTCCGAAGCGGAGTGGGTAACGCAGAGGGACTCTATCCTGAAGGCCCTATTCTGCTAATGACCAGTGGTTTGCATTCCTATGCATTAATCATAGACACATCTAGAATGTCGCTCACTGTACGGTACAGTCTTACCTCACAGTTGTTGTAACTTGCGCATCTTTCTCTCAAAGAAGAAAAAAAAACGGCATATTAGTGAGAAGGAACTCATTCAATGAAAGCGGCAGTGCACATGATGTTCTTTCCCTCCATCATTATCTGAAAGAATAGCCAGTTGCACAATGACTCCGTGATTAACCGTCAATTTTAGATCTTGCAAAGCAAGACTGTTTGCAAGAAGTTGATCGAAAAATTAGGAAAAAGATCTGTATAAACGTTAGCATTTTGGAGGGAAACAAGGACGTAATCTGGAAAGAGTCAAACGGACATTCATAACTGCTCAACCTACTACAATCTCTACCGCATAATACACACTATTCTCAACATTGTCAAACCTGTTCTTGGAAATGAGGAATAAGTATGACGACAATCGGCCAATGAGTGGTGGCAGCTCTCTAGTACCTTTGACAAGGATAGTGATGGCTGAATCGATTCGAGTTGAATCTGAATGACAACTTTATCCAGTAGTAAAAAGGGATATTCAGCTCAGATCATAGAACCAAACGGATCCTTTCGAATATTGGCATCACAAGAAGAAAGTAGCTGCTTCTTCCTGGTAATGTGTTTATATAAGTAACAGTTCGCCACAGTTTTGAGCTGAGCTAAGCACTCGGAAAGTGGAGTTCAAAGGCATCCATTTTCTTCAGGAGAAGCCCTCAGGGTGCACCAAAACAGCGGGTACAGACTGCGAATTTGCTTAAGTATTTGCGAGCTTTGTGTACTTCTTTGGACTTCTTAAATTTTTGCTAAAGTCCAAAACTTCTACGCCTTTTATGTTCATTATTTCACTCGTCGGTTTCAGTCGTAGTCCAACCCAGGACCAATCGTTCGATCGCTGTCATCTCGCACTACAACAATCTTCAAGTAAGCATGATTTATAGCCCTTTAAAAGTGTGCTAGAACGTTGCCTATGGAGTGTTCCAAAGCTTCAAAACCCTCATAACAGAAGCGGTCACTTAAGGAAGACGCTGAAGGTCCACAAGTACGGCGAAAATCATGGATGAACTTGATGTGTTCAACTGTTGCTGTGTTTGACTTGCTGTCTCTGTTTAAGTGAGAACAAGTATCACACAAGTATCTGGAGCCATTAGAGGCAGCAGGAGCTGAAATCCTCGACTCCGAGCTGAGCTGTGGGTGATGAAGTACAGACTCAGCACATCATAAATGTGAAACGAACACAGACAATTATGGCTTACCTGCAGAGAAAATGGAACATTCGTCGCGAACACGCCTGGCCGTGTTCGCGCGCGGACGAGTTTTCCCCGGCGCAAAAAGCCATTGCGGTGCGTGGTTTGGCGCAAAGAGAAAACGAAATGCATTCAATTCACAGGGTTTCATGGCGGTACTTGGTCGAAACCACGCGCCGCTATGGCTTTCGCTCCGGGGAAAACTCGTCCGCGCGCGAACACGGCCAGGCGCGTTCGCGACGAATGTTCCATTCGCTCTGCAGGTAAGCCATCATTGTCTGTGTTCGTTTCACATTTATGATGTGCCGAGTCTGTACTTCACCACCCGCAGCTCAGCTCAGAGTCGAGAATTTCAGCTCCTGCTGCCTTTAAAGAGATGCAAGTGATAGTAGATTTTCTTCAAATCATGGTGGCCTACCGATCCCTTTGAATTCCACTCTACGGGTGACTCTACCTGGTCGGTTCCATAACCAAATGGATGCTAGAAATCACGAATTAGCATTAGTGAGCTTAGGTCAACTCTTCATAAGAACACAAGAGAGATGGTGACGACTACTTGCGTGAGCCGGACAGCACTATCTGAACTGCCCGTGTTGACACGATTAGAGTTTGTCCCGGCCTGACTCGGGGTACACAAGCTTCTCTGTATCTCTGTCTCTCCAGGATGTCTTCCCAACGACCCTCGACCTAACCTGTTGTTACTTGCGAGGGTCTACTCGATACTACTTCTGTATCGAACACCAAAATAATGGCGGTCTATAAGTACCGAATAGAGAAAAGTGTGGAGGCAGCTCTGGTTTCTGGCTGGCTCCAATCTAGACATGATGAAGCTCAATCCTGCTACCTTATTTGCCCCTGTGTTTCTCGCCATCGCACCTCCCTGCGATCTATGCGGAGATCTCCACGCCACCTTACAGATGATCGGTCTCCAGCCTGCCGATAACATAGTCTTTTTCTGGCATCTGTAGAGCCATCAGCCATAATCAGATTATTGTTGCTGTGAGAGTGGTTAACACTCCGTCCAGATCTCCCAGAAATTGTAGCTTCGTCATTCAGGACGTCAAATTTATGCCATAATCTTGGCGCACCTGTAGATAAGAGTGATGAACATTGTTTCACATTTGGCTTGTTAAAATTATACTACGCCATATTAAAATGTTGGAAAATTGTGTCTTATTGCTCTATTAGTAAATCATTGATCTTTTTCCCACTGGAACTCTGAAAATTGTTCCATCCAACCTCAGTCGTCGTGCGATAATAGCCAGTTAATTGTGTATTGGATATGATTATTTCTGTCGCTGTAGAGTTTCTATACCGCAAATGAATGCGCTAGCACTTCAATAGAGGTCGAATCATTATTCTTCTTTCCTCGAGCCCAGATTTTCACTTGTGTTCTATAGGCACTTATAGAGAGCCCTCTATTGCCATGAATCTGAGTGGCTATTCTCATACTCCCCAGTTCTAGTTCCTTCTCTACTTTAAGTTAGATTGGGGTGAACAGAGATTGGTTTGTACTCGCACAAACTTCTTGCACTTATCATCTTCAAGCGCAATGAGCTAATTATTTGTGAAGAAAGTGAAAAACGGATCTCGTCAATAGGCTCTCTTCTCATTAAATTTTCACCGAATCCTGCTTCTGACGAGCTCATGTCGGAAGTTTCTACCTAGCTGCTCTCTAAATAAGACTGCTGGATTCGAAATTGATGCCTATGTGCATGGGGGGCTAACCAATAGTTAACCGAGAAAAGTGGAACCTGAAAGCCCAATATTAGAAGTTTCAATTTGAAATGCTTTCAACAAAAGAGTTTTACAGGTTATCATGATGATGAATTTGGAACTTGAGCAACTAAAATTAGATGCATAAAGTAGGGTAGAATAAGTTGTTGCATAATTTTACTATTTCATGAAGTATTCCTGAAAATTATGGCGATCCATCAAGGACTGCCTTCCTCCGCTTCTCGGATTAACAAACAGTGCGTGCTGTTTGAGAGAGCTTTGGCTTGATATCTGTTGATGAACAAAGTACGGCACATCTGCAAGCTTTAACAGGGCTTAAAAACTCAGAAAAGAGGCGCAGATGCTCATGTGATGGAATGACATCCTTTTGTCCGTCTATTTTTCATTGCTTATTGAAGTTAACGCAATGAGTATCACGCCCACGATATTAAAAGAGCTTCAAATTGAAGGCCTTTCAATCATTTCCTATCAGTCATACATCTGCGCATTTTTTCTCAACACCTCATTCTAGCTAATCCTATGATAACCTTGAGTTGAGAGGTAATGATATCAGGTGGGCGTAACCATTCGCAACAGAATGTATGATGCATTAGCCACTTTGATGCACTGATATCGACTTGCTCCGGCAAACTTCCTGTTTTTTTTTTCATGATGAGTTATCACCACTTTCTTTCAGCTTGTAGAAGCGAAGTCACAGTCACAATACAGTCACAATACACTACAAGATTCCGTCCTCCTCCTTATCACATCACTTTTCATTCGAAAGCAACTGAGATGGCTATTGTGTTCGCATGTCCAATTTTTTAAATAGCGATGAAGTGTGGGTGTGGCCCGGCTATTGAAAGATCCTTCTTTTGAAAATTATCAAGTCGGAAACCTTAAAGGCAAGGTCCGGGCAAAATTCCATATCCCGAATCTCTATAGGGTACGTAGCCCACGGCGACGCCTTGCACGAAAACTATAGAAAAATCCCTGAAAAAGTCCCACAACACACGCCTTCCATTGATCAATTTCGGTACGGCGTTTGCGGGTTTGCGGCGTCCGTGCTTTCAAATGACGTTATACGGTGCGCCCTACATGCTGTCTTTTGTAGCGTCGTAGGGAAAAAATGATATCCAAAGGATCGGTGGCCCGTTTGGAGGGGTGGGGAAGGTTTCACGAAGGGTACATTAGGCTGCATGTATCTGAGCGTCCATCATTGCTCATTGTGTACGCGCGCAGCTTTTGTAGGTTGGGGCGCGTTTTCCCGCGGCCACAGTAGCCCTCGGACGTTTTGTCCCATATCTAGCGATAGAGCTTATACCGAGGTCTCAAACTTGAGATATGTGCTACCCATATGGTTTGGATTCCAGAGAGCAAGAAACCTGGGTGGGCAAGATTTTGGCCGGACCTTGCCTTTAAGATAAGAACCACTCAAATCTTCCGACATAATTTTTCACGTTGCTCCTGATTTGAAATTGGTTAAGTTAGTGGGGAACTAGTTACATATTGGCACTTCACAGTTTTTTCTGTTGAGTGGGATTCACAAATCTATAATAGTTAGCCCTTCCAGTGCTCACAATGAAAGCTGAACCTCAAGCGGCGGCTTGGTTAAATATAGCACCGTCCATGCGGGGCTATTTTGAGGACCTGCATTAGGTTTAGCACCAGATGACCCGATGTCTTGAAATGTTAGGCCAATGATGAAAAACGCTGTCCGAAGCTCTTGAAAAATGAATTTTGCTCGAAAAGTTGACAAAAAGGGATGTGTGACTCAAAGGATGTCAGTTTACATTTGCAAGGCTATACTCCGAATATCATAGAACACCACCCGTGACATTGCTGTTCCAAATGTGCATCTAACTGATAATGATACTTTTAACTGCTCTGATTGTGAGATGCTGTGCGGTACCTTGGGAAGCACTGGACCTAGCAACAGCATTCACGCAATCCACCAGACAGCTCTGATCCATACGCTGCGATTCTGGAAATATGATATAGGATCAGCCGTTTTGCAGAATCGCAAGCGCGAACCTTATGTGGCAAGACAAGAGGAATGTTGCTGTTCGCGATGTACCAATTACACGACTGAGAAAGACAGTCATGGCTACCGCATGTGCGGACCTGTTCCAGAAATTTGTGGAAGCGATCGAAGAAAAACAAGGACAACCTTATGCTGTCTCATCCATTTTTCCCACCAGTTTAACCAGTCTTTCCGCTAGGAAGGCTTAGTGGAGACTATCGGAGCTGGGTTGGGACTCCTGCTCTGCTGATCGTGCCCTCTACATACAATCATTATTTGATCCGCTCAGCTGGTGATTTCTTCGAAGAAGAAGAATTTTTCAAGGGTTAATCATTAAATAAACAAAAACAAAAACAAAGGTACATAATCTCAGTTTCGTTCCTTCCACTAGACGGAGAAATAGAAAAAGAGTAAGACCACCACCGGAACTCATCAGTAGTCAGCGGTGGTCTTGAAAACTAGAAAATGACCGAAAAATCAACCAACCTGTTCTGCTGCTTGATACAGCTTCCTTTTTGGGGGCTCCTTCATGTTAATTCGGAGATTTTCAGCCTCTTCGACTTCCAGAACGCAAATTTCTCAAAGGAGGAGGTTGTTTTTATCCATCCACTAAATATTCATAGTCACTTCTTACAATCAAGCGAGCTGGTTATAAAATTAGTCGGAAAAGTTGTTGGATTCTTACGGGTGAATAGAAAAATTATTGAAATTTTGGTCAGAAGTTTCCCTTCAACTTAATAGTGAATCAGATCTATAGAACTTGTGATACATGCGAGGATCGCTCCGTGTGAAGAAATAATTTCCACCTGACAGTGCATAATCTCTAAGTTCTTTGCATTAAATAAAAGCAGCTAATCACAGAGCAACGCACTATGGCTACACAAGACTAAGGCTTCTCATGCCGCTGTTTTTTAAAAATGCTTGTAGATCGTCCTTTCTCCACTGTCGGCTTGATGAGAGTAATTACATCTTTTCAGAAATGATTTCCTGCGAACTGAATCCATATCCAGTCTTTTATATTACTTCTATGCGAATAATGTCAGCTATAACACTTCCGGTGGATCTGTTTGGTATTTATTGTATCGTGTCAAAGTCTCCTCCTGTGATGAAAACATATTCGAGATTGCTACTGTTTTATCAAACCTTGGCGACAATCGCGGACTCGTGGACTAATCTGCTTTTCATTCCTGTTGTTTTCTTCCCCTTCCCTATAGCATATCATGAGGGACTTCTATTGTCAGGAATATCTATGGAACTACCTTATATGCAAGTTATCTGGGTTTTCCTACTCGTCTGTACTATGGGGTCAACTGTTCAGCTATTCATTTTTCGATGGCAAAACCTACTAATGGATGGGCACCCGCTCAAGTTGAACAAGAAGGTCATCTATGCAACTTGCACGGCCTTTTTCTTTGTAATCAACGTTCCTCTGTTGGTTGCTGGTCTCACCACAAAAAACAAAGTGGAAGAGCTTCGTCCAAAGTATCTCGAGGTGAAAATTTTTGGAAGTATTAGGATAATTAGATGGATAATAGGATCCTTCTATAACTAGTTCAGAACTACTCTTGCATCCATATGCTAATCGATATTCCTGGGCTTAATTACTTCGAGCTGGAAGAGCTGAGAAGAGTGTTTTTGATTACGACAATTCAAGCACTGATTGTGGTAGTGGCATCTTGTACCTTGATATACTTGACATTTCAAAGTTTTCGCAACACAAATAGCTCCCAGAAAACGATTGAGCTGCAGAAGAGATTCCAAAAGTCTCTTATACTGCAAGTGAGCTGATCCTTTATGTAGTTGTGTGCTTTTTTTTATCCTTATTTGTTCAGAAAACGATTGTCTGTCTATATTACTCCACCTATTCATCACCCGTTTACAATTTATTGGAGCCCTTGTTTAGGTTACAATCCCGGTCCTCATGGTTATCATACCGGGTTGTTCCGTAATGTTACTTGTGTGCTGGGCTGATTTTCGCTCAGTTGGCACGAAGGTCATATATATTCAAGGTACGTTGTTCATCTCTCCATTCTGTGCTAACATGCATTCACAGTGGAATTTGAGTCCCCAGAAAAAAAAACTCTAGAGACGCAAATCGGGATTTTAGCCAAAGGACACTTTTGGAAGTAACCCTCCATGTATCATTCACAGCAGCTGTATCACCGCCAAAAATAAGTAGAAGACGAGTCCCCTAGGTACTACTCAATAAACCCAAAAAGCGTGTATTGCATGAGATTGGAAGATGCAAATCCCACGAGAGACAAGCGTGCTCGTGCAAACACGATCTTTTAAGTCAATGATTCTATACCACCAATGGGCATATCCAAGTAAAACCTATGCGTCTGCAAAATTCTACGGAAGTCCGATACAGAACCCACGAAAATCCACGATTTTCTCAATCCTATGCAAGGGCTATGCATGGATATGTATGGGTTTTGCATGGATTTGACCATTGCTGGTATAGAACTATTGATTAAAAAAACCGTCTTCTGCACGAGCACGAATGTCTTAATCGTGAGATGTGCATCATTCAATCTCATGTAAAACACGGTTCCTAGGTCTCCTGAGGTGGTTTCGCACCTGCCGCGAAACCTGCTAAAATGACAGAGTAATACAAGGAATGGATCCATATCATGCGCACTTTTGAAAGTTTTCTTCAGTACCACTAGGCTCATATCTGTGATTCAAAATCATCACGCGATAATACGTACTCTCTACTGCGGTCGGCTGCTAAGATGTGGCGATTATTTATTGGCGTAGACAGCCCAAATAAAGAGTGGAATAACAGGATCTAATGTAAAATTCTAAATTTTCTATCGCGGAATAGGCTCATGAAAAGTACGGGAGAAAATCATGGTGAAGAAAACTTTTGCTGTTTCTATAGGCTTTGTTTGAAAAAAATGATCTACTTTGCGTCGATTAGGTTTCATCCTGAAGTTTTCTATCTTATGGTTTTGTCAGCTTATAAACAGCATGTTAAACCCTGTTCCTACGTTGAGTATATTGACAAGGTGTTCATTACTTGTCAACAGACCTGCTTTCTTCCGTGAATGGTACAAGCATTAGTGTTTTTTTGGAGGAAATTATACAGAGAGGGTAGGGCATTATTATTTTCATTATTGTACAACGTATCAATCACTTTTTCTTCTTCTTTATCGTTGTCCCGTTCGTTGGCGGGTTCGCATTCTTAATCCATCCTTCATCTCCATCACACTAGACGGCGTTCCACTTCCTTGGTTGCTGGTCAACACTCTGCACCATACATCGCGACGAATTTAACCACCTCCCAATACACCTTCGACTTGAAGCGAACCAGAATTTTCTTGTCGCACAGCACTCCTTTCATCGAGCGGCACTTCAAACAGGCAGAGCTAACGCGAGCAACATCTTCATAGGCTAGGCCGCCATCGAGTGAGAGCGTTGAGCCGAGATACTTGAAATATTCGATCCTCGGGAGGTCGTTGCCATCTGCGTATAGCAGAGTCCATGGTGCCGGCCTCTGAAGGTCTCTCGTAACAGGGTCCATGACGGCGACAAAAAGTAGCAGTGAGAGGGCTGCCCCTTGATGGCCTAACGGATATAGAAAATTTCGCCGACGTGTCTGCGTCCACCTGCACTCGACTCAATGGGTCGGCATAGAGAGTCCTGATACTTATTATAACTTACATTATTTTACATGTAGAATCCACAAGTTCACTGTTCTGAATTATCGAGACTCTTTTCTGATGTCTTTATTCTCGTTAGCTTATGTAATGCCTTCGTCACACCTTAACATTCAGGACGATTGCAAAGTTATCAGATACAGAGACAAGCAATCTAATTAGCAACAATACCGTGAAGCAAGACGTTGGTAATGCTCTAGCCACCAACACAGGGTCGGCATAGAGGGCAACACAGTACTGTAGACCTATAGAATGGAATCTCACTTGGAACGGAAGAGAAGAGCAAAACAGAGAAGGACCTCACCCCTTTCTTGGTCGCAGCAATAGAGTGAGAGGTGCTGAACCGGAGCGCCTTATTTTTCTCTCCGAAGTTTTAGTTGGATGACGATGCAACACTCGGACAGTGAACACTGGTGGTTGCTGGCGTGTCTAAGGGTCCGGTTCGCGAAAAACTTTCCTTTGGGTAGGAAGCCGGTTGTAAAAGCGCTCTTTCGTGCTCGTCCAACGTTCTGCGCAGTAGCCTCATTGTATCCCGAAATACTTTTCTCCACATCCACTGCATATAATCACGTACACATTGCCTCAAAGCTCGCATATTTTCTCCGTAGAGCAATATCTGCTTTCGTATATGCGAGTTGAGGTGAGAAGGTCTTTCAAGGTCGGGGGTGGACGGAACACAAGTCTGACCAGCAACCGGGAATTTTCCACTGCTTGATTAGCTTTTGGTGCCGAACTATCTCCCACGTATGGAAGGGAAAGCGTTTTCCATCCTTACCTGAATGTGGGAGCCAGTTATTTGAAGGTTCCGCACAGCAACCGTTCTCTTCAAGTATGCGAGCTGCATTGTTTTCAACTGCTGCATCCGTTGTCGTGCGTAGCTTGTTTCTTTTTGTTCTGAGAAAGTTCCGCACCACATTTGCCTCGGTAAAAATTGGGTGGGCGCTGCGTGCATGCACTAGAATATTGCAAGAGGCCGATTTCTTACACTCCGAACATTCAGTGTGAACGAACTTCTACTATTCTGATCTTGGTTTAAGAAACGGTAGAAATCCGTCCTGCTCAGGCTTTTCTAGCGTAAAGGACACGTTATTATCTAGGGCAATTAGGCGCTCTAACTTCCTTTCAAGTTCTTCTTCAGTGCGTCCACTTACGAAAACGTCGTCGATGTAGGGCTTATACAGCAGCATATCAGATGTTAGCGATATATGTTCCATGTGATCGAGGAATATTATGGCCATCAATGGCGCAAAGCGGTTCCCCATTGCCAGACCACGTCTCTGCTCGAAGATTTTATCGCTGAAACAGAAGACGTTGCAACTGAGCGTGGCGTTCAACATCACTCTTATATCATCTGCTTCGAAGCCCATGCTCTGTATTTGGTCTTGATGTTCTTCATAAAGGGAGACGACGGCATCTACGGCGTTGTTGTTGTCAACGTTAGCGAAGACACCACGTCGAAGCTCGCATAACAGAGTCTCAATAACTTAGAAAAGTGATAATCAAATGAGGCTCAGGGACAGAACGATACTATACTCCATAATGCACAATTTCTTCAAGGACAGCTCTACGTAGTAGGCAATTCGGAAAAGCAGAGAGTTCTCCTTTCAGTGGTGCCCAAGGCTTTTCACTAGCACGGACACCGAGAGGTAGTAGAGGGAAAAATGGGTCTGCTTTATGCTCCGGTGATGACCGACTCTCACCCAATTTGCTTTCAAGAAACTCTTCTCCCTGTGTAGTAATTGCGTCAGAACCGATGGTTATAGAGAAAGTTGGGCCCTCAAACAGCCACCTATAATTCATCCTGCTTGGGAAACCTCAAAAGCTGTTGATATCGCTGTACCTTCGCAAGTTGCGTGCCCGACTAGTGCGTGCCGAAAATCTGCACTAAAAGTCCGCGTTAAAATTTTTTGAATGTGTTGGAAGTTTTCAAAACGAATAGGCAATCTAGAGATAGCTTCAGATCTAATACGATTAAAACTATTAGTTAAGCTCAAGAGAAAACATGTGCGCATCGTAGAGTAATTAAGAATCCAAAGTAAATTATGACTTCCCTCCTTCCCCTTCCGTAGGATCAATGAAAGTTTTCTTTCAGAAGTGGTGAATATAAGCATATTACTAATTAGTACTCATGGTTTCTTTGGGACGATAATTATGATCGTTGTCAATGAACCATACAGGAGATTCGTTCATTATGCGCTTATGAGCTGCATCCAATCACGTGGCTCGCGAAAAGTGGAACCATTGCGTCATCGATCAGAGGTATGAATACGTTACGGTATAGTTTTTGAGCTAAACATCAGACACCCATCAGATCTTCACCTGTAATTTATCTCAGGTTCGAAATCAGAATTTGCCATCTCAACTTGGTCCAACTTAGATCACTGGTTGCGCTTACTAACCAACGGGTTCACCAACCATATAACTCAGGAACTACACGGGAGATTTTTTTGTGTCCACATTGCATGATTGATTTATAATAGTTCAGTGAGTTGAGTGGAACAGCTTTATTTTCGAGGGATAGCATAAAGGCATTCTGAGTGCTTGGAGCTGTACATATTATGTTGAAGTCCTCACTTTTTGTCCCTTTTCACAACTGAATTCACCACGATTAATACCGTATTTGCTAAGTACCAATTTCATTTCATTTTTATGGCACTCACGGTACTCTAGTGACAAACGTAGGAAACTGTAACTAACAAACGATAAAACTGGGTAAAAAAGGCACAAGGATATAAATCATCTCTCAGACCACACAGGCTCAAACTTAGAAAAAAAATCGGAAGAGAGCATTTTTTGAAGTCACGTACTGCTAGAAAAAGAGCTGCGAACCGTTTGGTTTAGTGCAGCGAGACGGTGCGATATGCGTTATGTGGAATTAGAAAGTGTTAACCGGGTTGAGACCCGTCAATTTGGTTATTGGCTTTCGACGAAGAATACGCTTGGGTTTGTTGGAAACTCAGGATTGAGGCGTGCAAGCCATATGTATAAGGTGATTGCTCCATGCACCCCAAGCAGCTAGCAAGATGTTCTCATTCTTCATGGAAACTGCATGGAGAGTTCTGAGAACCGGCAGGGACTTCGGCAAGAGGGAGTACTAGCTCATTCCGTTGAACTTGCAGACCGGGTAGAAGCAAAACGGCAGAAGACTTGCGATTCTCGATCAATTTCCAATATCCGTGAAACGCAGGACTAGACAACAAAAAATTACCCGCTAGAACCGCATAGACCTACGCCAGCAACTAATGGAACAGGAGCGGAGAACTTTGAAAACTGTATACTTCCCAGCACATAACAGAAACAGAAATAGAATTGGAATCCAGTGTAAAAGGGCTTGATGCCGTAGATAAGGCAAGGCGACCACTTGGCAGAGGTAGCTGAGAAATGGAAAAGTGTATCATTCCCCATGAGAATGGAAAATAAAGAAATCAATTATAGCCATTGATTCCCAAAAGACTCGAAAATTCCAATTCTCGTAAACTCGTACAAAAAATGTTAACATTACGTGACGACAGCACCTCATGGGGTATCTTTTGTAGCCGCCGAGCAATGGACACTCATACGAAGGACTCGGAAGCTGGATCATTTGGAAACCTACGATGCAACAAACTCTTTAATCCTAACTTATTCATTCGTTCTCTATATCCAAGCAACGTTGGCAGTAGAGATTTACATTCGAAAATATTCTTCGATTATTCGAATATTCGAATTTATAGAGACCTCCGAATTTTCGAACATTCGAATTTTCGAATTTCTAGAGATCCCCGAACTTTCAAATTTTTGTGAACCACCGAATTTTCGAATATTCGAATGTTCGAATATTTGTTCGAATAACATTCCATTTGGTAAAAACATTTCCTACCCATGTATGTAGGCGAACAATGCTATATGTTTTCCAATCACAACGGCCATAAAAGTTTTCGGGCTGTAAGTTTCAATTGTCGTTATGGAATTTTTCACAACTTTCTCACAAGTGAAAGCTTGTGCTGCTGCGGAGCTGGTCCCTTATCGGTTTTAAAATTGCAACTGGTTGAAATTCTTAAGCTTAAGGACGCCTATCTCTATTGAGGTCTGTAACCGTCATCAAAGGATCGTGAAGTCGATGACACCCTTCGTCCGTGAAAAAGATTTCTTTTCAATATCTCTGTGCTGTAAACGAGCCATGGTAGCGAATGTAGTAGTATTGACGCTGTGAAAATAATGTTGGGTGCAGTGGTTCAGTTACTTTGATCATGAATGAGCTTCCAGCTGTCAACAAAAAAGCAAGTCAGCGATATATTAGGTTGGTCCGAAAGTTTTGCACCAGCATATTTTTTGAAATCTGGAATTCCATTGACTTCGAATCAAAATGCCACTAAATTTGGACTGTAGGAGACATCTGGCTGCGGCCGTACAATACTCGCCAGACATCTCAAAGCGCTACGTTACAAAAAACTGATGACAGGTTGGATCCCCCACGAACTGAGTGCCTTGCAAGACTGAGTGTGTGCCAGTCTTTGCTGCTGCGTCCACACAGGAGGAACTTTCTCCGCCCACTCATCACTGGAGGTAAGAGTTGGGTGCTGTATGTTAACCATGCACGAGAGAAAAGTTGACTGCCGCGTGCTGAACCGTCTTTAAAACAGCCGAAAGGAGAAGTGCACGCAAGAAGATTTTTCTGTGTTGTTGGTGGAATTCATAGGGAATGCTGTATCGAGAGCTGCTGAGACCTGGGTCACTGTGACTGATGTCTAGCCTACTCAACTACAGAGAATGGCAGACGCAACTCGCCTGGAGCGGGGAAAAATTGACCATGTTGCTCCACTTCATGACAACGCCCGACCCCACGTGGCAAAGCTTACACTCCAAAAAATTGCCGAATTGAGTGGAAAAGTTCTACCACACCCTGCTTATTCTCCTGACTTATCCCCGTCTGAGAGCCACTTGCTCAGAGCCCTGAAGCTGTATCTACAAGAAAAGAAATTCGATGATTGGACCAAATCGAAAAGTGAGATTTCAAGTTTGTTTGACTCGCAGCTGACAGAGTTGCCTGCTTCTGGAACTGATGATCTACTGCAGCGTTGGCCGTACCTCGTGGATCATGATGGTGGTTATTTTGTCGATTGATATCTATCCACAATGAACTTAACATTTTTTGAAAATAGTATGAAATTAGGTGCAAGACTTTCGGACCAACCTAATAAAAAAAAAACACTGCGGGTTACCCCGTTCCTCATTATTACTTCTGTTTATCCGGTACAGCTGCATGCTCGTAAGTTGAATGTTAAAACCAGCAGAACTTCTATAACAAGAAGTCGTAGTATGTTTGGCCAGAAAGTTTGATAAGAGGATCTCAAGATATTGTGTTTTCGAATACCAAAACTGACGATTATGTACTTGGGAAGAGTTTCAACGAAGCAGTAGTAGGAAATCAGCTAAATATGAGGAAAAATGCTTTGTAAAAGTTATTATGTTATTTGTAGTTTGCAGTTCACTTACATAGTTCTGGAGGAAGGCCTTGAATAATCAGAAGTTTAGTTAATGGTTTTTCAATTATCTAGAAAAGCACATACGCACTTTTTACCGGAAAGATCATCGTCGCCAACGTCGTATAATTGGCAGAATTGCAGTTTCAAAGCTTTCAAATGCGGTTGGCGACTCTTAAATACAAGACACGTACAAAGATATGCGCAGGTTGTTGGAAAAATTGAGATTGAAATGAGAAATTGGACTGGGACTTGAATTGGAATGGTTCTTCAGCGAGAAAATGGAACTGAAATAACTTCTTCAGCGAGAAAATGGAACTGAAATAACAGTTGCGAAGCAAAACAATTGCAAATATTCGAATTTTCGGCTTAAAATATTCGAATATTGCGGGGCCCTCGAATTTTCGAATATTCGAATTTTCGAATTTTTCGGTACCCCCGATTTTTCGATTATTCGGACTTTCGAATTTTTCGGAAGCTCCAAATTTTCGAATACTCGAACATTCACATAAATATTCGAATTTTATTCGATTCGGTCAAAACTCTAGTTGGCAGGTAGTTGTGGTCAGGGAAAACTCTGTAGAAGACCATCCCGGTAAACACCTTTTGTACCGTTTCGACTGTATTCCGTAGCTTTTTAGGGTGACGATTTCAAATCGGGGAACCGTATTATAAATATGGAAGCACATAACTTTTGTATAGTTTTGAAAATGTAGTACTATTACTTAATCGAACGCTGCGAAATGGTGAACATTGTAGCAAAGACCCTCCTTACTGCTATATCAATGTGAGATTCAAAATTTAGCTGACTTCCTAAAAGTACACCAAGATCTTTCCCGCTATCTTTTCTCTGAAGAGGTATACCATTGATAACGTAGTCTGTCGTTGGTAGGGTTCTTCTTATCTAAAACAAAAACGTCTTGGCAAGATCAACGGGATGACCCAACAAAAAAAAACCACTCCATCTTTATGAATGGAGTCCAAAACTGCATCGTGAATTTCATCTCTATTATGTTTATTGTTAGGTGCGTATATTTTTATGTCACCCGAATACATCTGTATTTTTATATCTGGATAAGCAGCACTTCATAGAATTACTGTGAGAGTTTGCATTATTTCTGAGCCAAATTAATCATAAGGATTACTTGTTAATAACTTGACATTATAAGTAAGCTTCCTATTTAGCAATCAATGAATAGAGTGATCCAAAAAACTAACGATTTTTTGGTATTGAATAACTGCTCTTGGAACATGCTAAATATCAGGTTGGGCAATAAGTTCGTGCAATTTTTTTTTAACTTGGCTTTTGCTGGGATTCGAAATCTGTTCGATTCCTCGAAATCCTTATAGCTCTTGCTTCACTCTTTGCAAATATTATAACCAATGTCCAAAATACCCGCTTCACTATGTTTTCTGAAGCATGCAATGTGACCTTCCAATTCGTAAAAAAAGAACCGATTCAACACCACCTACCGTACCTTCAACGAAGCCCATATTACAAGTGACATAAGTGACGTCTATAAAGAGGGTTTCGATGCTAGATAAACAGCGTGGAAGTAGATGCCTGCTTCAGAAGGTTAATTTTGGCCCAGAGAATGCTGCTCATTCTGAGCACGCAGTTTGGGAACAACGGACCGATTGTCCATTGGGTTTCACTCTACACGAAAAGGGAAATCACTATGGATGCTAAGGCTCTGAATTACCTAAATCCAACTAATCTCACTTGTAAAAAGGCATACAAGTGCTCAGTACGAGGTGACTCTACACATTGAGAAGGAGCGACTCTTCTGGACAAATTTTGCCAAAACGATAAAAGGGACGGTGGGATGAAAGAAATTCTACTCCTGTCCACACTATGGGTCTGAAGCATTCTCCAACAATTTATATTGCCCACTTTATTATGATTTCGTAGAGCTCCGTTCAACAGCTGAGGTCAATGATCACAAGATGGATGGCGAATAAAAGTAAAGCTTCAGTGTGATGACAAAATATATCATTTTACGGTCATAGGAACAGTTTTTGCTCATAACTGGGCGTGGTACCTGATACAATTGCAATTAGCACAGGCAAAAACCTCGATTCTTAAAGTTACACTTTTCGTGCTCTAGTGATAATCCCCTGCTCGATTCGCATTCAACCCCAGAAACGCGTGGGTATCCCCAATGTGTGAACATGTCAAACACGTAAATGAAAAGAAAAGGATGATTTTATATAGGATGAAGCCGTAGCCTCGGAAATGTTTATAACAGAAACTTAGCGCAACGCTGAACACCACTGAAACCTCACAGCCCTCGAATGAGGTCTCTATTGATCGACACGGCCATGCGTACTAATTACATACATGTTCAGAAATAAGTATGACAATAAACAACAGAATAGTGTTATTTGGCTTTTCCCCCCTGAGAACTGATGGCTGGCAAACAAGTATGACTGCCTTCGATGACACTCGAGCGACCATTATGAAAAAATTAACAATCAATAAACCGGAGCTAAATCAACGACAGCCACGAGAAATATTATCCATTTCAATCCATCATTGAAGGAATCAAACTTTTATGGGTCGTTCAAGGTTTTTCAGGGAAAAAGAGGGCGAAATGTGGAATGAGACGAGAAATACAAAACTTAATATTAAAACTACCAATTAAAAAAGATCAGAAACCAATAAAAGCCGAAAATGATAGTGAAATTAGATGATTTATGGTATTATTAGATCCATTACCTTCACGCCTATCGAAATATGCCCTGTTTCTTCCCCGGAGAAGATATATAGATATTAGAGAAAGATCGTTGAAAAGTGGGTGGTGTTCGAAGAGGCGCGAAAGATGCGCTGATAGTAGAAACAAAAATGTTCAACAATCGTTTGTTTTGAAACAGACAATAACATTTCCTCAAATTAGTAGCTCTTCAAATGATGCTACTGCACAAATCTGATTTCTTAGAAGGCGACACCATCGAGAGTACGGCAGGGCGCAGGTCAGTGTCGGTTGGGGAGTACTAAGTCCACTCGGATCCCGAAATGGGCTACTAAGTACCTACACGCTAGGGTTCTTTCAGGAAAAGCAGATAGCACTAAAAAAGTGACTTAAATAAGCGTTAGTGAGACGACGAATGATGTCTCAGCAAGAAATGCGTACCATTTAGCGAAGACAGCCTAAATCATCTCAAATTCAAGCTAAAATCCTCGAAAAACCTATCTCAGTACGGAACTGTTTGATGCCGCTAGAACTCGTTGAAACTTGTTATAGGACCTGTCAGATACAAGAAATTGTCATTGGAGCGTGGTTTTTTCTCTCAAACCTGGAACTTTCCCAGGAAATTTCTCTCGTTTGAGGAAGTGTTCCGATACGCTGTCAACTCCAAGAAATGCGCCTAGGTGGTACCAACTCTCCCCCAAAGTGGCATCTTTGGTTTTTGAGAAACCGTCTTCGTTTTTGAAAAAAACCGTCATTAATGGTCAAAAAATGGTCAAAAACCACTTTTTGACCATTAATGACGGTTTTTCTCAAAAACGAAGACGGTTTCTCAAAAACGAACGGTGCCACTTTGGGGGGATACTCGTTGGTATAGTGCGCATCTACAGTCAAAATTCCAACATGATACGTCTCCTACAGGTTGAGCAACACCAGATTATCAGTGGAGCGCACCAGAGTGCAGGGTAGGGATGGAGTAAATGGTTGAACAACGGTGGTCTTCAGCCACGAGTTTGATGATCCTCCAGAAGTGCTTCTCTGAAATCTGCTTGTCTCTAGCATCAGTAGACGGTTAGCGGTTGGCTACGCCCCGGACACTGGCCCCCTAAATCTGCGTGCTGCTACTAAGTCCTGGTGGTCAATGACCACCTGGTGCTGCGCCCTGGAGTACCGTCTGAGAAATTTCCTTACTTACTCCAAAGACGAAAAAGTAGCTCGAAATTGCAAGGAGATTTTAGAAATCCAAAGTTACAAAGCTGTCACGAAGCCTATCTCAGCGTAAACCCTCGCCGCTATTACTGCGTGGAGGAAAAACCTGATTATCTTTCCCATAGCATACTAATTTGCTATGCCTAGTGCATGACCTCAAATTGATTATTCACAGCGATGACCGACAGCACTTCAAGTGCAATCGCTGACTACTTAGGAAGTCTGATATCAACGAAAAGAGCAAAGACGCATGACCTTATGCATCAAGCGAAAAAAAGGGTCCTGTCCTAGAGGTGACCTTCAGTGTCGAACAAAAACGCGCGAACATTGAACATTCGATAGACCATATCCTTGAGCACTAATAAGTGTGAACACGCCAGAACGTCGCGAAGCTTCTCGAGCACCTTATTGTAATATTAATGGAACACGAAGTTCCCAGAGAGCTTTGGAACACGCGACCGGACCATAAATTATGCTTAGAAAACCCAGGAATTTTTGACAGGAGGAATGTGCGCGTAAGAGTTCGTTGGACGCAACGAATGAGCGGATGAGAGAACAAAAAGGAAGAAAAATGCACCTTAGGCTGTTACGGCACTCATCATGGTGTCTAGAACCTCGCCGGTAGTAGTCGCCAGGGACGTCGGTCTTGAGTGTGGTAATAGTGGTGAGCTCAGTCTGCAGCAAATGAGCATTAAAACAGTTGCGCTTCACGTTTTCTTGTTGGTCAGGCATCAGGCACTAACTACATCTAATGCAGCTTCTTATATAAGAACATGAGACCAACAAAGATGATGACAACCATAAAATGACTGTGAAGATAAAAGAAAAAAAGGGAGTGAGTCCAAGAGCGTTGAAGGATGCCTTGACTTCCATGAGAACAACTAGTTCTACATGAAGAGAGATGGAAACGAATTTCAAAAGAATTAGTTAGTGTTAAACGCTAACTTTGTGGAATCTGCAGAACAATTGTGAGCCTTGAGTGACATAGGACAAAATATGAATTCGCACCGGATAAGTAGGCAAAAAGAACGGAAGAAAATGTGTAGTACTGGAAGAGACGGGCAAAAAACACGCACACTATGCGGAAATACCTAACCTAATACACGTAAATGAAAAGAAAAGGGGGCCCAAAAAAAGAGATTAAAGGAGGACAGGTTTCGATGAGTACTGTAGACTCTTGCGCATGATCTGCTCAGGACCATTGCGTGCAAAAAATTGGTATCCTTTAACACAGAAATGGCGAAACGATTCTTTTATATAGGATGATGCCATTGGCAGACGCAGAAAGTGGGCGGGAGGGAGGCGTAGGAAGAAATTGGGGTCTCCGCCGCTTTGGGGACCCAGATGAAAAAAAATTGATAAAAATATTAATCATAATAATAAATAACTAATGAAAATCATTTTAAAATAATAATGGAAATGAACAGTTATAGAAGAGAACCATGTTCCAGCGAGAAAAAGGAGATCAGAGCTACGGATAGAAATAAAAAGTCGTAGGAGGTGAGATTCGTTAGCTAAACTTCGAGCGTTATATAAGAAACACCTGTGGCTTCAGGGAGAGCCATGGTGCGTCAAGCGCTTTCCGACGGTAGTGGTTTCCAACCAGTTCGGATACTTGCTTTAACTCACCGCGGTACAACAACCACTGCCTGTAACCTACTTTACTATTGCGGTCTCGCGTCTCTTGTCTCAACTCGAAGTCTAGTCTGCGCTCTTCCGCTGCCACACGTTCCTGGAGGTAAATATTCGAAAATCCACTGGCATTTAGACGAAGTGTACTTACAAGTGCTGTATTTCAAATCCACTGGCATTTAGATGGAGTGTATGTACTTGCAAGTGCTGTATTTCAATGCGATTTAGATGGCAGAAACCTTAATGAGACGCGGAGGACGATCGTCGCGTTTTCCAAAAGGGTGAACGTTGACGGGCATACAGTCAACGTCGAGCACGTTCAGGATATTACTCATCTTTTCCTCAATATCGGATTGCTTGCTCTCAAGTGGAAACCCAGCACTCATTAATCATCACACTCATTTATGCCGGAATTGACAAAGCTACGGCCACATTTTCCCACATAGACGTAGTCAGCAACCTCCTTTTTGATTTTCTCTTGATGTCCACTGACAAGGGAAGTGCAAGAGGCTAACCCCGGGGATCCCAGCGAGCCACCCATTTTCAGAAGCCTTGTCTAAGGTGATTATTATGCATACATATTATTTTTGCCCAATGGTCAGGATGCGCCCAGGAGAGCGCGCCCAAGATTTTTCTTCTTTGCTGCTATAGGTGTCCATTTTACAGGCGATTTATGCAACGTTGACGGCTCAAACTTACTGAGATTACTGTAATTAGCTGTCTCATGGACTGTAGAGTGTTTGGAAACACAACTGTGAACGACCCTGCTCCGCTGGGTATGCGATCATGAGCAATTGCCACAGCTATGCCACCCATGGCGAAGTGGCCGAGTGGGTAGCGTGTCGGATTGTCAGCCAGAGGGTCGAGGGTTTGGATCCCGTCCGCAGAATCCACTTTGCATTTTTGAAATTGAGGCTTTTAAACTTGTTTGGAGTATTTCTAATGACTAAAACACACCAGATATGTGCGCCATTACAAGAATTACTGCAGAAACGTCGTCCGATTCGTTACTCACTCGGCCACCTCATCGCGGCTCCCATGATTGGAGCAAGGACTCGTGGTCGCATAACCATGCGGAACCAGGTTATTCAAAAATGCGTCTGCAAACGTTCGATGATCTATGGGACAGCTAATCACGCCAACTCCTGCTGGATTGCGTGGCCAAAGTTTCATGAATCCAAGCCAAGACTCCATTGACAGCGCACTAGAAAATTGGTATTATTCAACGATCATGAATCCAAACTCTTCAGAAAAAATTTTTTGACTGAAACTTTGCATATGGGGGTTATTTGAGGTGCTGAATACGAATATCATACCCATTTTGTACCGTAAGGCTATTTTTGTAGGGTTGCGGTAGGTGCACGGAGTATGGGGTGGTGCACTTGCCGTAACCCTACAAAACTAGCGTGACGGTACAAAATGGATAGGATATTCGTATTCAGCACCTCAAATAACCCCCGTATGTAAAGTTTCAGTCAAGAAGACCTTTTCAAAGATCTAGGGCGTGTGGGAGATGAATGACGCCGAAAAGTCTTTGGCGCGCTCTCCTGCGCGAATCAGGACCATTGGCAAAAATGATGTACATACATTAACATAGGCTTAGACAATGTTACCAAAAATGGGTGTTTCGTTTCGATCCCCGGGGTTACCCTCTTGCACTTCCCTTGTGAGCAAAACATGCACCATCTGATCTATCACGGGATCTTGGTTGTGCGCCATGATCGCATGCATAATTTCAGCTCCAGACAACTTCGAGAAGTTCTCGTGAGCTGCATCATTCACCGCCGGACCATTACAGTTAGGAGAACTCACTTGCAAAGTGGTGGTGTTGTTTCACGTCTTTCGTTTCTGCGCTGCGATTTTTGCGACATTCTGGTAGGACAGAAAAATCTGACAAAACGATAGCGAATCGGACGTTATAAAACCAGATGTCCTTAGCTGGTAGGGAGGGAAGCTAGGAGAAAAGTGATAGCTTACCAAAGAGCAGGAGATTATACAGGAAAAAGAAAAAAAGATTTTGAAATAGAAATCTAGCAGAAAAAAGTTCAAAATGCGGAGGCTGCAAGAAACGCAGTCGCACCTGCAACTGCAAGAAACAATTTGAAAGGTAATGTACTTCTAGCTATGATACTGTGGCAAAGCTGCACAGTTCAGAGGCAGAGGCAATTTGCGTGCTCTCAATGCAATCTTTTTTGAATTCAAAATGTATTCTAAGAGATTTCTAGATAGACAACTGTTAAGTTGTTTAAAGTCGACATCGGATTTCAGAAATGAAACCGAGGAGAGAACATCGCCTACTTTGCGCACGTAAGGAAAGATCTGCGAATGAACGGCTTATATTCTTTCTATTTTTGCACACTTACTTTATTTCAAAACTAGCCCTTTTTTATTCCTTGGTAGATGGTTCAAAGTTTAGCCGATGTCAAAAATTTGTCCCTCCTGTAATGTGAGCTAACGAATGGTGGCAGCACTGAATCATACGGCTATCGTTAAGCGATTTTTAGTCTCCAAGTCGACGGATCGACAATGGTGCACCAAGAAAGCCGACGAGTTCGCTAGGGCAAGGAAATTTAGCAGTGAGTTGGGTATCATCATCCTTTCAGTGGGATAGTAAGGTGTGGTTTTTAAGATTTGATTGGATGCATTGATGGGAAGTTGGTGAAGATAAAAATGCCGAGTGACAAGTGTCCTGAATGCATAAATAGGAAAGAATTTTCCTGTCTCAACGTTTTTGTTATTTGTGACGCAGCCAGACTCATCATGTACGTCAAAATTGGTTTCCCGGGGTCTGCTCATGATGCATCTGTGCGAACCAATGCGTCGGGTCGTCAGCATTTACGTCGAGAGAATCCATACAGGGCTACATGTTACCAGGAGATTGCGGATACACGGAAGTGGCATCATCACAGCCTACCACCCTACCAGCATCCGAGAGCATCTGATGGAATTTGCACTTTCCACAGTATGATACACTGTCAGAACACTCGTTCACATGAGTGAAATACACACAAATGTTAGAGTTTGAGGTATTTCGACCACAAACACTCTATTTTGATGGAATTTGCATTTTCATTTTTTCATTTCATTTTCATTTTTTTTCCATTAAAACAAATCTTCAAAGAAGAAAAACAAGGCGAACAAAATAGTACTACAGAAGAGCGAGTCAAAAGGATGGAAGGTGATCGTCCATCATTGATGTGTAGCAAGGTATTCCGTGCAGAGAAGCTTTATACTATCAGGTTGGTACGAAATGGATCGCCGTTTTGGGGTATGCACAAATAAACTTTTCTGTGGCATTTGAACAATTTCAAGCCAAATTGTGTGACCCTCTGGATGGGTTCCGCCTCCGCTTTCAAGAGCAGCTTGAATATTCATGCTAGCTCTTTTCAGTACCTTTGTAGAGCCGCGAACAAATGATGAGCCAAGTGATCGTAGTTAATGACTCCAAACTCGATCACTTTGAAATGCAGGCGTCCAATAATCTTGCATTTGTTTCAGCTCAGAATCGCTCTCTCTATGGACAGTGAGCTAGGGGTTGACGAAGTTCTCTTCCCAAAAACTTTAAACTCAAATGCAGCTATGGTCGTGTTCGCGGAATTCGATGATCAGCCGTTGAGAGCAGCCGTGGAACTTAAACCGGATCTTACCATCGGGAAAATGACAGCAGGACCGGACGCCCACCATACTACAGCTTTAAAACATCTGATTTCATTCAACACGTTAAAGGCAGCACTCACGGAAATTTTCGACTTGAAAAAGTCAACAAATCCCAAAACTATCAAAGGTGCAGAACAATTGCATATAGTCGGAACTTTCCGATAGCACCAAAAACCCTGTTTTTAGAAGCTCACGGTAAGGTTAGGTGTAGCAGGTGTGGTCGAGTTGCATGAGCTATGGGATGGGGATTGACAGCAAAAGATCGATAACGCCTTTTTTTCACCGGTTGGATATTTGCGCAATCAGTTATTTGTTCCATACTGCAGGCTTTCCGTACCTCATTAGCAAAAATAACCATTGGAAAATGTGAAGCACTTAGCATACATGTCATTTGAAAATCAAAACCTCAGAAAAACTTCTAATAGGAGGAAATTCGGAGAAAATCGAAATTTCAACAAAAAATAGTTTGAACTGTTGCCAAACAGCTTTAAATTCTGTGAAATACAAATGAGAAAGCATTCCATCTAATAGAAGTAGCAAAAGTACAAAAAATCCTCAAAATGACTCACGAGGAGAGAAAAACGACTGGATTTTACCAGAACCGCAGTGAAACGGCTGTTTCTGTTGCAATTCGAGCAACAAACAACTAACGGAAAACTCGTCCAAATTGACCGGTGGCACAAAGATGTACCAGTTACTGCGATGAACGCAGTCGGTTTTCGTTGTTGTTATTATAAAGAAACCAATCGGAGTGCGCTAAAGTACCAGAAAGTGTGAAAATCTGAGGAGCGAAAGTTTCCGTGGGTGCTGCCTTTAAGAAAGGTGCGGACGTGAACACTGCACGATCTGACTGATTCTCACTCCCTATAACATCTTCTCAAACGTAATTTTTTGCCCCGAACCGACTAACTTCTATGCCATGTTTTTATAGTAGGTGAAGCTCGGTTTCTGTACGATAAGAAGAAATGCGAATGGATATGGGAAGAGACGATTCCCCACTCCTAAGTTTTTTTCTAAACCAGACCTTCTCTTCAGGGAGCTTTTGTCCCTTGCTGCAGGGTAGCACTAAGCTTCTCACGGAAAATCTCAAACGGCAAAAATCGGCACAGTGATGCATTCTAAGGTTCTCGTTCTTTCGCCTCATTTCTCAGACCTTTCCCTTTCTGAATATCACTTAGTCCAAGTTGCAAACCTGCCACAGTAGGCTGCTCATCTAGAGCACTCCGAAGTCGCCTTCCAAAAGTTTTTGAATTTTTGCGACCTCAGTTTTCATTTTAGAGGCACACTATTTTCACCAAATCGTTAGGAAGACCAAGCGAATTAAAGGCAGCACCCACGGAAATTTTTGACCTCGAGATTTCGGTACAATTCGAGGTAATCGGGTGCGCTTAACACCGTTATAATGCTGAAAACAGTCGAGACCTTCGAAATCCCTCTTTTCTGGAACCCCTCAGTTCATCGGTTTCGAGCAGATTGGGCCGAGTTGCGCGATCTGTTCGCTGTGGACCGATCCAAAAAAGTCAATACCGCTGGCTTTTTTGTCAGCTGTGTTGCGGGCAAAGAGGTTTTTGGCCATGTTTTGCGGGGTTCCTGAAGTTTATGGAAGAAACCAAACTTTGGAAAAGATACTGACCAGTCAAGGAATGGCGGAAACACCAATGAATTCCAAAACAAAATCTGAGCAGTGAATAAATTCGAAAACACGTCACTGGCGAAGATCAACCATACAAGAAACTAAACCAGCACATTTCTTGTGAAGTAACAAGTGAAAAATTATCATGCTTAGTGATGCAAAAAAGGAAAGTTAAGGACCAAGAAATAGCTTTACAATAACAAAGAAAAAGTGGCTAACCACCTAATCAGCTGGCAGCAACGATCTGTTGCCGCCACAACTCGATCGAACGACCCCACGCTGATCCTGCTGATCCAGGATCTTGGACATTTCACTAATAATGTCTCAGAAACGATTGAGTTTTGCTTTCTACTTTCATCGCCAAATTGTTAGAACTATTGCTAAGTTTCAAAAACGATCAAAACCTCAGATATGGAAATTTCCGTGGGTGCTGCCTTTAAACGGGCATTGGATCGATGAAAAACATTGGGTTCAAGACATGTTATAACACTTTGAACTGGAGTGTTCGTTTCGGCAATTAATTCCGCAGCAACCAAACATTTTGGCCGTATACTTCCCTGGAGGAAGAGGGGCTTATTCTTTGTTTGACTGCCTGTCTGAAGAAAGAGACTTATTTTTGAGCCAAGAGACCTCTTTGTACACTAATTTTAGAGGTTGCACAAGAGCAACAGAAATGGGCTTAACTCATCACAGGGAGCAGTTTGGCAGATATTGAAAACGGATTTGAAATCATCGTCGCAAGCTGCATAAGGCAGTCTACACCTCGCTGCGAATGGCCACACTGTCCAAGTATCCTTCCCTTGTTAGTAGTGGTATATCGAAGCTCTCACGTACCGCTAGCTAGCTCGCGCTTCACTGTCTTGCAGTGCATGAAAGTGAGAATCCAGATTGGGACAAAACTGTAACTAGGACGATATCAATTGGACACTTTACGTGATTGGGGAGCTCTATCGTGTCATGGGAAACGTGTCATGGGAATCCACCCTGTCATGTCTGGTGATGCGTAGGTTTTGCGAACCCGTATCAACGCATCTGTATCAAAATGCCAGGGGAAGTAGTGAGTCGATTAACTCCTTGCTCATGGTAGAACGGTGTAGAAACAGCAAACGGTTCACAGCCACTGTCCCACGTGGATTGCTCCAACAGGCGAAAATATTGAGTTCGTGCGGTTTTTCATGGGCATAGAAACCACCACCTTCCATGAACAATGTTAATCACACCGTATGGCTTGGAAAGCTCCTTCCCTTTTCTATTGATGCTGCCAGTGACAGGGCAGCTCGGTAGCTCCATTCACGATAAATTGCATTGCTTGAAACGACTCAATTTGTAGCTCGAAATCGCAGCTCTTGGATAACGTTAATGAAATGAATAGGAAACTGAGCAAAATAAGTTTTGTATGACAGCACTACACCTCTAGAGTCGATAGTAGTAAATATGGCCTGTACTCGAGTTTTTGCTAGCCATTTTGGTGAAATTTGTGTGAAATAATACAGCATTCCCAATGTGGATGATCTCCTCATATCGAGCATCTTCGGGTTTTGCGCGAAATGCATTCGCTAAGCTTACACATTGTTGAAAGTTAGCATCAGTAGTGATTATTTTTTACATCTAAAGCAACCTCAGCGGTTAATCCCCCTTTATGTCCTACAAACCGGCCTCTAAAAGGAGAAGCAACTTCGAAGCCAAATTTGCTCTGTTTGAAGTGGATTTACCACTTCTATGCTGTCCTTTCACCAATAGAGGTTCTTCCCTAAACGCATTTGATATCCCTAGTCAATTTGGCTACATTAGATCCTCAACTGAAGTCGAAGAGAAGTCGGTGGCGGTCGTGTTCAATCTTGTCGACTTGGAGGGTCACATTCCATGCGGTAGAAAAAAGGTAAAGCGGGAATTGAGGAAGGAGGTTGCAATGGTTGTGAAGAGCAGCTCAAGAGCTACAAAACTGATCATTATGGCAAGTAAACAAAGTTCAAGTCACCTTGAAAAAACATGTACAGAAAAATCGCACGAACTTATTCCCCAACCAAATATGAAGCCTGGACGAACGCTCAAAGTACAGTACGCACTAACAGTGAATGCACTCTATGCAACGGCGGCGTATGGAAAAAAAGAAACACTTACTTTTCAGACAATATCGCACGCTCTCAATATATGCAAATCAGCCTCTTCTACGATAAATGCATTCATAAAAAAGATACTGCCAAAGTTATGAGAAGGCATTACCATACAGGAGCTACCGGGATTTTTTTTTCTGGAAACGAACTGATGAAGATTTCCTCTGAAATGTGCTTTATGACTGACCTCCGATGCTTGTAAGTTGTGTTCGATTCCTTCGACATGCACAATGATGACGATGACTGTCTTAATTTTATCGGGATAAGAATGTCTCTGTATACTTTTGTATTGAATTTTTTTCCAAAGGAAAGTCCTCTGAATAACACATCGGTCTTGGACGTGTTTAGATTGTTGGTGAGCGCCGTTACAGTGAACATACTTCAATTACGCTCCTTCAGGTTGCAAGTTGTAAAGGAAGGAGGTTGATTACCCACAAACCTGCCCTATGAGAGAATACACATAACTACGGACACAATAAAAAACAAGGAATCACTCAAGAAAGCCATTTAACGGAGACTGGAACTCCAAAAATGCTTAATTTAGACGTCGGTTACGGTAGGCGCACGGTCTGCAATTGCACGTAGCCATTCCAAAGTGCGGCTGGTTTGCGGCCCTCGGTCACACACAGGCGAAGGACCAACGGAATCCAGAAACCAAATGGTGTCCCTTAAATATTGACAGTTGCAGAAAGCAGAAATTAGTCCGACTAGCTGCGGTAATTCGTCGAAACAAAAGATCTGAAGTGAAAATATGAAGCATGTATATGTACATTTACAACATTACCGGCGTCGATTACGCTCTACACTCATCATGATATTTGTAAAAGAAAAAAATTTCATGCGGCGATTTCACTGCTACACAGTTTCAGAGCAAAAGGGACCGGAAACGGCTAGCTGAAGAGCCCACATTAATGAAGCATAAAATTCATGTCTCTGTAACACCATGAAACCACAGTTCAGAAAGGACGTCCCATAAGAGAAGGAGAACCAGCGCCACCCTCTTGAGCGGGTTTCAGAGTTGTGCCGCGCCGCGCCGTACGATAAAGGATAGGGCGCGGCAACGCAGAGCGAGCTCGCGCGGCAAGTGCCTCGAGCAGGTAGGCGTTCAGAGATTTTGCCTCGCGCGAGGCCTCCGCGGCATTCTGCAAGCTCGCTCTGCGAGTCGAGGAATCGAATGGTCTGGGGTATTCGTTGCCGCGCGGCAAATCCAACGCAACTTCCAAAGCGAGAGGTTTCCCGCGCGGGGGTCATTTCTCGCTCTACGTCGCGCCGCTCATCGAAAATTGTATGAAATTCCTTTAGGCCGGCAGGATGCTAAAGCACGCGCATTTGGACGCGCCAGACCTTTGGCGCAGGACCATCTCAGCGGGGATTTCTCTTCCTCAACTTCATTGCATGTTAACCGTGAAATGAAAAGTCCTCCGGAGGACTCTTCAAAAAAACGATTCTGCGTTTTTGACAAGAGCGTGCTGTCTGCGCACGCTCTATGCCTGTCAATCCCGGGCCATCCGTGAAACCGTCGGTTGTAGCGCGCCCACAACCAGGATCTTCACCGCGGCTTAACCTCTCGGTAGTGTGTCGGTTACCGGAACTGAGTTTTAGTTTCGAATTTTCGCTTAACACTTATAGCTCAATCACTACGTCCTCTGATAATTGTGCAGCACGAAAGCAACCCAAACGGGTAGTGGTTCGAGTTGAAACCCTATCAGCAGCGGTTCCCAGCTGCTGCCATCCTCGCCTTAATTGCTGCCATCCCTCAGTGAAGGGACAAAAGCTTGAGCAGCAATCAAGGGGAGGATGGCAGCAACTCTAAACAGGTTTCTACCACTTCTCTTTCCACTCTTTTCTCTTTTCACTACCACTTTCCCACGCGTCAGAGCGTTTCATTCAAATAAAGTGAATAAAAGCGATTGTTTCTGAATTCTTCATTGTTCTGGTTCTCGAAATACAGACCCTGTTATTGCGCACAGTCACGCAAATCGTTTTCATTTATGCATGTAAGCTTATGCCCCCACTGGTTTTTGACCGGAATTGCTATCAGGTGTACGCGATTGTTCCGCCGCAGTTGATCATGGCTCACTCGCCAACGTCGTTTTGCTCGTCGCAGACGTGATCCTGAAACGGATCTCATGAGCGCAAGTAACCTGAAGCATCTGCTATTGGTTACAGTTTATCTGAGAGCTATGTCAGACGCTCCAGTGCTTTAGGTGTGCAACAACCCTTATTGTAATATAAATTATGCAATTTGACTTTCTCAATACACACCCGGTCAATCAACGAGGGAAACGACACAGTACCCATGCTGCATCCCTGAAGTATCTTCTCCAAACTGGCAGACTTTGCATGTTCCCTAGACTCCGAAATGGCGATGAAGGCTTGAGAAGTGCTCCACAAGCGAGTTGACAATTGAAAACTCACAGGAACGTGCGTAAAGAGCAGGTTGAATGGGATCCCATGAAAAGAAGCGAGTGGGACCTGAAAAATGGCCGTGGTTTTGTGCGAGCTGAGTGTGGGACACGAAACTCGGAACCTGCAATTCTGCAGATTTGATTGACAGAGATTTATACGATTAACTCACTAGAGGGATTGCCATTGTTGGGTCATGTAGAACGAAAGACGAAGGTCATTTACGTAAGTTTCTGGCTGGCTTGCTGGTGTTTAGTTTTCATTTACATAACTGACTAAACACCAGCAAGCGAGCCAGAAACTGGTCGTACCATCACCATACCGCTGGAATATTTCTTTGACCCTGTTTGGTCAGCATCTGGGGTTATCCGCAACGAGTTTCTTTGAACAACATTGGCAAAATCCGGTGGTTACTATTCTTCTTCAATTGAGGAAGTACGGGACAATCCCTTGAATAAACGGTTAATATTGGTGAGCAAACAGGTCTTACTAAAGGGCGGGATAACTCACGACACTACTTTGCAATGGCAGCTGTTTTCGGCATCGAATTTCTGCTCATCTATGTATTCGCCAGATCTGTTTCGCATAGAATACCACCTGCTCACACAAACCCTACTTGAAAACAACGTGGCACTCTCGTGCGTAAAAATGTTAATTTTTAGATTCTGGGAAATCCACTTTGTATCGAACTGATATCTTGTTGTGCCACACCATGTTGTTGGATACGTTTATTTTTGCCTGACGTTTCGACATGGCCATTGAATTCGGAGGCCTAAACTGGCTCACCCTCCCACTCTGCTAGTTCAATCTTCTCTCCAGCTTGCTACCTCGCAATGCACTCAGGGCAGAAGACAAGCATATCCCATGTATATTCACTGTTGTGTGGAGGAACTCGCACCAGTTTTGACTGTCGTTACGGGCGAGGAAGCGACGCCCCCTCGCCCGGAATGGATGTTATCTACAGTCATAGCTTGCATAACGATACGTACGACAAGAGTCACTTGTTTTAGATAAGCCCTCATTTTTGCTGTTCATTCCTGAATTGTGTACAGTAATGAGAAACATGTACATTGACACAGCTAGCTATTGTTCCTATTTGGAAGGTTTCGACAGATGTAAAACCCACTTTGTGTGAGGGAATCTTGTACGTCTTAAAGGCAGCACTCACGGAAATTTTTGTGTTGAAGATTTCGCGGCATATCGGGGTTTTTAGGGACGATGAACTCATTGGCAACAATGATATAGCGTGAAACACGCGAAAAACACAGAAAAAGATGGCGGTATTTCATGTGTGTCCACAGCGCGGACGAGTGTTCCGTGATGGGTCCCGGCACGGGACCCTGCATATGGTACGAATTTCACAGACACGCCCCCGCTGTAGCACATGCACACACCCTGTCAAAGGCGTTAGTTGGCGCGACGGAACCCTAATGTCCAGAGCGGCATATGTGTCCACGGCAGTATCTTCGCAGGTAGGTGGCCATTCAAGGTGTTCAACTTATTGTTGCGATTGTCCAGCGGCCGGCTACATGGTAAGCGACTCATTTCAGAAGTGAAAATTTCCGTGAGTGCTGCCTTTAAGAAGGGAATAGAAGACTGGGCAGCTTAGATTTTCCGGTTTTAGTTTACAAACGACTCTATCACCGGGCCCTGCAGACTCCTTTACGTACCTTAGTTCGGACATCATCCAGCTTTCTGCATTGAGCCTAGAAATCCCTTTCAGTCGCTGTTCAGTACGTAGTCGTGTCTGCGAGATGCTGTTGTTCTGCGATCTGGCTCTTGCGGCATAGCCACAAATTCCCTTCCCTTATCACTAACGGAACAGGAGATTGCACCACTTGATACTAGTTCTTACATTTCTCTGGAACCTTGCCGTTGATCTTGCGACAGATTGCTATGGTGGCATGTTTCGAATTTCTTCAAAATGTCCAACACACCCGATGCGAAAATGCGGAACTTGGTGTCAGCCTCTCCTATTGGCTCAGGTTCCTTATAAAGATTATAGATAAGCACTCACTTTTGCTGTTCATTCCTATATTGTGTACGATAATTCAGAATGTGTTCTGGATTACTGTACAAAATCCAGCGAAAAATGAGTGCTCATCTACAACAAGTGACTTTTCGTCGTATTTATCGTTATGCGAGCTGTGACTGGAGGAAACTACCACTGTGGACGAGGGAGTGTGAGGAAGTGTCGCTTACCCGTCCGTAACGACAGTCAAAACTGGTGAGGGCTTCTGCCCATAACGGTGGATATAGAATAGTTTTGTCTTTTGTCCGAGCGCTTTTCGAGGTAGTAAGCTGAAAAGAGAGTCGAAAACTAGCAGAATAGGAGGAGACGTTTGGCGGCTTAAATCACAGATAAGGAGTGTGAACCACGTTTAGGCCTCTGAAGGCGACGGTCACTTCGAAAAAAAAAAACAGGCCAAATTAAACATACCCAGTAGCAATCTAGTGTGGCACAGCAATATTTCGAGTGCTCAGATGCAAAGAAGAAAAAACATTAAAGTTATTTTGCAATGCTGAGAGTATGCTAGCGCATTTCAAATGGAATCGAATGGAATGAAATATTGGTTCTGACCTCATTCTCAAGCAATTCAAACACACCTCTAAAAGAAGGTGAACGGACGATCCAGCGCAAAAGTTGTGGTCTTCAGTGTGCACATATCTGGCATTTAAAATAAATATTTTTATCTCAACTGAACACTGTTATCGCAGGAGTGTCTGCTAATTGAATGATAGCTTACAACTGTTCTGTAAGATTATGAGAAATATGTGCTGCAGCGTTCTGATTCAATAGGGGAAGAGTTTTTCATAATGTTTTTTCATAATGAGTCTTTGCCAAAATAATTTATTCGCGATAAACAGTGCATAAAGATCCATGCCGTCTTTGTGTATTTTTGATGTCTGGAAAGGGAATTATCGACAGACGCCTTTATAGCACTTCGAAGGCTTCTCGCAGTCACATCGCATGCAGCTCTTTCCAGATTTTACGTAGCACATTCCAGTTGGTGGTACATTGAAAGAGTTCTGGAAATGGTTGGTAATTGAAGTGCATTCTTGGTAATTCTACCTTTAAAAAAATTGAAGATGTACTTCATCGGAACTATCACATATGTAGCACTTTACTTGTAAACGGAGATGAGCAGAGATTTGAGATTTGAGATGAGATGGAGATGAGGAGATCACAAGACAACTTTATTACCAGGAATACGTGTTATTAATTTCGTGTGAACTACCAACGTGCATGATCTTGATCCTACAAGATAATGTGTCCTGCTCCTTCAATCCCTATTCCTGCACTAGGTTGTAGCGCGATATCAAGTGTCTATATTGTTCGAAAGCTCGCTTAGTGCTAGTGGAACGTTCTATCCATAGAAGTAGAGGTGACACGATAAGCCCACACTGGAATACTCCGTTCCTGGTTCCAGTCGTGGTTCAGTGTGAGAGCTGCGTGCTGAGAATCTTGTACAGTGCAGCCGTGTTTTGCAGAACAAAGCAAAAGTGTTTGAAAAGCATTCAGAATTGCACACCGTTCACTGCCATCCTTCAGGAAACAGTCTCGAAGCAACCTTCCAAAAAATCACGAAACCAGAAGAAATTTAATGCCCAGAAGGCATAAGGCTAACGAGTTGTCGGGGTAGTGGGAGAGTTTTGACTTTGAATTTCACAACATTCTTTTCCAGCTAGTGGCAAAGAGTGTTCTGCAGTGTAATCATCGAGTGTTCTTCTTCTATGTTCCATAAATTAGTGGATGCCTCTCTTTCAAATCTTCAACGGTTGCGTCACGAAAAAAACAGGCTGGATGATTTGGTTTTTGCAGGCAATGCTCGGAAGACCAGCAAATGTTAAATTTGGAATAGGCCAGGTTGGGGGAAGAGGGCGTGCGGGTGGCGTGGCAGCTTCTGTAGCTGTCTGGGAGTGTAGGAATGAAAATGGGTTGTGGAGGATGAAGCTCAGCCTTCTTTTTTCCTCCTGCTTTTTTTCCCTCTTTTTCTTTTTTTTTCCTGAAAACCTACACACAAGGTGATACAAAATAATGGTGGTAGCGGATCTTCCACAGTTTCAATTTGTTTGTTTTGTCTCAAGGAATCAAGACACCTTCTTACCCTCGCAGAATCCGGCCGTTTACGCTTTCTGCCGGCGTTCTGGCACTTGAAAACTATAAGACAAATTCATCAATAACACCATTGTCACTTATTTGGCGCAATTATTGCCAGAGCTGATATAGCAGAATTTGTCTCGTTATAGTGAATAATACGTCCCTAACTCTACATTAGCTTCATTTTTTTTTGTGATGAGAGAGTAGCAACAAATTTTGATCCACACATTATTTGTTAGATCGTTATTATAAGAAGCGATAGAAACGTATTTGTATGTAAAGCAGAAAAACACTTATAACCTCTGCGTTATACTATTAATGCTGAACTAATTTACAGGGTGCGCCATAAATTGTTGCACACCATATATGACACTGCCAACTAATTTGTCCTGGTAAAAATGCAAAGTAGAGAATGAGTGCCACAATCCGAACAGTTCGAGTTATGCCACCATTTCATTTTCACTCTGCCATACCCCGAACGGTTCGGATTGTGGCCACTCATTCTCTACTGTGCATTTTTACTAGGACAAATTAGTTGGCAGCGTCATATATTTAGTACCACCACAGCAGCAGAATTCAACGCAACGGCATGATCTCTATGGCCACCCTAAATCAACTCAAAAGTAACTCATATAAACCAGCAGGTCGGGAATAGGTCGCCAATTTTTTTGTAATAGCTCAAAGTCGAGTGGGAGGCGCACCCATCGCGGCAGTGAGCAACGATGTGGTCTTATAACTGGAGCCAGTTTTCAGGACAAAGCTGTTCTATTCTTATCAGAAAAATGGTGTGGATGTAAAAAACATTAGAGAATTCTGCGGGTGAGAACGGGACTCCCTATCCCCTCTTCCTTCAAGAATTTCATCATGTTTTTTTTCTTGTGGTTCCCAACATCGACGCCACGCTTAGTCTTGTTTGAACATCATCTTAGGTGAAAAGAGACCTCGCTGCATCAAATTCGTGTTGCATAGCCCAAACGGGAAATTTCAGTAAAACTCAAAATCGGTAAATGGAACAACTGCGTGCCCTGGAGTGGTGCGCGGAGGAAGTCCTGTGCTGAGAGCTAACTCGCATGTAGCACTAATCTGAATCCGATGGACTGATGCATGCTAACGATGTTAAAGGGCAAATCAAGAGCTACCTATCGTGAATGTTTGAGCTCGTACCATAAAGCTGAGGAAAAGCTTTGGAAGTATTCATACATGAAATACCACCGTGCCACAAAGGATGCGCCTCCCACTCAACTTTGAGCTATTACAAAAGCAGATGCTGACGATTTCCCGATTTTATAGGTTATTCGAGTCGCTAATGAATTGGCTTAGTGTGGCCATAGAGAGGTCATACCATTACGTTTAAGCCCGCTCTTGTGGTGGTATTGAATATAGTGTGCAAGAACTTATGGCGCACCCTGTATAAAAGTTGACGGATGGTTATGTTGCTAGCTACATTTTAATGAAGAGTGACGGTTTTTTCCCAGAAAATATTTTCTACTCAAGTGAAATTCAATTACTAGGCTGCTGAAAGAAGACAGAACTCACCACGCAGACCGCAGTGCTGAAAATAACGATGAAGACAGTGAAGACCAGGGTGAGGAGGCGCATCTGTAAAACGTGGTCTCACAAGAAAAAATGCTCCACAAGAATCATTTTCTGTGAAGGGTTGGGTAAGCGAATTGTGGAATCAAGAAAGAAGCATGCAATCAGAAATAATAAACGGAGTAGTTGATTTTCTGCAGAACCTATGATGTTGGCCTAGAGAGGGTAGGAGTTATTAGAGAATTGCTATGTTCTGAAAACTGCTGTGGTTTCCGTCACTCATCTGAAAGTACGACGAAACGAAGAAGAAAACAGATGAACTTGTTGGACTACTCGGAAGGAGGTTATAAAAAACGTGAGCGAAGGTTCAAAAAGAAAGGTTCGGATCCACCTTTATTAGTCGAGAAGTAGGCTGGAGCGATTTTCTCGAGAGGTTCATACTAAGACCTAAGTGCGTATACCACGCAGTGACACTCGTAGAGTGTTCAGGGGGTAGGGGGTAGACGGCGAGGTGAAGATGCCTATAGAAATGTGTCAGCAATATTCTTTAGATTTCTTTTTATCAGTGCCGGACGCAAGAATGACAAGCCATAGAAGGAAGCGCGGAAAAAGTGGCTATTCCTTCACTCCACGGGTGCAGATGAGAGAATAAAACTAATCGAAATAATAATCCAACTATGAATTAACTAAGAATAGATGTTTTCAAAATAATAGTAGAAATAGATATTTAGAAGTAAACCGACATAAGATTTCTACTTATTTTATGAAGGTAATTCCTAAAAATTCGGCGACCCGTTTTGAGAGAGAGGGTTTTCATCAAGTTCACGGTGCTCATAAGTAATTTCAGGCTTTGAAAACATTAAGTACGTCTCCAATCAAAGTATATAACACCTGTGACTAGAACACTCCCGTATCAACAGCAACTATAGCTGCGTATGCATGCTATTTGCCATACTCTAATGATTCATATTAGCATAGTAACACAACCACTGCACAGCAGTGGCGGACGCAGAAAGTGGGCGGGAGGGGGGAGAGGGGGGCGTGGGAAAAAAAAGTGGGGTCTCCGCCGCTTTGGTGACCCAGATGGAAAATAAAATTAATGAAAATATTAATTACAATAATAAACAGTAAATAAAAATTGTATTAAAAATAATAATAGAAACAAACAATAAAAAATAAAATAATACAAGATTTTTATTTGTATTGTAAAGTAATTTCGAAAATTTGGCGACCCATTCTCGGCCCCCCCCCCCCTGCGTCCGCCACTGCTGCACAGGTATACGTAAAATTTTATGGACAACAAGTGAAAGTGCATGAGGCCATATAATGTTGGAGTTACGTAGGGATTACTGGTCACCAAAATACACATTGTGCATTGACAGTCGCACTTAATGTTTTCAAATGAATATTTAATTTCGTCGTTATTTCATCAGGTATTCATAAAGTGCTAGCCTGATGCCATCGAGATTCCTGAACATGTGATACGGAAAAGTGATGGCTCATCTTATCTAGCCGAGACCCTGGCTCGGCGCCTTACAAAGAATGGAACCATGGGAGTCCGGTCACTTGCATACCGCACACAGTATGCTACGCTGATTTTGAACCAGTTTCCCTATCTGCTGCACTCCACTCTGTGGAGGATTAGGTAGCACTACACCTAATCGCTGAGAGTGACCGAAGATAGGCTTCCCTGACACATGCATTCCCGCTAATGACTTGGGAGAACTAAGTAAAATCAAGATGTTTTGATCAATCCAGCTGAATTATTGGTTAACAGTGGTATTGACAGATATTTTTGGAGTATTCAATCCTAGAAGCGGAAGTTGGCCACCTGTCAATAAGAGGTATGTTCTCTATCAAAGATTTTCATGTGTTCGCTGGGCACAGCATGATAAGAAAACTACAATTCAGCGCTTTTGGGTGAACATGATATGAATCAATGAGTTTTTATTAGGACGTTGTGATGCTGTTCATACATTTTATTTTGAGAGCGTTCAATGTGTAAGAGATTCTGTCGTCCCGATAAAGCTGTAGAAACCGCAGCTTCCTAAAGTAGGTGACCACGCCTACTTTTTCGAGAACACCAAATATGAATGAACGTAGTTGTTCTGTTATTACTCTAACAATATCATTACTTTGAAGCAATTGTAATGAGGGGTAACAGTAATAATGCTATAACAACTAATAACAATAAGTAACACCACAGAGTCTTCGCACTTTCACTTTCTTTCAATCCATAGGAATCCTGAACTTTTAAAAGGATACTCCAATGTTCTACAGGCTAAATTCGACGGAGGACCTTCCACTTTAACCTTCTACTGAGATGCTTCCGTTAGTTATTTTTGAAATGGCCTAGGTATAGCGGTTCATTTACATGTTTCCTGACAACTTCGTAGTACCATTGAAAACTAAAGGCATCCAGCATACGGCAAATTTTCGTCATTCCTTCAGAGCTAAAAGGATAAATATAAATAAAGGATGGAGAGTAAGTGAAATGCCAACACTACGCTTGAGTGCTGATGTACATTACAAGTCAGGAGAAAAGCAAATGACCTACAATTAACTCTATAAATTACTAGACGCCACGTTCATGTGTGACATATCAGATTCTTGTTTGTAGGATAGTGAAATGAACGATGATCTATTATGGGATTTTAAACAAAGGGAGATGACAACGTAAGAACGATCGTGACTGTAATCGTCTCAATCGAGAACAATAAGCGGATGTGGGAAATGTCAGCCAGATGTACCTTGATTCACTTCCTTAATAGAGTCAAAAGAAATGCCATTGCGTCCGAAAGCACTGATAAAGCTTGCATGACTCATCCCTTTTGTATGCTGACATCAGAAGAACACCGTCATAACAAAAAGCGCTGGCAAATGGTGGGATTGGGGCCTCAAAACTCTGTACAACACTATGAAATACAGTTCGTGGATGTTATGACGACCACCTACCACTGTGCCCTTGTTGCCCCCTACAGCTGAGCCAACGTTTACGAGTCGCATGCAAATAAGTTCAGCAACAGTATCGATTTCTGTTCACACAACCGGTAAAACAGTTGCTGCATCTGAGAACTTCATTCTCATCAATTCAGAAATCTGGATCTGAAGACGTCTAAATCAAATCATAATGTTAAAGTGGTTCCAGCGGTGCAAATCAAATGTCATGCATAAGCAATGGAAATAAAACAATGAAATAAGGAAAAAGAAAATAATTTGGTTTTACTGTGCCTCATATCGGACAAGGTCTTTCTAATGATGAAAGGTAGTGCTGGGGCACGAGAAAAAATGTTGTGGACGGCTGCTGCGATGAGCATCAGGGCAGCGATGCTATCCCCCACTGAAATTCCTTCGAAGATAACATTGTCCCTTCTGCGGTAGACCTTAGAGGTATTTCGTTGTTAAGTATGGGATTTCCGATTGCTAAGTGATAAATTCAAAAATATCTCGGTACCTTCAAGCTTTTGTCCTATCACTTCTCATTTCTCTTTGGTGGTCGAGAATCGTAGATCGAGAAGAGGGAAAAGGTTCCTACAAGGCGGGAGTTTTTCATGTTGAAACAATGGAAGGGAGCTGTACGCAGAAGCTGGGAGGGGATCGCTTGGAGATAAACCTACCGCTAGTACACATCATGACAGACTACCTGAGCACTTGCTAGTTGCTACTCAAAGAAAAGATCCGCGCAGAATCCTGTTTCCGGATTTCCATATTGAATTCGTCGCCCACGGTGACATCTGGCCGAAAACAATCGAAAAACTCCTCGAAAAAGTCTCGCGATTCATGGGTTTCGTTGACTTGACCCATTTTGGCATGGCGTTTGCGGAATCCGTGTTTTCAAATAACGCTATACCACACGCTTCACATGCTGTTTATTGCGGCCGTGGGAAAACGTCATGTTGAATTGCATCTAGTCCATTTTGTGGAGTGGGCGATAGTTTCAAGAAGTGATCGTTAGGTTAAATCGGAATCTTAGCTTCTACATAAACATGATTTGTGGGAAGGGAGGGCATGCTTTGGTATGTGATATTAAAGAGATAGTGTCATCTTTGTTGCAGCTATGTATAACTAGGAGATCATCCATTCTAATTTGTGGAACGTACAATTAGCTAAGCTATTTATTAGCTGAGTATCGATACTCGAGGTTTGTCAGTGGAAGGCCCACTAATAATGGGCTGACGTTTCAACGTACCTCAGAGATATCTTATATCCTGTTGAAAATTTAGGTCTACCAACGTACAGAGACTATTAGTTCGGTTGCCGAAATGATGTGCGTTTTTAAGCCTCCACTTTCGAGCCCGATATTTTGCTAAAAATCAAGTCTTTCAATGTACATAGCTTAGAACAACCAATACGTGTTCACACTTCACCGCTTAGAACAACCAATAATGTTCACACTTCACCGTAGTATCTGAATGGGCCCACCTGAGTTCTCCAGAAGAAACTTCAATTTTTTTTTTGTTTTTGTAGAAGTTCTGCAAGAGAAAATCTTCGAAGTAGCTGAGGAAAAGGTGTACGGTGGGCCAGAGGCCTGGTGACTATGATGCATGAGGCAGGATGATTGATGTAGAACTCTAAGGAAGCCAAATAGTCCTTCGTAGTATTTTCGAAGCAGATCCTATACACCTTCCTTGCATGGTGAAGTGTACGTGTATGAAGTGGATTAGTAAACATTAGCTAAATATGTGGAAAAATCTTGATGTTCTCTTGTTCTAATAACCACAATTCACCGCTAATATTAATTTTACCTACAGATCAATATCCAATGGATTTGATTGTTTCCCTTTTCAGCCCCATGTACATAGTTTTGGAACTGATTTTCGACGAAAGGCAATACTTGAATCGATCCCGATGCTGAAGTATTGGTACAACTTGTGCCGCCTGTCATCTGGTGGAAATAGTAATTATGGCATTGTTTGAAACAACACTCATATCAGACCATAGTGGGGTGGGAGGGGGGGGGGGGGAGAGGGGTAACAATGCAGAATATTCCAAATTTTATTTCGTTAATCCTATTAAATTGGAATTCGCAAAGTTGGTAGAGTATAATATGTTGGTTATATGACGGCAATCAGAGAAGTCATTTTCATGGCGAATTCCAACAATTTTTCTCACGGCTCATTTCTTTTTAGCACAACTTCTTTGCAATGTCCTCAGACTCAGACAATTTTTTGGAAGAACCGCAGCAGAAAACCGGAAGAACCGACAGGTGACCTGCGATCCTTCCGGTTTCCTGTTGCATTTCTTCCGAATAGCTGCTGCGGTCCTTCCGAACAGCTGCTGCGGTCCTTCCGAATAGCTGCTGCGGTCCTTCCGAACAGCTGCTGCGGTCCTTCCGAATGACTGCTGCGGTCCTTCCAAATAGCTGCTGCGGTCCTTCCGAATAGCTGCTGCGGTCTTTCCGACTGGATACGAGGATGTGCGCGCCAATTCCGCAGAACTGCATTGGCAACCAGTCCACTCCCGTGGGACGACCACGCGGCGGTAACTACACGCAAAAATGACAACCTCGCTGAGGGTCACTGGTTCTGCGGTCCGATATACCCATGAAGCCAATTTACCATCTGAAGTTTGAAACCAGTGGATTGGTCGCAACAAAACTGAGCTCCGTACATGAGAAGGGTATAATAACGCGCACTCTCTCTCCTCCATTCTGCTGCGGTCCTTCTGCATTCCGAAGAACCGCAGCTGAAAACCGGAAGGACCGTAGCAGAAAACATTCTGCACCGGTTCTTCCGGTTTCCTGCTGCGGTCTCTCCGAATCTTTCCCCACACAAATCTATTCTTCTGCGGTCCTTCCGAACCACTCCACCGAGATTCGGAAGGACCGCAGCAGAAAACATTCTGCAGCGGTCCTTCCGAAATTTTTTACCTCTGCGTCTATCGCTTCTTAACCACATGAGCGCGATCTCTTTCTGCTGCGGTCTTTCCGACAATTTGTCTGAGGATTGACAAATGTGGTGCGACGAGTGGGACCGCTCCAACAACCAGTTGGGCACGAATGTATGCTTATTCAGACAAACCCTCGCTTGTCGCGCGCGCCTATTTGAGGACTCCGCGAGAAGCGAGCCCTGCTTCGATTCGCCCGGAGCAGGAGGAAATAGTAGTTTCGAAGACGCAGGTCGGTGAAGTCGCTCACTTCTGCCGTAGCAGAATTTCGCCAGGCGCGGAGCAGCCGAGGGACGATTTTCGAAGGACGGAAACGACAAAAGACGCTCGCTCGGCGCGCGCGACAACATCACTGGGCGCGCGCGGGAACACATCTTCACCAGCAAGAAATACGAAGCAACATCAGTGGGACTCCGTCGGTCAGGGCGGCGGACAGTTTTGGTTGCTGAGGGCGCGAAGCCAATCCTTTCAACGAGGAAGTTGCAGCGGCGATTTTTATAGAGATGGTCATGCACCATCAGTACATCTATGTGGTGGACTGTTGTGTTCAACTCCTGGGCATCATTCGGTATTGATCGGTTGTGACATCGTCGCTGGGCGCGCCTCCAATCTCGCTTCTGCCGAGGCCTTACCTGCTCGGTCAGCGAGATTGTCGCGGGCGCCCAGTGAGGGTTTGTCTGAGTAAAGGTGCGCGGAGTCCGCGTCATACGTGGTACACCACTCCTGAAGCGTAATGTCGCGAATGTGTTAATGGACGGATGAGATGTTTTATTCTGTCATGAACATGATTATCCGTAAGGAGGTCGACTATGCCGTCGTCAAGATCCTACACAACTTGAACTCTGCAGGAAGATTTTCTTCTATTATGATTTTTCCTAGTAGTCTTGAAGGTGTAGTATGGATGCTTGGCTTTGTATAGTGATATATTTGAAAAGTTGAAAATATTATCGTAAGACTCAGTATTATCATTATCACCGGAAGGATAGACGCTTGTCAGTCCTTCATTGGAAGTATTACCGTAAGACTTAATATTATCACTATCAGCGAAAGCATAGGCTGTTGTCAGTCCTTTAATCCCCGAAAAAGTTCCTGCTCTGATAAAATATTCCAGTCGCAGTTTTCAGGAGAGCAAACGTGTATGGGAAAGTACATATATCTATCTACTTGTGCAGCTTCTGAACAAGTGAGAATACACACCTTACTACAGTGCGTTTCACTGATATGTAGGCACACCAAAATTTGTAGCTACCACTTATTATGCTGAATTCTGAACACCACCGCCTAACTAGGAGGAATTAGAATGTCAGAAAACCCGTTGTCCGAATATTCCCCATAATGACCTCTTAATCCTGGTGTACTGGTTCGAATTTTCGATATCAGTCCCATGCAGACCGTTTCATAAATATGCAGGCAGTGAAAAAAAAACACCCAAGTGTTCCTCTGAAGTAGCCTGCAAGGTGGCCAGTAAACTAGGCATGTCTTGCGTACGTGCAGCTTTTTGTGCAGCTGGGCCCATTGATGCTGACATCATCCTGCCAGGAAGAGTAACTTTGAAACCTTCAACAACCTAAAAATGATAGAGCGCGTAGAGCGACTACAGGGTGGCCGAAAAGTATGGGCGTCATATGAAACGTCATCTTTCCTTTTGTAGCTTCAATTATTCTATCCTTTTCATTATAACAGCTACGCAACCACATGAAAAATTAGTTTCACAAAGAATTTTAAAAGTTGCGTTCCTTGGCTTCGATACAGACCTTCGATCTTGTCACCACGAAACCCGCTATGCGCCGCAGGTAGTCTTCTCCAATTTGTGATCAGCACCACAGAGTTAGCGCTGCACAGGTCCTGGGTTAGTGATATACTTGTTCTCCAGTGTTTGCTTCATGGAACCCCTAACGAAGAAATCTAATGTGTTAAAGTCCCTAGTGCAGGAAGATCATCAATTCTTCTTAAGGAATCTCCTGGGACGCCTCTTGCAGGTAGGCAATAATGTTTTGGCGTCGTGAACGAGATTCCCATTTTCTGAAGAGCAGTGTAGCATTTTTCCGTACCCATTGGACGAACACTTTTCCAATAATCTCGTCTTGCTCCAAAGTGGCCTCCTTTTTCTCGAGTTTATTTATGAAAACCAGAGAAATCCTACCATTTGTGGTCACTCTTCCTCAAACCTTTACACCGCCAGTAAACAAAAACCTTGTGAGGAGTCTCTTTTCTGAAGGGTGTTGCACATTTCGCTTGACAAGATGGCTATCTGTTTTGGGGTCATGAACGAAGAGTGAGCGCAAACAAGATGTCAAAAAGTCTGAGTGCTGCGAGTTTTTCCGTTTGAGTAACTGTCAGAAGGAAGCTGAGACTTTGCCGCTATTGCCTATCCGAGGCACAACATACAACCATTGTTGCCGCAGATAACAGGATTGAGGAATGCGGGGGCGTCCGACAGGTGCGCTGCTTCTAATATGTTTTCTGGACTGATGAGAGAAGTTTCCCTATTTGCTTCCATTTCAGGTGATCATCTTCCAAATGATCGCAGCAATCCTCCTTGTCCTCCCCAATTGGGAACGGCCCGGTTTTCTCTTCATTTTGGTATTCCCTTCAGTCCTAGGACTGAGTATCGCTTTTACCCGACATGTCGGTTGCGCGGGGTTAGCCAGTATACCCGTTTGTCGAACTGCCGGCTTGTTCCTATGACTCTACTCGACCGGACAACTCTGCACCTCTAGAGACAATTTATGAACCATATGTATAAGTATATCTATGTGCTGTACAGCTTCACTAATATGCCCAAACTATTAACTTCAAATATTTCCGAACAATTCTTCAAAAGAATATTTTCACAGTTGCCGACTTTTTTTCGGGCTTGCTCCTCGGATTACAATACCTATAGTCTATAAACTCCATCGGTAGAATCGCGAAGTCAGCGGCGCGTGCGCGTAGTGGCTGGATTGTGGAGGTTAAACTCGACTGCCACTCTGCTGTTTTCACCTTGACTGAGTGCTCCTCAGTATCACTTGTGCTTATTGGATGTGTGTCTACTTTCCATTGTCGTTGCGAACCGTTGTGTTGATCTCATTGGTGATTCTTCGCCGTTGTGTGAATGTTTCAGACAACTGTCTCTTCTACCTATGCGATTGACTCATTGACAACTTTGAGCTTTTTCGTACGTTTGTCGTTTCCACTTCTTTCACATACTCTTTCTGTTCTCTGCGCCGAAATCTTTATAAAAAATCCAGTATACATATTTATAATCATACCGGTCTATAAGTATTATTGTACTACCATCCACGAAATTCACTGCAGCCACTGAGGTTTAATGATCCTTCAGATTGAACCATGCGAAAAAGGGCTCGGCTAAAGATAAGCCGAGTTGTTGTAAATAGGTTAACATTTGATTGTCTATGATGTACCTACTTTAAACTACCGTATTTACTATGATACAAATAGGTACATATATAAAACTCGATTACACAACAACCATCAAATCAGCTGGCACAGAATTCTCTACATGATATTTTGAAACTTATCATTTACTGTTTGATGCATCTTCTGCGTGAACATAGTCTGTGAGTCTTTTACTTTTTTTGACTTATCGTTATGTGTGACACTCATTCACTTTTCGAATACAACAAACGAAACACCTAAGGTATGTAGAACAAAATAGGGACACATTCACTAAATCCTGTCAGGTATAAAATCCTCATTGTTCGTAATTTGCCACATAACCTAAGGTTGACCGTGCAACACTGTGTTAGAATCAAAGAGGCCAGCTAACATAACTAAAACTCTTCGGAAGCACACCTGTGACTTGCAACAGAAATAGCGTGAAAAACCACCTGATCCCGCGTATATAAACACATAAGACAAAAGCGGAAACAGAAAATGTTGCCCTACGTTTCGAAGAGGTATGCACAAAATGCTGAAACTCTCATCTAAAAGATTTCATTTTACTAGTATCCGCTCTATCTGCTTTATATCCTCACTTTTGAAATTTCACTCTACATAATCCATCCAGGTCGATTCAAATATCACGCAAGCAGTTTCTATTATAAACTACTTCGAAAATACTTCGCAATACCTGTGCGAAGTTACCACTATTGTAAGGTTTCTGGCCTCTTTGGATCAAAGTCTCCGCTTCTGACGCGCTTCTCGCACTCTCGCATCAACTTTCGACTGAAATGCGATGGATCTATGCCATATTTACGCCAACCGCCGCCGCCATCAGCTACTCCTAAAATGAAAAGAGCTCGAAGTTCAAAATATAACACATGTGGGCCTGAGCACAAGGAGAAATGCAAATAAAAGGAAATGACGACAATGGCATCTAAATCAGATTTTGCAGGGTGTGCTAGTTATCTCTATAAGGCTTGATTCCCCTTAGAAGTCCGCACTCAGAGCTACTGCGATTGGCTAGATACAGTCCTTGTCGAAAGGACAGGCGGAGTGCGCGTGCGGTTCCGTAGAGTCGCGGTCCCAGAATCCCGGTGGGACCTACTCCACCTTCTTACTTCTACCATGCTCTGCGCATCACTCATTCAGGTCCCACCGCGTCCCTGCAATCACAGAATCCGTCTTTTTGAGAAGATCTATAGATACAACCGCACGGAAACGGGAACCATGGGTCAGTATGAGATTTTCATTATTTTAGCTGACACACTTTACGAGGCCGGAGATCCAAACAATCACATTGTTACCGTGGTACGCAGCCGTATCACATTCGTTTATAAGATAGCAATGCTGCTATCTACGGAATAATGTTTACCATAAATCCTATTCGAAATTTTGAACAAAACATGATCATGAAAGTACAGTCCTTCTCGAGAAGATAGGCGGATTCCATGACTACAGGAAAGCAGTGAGACCAGACCGATGGATGCGGAGAGAACATGCTCCAATTGAGAAGTTCGATAAGGTCCCGACGCAATTCGAAGCCTTTGACCTAGGAAATATGGCGTTTTATAGCTGCGATACACTACCGCACCCAAGACCGCCGGAAAAAGCTGAGTCACCATATACAGGGAACTCCAAATTTAAGCAGACAAAGGGCGTGGCCACAGCGCAGCTGTCTTGGGCAGAGACACGAGCATAGGTTTAATAGTTATGAGAACGGGTCCGCTTTTAGATAAAACAAAAGTGCAGGACAAAAAAGAAATTTCTTAGGTATTTAACAACATTAGGCACTATTCAACTTTACTGGCCCCAAAATCTTCAAAAAAAATTTTGGCCGAAACTTCGCCTAGGGGGGTTATTTGAGGTGCTGAACACGAACATCGTATCCGTTTTCTACCGCAACCCCATTTTCATGTAGATACGGTAGGTATACGGTAGGAAATTGGAAGCAAATGCCGATTTCTGAAGAAAAATGAAGGAGGCATGCAGAATAAAGTTGATATTCGTGTTCAGCACCGCAAATGACCCCCCTAGGCGAAGTTTCGGCCAAAATTATTCTTTGAATATTTTGGGGCCAGTAAAGTTGAACAGTGCCCAAAATCATGTACAAAAGACGTGTGCAACAACGACATTCACTTACCGACGATGACACAGATCTTTGGGACTTAAGCACTAAGGCCTAGATGCAGCTAGATTACCTCGATAATGGTTTAAGTAGTGGTGTGAAGTATCATACAGCATGCTAGTTCACAATCACATAGGGGAGAAGAGAAACCCAACTTTAAAAGTGACAAGGATAGAGCAAAACAAGCCTGCTCTAGAACAGCATCTCGGTTACGAAATTTCAGATTTGGCAACCATGCCTTGGACTGATGTTGTAGAACATGTTAGCTCGACTCTATCGCGGAGTTAGATCGGCACAATAAACAAAACAAAAGAAAATGATCAAAACAGTTGTTGCAAAGAATTTTACTTACGTCCAGCAGCGTTTTCCTTGAGAAATTCTTTGCAATTTGCTTTAATTCAGCATTTTCTCTCTCGCAATCTTTGAGTTCCTTCTGTAGAGCATCCAAGGTCTCATCAAATTCACTAAAATTAGTTTAGAAGCTAACAAAATTCGTTTCTGTTATACAGAAAGATAGAAACTTCAACTGTGGAGAAAATCCCAACTGAAAAAAAAAGAGAACCGGCAACATAGATTTGCTTCTTCTTGTTATTCGCCACAAGCTGCTCTATCTTCGCTTCCAAATGCTAAACTTTCACGTTGTCCTGCTTGCCAGCAGACTCAATTCTTGCTTCAGCCATGTCAAGACGAAGCTAAATTCCGCCAATTCATCAGGTTTCGTGATGAAATACTAATACACACCGAGAAAAACCACCTTATAATTACTAATATCATCCAGCCTGCTCTTGATTGTCTTCTTCAGCTCCAGTATCTCCATGTCCTTCTTGTCTAGCTGCCATCGAAGGCCTTCCGCTTCTGCAGCCGCTTGTTTTCGAACGTGTGCTCTTTCCAGAACTGGACGGAAGCCCTAAAATTCTCGAGTAAACGACTTTCGAACATATAATCACTGAACAGCTTCTCCACCTTGTCTTTCAGATCGATCTCCATCGCGCCGTTCTCCAAAGCAGTGGAGATATTGTTTAAATTTTCTCGGAGTGTCCATAGATATTTGCTGCAAAAATTTTAAGCTTAATGAAGAGCATTAGCTGAAAAATACATGGAGAGCAGCTTAAGGGGAATTTCCATTCAACACTTGAAAATTTAGTACCAAACCTGATTGGCTCAAACGTCTTCTCGAGTGTTATTGATCCGTTCACCTTTGTAATTGGTTTTGCTGCTTCACTAGTTTCATACAGAGGTAAAAATTTGAGGCATCAAAGAAATAAACATATGCGAATGGAGACGAAAAAAAAGCTTAAAGTTGAGCACGACATCTTCGCGCCTTGTACGGTGACGCTCGTGTGATTTATGGGTTGCTACGTAGTTGCAACGAATTGCGTACAATGTGCAGCAACTGACGTAATTTTACATGTCGCCTGACATTTTCTCGTAAGTTGCTCCGAACAACTTACGAGACCCTCCGCAGCCGGTAACACTATTTTCGCAGCCGCAGCCTAGCCCTCGTCGCAGCGATGATGGGTCAGTCCAACTGATTTTATCAGTCGGTCTGACGTCAGTGCTCGCCTGACGTTGGCAGCAGCGACGATAGCGGGAACCTTCAACATTGCCTCCCACTCATCGCTGCGATGAGCTTGCTCATCGCAGCGATAAGTGGTGCGGTCAGATGAACTGACCGTAAGGGATGGTTTACTACGGGCCCAAATGTACATGTTTCACGTTTTCCCACATCAGTTCCGGAGCTGTTTTAACGTGTGAGACAGTTATGAACCATTGTGACTAACAAGCTAGAACGAGTACGACTTGTCAGAAGCACCAGAATCACCTTTGTGCTCCTGACAAGTCGTACATATTCGAGCCCGTTCTGTGCTGTTGGGCGAAAATCAAGATGACTGAGTGCGTAGGCTCAGATGTATTCTGTGTGATTCGCGCACCTGATCATACGTACCTTCACACCATCACCCTACGCCGAGTGAGATGCTCCGAGTACTTCACTCGGCGTCTCATCGCTCCGCACACTATATAGTCGCCAAACGATGGCGATCATTGCCCTCCAGGGCGATGAGATGAGCGGCCCGTACATACGTGCTCGCAGCACCGCCACGGATGGTGATGATCTTCCATTCCTCAGTGTTGGAAGGTCGTCGCGCATGCGATCGTCGCCCCAGATGTGGCGACGAGTTGTGCAAGCAGCTGATCTCACCGCCATGACACTTTGGTGCATCTTTGCCCTCAATGGCTCGCATATAATAGGCTGAAGTTAGCATGTCGAACACGATGCCTGAGCTGACGCACTGCCTTCAGGCCTATTTATTTACAATGAGCCCTAGTAAAGATTCGGGTAAGCTCATCTGAAAAGCTAACTCGTTACTCAGCTAGGTCAGCTGGATGTCCGCTAATTTCATACATATTGAGTTTCAAAATTGACATCCTCGTACTCTTCTCGACGGACTGACGGACGACACAGTCAAGAAGTCACGGCATTTTAGTGTGAGGGCTATCTATGGCATAGGCAAGCGTATAGGGACCAGGTTCTTAGACAGTGTAACGTGTCTGGAATAAAATGAGTTCTCACGGATGAGAGGGCGGTTGTGCAATTGATGGGCTCTAGGTACTAGAAACGGAGATCCGAACTGGACACTGCTTTTAAGCAACTCCGAGCCGATGCAGGGGAGAAGAACCAGGACTGAATCAAGGTGACTACACATCAAGCCGCGCTTGCGTTCTCCTCATGGCCCAGGCTTGGCACCATCAGGCCACATACCGCATTATCGATATTTCGAGTCACGCCATCTATCGAAACTGCAGTCACTATTTGCGTGGGAGATTTCGAAGGGCTATTGATACCAATCATGGATGAACGTCAGATTGAGATGTTAATGTCGTTTTTAGAAAATATTAAACGGCATTCCCGGCTTCGCTCGGGTGTTTTACCACATCGGCTACCTTACACTGTTGGAGGCAATCGCTATTGCTATATATTTATTGATAATGCCCATTTCAGGTGATCATTATATTAGCGAGGCGACCCTCTTCCACCGACCCGCAAGCGAAAACCCAGCAAAGTTATTCTGATGACACTGAATCGATGTATTCGTGCAAAATTTTTGTCATATTCATATCCAGTTGATAGTTGGGGTGAAATGTAGCCTATAACCTCCGCCAGGTCATGGTGGACTAGCATGTAAAATTTAGTTGGGATCGCTTCATCCTCCGCGATTCTATTCGGAACATGCATACAAACATACAAACGCACAAACTTTCAGTTCTTTATATACAGATTTTGTTCCGTAGAAAAACGTGCATTTCCAGTCTTGTCCAGCCGCCATGACACTTTACTATGGGCCCAAGAGAAACAAGCACACAAGTTCGCCAGCTGACGTGAAGACACTACACCCTCACTTGTAGCGAAATGAACCAGGATGACAGGATTCATTGCATATGCGTTGATATACAAGACATAACCGCTCTCAAGTTGGCACAGCAATACGTTGCCACTGCTAAACAAAGAAAGTTGATTACCTGAAAGGTAAGATGAAAAAATGAACTTACGTTTTATATTTTTCGCAGATATAACGCTCTTCATTGTTCCCCTTTCTTCACTTCAATCGGCTCTTGCTTATGAGAGAAATTTGACTAATCCAATGGCATGCTTTTTTGGTTTCGCATACCAGTCTAACCTAAGAAGACTTGGAAATTTCAGTAAGAGTTGAATTTCGAGTATTAATACTAATACTAATAGCATTACTACTAGTATTAATAATAATAGTGATAATAATAATGATGATAATACTGATAAATTCATAAAAATATAAGTTATAATATCAACTTAAATAATGAGTGGAAGTTGAGGCAGAGAAACGGAAATATTGCCGAAGACCACAAAAGTCTCCTGCATATCTGGTACACCTATCATCACGGAATGATTCAAGTAAAAACCTCTTCTCTGGTCAACAGACGCCTCCGAAACCCTGAACTCGCCCAGCTCCTTTGTTCCACTTCCAGTTTCGTGTTTCAGAAACTGACGTAAAAACCTGAATTGTCTGTTAAAGTGACTGTAATTTTCTAAGAAAAACAATAGACTGTTTCAAAAAAAACCACGTAGGTCGAAACTACCTACCTTTCCAGCACAGATCACAATGCGAATACCATCTATAGTAACAGAAGTTTCAGCAATACATATTAGTTGAAATGATACACTTTCTCACACCTGATGGAGCCACATCAAAAACTTTATCTGGCTCTCAACGGGGAGAGTACTGAAAAGCAAACATACTATAAAAAGAACATCAACTATCCGACCAGTTTCCATGAAATTGAAGCTACTCCAAGCTGTATAACGTTATATAAGCCTTTGTTAGTTCTGCATACGTTTTCGTTTTCAACGCTTCCGCTACGGTTGTGATTTCAGCGACACCATTGAATGATGTAAATGCGTGTTCGCGCTCGGTAGATGGCACTTGCTAGTCGCCCACCTGAAATACTACTGTTAAGATACCTTCTTTTGAACAAAGAATCGAGACAACCTCAACAATCCGGACACATGGCTCTGAATCGATTTTATGACTTTCTCCAGACCCAGAACTCGCTCAGCTTCTGTGTATCACTCCAGTTTCGGGTTTTAGTAAATTGACCTGGAAACCTAAAACACTATCTATTAGGCTGACGGTAATTCCCTCAAAATGCCTACTTTCGAAAACCCTTTCTAGAACCGAAAAATCAAGACAACCTCAAGAATCCGGGCACATGGCTCAGGATCGATTTTATGACTCTTTTTCTCGCTCTCAGCGATGGATTGCTCAATTAGATGGTATCGTAGATAATAATCGCCCAGGCATCTATAATCAACAAATCTTTTAAAAGATAAACAAACGACTGCTTGTAAGATAACTATGTTCCAATGAGCCTTATTGTCTCTACAACAGTGCTTAGTTTGACGAGAACGCTATAACCGTAAAGATTTAGAAGATTTGTAGAACAGGGTCAAGCAATAAATTTCAAAATGACACATCCGGAATCAAACTATTGAGAAGTTCTGCACAAACATGAAACATCTTATTGAGCAGGATAATGCTATTCACGGGACTCACTAAGTGATAGACGTCAACAAGAAACTGCGAAATTTCTCACATTAGAACATGACATGTCAAATGAATGGTGTCGTTAAAAAATGACCTCTGTTCCAAAGCTGCGTCAAAACTCGTGGAATAAAAACGTTGGATGACACCCACACCCTTGGTTTTTTTTCAATATGTTCATAAAAAGAGCTAAAAGGGATAAGTTCAATCCTCTTGTTCTATACCGCTTGCCAGGCGTTATTAGTAGACGTTGACAATGAGCAGTTCTCAAAAATTGAGATGTAATTCAAATTATCTGAACTTGCTTTTTACCCCCATCAAACACCCTTCTGTCACTTACGGTATGTCACAGCTTCTTCTGGAACTTTGCATAGAGCGTTATATGATGTACTGAACAGGACAACCGATATCATTTTCCAAAACAGTGCGTTTTGTCTAGCCCTAGCGTTTTCACTCAAATCCTAGCAGTTATATTAGTGTAATCCTTGAAAAATCGGGTTATAGTACAAGACGGATACGATGCTCGTGATCAGCACCTCAAATAACTCCCTTATGCAAAGATCCAAAAGATTCTGGGACGTACAGCAAATCTACTTTACCGTAACCCCACAAAAGGGGGATTATGGTACAAAACAGATCCGATATTCATGTTCAGCACCTCAAATAACCTCCCTATGCAAAGTTTTACGATTTTTTTTCGGGAGGAGGAACTTGAGTACTACCAGCCGTTGGCGACTGTCAATTACAGCCAGCTCGAACTCTCGCTACTGAAGCGACTGTAAATTACCGCCAGCTCGAGCTGTGGTTCCTTCTCTTCGGCCCGCCCACCGCAGCCATCCCACCAACTGGGACTTTCGCGTTGCAGCGATGACGCGAAAATGGCACTTGGGAGGTCCGCAAAGAGGGAAACGCCGTGATTAATTGAAGTAGAACTAGGTGATATTACGATAGGTCAGGTATAATCACCAAATAGCCGGAACTTTCTTTTTGAACGTGGAAAATTTTTGAAGAAATTGCAGCACAGATCCCTTACCTGACCGATCCGTATTCATTTGCAGTGAAGAAAGCAGGAATTTAACCCATTGACGACGGCGTGGCTCACGGTGAGCAGCGCTTTTTTGGTCGCGTGGGACCGCGCGGCTCACCGGTGAGCTGCGCTCTTATTACCAACTACTGGCCCTTATTTTCGAGCTATTTTGCAGTATTTTCATACGAAGTGAGTACAACACATCTAAGCGATGGTCATATAACTGTGATTCAAGAAAAATATCTTTTTTTGCTGTGCTAAATACCATGAAAAGGATGGGATTTCGAAATCGAGGAAGATCGCATTACATTTCTTGTGTAGTGGTTGGGAATAATCTGTATGAGAGCCATATTTTCTGCACAAAAACACATTCCCTGCATCTTGCACTTCATTACTCTCCAGGCTAGAGGAATAGAAACGTGCATACTCTCGGAAAGCTTCTTCACAGCATTCAAAATACCTTTAACAAACTTGTTTTGCCGTTAAATGAAGTGATAATCGTTTAGATTCTCAGGTTTTTCAGTCCGATGACACTAGTAAGCTTCCAGTTCTAGATTTCAGTTTATTCGCACAAAACTTCGTGTTTTAGTCCCAATTATCTTATCATAACAGCGTGGAACTATGCAGGCGCTGCGCTTCTACGCACCAGACACGCGAAAATGCGCGCGGTCGTCAATGGGTTAAAGTCGTTTGAAGGCTTCAGCCACCTGATTACATGAGATACGTTTCCCACCTGCGTTGCGGTGGCCGCGAGGGGATAGAGCCTAGACAGGGGAGTGGTGGGTGGAGGTAGTACAGGGACCCGTTTGTAACTGGAGACGCAGAGAGCGAGAGATCTGGAGGTGGGCGACAAGATCTGGTCGTACTTGGGAACGTATCTCGTGCAACCCAGCCACCTAGAGTGCCAGTGCAAACTACATACTAATGTCCGAGGTACTTTATGCTAGAAAAAGAACACAAAACAAATATTCCTTGGTACTTCCAACCAAAACAGAGAAAGTTTAAAAAAGCTTTTATAGCCATGCTGAGTAAAACCACGTAAATAGATTGAAAAAAAAAACAACAAAACTAATAATCAAGGGAAAACGATATGAAGTACAGAACCATTGACAAAATAGATTCCTACAAAAAGTTTCACAGCTTGACGAAACATTAGGTAAAGCTAACTCGTGTGAGAGCCGTGTACCATGTACGAAGCTTCACCAAACAGAAAGAAGTGAATGACTGGCAGCAGCAGACGCACTCTAATACTCAATGAAAGTACAAAACGTTTTGATGGAGGGTGGCACCAACTCAAAGCATGGTTATCTTAAGAAAAAAATAGTGAGGAAAAGTTTTTGGAGAAATTCATCCCTGCTGTTTGTATCATTTAACCCAATTACGATAAACATTTGCCGTGACACAACCGGGTATCGAATATAATGGTCTCATCGTCATAAAAGAGTCCTCGTTTGTACGGCTCTACGCATTCCTGGACGAATAACTTCGGTACGGCTGGAATTGAAATTTTCCAAAATCTTCATCAAGTGGAGAATACTCAGGAAGTATGGAAAAAGAGATAAACCTACCACAGCAAAGTAGCAGCATAAAATCGCATACTACACGTGATAGGCAGATCGTGTTCGACATCTCGCCGCCCGCGCTCCCGGCGCCGAGCGACACACAAAGCTATAAGGAATTAACGGCATAATTCAAATTATCCCAGTCCCAGTTATCGACAGTTCCGTCATTGAGAATGGCCAACAAATTTAATCAAGCGGTATTATTGTACCTCAGCTGCCCCACTACCTACACCGAAGTCAGAAATATACATTTGTTCGAGGACTTGCATATAGGCTAGTTGAGGGTGCTAATCACAAATATCATACTTAAAGGCAGCAGGAGCTGAAATCCTCGACTCCGAGCTAAGCTGTGGGTGATGAAGTACAGACTCAGCACCTCATAAATATGAAACGAACACAGACAATGATGGCTTACCTGCAGAGAAAATGGAACATTCGTCGCGAATACGCCTGGCCGTGTTCGCGCGCGGACGAGTTTTCCCCGGCCCCAAAAGCCATTGTGGCGCCTGGTTTGGTGCATGTGGTCAGTGCTCCTGTGAATTCAACGCATTTCGTAGTCCTTTTGCGCCAAAACCACGCGCTGCAATGGCTTTTGGGGCCGGGGAAAACTCGTCCGCACGCGAATACGCCTGGCCGTGTTCGTGACAGCAGTTCCATTTTCTCTGCAGGTAAGCCATCATTGTCTGTGTTCGTTTCACATTTATAATGTGCTGACTCTGTACTTCACCACCGCCACCTCAGCTCGGAGTCGAGGATTTCGGCTCTTGCTGCCTTAACTTGCATGATATTATCGATTTTACTCATTTTATCGATTTCTTTCCAATAATGGACCTCCTCTAGGATTACTCTGAAAACTTGTACACGGGGGTTTTTGAAGGTGCTGATAACATATATGATAAATATTCTGCGAGAAAACGTCTATCAATAGAGAAAGCTTCCTTCGAGGAGGGAGCTACACCACTGAAAGGGCGAACTTGGAAAAAATCGATAAAGGCGATACGCCTATGTAAAATGAATATGGCATTCGTAAGCACCACTCTCAACTACCTCTGCATGCGAGTTTTCAGAGAAATCCATTTGGGTAGCGGGGCCGCTGAACTACAATAATGGTACCCAGGACGCTGTTGCACCCGACCCGATCCCGGCGCCGGTGATAGCACACAAACCGGATACGACAAAAGAGGGTTTTATCCGAACCCAACCCACAAGGCGTTTAGAGCAGACTGCTGCGCGTGACAAAACAGTTTGCTCGCAAGCCAGCGGGCAAAGTGATGAAGGCCCACTACCCTAGGCGAGCGGCAAGCGGCCGCGGGCAAGAGCTTGGCAAACATGACGTATTGCGACCTTCCTAAGATTTACCTGATCCAACCACTTCTGGATCTGTCCCTTCCCGACATAACACAACTAGTTACATCAATCGGACATTATGAGATACTCAATGCTTCTATCATATATCTTCCGAGATCTCAACACAAGATAAATAGCCTCCTTCATAATCCCCATCAGAGATCACATCAATAAAATAGATAAGCTATAACCACAAGATTGAATTGGGTTGAGTGAGAAACCGGCCTGATTGACACGCGCGGCACTTCAGGATCTTCAGCGGGGCATGGACATGGACTTCGATTGGCGTCGTCTGGAGGCGGAGGACATCTTCGAACAGTGGATTGCATCATCATCATCATCGGCAGGACTTCTTGGGCAGCGTGGCGATCCATCGATGGAGCGAATGGCGGTAACTGAGCCAGATGGAACGCGAGGGCTTTTTATATACTGCTGCCGGCATGGGAACGGCACCGCAGGGCACAGGCGGCATGAGAAAGTACCGTACCCCATGGGAGCGCGCTGATGGAATGGCTCGTTGGCCACGCAAGGGGATTTGAGCCGGTAGAGGACGTCGGCCCAATGCATCCCAGCTTGCTGGCGATCCAGACCGGAAGGTAGCGTCGTCGGTCGAAGGAGTCCTGGGAATGGAAGTCATGCGAGAGTCATGACAAACGCTAACGTCAAAACAACAGATGTGAATAATTCATCTTGTGATGTATTCACAGCCGGAAGCAAAAAAAACTGAAAGCGAACTAAAACACCCAGCTGACGTTTTTGCAGAAGTAACGGGGGTCTCACGATGAACAGCCTTATAGATGGGAGTGTATGTATCTGAAAAAGCTTAGTGAAATGTGAAATGAAATGAATAGTGAAATGTCTGTAAATTTCTTGCCTTTCGACTAAGTGACACGTGAAAGGAAGAAGAACATTTGGAGTAAAAAACCAGTTCTTACAACTTGTTAAAATGAACATACAGTCGCGGCCAAAAAGATATGATCAGCGTCATTTTCACAAGATAATTTTTTGCTATAACTCATCTCTGCATTTAGCTATCTAGATGAAATTTGGATATGTATTGAAGCTCTTATGGTGCTTCCTAACAGCGGCTTACCTGGGCAGAAACTCAATTCTTGTAGCTATCTAAAAAAACCCTGAACATCAATTCCCTTGGCTTCTATTGACTTCGTCCAATATCATCACTACCACCTTCTGAAAAAAAATGAAGACGTGATGCAGATCAAGAACGCGATGGGGTAAATTTTTCCGTCAAATGACATTGCTGTCCTTTCCTTTGCTTCTCAAATGCGAGGACTGAAGCAAGTGGTAGGATTTGCCACAAAATCTCTGTTGTTGTATCTAAATGATGCTGACTGCGTTGCAGTTCTTATTTCAATGTCAGAATAGTTGCCATTAGTGGATATCATAGAAATATCCTCCGTTGGAACGGTTGCCTTTTGTTCGAGATTACTGAAAACGTTTTTCACACTTTTTTGGACTTTTCGGTAATCGCACTTTTCATGTGCAGAGAAGAACTACAAAACACGATTATTACAGCAAATTACTCACTCAAGATGAGATTAAGAATAACTCCTCTGCGAATCGAATGAGGCGATACAAACGAGGAATCATCATGTTGATGAAAGTTGTGAATTCGGACTTGGAACGCGATAGTTCTGTTTGAAAGCAGGTCGCGTCAATGTTTTGCAGCGCAAAGAAAGAATACTTCGACTCTCATCATATCCTAAAATTTTGTCCGAATAGCACAATCCCAAGTTAAGTTATGATGAAAAATTACGCCTTCGACATGGCACTGATCATATCTTTTTGGCCGCGACATAAGAGCAAGATTAACTGTCTGCCTGACGTAATTTCAACCATTCGCCCTATTTGTCAAAGTTTTCAAAGCTTAAAGAGAGCACCCACGGAAATTTTGCTCTCACAGATTTTAGTGCATTCCTACCTTTGGGGCTATGGTGAAAGCGAACGTTGCGTTCAATTTTGTCAAATACTACAAGGAAGGTGGTTTTCATAGACACCAGTTTAGTTCGTTTGCAAAGAGTGGACGAGTTGCCCCGACTGAAAGAGGGAAGGGTTCAGAAATGAAAGCAAGTGCTATCATAAGGAAGGAGAGTGACTGTAGACAAAAACACCCATTCATTTCATGGTACAGCTCATCCTTTTTGAACTCCGGCACAAATGCAATCTCTTATTATGTCAAGAATGCTGATCTCTATGACGGTGCACTTTTCGTAGAATTGTTGATAAAACTGAATAAGATCTACAAGATCAGTGCCTGTCGGATATGGCAGCATCCAAAACATTAACTAAAGCGAGGTCGATGCAGCGAAGTTCCAACATTAGTCAGCGTATTCGAATATATGGTCAGCGTATTCGAATATACTATTGGTCACATAATTTTAGGAGACGCCGGACGTGAAGGTTGGTTGGCTAGCACGGTTTAGTTCGATTATGCATTTGTGAACCCTAACCCAACGCGATTCATAGCATAGAATGTGGTTAGAGAGGCTTCATGCGTAATTTTTTAAAATTTGTCAGTGTGAACAAAATGCGCTGTTTTCCAAACAAAGCATGGAAACGAGCTCTCAACTAATCAAATACGGGAAAAAAGGTGGAGGCGAGCAGACGAGAGTAAACGTACAAGTGTTTCAATAGATGAAATGGGATTTTAAGAAATCGTGAACGTTTGAACATCCCATCATTTTCCTAACCTCAAATAACTTCTCTATATAAAACCCAAAATACAGAAAAAGCAAAGTTTTTTTCTGAAGTTTTTGAGTCCGTGGAAGTAAAATGGTGCCATAATTTAAAAAAAAAGAATTCATTTGCGGTGAGAAAAGCACGAATCTCACGTCGTTTGAAGACCTTATCCACCTACAGTGCCTGTGCAAATTCCGTGCATCGATGAAAACACTATTTTGTCCGAGGTGATTTCTGTTTAAGAAATGGGAACAACCACGAATATTCTTTGACACTGCAAACCGATGCACAGAGAGTGCTCAAAAAACCTTCATAGCCACAAATGGATTTAAAAAAAAAACGTTTCTACTAAGCAAGAAAAGACGACATCAAGCAAAAAATCTTTTTTGCAGGCCGGATTCCTTTAGAAGGTTCGAAAGTTTGACCAATCATTACGTGAAGCGAACTCAAAAGCCATGTAGGAAGCTCCCCTCAACGAAGAGAACTGAGTAACAGGCAACAGCAGACGCGAGAACAGCGGCGATAAATACGGGTTTGGAGGTAGGCCTGAAAATTGGCTAAAAAAATAAACTGATTATACAAGCATCTTCATAATAGCTCTGTGTACTCTCATTAACTATCTATATGTCTTTACTCCTGAAAATCTGGACGAAAATGATCCAAAATCATTACGAATCTATGGCTGCTTAGTTGTTTTTGCCAATGAAAATGACTAACGGAGCTAAATCAGGTTCCATAAGAAGTGAACGATGAGTGCCTCAAGTAGAAAGAGCCGTGAAACACACATTAAGTACACGTTTGATTCAAGGCAGGTGAAAATGATAATTTAGATATTATGATCCTTGCACTGAAAACAACTCACTGAATTCAGACTATTTTCGTACGAAAGGACAGCTTGAGGAAATACTAAATCACCTTCGCGTAATTAACATTAACATCCTCTAGGTATTGTGACAAATCTTCTCCTGCCCGTAATTTCTTTCGAAACAGAGTTGGGAGATACTTCTGTATTTTCTGCAGGTAAGCATGTGGTGCTGCCGTAAATGGATGCAACTTCGTTTAGTGCATCAATTTCTTTGGGAGAAATTTTTTATTTGGTGAGGTTGAAATTTGGGATTCGACAGTGTTGACAATCATCTTACAGGGAAATGTCCAGAAGCAGGATCTCGACCTTAATTCAATTAATTAAATTAGTTTTTAGTTTCGAAAAAGTTTCACTCCAAAATACGTGTTCACACAGGATTCATAGATATCTACCAGTCTTACATATGATCGGTTCGTCGATAACCCTCTACCGCAACTTCTGGCATTCTAACTGACAGCATTTATTCCAGTAGTACTGCTGATCTATCTAAGGGTGTTCATCTCCATTACGATCTCTATCACTCCTTAAGAGTGGGTATAACTCGGCTAGTTTTGATGGAGTCAGTAGTGCTCATTGTCGAAAATGTGGTCTGGATTTTTGTTTTGCTTGGAGAAGTGAGCTTCGTTAGGAAATCTCATCAAATGCGGGAGCTGGACGTCCTCTTCAACACGTATATGTGTACATATTCGTATATACATAGCGATACGAATCGTGGCGATTTCGATAACTTACTAGGGCTCAAAACTGAGTGGTAGCAGTAGCCAACAACAGCCTGTAAATCGCCTTGCTCCGCACTGGATTTTCTTACAGTGTTTGAGGCCACATGCTCTGCAAATGTTCCTATATTGAAATTGAACAGAATTATCGTGCTTACATAAGAGTAGAGTGGTATACTCCACCATCGTGATGTCCAGCGTAGTTTATTACACTTCATTATGGTTTAATTTATTTTCTAACTTCTCGAAATCAGAAAATTCTAGTCCTTCTGTCTGCGCCCACATCCTAGAAAACTTGGCGCTTCTTCATGCAAAATAGCGTCCAAGGTAATCGATTCCCCTGAGTCAGGCAAAATATCAAGCCACACTTTTAACATTGTGCACTGCTGACTCCACAAAATCTAGCTGGGTTATTTCGACTCTCCAAGTGAGATAGAAATTGCGATGGGAATGAACATCTTCTAATAAAGTAGGAATATCATAAGGAGAAGTCAACCCTAGAACAGACGTGAGAAAATGAGTTAGACTGAGAATGACAGAAATCACGGCAGAGAGCTACCGGCAAACAGATGATATGCAACGTTACCAGATACAAATGGACCCTGTGTTAGCACGTATTCTGGAAGGGAACTGTTTCGAAACTAATTTAATGAATTGAATTCAGGTCGGGATCCTGTTTGTAGACATTTCCCTGTAAGGTGGTTGTAAACACCGTCGAACCCCAAATTTCGACCACACCAAATAAAAAATTTCTCCCAAAGAAATTGATGTACTAAACGAATTCGCATCCATTTGCGGCAGCACTGCATGCGTACCTGCAAAAAATATAAAAATTAGAATATCCCAACTCTGCTGTGAAAAAAGTTACGGACAGAAGACGATTTGTTGCAATACTTATGTCCGCCACTGTATATAATTAGAGAGCATGTCCAACGTAATGATAGAGGCCATACTCAGGGTCAAGCGTGATGATGGTAAAAAGTCGACCCCCATACGACCCCCCCCCCTTGAGCCATCAAAAATACGACCCCCCCCTTTGCCCACAAATTTCCTTCCATGCTTGCAGAATTTAGATGTTTAGATATCCCATTTCAGGTGTTCGTACTGCGAGAGGTGTGGTGGAGCCAGAGCATAGCAAGGAGAAAGAGGCTCTTTTGTATCTAACTAGTTGTTTGGAAGTTTTTTGGAAAACGCTGAAATGTACGCGGTGGACAAAAAACGTGCATTAACTATGCAATGTTGCTTACGTAACTAATGAGGCTCGAACACATCAAGAAAGAACATCTATATACATCATCTACATGGTCAAGGGTTCGATCCCCTCCGAGGCTAGAATTTTTGCATGGCGTAAAATGACACGCGCTTGTAGTAGATTCGAGGTGGTCGACCGTAAAGCACGAAATAGCTGTTTATAGAGGTGGAGGACTGGGTAGGACTTTCAGTACGGACGTGCGAAAATTTCAGCCTAAAATTTTGACTCGTTCAGAGACATGGTTGTAGTCGGACACGAATATCAGAAGATATGGCCCGTTGAGGTCCCAATTTTTTCAGGCTTTTAATAGTCGAAGGTTCGCGCTTTTAGGCTGTACAGCTCGTTTCTCCGCAGCTGCTTCTACCGCGATTCAACTCCGTCGATAAAAACATGGAAAAAAGGCCATTTTTATCGACGAAACCTCATCTCCGTAATTCCCTTGCTGAAACTTTCTTCTTGAAGCTGGAAACCTGAAACTTGGGGTTAAAGCACTATTGGGTAGGGTCCATAAAATGACTTTTTACCGGCCTGCAGGACCGGGTAGGACTTTCAGTACGAACGTGCGAAAATTTTAGCCTAAATTTCTACCTCCTATTCCACACTAACTAATGCACCCCCTTCCCGACAACGACCCCCCCCTTGATAATTTATCGACACACGCTTGACCCTGGCCATACTTGAGATCTGCTTAATGGCTTACAGAAGCCTAGAGTTCCACATCAATGACCTCCAACCATGCTGATAAGGGAAGGATGCTCCGGTAGTGTGGCATACCTTCCGTTCCTTCCGCAGCGAATTGTGGACTGCCTTATGCAGCTCGCGACGCCAATTTCATATGAGTTTTTGCCTTCTCCGAATCTTGTCTCTAACAGGAGTTAAATCCATTTTTCGCACGGGCACACCGGCGCACGTGTAGGGCGCATTGTTGGAACGCAGCAGTGGTCATAGGGTCGTTACGGGGTCTCGCAAAATCTTTCCAATTTCTGTACACAGCGGTAATTTTAGACGCTGGTCACGATTTTTAATATCCTCTGCTATTTTTCTGCCGAAGTCGGCACTTTTCCTCGGTTCTCTGTGGCAATTCTCAGCTCCGGTAGACCATTTAGCAGACTACAAGTATAGGCTGCAACATCATGTTGGACAGGCATTCTAACTATATAAGTAGGTCTCGTCCTAAGATTGCATCTCAAAGCTCCTCTTGTAAAAACCGCAGCAGATAGTCGGAAGGACCCCAGCCGAAAGCAGTCCGCTGGCTCCTCCACTGGAACCGTTTTCTACGCAAATCCATTCTGCTGCGGTCCTCCCGAATTTTTTTATCCCTGCTTCTCTCGTTTGTGAATCAGTTGATCGAGATCTCTTTCTGCTGCTGTTCTTCAGACAGTTTGTCTGAGTAGAGAACAAAGCACTGTCAGCGATTCACTCTATTACAGTGAGGAGAATCGAAATCTCCGAGATCTTCATAGTTTTCGACAGAGAACCTCATTCATGATTTTGAGCTCATATCTGATAACCAAGATGAATATTTCTGCCTCAACACTTCTACACATTGTTAAAATTTCGCTAACAACACTGAAGGAAATTTTCCCGATAATGATATGATTCGAGAAGTTTTATTCTCAATAAACGTTGTACGAAGGCCCATCTTGTCTCCAAGCTTTTCTGGTGTCCAGAAAAGAAGATTATCGGCAGATGCCTCTAATGCATTTAAATGGCTTCTTGCAGTCACATTGCATGCAGTTCTCGCCAGCTTTTGCGTAGCACATCCCACGTGGTGGCACTTTGAAAGAGTTCTGAAAGTGGTTGGTGATTGAACCATATTCCTGAGTGGCTTATCTGAAAAGAAAACTAATAGATATTTTATCATAAATATCATTTGTGCAGGAGTTAAACTTACTACATAGTGAATGGGGTGAGGTGAGACTTGGTGTGGGGCGAAGCTAACGTATATCCTTCCCGGAAATGTGTGTATGTGTTAAAACTTTGTGTTAATTGTCAAAACACGTACTCATGCTTTTACTGAAGGATCTATGCTGCTCTCTCATATCCTTTCGTAGCATACTTTGTAGTCGATATCAGACATCAAATATCATATTTAGTTTGAGAGCCCGTTTTCCCAGGCAAACCTTCTGTACATACAGTGGCGACCACATATTTAGCACGCTGTAACTTTTGAGCAATTACCTGATGAAAATCTAAAATCCGTATTTCAAGCTTGGAATGGGCTAACAGGACAATACTTGATGATATGATGAGGCATAGCGTTCTCTCTCTTGACCCGATTGTACTCCTCAAGAAAATGTTTCTGAATGGAATTGTACTCATTCTTTGCACCTAAAGCTCAAAATGTACTACTCGTGGAAATATCTTTGCTTCTCTCTTACTCGTAGTTCGTGTTTTGCTAAAGTAGTTCTGCTGAGCAGTTGTTCACCGTATGGGAGAGCAAAAATTGTTAATAGGCGTAAAGAATTGCGAAAAAAGGGATCCACGACAATTACAAAAATAGAGCGTACACTTCAACTGCTCGTTTTTCTATGATTTCTGCCACTAATGGGCAATCGATTCCTCGTGAGAAATTTTCGAGGATTTTTTTGCTTTCGAGATTCAATAAAAAGAAGTTTCCAACAATGTTGACGATTCGTTTCTGTCTCTGGCTCCGGCTAATACGAAGAGTATGCTGGTAACGTTCATAGCAAAATGCTAAGAAAAAAAAAGCCCGATTTGAAACATTACTTCATTTCTCCCCATAGGTAGATTCAAAACTTTCATACCTAGTTTGAAAAAACCGTGGAAATTGAAATTCCATTCCTTAACCCAGTTCCAACTGGTTTTGTGCCTACGGTGAGCAACAGGAAGGAAGAACCCATAGAGCCTCAACACAGACTCGAACCTGGTTTTGATTGCTCACCTTGGCCTCAGATGTGCAGAAAATTCTGTGGTCCAAAGTCGTGAATGTGCTGAATATGTAGGTGCCTGCCACTGTAGAGTTACATAGTTGTGGCATGGCAATCCCAGAAAGCGCCAAGAAATTGAGCCTTTCACAATTCTGACTCCAATGGTGGTTCAGTATTCTAAGTGCAGCCTGAGACGTCTATGCAGTGTAGCGATGACATGGTAGACAGCGCACACTTTGTTTGAAGAGTTCAAAATGGCGTGCTTATTACGACTGCGGTCCAATGAGGTGAGACATAGCCAAGCAGAACGCATAAAGCTGAGCGGTTGTTCGGAGCCAAGGAGACCAGTTTGTTTGATGTCACAGCATTTTTTGCGTCCATTAGCGGACAGCCTACAATGAAACAACCGTGTTTAACAAGGTCATCCCCTCATCGTTGAAACACCTTGATGCCTTTCTTTCAAAACTCCATGGGCTACGAAACGACGAACCTGGCCAGATGAACTAAATTGCTTGCAGATTTCTGGGGGTTCGGAGGTGGAGCTCGAAAGAAGCCAGATGTACGGAGGGCGGCAGGTGGGGCACCATAGCTCATGCCAGCTCAGCTGTAGCTGCCGCAGAGTGAAAAATAAAATGGGATAGAGGAGGAAGGTGACTTTAGCCATTCTTCGTATCTTTTCTGGATGGCAACTGCGAGAGCCGGAAGCTAGACGTCAGCTGTGATTGTCTGCCGCCTAGAAGAAAGTTGTCTAATAGAACTTCCGCGTATCTCAGCAGGACACAGCAAGGCCACTTCCCTATTATTTTTTCAGAGAACGTGTAGTTTAACCCAGGACTGCATTAACGGCAACACCATTTCACTCGGTTGACCAAAAATATGCAAGCAGGGCGGGGCTACAGTTGTTTCTGAATATATTAGTGAATACCAGATTTCTAGCTCTCTTCTGAGTTCATTTTTGTTGTGATGAAAGAATAGCCACAGAACTTGTTGCACACTTTCTTTACTGAACCATAGTGTATTAATTGTTTCTGTTTACTATGACGTATCATCCAGGCGGATAGATGAGTATCATCAATTCAAAATCAGCGTGATAGAAACGTTTTGTATTTGTATAAAAGGCAGAAAAAAAATGAAACTTTTGCAAAAAACTGCTGGTATTGAACTAATTCATGGAAGTTGAATACTGAATTTGTTGCTAGCTTTACTATTAGAAAGAAGAGCGACTTTTTCCTATTTCCTCAAAAATGTTTCCCTCCCGGATGACACTTGATTATTAGGTTGCTGGAAAAAGTTGAAACACACCACGGAGACCGCTGTACTGCAAATAACGATAAAGACAGTGAATACCAGGATGAGCAGCCGCATCTGAAAAAGTACACTAATGAAACAATTTCCAAAGAATCTAGTTGCTGTAAGGTGTTGGAGAACTGAATAATGGTATCAGGATAGAAGGATGCGATCAGAACTAATCGGATCAGTAGATGATTTTCTGCATAGCCTTCGTATTGCCCTGTGAGAGCGGTGAAGTAAATGGAGATCTGATGTGCTTTTATAGTTGCTGTGTTTTCTACGTCATCCCAATAAAGAATGTAGCGAAACGAAAAAGGAAATGGAATGGAATGGCCTACTAAAATAGAGTTTCAGGAAGAAAAGATGTGTGAAAATTGGTACAAGTCTAAGTGTTACACAGAGCATTTAAGTGTTTATGGGAGTGGCGTATGCAGAGTATTTGAGCAGCAAACTGGGAAAAGGGAAGAGAGGACGAGGGCAGATCTATCCGCACGAATGTGTAGGAAAATTTTTCTAAACGAAACTGATTTAGAAACTTCGTACTGGTTTGTATCTTATTTGTTGTTTTTGTTTCACTTTTGCGATCGCCACGATGCTCAATAATAATGTCAGGCTTCAAGACTGCTATGTGAGCCTTCAACCAAAGTCATGGTTGAATTCCAAACACTGCGGCTGTAGCGACACCAACTGCAGTTGTGTGTACAATGTATTTAGTACAGTCTCACAGCAACTCTCACATGACACGTCATGGTGAAACAACCACTACTCGCGAACGCGTAGAATTTATTCTGTAATAACTGTATGTGCTTTCAGCCGTGCTGAAGGGCAAGCCCAAATTCTTTGGGCAAAAGTAATCATTAACTAAAACAAGATTCGTCGTACTCCGCATCGCTGGAACGTTAGCCGTGGTTCAGAATGAAGAATATAACAATTTTGACAAACGCAGCTACAAAAAAGAAGCACTTCAATAATTTGGGAGAATAATGCCAAGATTTAGAGGTAGCCAAATACGGAATCTGCTGGAGGATGTAAGTTTGATTTCAAGGATGAGCTTTTCTTTGGATCATGAGATATAATCGTTCGTGGACCATGAGATACACACAAACAAATTAATTTTTCTATATGCTGGTGTAGCTATCGCGTTACATACTACTATAGCCCTAGAAATTTTAGCCCTAGAAATACCTTAAAGCAATTTTCATGGGTAATGCTAGTAATAATACTAACAATAGCTTCACTACACAATTCTTGTAAATTTATCTATTTGATCCACAGGAATACCAAACTCTTCAAGGCGCTAATCTAATGTTCGACAAATTTTTTTGACAGTACATACCCTTCCCATTTTAGCCTGTCACTAAGATTCTTCCGATAATATAGCTTATGGATGTAGCCTCAGTACAGCGGTGCGTTTTAATTGTTTTCTGACAAATTCAAGAGAATGTTGAGAACCAAAAAAAACTGGGACAAAATACGGCTACGATCAGAACTACACACTACTAAAGGTGTGTCTATGTGGGACACTGACCGACTGGTACTCGTTAGGGTGAAAATCACAAATGAACGGAAATCTATTATAGAATTTTAGATGGAGGGAGACTCCAACCTCTAACTAAGAGCGACCGCAACGATGATCAGCTCACTCGAGAACAATACTTCGGATGTGGGAAACGTCAGCAGGATGTACTGTGATTCACCTCGATAGAAAAGGCAAAAGAAAAACCACTGCTTCTAGAAGTAACGAAAAAGCGAATCATGACTCAGCCCTTTTGTATGCTGACATCAGAAGAACACCATCACAACAAAAGCGCTGGATAGGAGTGATATCGGGTCCCTAAACTTTGTGAGACATGAGGAGCTAGAGTTCGTGGATGTGATGACGACCACCTGTACTGCCCCTCTAGTTGCCCCCAGCTGAACCAACGTTAACGATTGAACGTCAATGTTTCGCGTGCAAATAAGTTCAGCAATCGACTTTTCGTAGCAAAATCTCTGTAAGCAGTTGCTTCAAGCGAATATAATTTTTTTTTGTTTCAGAAGTCAGGATCATTCTTTATTCGTTGTTAATAACTCATATCTGATTCCTTATTCAAACTGTAATTTTAGATCTTCATTTTCAGCAAATTTCAGTGATAGCTTATTGAAGTCCTCATTCTATGTCAAAATCAAAACCCTTTTGCTACCCATCCCCCTCTCACCCTCGTAAAAATTTCAATATCCATCATTGAGGTGTAGAATTAACCAAAACTCCCGCATGTGTTGAGGACACTCGTCGAAAAGCACTCCACAACCATTTTCTAAGATAATGCATCACTTGGTTGCGCTGGTCTCCTCTCGCTAGCATTGCAAAAAAGGCCAATGAGTTCTCCATGCTTCACTCTTTCCATACATATATTCCATGTTCAATGCAAATCTCGAAGAAGGTAAAGAGTGAAACGGAAAATCGAAGCGATTAAATGCATAAGAAAGAATTTCTCATGTAATGGCCCTGACAATGGTATATGTAGTTAGCAGTGGCGGACGCAGGGGGGGGGCGGGGGGGGGCGCGCCCCCCCCCGAGAATGGGTCGCCAAATTTTCGAAATTACTTTACAATACAAATAAAAATCTTGTGTTAGTTTATTTTTAATTGTTTATTTTTATTATTATTTTTAATATATTTTTATTTATTGTTTATTATTATAATTAATATTATTATTAATTTTATTTTCCGTCTGGATCCCCAAAACGGCGGAGACCCCACTTTTCTTCCCACGCCCCCCCCCCTCCCGCCCACTTTGAACTCTCATTTCTGGCTTATTCCGTTACCTTAACCACTCGGCGTCCATTAAAAAAAGAGTTTATTTAACATATCACCCTATCTTTCTACCTAAGAAAACCTCAATTTTTGAGCAATTCTTTGAGTCAGATGCTCAAAAAACACATCAAATTCGATGCCCATCCGTGAGATGGAGAGTAACCTGCCTGATGCCTTCAGACAGCTTGTCAAATTGTTTGTTTCCAAGTTGATTTGGAAGTTCTGACCAATCCCACAAGGTAAGGGCCGCCTCTGGGCCGGTCAACATGAAATGTGCGCAGGTCATCCGAAGCAAGTATCTGAGCAGATGAGCATTTAATGCCTCTATGATGTTCAGATGAAGTCGAATGCATGGCGTATCTCAGAAGAGGTTGATCAACGCTGACGATTCTATCTTTTACGCTTTGTAATGTGTAAATATGACAGCAGTAGTATGAGTAGAACTACTATGATAAATATTGAATATTTTTTGTAGTTTTTAGCTCTAGTGACGTTTGTAGATCGGACTGATGTTTCAGAATTAGGTCACAGCGATGCAGCGTCACCGGGTACAGGAATAAGCCGTTGTCACTGCCTTCTTCACCATTGTTTAGATTACTGCAAAGCGATGTCAAATTAAATTTCACTGTCATGCGACCCCATTTGTCACAGAACATTTGCTCGCCCGATGCTATGCACGCAAGTGTGAGCTGTCCTGCGTAATCAAAGTGGTAGACATAGAATAATTCCGACAGTACCCAATTAATATCTCAAGTATAGAATCACCTCGTTCCTTAACGGCAATTTGGATCACGGTTTTATGGTTATTTGAAGGGTAACATATGTATCTGAGAAAAATTACTCTAATCATTGCATACTATCGAAAACTCATTTTCTTCATTAATGTGACGGTCGTTGGCTACATGATGCCATCACTTCCAGATTTTTCTACCTCTACGATCAGTAGGGAAGCTCTTGCCCGGATTCTTTCATCATAAATTAAACGAAGAATACGATCACCTGTTACCTGTACCCATCCTAGTGAGAGGATTTGCCAGGAGTCCTCGCTGGATGGAATGGACGAGCCGCAACGAAAGGGTTCACTTCTTGCACTTCCTCATTTTCTTCCTCTAAAAGGCTTATATGCCACATTTTCCGTCTACTGACTATGGCTGAACCTTGCAAGTAAAGAATTTTACTAGAACATATTTTATGCAGGTTATTGGTTTCCCATGGTGGCAGGAATTAATGGAGCGAATTAGTGTGCGTAGCTTTGACTTTGCGCTTTGGTTGTCTCTCACAGTCGGGTCCGGAGTATTTTCTCTTTTCCCGATCGTGTTCTATCGTCCATGTTTCGGTGCTGAAAAAGTGTTGATTTTAATGGTGATTTGCTCGTTTTTCTATATCTATTTTCTTCTACTCTATATCCTTGTTTTCATGGGCACTTGTTTGATGCTCCCTCTTCTTGATAATAGAATGTGGTAGAATAGCAAAACCGATTTGTTAGGAATATGCATATACAACTCGGAAACGGTGTAAATATTTTCATTCCGAGCATAGAGTTTTTAAACGAGGAAGTGACCCGATAGGGCGTTCAGAATACATATACTGCATGAATTTCAGGGATAGGAAGAGCAGACGTTTGTGAGTAAATAAATGCATTGATGGAGCTCAGGTTACATACCGGTTTGCTCATATCTTAACGGTAACACCCACGCAAATCTTCATTCATAAGATTTTCACGTTTCTTTGGCTATTTGAGAACAGTGAGCTTCACCAGAAGCGATAAAGTCTATGGGTTTGCAGTGCTCCAGCTTTGAGCAGGCGAGGGAGGTTGGACTAGTGATCCGCAACATGTGGTGTCGCCAACGGCGAACATGGTTGATGCTGCCGCATGTTACCGCATGTTATCAGCTGATTAGGTCAAGCAGTAGGATGACTGCATCATTCTGCTTTGCTATAATTGTTCGCTTTTTCAGGATTACATTTGAGCTGGTTTCGGGAAGATGTATTCACCGTATCGATTCCAATCCGCAACTGCAGCGTTGTGATAGGAACACTGTAGGAAGGTCACACATTTCGGAATTTCTCAGAATTTTGTATGGTGGGATCGCTTCAGGTGATTGTTACAAGTATTACGCTCAAACGGCATTGTAATCAACTTTGATGGTTAAGATTGAGATACGACGACCTCATCTCTCCGAATTGAGGCTCCATTCGCAAGAAAACGAGTTTAGAACAGATATGAAACACGTACGCAGGGCTGCAGTAGGTGGTTGTGGTAGAAATTCTCCGCATGGTCTGGGTTGTATTATCAACTCTTTAGAATTAATTCTCCCTTCGCATTCCGACGACGACGTTATTCAAAATTTCTTGCAGCTGCGCCTTGAAACCGACGCATTCCGGACAGGTAAAGACAACTAGGATTTTAATGAAATTTTAAAGGTTTCACATGCAAGTTCTATTTAATATTTCCATTCAAACCGATCAATATCTTACCGAACAACAATTTCTTAGCCACTATGTGCAGTCTTGTAGGAAAATTCGTATTTGATTGTAGTTTGATGTTACCTAAACAAATACGTAAATAACAGGAAGAGATTGGAGCAACTCTCGCTCATCGAGAGCAAAATTTTCAACGTCCATGTATCACTCAACAAATAGCAGTTACTCTCACATGGTTAAGATATGTGCAAGGATTGCAATATAGATGATTCAGGACAAACAAACTCCTCCTTGCGTTGCTGTCAGTACATAAGCATTTGACAGGTAATTAAAACGAAGCCTCAACGACCATAAACATTGTTATTGCAAGAATGAGACTGCTAACTGGGTAAGACTTCGCACCTGCTTAACGAAATTATGAGAAATATTAACAATACTGGCTGTTTCGAGATGCTGAAAAAAGAAAGAACCTCAAAGTGATTCCAGCTGCGATGTTTTATTCTCAATAAGTATTGCATGACATTGTATAGGAATGTCGGTTGTATGTATTTTTGATGTACAGGAAAGCAAATTATCGACATTTGCTTTTAACACATTTATAAGGCGTCTTGCAGTCACACTTCGTGCAGTCACCTCCGTTTCCAACCGTGCAGTATCGAGATGGTGGGACATCGTAGTTCTGAAAGCGATCTCATGGCTTATATCTTGAAGAACTGTGCTATATTTTGTCAGAATAATCACCTATGCAAGAGCTCAATTTACTTCTGAACAAAAGTGAGCTGAGAATTGGTGCAGGTCCACGCTGATAACAAGGCCGTTTCCAAAAATGCGTGCATCTTACAAAACTGTGAGTTGTTGATGTACATGCCCACGTTTCTCCTGGAGAATGTGCCCTGTCTCTATCTTTTCCTTAAAATAGCTTACATAGCCGATATCAAATGTCTACATATATTTTGCTCAAAAGCTACTTTCCTCCTTGAAAAACTTTCCGTGTATAGAATGAGCGGTGGCAAAACAAACGCAAATAAGAATTCCCCGTTAACAAAACAAGCACTTTCCACATTCCGGCACCAATAGTGGCTCAGTGCTCCATGCGCAGATGTGAAGTTTGTCCTGTGCAGCTATGTGATGTCAAACAGGGGATATATGGATTTAAGAGCCCACAGTGACGCACTCGTTCTCATCATGGTAGACTGACTGATTCTCACGAGAGCAGTCTTGAAGCGCCCTTGAAAAAACCTCCGTTGATGTTGTTTTTCGAAGAATAACATCACCAGAATAGACGTCACAGAGCAGAACGCATAAAGACAATAGGTTATCCTGGGAACACTATAACAGTCTGTTTGATTTTGCATTTCACAACATAATTATTCCAGCTATTAGCAGTTAGTCGTCAGTGTAAAGCAGCGTATTCCATCTCCCTAAGAGCAACTGGATGACATTCTTTTGAAACTCCAAGGAGAAAAAAAGGAGAAGGACCACTTTTACCCTTCTTTTTTTTCTATCCATGCGGATGGCAACTACGAGTGTTCAAAGCCGCAGTGTGTAGATGTTAGCTGTGACTGTCTGACCTCCAGGAACTCCTAGTGGAGCATCTTCTGCTAATCTTAGCGAAACACAAAGAGACCAATCCCTCACTATTTTCCGGGCAAGGTACAGGTTGGCTCGAAATAGCGGCCACCGCGCTCTGGATTCTGCAACTTCAATTTAAGTGAGTTTGCTGTTCCTCCATCAATACAGTGCCTGCGTGTTAGGTCTGGTACCTTACTTTCAACATCCTTTGGATGACTTTTGCTTACCCTATCGCGACACTATCACCCATTTTTGCCCGATTGGTGTTTCACACTCTCTTCTTCTAGAATCCCGACGGCGTCCAGAAAATTAGCTTCATGAAGACTGTAGATGATAAAAATTGTCAGTGGAAGAGAATGTAGAAGGTATTAGGTTGATGCATAAGAATTAATGCGTTTCTTCTTCAAGGACATGTAATTTTTTTGTTGGAATAGGTCATCTATACATATATGGTAACATATTTTCAGTAACGAAGGAAGCTTTCTTGCTCTATAGGTATGTCTGCTGCATCTGCAGCAGTGAAATATTTGAAAATGTCCATAAACCGTGTTCTCAATTTTCGGATTTCCGAGGGTTCTCCTATGACACAAGTACAATGGACTACAAGCATTACAGTCCAAAACTCCTTCTTTGTATTTGTCGAGAACGATGTTACTCAATTCATTTTTGAGACCAAGTGCAGCGACTTCGCTCTCACAGAGACGTAGATGAGCACTTTTCGGAACATTTCCCACATATTTTTTCATTATTCTTCCTAACTCAATCTCATGAGTTGCGTCTTGGAAACAATACCCTTAGCAATGTCTGCTGCTTTTATTTGGTTCTGAAAGTCGCGATCGGCTTGCTAGAAAAGCGCTCGAGCTGATCAAAAACGTTTTTGCACGTAAACGGTCTACCAGAATCTGATTCCGAGAGCTGAATGAGGGGAAAAGGGGGAAACTACTAAGTAGCGGTCACATTCTATAGAGAAATTATCGTGTGACTACCTCACTCACCGTTCCAGAAGCTCTTATTCCACAAGAAAAAAAAATAGCCGAACACGACTTCGTAAGAACAGCGGTATCTTTGTCCTTCGTCTCACAGTTTCCCGAGTTGAGGGCGCTAGGCGTCTTGAACCTGCTCACATGAAGCTGCTCACCTGGTTTAGCTATTTTATGGTTTGCAGCGGTTATCCCACACTAATTTTGTGGAAGAAATACAATCAACGCAAAAGAAGCGTCATTTGCATCGGCCTAGTACATGGAGACTGCACAAACTGCACAACGGCGAAGAATGGATTCGCTGATGGTGAAGGGTGCCCTCCAATCTCCTCGAATCTAGGAGCAGTGGATCGCCCAGTTTGGTTTTTTTCGTAGTTAATCTCAGTTCAAGTCCGTTATGAGTTTAAAAATGCACATCAGATGGTCCGAAATGGGGCGGGAGGCTTTGCTTGGTCCAACTCCTAGCAGAACCATGAAGGATCTCAGGGTTTCTGCTGCGGCTGATGGGAGAGATTTCGACTTCTGACTTCATTTGGTCTTCAACAAATGCAAATGTTAGAAGGTCTCAAATCGCGCTGAGGTGCCGTGCGTGAGTTACCAGAGTTACCACAATTTCGGGCCACCCTCTATTAGTTTGGCGAGATCTGCCCGGAATTTTCCGATTTGAAGCTTTGAAAGAAAGTGGGGTAGGACCCTTAGCAGTTAAAGGCAGTGTGTCACCTCGTTTTGTGGGTTGTAGATATCAAAAGGCTCTTGATCTCCTCGGCACGCTGATTTCAATGATGTACGAAAAAACCTATAGAAATGAGCTCCTCCTAGAGCTCCATGTCGTGATACCGCTGAGCTAGCAGAGGACCTCCAACGACACAGCGGTTGTTTACCTGCGTCTTCTCGGAGAGCGGAAATACAAGGTATGGGTATCCCACAATCTGAGTGACCACCAGCTTCAAGTGCGGAGGGTGCTTGCTTGAAATTTTTTGGCTTTCCGACGGACCTTTGCTGGATTTCTCAAATTGGTTACTTGCGAAAAGCACTGAATTTCTCAAGTAAATCGCCTGAGGAAATGTGTTTGGCTCAGAAGCCGGTAACTTTGGGTTCCTCCGCCTAAATGAAGAATACCTTCTCAGAAGGCAATGATCAGTGTTCGATAGAATTTCAAAGCAGCCGTTCATTGAAAGCTGCTACCAACAAATCCTACTGTTACTACTGCAGTTCTTGTCAATAACGATGAGACATTACTGTGTAGTGGTTAGTTGGCGTTGAAGAAATAGAATTAATTTGAAAGGAAGGTCCGAAAGTGACGAGGAACCTTCACGAAGATTGATACAGTTACCACTTGATTCATGCAGAATTTGCAAGACAAACCTTGAAGAAGTTGTTTCCATTAGCATGAATGAGTGCAAAGTTTGCTGTTCTAAATTACGTCCTTTATCATGTTACGAGAAATGAGCTATAAACCGTGATCCACATTTCTTTTGCAATATCACATTGTATTACGTGCCGTTATGTCCTACGTATATGATATTTTCCGGGAGAACAGACGAGTATGAAATACTCAAAACGAAAGCGATAGCATGTATTTGCATGTAAAGCAGCAAGAAATAGAAGCTTCTGTAAGAAATTATCAATGTTGAAATGATGTGCAATTGTCAAAAAACGACTTAGCTTACTCATTATAAATAGCTTCATTGTGACGAGACTAGAAAAAAAAATTCTTTACTTCTTTAAAAATGTTCTCTTGTTCAGGGCTTGAATTTATGAACGCCTAACCGACCCGGACCTTGTTAGCAAACTACGTGGCACTTCCTGCTTCCCACACGGCCTAGACTATCAGACAACCAATGACGCTGAGCATCGCCGATTTGCTAGGTTATTGTTGCATGAATCCCAGCCCAGGGGATTTTCGATTAATAGGTTTGTAAAAGAAGAGTAGGAACTCACCGCAGCGAGCGCTGTACTGAGTACAGCGATAAAGACAATGAAGACCAGGATGAATAGACGCATCTGAAAAACGTGCTTCTACAAGAGATTCTCCACAAACGTTGCTGTGAGGTGAAGGTCATGTGAAGGGTGCAATTACCGTGAAAGGATGAAATCAGAACTACTAAGATCAGTCGATGATGTTTCGCAAACGCTGCGGTCTTGACTCATAAGAGATAAGTAATTATTCGAAATTCGCAGTGTTCCATACGTTGCTATGATTTCTGTGTCATTCGGGTAGAAGTACGGCAAAACAAAGAAGAAAACGGAGGGAATCAATGACTCAATCACATACTCAAAAAAAGGTTATGAACGAAAATGTGACACCTCATTCAGAAAATAAGCTTTGGGTCTAAAACTCATCAAAAAATGAATCAAAATGATTTTCACCAGAGTGTCATAGAGGATCCATGTGTATGAGAATGTGTTGGCGAGTTCCTTGCAACTACGTCATGAAATTTTTTAGAAGTTCGTACTGGCTTATTTTTATCCTCTTCTGCATTCGATGATGCTATATTGTTGGGTAAAATAGCAAAGCGGTCCCTCAACCTTGAGTAACGCCTACATAACTTCACTAAGGCTACCATTGCATGCATACCAGCATCAACTATTAGATTGATGCAAAAAAATGGTGTTATTTTTTTTCGAAAGTATTTGGTTTTGTCTGGGGTACGTATGTGTAACGCCTAGATATGGTAATATACTTTGTGAATATAATGAATCTTTGCTGCCATTAACGGTAGTGAAATACGTATATGAGCAGTTTTTGAAGCATTTCTCACATTATTTCTAAAATCCTTGCTATGTGATTCTCTTCAAGCGGCTTTTTGGGAACAGCATTTTTAAGAACACGTATTTACTGTTATTAGCTACAAAAATAGTGGGCTGTCTTCTGAGAGAACTCCTAGGGCCTATCTTCAGCGAAACAATAGTCGGCCAAAATGCGCCTCCGAGAGTGAATGCAAATCCCGACAACTTTGGCAGGCAATGGCTCAGAAGTGTCATACTTTGTGGGAGGCCGGGCTGCCACCTTCTCCAACCCCAGAAGCTCTCAAGAAACCGAGTTTTGGGCAGACGTCGTCAGGGACTCGCCCTTATCACATGCAATGGTCTGCGCTATTTGGTTTTTTCAAGAAGTTTTGTTCTGCTTTTTCTGTTTGAGAACACGTCTGCTTTGCACACCCCTTTGCTTGGATAGAACACTTTACTGGAATTACTTCAAAACATGGTCGCGAGCGTGTTGAAGTAATTCCAGGTAAGTAATACTACCAAATGTACCAGTAAAAATAACACCATGGAATCCTTTCAGTTTTTCATTTTCTTAATTGACGTTTAAATGTCAAGAATGTCGAAATGTTCAGAGCGGTTCTGCAATCTTCTACCAATTTTTTTGGATAGTTATAACAAGCATCCTTTTGTGATGCTATCAGTGATATTATTTGAATGGCCTCGACAGGTACAGGAGCTTATTCCAGATATTCCCTAACAACCTTGAAAGATGGATAGGAACAAAAATCATGTGTAGAACAATCTCAGCAAGTTTTGGCGAAGTGCTGGTGTGAAAAGAGTAAAAATATATTGAAGAAGGTAAGAGAAATTTCGGCGCTATGCCTGGACGCTGATTTACTCTACGTCGAGAGAAAGGCGAATGAGCTGCAATCATAGCTAGAAATGACTAAATGTGAAGTTTATATGGACATGTTTAGAGTGTTTTTCGCTAACACAAAAATTAAACATCAGTTTCCTTCTGGATATTCATAAAGGAAAATCTGTTAGAGAATCAAAAAATCTGTTGCATCTTAGAGAGACGAGAACAATATTAAGGACGTGAAAAATGTCAGCAGGCGCACTGTTGATCCACTTCATTGGAATAGAAAAATGAAATGCCATCGCCTCTGAAAGCAATAATAAATTGAGTCACTCCTTTTTTGCTGAAATCAAAAGAATACTGTTGCAACGAGAAGCGTTGGTAAGTATCGGTGCCTCAAAGGGTTGGGAAACATGAGGAAATATAGGGTGTGCCATAAGTACTGGAGCAGACTACCTTCAAAAATTGTCGAGAGAAGTGCGACTCATTCCAAAATCGCTCACACACCATTTTATAGAACCTATGGTTCTGGCTGGGATTGCTTAGTGTGGAGTCCTGCCGTCACTGACCCGTTTCGTCCACATCAAGGTTTAAAGGCAGCGTTCCACCTCAAGATCGTTTTTGAGATTTCAATGTGAACAGAATCTCCAGGAACTGGAGATCACAGCGATATACGTGATTCCTTGGAAGACTGCTAAAAAACCTCATTTCTGAGCCCCAATTTTCCAGGAGCCTTCGGGCGGAGCCAAGAAACTTCCCGAATAATTCACTCTAGGAAGCGCACTTCCTTAGGAAATTCATATTCCTCGTGAGAGTTCCTCAGCAACTCCCTAACAGAATAGAAACTGTCTTTCCTGCACGACTAGCGAAGAAGTTCGCGGTCCGGAAACCCTGCAACTCCGCCCCAGCTCCGAAGCCAATGCGGGATTGCAGAGTTTCCGCACCACGTACTCCCTTGCTCGCCATACGTGGAGCACAGTTTCTATTCTGTTAGGGAGTTGCTGAGGAACTCTCAGAGGAATATGAATTTCCTCAGGAAGTGCGCTTCCTGGTGTGAATTATCCGGAAAGTTTCCTAGCTCTGCCCAAAGGCTCCTTAAAAATTGGGGCTCGGAAATAGGGTTTATCAGCAGTCTTGCATGGAATCACGTATACCATTGTGACGCCAGCTCATGGAGATTCTTTTTACATTGAGATCTCAAAAACGATCTTGAAGTGGGACGCTGCCTTTAACACACACAGAACCCCTCCTCCACACAAGGCTGCAGCAAACATTGGAATTACTGGATAGATGACAAAATTTTGCAAAACTCACAACGAATTCTTTGAAGATGGATTTCTTTATTAAGAAAAAAAAATATGAATCAATACCACATTTATCTTTAATGTGTTTCCAGAACTTCGGAGGCTGGATCAAAAAACTTTGACACCTCACATTTGAGTCCCTGTTAATTGCCTAGGTGGTTCATGACTAGGAAAAGGTGACAGTTCGACAGAGCCAGGTATGATGAATAAGGAAAGCGTGACAAAAATTCTAAAACGAGATCCTGAGTCTTGCGACCTGAATTTGCGATGTGGGCGTGAGCACTATCTTGCACAGAACATTTTCTCGCTTCGGGCGTTTTTCACGGATGGCACCCATCAACTTCTGGAATTGGGTAGCGCAGATATCGCTCATCATTGCGATGTCACTAGTTAGGATCTCGTGGTAAAGCATTTCTTGTGAAAGGTGACCATTTCCAAAGACAACATAGAAAAATCCCTCTAGGAAAAAATATATAGAGAAAAAGGAAAGAAAAGGAAGAAAAAGTGATTCCGGAGACAGCGACTATCAACGCTAGTGTTCGTTGTTCGCGTATAGGATCGAGCTTCCACCTTCACTTGCAATATCCTTTAAGAGTCCTTCCCTTGTGACAACAGCGCCTCCTCGATGGTCTCGCGTGACTTGTCAAATTCAGAACACGCTGAGTAGTCACGTTCGGACAACATTGCCAAAACCAGAGAAGCGAGAATGCTTATTGACTGCGTGCAATTAGACTGGTGTGTCTTCGCTATCTTGCACATGTAGGCAGCCGACCTCGCCATCAGGGTGTCCTGCAAATCGTCGTATTAACGATCAGAGCACGTCCAGACCGTGGATGACTTCCGAGTGTCATTTCGCCGCACTCGAAATTCTGTTACCATCGGGGGATCGTCAAATGGAGATATTGACGTCGATACTTCTTGCAGGATGTTCTTGCAAAAAATCATAATACGCAAAGGAGCAAATTGAAGCTCCCCTGGGAGAAGGCATTGGTACTCAAATACTAATTGAGCTTCCCTCTTATGCCCTTCATTTGAAAGTTTTGAGAACATATTGCCTCACGCACACAAGATCCCAAATGTCAAGCTGTTGTTCTAGATGTGAAAGAAAGTGCTGCAGAACTTTTTTTGCCAACCCAATAGTTCAAATTCTGTCAGAAACCATCATCTTCAGGAAGCACAGGAACCGTGGTTTGCATGGGATTGAAGGATGCAAATCCCACGACTGAGACATGCGTGCAGACTGAGACTTTTGCAGAACGCGGTTTTTCGAAATCAATAGCTCTACATCAGCAATGGTAAAATCCATGCAATACCAATACATACCCGTGCAATAGCCATGCATACCCATGCAGGACCCATATGTTTCCAAATCCGTTGCAAATCAGAAAAATCCACGATTTTTTGATACCATGCTAAACGCATGCATATCGATGCAAAACATGGTTTCTAGGTTTTCTGAGATTAAAACATGGTTGCTAGGTTTTCTAAGGTTAAAGTAGAAGTCGTCTCGGACCGGCAAGGACTTGAAAGGCTAGAGCTCTGTGTGAAAGACTCTGATTAAAGTTCCTTGCTTCACCCTACTCGTAGAAGCGGTGAGCAATTTTATCCAAAAATCCTATATATTCGCAGAAATGGTAGTTCCGCGCCATGAAATACACCCTAATTCATATCTAGAAACTGTAGGAATAAAAGAGAGCTTGCTCATACTGTGTTCTAAAGTTACACTTGCGTACAAGCGGTGTAAAGCGAGCTACACTTGGAATTTGTAAAACTTTATTAAAACGCCTCAACGCGCACCGGTACTTCAGAGTTACCGTTAAGCTTTATTTACAGTGCATCGGAGTCCGACTCGGTCGGATAACGAATGATACGTATGGATCGTCGGATAACGATGATCTCTAGTTATCCGACCAGATCAGACTCCGATGCACCATAAATGTAGTTTTAGACAAGAAACACTGCACTGCTTAAAGCGAAACGATATTCCAAAATGTCTCTTTCTCTGAGTCTCAATTGCAGTTCTGTTCTCTTGTAGTGTGGAGACTCTTTTCGATGCTTTCATTTCTTTTGGTGGTTAATCTTCGGCTCGTGTCTTCTGATTTCTCTAGCTTTCACCATCCATGGACCATTTAAAAAACTCTGCTTCTAAGACCCTCCCCCAATCTGCTGTTGCGAAGTGCAATCGATGCTGCTCGGGGTATTGCGAGAACGGAAACGACGTGGGGTAGAAGTGACAGTGTCGTCGAGTGGATAGCGCTGTGGCTTCGTGAGTCCTACAGTGGGGTCGCTTGCCGAGTGGCAATTGCCTCAGGCTGCCTCACGCCGCCTCACGCAATGCCGGTCCTCAGATAAAAAGGGCTCAACTAGTCAGAAAAACATAAATTCGGTGAACCTGTAGTGTGTCAGAACTATATGCATTCCCAGTAATACAATGAACTATAATTTGTCTTCTTGCAAACACTTCCATTTTTTTTCGAGTTTTTTTTAATTGCAGATTCGGAGAGATACACTCCGTTCATGCGTAACCTCTTTGTGCAAATTAGTTTAGATTTGTAGAATTCACGTCGTTTGTAATGAAGTTCTGCGGAAATACCGATTGCCGCTCCATGCAACAGCCAGTACGCAAGAGCAAACTCGCAGTTACATGGAATTTCTACGAAACGCTCAATTGATCTGTTTGTATTTTCTCTTCAGGAGTAGAAAAATATCTCCAGACACGACTGCATACCTCTACACTTGATTTAAGAGCGAATAGCTGTAGAAGGGCTGTTCTCTAGCAGACATTATTTCTCACACCCAAAAATTCAATGACGGGACTCGCTGACTTGGTTGTGCTTCGGAGCTGGCAATAACCGCTATGACTAGTGATAGCGGAATGTTCCTGCCATTCACTCCTATATCATGCGAATGTCACCCATTTTTTTGCAAGAAGAGCATATAGTATGTAAAAGGTAGCATGCAGGTTTGAGAGTCAGAGAATGGCTAGCTTACCCCAGGAAAGTGAAAACTTTTTCAAAGAAGAAAGTGAAAGTTCTTCGAATGGAAGGAAGGTGACTGCTGCTCAAACAAGAAGAAACAACACGACAATAAATCTGCAATATTTGCTCAGTTTGTGCATTGACCTCGTTGTTTCGATGACAAGATTTTGATGTGTTAATCCACGCTAGAGGGTAGGTCACTGCTTACCCCTCAGCGATGGCCTCCAATTCCTCAGTTCTGGAAGGTGTGAAAAAGAGAATCCCTCAAGCGTTGTTAGGTCATACCTAAGAAGTGGAACTCAAAGTACATCCACATGGTAGTCGAGTGAGAAGCTTTGAATAAGGGATAGAATAAAACTATGGGAAATGATAACTTATTCTATTTTTGCCTGCAGTAAAACCACGCTTTGTATCCCTGCACTATCTAAATTATTATTTCACTGCTAACTGCTCCAAAAAGTGATTATCACCTGGTTTTCGGGTGAACAGTAAAATATTCCGTTATTGCCAGTCAGAGCGACTAGTGCCAGCTCCAATTCTCAGCCAAGATCGCGAGTCTTGTCGTTGAATTTTTGGGGGCGAAAATTAGAAACTGTTGGAAAACAACCGTTCTAGTGCCATTTGCTTACATATTAGATGTGTGAAGGTGAGAAATCGTGTTTGTAATTGTTATTCTGCTCTTTAAAAGAAAATAGTAGCAGATCATCTCAACGTTGAGCTAAAATTTCGTATCACTACAAGTTTATCGTTAAATATCAGCCCTTGCGGGATACAGCAACTGGCATTTCCGCAAAATTTTTATTACAATACAGAGTAAATTCTACAAATCTGCATGAAACTGTACCAAAGGATCGTGATTGAACAGCATGTATCTCTCCGAACTTGCAATTTTTGAAATTTCGGTAAAATTTGAAGAGTGTGCATGAAGACAAATCTCACTTCATTCCATTATTGGGAATGGATGTAGTCTTTACAAGCTACAACTTCAACGAATTTTTGCTTTTCTGGTTAGTTAACCTCTTTTTTACCTGAGGACCGGCTTTGCGTGGGGCGGCGTGAGGCGGCCTGAGGCAATTGACCTTCGCTACCGACCACCACTGTACATCGGAGGTTTGGTTCCTCTCATTGCCGAGGGTTTTGCAGACCTGTTTCCTATGTTTGCTCTGCAAACTCTTTCCTCCATCATCAATACATGAGTTATACTGTGTTACAAAGGGATTTGAAGAAGATTAGTGATGCATATACATGCCTGCTAGTTTTTCCTCTTTCAATCTTCTACGAATTAGTGTATTGGATACGATCCCAGGACACTATAAGTGACATTATCGAACATAGAAGACAATGTTGCAGACCAGTTTTTGACGTTCATCTCTAATTTCCATGTATCTTCTTCTATGAACCTGGGTATGACTTGTTGAATATTTCTTTGGTTGTGCCAACCAGGTTTTTAGGTGGAAACTTTTACTGCATTGTTGGCTTGACGTTTCGACAAGATCGTCTTTCGTTATTTGTGATCTAGACCGTCAAACCGACTCCACCAACCGTGTCAGTTTTCGACGTTACCCACAAGCTTGCTACCTGGAAAGACCCCAAGATGAAGGATAAACCAACCCGTTTTTTCACCGTTATTGTGAAAGTCCGCAGCTGACTGTCGTTGCGGACAAGTAAGTAACACTTAGGTGTCCGCATCTTATATTATATACGGTATAATATTGTAATATAATATATATAATATTGCATATATATAATATATATTATATATAATATAATATTGTAATATAATACATCTACATCAGGGATGAGCGTAATTACGGCTTACGATTTACGAATTACGATTTACGGCCATTTTTGGCGATTTTTTTACGATTTACGATTCACGAAAAATGACCCAAATTTCGTAACAAATTCGTAAATAACTACAAGAAACGAATCTCGTCATAGCTACAAGGAACGAATCTCGTCATAGCGTTTTTGCTGGGGGATAAGCGTGCATAATTTCTCTGTGTTTGCATTTTGCAGCAAGGCCAAGAGTGAAATTCTTGTTTTGCTTGCAGTTTCTATCATTCGAAGAAGACGGCATATAGCAATTTCATTATCGCATCCGTAGAGAAGATCTGTTGGAACAGTTCAGCTCAAACGTCTGAATGAAGTGGTCAAGAATACCGCATTTTCAGCTCTGTTTTCCTGTTTCCGTAGGTGGGACAAGCTGTCCGCCCAGCCTATTTCCTTCGGCAAAACGTTTTGTCTTGTTTTTCTGACTTCAACTGCGGTGTGATGTCGTATGCAAGAAGGTTTTCTTTCTAGTCGAGCTCTCATGAACCAACTAGTAGTGTCCATAAACAATTTGATGAAATACAAGAAATAGTTCTTTTCAGAGATGCAGCACGCATCCTACTTTATTGATAATCGCAGAGGTATTGAATACACACTGCGCCCTAAGCAGTGACTTGCTGGGATCACTGGATGTAAGCGCTTTAACCTTTCAAACTCCTTCGATACCAATTCACGTGTGAATGGTTTGGTTCGTACGGGAACACATAAAACCATGAACCACGTTTACGTTTGCTTCAGAAACACCGACCAGGATGAAGAGAATTTTCTCCAATGCAGCGATAAATAATACTTTAGAACTGGACAGCTCGCTTAAAATATCGAAAAAAAAGTTGTCCATTCATCACAATGTTACCATTCTAGTGATAAAATGGCGGAGTTCAGTGATCAATTGTGCAGTAGATACATATCTCAGATCATTTTGAGGATGACTTTGTTGTGAAACGAGTTGAAATCACCTGAATCTTGTGATGATACTCGCACCCTCAGTTACGATTTACGATTTACGATTTACGGCGGTTTTGGAGAATTTACGATTTACGATTTACGAAAATTGAAATTTTTGTTACGCACATCCCTGATCTACATCAGGCCAACAATGAACACAGCAGTCAAAGAAATGCTGATTTTTAATGTATGTAAATTCTATTTCGAACAGAATATCGAACATCGATCGAACAGAAACGGGGTTTCGAACAGAATAAGAAAAGGTGACTTGTCTCTGCATAGGTTTTCTTCGGAAATTGTCCTATAGACTTCACTTACGGGGGTTATTTGATACCCTAATCGCACTAGTATTCTACCCTAGTTTTTTTTTGTAAGGTTACGTTGGGAATGATGCAGCAGAATTAAATAAAAGAGAACTGATGACAACGAAATTAGAGTAATAGCAGTGGGGTTGGATGCAACCTAGCTAGCGTATGTGAGGCTACGGAACAAAATGAGTCTGATATTCATTTATAACATCTTCACTAACCTCTTTACTGCCATTTCTTTGCTAGAATTGGCATTTTCCCTTTGTTTCCTACCGCAATCTTACCGTTGCAAAAACATGGTTAAGATAGAAAAATAGTGCGATTTCCGTGATGAGGGCATCAAATGACTCCTTGAATGAAGCCCAAGCAAAAATATAAATTGAAAACCGGACCGATGAAAAGTCACCTTCTATAACCCTGTGGACTTCGATGGAGGTGCGTTCTCCGTAGAGTCGGTAAGCACGCGGCGCCTCACCCATTGCCATGCGGAGTACAACTTTTCATGTTGGACGTGATCCAACGTGGCTTAACCACTCAACCTCTCGAAACTTGTCTCATACGCAAAATAGCTAGATTTTGAAATCTGAGTGGGAGTGACCGGGACAACTCTGAAATCACCAGCTCAAGTGGGATGCTTATTATTGTCATAGAATGAAAAGCCAGTCATAAATGTCTGTTGTGCAAGGATGTGAAGAGGTCGCTGGTCCTATTTGAGGGCCATAGTCGTTGCTTCTACAGCAGACGATGTAATGGTTTGAAATATGTAATGGTTGCTTTCACTGCAATTGCATAATGCTTTCTCTCTCATGAGCAGCACTCTCATAGCAGCCAAAAGTGCGGACAGAAGATTGCATGTGTGAAATAGCAATTCGTGTACTTTCGTAACAGAAAATAGTAACATAAATTACAAACAACATGAAGAGGCATAAGTTGTTAGGGTAATCAGAAACAATCTGTCTGGTTTGTGTTACCGGTGTCAGTCTCATACTTAGCAAGAAAATACAAATGCTTAACGAGTGCACTTATTGAATTGAGTTAATGGATTCCGACAAAGGCAACTTCTTCTTGATATAGATGTAGCTGCTCCATCAACTATAAAAGAAATTTCAACAATGAAAACATTAACATACCTAAATGATGGCTCTTTACTTACCTTCTTTCCCCTTCTTCTAGTGCTCTGGGTTTTATGCTTCACCATGTTCTCACTGCCTGAGGGTGAACCATGATCATTTCAATCTTGATGGGCCTGGTAGAGGTACCAGGCCATTTATACGTTTTCCGGATTGGTGCTTTTGGGAAGGTTATGAATGTTCTTTAATTCACCTCGATAAACAACCCATAGGTGTTCGTTAGCTTTCCTATTCCGTTCTTTTGCCTCTTGTGGGAGCTCAAATTCTCTGCGACGCTCAGCAATAGTCATACTACGACGAATGAAAACATTGGAGAACATAGAATTTTCAGTCAGGCAGCATTTGATGACGCTCTCAGACAATGAGATTTAGATGGCATGACAATTTTGACCAAGCTAGGATGTCCATCAATGTTCTTTAATCGTCGTATCAAAAGCATGAACCATTTCTTCAATTTTTGGATCCTGACTTCGGGCAAGAAGAGAGTTCAGAATCACAGATACAGAGAGGTTGTTGTAGTCGACAGGGTCGATGCTAATGCTTTTATCAACATTAACCGTACCGCAAGTATCTTTCTATGATATTGTCAATTTTATTCATTTTATCAACCCCCCTTTCCAAATTTTACTCATCTCCGCTCCATCTCAGAATTTGCATAGTTGGGCACATAGTGGTTGGTCTTCCTCGAAGTTCCTCAAACGGCTCTCCTAACTTCCGTCTTCATGTTGACATTTTCTTGCAAAAAGCATATTCTATTCTATCTTATTCAATTCTTTTTGCTTTCACTGAGGGTTCCGCCCATATTTCTGTAGAAAAGCGGTGCCGATTTTTGCTACACCTACTAACCATCACAACACAGAATCGCACATTCCACAGGACTATACAGGGAACTCCGAACGGCCCGGTGAAGAAGGATCAGTGTCGCCGTGCTTGCCGTTTGAAGTTCCCTGTCCGTGTGCCATAGAGTTTTCGCATTTATTGTTGCAAATGTGAACCGCACCTATCCCCCAGGATGTGTCAGATTTCACCATTAACTCGGTTTTACAAGAAGAAAAATTCTCATACAGGGCGGTTCCGATAGGATGTTAAGCTCCAACAGGACCGGGAAAGAAAGCAGATCTCACACAAAGTGTTCATGAAATTCAAACTACACCTCAGCCAGAGTCAGATCCAGAATCATTTCGGCAATAAAAGAAGAAGCGTTATGAATGGCGATCGATTAGGAAAGAAGTAAGTCCCTTAGAACCATAACTTATGATTAATATTTTTAATATTTACCTATTCAGATACCGGCTCGCGATTGGCGGTGGACAATTGGCCTCACCGCGGACTACCAAATGCGGAAACGACGCCATCTTTCGTAAGAAAAAGGTGGTTTCTCTGCTATTCGACTACCGATGATACCTCTGATGGTCACCCACTTCAGGAAAACATCTTTTGCGGACGAATTCGAACCCCATGGAAGAATAGTTCAAAGTGAGCCTATTTCATCTTTTTCAGGTGAAACATAAGGTGAAACTTTCATTCCAGTCCTGTTTCTTCTCTCGATGATCCGCCGCCGTCGGAGCATGACGCGTCAGCGACTACTACACAATTTGAAGTCGACCGAGGAATAAGCGGGGACTCGGACGATGATTTTGATATGATAAAATACATGAACCAAACGGCTCCGATGTCCAGATAAGAAGAGCAACGCTCAAAATGCTTGAGGCATCTTAATGTTCTTATTTCTTGTTTAGCTTTCTTGCTTTATTGATACAGACGTCTTAGAAACAATCTCAGTTGTTCGACGAATGGACCCGGCTAGCAGTGCAGCTACAGATATCTACCAAGGAGCTCATAGGAGGACTTGCCTCTTTGAAGCCTCAAGAGGTAATTTCTATTTCAACGCATAGGAGTGTGGTAGGACTTCCATTTTTTGAAACCGAGGGCAGTAATAAAATATGTGTATACTGCAAAACAGAGATGAGATGATGCTACAATTAAAATTGCATTTTTCCGCCTGGAATTTTCATCTGTGATACGGTAGAAACCAGGAGAACATGTGGTCCTCACGAAATAATGACAATATTTTTGTAGAGTATAAAAATCGTTTTCGAATAGTTTTACACATTTCTCGAATAATGGAGGTCGGAGGAAAAAATAACAATTCAAGAAAAACGTGGGGACCTACCTTACAGCATAACTCAGATAACTGGATAAGGCAAACGCAGCACAACCTGGCAAGCCACACCCCCAAGAGATGGAAAGCACAGTAGTGCAAGAGGAAGAACTGCTGCACTGCGACTTCTAAGAGCAGCAAATCCCGTGTTTCGGCTGCGTTTTTTGCCCGATGAACTGTGATGCCATTCAACCTGCGTTCGCCCTGCTCCCTGCCCCGAGGCGACACGCCACTGGGAGGTGTATATGAGCCGCTGGTTGAGCATCAGAGTTTAGTCGTATCTCCGCTTCGGCGGAGACAAGGCGAGCCCAGCGAAACTCGTCAGGCAGGCTGAGGCTCGGGTAAAAGAGTGGCCCAGTGCAATAATCGGTCAGACGAGATCCGTACGGTGTGGACGCGTGCGGGTGCGGCGCGGATCTGGAAGTCCGCAGCGGCCCTCAAGCGCTACCGCGGAAAGCGCGTATGCGTTCAGGACTATTTCTGGATGGGCTTGGGCAAGCATCTACGTACCCAAGTCTGCAGTACAACACAGCCCTACACCCAGATTGAGCTACGATCTTAGAATCGAGACATGCAAACCAGTTCATCGCCCCCGAAACACAGCCTTCCCGAGGCGAAGGCAGCTCGTGCAGCGACAAAGTAAGCTTTCACCTCGCGGTGTAACTGCTGTTGAAACGTGTTCGGCCTATGTTCGTCTTCCCCGGAATCTCTGAGAATAATCGTATTGGGTTGGTGCGAAATTGATTGCCGTTTGCGGGTATGCACAATAAACTGTTTTCTTCTGCAGAATTTACGGAACTTCAAGCCAATTTGTGTGATCTCCTGAAAGGGTTTTTCCTCTTCTTTCAGAAACCTCATGAATATTCTGGCTAGCTCTTTCTAGTAGCTTTTCGTGGAGTAGCGAATAAAGGATAAGCCGACGCGATTCTCAGTTGACCATGGTCAATGACTCCAGAATCCATCATTCTGTGTCGGAGGTGTCCGGTAAGCTTGCACTTGTTTTATTTCGGAATTACCTTCCCAACGGACACTAAGCTAGGGGTTCGCAAGGTTTTCTTCCCAAGATTTCACACTCAAATGTAATCATGATTGTGGGCGCGAGATGTCGTTAGATGATCAGGCGTTGGGGACAACCGTGGAACCCAAACCTGATCTTACCATGCAGATCAGTTTCAAAAAACCTGACTCCAATCAACAGGGTAAGAAAGGTGAGGTGCAGATGTGAACACCACATGATCTGACTGGTGACCAGCGTCTCACCTGGTGTGACGTCTCTTCTAACTTAGTTACTCGTCCAGAAACGACTCATTTCTAGAACATTAATTACTGTGAATGAAGCTTGGTTTCTGTTTAACAATAAATGCGAATGGATATGGGCAGAGACGTTTTCCCACTTCTAAAATTTCCTCAATCAGATCATTTGTGTCAGGAGTTTGGTGGTGCTGTAAGAGTGTGATTTACTGCAGCTTTCTCCAATCTAGTCAGTCATTGACAACAGAGTCCTAGTATAGTAATCTCGAGTTGAGATCTGTCGTAGATATTGTTGGCAGTGATGAACAGAATCAGGATTTTCCCTACTCAAGGGGAGGGCTAGCCTGTCACTCAAAAATTCACCCAGCAAAAACTGTAGCAGTAAGGCATCGAGTGTCTCATTTATCCTTCTCATTCCTCAGACCCTTCGCTTACTGTATATCACTTTTCCCGTGTTCCAAATGCAAACCTGCGAAAGCAGCAGACTGCTGATCTGGAGTATGCTAAAATCGCTTTCCAATAGTTTTTAGATTTTTGCGATCCTAGTTTTCATTGTAGAGGCATATCGTTTTCATAAGATTGTTAGGAAAGATCTAGTAAATTGAACCGGCAATGAACTGGTAGAGAGTTGTATTTAAGCCAAGTTATAACATTTTAAATTGGATGTTCGTTTCGGCAATTAATTTCGTACCAACCTGATACAACCCAATACTCTGGGTGAAAAACTCCTCTTTGAAGATATTTCACCTATAGCCTGAGAGCAGACAAATGTTACCAGGACTTGCTGTTGCAATTTAACCTCTAATGAACCAATCAAATGGGTTCTGATGAGTAAAAGGGGGTGGGAGGTGGGGTGTGATGGGCACAAGGAAAGCGTTTACTCCCCTCACCGTTATCCACGAAAGGCAATATAATTTCTCTGTCCACTGGTTGTTGCTAAACCTTGCAATTGGACACCCCTTTGTACACAGTTTCCCTCATTTCATATCATCATAGGAATTAATGGCTTGAATGAAGGTTGCATGGTTTGAATTTTGTCTTCTGATTGTTTCTGATAATCGTGCCTGCAAGATTGTGTTGTATGCAACATTTTTCTGCAATATTGTGTTGTATGTGTTTGTCATGTTTCAGAGCCAAATGTGGAGCAAGAAGAACATTTGTGTTGGAAGTGATGTGTTCGTTTTTTGCTATATTTGTTTTCTTATGTATGAACTTCTTTGATGTTCTCTTTTCTTACTCATGCGAAGGTGGCGCAAGAACAAAACCGTCTTGTTGGAAATATCGACAACGCGGAAACGGTATAAATCCAAAGAGAAATTATTTAACGAAAAAGTAGCCAAGTCAAATATTCAGTGTACTCTATATGAATGCTTTAGTACCTTGAAAAATAAAACCTGCAAGTGAACACAATAATTAAAAATGGTAACAAAAGCAGACATTTCTCAGTAAAATGCATTGCTACTACTCAGAGATCTGTGTTCCTAAATAGGAGAATCTTAAACCTCAACTCATCAGCCCCAAGGATGACTCCATCCTCGAAAAAAATGCATATGAAAAAAGGATACGGGGCTGCTGTTGGTAAAGAGAATGGAAATCACAACTATATAACATTCGACGTCGCCAGTATCAATTTTTCGAAATCAGTTCTCTTCTCGTACTCCGAAAGGAAGTGGGGTTTCAAAGGAAGGGTTCCGAAATTTGAGGAAGTATTAGTCTTGAAATCGACGAATTCCCGTCAAATAACCACGATTTCATTGAAATTCCAAAGTTTTCAGATGCGAGTATCAGGAGTGATCGGCATGAAAAATAACATTAACATTGAAGCGATTAGGATCTTTGAGCGCCCACATGCAGTTCTGCGGAGAAACTCGTTTTTTTTTTCGAGTCTGGGGCCATCAGTGCTCCTTCACATAATAACCAGTAACAATTCAAAGAGATCAAAGCAAGTTTCGCTTATCGTAGACAAAATTTACAAAGTGCCCGTACTACTCAGCAAATACTCAGCGGCAAATGGTGCATCTGCGTAAATTGATAGAAAATTGAGAATTCCCGAACGATCGACAAAAAGTTTGCAAAAATGACAAACAACGATATAGAAGTCAATGAAGTCATGAGTATAAATGCGTTACATTCATAAATGGCGGTATCTATCAATTAGAGTAGGTAGTTTCGTGAGCATCTCATGGATGCTAATGATGAGTGGAGTTGTTGTGGCTCACTTTCCGAAGAGCTAGATCGCCAATGGGGTAGTGCAACCAATTGATTACTCCAACAACTTCTTCATTTGCTTCATCATCCTGAATTGAAAATTCTCCGAATAAAACAAGTTGATTGCAATTATATTCGATTTATCAAACATTCATTTTTTTTGGTTGGTTAATTTGTTGCAGCTCAAGGTAGTGTTCCCCACCTTAACGGTTACGCACCCATGTTCTTTGTGAGTGTAGCGAATGGTCCACTGCTGTGCGTGATAATGTAATGCACATATGAGGTCCTCTTCCATTGAGATTAGCCGAGTTTCTCTGCGCCAGGGAGCGTAATCCTAGGCATCCTCTTCCGTGATCCAAGGTTCTTCCAGATCTCTTTGAACTATCTTCTTCCTTCGCCTCTTTAGCGCTCTTCTTGGGCGTTAGAACGGCAATTTCCGTACTCAGAACATGATGGGATACTGTGACATTAATTGGCGCCCAGCGCTCAACTACAAGCGCCAGTCTACCCACCTTACGTTACACCTGACCTGTAGATTACTTTGAGTATTTCGTATTACATAAATTTAATGTTGACTCATTTGTTCCGTGCGCAGCCGATCCTTCTTGCAATGCTACGTCAACAGAGCCGTCAACACTCAATACATACAGTTCCTAACTGCCAGGTCTTATCCATCAACTAGATTGCATCTTCTTTCACATTTATCACAGCTTCAACATTACCATGACAGCGAAGGAATTCTCCCTTCATCATATTTGATTTCACACCTGTCTTAGCCAGATTGACATGCCACCTCCAAACCTTAGGTTGCAGCGCGCTCAGGGCAGAGCACAGGATAACCATCAAAGAGTCGGCATCATTAGATTCAGTCGAATTTAGGAATGAGGTACTGCTTTCTACATATACGGACGTACATTCTAAGGCTGAATAAAAATGAAAAAAACAGGAAATTGAAGTCATTAGTGATTAGTTACCACTACCGCTCTAGTCTAAATGAGGAATGATGTTGCATGGGAGAAGTACACACATTTACTGGGATTGTTTTGATCAGTTGATCAGTTCTCCTAACTCAAAATCTCAAAAACGCAAAACAAACCTGTTCGTATTTGCTAAAGGACATGTCAAAACATTGTGGTATTATCCTCAACCGAAGAACATTTCGAAGAGTTCCGACTCGTCCCCCTCTTCCTTTCTATAAAATCGCCCTCGTTTGAAAGTACCTCTGCAGCTGAATAGCAGCTGCACAAGACCGTCTGTCCAGACACTAGGTTTTTTCCTATTCAATACCGGAGACGAAGCTTAAGGGAAATTTCTGAGTGGATTATTGGTGGTAGAGTCTGCATCCCGAAAAAACATGTTAACCTGTTTATCCGAAGATGGAATAAGAAGCACCTCATTATTGGCTATCTCAAAGGAGTATTTATTGGCAGAACCTGTTAAGAATCCATGTCTAACCGTGTCTGCTGGGTGCGCTCCAGAGGTAAGCGGCTACTTAAACACTGCTCATTCTCTAGTGGCGTTAATATGCACCACTCGACCAGCAGCGAGATTCAATAGGTCCTGCTGGTCAACATTCACCATCCGAGGTAAGCCATCCGGCTCCTCACATAAACTATAAACTATTGATGTAATCTATTAAACAAAGCGCCGTAAGGGGGCTAGAGCGGCTAGAGATACGCGGCGGCACTCATAGACATCGTAATCTTGAGGCGCAGACTGTGGGGCGAAATGGCCGATTTTCAGAGACTCAGACACATTCGTTTCGGGACTCGCAATTACGTAACTGCTGGCTCTCCCGCATGCACGAGGTAGTGATTTCATCACCTTCGCTGGCGGTCTCGCAGCATAGGGGTGAGGAAATGTTTACAAGCTTTCAGGCTGCACAATGTTCGCAGCAGCAAAACCACCCTCCCGCTGTTGAGACGCTGCAGGCACTTCCAAAGAAGATATGGGCTGGTTTTATGAGAGCTACAGCGTCTAGGAAGTTAAGGAGAGGCTAGGCCTACGCGGTCGCCCCAGCTGGTTCATGCCATTGCCGCATCCCCTGCTGAATTCTCGCAGCGATTCCTTTGTCACGACATCGTTTCGAGAAGGCGTCTGCACTAACACGCAGTAAAAGCCTCAATATATCAAGGCAGAACATTGTGTAACCAATCAACAATATACGGATACAGGTCTACCGATGGAGAAAGGGCCCGCCGTGGCCCAATGGTGTGGGGGACGCCAAGATACAGGTCCACCTATGGAGAAAGGGCCCACCGTGGCCCAGTGGTGTGAGGGACGCCAGGATATGGGTCCGTCGACAGAGAACAGGTCCGCGTGGCCCAGTGGTGTAGGGGGACGTCAGGATACGGGTCCACCGGTGGAAGAAAGCCCGCTGCGGCCCAGTAGTGTGGAAAAACTCGATAAGATTTCGCTTTGGTCCAATAGTGTGAGGAACAGCAGGATACAGTTCCTCCGATGGAGAACGCGTCTGCTTTCGCCCGGCAGTGAGGAATAAGCACGAATACTACTTACGATGGAGAACGGACTTCTCTTTCTCATACTCAGCCCATAAAAAGGACTTCATGTTTGGGCCCATTTAAAGATAGGTTCTACTTCTTTATCAATTTTCTAGAGATTTGGCAAGTGCGAAGCTTTTGCACATGTCCTAGGTGGCTGCCCCATCCCACTTTCTAGCGTCCCGAAGGGGCGCTAGTCATATACATGAAGAATCGAGAGGGGTAACCAGGGGTATGTAGAAGTGAGATTTCAAATCCCATCTACTGAACAAAGTGCCGCGAGGGGGCTAGAGCGGCTAGAGATATTGTTGCATAACGCTTCCGCACTCATAGACACCGGTAATCCTGAGGCGCAGACTCCGAGGCGAAGTGGCCGATTTTTATGGACTCAGACACGTTCGCTTCGGGACTCACTAATTACGTCACTGCTGGCTCTCGCGCACGTGATGGTGGTTTCGTCACCTTCGCCGGCGGTCTCGCAGCATAGGAGTGAGGGAGTGTTTACAAGCTTTCAGGCTGCGCAGTGTACACAGCAGGAAAACCACCCTTCCACTGCTGCAACGATGTAGGCACCTCCACTAAAGGGATACCTGTAGCATTTTGAAAGCTGAGTGGTGGCTGGACCCCCAAAAGGGAGGTGGCCAGCCATGCTACAAGCAATCGCTAGGTGGAGGAGGCCAGGTCCCGGCTGCCACCTGCTGTCAACGAGCTAACCGCCAGTCCACTCCTAGCCGGAGGGTGGAACACACTTCCGAATTTTTGAAAAATTAAATCCTCGTATTCATGAGGACCTCGCATTATAACGGAGAAGTATATGTGCTTGTAAAACCATAGAAGTCGGTTCAAGGTTGTCCAGAACTAATTGTGAAGAATTTCCCCATATTGAACAAGATAAGTGCACCCGTACAAGATACGATGCACGTCATTCTGGGGTAGGTCCAGATCGGTGTGCCGAACAGGGCACTCCACGAGCCCCTTCCTCCAAGGGGGAGGTGGCCAGGTATGCCACAAGCAACAGTCAGGCGGAGTAGGCCATGTTCCAGTTGTTTACAAGGCAACCGCCATGCCACTCCAAGCCGGAGGAGGCCAGAAGCCGGTTGCTAACAAGGCAACCGCCATGTCACTCCAAGTCGGAGGAGGCCAGAAGCCGGTTGCTAACAAGGCAACCGCCATGTCACTCCAAGCCGAAGGAGGCCGGAAGCCGGTTGCTAACAAGGCAACCGCCATGTCACTCCAAGCCGAAGGAGGCCAGAAGCCGGAGGCCAGGTTCCGGTTGCCAACAAGGCAACCGCCATGCCACTCCAAGCCGGAGGAGGCCAGGTTCCGGTTGCCAACAACAGCCATGCCACTTCAAGCTGGAGGAGACCAGAAGCCGGAGGAGGCCAGGTTCCGGCTGCCAACAAGGCAATCGCCATGCCACTCCAAGCCGGAGGGTGAAATCATATCATAAAACGTAAAACTGAAGTCCAGAAATGGGAGTAAAGCGCGAAGCACAAAACTGAAAACCGGAAATTACGCAGACCCCTGATGGTGACCCTTCTCATAACTGTTGTGTGACCGTGTCTAGACACATATGAGCAGGAAGGGGGTCGAATTCTCATCTCTGAAGCTTTCCCACAGTTACATATATTAAAACTCAATGTGTCACACAGTGCCAAATTTAGGCAGTTGGATCATTATAAATGACATGATCCAGCTGTACTCTTGGATCATCATTTCTCTCATGGCGTCCAGTAACACTGTTCTTGACAGTGTCGTAGGCTTTTTGGAGATCTAGAAACACTACATATATGACCGTGCCCTCGTTCCAGGCGACCGCAATGGCTCTATTCCGGTGCGTACAATGCCTGGTTTCTTCTTCACAACATAGGTTTGCATAAGCGAAGAGAAAATCACTGAGTTTCCGACTAACCCAAAAGGTTAATGGATCAGTCTCCGAATTCTTGTGAAACACAGTTCTTTCAAGTTCCTATTTGCAAAATGTGTCAAGACATCTACAAGACTGTGAGTAACGGAACGACCACTTCAAAGTCTTAATTAGTTCACTACAATAGGTAATTGAAACAGTGAGTAAGACTCGAGAGAAAACCCACCTTATCATCCAGCGATAATGAGGCGAATGTGCATAGTAACACTATTGTGACCATGATTACAGCAACAGCAAGTGTGCAAAATAGCAGCATTGCCAGTAGCGTTGTGCGCGACATCCGACAAAAGGTGTGACAAACATAGCACTGAAACCCACGTAAATTCCATTTCCAATGAACGTTATTTGAAATAAAAATCACCAAACAGAAAAAAAGGATTCCCCCAGAATTCATTGTCTTCAAAACTAGATTAGAACCAATATATTATATTAAGCAATAAATCCTCCGCTACTTCTCAGACTACATAGCTCTCAGCGCCTACCTCATAATATTTCTCTCCTCGTGGATAAAAATCATCTTCATTCGTAATATTTAATTGCGTTGCTTCTTCAGCGGTAATAAGTCTGCGGGATTCTTCATCCCTATAGAAGTACGACACGTTTAGCCTCAATTCTTGAGGAGCAGACTTTGACATCTGTAAGGAGAGTGCAATAAAATGTACTGACACAGGTTTGGCAATGAGTAACGGGAAAGGGCGAAAACGCAACAAAACAAAGTCTCTAACATGAGACTGCACCACCGGAAAATATCTGCAGTTATACCATACTGTCGATAAATATACAGTAGCGAGCAAAAAGATTGCAACTTTTGGTTTTTCGTCTATAACTTCTTTCAAAGCAGAGTGTGGAGGTCCAAATTTTTATGGGAGTTGTAAGTACTCATAGGAGATAGAAACAAGTTAAAACCGCCTTGTTCCATGAACCATCTATTTTTTAAGAAAATTTTTTCTCGCAGAAGTCGAAATTCGTGATTTGGCACCATCCCGAATGTCTAGCAAAATGAAGTCTATCGTTGGCATCTGACCACGTATTGGTTCCTTGGTGCAGAATCAACCCGTATACGCTACAGAACATGCATGTGTTGACCAGTGGTTGACTTCTGCCAAGACTATTTGAGGTGGAGTCAGCAGTGATCGTCTATGGATGTTTCTGTCAGCCTGGCTCCTTCTTTCAGCTCTGATTGGAACGGATAGATGCTGCCAACGTTCCTATAGGTTTAGTCGCAGCTGTTCGGCTTTGATGCTGTTGACTGCTCTCTCGAAATTCCGAAATATTCCGGCTGGTTTCAGTGCAGCCAGTTGAGTGCATCACGGAAAATAAGGTTTGGGAATTTTTATGTCTCGGGGAGAGGGACACCGGAACGATCCCATGAGTGCTGAGGATGCTACAGGATTCCTGGAATATTGTCAAGTACATGACGATTCATGCCGCCTTGGATTTGATGAGGTAAGTCTCACAAAGGTGCAATGAAATCTACGAGACACCACCAGAGTGAGATACTGTAGTCTGGAACTCTAAAAACTGGCTAATTCAGTTTGATTTATATGAGGCGAAATAAGCGAGACATTTTCAGAGCAAAATGCTCCAGATTCACCGTGAAAACTCCTGTGTGGAGCACGAGAACACCGGCACTCGTGCTAGTGACCAGCATTCTCCACTTCGAGTAGTCCTGTTCCGACAAATATAAGGCGAAGTGAATCGTCATGTACCTGACAATATTCCAGGAACCCTGTAGCATCCTCACCACTTATGGGATCGTTCCGGTGTCCTTCTCCCCGGGACAGAAAAATTTCCAAACTTTATTTTCCGTGATGCACTCAACTGGCTGCACTGAAACCAGCCGGAATATTTGGGAATTCCGAGGGTGCAATCAACGGCATCAAAGCCGAACACCTGCGACTAAACCTATAGGAACATTGGCAGCATCTATTCCCTCCAATCAGGGCTGAAAGAAGGAGCCAGGCTGACAGAAACATCAATAGAGGATCACTGCTGAATCCACCTCGAATAGTCTTTGCAGAAGTCAACCAGTGGTCAACACATGCACGTTCTCTGGCGTATACGGATTGATTCTGCACGAGGAACCAATACGTGGTCAGATACCAACGATAGACTCTATTTTGTTAGACATTCCGATGGTGCCAAATCACAGATTTCGACTTCTGCGAGGAAAGATTTTCTTAAAAAAATAGATGGTCTATGGAATTTGGAGTTTTTAACTTATTCCTATCTGTCATGAGTACTCTCTATGCTCTGCTTTGGAAGAAGTTACAGACGAAAAACGAAACGTTGCAATCTTTTTGCTCGCTACTGTATGTACATACATAGCCACCGAGACGTGCGGAATTCAAGGAACTTTTATCTGGTACAATTTATTATGTAGGATACTTGGAAGTTTTGCTTCTTCATTCAGGTGTTTTTATTTATTTATTTATTTATTTGCTATACGCCAGCAAAAAAAAACGACTGGCGTGCTATTGACAAGATAAAGCACACAAAGGAAAAGATCATGATAACCAGTAAAAATTGCAAAGCTTATCAATCAGCCGTAAATAAAAGCGTGCATAGCTGTAAGTGAACTGAAATATACTTATCAGTAAGTTCAGAAATCCCGGAGAACATCGATGCCTTCGCTATCCGAAAAAAGAAACACGGTAGTGTAGATACGTTTTAAACATCTAATCTTACTTTTATGCACCTTCTTCTAGTCAGTGTGGTGACGATAATAGTTCATCACACTGATAAGAAGTTGCATGAAGGCAAGACTGGATGTCTGAAAACGAAGTGGCTAGTGCACCAGTGTCAAAACAATCGTAAATTTCCTTTTTTCAGGAAACGTTGCATTCACAGTCTACGACGTACGCTATGATTTATTTGTGATATTATGCTGTTAGGTTCAGGAAGCATAAATGACGGTTTTAACAAACAGAAAAAAATAACTTCACACACAAAACCTAAGCAGCTCCATCCAAGGTACTCTAAGGTACTCTCCATTCAATAACTTCTCTACCCACGGCGGAAAGGATTTAGCCGACAGCGACTCGAGCACTTCAACTGTCACCATTGAGTACGTACAGTGCGTGTTAGAGATAAATTCTTACAGGTAAGAATACTAAGAATCTACTGTGCTTGATAATTCATAGACTTTCTGAAGCGCTATGAAATGTCTTTTCAGATGAACAAACGAACACTGCCGAGAACACTGTTGAAAAGAAGGATATCAAATGCAGCGGACATTTATGTTTCCTCAACCAAACACATCACTACAACGTTTAATACTGTTTCGATATTTTTTCATACCCGGATTTGTATTTCCATTACATTAAGCATGGACATTATGGCATATTAAGTGCACTATTCAGTTATTTTTAATAGGGAAGCGAGTTGGAAATACCAGATAGAAGAAAAAGTAGTGAAATAGATAGTGTGAAGAGGATCACGAAGAAATTAGAATTAGTATCCACAGATGCTCAACTATTGGTTCGTTCGGTTCGAATCATCCACATTCTTTGAAGTTTTTTTTTTCAATAGAAAACAGAGCTCAGGTGGTGCATGTTTACGTGAACACTATTATTAGGTCTTTCGAGTTTTGTTTCTGAAGCAAGATGCAGTATAAGATATCCAAATATGCTTCTATACTATCCCACAGCCTTGCCAACTTAACTACAGCTTGACTGCGCGAACAGCTTGGAAACGTGGAAAGCTAGTAGCAATCAAGTGGCGAAGAGCGTTTTCAACATCATGTTGAAAATTGAACATTTTCTCCAGCAAGAAGTGAGCTATTCCCTGAAAGGAGTTGTGGTCAAACAGGGCAAGGTTTGCCCGGTACAGTGAGTGGCGAGCAGGTCCTCACTACTGTTCTTCTGGCTTAAGCGGCGTGGATTTGTGGAAAATGGTCAAAAATTGGCACCCATTTCTGAGGGTCAAACTGGGAAAAATTCGTTTACCGAACCACTTTTAATCGTCATATTGTCTTGAGTGCCTAAATATTATTGGATTATAAAGGACACACCTTGCTGCTTATGTTGACCTAGTTTGACTCCTATCCGCTTCGGCTACGGCTTCCAGCTCATTGACATCCAGGTTCATCACAATTCTTATTTTGCAGCTTCATATCACCTAAGGGGAACTTCAGAAGCAAACGCTGTTGAGTACATTTACTAGCCAAATGTCCCTGACACTACCCTGATGTTCCCAGCTTTCTCAGTTCTAATGGCTGGAGAATGGAACCCATGTTCCAAAACGACACGATTTCTCGTCTTTGAGTAGTTCTACAAAAAATGCTTTCAAACAAGAATTCGAAAACTGATCAAAAACCCAGGAAGTGATTTTGAAAGGAAGAGGATGTACCTTCATAATGGAAATAAAGATGAGAAGAGATCTAGTAAATCTTTGAAGATAGAGACTGTCAAACTGACCGCTCATAAAATCGGACATTTCATACTTGACGACCTAATAGTTCTATTAGTGATGGTTTTTTGCAATGTTATTGCATTTATATTCATGTGAACATCGCATGCATTTATCTTGTCAACAAGTAACACATGGCAGTAAATATCCTTTGCAGCTGATAAACATGAGATAATTAGTGCTACCAGCGGAAGATATCGTTGGATTGCACGAGACAAAATTACTATAGAGGAAAAAAACTGCAGCAACAATGAATTTTTTCTAATGTCATCCAATATCGTTGGCTTGAAATTCCCACCAGCCACCGAAAACATCGACAATGAGAGATTGGTCGAAATTCGTGAACAGCTAATCGGATGGCCCAATCAGTGTACTCTGACACTTGATGGGACAGCCTTCACACTCATCAGATGCTCGCTCGTACATTTCAACCAATCAATCATGTCCTCTGAAATCCCAAGAATTTGGGGGTATTTCTATGCAACCTCACTTCTGAAAAAAAACCTTTATCATACGAACCGGGGAACAACAGACCTGAAGGTCGATCTTCTAGAGGCTCCTAAAAAGACCTCATATCTCATATGCTCAATTCCCTCTTAATTCTTATTTTAATTTTCATATGCTCAGACAAACAGGCGAAATCTTCAATATCAAAATGTTTTAATCTCCTAATATTTGGACCCCGCTTCTGGACAAGAAAACGTCCATAGTCGTTGTGCACTCTGACTTTGCTAAATCCTTTGGTGATGCCACAAAAAGTTCATTCATAGAATTAGATAATTGGGTTCTCACGAAGGTATCTGTAAGTGGTTGGAGGAATGATTTCTTCGAGATAGGATCTTCGAAATTCGCTTGAACACAGTGTAAACAGACATGTTCGTAATTCGAAGTGAGCTATCCTAGAGGTTATCCACTTATTGTTTTGTATCTCTTCTATGCTGGGGCAGGAAGTACTATTGGGAATAAGAGAGAAACATGTAAACATGATGCTGATGACATACATAGATATTCATGTATGTATAAAGAAATCAGCTCCATTCAAGATTTAGCAATTCGTGCAAAAAACAAGTAGCAACAGGCTTCTCGTACCTTAATCAAAAACTGGGTACAGCCAATAAAAATTTCCATAAAAGGCCAACATATTTAGTAAAACCAAAGCAGCAGAATTCAATGTGATGACATGACATCTATAGTCGCGCTAACCCAGCTTATTAGCAACTCATATCACCAAACAAATCGAGAATATGTCGACATTTGCTTTTGGAACAGCTCGAAGTGAGGGGGGGGGGGGCGCACCCATCGCAGCACGGTGCAACGATGTCGTCTTATAACTGGAGCCACTCTTCAGAACAGTGTGGTTCTATTTTCATCAAAACAATGGTGTGCATGTAAAGAGCATTGAGGAATTCTGGAGTTAAAAAGGAAGCTTGTTGTCCTTTTTCCTTCGAAAATTTTAGTGTTTTTGATTGAAAAGATGTTAAGTCAGAGAAAATTTTCCGAGTTATTTTAAGGTTCACGGCATTAACGTCACGCTCAGTCTCATCTGGACAGCATTTTAAGTGAAAAAAGACCTTGCTGCATTTAATTCATATTGGATAGCCCATACTTGAGGCTTCTGTTAGACTGCGAGTCTGCTTGTGGAGCATGTGCGTCTCCTAGAGTGCTGCGCGGCGGAAATCCTGTGCTGAGAACTAACTCTTATGCAGCACCAATCTGAATCTGATAGAATGTTGTATAGCACCACTGATCTGATCAAGGACAAATCAAGAGCTACATTATACGTGGGTTTGAGCCCGTACGATAAAGCTGAGGAAAAACTTTGGGAGGATCTAGACAAGAAACACCACCGTGCCTCGATGGGCGCACCTCTCACTCTACTTTGAACTCTATCAAAAGCAAATGGCAACATTTTCCCGATCTGCTAGGTTATTTGAGTTGCTACTGAATAGGCTTAGTGCTGCCGTAGAGGTCATGCCATTACATTGAATTCTGTTGCTGCGGTGTTGCTAAATATGATGTGCAAGGACTTAAAGCTCACCCTGTAAAATATCTGTTGAATCGAGACTGTTAGCAAGGAATCTATGATTCCTCTACAACAATAAAACTGATTTTAGCTTGGGTTATAAACATTAAAGATGTTTGTAAAATTTTACTGACGGGTAGGCAGCGTTGCTGAAAGCGTCAAAGTCACAAGTCCTCGTGAACACCGGCCAAAGGCTTTTGGATCATCCTGTACACGCCACACATGCTCGAATATTCGAATTATTGCTTGGCATAATTTGATCTGGTCACCAATGTAGTGCGCATGCAGCTGACCATTCACCTGAGGAAGCGGAGTGGAGGTGTCAACTATCGGTTCTTCAAAGTCGAAGTTCTTCCGAAAACAAATCGGATGGTGAGAAAAATGGGTGTACAAAATGACAATGTATTTGCTTAGCTTAGAACACTGAGGCCGCTTAGGAAGCCTTTCTGGATACTACTAGGCTTCTGTCTACATTACGTTCTTCGCGAATCAATTACATGCCAATGTTTTTTTTTCGTAGCAGCAAACCACAGTGTGTGCCATAAATACAACACTCGTTTCTCCTCTGAAGAAAATTGTTTTGCCTCGAAGTTAAACTCAGTTGAGATGGCCTTTCGTAACGTTTTACTGGAACAGTTCTCCGGCTCACAGTCATGCTTGATCCAAGACTCAGCCTAAATAATATTACAGGTCCTACTGGTTTCATCGATTGACCACCCATTTGCTTGGGTCTCAATCAGTAGGGTTAATAGACTTCGGTGATAGGCTTGTTCATAACCTCTCCAGAATTTGGATTAGTTGAGCAAGCACTCTGAAAAACCTTGGCTGAGCTGAAACACCACCACTTGCTACCCTACACCAGGGCTGTGCCACACGGATATTTCGGATACTACAGGTGGCATTAATCCGTTAATTTTGAAAATGTTCGCTAATACGTTAATCCGTCAATTCGTTGACTCGTTAAAATTATGAGACGTATTAAATACCGCAAAATTGAGCAAGGCAACGTTACGAATTCTCTCAACAGAAAATATGCGTAGATAGATGTAGATTCTACATTCGTTTTGTCTGTTTACGTTTGCCGAAGTCTCTTTTTCTCCGATTCTCTCTCCACCTCCTCTATCACTTGTGCGTTATCATAATTTATGAATAAATAAACAAGTTACTTTTTCAGTAACGCAGAAAATATGATTCCCGATGGTAGGCCTTCTGAGTAAACATGATCATTCTTCCTGTGATTTCTTTGCAGAAGTTTGCATGTACGGGGTTGTAGCTATGTCTAATTGTTTATTCTTATTAATATTTCTTTATTTAATTTTTATTAATTATGTATTATTACAATTAATATACTTATTAATTTTATTTTCCGTCTGGGCCCCCAAAACGACGTTTCTTCCCACGCCCGCCCCGCCCGCCCACTTTCTCCGTCCGCAACTGGGTTGTGGCTACAGAAAGAACGAGCTCTCTATTGAGATCTCCAAGAAAGATACAGTGGCAGAACTTCTCAAAAGGTGGAGGGCCTTGCAGGCCGAAATATGAACCACTTGCTGCATCCAGATTTTTGAAGAAACGATAAAGAGGTCTTATCTGAACCTAAAATAGAGTGGTTCATCCATAATGCTACAAAGTGAAGAAGATCGAGGCAAAGCGCCTTTCTACGACGATAAAATGCGTCAACAAGCGGCTTTTGGTGATTTACGTCTCTTCCTCACCCTCCCGTCTGCATTTACGTGTTCATCTGGCAAACGGATAAAATAATGGTTATTTGAAGAGAGTAGATGTCTTTTCTTTATTGAGTCAGAAATGTTCTTCCACTTGCATATGTTCAGCTCTAAACAAGGAATGAGTATTCAGTCTTCTATCTAGCTGTCATCCGTAGGTTTTGTCGTATCCATTATGCGAACCATTATCCGGACTTTTAGCACTAGATAACGGTCCAGATAAGGCAGGAGTCGCGTGCTTTCAATTCCTACCTCCTTTTTTTTCCAAAAGTCAGCCATCATTTACAGAAAAGCACTTGTGCTGCGTATTCTAACTCTTTCTCTGTCAATATTTATAGGTGGCTCGGATTCCTTGAGTAATTCATAAGGAGGTAATTGTGACTTTTGCTCTTGGGCTGAAAAAAGCCTTTTCCAGATTGGTTAGGCTGTTCCAAGATAGCCATAGGGAGGCAGAATCCCACTGTCCTCCTCATGCAGGGTGAAAAACAGGGGATAAGAGATGAGTTACGCTGAGTGGCTCGTCACGTCACTTTTCTAGTATTAGGTTCTCGGAAAAGTTTCCCGCCACTTTTGAACTGTCTTTTCAGATTTATTGTTCTTTTTCAAACAACCAATAATTACATGATATAGATGGCATCACTATTGACAGGAACTCCGGCGGTAGCAATGGGGCTTATTGACAGCAGCTGCGAGTGAGTGGTTCCACTTTGATTCCACCAAACACTGAGCATTGCCTTCTGTGGATACAGTTCTCGTTTTGACACTAGAATATCAGCTTGCCAGCGACCAAGCCACCCGCACTTTCTCATGTGATTTAATTAGGAAGGCCACTTCTCGTCACTAGTAGCCAAGTTGTTGAGCAAAACGAAAATTTGTGGAAAAGTCAAAGACTTCATCTCTCACCACTTGAGGCTGTGGCAGCTCGAATCAGGATGAATGCATGCGTCGCATCCCGTTGTCTCTCTATGTAGATGAACAGCTTTTTTACTACGATAGCACTGAAGTTCCTTCACTAGCTCACGGGCATCACGCCACGGATTCTCTTCAAACAGCTCCAGGAGGCGCTCTCCAACCAACTCCACCAATCGACCAAACCCTGGTCCATCTCGCCGTCTTCAAACGTGTGAGACCAAACATTTATAGTGCAGTAAGAGCCAGTGGAGGCGCCTATCTTACGACGTATATTTTTTGCCGCATGGCTTTCGTTACCGTGTTTCATGAATTCTCAAAGCAGAAGCAGTTGAACATGCTTCTAGTCAATGACGATTTTTCCGGCCATAACCGTGACGGAATGCGGACGGAATTTTGCTATGAAAAGACTATTTCCTAGCCTTCATATATGTTTTAGATAGAAAGTTCCTGCACAACTGCGAAAAAATTGGCGGAAAGAGAGAGTGGCGAGAAACCTGTCCGACAACCTAGTATTTTCTTCTTTTTCTGAGTAAGACCTAATTCATTGAGATTTAGTAGGATATCTCTGCGTATGACTGGACTTAGCAGACCACGAACAAGTTCTCTCAGCTGGGATCCATGAAACGCAAATCAAGCAAACCAACTGTGTGGCTAGCTTGACTGGCTATTCGAGAGAGCATTCAAAGTCAGGAGGCGCAGAATGTCCAATATTGCTGGGCCGTCATACTGACAGATGTTCACCTGCCATCATCCCATCCCCATTTCATCTTATCCTAGATCAGTGTCGCCACAATATTCTGCAAAAAAGGCAATCAGCCCGGTGATTTCAAAGAAATCACGTGTTGTTCAGGTGAACATTTTCTGCGTGTCACGGAGATTACCACCATAACATGCTTATTCCGACTCAACCTCCTCGAAGCTTTATATTGTCTTCAGCGGCGAGGTTCATGAATTGTCCCGACGAGACTCTAAGCTTCTCGATCACATACGAGGGCCGTTTGAAAAGTTTGCGGAATCACTACCAAGGAGTTGTTCTTTTCCAAGATTCTATGCGTTCTGTTCCAGAATACTTCAAATGAATTGAATGCGTATGTCAATTCGATCTGACAAAGTCTCCGCTTTTGAAAAGGGGACCAAGTGAAGCAACTGCGACTGCACTCAGTTATAGAGAGATGCTAAATTCAAGTGATCAAAGAGAAAATCGCAAGTTAACCGAATCCACTTGGATGCTGATTTTGGAGGATCATCACCTTCATTTTCCAGCAATAGTTTCTGGGTTCTGAAAACCAAGCGCAGCTAGACGCCAGCAAACAATAGGCCATGTGCAAAGTGTTAGGAAAAAGTGACCACATCAGAAAAAGTGAATGAGATCGTTGATAAGGTTCCGACAGATAGAATACAAAGTAAAGGAGTCTAGCGCATATCATATTTGGATATATATGATATCATATTTGGATATACGCATACATCACAAACAATATCATATTTGGTCATCTTTGGCCAGTATTAATGTTGATCACAGAATCTGCTTGTTATGAATGAAAAAGTTGCACATCTCGAGAAAACGCAAAAACGTTGGTCTTGCCGGAAAGGTTGATGCGTCTCGCTAGACAGAGGTTCTTCTGCAGGTACATATAGCAATTTAATTTCATTTTTAGTTGGAATTTCATTTAAACATCAAGTATTAATCGATTATGTAGTCTCACGGAGTGCAAAGATATGAGTACAACTGAACTCGCTGAAATTCAAAGGAGCCTGGGATAACTGTGATAACTTCCATAACAACTCCTCATATTTCTGCATGCATGAAAATACTGGGGTGGTAGTTAACCTCTTGGAACGACGAGGAAACGATGAGCGGAAGGTCGCGGTGAACTGTCAGCTCTGGTTTGCAACCATGAAGTAGCTAACTGACAACCATGATCTTTGAATGATGAGGCTTTTGCAAAACCTTCAAACCCTTTGAGGTTTTGAACCATAACAGATGGGATCCTCGTTGTCCTCGGAGCATGCCGACATACCTCTGAACTAAAGATTCCAGTGCTAATGGAACCTACACGACCATTATAACACAAGCGGCCAGTGAATCTCTTCCCGGATAGCCTAAAATTGATGTGTTCGGCTCAAAAATGTGACTCCGCACCCATAAAATGTATAAGATTTAATCTAAGAAGGTGTAGGGCTCAGCCGTCAAGATCAGTCACCAGGAAATCGAAGTCATCGATGATCTCCTGCTGTAGGTCATGGTGATCGAGATAGTGGAACATCGATCAGTTGGCTGTACCCAGAAATTTGTCTTCACCGAGAAGGAGTCAGTGCGCGCACGACTGGCTACAACGATGAACTCGAAGCGTGAGCAAAAAGTCCTCTGGAGGACTTTTTCGCGAAACGACAAGGCCGCCGTCTGCGTCTCCCGCGCCGCACACTCTTTCGCTTCCCGTGTCTTCGTCGTTTCATACTGGCAGCAAGTTCAGCGTGACGATGAGCTCATAGTTCGATTTCGGACTGTGAGTTTACCTGCAAGTTTGGTCCCTGTTTCGTCATAGTTTTCAAGAATTGCTCTTAGAGAACCATGTTCGGGTCAATGAAGCCTACATTACCTCTCCCGAAGTTCCCCCTAAGATGGGAGTTAGCTGCCAGTTAACGTTCGTCGTTAACTGACAGTCTCGGTAGGTTTACTACCACCCCTGGTTTATCAAAAGCGTCAAATCAATCACTTCCATGAAATGCCACTATTGCTTTAAAGTATGGCACAAGATCAGCAAGAAATCATAATAGATAAGCTTCGTGGTTTGGCTCCATCACTTTAGTAACGTGGTGGTAAACTGCTAGAACGCTTCCGAATTTTAGTTCACGCTTTCGTGGAAACACTAATCCCTGTGGCACGACCAAAGCTGTATACAAAGATAGAGATGCGAAGTCTATTCAAAAGAGAGACGGGAGGAAGTGCACCCCAACAACAGAGTTCACGTGCCAAATAGGTAAAATACTTGCCTCCGGCTTCTTTCTCAACTCTGCGCTCCCACTCCTTTCATGGACTAAGTTTTCGAACAAACTTTTTTTATCAAATAAATGCTTTTCTCAAATAGCCGTCTCCGCTGACGCACTTCCGGCGCCGCGCTCATAGTCGCCCCATTCGCCATCAAATGCAATAACATCTCCGACGAAACTGGGCCGTAATTATTGAGGACGAACCAATTTGCCTTATTACGTGGTCGCTGCGCACTAAAAATCTTCGATTGTTTTCTATGATCGTCCGCAAAGTTTGGTAAAGTGAACAAATTACATCTGGACTGGGATTCACGACACACAAGCAAACCAACAATGGTTAGTGTCATTGTTATCGAAGAGATTACGTAATGCTAGGAAGCGCGGGATGCGAAAGGTGATCTGTTAGCCTGGTTTCGTCTGGTTATGCTTTCATGAATCCTAGCCCTGAATGTGAATGGAAGGTGAAGGGAGAGAGTGAAGAATAAGTGGAACACAACTGATCAACTGCAGAACAACTAGTATATGTTGTGTTTACCAGAGGAAAGAAGATATGAAACTTGGCTAGGAGCTGGTAGAGGCTCCACTCTGCCCTTTGATGTGCGGATTTCTGAATCGTTGGTTTGCCTGTCGGCTTCCCCCCCCCCCCCCAAAGAGTTTGGTTTGAGAAGACCAAAAGCCCTCTGAGCAACAGAGCCTAAACAGTTCGAGTGAGAGGAGCTCAATCTTGCTTGTAGATACAGGTCGATCAGAGGCTGATACACTCCATATTCGCGGCTAGACTGCAGCGTTCAAGACTTCCAAACAAATCACTGTTGTGACAGTTTCGCCTTTCTGAAAACGTCAAGCTACATATGCAGATGATCAAAAGTACCCGTAGAGTTTATTAAGCTTTATGGGCGCTTTTCTGGAACGAAGACTTTTCATAGTTGTCGCTCTTTCATCGCAAGCCATGCTTGGTTTGGCGGCTCCTGCTAATTTGCGGTTCCAAAGGACGAAAGACGTTCTTACATGTTTAGCTAAATTTAGCACCTGTTACCACCTATCCCTGTATCCAAACATAGGTGAGACTTCAAACACAATTCTACGGTAGTTTTACTGTCGTCGCGTGTAGTACCATAGTACCACTACTGGCTCCGATGAAGACACAAACACGTGCCTGTTGAGATCAGCGTCGATGACCAAAAGGTTCTGAGGAGTTTGTGTTCGACATGGCAAGACTAGAGCTCTGAAACAAAAAAACTGTGGTACGGGTAGTTTTGCCATAGAAGAGTCATGGGAGATGAGCCGTCATCGACACACACACACACACACCCGTTGCTTTGTAAAAGCTCATTGTTTGCATGCTGCATATGATCGGGATGATATAGTTCTCAGAATGGCATTTTCCTCGAAAACCATCTGAATGAACAATCCAGCATAATCAGAACTGATCGATTCGATCCAATAGTTCTCCGGAAGGCTCACGAAGAAGCATTGAAATTATTCAGAAATGACAATAAAATTATGAGCATTTTCGAAAAATTAGGGCTTCCCGTAGTACATTTAGGCCTCCAAATGTAATGTTCGCAAAAAAAATAGACGCATGGATTTTCATGGACAGTAGTCCGAATGCATCTTGAACACTCGGTAACTATGTAACTAGGCTAGTCCGAACGTGTACGAAAAATGTTTCCAAATGAGGCGTGTAAGCGTCATTGTTGGCCACTCTCGAGGGAATGGAGGGTAACAAGCTTCTACGTATTCGCATTGTCTATTCAAGTCCAATGTAACGTGATAAATTTTTGCCGCAGGACCGCAGCTCACGCTAAAAACAACTTAGTCGGCTCGGGCACAAATGTTGGCCCTTCGCATTAGTACCGTGGAAGCTGGAAAGCTCAAAAAGTACTAGGTGTGTGCAAAAGTTCCGGGGCACTTGATGGTATTTCACCGTTCAATGTCGTTTTGCTCGTTGCGTTTGCCATATCCTGCAACGGTTTTCATGTATGCTGGAAGTCTGAAACATCTCCTACCTATTCCACTTTTGGCTCGGGTCTAGGCCACAGCATTGCTGTTTTGCGGTGTAAAACCAATGCTATGAGCTGTGCAATAATTTGGGGAATTTCGCTTTATGAAATAAAATCTAGGCGATCAACAAGAGTAGCGACCCATAGCATCAGTAGTGCACTTGTGAAGAATATGTTCTCTAAAACACCAGGTGCTGGAGGGTTTCAAGGAATTCTGAGCGGAGATGAGAGCCGGAAAATGCTACAAACTGATCAGAGATTTGATCTTCACAAAGGTGCCAGGAAAGAGCAGATTGAATCAGACCCTATGCAAAGAGTGCAGGATATACGGAAAATTTAGTCAACAATGTCTCATCACTTGAAGAAAATCGGTAGGAAGGGGAAGGTGAGTAGAAGGATTTTGCGTGAGTTGAGGGAAGAGCATCAACGTCCACACTGGCCCAGTCTGCAGATATTCAACCTTCAGATTTTCTAACAATTCGTTTCATGGGAGAATAGTTATTGTTGATTGAGAATGGGTCATGTACGACAGTAGGAGGAGGTCATCCCAAATTCCGGATTCCTGCCAGCCACCTAAAAAAGAGCTGAGTATACCTTATTTAAAAAAAATTTTTGCTCAGCAATGTGACTCATCTGCAATGAATTTTCTTCAAACAAATGCAGAATAATTGCCCTGTAGTAGGTTCTTTCCATTAATGTGATCGCGGGAAAAATCTCAAGCATAGGGCCGACACAGGCGAATATATGCGGTCTGATCCGGCTGTGGGATAACGCAAACCAGCATGTTGCAGTGCCAACCGTATAAAGAATTGGCCAGTCGTGCTTCAAACTTCTAGACAAATATATATTACTCCTTGTAACTGTCTCTAACAGACTACCCCATTTCGAACTTCTACGACTTTACTTTCGCGGTAAAACTTTAATGAACAGACCCTACTCGAAAACGACGTGTGCCACTATTACAGCTGTGGACCTGTCAAATTTTTAGCTTCTGGAAAAATATTTTCCGTGCCATACTGGCAACATTACACAGATATAAATGCCTTTTGTTTTGAACAAAACTGCTGATTTTGAGTCGAGTTATGGCGTTTTAAAAAATTAGGTGCAACTGCCCCGGAACTTTTGCACGCACCTTATAGATTCAAGAGCGCTCTGGAACCTACATATGTAGGTGATTTCAGTATTTAATGGAGATAATGTCAATTACTTGTATGGCTAAGTTTCGAGAATGATCCCGAAAAATCGGCAAAACACAAAAATAAGTGGCGGGAAACTTTCGCGACAACCTGATAGTAAATATTACCCACACATCTGCATAGAATCACTGCAGTTACTGAACAGAAAACGTGACTCACAAGGCTTTGTTTTCATATTCGGTGTTTGTTCATCTATCTGGAAACATGAGGCGAAGTCATTTGTTATAGAAGCAATATTATATCAACAATCAAATGACTAATAAACCCGATCAAGGATTGAAAATCACAGAAAATTCGGAAAAGGTTTGTACTTATTTAATGGCATGTCACAAGTTCCGTGGAAGCTTGCAGAGTCAATCCCATAAGCTGTACTTTCTTGGAACTCTGTAAAGATGGGAATTTTGATGTAGCTTACTATGTTGCGAGATGGACATGGAGCCTTAGTTTTCCACTTCTGATTTTCGTCGGAGGAACCTCAAACATTCCGTAGGATCTAAATAATCAAACGATTAAACAGACAAAATCCCTTGTCTTCCGCAGTGTCCTTACTACAAGGACGCCAATACATAATGGATCACGCTAATGCGGTATTATCTGGTGGTATTGCATTCTCTTATGGGAAGATTGTAAACTGATTTGAAGATAAAACAAGGAAGTTGATGAGAGAGGTGTGCCTCATCGGTGAGGAACGAGTTCATTAATATAAGTTAACATGGACTGAAGTATGTAGATAAATGTGGAAGTCAAACGGCAAAGATTTAAAGTCATGGAAGAAAATGAGCAAAAACGAAACATCAAAAGCTGAAGGTTTACAGCGAGAACAGTGGAATATCTGAGGTAGTGGAAAGGAAGCGCAAGTCGAATGCACTGAAGCGCAACTTCTCCAATTTTGAAAAGTCTTGGAGTTTTGCAAAGAATTGGAAACAAAAAGTAATACTTTTTATTTTGAGAACAGGAGGCGATACTACTTAGAAGCCGCATGCTCATTGTTATTGCTTCAGATTTTGTAGTAGAGCTTCTTCTCGTCAGAGAAACGATTGAGGTAACATTGCAAAATAAATCACCTCCCGAGACTTTCAAGTGCTTCCAGTAAGCATTTAAAGAAGAAAAGCAATGCAAAATTGAAAGTTACGATTTTTCTCTCATGAGAGGAAAATCCTGACTTCCAATTTTCCATTGCTGCAGCTGGTCGCCATCATATAACCTTCACTAATTTTTTAACTCTTCACCAAATTATAATTACCAAAGCAGAAGAAATACACATGTTCACCGCGTTTCAAAGAAGAACTAGCCAAATTACCATGCCACCAACAAATTCTTCTCAAAACAGCTGCATCGTGGCAAGTAAAGACGACTGACGAACTGACAGCATTCGTGTGAACAGCAGTCGTTAGAGGTCCATTAGCGCTATTCTTTTTTCAGTTTTCCGCGGTATGCATCGAAGCATCCAACGGAAGCCATCTGAGCGTCGTTTACATGAGATTAGCAGCCAAAAATGCGTTAATAATCAGTAGAACGATGCCAGCAGAGGAAATATTTGAAAGCTCTCTTTCCGGAGAGTCACGCTCGTTCTGCCGTGATGGTGGTACTGGTAAGAAATGAAATGAGCGCGTGACTACGGGCGGTTCCCAGTGGCGTTCGAATCCCAGCTCTACCAGCTTTCTTGCGAATCGTGAATGATTCTCTCCAGGTAAAAAAGCGTTGAGAATTTTATTGGATCCTCCAAGCTTACTGAAAGTTATGGATAGAAGGGTCAACTCTTAGGGAAAGTTGAATCCGATAGCAAATATATGCTTAAAATTTAAAGCTGGATGCCTTCTGCATCTTCGATCGACTTCGCGAAGTAGAAAGGACACAACGAAAAGTGCCACCGTTTCGCTTTGGCGGGGGAAGGGGAGGGGATTTGCGATTAATTTAGGTAGTATGTAAGGCTACTGAATCCTGCTACATCACGTGCCAGCTCGCAGACGATGGCCTAACACATCAGATTGAAGAAATGAACATTCTCAGGAGCAAGGTATTTGTATCCATAAACCATTGCGGACAACTCTTGCAAAGCTTCAGAAAAAGAACAAATCGGAAAGTTGGAGTGGGCGCGGATTCGTCGAAAGGTAGTGGTGATCGGGAAGCAACATGGTAGATGGACAGAGTGAATGGTTTCGAGGGCTAGAAGAATCATTCGTAATAGTTAGTGAACCGACCACTAGTCTTCCGGAAATGCGGGGCGTTTCCTCTCCACTTCACTACTGGGATAGAATTGTGTTCAATTCCATCTTTCGGAGGAAGGCTAGAAACAAAAAAAGATCAAGCAAGTGCCATGCGAAAGATATAAAGATATAGTGGAGGAAAGAAAAATCAAGTCAAGTCGTAGTTCGTAGTTCGTAGTCCCAAGTCCAGCTTGTTCGGTCGGTCGTCGAAGATAACACCCGGTCGGCGGACTTGTGAAGAGGTGAGTGAGTTACCACTGGGGTTATTCGTGATTTCCGGGTATAATCTGGATCGAAGTGGATTGAGAAGGTGTTTGTCTGAGTACTTTAACAAATCGATTCGACTCTTTCAGGCTCTGACGAAGGCGAAGTCGCCGAAACGTCGGCCAATAAAGAAGTTTAACAACCTCGTGGGTCGCTAACAGAAGCATACAAATACCTGAATGCTTGTTAGTAGTACAAATCTGAGAAAAACCCACGGCCGAAGCGCGTGCTTTCTGCTTGCAACCACCATGATCTCTTTTTTCCCCAATTTTTGATGCATGTTGACGATCCTTGTACTCCTCTGAGGTGAAAAACTGCGCATGGAAACTATCACTGCAAAATGCGCACTAATATCGTGCATAAAATCACATTTCGAGAAGTTAATGTAAGAGAGCAACGAAAATATTTCCAAAAGTATTGCATTTCGAGCTCTAAACACGAAGAATAAGCGCAGTTTCATTAAGAAACATTTTCTTGAGGAGTAGAGTAGAAATCAGAGAGCTTATCACACGATGCCCTATCACATTCTCGAGTATTGTCCTGATAGATCTTTCCAAGCTTGAAGTACGAATTTTATATTTTTATCAGTTAACCGTTTGAAATCGGCAGCGTGCTAAATATGTGGCCGCCACTGTGTGTACGCAATCAGAGGTTTTGAGAGCTCCTGAGTCAAAGACTAACAATATTGATTATATCCAGAAAATGTGCCAAGAAACCCTGCTTTTATCCCACTTCGCCATCTCAGGCATAAAAGGTTGTCAAAAAATAAGTTTGAAATCAAGATATAACCCAATATAGTTTTGTCTCTGAACCTCATTTTCAGTCAACTATTCTTGATATGCGGAGACTCTTTTCTTATATTTCTTTTATCACGATTAGCTATCGCCAATTAATGCTCAGTGCGAAGGCATTAATTGTCGAAAGCTAATCGTAATAAAAGAAATATAAGAACAGAGTCTTCGCATATCAAGAATAGTTAACTCAAAATATAAATTCGAGATTCAAGATAGGCGTCTCGCGATCAATAAGCGGCCTCCTACGAATTCACGACATCTCCGTAAGGCAGAAGTTTTATAGCAGACCAGGCGCGCAAAATTGTTTACGGTAACACGCACTTTCCTATGACCCGTTAGCTCGGGAGTGCCTATGGGGAGACCTTGTCCGCAATTGTTACCGCAGTAGTATCAATCATTCGATTGGTTGGTTCGGTCTATTTTTTACACCTTCTATTAGCTTTAGTATGTACTATGTGGTGTGACACCTTCCAGTTTGTTGTTTCGTTACTGTCTCCGATAAAACCAGCAGATTGGCCGATGGATACCACTGTTGTTGTAATTGCCAAAAAAAACCCCACTATGCGCGCCTCCTGTGCTAACAGGCTACACATGAGCTCATGGAACGTATTTCTTACAAAAGATGTGTTGATTTATCACCATTAACGAGATTTATTAATTATTCGTACGCTCCCCACATTGGCAGTTCTTTGCATTTAAATGTTCGTACTGCTCACACAAGATATGCTCAAAGCATGACGATGTTAAAACAGTTGCCCAAAGCATCATGAACTGTAGGGGTTTAGTATTACGAAGAAGCGAAGCAGTGAAATGTTGGTCGTGTTGCTAGAAATATCGAGGTTGCAACATCGCGTACAGCGCACTAATAGGACGAATTACAAATGAGTTATAAATTTCAAAACAGCTTCCCTTCGTGTTCTGCCAAGACCCAGTTGCACCAGATAGGGATCTGAAGCAATGCAATCATTTGATTGAACAACATTAATAGCTATCGTTTATATTTAGACAGATTATGCCAGCAAATATTGTGGAAGGATAGAATTATAGTGTGCACTGGGGTTGTAAATTGGGGATGCAACTATTTTCTAAAAACGAAATTTCAATACCCCAACCCAAAATTTACTCCAAATTAGGGTCAATACCTCTTCAAAATCCTCCCCGCAGAGAATGACTGCTCTACTGGGAAATGTCGCCGGACCTTGACTCAAAACAACGACTCACCCAAATTTTGGTTCCATAGCAATTTTCGGACTTTACCTCGGTCAGAGGAAGCTCTACCGACGAGAAACAAGTAGTAATCTCACAGTGTCAAGTCCAGGCAATGCATCGGTTACGATAACGACTTTTGATTCCAAAGAAGAAGAAGAGGGAAATCAGTGGATCGTGTGGCAAATGCAATTCCGGCTTAGTTACCCAAGTTCGAGTCCAATTTCAAGAGGTTAGCTGTTGCATGGATCCGGCCAAATGAGATAGAAAGTTCCCCCCAAATTCTTTGTATTACCTGCCGCAGTACTCCGCTACAGTTTTTCTTTATCGCCACGGAAAAGAAGATTCTAGAATTTTGACTGGTAGTTTTATACTTTTTCTTCGAAAGATCAAAGAATTGGGTAATATTTTTCAAAAAAAATCACTTATCCGTAATTTCCCCATGACCCAATCTTCCGGATTTCATAAATGGTTCAAGATTAGGAGTTCAGCATACTTCATCAGAACGAAAAAAAAAACTATACTTATACTACACACTGCTGATGTTCACAAACACACATTGTTTTTAAACAAAAACCATTAGTTTCCCAATTCGTTTTTCAAAGCGTTCTAGCATTTGTTTCCAAGAATATACATATAAGATCATTTTTTAAGAACCCTCAATTGAGAGCACTATTATTTCCATACGTCTAGCAAACAATGAGAACGTGCAGTTAAATAACGCCAATAGCTCAATGCTGCCAAAATAACATAGAGTAGTGTCAAGTAGGAGAAGATCTCAAGATCTCGAGAAGCTTCACGTTTTGACATTCCCTTATGCCATCTTGCGCTTGGAGCACGTGGTAAAGTGCAACCAAATATGATACTTTGGGAATTCATTTCTTTATCGAAGTAGAAATTCTCAAGAGGATAATGGCCGCCTCTGCCACTGCATCAGCTTTATAGATTCATATCGAGGATCTAAAAAGAAAAGTTACGTAGTAAATTTGCGAAGTGATAATGTTGAAAATAGCTCACAGGAGAAAAGAGGATTATCGTACTAGTATTAGGTTGGTCCGAAACTTCTGCACCAGGATATTTTCAGGATGTAGACTTCCATAGACTTTGAATCAGAATGCCACTACATATGAACTGTAGGATAGCTAGCACCTAGCTGCTGCCGTACAATAATCGCCAGGCATCTTGAAGCGCTGGGTTACAGAATCCTGATGACGGATCGGGTCACCCACAAACTGAGTGCTTTGCAGGACTGACTGTGTGCCAGTCTTTGCGCCCTTACAGGAGAAACTTTCTCGCCAGCTCATTACTGGTAGATGAGAGTTGGATGCTTTATGTTAGCCATACACAAGAGGAAAGTTGACTCGCGCGTGGCGAACCCTCTCCAGAACAGCCGAAAGGAAAAGTGCACGAAAGAAGGTTTTTCTGCGTTGTTAGTGGAATTCCGAGGGAATGCTGTATCCAGAACTGCTGACATCTGGGCCACTGTGACTGTCTAAGTCTACTCCTCTCAATGACAGAAACTGGCAGACGCAGCTCGCCTGGAGCGGAAAAAAATTAACCATGTTGCTCCACTTCATGACAACGCCCGACCTCACGTGGAAAAGGTTATCCGCCAAAAAATTGCCGAATTAGGTTGGGAGGATCTACCACTATCTGCTTATTCTCCTGACTTATCCCTGTCTGAATACCGCTTGCTCGGAGCCCTAAAGCTGCATCTACGAGAAAAGAAATTTGATAATCGGACCAAACCGAAAAGTGAGATTTCAAGCTTCTTGGACTCGCAGCTGCCAGAGTTCTTGACTTCTGGAGCTGGCGCTCTAGGGAAGCGTTAGCCATACCTCGTGGATCATGAAGGCATTTATGTCGTTGATTGATATCTATTCACAATTAACTTAGCATTCTTTGAAAAAAAAGTATGAAATTAGGCGCAAGACTTTCGGACCAACCTAATAGCATGCGTGTCGATGCTGCAGACGAACACTTGAAGAACTGACCGGTTTACTAACTCTTCCCAAAACGGACATTATATTGATGATGTAAGGTCATCAGAGAAAACCCTAGAATAAATGTGGACGCCATCAAAACCCCAATCGACTGCCAGATTTAGGACAAGAAACGGTGAGCCTGACGCTGTGGTTTTGGGTAGTTAACATTCGCAGAAAAACAAGAGGCTATTACGCTAACGAACGATATTATATATATATATATATATATTCATTTATTAAGGGGGGTAAATGCTCATGTGAAGGGGTACCGTCTTCTCTAGTACTTACTACGGCAAATCACATCCATAAACGTGCAAAAAAAAGATAAAACAAGTAAGACGAACAAACATAAATGCAGAGGAAGCGAGATAACATGGAACTGAGCAGAATCACTTTAGCTTCCTAATTTTAGCTTCCTAAGAAAATCAGCCCTAAATAACCTAAAATATTCTCTACCTGAACGTTTTCTAAAGATTTGAAACTTGCAACTATGCGTATTTGTATGTAATAGAATTACCCCTAGTGCGAGAAGTTCTTGATGAACAAAACACCTAACCTTGAAAAACCATCCTCCAGATAAATTCTGGCACCAAAGGGGTCAAAGTGCCGAGGGATTGCCTGCTTAGGAGCGTAGTGAGACTTTTAAATACGATATTAGCAGATCATGCAAATCCTCTGCTGATTCCAGCGGTCAGCAAGAAATGTTCCAGCACAGCCATTTAACCTGTTTTTGGGATGAGTTCTGTATCATTTTGGCGAACCAAGCTGACACGGCAGACGTGCTGAGCTTGTCCATCGGACAGGCCAAGACAGCGGTAGAGGAAATCACTGCTGGTAGCGCCAGAAATGCTTCTGGAAACCAGCTATTTCACTATACTAAGGACAGTGCCTTCGACGATTCTTTGACCTTAGACATGATTCGGAATTCGTTGAGCTTTCCATATTGTACAACGAGGTAGGACATGCATATGCGAGCTTGGTGTCACTGTTTCTAAAATGTCTTAATTTTCTCTGTACCTTTAGGGATTTTTCGGTTAACTACGCAGTCAGTGCAATCAATCAATGACCAAGCAAATAGAATGGACTTCTCCAAAAACGTCATCTTAACTTTCAGTGATATAGAAACAGAACAAAAGGCGAAAATCTGGAGGTTAATAAAGAGGAACAGCGGCAAAATCCTGGAATTGCATATGAACGTAATTGATGGACATCGTGAGTATAAATGTACCTTTGACGCGGAGTTCAATAACTGGATGATGGAATAAGGAAAAGAACGAGGAAAACACGAGATGAGTGAAATAATAGAGTGCATATTGAAAGAAGGTGATGGCGTTTCGTTCCTTTTCTATTGCTCATTATGGAAGATTTTTAGCAGAGCAAGAGAGCGAGAATATACAGTGAATATACAGTAATTCTAAGCTCAAGCGAAATGTGCAAATTCCTACTCTGAAAAACGATGACGGTAGAACCGCTGTCAGTGATCTAGCAAAGGCGTCGCTCTTTGCGGAACACTTTCAAAAAACTTTTTCCCATCAGGCATCTGACGTGGGGTGGGTACCGGACCTAACATCTTCCACGTATAGTGACAGCTCAGTCTGGTTTTACAAAGATAAGATCTATGAACTGCTGTGTGCGTTACCCTTGTCATACTCTGCTACACCCGATGAAGTCCCGCCCTACTTCATCCGCAAAGTTGCAATTGTGATCGCTTATCCATTGGAGCATATTTTTAACTTTAGCTTCGTAAATGGCGATGTGCCCATGCGCTGGAAGCATGCGTTCGTCACCCCCATCCCCAAGAAGGCGCCTCACTGTCTATTATCTAATTACCGACCTATTAGCATCACCTCCATTTTTGCTAGAGTTTTTGAAAAACTTTTGAAACCCACTATTGTTAAATATATTGAATCCAACTCTATTCTTCCTGATGATCAATTCGGATTCAGAGCCGGTAGGTCTACGGAAACGCTGATGTTGTCTGCATTGGAAGACTGGACAAAAGCTCTCGATCAGGGTGGCAATATTGACGTCATTTACTTCGATTTTGCTAAAGCTTTTGACCGGGTGCCATTTAATGAGCTTATTTCCAAACTTGTGAATATTGGGCTCCACCCCAGGATAGTTAATTGGATAAAGAACTTCATAACTGGTAGGTCTTTCCAAGTTAGAGTCAACGAGTCTTTTTCTCAGTCTCAACCCGTGACGAGTGGAGTACCACAGGGTGGAGTCCTATCCCCCATACTGTTCATTATATACACTTCTCAGATCCCTGGTTTAGTCAGTCGCTATGGAGTTTCTTGTAAAATGTTTGCAGATGATATAAAAAATATACAGAAACATTTCGAGTAATGATGACCGTGTCGCACTTCAGTCAGCGATCAGTGCAATTTTAGAGTGGTCTGTAGAGTGGAAACTACCCTTTCGAGTCCTAAAACTAAGCTATTCCACCTTGGTCGGTCAAGAGAAGGGAATGCCTACTTCCTTGGTGATGTACAGCTAAGTAGTACGAATACTATTTGTGATTTGGGTTTCACCTTGGATACGAACCTCACATTTGATGACCATTGCCGCAATATAGCTAGAAAAGCAGACCATGTCGTTTACAATATATTCAGATCCTTATCTACTAAGTCTCCGGCACATCTTTTGGTCGCCTATAAATCTTATGTACGACCCATTCTTGAGTACGGCGCTACGGTGTTCAGCCCAAAATCTAAGCGTTCTATATCAAGACTTGAGTCGGTCCAGAATAGTTTTACTAGGAAGCTTTGGATACGATTGCATGGGTATGATTATGCCAACACACCTCCTGCTTTTATTCGTAATTGCACGTTCAGCATTCCCACTCTCGATATGCGTAGAAGGAAGTATGATCTCGTTATGGCCTATAAAATAATCAGTGGAAAGCTTAATCTCCCTACCAATAAATTTTACACCGTATCTCCCTCATGCACGAGAGGCGGGCCATTTAAGATTACATTCCAGACAGCCAAGACCTCTTTACGGTCTTCTTTCTTTACACAGAGAGCTGGCTCCGTTTTCCTCAGACTCTCAAAGAAGTACATTCTGCCACACTCTCTAGCACAATACAAAAGATTGGTTGACAAGTTCCTAAGAGAATCTGCTTAGTGGGTTACTTTGAACAATTTTTAACTGTTGTTTCTAATTGTTGTGTTTTGTTCGTATTTTTTTCTTTCACACGAATTTCTGTTTTACGCGTGGTTAACCACGTACAAATAAATAAATAAATAAACTCCATAATATTTCCACTAGAGAAAAACGCGGGCGATTCACAAATTCGGGCAGAATAAATTAAGCCAACGCCGATTCAGCTGATTTGAGATTGTCCCTGTTCGCAGATTAACATGACGGGTAAGACTAAGAGTTGAAGAGAGGATAGTGTGAGAAAAGGGAAGATGGAGTACGGATGTTCATGAAAAAATATCAGGAACATTTATGAAGTTGTTTCAGAGGAGTCACATATGTACATACCACCTTCGTACTTAGACATTTGCACAAGTTATACTACTAAATTTTCGCGCTCACTTAATCTGCTCTCCTGTTATTAGGAAAATAAATTTCAAGCTGACCCCCTACGGTTGCCTCTTGTGTGGTGTGCAGCGCTCTACCTGAAAATGGCGATAGCGCTTAGCTCTGGGGTCGGCCAATTCTGCCAACTATGTAGCTAATCACAGATCTCGACTGCTGCGCCCTATCCAGGTACAACTCCGCTCTAGCTTGACTGTTCAGGATACTGAAAGTATTGAACACACTCAATGAGAGCATCAGATGGGCGCTTCTCCACACTTGTTTACGTATGTGCTAACCAGTAATCCGAATTTTCCCAGATCACAGAGATAATTCGCATGAAGTAACGGACTGTACTTGCAAGGATAATTTCTAGTACTTCCTCTGAGTAGCACTCTTCTGGAAATGCAGATTAACTTCCTTGCAAGCACAATAAACACTTACGGGAATGAGCTACGTAAGTGCGAAGGGCACACGCATTAGAGAATGCAGAATGTTGGAGGTTCAAAATTTGGTGCGAGGCGAACCATTGCGATAGTCTTCTACTTTTTCATCATATTTGCCGCTTCACTAAATTAGGAGGGATTGAACCCCTACTAGGGCAGTTTTCTTCGAAACTAAGTCCGAGGAGGGTCAGGAGAGGCCTCGCGAGAATTGAAGTTTGCTTACTTGTAAACAAATAACTGGGAGAAAGTAAACTGGAAGAATTTCCCGCTGGGTCTAAAATTCCATCAGATTTTCGAAAAAGGAATCGGTCAAGACCCGTCTTCCGCCTCCAAATCCAATCACGTTTGTTTTGGTGGCAAATGAAATCATGCAAAATTTAGTTTCTACACGAACATGGCGTGCATTGGCTCCATCACTCAGAAACAGTAATGAACTTGTGTTGCGAACGATCATTGAGCAATTGTTGTAAAGGGATAGTGTGAATATGGAAATGATCCTAATGTACGTAGGATAAGATTCTGGGTTATTATCATGCTCATTGAAAAATGGGGCGAATACTTTGGGTGTCAACAGGAATTTCGATTTTTGAGCAAGGATATGGAAGTCCAGGGAAGATATGTAGTATGAACACATCTCACGTGTTCTAGGAAATATGTACGTGCGTAAATGAGAAGCGTTTCTACCAAATAAAGAGAAATAGACAATAATTCATTCAGGCGACGTATGTAGATTTTTTCGCAGAGTTTCGTGACAAGCAATTAAGGACGAAAAACATTCATTTTTATTCTCATTTTTGTTTTTATTTTTACAGAAATATTCAGGAATCTCGGTAGACAGTGCTCTCGTCATCATCAACTATTCTACAATTGTTCGGTAACAGCAATATTATTGTGCCAAACGAACACTCTCCTAGATATCGTCCTGCAGCAGTACCTTCAAGAAAGCTCGTAGGTATGTTCGCACTAGACAGCGCACCCGACTTGCTTAGGTGTTTTACTACCCCGGCTAATTTACGCTGATGAGGACAACTGCTACTGTCGACGAATTTACTTAAAATTTTGGTGACCATCATGTCAGTGAATCCCAAGTGACCCTTTCCCATAGGCCCTTGGGCGTAAAAGTGAGTGAAGTCATTTTATGATAATTCCATGCAAAAAACTTGAGATGCCCGTGTTTAGCTGTTTAGCGTGTTCAAATGCGTCAGTAAGCACGTTTTCTCTTGTCTCTTTTCAGAAGGGCAAGAATCACTGAATTGATAAATTCGTGCAAAACCGCACCCCACTTGATGTGTTTTAACGGATGCCTGAGTAAAATTGTCGATTAAAATTAAATTAAATCAAAAAATCAATCGAATAAAAATCAGTAAAATCAGTAAATCAATGATTTCACGCAAAATTGCCACATTCATGTTAAGCATTTGGAGAAACCCTGGTAGATATGTATTCTTTCACACCTGAGCAAAGCAGGAAAAGTATAGAGAATCAGTAAATCGATTTGTTCGTACGGAACGGTTATCATATTCGTCTTCAGCCTACACAGGAACCCCAGTGGACATGTCCTCACCGATGACAGCGCAAAAATAGCGCAGAGTCAATAAAGTCGATACAATATATTTCGTATCCATCTGTCTCTGAGCCTCACTTGATGTTGACTTTTCCAAGGTTATTGAGGCTCCTTTATGACGTCTTTATTCTTGTCAGCTTTGGACGTAAATAACGCCTTCGTCAGACCTTAAAGGCAGTGTCTCACCTCGTTTTCGATTTTGGGTTACTAACAGAAGCCGGACCTGCTCGACACGATGAGTCCAATAGTGTACATGATTTTTAATAAAACAGTAGAAAACCCGTTTTTGAGGGACTAATCCAACTTGCCGTGGACGAGTTCCTCGGCAAGGAAACTGCCTGTCTTGCCATACAACTCAAGTGATCTTAATGATTGCATTGGTGTTCTCATTGCCGAAAACTGCGCCGCAGGCGGGAATTGCCTCGTACACTGGCCGAGAATTTCGGCAAATTCTCGGCCAGTGCTAGTGAGTTGAGACAATGCGTTTAACATTAAGAATCATCGCAACGTTATTGAATACAAACAATCTACATGTAAAACATAAAACAACCGGCTTTGCTGTCGTCAGCATTAGTGTGCAGGGACATCACGTCAAAGCTCGCATAATGTGCCGTTGTTGGTATCTGGCACAGAGATAGAAAGTTAAAAACGAATCCAAGTTCATAATGTGTGCTCCAACGGACTGAAGCAGTGGTGATAGAATCTCTACAAGCAGCCAACCGAGACAGACAACTGACGACGTCAGTCAGACGGTCCTCCACAAAATATGGGTCGTTTCCTGATTTCACCTTCTTTACCTAAAACTTCCTGGATATCTCCAAGAAGTTTTAGGTGAAGAGGGCGTAACGTCCATACAGTACGCTGACGACTTGAAGATCTATAGAGAAATCTCTTCTTTAGGCGACATCGATGCAATTCAGTCAGCCAATAACAAGCTGCAGAATTTTTCCGTTACGTGGCAGCAGTGGCGGACGCAGAATGTGGGCGGGAGGGGGGGCGTGGGAAGAAAAGTGGGGTCTCCGCCGCTTTGGGGACCCAGACGGAAAATAAAATTAATAATAATATTAATTATAATAATAAACAATAAATAAAAAATATGTTAAAAATAATAATAAAAATAAACAATTAAAAATAAACTAACACAAGATTTTTATTTGTACTGTAAAGTAATTTCGAAAATTTGGCGACCCATTCTCGGGGGGGGGGGCCCGCCCCCCCCCCCTGCGCCCGCCACTGCGTGGCAGTTACCTCTCGCTCCACAGAATAGGCGTTTTCCTCAATAATGGGCCCCATGCGGACCCACTCTCCATTCGTGCACGCGTATCCTGGTGCTTTCCCCACTATTGTGCCAGGGCAGACGCAATCCCCATCCGTGGACTCGTTCCCTGGCATTCCCCCGCTAGTGGGCCCCTGTGGATCCAATCACCATCGATGGACCCGTATCCCGCTCTTCTCCCACTATTGGGCCAATGCGGACCCTTCCTCCATCGATGGGCCCGTATCCTGATGTTTTTCTGAACTACGGGGCCCCAGCACATCTGTCCGTCATCAGCGCACCCGCACTCTGTAAATCTCGAGAGTAATGGAATAAAGTTAGGAAACATTTAGAAAGTTTGATCAATTGCACAAATGGTTTCTGAAAATGTCACAACAGCTTATGATGACGCGTTCTTCGTCCGTTCATCCTGTTATTTGATTGCACTGCCCTTCCTAAAAACAGACAGATCCTCAGGCTGCATAATCCCCATGGAACCTCAATGAGAGGTGCGCAAAGAGCACATGCCAATCAAGAAAACCGAGTGAATCCCATCACTAAGGGCTCCATGGCTCGCTATCGTCTCTACGGCATGCATAAATTCTTTCCAGGTGATTATCGGCCAGTGTTTCAAAATCTAGTGGTGTCAATAACAAGGCTCCTGCAGGGGGGGGGGGGCGACTCTGCTCCGTACATGGCTGCTATGCAACGTTAAATCGTTGTAAACACTCTCTTGTCCGAAGGGCTCGAGACCGCTAGCTGCTGGTCCCACCACGAAAACCTTTGTGCACCCGACTTCCACTACGTCTATGCACCTATGACGAAACATCGGCCGAATGCCCCGTCAGCTTCGCATCCTCGCGAGCACTGTCTATAACTGAGCCCCATGATGGAAGCATGCGATCACGTGCTGGCCAACACCGCCTGCGCTCTAGAAAATTTTGTTGCACTACCATGATTTATATAAGATATATATATATATATGTATATATATATATATATATATATATATATATACATACAGGGGGGGCCATAAGTTATTGTACAACGTTTGCTGGCCCATTTCTCCGCAGTAGTAAAATATTTTTTGCCGCACTAGGCACTGTTTAATAGAGCTGGATTTGCTCTATCTTTTGATCACAAAAACCTCCTGGATACTTCCAAGATAACGAAAAAAGTTTATCGGAAACATTCATTGCAGACTTTCGGTGCCGCAAAATGCACTAACTCTGCCCGCAATTTCCGAGCAAAACAGCCACAAAAACAGTTTGATATTTTTAGAAAGAGCATTCTTTGCTCTTTAAGATGCATCTAAGCAGTACACCCCACTTTAGAGATTTGGTGGATTTTTCGTAAAAAATTTCCACATCAACCCGCTTTTTTCAAAAACCTGTTCTAAGTCCAACTGCTCCAAAGCAAAACTCTCCCGGGAAACCGGGTTTTAACTGTAAGATACTTTGATCCCTGCTCTATTCGGCAGCGAAAAGAGCAGGATAATCCATGTGTTGCTGGTGGAGAAATAAATGAGCAAACGTTGTACAATAACTTATGGCCCCCCCTGTATATATAATGACCCGTAATAACGGGCTTAGTCTGTTTACATGTGTGTCAGTATGTAAGTATGTATGTGTGTCAGACCATTACGAAATCCTACAATTGGTCAGTGATCGTGAATGTGAGATCATACAAAAACCTGGGAACGGGTGTGATATGGTGGAGTGTAGTAAGGATGAGATCGAGGAGAAGGTTGGATAATGTGCAACGGGACCGTCACTGTGGTAACGGTGTTACGGCGCCCAAAAGTGGGGGGGGGGACGATTCACTGTTATGATAAGGGTGCGCCGGGGCGCAAAGGTGGGGGACGGGTCCACTGTTGTGATAAGGGTGCGCCGGGGCCCAAAGGTGAGGGGACGGGTCCAATGCTGTGATAAGGGTGCGCCGGCGTCCATAGGTGGGGGGACGGGTCCGATGATGTGATAAGGGTGCGCCAGCGCCCAACAGTTTAACCCGTTGACGACCGCGCCTATTTTTGCGTGTCTGGCGAGTGGGACCAACGCCCTTTTAAGAGTGCGTCCCCCGCGGAGTTCCACACTGTTATGATAAGATAACTAGGACTAAAACAGATATTTTTGCAGAAACAATATTGAGATCTATTTCCAGAAGATTACAAGTATCATCGGACAAAAAGTAGAGATTGTAAACGCTTCTGGACTCCATTAAGACTGAAAGAAGTTTGTAGAGGGTGTTTTAAGTGTTATAAGGGAGTGTCCAGAGACTATACACGTTCCTAAGGCCCTAGCCTGACTAATAAGGAAGCGCAGGATGTGAAGAACGTGATTCTGTGTAGGAAATATGGCTTTTTCACAGAGTTTAATTCCATCCACGACAAAAGAAGTGTGAAGCAATCTTCCTCGACTTCAAAATTCCATCCTTTTCATGATGTTTGTCGCAATAAGGGAGAACTCCTCCTTGGACTGCACTTGTTTGAGATCTTTTTAGGAAGGATTGTAACCATTCCATATTGAAATGCTGCAAAATGGTTCGAAAATAAGGTCCAGTACTTGTCAAAAAGGGCGCGGCTCACTTGAGCCGCGCGCTCCCACGCGACCGAAAAAGCGCGGCTCACCGGTGAGCCACGCGGTCGTCAATGGGTTAAAAGCGTCAAGAGTCGGGGTATCCCATAATATCCTCTTATCACATCGTTGGACCAGTCAGCCGATAATTCCCCACTTCTGGACGCCGGCGCATCCCAATCCGGTATTGGAAGGGTGCGCCTGCGCCAATTAGAAAAAACATCACACGACGTGTTCTCCTCCAAGTGAGGGCCGTATTAGAGCGCAATATTGGTAAGTGTCAAAAGATGACACACTGTAACATGTGTATTTGTATCCTTCGCTATATCTCTCACCACCTCCACTGTCGGTTCCCCATCATTTGTAGCTAACCATACTCACTGCCCTCTTTTATAACCAAGCTGACCCATATCACTTTAGCTACCATGAGATGCAAGAACTGGCAATCATTTCCTGTCATCATTCCACGATTAATCGATCGTAAGTAGCTGCTATTAATAGTTTCAATCAACTGCTTCAGTATGTTGGAGCACACATTGTGAATGTGGATTCTGGCTTTCCTATCTCAGTGCCAGATAGCATCAATGGCCTGTTATGCGAGCTTTGACGTGGTGCCCCTGTACACTAATGTTGACAACGATAGATGCGGTCGTTTCCCTTTATGGAAGGCACCAAGATCAAATACAGAGCATGGGCTTCGAAGCAGATGATGTCAGTGAGATGTTGAACGAAAGCCCAATTGCCATGTCTTGTGTCTCAGCAATAAGATCCACCAGCAGAGACGTGGTTTAGCGACGGGGAACTGCATTGCACCGCTGATGGCCATAATATTTCCAGTCACATGGAACGGATATCGATAGCATCGGATATGCTGCTACATTGACGATGTTTTCGTAATTAGACGCATAGAGGAATAAAGAACATGAAAGGACATTAGAGCGCTCAAGACAGTAACTTGCCCGTTACACTAGAAAAGCCTGAGCAGCACGGATTTCTACCGTTTCTCCGCAACAAGATCAGAATAAAAAATTGTCCCACTGAATGCTGGTGGTATAAGAAACCGGCCTCTCGCAATACCTTAGTGCAAGCAGTTCCCGCCCATCCAATCGTTGTCAAGGCAAATGTGGTGCAGAACTCTCTCAGAACAAAAGACAAGTTATGCCCGACAACGGATGCAGCAGTTGAAAACAGTGTCGCTCGCACACTTGGAAGAGAATAGTTACTGCGCGGAACCTTTGAAGACCTGGCTCCTGTATTTAAGTACGGATGGAATAACGTTTTCCTTCCATATGTGGGAGACAGTTCGGCGCGAAAAGCTAATCAAGCAGTGAAAGGTTCCCGGTTACCGATCAGACTTGTGTTTCGTCCACCCCCACCTCGGAAGATCTTCTTACCCCCATTCGCAAATACGAAGGTAGTTGTCACGAGATCAGTTGCCGATATTGCTCTATGAAGAAAATATGCTAGCTACGGATCACTGTGTACATGATATGCGGTGGATGTGGCAAAAAATATGCTGGTGAGAATTCAGGTCATTGCGCAGAAAGTTGGACGAGCAAAGAAGAGCGCTTTTACAACCGGCTTTCTACCTAAAATAAAGTTTTTCACGACACCGGACCCCCAGGTACGCAACTCAGCAGATGTTCGCGGTCCTGGTGTTATATCGTCATCTAATTAAAACTTCGAGAGAAAAATAATGGGAGCTGGAGAAATCAGAAAGCACGAGCCAGAGTAAGGTAATAGGGATGAGCTGAAGAAAATATTGAGGCTGATCACACAATTAGATCCCTTACCCTTTCGAAGTGCTCCGGTTCTGTGCACCTCACTCTAATAAATCGTTTTGTGTAGGTCTACAGTACTGTGTTGATAGCTAGAGTCATCATCAACGTCATGCCTCACGGTATTGTTCCAATTAGATTGTTTGTGTTTGATAATGTTGCGATCATTCTGAATGTTAAGGTCTGATGAATGCGATATTAACTCTGAAAGCTAACAAGAACAAAGACATCAGAAAACAGTCTCAAGAACATTGGAAGGGAGAAAATCGATATAATCGATAAAGCAATTGGTAGCTTCTGACGAAAGGTAGCTTAAAACCTCCTTCCACCCTTGAGGAATGCGTGCAAAGTTTGGTCCAAAACGGATTATCCTTTGTGAATTCTATCCGAGCCATACAAACACACAAACACATATGTATGTGCAAGCAAACTTTTAACTTCACGCATACAGATCATGCCAACCAGAAAAATGGATAAAGGAAAATAAGCGGAGTTTGAATATTTCCTGCCCTCACTTTCTCAGGAATTTAATGTGGTACTGAGTATATTAAGCTTTTGAGCTAGTAACGTAGTGATTACATACACATATATTACATAGTAATAGTGATTCATGTCTCGTTGACTATACTGAGGACAACTTTCGGAAAAATCTACTCAACCATTAATTTATATTTCAGGGTGAACTAGTATTTGTAGATAGCAGCTACCTTCAATTTCTACTGCTGAACGCTAAAGGGTTGAAGGAGATTCGAACTTAGGAGTATGTTGGAACAATTAGTGGCAATTGTTGCCGAATAATGAAGGCACAGCGGCACACACCCACTTTGTGACCATCGACCTCACGAAACGCCTACTTACACCTTCCAACATGACTTGTCCACTTGAAAAATGCCAGCTGGATGCTTCTTGCATGAAGTAATGCATACCAAATGTAAGAGGGTTCCAAGAGAAGGATCATGGAACGAAAAAATGTTTTTTGACGGGATAAAACGGCCTTATGTTAGAATCTATGCATCTATCGAAAGCTGCGCGTGAAGGGAAGACGAGCAAGAAAGAAGATTTATTAATTTCTCCGTTTTGGGAATTGCCTTTGCGAGAGACAATGTATAAGGGGATACTGCAGAGCATGTCCACTTCGACAAGAAAGGAATGTGAATGTGTGAAATGGAGGTTTGGAGGGCGAAACCTTGGAAAAAAGCGCGAAACTGGTGAATTGCTCAGCCATATTAGTGAGCAAGTGAAGGAAAAAAGCCCAGGAAGAACAATTCAGGCGAGGAAAGTCAAGAATCATTATCAAGAATATATTTAATACTAATAAAATATATTTAAGTAAATATATTATTTTATTTAAATAAATATATTCAATGGATATATTTAATAATAATCAAGAATATATTTCTCTGGAATATTCCCTGAATTCGCCCGAAAACACATTGAAACCTCCAGAAAATGAGCGACTTCTGATGAAATTTACGGGAACTTTTCCCGAAAATAAGCGAAATCCATTTCTGATTAGAAAAGAAGAATAGCAAAATTGCACGATGACGTTGACTTCAACTTGCATGGCTTGACAAATGAAAGCAAGGGGCAATGAAAGATCTTTGTTCACCATGAGCACCATGACTGAGTGTTTCCCAATAACAAGCAACTTTATGAGCACGCTATGAGAGCTATAGCGTATATAGATGGAACGAGAGAAGGACTATGTACGGACTTCGTATGTTCGCCCGAGTGAAAAGACTAGCCGAACAAGCCCAGTTCTTCGTTGATAGGTTGGTTTTTACCACATCGAATCGGATATTCAAAAACTGATGAACCTCGAAAACTGGGATTTCGAGTGTTCGAAACTTCGAGGGTTAGCAGAAGTTTGATAGTCGGTCGGTCTCATAAATACGATGTTCCGGAGAATCGAAAGCTCAAAGTCCCTGAGAATTCAAAATATACTTTTGATTGTTAAACTCTAGTTCAATAGTGCTCAGGCGTGAGAAAGCATGTAGAGATATGTACAGAGGATGTGAGATGCACAATTGAGCGGCATGAAGAGTTTCACTAAAATGATCATCACGAATGAATTGGATTTTCCAACAGTCACAATTTTTCTTATCATTATTGAATAGCGATGAGGATAAATAGAAGTCTTTTGTACTCTAGAGCCAGTAATTCGGTTCATTTCATCACATTTTTGATGCTCTGTAGCAGACAATTAACCATTATCAGATACCATTACTCATTCAATAAGCACGTTCCTAGTGCTGTGTATACAACTTGGGAGTCTGCGAAACGAAAAAATAGGAGCCTGCCATTTTTATGCCGTCATGACCAGCGAATTTTTTTCTTGCGCATTAAGAGATTGAAAAGGAGGCACGCACGCAGAAGAGCTCCAGGGAAATATGATGGATGGTAAACCGTTTGCCAGGAAAATTATCGTAATTTAAGGAAGGTCTGAGATACTAGAAAATACTGACGCAACTGAGGAGCTCTTCGCAAGCAACGCTCAATCTGTTTCGCGCCGTTTATTTGTAGAGATCTGATAAACATAAAGATAAGGCAGGTCCTGGAAGCAGAGTTTGGCAGATTTTGACCGCTCGATAGAAGAGGACTCTATGTACGCATCTCGAGCATGCTTCTTGCAAAGCGTCTGCTACTTTTGAAGAAAATGAACGCTTTAGATAATGCTCAGTGTACTGCTTCGAAACAACACCACAGAATAACTCTTTTAATAGGAGTTGCAGGAAAAAAAGCAAAGAAAATGCTCCAACAGTGCACGTCTGCAATTCTCTAAAAACAGGAGTCGTTAAGCTAGGTCTCGGCAGCGGAATCTTCAGTGACTATCAGACTAAGTGCAGGGAAGATGGCTCGGACCAGATTGCTTGTGGTCTTTTCGGAAAATCACGCACAAAAAGAGAAGTAGAATCGATTTGTCTGTGAATTTTCGGGTGTTTTCTGCCTTTATAACATAAAGGACAGCACCTATGTATCCTTGCAGCGAAGAAGAGCACGATTTGCATGGCAAGTCAATCAGCATATCTAAATATTTCGGTGTGGCCTGAGGAAATTACAGTTTTGAGAGACTACAAAACTTTTGCATCAATATTCATCATTAATAGTAATGACAAAAACTCGCAAAATAATTTTCCTTCCGAGAAAATATCTGAGCAATAAAACGTGCACAATTTCAAAGTTCTGCTGCTTTGGCAATGAAGAGGCTTCTCTATGCGCTTAATCAGCAATCGGCGAGCAGCAGTTTGCATAGGAGCTTCAAGAAAAGAGTTAGAAAACAAATGACAGTAATGAATCAAAGCAAAAGCTTCACAGGTACTGATTCCCCGCACTTTTAAGAGTGCTCGAGACTCAGTTTTCGGGGACTACCAGAAAAGCGACTCTCCTTCTGCAATCAGTATAGAAAGTCTTGACGAAAAATGAACGCTAACACTTTTCGAGCCACCTTTGGATACCAGGGCAGGTACTTGTTTCAAATCTCTGAGAGCACCTGCGCTACTGCAAGTGAAAAGAGGTAAAGTGCTCCGATCTCTGCTGTCGGAAACTTCTCGCTGTTATGCACATTTTTCTGAGACATTCACGAAACTACCGGAAAATTGCGGAGACATTTGGAACACAATGTTCCTTTGAAAAAAATGTGTTGAGCACTCTTGCAATTTATTGCTGAATGCAAACAGAAACAGTGAGCTACTGAGGAATGATGGAGATGCATGATTTGTGCTGAAATGATAACTGAACGAGCTTTCCACAGTGTGAGTGTTCAGTTTGTTGTACATTTAATGGAACATGCAATTGAACTCCAGAACAAGAATTTGCTTGCAATTGATGTTAGGAAGTCGCACTAAAAGTGCTTTATGAAAATGAAGTCTTGAAATGTACTTTCTAGGTCGCTAATGGGAAGTATGAGTGAGTGAGTCTGCAGAAAAGCCTAAAAGTACATAAAGACAATGAAGCAGTTCATCATAGAGTAGTTCAACGAAGAAGAAATGATAAAAAAAATATTAGGCTTCTTGGAACGACCTGCACGGGATCTTTGAAGAGCTATTCTATTCGAAAAATCACCCGAGATAGAGTGGAAATTCTTTGAGCTATCCCTCTTAGTGGTATACAAGGCTGTGCATGTACATGGCGCAGTTGCAAGAGACACGCTGTGAACGTATACGGTCGATGTTTTTACCGCTCCCCTAGTAAACCAAGCCACCCATTCCCCAGGGCCCTGTGAACTGGTACAAGAGGGGTCTGGGAGAGTAGAGCACTGACTCACCACAGTGAACGTCGATGGGAGCGCGTTTCCCGCGGACACAGGATGCACGCGGCACGGCCGCGCCGCTCGCGCTGGAATGGCAAATTACAATCTACTTGATAGTTTTTCAACCTATCTGATATCAAGAAAACTAACTGGCAATAAAGAGAGCCCGATGATTTGCTATCACGGCAACGATTCCAGCGAAAGCGGCGCGGTCGGCGTGCTTCTCGAGTCCACGAGTTCAATGATTAACGCCGACCACCTCATCTTCTGCAGTGAAAGTGCTGTCATAAGCATGGCTCGAATTGGTGGATCTTCTCTGTCCAGTTACTGTGACGCACGTAGGCTAACAGCCGAGGGATGAGGGGGGGGGGGGGTGTGCTAATGCATTTCTTCATAATCTTGGGTTTACGCCTATGCACAAGTCTGTGGGTCAATTCTGTTGAATCTTGCGTGAAACGGATTTTGGATGTCTCCAGTTCGGTGCGATTCATTGGACGGGTGATTCCCCACACCCGCAATTCGAGATCGACTCGCAGCAAATTGGCTGGAATTCTTCAGAAGAAGGAGGTCCATTGGAAATGGTGTTCACAAAGACTAGAATTCCGCAAGGACCCTCATACTCTGTCCTCATAGTTTGTAACATGCGAAATGCGTATATACTGCTGTTAGTGATTTTTTATAGAGACATGTGTTCTCCCGCTCTTGTCAGCCATTCGCTCCCTTGTTCCCTTGTCAATCATTCATTCACGACTTTTCTAATGTTTTTTTTTTCAAACAAGCGTCATGCTCCAAAAATCACGTGCACTATGATATGGCCGAACTCATGTTCGAGGAAGGTTTGTAAGCCCGAAGGGAAAAAATGGAGCACCTTCAGTCCTGTGGCAAAATCACCAATCTAAAGGATGAGAAAACTTGAAAGAACTCTTCCTGTAAAAGAGTGACGGAACTACGTTTTCGGTATTGGCAACAACCAGGGTCCGGATGCATTATTGAGATTACCCATGATAAATGTGTTAACGTACTCAGATATACCCTCTAACTGGTACTCATCAATATTTCACCCGTCCTTGACGTGCTCCATGCCCAACTGACACCCACGGATAATTATAACTATGGTCATGAGAATGCCTATGCTTCCAATGTTGGGACCAGTATATATATATATATATATTTGTTTATTTATTACATAAGATATAACTTATGCAATCATACCACATGAACCAAGCAACTCAACCAATGAAACTAACAAAACTCACGAACAACAAAGGCATAAAAAAACCAATCTTACTAAAACTTAGAAGCACAATCGACATCACGGACTGAGACATTGATTAAGGAGTTTTCTGAAAGTGTTGCAGCCAATGGGGATTTGATGATTTCTGCAAAATTTTTCGAATTTCGGAACGGTTCTATGCACAAAAAAATAGCGCCTACAATTACGCCTGGCTTTCCTGAGCTGAAATTTCATGGTTATCTTCTTAACTCCAGATGTGTGGAGTGTCACTCACGTTTATTTCAGAACATATTTAGAATATTCGATGACAGGTATTGTCATAAGGATTTCAAGGTAGAAAAATTGAAGAATAAAAGCATATTACGAACAGTTTCTTCAGGGATAGTAGCTCATTCGTACCCGATAACGATCGCAAGAATTTCAGGTTACTGTTTTCTATAGTCTTCCAACAAACTTGCGGGATATAAAGAGGATGGATTTTTTGATGAGTTTTGCTTGCCACTCCAGGTTGGTATGGTGAAATGATTTGTTTACTTCGACCTTACGTTTCGACAAAACCGTCTTCTTCAGAAGTCTGGAGGTCTTGAAAATACTACTCTCAGACTGGGCCGAAGGCTTGCACCTGTCCTCGTGATATGTTTCATGACAATAACTTAAAAACCAGTACTTGCTCGCTTACCAGTAATGCACTGCCGCTACATTGAGGACTGCTACATAGTAATATCAAAGCAGTCTCGAATGGATGAACAATCCAATTCTGAATGAGCAATAGCAGCACGTACATAGAAGTTACATGAGAAACTCCGCGTGGGGGGCGGCTTCCCTTTTTTAACGCTCAGATACAATTATCGAACCCTATCATGCCCGCCAAACGGTACCAGAAGACAAGCGCCAAGAACATCTTAATTCAAGCGGAATCTGCACATCCTCGTGCTATTAAACGTGCTGCTGCACGTAATATGTTCAAAACAGCACCAAAAAAGTATGCACAGGAGAAGGTGTGCGGTGCGAGTCAGAGAGAATTGCGCTAGAAATACCAGCGGAGACCAGCACGCGCTGATATTCGGAATCGAACACCTCAAAACAGTAAAATTCCAGTTTGCTTACTAATTCGAATTCAGCTGCAGCATGATGTTCCCTTGATGAACATTCCTAATGACAACATTAAGAAGCAGCTGGTTCGCAACCGGCTCTACGATAAGCATTGGACAGCAGAGCAATGTGTTGTTTGTCCGCAGGGAAATATAGGCGATTGTAGCGAAGTGGGAGCCATGCCATGTTACACTTTAGATGCTTAGCTTGCCATGACCTCTATGCAGGTGAAACTGGAAGGACACTGAGCGTGGCATAAGGGAGCATATCACCACCATGAGACGAGGAAACGTGGCGTCACCAATAGGGCGTTATAAGGTTGAAGCGCACGGGGGCAACGATTTTAATATTAAGTGCAAGATACTGACGTACGAAGACGACATTTCAGCTAGGAATGCGTTGGAAACGAAAATGATCTTCACCAGAGACTCGGGAATGAACAATAAAAATGAATGTCTATCATTAACAATTTCTTCTTCCTTTTTTATTGTTATGTGGGCTATCGACTGTAGATCACATATGATCCGGACGTTGAGTAACAACCAGCCGTCTGCTGCAACGATCAGGAGCAAGTGCGAGAACTTAAGCAAAAGGTGGAACACCTGGTAGGCACGACCTCGATTTCGAGTATTCCCATCGTACCTTGCCTTAGACGAGGTCGAGAACTAGTAAAGTAAGATGAGACGTTTGGCCGTATAGAACATGAACAAAAATCACTCGACCCACTTCCAGCCCTCCAAAAGAGACGGTTTCGTAGAAACCTGAGGTCGAAGTAAATAAATCATTCCAGCATACCAACCTGGAGTGATACACAAAACTTATCCAATTATCTGAAGATGCTCAAGGTTGAAGATGAGCGAACAATTATTAAAGATGATGGAACTGGTGGAGTTGAGTAGAGGAATGCCAGAGATTAACCACGCAAAGAACGGTTACAAACAAATAGTTTCACCTCTAGAAATCCCACACCCAGCATATCATTTGCTTCTGAACGGGAGCTGTCAAAGAAGCTCTTCTTTTGCTGCTGTATTTTTGTGAACTTAAATACGATTTCATGGCACCGTTTAAAGGCGAGAAGTCCTAGTGCGGTATGAGGCACTGAGACCTTTGTCGTCTTTCACTGAACAAGCAAGGGGGTTCCGTATCATTCTGCACTACACTGATCAGTGTTATATAAGTTACGAAAGGCAAATTCTAGGATGTTCTTAATTTAACGGAGAATCTACTGTAATGAAGCACAGACCCCCACACCTCCATCGTTACGTGAGTGGGAGGATCGAGTGACTTTTATTCACTGACCCACCCACTTTGCCCGTCGCCACTGGGCGATTGGGCATAAACAAGGCAGATCAAAGAAAGGCCGATTGTAAATGTACTTTTGAACGCAGCAGCTTTAGGCGTCTTGGACGAGGATTCGATTTCGTAATCTGTCGCTTCACTCATACACGAGGTCAAGGGTTGAGCTGGGATCCTCTTCTTTGCCAAATTAGCGACTTTTCCGTGCTAGCATGTAGTACATATTTCATGTCATATGTGTTACTTTACACTCAACAAAGATGCGGCAATATTGGTCAAGACTTCTGTTCCAAAGTAGAAGACGATTTCACAATTCCTCTAAGAGAAGGTTCCAATTTTGGGTGTTTGCTATATGTTCCAACTGTTGGCACGTTTGAATTCTAACTAAACAGAACTAAGCCTTGAACGAGTAACAGCTCTCATCTCTTGAACTTCCTGACAAATACCTTTCTCAAGGTTGTACAGTATCAGTCCCGCCGCATAACAGCGACAAAGCTTTACAATCTGAGGGAAAAAGAGGCCTCCCAGGACTGTTTTGAAGGCTCGCATCAACAAATTGTTACCAGAAAGGCATTTTATTCCCATGTAATTTTCATAGAAAACCTCATTTGAATTTCCTCGTTTTCCTCACAGGAAAAAGTAAACTACACTGTTCCGCAGAAAGTCACTGTCAGTCGTGAGAGAAAGTGCTGCAAAGTGACGCTCACGCTCAGGATTACTCCTTTGTAGTTCAGATGGCCAAAAGTAACGTGACATATGGATGCGAAAGAGAAAGTACTGCTCGGTGCTGATCATAAATGTGATACCCGTAAAATTTACTCGCTAGCAGCAAACATGTAGATAATAGATAGCCGACGCTTTTGCAATCGTTTTCCGGTTCCTATATAAGTCTTCCAGCTTCTATTTTTAGGACTATTTGCGAGGGCGCAAAACAACAAATAAAAACTGTCCGACCAAATTCTAGTTTTACACGTATTCCTTAGTGGTGCCACCACGCAATTTCTGAAAGGTGTAAGAAGTTCTCGTGTCCCACTTCTCATTTATCGGGGCAGTTACATAACCTGAAACTTGCTGCATGGCTTAGTTCAAATTCCCCTCCATGCATGGATGGAGCACTGCTTTTCCCACTTGAATATGCCTGTCACTTTCAGTTTGCAGTAGCTGTCACCACAGACATACTTTAGGCTTGTTATTTGGTTTGGGCTTTCTCATCAAGTCTTTTACGGGGAAAGAGGACTTTAGTTCCTTTAAAAGTTAAAACTTTAAGGCTAAAGTTTAGTCATTGAGCGTCACAAAAACCAAAGAGAAATTCACTTCACCCAACCTCCTCACCTCCACCTCACCTACATGCAGAGAAAATCTGTATTTCTTATAGATCTTTCGGCTACAGAGACGCTCAAGGTAGATGATGCGAGCTACACAGAATGGCGGTATTAAGCAAAATAAAAACCTGTTTCACGATTCATCACATGACACTTACAATAGTCACGCAATGCATCACTCGCTAGTGCTCTGGCCTAGAACCCAATGATCTTGAAGTTAATTTTTACAGAGATATCATATGTACATAGCTCTATATTTTGAAGCCGTTGATCAACTACCTAAATAGCTACAGGTTTAGGAACTGCAAATTTTGTGACCAAATTTTGTGGCCTCTACGGCCGAGTAGACTATACCGCAAAATGGCGGGAGAGCAAGAGGGCGTGCTCCACACTGTTGGAGGTCCCTGTACCCTGGAACGCACTCTTGTTTGCGATGACTCATGTAGGAATCAGAAAGATTCTGAGGTGGAACGATGCCTTCAACCCATTTTAATGGAAAGGTGAACAAATTGAGTAATCTTGCTAAACTTAATAGATTCTCAATAACAGAAATGTTGGAAGTGTATTCCAGTCTATCACTGAGGCGAATGCACCCATTCTTTTGCAACAACTTCTACTTTCTGCAGCTGGGGACGGGTTATTGAAGAAGTTGCATGCACATTAAGTTTCCTGAATAATTGGTCATAATGAACTTTTGAGCTTCCCGATTTCGCTCTAACTTTTCGAAAGTGTCGTCACCTCTTTTATGGCATTTTGGAGAAACCTTCGCCAGAAAAATCTAGTGATAGTGAGTAATGAAGAATGCCCCCATGCGAGCGCTGCAAACAGCTCCATATTTGATTTGCTTGAGCCAGTATGAACAACAATTTGTTAAGAGTGACGCAAGTAAGCAGATTATGTATAATACTTGGACGGATGGGGCGGTGAATGCAAATAGCGGAAAGAGTTGCCTAAAAAAAGCAAAAAAAGCAACATTTTTTCTTAGCCGAAACTTTGGAGCGGCAACTTTGTGGGGTATTTTTTTCCTGAGAGTTGTAGCTCCCTGTCAATCATTGCAGCATACGAACTGGTTCACTCAACTTCCCACTACTGAAATGGTGAGATTGGAGCTGTGACGTAAGTCAGACGGGAACTACGGCTAATGTTGACGCGACGTGTTCAAGTTAAGAAGAGACGGTACAGTGCTGTATTAAAGCCTAGAGTTGCAGCACAATAAGCGCCATCGAGAACATCATGAGAAGCACAAAATAATAAGAAAGAAGAGAAGAGTGCCCTATTGGAACCTAGGAAAACGGCACCAATAGGATCCACTCGCAAATCACTTTTCGAATGTTTTACCACTTTCTGTTAAATGAAAGGCTGTGTATATACATCGTCGCAATACCATGAGGACTTGACGATTTCCACAAAGAGCACAAAGCGATGGCTAAAGGAGATGTCCTAGGGAGCCGTCGATTTATGTGAATGTGTTTCGAAATACACAAACTCAATCACATGAGAACAAGATCAACCAGAATCCGACCTCAGTATCTATATGGTTCCACACCATGCCTAGCGCGTATGAAGCCTGTATAGTGCTACGTTCACGACGAAGTATGTTGGCTTTTCAATAAATGTGTTGGGATATCTTAGTGTCGAAGGTCCCATCGCGATAGGATAAAGCTCGTGACTTAGGAAGAAACAACAAATAACTCTTAGATGTAATAGCAGTCCAGGCTCTTGTTTCGTCAACGAGGTGGTGCCTATTGTACTACCTCGTGATTGATGATCAGCGTATGTTTCCACCGTACAAATTTCAGCCGCCACTGTTTTTATTCAATACTCTGAAGTAAGACAGCGAAGTGATACGAGTCCATGAATTTCGAACGTCATTAATTTGTGGTAAGAAGAGATTTCCATGCAAATGTGTTTGCCTGAGACTTTGAATGGAGCCTTTATTTCAGAGTTTCGATACATTTTGGCTTCAATCTCTGTTCTCTAGACGTTGACCTTAACAATAGTTACTTATGCGGCTAGTGCTGAGATCCAGATAGGAGATTTATCTCTAAAAGTGATCCCCAGGCTGCGAAATCTCCAACCTCTCTTCATTGGATGGAATTCAACAGCAGAAGATGCAGCCAAGTTCAGCACAAAAAATTGTCTATTTATCTCGTTGACTACTAAGAAACGGAGATATCCAAGCTATGTGTAGTATTGGCATTGAGGCAAGACAATCTGGGAAACTGCCTGGAAGTTCAAAATCCTGCAGCACCTTCGTTCATCAGAAAGCGGTTCGCGTCACAATACGTGTTTCGAAAAAAGTGGCGAAAGAATTGAAACAGGTAGAGCCAAAAGCTACCTTGGCAGGGATGCCCCAAAGTCCTCTTCAATCTGATATTGAACATGAACCTGAAACCGATTGTCGGAAAGCAGATTTTTACCAGAGTTAAGCAGTAGTGGAGATATTAAGGCTATTATCGAAGAATTATTGACTGTTTCGGAACCTACGATGTAACATTCCAAAAATTGACACAACTCAGTTTCGGATGGAGATAATGGTGAGAGGGCATGTTACGAGGAACTGGAGTCTCCGCCACTTTGAGCGGAGGTCTTAACTACTTACAACTGGAATTTGTAAAATGAAATCATAAAGAAGTGGGATTCAACTTCAAAAATTCACAGCTGGGGTAAGAATGACTAAAGAAATAAGATAATATGATAACACAATGAAATGTTAATCTACGTCAAAATCTGGGAAACGAGTGTCTTAGCAACTTTGTTAATTTTTGAATGTCTATTTTTCAGTGCATTAACAAAGACAGGATCATTTTTCACCACTTGCTTTTCCAGACTACTGCTTTTTTGCTCTGTCTTTAAGCTTTCTGTTTTGCAGAAGAGGCTATGTCCACGGCTGCAGAAGTTGTCAGTGTATTCCTTTCGTGCTCATCAAGTTTTTCGCCATGTTTCTTCGCTGAAGGCACTGAGTACATATGCACTTCGTTTTCAAATATAAGTGGGATTAACGATTCCCATAACAGTTCCACAAACATCAAAGAAGTCGACGGAAAGAAAAAGAAAAACACTGCAGACGTCATGGAGACATGTGTATGTAGTAATAGTCAGATTAATGCGTGTTTGCAAAGTTTCCTTCTCGCAAGATTTTTTTTTTCAGGTAAAACGTACCACTTTTTATATCACGCAGTCAGCAACTCCAAGCCCAGAACGAGAAATTGTTTTTCATTTATTGATCTTACTGTGACAGGAGCACTCCATAATACTACCGACAACACTGGAATAAGACAAAGAAACGGATCATTGCAAAGGAAAAGTAGAAAACTGCACTGTCTACCGAAGATTCTCCTCGACCATTCAGTGCAAATCTTTATTCCAAGATGAGAAGACTTTGAAATTTTGATCGGCCTGCTTCAATTCATGGAAGCTTCAGGAACTTGGTTTCACTTTAAAAAGAGTTCTTTATATGGAAGTCGCCAGTAAAATGAAGGGCAGATAAAACCAAGCTTTTGTTACATCAACTGAGATCTTCTCTAAGAAGAGGCTTTTCACCAAGTGAGAACAGAAACTGAGTATGCTAAACTATCTAAAACAATTAGTTTTTGAAGCAACCGCAAAAAATTTAAAGATGTCATTTTAAGTAGCCCTCAATGTTAGATGATGTTGGTCTCTTTTGTTCCCAGATTGTTATTTTCGCTGTGTTGTCTTTTGTTCCTGTTTTTGTAGTCGTTCTGTATTTACCTAATCACGTGCAGTGCACGTGCAGTAAATAAATAAGGGTGTGAACTATAAAACAAAAGGCTGCAACGGCTAATACACAGATCAGGCCCGCTTCACGAACTTAACAAATTCCTCAGAATGATGAATTTTCTGACCTCTCCCAACATTCCAAAATTGGATACAGTCAGCACTTATTCAACGGCTTCCACAGATCTTCACTGAACACTATTTACACCCTCTTGCACTCAGATGTACTAAAATTCATTTTACAACAGAAATGAAGACTCGAGGGAAGAAAATACGACCTTAACGAGACGATCTAAGTCACAGTGTTAGGATCAGAATGCATACAAACCGCCATTTGCCACAACAAAATGCAGCATCGTTCCAAATATGTATAGCGAGCAAAGATTTCAGAGAACAACACAAGAACAACTAACTACACACCCGCAGGATATTTATAAATGCACAGAGGATCTAGTTGTGTCATTCTTGCTAGAATACGGCAAAATTTTTACATTTAATGGGATAACAAAAGGCAATAGACCTGCATTCATGGGTGGGAGAACGAGTCAAGCGAGGCCCATTACGCTGGCTTCTATCGAAAAATGACATATGATGAAAACAACTACAAATTACCTCGAAAACAACCAGATACTGGCAGTATCTGCATTTCAAATGAATGGCGCTTTAGGCACCCAGGATAGACGGATCTTTTTCTGTCCATCAGCAATGATCCCTGTTGATATATGAGTTCATTCCATATGTAGCTTGTTTTAGATGCCTAAGGATGAGATACTCAACCAACGTTAAACGTTCATCTGTTTTACGTACGTACATACATGCATAAATAATAATAATATGTACATACATAATAAGTACATACATGTTCCCTTACAGCATCGACGTGCGAGGTATACGTTCGAAGCATATCATTCCTGCATTCAATTCCCCTGAAATCCACATGGAGCTGTGTCGCTTCCATCGAGCTTGAGCCATGTTTTGGACAAGAACTGCAAAGCTGATTAGCTTCCCATTTTGCAATATACCACTACCTGTTTCGAACTTCTACCGAACTGATGAAAATTGGATCCACGGGTGTGTCCCACGTAAAAAAGTGGGTTCTCCGAGAACAGAAACTCTTGAAACTCTACATAGATGTGCTATTTCATCTGGAAAATTCGAATATAGCTACCACTTTGTACCGTATTACCAATTTCATGGGTTACGATAGGCACACTGTATCACCCACAATCAAAAGCCATAGAGTTATATTAAAAATGCTGATGGTGGGTCGGTTTTATGTTTATTGTAAGAAGCATGTCAAGTTGTCTTATATCAGCACCCCCACGGGACGCTAGGAGGGAGAGTGGGCACTTCAGGTATGGGCTAAACTTTCAAACTCTCGAATTACTCAGAAAATTAAGAAGAAGTAAAAGTAAACATTAACTGCGCTCAAATATAAAATTCCTCTCATGAGTTGCGTATATTCTACCAACCTGCCTGCTCGGCTATACATACCCGTCATATGACGTTTTCCCGCACTTGGGCACAGATGCACCCTTATCAGTCAGCAAACTCGTATCCTGGCGCTCCTCCCCCCCATTATTCTTAGTCGTAGCACTGAAAACCAATCATAGTACAGTCTAATCATAGCACTGAAGAACTGACATTGTGGTCAAGCAAGGATGTTTAAATTAGGTCGCATTACAGCTATTCGAACTCTATCTGCACCAGGTCATAGCTTTATTTGGCTCAAGGTTGGTTTCTGATAGGCGTAGAAGGATCGACAAAGGTTGTCGTAGAAGCTTTACACGATCTTTATGGCGTCGTTTACAGGGTCTCAGGCCGTGGAGAGTTGGAGAGACAGGTGGGGGTGTTGCTAATTGAAGGCAAGGAAGAGCGTAGGTGCTCTTCTGGTCAGACGCGGATGCGATATGATCGAATGGCTCTCTGTAGAATTTTGACGTGACGCCGACAAGGGCCTTTTTCGAGTTATCTTTACATAACTCAACATTTGGTGAGTCTTAGCATAATGGAGCTGCTACAGAAATGACGATAGCTCCAATATTTTACGGACTCACGAAATGTTGAGTTATGTGAACTAATACAAGAAGACCGGCGTCACGTTGACGTCCTACAGAAAGCCACTCGATCATGTCGTATCAGCTTCGAACAAGAAGAGCTAACCTATCCCCGTCGCTCCCTGCCCCCAATCAACACCCCTACCTCTTTCTTCAACTCCTCTACGACCCAAGACCCCGCAAATGACGCTATAAAGGCTGGGCAAACCTTCCAGAATAAACTCTATCGGTTTTCCTACAGCTGTTGGAAACCGCCTTCGGGCCAAACGAAGTTATGACCTGGTGCAGATGGAGTTCGATTAGCAGTAATGCGACCTATTTCAAACATCCTTGCTGAGCCACAGTGTCAGCTCTTTGGTGCTATGATTAGCGAGGAAACAGTGCCAGAAGAGTTCGCTTTCGCTCGCACATTGCTACTGTACAGAAGCGGTGATCCAGCCAACATAACAAATTGCAGGCCGATGACACTGTTTTCAACATTATATAAGGTACCAGTCTGGCATTCGACTAATGCCGGACTCCCAGACTTCTATTCATGCTCTCTTCGCTCGCGTACTGCACAAACAAACACAAAAATGTAAACGGATTGATAAAATCTCCTGTATCCTTCCACGCAGTTCTATCGCTCTCCTGAGAAGGCGTTGATCCCGTAGGTTGTAGCTTTCCCCATATGAACGAAGTTGTTGTGGTAATTCAAGTGATAAGGGTCCACCGGTGTATATTAACGGAAAGGAAGGAGTGGTTCATTCAGACATAAACGGAATGGGAAGAGAGTACGGATACGAAAGGAAAAAATGTCCATCTAGGTGATTTAGGTAGGATGGTTCGCCGAAACAGGGTATGCGTACCCCTCATGCAGAAATAGACCCGCCTAGCGAATTCCTATCACTCATGGAAACCGGCACACCCTTATCACACCATTGGACACGAGTCCGAGCGTTTACTCACTTTTGGCGCACCATTATCACAACGTTGGACTCGACTCCTGGCGTTTACCCACTTTTGGACGTCGGCGCACCCTTACCACACCGTTGAACCCAACTCCAGGCGTTTCCCTACTTTTGGACGAGCACTCCCACAGCAACAACGGATCCGTTGCAGAGCATTTTCTTCGGTCTTGGCCACGCCCTCGAATTTCGTTTCACACTGACAAACACACACAAGTACAGAGTAAGCCCGTTATTATAGGTCATGATTGTCGAAGATGGACAATGGAAACATTCGTTTTTGACCAAGGACTGATCAAGTTGGTGCAACGACTGTTTGCGAATGGCAGAGCTGCGGCACGAATTGGCAATTGCTTGAGAAAATTTCAGGTGGAACGTGGTGTAAAGCAAGGCGATTCCCTTTCACGTCTACCTTTCATTGTGGTTCTTCAGTACGAGCTTAATAACTTGCAATGGCGAAGCCGAGTATTGCGCCGGAATGGAAGATTGCTGTCGTATCTTGCCAACGCAGATGATGTAGTTCATATCGGCAATAATGCTACAGAGCTGACTATCTCAAGACCAACGTAGTTTGCTGAATCGGCAACAGCACTTGCCGATTCAGCAAACTACATTGGTCTTGAGATAAATTTAGCGAAGACGAAATGGCTACACAATCAGCATGACTCTTGTAACCCAGTAGAATAAATTGTCTTGTGCGATGAAAATGTAGAAAAGACACAAGAGTTTATATACCTTAGACCTTTAACTTTAACTTTTCTCCTGCCCATGAAATCCTTCCTAGGTTCCACGGCTGTCCTCAACGCCTGATCGTCAAACGACATTCTGCGACCACGACCGTGATTAGTTACACTCGAGTTTGAAATCGTGGAAAGAAAACGTTGCGAACCCGTAGCTCACTGTCTCTAGGAAAGGCGGTTCCAAGGTAAAACAAAAGCAGGATGACCTGACACCTCCGATTCAGAGTGATCGAGTTTGAAGCCATTAACTAAGACCACCCGAAAATCGTGTTGACTTATCATTTGTTCGTAACTCTACAAAGAGGTAATGAAACGAGCTAGCCAGAATGCTCAAGAGGAAATTGAAGGAGGAGAAAAACTCTCTCAGAAGGTCACACAGGTTCAGTTGAAATTGTTGAAATTCCACTGAAGAGAAGAGTTTATATGCGCATACCTCAAAACAGCAATTAATTTCGCACCAACCTGACGTCTAAGAAGTCTCCCTATGAGTCATGGACCCGAGTTGCGATTGAATGCACATCAAGAAGAAAAAGAAGCACAGAAGGACCGAAGATGCGATGGATAGACGAATTGGCGAAATTCAAAGGTTGTGTGGCATAGATGTCGCTGGCGATTAGACAAAGCTGTTCAATAGAGATCTAAAGAAATCAGCCGAACTATTCACACGAGAGAATAGATATTCATAGTGTAAAAGAATGTAAACAATAAAAAATAAACCACAAACAGTAAACAATATGCTCTGTTGTGTTTAATACAGTGCGTTTCATAATTGTAGTAGGACACGCCCCCCTCCCCCCCCCCCCAGCTTTTTTAAAACTTCATCTTTCTGTTTTTGCCTGATTCGCACTCATGACACCTTCATGTTTTAACAGATTTATTGGCTGCGTACTCGAAAATACGGGATTTATATGAGCTTCCACGGGCCACACTGATTCCGCAAGTCCTGCTTTTCCCGCTCCGTATGAGGATTCTGAGGACACCCGCACCTGTAAGCGTTGAGCATCCAGAACTGCCTATCTCAATCTTCGGCTGCGTGACCTTTTGGACCCTACAGTAACCCTACAGTAATTAAAGGGCGGCGGAGCGGGACGGCTGTGATGCGTGCGCTGCCACCGATGAGGGCGGGAGCGCGAAGAAATGTGAACGAGCTCTCCTGATCCTCAGGCTTAGGCAGGCAGGTGTCTTGGACGCTGGAAATTTGTACCATGGGGTTATTAGACGTGCTGAACACAAATCTCACACCAATTTTGCACTCAGATGCCACAATAGGTGTACTGAAGTAATTGTGCTCTATAAAATCTTATGAAACTCTGGAAAAATGTGTTATTCCTTGTGATGATCTCGATTATCTCCATGTAGATGTGTAGATATAGAGTGCTGATTAAAAGAGCGTAATACCTCGAGGTTGTCACTGTAAAGACTACACTTCCTCAGAGATTGGAAACATCCCACTCATTAATTTGAAGCCACCTAATTTTCCGTCTTTCCGACCTGAAAAAAAAAGAATGGAGGGTGTTTTTCAAAGTAAGCTGAGAGCGAATATCACTTCCATTTGAGGACGATATTTAGGATTACCTTATTGTACAATACTACATGTTAAGTAAAACACTTCTGACATTTTAGGAATATGGCAATCGCATCACTAAGTGTTCCAAGTGTGAATTTCTGTTCCTTTCCAAGAATTATCGCCATTAGTTTTTTCAACGGGAGTATTTCTAAACTTGATGTTAAAAATCTTTAATAATTCAATAGCTACTGTTTCCGAAGTGTCACTTCTTGTATGCGACCTCAGTTGCGCAGCAGATTTTCCCTGAGGAACTTTACAGAAAAAGAAAGCATGACCTAAGGGCTAGGAGATGTCCTTGGGTGTTACCATTGGCGCAGGTTGTATTGAGAATGGTAACAACATATTCAATCACTTCAAGGTAATTGTTATAAAATTTGCATAATACGGATGAAAAACAGGCTAAAATATCCTAATCGAAATAACAATCGAGGTGATCAGAAAATGTACATGCATGGTATTTCGAGTGAACTGCCATCTGCTTTGCATAATTTCCAGAACCTAATCCGCAAAAATATTATTTAACATCCACAACAGAGCCCAAATTGAGGGAGACAGCTTTCCGCAAAAAGGACAGCATATTTTAAAAAATATTTCAGACTTACCTTCAAAAAATTACACAAATATCGGTAAGAGGCAAGATTTGGAATGTAATTTTGGAACAACACCAACGCAGCGCATCAATGCCAGCGGCATATAGTAAAAAATCAAGGGCAGAATCATCTGTGGAATAACACATTTTTCTAAAGTTTCGTAATATTTTGAGAAATACAATTGCTACACTATGTCTATTATAGCCGTACAGGATGGCATCTTAGTGCAGAATGGATGCTAATTTGTTTGCTTGTTTAAACTGTTTTCTTAAGCACGCCTTATATACCCAATAGGCGAAAAAAAAAACTCCTCGTGAAAGTTTCGACACTTACATAATCTAGGTATTGTATCAGGTTGGTGCGAAATTGACTGCCGTTTTGGGGCATGCACAAATGAACTTTTCCTTTCTATGGAATTTGAGCAATTTCAAGCCAATTTGTATGACCTTCCGAAAAGGCTCTTCCTCCTCTTGCAAGAACCGCTTGAGTACTCTGGCTGGCACTTCTCAGTACTTTTTTGTAGAGTCGTGAACAAATGGTGAGCCGACACATTTTTTGGGTGATCATGATTAACGACTTCAAACTCGATCATTCTGTCCCGTAGGTGTTCGCTAATCTTGTATTTCTTTTGGTTCGGACTGAACTTCTTAAAGGAGAGTGAGCTACTGGTTCGCAAAATTTTTTCCAGTGATTTTGAACCAGAAGGCAACGAAAGTCGTGATAGCAGGTTGTCCCCCTGGTGATCAAGTATTAAGGATCATCAGGGAATAACCTACCTCAAAACGGGGAACTCACCGGCTTTGAGAGCAGACGACCATCTTTTATCATTTGTTGCCGAACTTTTCCCATGTGAAATGGAATGAGTAATGAAAGGTACACAAAAACACAAAAACCCTCATAAAAGACGGCAAAACGAAATGACAAAAGTGAGAACGAAGAAAAACGCTCAACTAAATAGCAAAAAAAAGATAAGGACATCCAAGTTCACCAATGACAAGATCGCAGCGAAGATAATGTTTTTAAGACTGTTTCTGTCCTTGAAGGGTTACCCTCGAGTCATAAATAAATGGACCAAGCTTTGGAGATAAAATCAGACATATAGGCATGGATCCGTTTTTAGATGAGGGATCTTATCTTCGAGCTCAGCAGGGCTTTCTATATCTTCTCAAAACTAAGGAAAACACAATATGTCGGCCTGATAGAATTCTATTGTCTAAACGATGGAAACCAAATCAATTGTGAAACGGGGTCAGACACTGTGGATGGACGTTCTTGTTAGGCCTTTTGTCTTTTTCGGGTTAACACTAAATCAATCGGAAAAGTTCTACACAAGACCCAAGGCGCGTTTGGATTAGTAATGGAAATCGCACCCTTGCAGGAGACATTGGCTGTTTCCACAAACTTGCTGACCTATTCCGAGGTCATTAGTCGCAGTAGCTACAGAAGAAAACTTTGCGATATTCGTATCTCAAGAGATTTTCGGAGATTATTCAGCGCAATTCTGTGCATATCTTCAATGAGAAAGAAGGATATCATGTGAACATATAACATAAAAAGTACAAAGATCGAAACAGAGATTTTAAAAATCATATAAATAATAAGCAACGAAGAACAACAGGATAAACACATTCACATTTCCAACTCATGGAGCTACTGTGGGAACTTGCAGAAACCACACTAAACGAATCATCGAAATATCCAAGCACCGGATCACTAATGCCGAAATGGATGACAACATTCCAAATAAAGAAGCTTCTGCTTCAACGCTAAAACGCGCACAGTTGCGGAGACACACAGGCCCACGTTGTGCAACTTCACTATAGCGTTGAATCCTCGTTCAGGAGCATCAGCACAGACGATCAGACCGCAAATTACGATTCATTCATTTCATTTGAATATATGCAAGCAAACGGCTTTGAAAGGCGTTCCTGCCACTCCTACAATCCAGAAAACTGACATTCGAAAACTTATCAGACTTTCCACGGATACACCAGCGAATTGTTGCGGTGACACATATACTTCACATAAAGTGCAGTACCATCAATGGGGTCAAAATCATTATCTTCAAGTGAACACGACTCCAGATGGAACGTCTAAACAAAGGATAATGGGATGGAAGCTTTCTTCACTATCGAAACCATCCATTTGTGAGAAAAGAACAAAGAAGGAGAAAGAGAAAGAGAATGAACTGTAGAAATGAAGAAATAGAGGGCAAACCACAGCACAACTCGAAAATGAACATCGATAGCGCACGATGCTGAACATGAAGATCCAAAAAAAACCCAACAGATCTAGAAGAAGCACTAGTACAGAGACAGATGGGGAAAGAGCAGAAGAGGAGATGGTAGAAATTAAACGATAGAAAATGAAACGCACAAGAAAACAACGTGAATACAGCGTTGGTTTACGATGTTCTGAGCCGAGTGCGCAAAAATTCCACCAATATACATGCTAAAAAATTACTAGAGAGAGCAATGAAGAAAGAAGAAAAGACATGAAGGTACAAATGAAAGGATTAAAGACAAAACAGAAGGAAAACTATGCGATCATCGTGGATTACGATGATCCGAACGGAGTACGCAGAAACTCTATACATAAAAACTTCCAAAGCATCCCTACCTCTAGCTTGGGGTAATTTTCCATGTACATACAGTCCTTGTCGAAAAGATAGACGGATTCCGTGACTGCGGAAACGCGGTGGGACCCGAACGATGGATGCGGAGAGAGTATGCTCTAAGTGAGAGGGTGCAGTAGGTCCCAACGCGATTCTGCGACCGCGACGATATGAAACCGCACGCGCAATCCGTCTATCTTTTCGGCAAGGACTGTATATCATGATGCCCAATGCGCGAGTCCTGTCTCCGACCACTTCAATACCGGAAACGATCGTGAACCTGGCTTCTCCAGTTAGCCGCGCGCCGAAAAACGCGTACATTTAATCGCGTATTAAATCAAAATCAGCAATCACGACGATATAAGCGAAAAGAACGAAAAAAAAGAAAACAATCACGAGCACAACGAATAGCGGCCCCAAAAAACATACTAATCACGTATTTCCATTTTTTGGCTGATTTTTCGCGTCCGCAGCACTATGTCAGTAGCGACTGCAAGAGTGCAGGCCTTTTCAGCAATGCTGTTCTCCTTGCAGGGGGCGGTCGGTGGGCGTGACAGGCCTCGCCCACCGAGACTAGAGCTGCTCGAATGTCGGAGATGGTGCTGAATATATTGAGTTGGGAAATAAGTTCGTGCGGTTTTTTCAATTCATTTCTTCATGATGATTTTGACTGCACTTGATTTGCACTCATTGCCTTTTTCGGTGCTCTTGATGTGCTCTTTACCGTTATCACAACTGCGCTCCTCAATTCATATTCTCGCTTCGCCTTGTTTTCTAACGCATGGAATGTGACCCTCCAAGGAGAAAAAATTGAACCTCCTCATCACCGATTACCGTTCGGCTTCAACCGTGGATCAAATGTGGCTCAAGTGGCAACAGATATCAACAACATCTAAACAGGAACCTTTACTGTTGGAAGGACATCACGGAAGTGGTATACTGGGCAAATTTGGCTCTGAAGTTGCTTCTCGTTCTGGACGCCCAGTCTGTGAGGTATAGAGGTGATTATGCTAAAGTTGCTTTGAATGTGAGAAAAATTCACTACTTGTGCTAACTCTTGATAATAGGTAAGTGTAACTAACGCATTCCGTGCAAAACCCGGAAATGCTCGATATGAGGCAACATTGGGTATGCTCAATTTTTCTGCGCAAATTACACCAAAACGACAAGCAAGACACTCGAATGAAGGCGATGTTCACCATTGCCGACTCTAAGAGTCTGCTAAGGTCACATATCATCTATTTTATCAAGCTCCTTATTCAATTCATGAACTGAGATCCAAGAGTTTTGGTCGCAGGCTACAAATTGAGTCGTTTCAAACAACGCAATTTGTCGTAGAAATGGAGGTGAGAAGCTGCTCTGTCCCTAGCTGCTTTAATAGAAGAGGAAAGGAGCTTCACAACCTTATCAGTGTGGTTGACATTGTTAATGGAAGGTGGTGCCTTTGAAAAACCGCACGAACTTATTCCTCAGCCAAATATACATAGGTTGTAACATAAGCTTCCGCTGTTTTTAAATTTTCAACAAAAAAGTTTTATAAAAATTCAGGTAACAATAGCTATCAACCGAAGGGTGCACCACAACAGCCGCTGAACTTCTGCCGTTTTTACAGCAAGAGCTAGACTCCGCTGGTCCGGAAATCCTTGGACTACAAGTCAAAGAAGTGAGTCGGGCACTGCTGCAGGTCACTGACTTTGGCAGATCTGTTCTCGCACAGTAGACAATCTTGTGATATGATAACTGGAGCTCCGTTAGAGTCAGTTTCCTGCTAAATAATGCGGAATTAAAAATTCTTCTGCGAGCTGCTCGCCTTCTCATTGAGTTTGACCAACAAAATTAAGGCGTCCTCCGCGGTGTTGGGAAATGATGTGATTTTCACATAGCGCTTGGAAAAAAATTTACAGTTTAATGTTCGCATACGGATGATCTTTTTAGTCACAGTGGAAGAAATCCCACTTCAATCCGCTTCAACTCCAGAGAGAAAAACGGCAAAATCAAAGTCCCGCGTCACCAAGATTGGTGCTCATGCTGAGATCGCTTAAGAATAAAAAGGAGCGCAAAAACACCAGAGAGAATGAGAAGACCTCAAGATTACTCTCCTCAAATTAGTTTAGCCTCATGCAACGTTAAGGTAGAACTATTATTTGTGCAAATGCAGTTACCAAATTTTCATTCTTTAAGGGTTCAAAGTTAATTACATTTTCTAAACAAGACGAGAAATTTTAGTTTACATTCCATAATGTTCGCGAGTAAACCGCTTTAAAAAGTAAGTAGAAATGAGCAAAATTTAAGCGGGAATGATTTATTACAAGCGTTCAAAAATCCCTATGCGAAAACAGCGGAAACTTATGCTACAACCTACATAACACTTCGGACCGATTAAAAACCGGGTAATCTTGTTACTGCAACTAACAATTTAAGAAACGATTTAAACATCCAGATTTTCGATGATGAGAAAACCCTAAAGCCTCTATCATACAGCACTACGTTGGCCTCTAATGTTGGAACGTTCAAATTTTCCATTTATTCGAAGCATATAGCAGGAATATACGATTTCGAATAAATGACTAATTCGAATGTTCCAACGTTGGAGATCAATCCACACCTATAGGAAAGAGAAGAAGAGCTTCAGGGCTCACTCATCCTCGAGTATTTGAATGTTTAAATTGTTTCATAAACTGTAAATTAAAGTAACAAAATAGTGAACGAAGCCATTTTGTCCAATCTATTCTGTAAGCACACTTTGTAGAGCTGAGATAGCCACAAGACATTTCCCAGAATTGTTTCGAAATTTAGCTGAGTTGTTTCATATGCTGATCACAATTACAAGATATTTTGCCTAAACTTATTACTAACTTTCCAATTTTTCTGGACAAAATTTTCTACGAAAATGGTGTTATTATCAGCAAATCAATGTAATGTTGAACACTATCTCACTGCCATTCCCAGGGAGAGCATCCCCCTCCTCCTCTCCTAGTGCAGCAACCGCTGAGACTCTTCTCTCCAAATAGTGCAGTCTTATGGATTTTCAGGCCAGCTACGAATGTTTACCGTTCAATAAAGATGCATGAAGCTGGCTAGGGAGGGACAGGACAAAACGGTTTGAACAAGTTGTCCCTGAACTTTTCTTGATATCTTCTCATACAAAACCTGGTAGTGCATTCTTATCATAGGCCAGCATGGGCTGTAATTTTAGGAAAAAAGCGATACGATTCAGTTTCCCACAGTTGAAGTCCTTCCATCATTATTATATGTCATTCACACGCGACAACGAAGAGCGGCACTATCGGGTGGTATAATCTTCCGATAATCTTCTCATACAGCTACAAGAGCCTTTTTCGGTGGCTAATTGGAGACCAGATAGTCTTTTCGTACTCCTAGGTCCTTGCATTAATACGTCAATGGCTTGTCAAGAACTTCAATTGCGACAAACAAAACAACAATCCAAAGCACTCGCTTATATATGGACTCGACGTTGTACTGCCCTATCAATTGGTTGGAGGCTATTGTGCGCATACATTCAACCCGTTATGTCCGTAACAATTAAACTGTCAAGCTGTCAAACTAGGGTGCCTTTTTCAACTGGTTCATGTTTTACACAAATGAGCACTTCACCAAAATACCGGTTCTGTAGCGTGTTTATACTTTACTTGCTTCATATGCGGAATAGTGAAGATTGAACGAATAAGAAATAGAACTGAAACAAACAGTGGAGGTATTGAAATGCGAGCGGTTAAACGCATCCTGCTAGCCTGAATTAGTTCCGAGTGTCATGCGAGATATGCAACAAAATTCACGCCATTTCTAATTATTGTATGCTTGCCTGCACGGATATGCATTCTTAAGAAGTTCCTGCGTACCTTATAATCCTATGAAAAGATATGATCTTTTCCTTCAACTCACTACTTCCATAGAAGACTTCCGAGCAGATTCGTTAAAAGGATTATTAAGAAAGTACAACCAACTATCCACTAGTTCCACGTTCAGAAAAAAAGAATTAAGAAGAATCAAGAATTGGAATAAAGAATACTCACTCCGGCACGCCCTGAACAAGTATAACAGAACTAGAACTAAGTTGTCCTCTTAGAGTTTCGCCAAGATGCCTCAACAGCATAGGGTAACGTGGTAAAATAATCTGCAATGACAAGGAACAAATGACAGTAGAGTAGCCGTATTCCGATGCGACCTGGTCCATGACAATGCTCGACCACTTGGGCTAGGATTCAAGAAAGCGTCACCGAGCGAAACCAGGCTAGCAAACCAACTGCATACCAGGTGGTTAGACCCACTCCTGAGAGAAGGAGTAGGCCGTGGAGATACCTTAGCTGGCTTTTCCAGATTTTGCTGGCTCCAAAAGGTTTGGCTCCGAATCCGAAAGAATCAATACTAAGCTGAAAGATGACGATGAAGTAAAAACTTCGCGATTCCCTAGCTCACTGTTTATTAGGAAGGCGATTCCAAGATAAAACAAATGCAAGATTACCGGACACCTCCGCTTCAGAATTATCGAGTTTGAAGTTATTAACTACGATCACCCAAGAAACACGTTGGCTCGTCATTTGTTCGCGGCTCTACAAAAGGGTACTGAAACGAGCTAGCCAGAATTTTCAAGCGGCTTTTGGAAGAGGAGGAAAAACCCTTTTTGGAGGTCAAACAAGTTGGCTTGAGATTTTTCAAAATCCACGGATGAGAGGTGTTTATTTGCGTATACCCAAAAACGGCAATTAACTTTGCTCCAACCTGATATATACAAAAGACAAGTTGCTGCAGGACCGCGTGGGGTTACAAGAGCCCAATTTCGAAAAGCGCGAGAACTTTCCCGACCACCTAACTCTTCAGCATCCCTACGAGTTATTCCCTGCTATTAATTCCTCTCGATAGGCTTCTCGAGTTTACCATACAACAATCTGATCTCGTAGTTCGGAACTGATTCTGTGCATCGCCGTTCTGTGCTTAGAGAAACTGTTGGTAGGATATGATTGCGAGTGGCGTAGTGCTCGTTGATGCTCCTCTAGTGGTCCTAGTGGTTGCGCAATTTCTCCCACTTATCACCGACCGCATCCATTGCAAGTAATAGAATATGCGGTCCCACGCAAGTGACAAATCTTCTGATTACGATAGCGACATTTTTGTTGATCGCATCTTGCTTCGTAAACGCGCGAAGAGGTTAACACATCATTAAGTGTGGGCGGTGGTCGGAAGACAACACACACTGGAAGCCTAGATTTCCGAACGACGGTGTTCATTCGCTTAGAGTAGCCGTCTTTCAGGAGTGGCAACACTAGCGCAATGCCGTCAGCGGCCGCATAGGGCTTCCATTAGTTAGCGGTTCTTGTGTTGTACCCATTCTCAAGGAGTTTCCAGCATATTTTCAAGCTTTCTGTGGAAATTCTTCTGTTGGTTATTCTCAGGTTAGTTACTACGTCTTTCACCTTCATGTGGAGTGGATGAGCACTCTTTGGATGCAGTTGAATATTTTTCCATAAGTTCTTTTCCTGCTAGCGCATTTCCTTCTTTGTTTATCGAATTCTAACCCGAGTGTTCAGAAGAGCTTTGAAACCTCATTCGTCAGGTCGTTCGATGTTGAACTTCATGTGAACATCTTCGCTGTTCGAATTCGCAAACGTGGTTGCTCTTCTCAGACGATATTGTGCTATTCAGAAGTCCAGTCAAGGCCCGAATAGCTGCATTGCTATTGGTATCGCTTGGAGGACTGAGGAAGCCAAGAAGATCAAGAACAAGTCTACGGATAATTGTGGGCGACAAAGACGGTGCATTAGCTGTTATGCCCCAAGAATTCGACCAGACTCTCGCGTGTGCACCGTGCCAGAGTATATAACTTGATCGATTACGAAAAACAGTTGCAGCGGCAGTATTTCGCCCAAAGTAGATTACAGTATCATGAAGCGCAATACTGTAGTCCCAAAAATAATTTGTCGTATTTCTTCTACTAATACGCTCGATGGGTGCAGTGCACTGTGTGTAATTTACTGTTTGTTAGGATATGAGCAAGGCGCTACGCGCCGAAAGCTTATCAAATAAAACATAAAAGAAGCTCTCATCCGGTGCTTAACAGAATATTTTGTGTGGCTGTTCTTCGAGCGCTGGCTTTTGCTTGCATTGATTTGTTCCTAGTGTATAAGCGGCTGTCATAATTGCGTTGTCAATGTACTTTTGATGGAGCACCTTGAGTGCAAATAAATAAATAAATAAATAAATAAATAAATAAATAAATATTAAGAAATGATACTTCGAGACAACACTATGATACAATGTGGTAGATTGTGTTTATCAAAAGTATGGCAACGGAGTGGAAAGGACGCAACCACTCACACCGATTGTTCTTTTTTCGTTTTTTTTTTTGAGAATAATAGCGCGCCTATTGAAGTTTGCAATAGAGAATTCCGTCAAATTGCCACAACAGTTAGATCAGCTTTGATTGCTGAATTTTTCTGCTTTGCAAAGTATTCGCAGTTTGAAATATTTGAAGTTGGTAGCCTCACGAGTTACTCGAAGATCAGAATGTATACAATATTCAAAAAGACTATAGTGCTCATAGACATGAATGAAGGAAATGAGAGTAAACAATGCTTAAAAAAATGTGCGCTGTATTTGAAAAAGATATTTAGGAGTGCAAAACAGACGATTATTGAAGTATTAGAAGTCGATAGCTCGGAGAGAATACTGTAAAACAGCCGAACTTATCTTCTAGAATACATCAGAGAGTTTTGTGTAGGTCATTCTCGCTGACAGTTCCGGCGATCAGTACCGAGGCTAGGAGATTCAGGAGTATGTATAACCGAGCTAAACCAGGCTATCAAACCAGCTTTCACTTCCTGCCAGTCCTAGCATCACTTAATTTATACCAATCGTATTAACCACCGTTGGTTTGGTTTTCCATCGTTTCATGAATTCCACTTCGGAATGCGAGGTAATAACAGATGGGGTGGGTGGGTGGGCAGAAGACCGTCCGCCACTGGCCGGCCATACATGGCTGCCCTAATGAAATTCGGAATGCGGATGATGTTCTTCCTCACTATTTAACATTCATGGCAACACCACAGCATTTTCATTAATGGATTAACAGAGAAAAAGAAAGCAAAGGACGATGAATAAGCAAGTCTTGGCAAATTAACCTCTTTCGTGCCAGCAGTGCATGCGTAATAAGACCGCTTAGTGTGATCAGAGAAAGTGCAACCCGCATTACCTTCGAATCAAAATCTCATGGATTTTACAAATCTAGGTTACGAATCCGGACCGGGACTACTTTCAGGTACCTTATATTAGGTCGTCAAGTATGAAATGTCCGATTTTGGATGAGAAGATTTCTACGTTTTGTTTCTGAAGCAAGATGAAGTATAAGATATTCGAATATGCTCCTACCTTATCCCCACAGCCTTGCCATCTTAACTGCAGCTTGATTACGTCAACAGCTTGGAAACGTGGAAAGCGAGTAGCAATCAAGTGGCGAAGAGCGTCTCCAACATCTTTAAAATTTTCTCATTGATTGTGTGTTGAACATTTTCTCCAGCAAGAAGTGAGCTAATCCCTGAAAGGAGTTGTGGTCAAACAGAGCAAGGTTTGCGCGGTACAGTGAGTGGCGAGTGGGTCCTCACTACTGTTCCTCTGGTTTAAGCAGCGTGGATTTGTAAAAAATGGTCAAAAATTGGCACCCATTTTTGAGGGTCAAACTGGGAAAAATTCGTTTACCGAACCACTTTTAATGGTTATATTGTCATGAGTACCTAAATATTAATGGATTATAAAGGTCACACCTTGCTGCTTATGCTGACCTAGTTTGACTCCTATCCGCTTCGGCTACAGCTTCCAGCTCATCGATATCCAGGTTCATCATGAGGCTCACTTTGGAGCTTCATGTCACTTGAGCGGAACATCCCAAGCAAACGCTGTTCTGTGCATTTACTAGCCAAATGTCCCTTAACATTACCCTGATGTTCCCAGCTTTCTCAGCTCTAAAGGATGGAAAATGGAAACTATGTTCCAAAACGACACGATTTTTTGTCTTTGAGTATTTCTACAGAAAATGCTTTCAAACGAAAATTCGAAAACTGATCAAAAACCCAGGAAGTGATTTGGACAGGAAGAGGATGTACCTTCATAATGAAAATAAAGATGAGAAGAGACCTAGTAAATCTTGGAAGATAGAATTTGTCAAACTGACCGCTCATAAAATCGGACATTTCATACTTGACGACCTAATAGTTTGCTAGTGAATGTGTCGTGTAGAATTTCAGGTTTTCATTCCCGAACGTCTAAATTCAAAGTGCATGTGTAGGAAGGAAGAACTGCTCAACATCCTTACAATTTTCTGCAAAACCTCGCAAGAAAAAGGTTTCCAACGCGACAAAGAAACCGTTGAAGGGGCTTCTCCAACACTGCAGCCATGCCTTGGTTAGAAGCAGAGTCGCACCTTGTTTTTCGTCCTGGAGGTACCAACATATCCTCAAGTTACTAGCCATGCTGATTCTGATAGTTTCAGAAGTCCCATTCTTAGAAAAGTGAAAGTACCCACTTCTAGGAGCCGTAAGGCCGATTCTCATTACTACACGTGTGATTATAACAACCCGCTTGGTTCCATTTCTTTTCTTGAAGGCGAAATCTTCAAAAACAATGTACATGTTACTGGATGCACCACTAGATCCTGGACAAAATTATTGATGAAATTTCACCTGCATTCGAATTCAAGGATAGCTGGTAATTGCTGTTTGACCTGGCTACACATGTATACCGGTAAGATTCCTTGACATCGAAATAATCGTGCTCCTGGAGCGAAACATGAGTAAAAAGCGGTAAATATGATAAGCCTTCACCCAAGGAGAACGCTCGCTAAAATTACAAATCCTTCACGTACTTGAGATAGATTTATAGCACGTTTTCACGAAATGCACAGTCTCACAGATGTCTGACATGTACAATTCCACTTCAGCAATCGACGTCCTGAAGGTGCTAACAAGTGGAGGCGATTTAACTCTGCACTTTTTCAGAACGGTGAACCGTTCAGTGGAAATGATTTCTTTCGAAGTTCTGAGGACTGCGGCGGTCTGGTCATGGATGGCAAAATTGGTACATTTTGTACCTACCAGCATAAGGGAACCATGGTACATGAGCCAGAATGAACCAATTTGTTTGAACTGTATTTTTATGAGGTTGACATATTTCGGTCGGAGGATTTTGCTCTCCTAACATCTCCAAACCGAAGCCTCTGGGCTAGGATTCACGATCGCATAACCAGACGGAAATAGTTTAGCAAATTAAGTCATTACATGTATATTTACGGGAAGCAAAGCAAATGTTCACATCCTGTGCGGACGCTCTCAATGTTAACCTTAATTATAGGGGTTTCTGAAACACAAGCAACACAACTGTATTGCATTGAATAATGTCTTGAAATTTTGTTCTCTTGAGTTGTTGAGGCTCTTTTCGATGCCTCGGTGGTGGGCAGAACACCGGTCGAGCTGGCAACCGGGATTCCTTCACGGTTTGATTTAGTTTTCGTGCTGAACTCTCTACCACATATGGAAGGGAAAGTGTCAACCCATTCATAGTTGAGTACGGAAGCCAAGTTCTTGAAAGTTCCGCACGGAGACCATTCTGTTCAAGTGTAGCGACATCATCATCAACTGTTGTGTCCTTGGTCGTGCATATCTTAGCTTTTATCTTGAAAAATGTCTCAACAACTCAAGAAAACAGAACTTCAAATGAGGCTCAGAGACAGAAGCATACTGGAATGTCTTGAATATTTATCTTGAATATTGTCATGCAAATGTCAAATTTAGTGCGCATCTGTGTTGTACAATAGATATGGACTAGGGCGTGGTCTCGCAATTCTGAAACACATCGAACACTGCAAATAAGTCATTTTGTTCAGTCGAGCCGTTTAGTCGACATTCGACCACTTATGACGCGGCAGGGCTAATTGCAGGTGGATGCGAGTCCACAAATGTTGAATGACACTGAAGAGTGAGAGGATGGATTTTATGATAACTGCAGTAGCATTGATTTATAGATGCACTCAAGGATGCAAACCAAACTAGAGCATAGGGATAAAGGAAGAAGAGAGGAACCTTTAAGTCGTTCCTGTCTGACCATGTTTGAAAATGATTCAAGTTCATTCTATAAAAGATCTCCTCGGAAGGGCGAAGGATGTGTAGAAGATCACGGCACCACTTATGGAAAGGTGATGACATCGAAAACACGGAATTTATTCCTCGGAGAAATTTACGTGATATGAGGGTTCACTGACAACAGAGATGCTGGATTCCCTTATAAATTATTCGCACTTCCGGAGAGATCAAAACCTGTGTTCCCAATAATTTTCTGTGTTCACAACCTGAAGATATCCTTGCAAACCTTCATTACAAATATTCTTATGACATATCAATTTACAGCATGTGCTGTGGAGCTTCGCACAACGAAATGAGCAGGTACATAGGTTGCATACGTACAACCTTTTGTTCACCTATGAGTGGCCTTAAAATGTCGTGTCCATTCGCAAAACACAACTTTAAGAAAGCAAAAAGAAATGCACATATGAGTAATAGTTTGAGAAACAGATCAAAATTCAGAGCTGGTGAACCGGATTAATTCATCTCATTGTTCATTTGTTTGTTACACCAACTTATGTTCCACTGGCAATAGGAAAACTTATGGCAACACGAGGCTGAACAGAAGAAAGGCTAACAATAATCTTGGTCTACATATAACACAGCAACACTTACTACACAGTTTTTTTTTCAAAAATTTGGGTTTTTTTCAAAGATCTGGGCGGCGCGCGTGGTGCCAAATCCAAAAGATGATAACGCATCCGTGAACATGGTGATGAAGAAAAGAGCTCGGAGACATGTAATATACTATCATCCATATGCGGCGAAAGACTTAAGATACTAATTGCAAGATATACTAAACATTCGGCTACCGATTTATTGACCGATTCTATCGTTTTCCTAGCTTTAGCTCCAATCCTGATAAAACGTGCATATGGTAACTGTGGCACTGACAACCACTTTGCACGATAGCTATTGATTTTATGAGTTCATCGATTTTTCGCAAGTCTTGTTTGGGACGTGGTGAAAGCACAGTCGCAGGGGCTATCCACCACGTTGTTCAGTAATGTGCAACCATTTTGAGAGACCATTATCGGTTCATCGATTTTGAGAGACCATTATCGGTTCATCGATTTTGATGAATTTTCATGCGTTTTCCTCCGGCGTTGCGCAATGATATCCATAACATTTATCTGGCATGCTGAACATGGAGACATAAACACCAGGAGACAGCAAACCTTAAAGGCAGCACCCACGGAAAATTTCGACTAGAAGAACTCAGCCTGTTTCAAAGGTATCGAAGGTGCTGAACACTTTCATAAAGTCGAAATTTTCCGATAACACTAAAAACACTGTTTTTAATTGCTCATGGCCGGGTTAGGCGTACCAGCCGTGGTCGAGTTGCATGAGCCATGAGATGGGGGTTGGCATCGAAAGATCAATAATGTCGTTTTTTTCACCGGTTGGATATTTGCGCAATCAGTTTTTTGTTCTAAATTACAGCCTTTCCACATCTCATCAAGATAAATAACCACTGGAAAATTTGTAGCACTTAGCAAAGAAGTCAATAAGAAATCAAAACATTATGAAATCTTCTAGTGGAGGGGAAATTGGAGAAAACTGAAATTTCAACGAAAACTAGTTTGAACTCTTGCCAAACAGCTTAACATTCCGTAACGTACAAATGAGAAGACATTCCAGCTAATAAAACTAACGACGAATACTAAAAAATCGTCAAAACAACTCACAAAGAGAAAAAATGACTGAATTTCACCAAGATTGTAGCAAAACAGCTGTTTCCATTACAATTCGCGGAACAAAGAAGTAGCGGAAACTCGTCCAAATTGACCGTTGGCACAAGGATCTACCAGTTACTGCGCTGAACGCAGTGGGTTTCAGTTGCTTCACTGTGTAGGAGCCATTCGTAGTGCGGTAAAGAATCAGGAACTGTGAAAATCTGGAGAGTGAAAGTTTCCGTGAGTGCTGCCTTTAAAAACACATTCATAAAATATTTTTAGTTACGTCAATAGCATCAACCTTGAATGCAGTTCGTGTAACTGGCGTGAACTACGATAATTTTTATGTTAAAGACTTTGAGTTGCAAACCTACATTTTAGCCATTTTCACAAAACAGTTTTGACATCAAGCGTCTTAGTACCGAAAAAAAGTAATCCTCACCAGAACCCACCATTCTGATAGGGGACATGCAGAGTTTTAGGAATCTGCAGAATCTGCTGCAGATGATTTTTGGAATCTGGTGAAAAATTCAGCGAAAATGGTGTCCGACCACCCAAGAAGGGAGGTGGGCTAGTGGTAAACAAATCATACATTGGCTCACTTCAATTCATTTCAGCTCGATTACTCGTCAAGAACTAGCTGGGAAACGGAACATTAGGTAAATTTGTAAGAGCTGCCATTGACATTTGCAGAGATAGATTAAACTCCTCGAAAACGGGCATAACTTTGGCCAGCTAGTGGACGCCAGCTGGTGATGCCACCAACAAGAGACGACGTTGAGCCTTTTCTGGAGAGAAGCAAACGAAGATACGATCATCAATAAACTGTTTGATTTCTTGAAGCTACCATATAATCATGGAACGGTTTGGAAAGTAAAGTAAAATATCAATACAAAACCAGGGCAAAAGGTAAGTCATCCAAAGATTGCCCCAGAACAGCTACTTAACATCATGAACACTTTTTCCCTATTCACCTTCATCGTTTTACTAGCACACACGAGAATTTGATGACCTTTGCGCGGTGGTTCCCTGGTGGTAGCGAGCGACGCATACACACACACACAACTCGTTTCCACCCCATAGTGGGTAGGGCAACGGATGCTTGGCGGGCGAGCTGCCGTCCGCCCCTTACCGCATTTTTTCGCCTTACTCTATTGTTTGCATGTTATAGTAGGACAGTTCACTATTTACTGTTACTGATAGTGCCTTCCTTTACAAGATCTAGCAGTAGGCAACCGATGTTACGTCGTTTTCCCTCTGTTGTCATGGGAAACTTTGGCATCTCACTGAGTTTGCTGCTTGACATCGTGGGTGAGGGGTTCGAATAACCTGGGGATTTGTGCAAGAAACAGGAAACTAACTGTTCTTCTCTAATCCCTATTTCACTTGTTCCATAAACTTAGGCATGGACAGTTCTATTACTTGGAACAGTTGTGCAACAAAGAGCTTTTTTCCGCCATTCTCAATTCTCAATTCTCATTCTCAATCGCCTAAAGAAGACGTCACCATCAAAACGTCACGGACGTCACACCCTTCAAAGCAAGGCAACAGCCTGGCATGTGCAGAAGAATGTTATTTTCGGTTATGGTCGCTCACTGGTATTCTCTCTCCGCTGAACCATCTATGAGTTGTGGCAATGACTAACTATAATTGAGAAAATTCTTAATTAAAAAAAGAAGACCGTCTGGCAGTTTTCGACCCGTTCAGCCTAGGAGACAACCCAAATTTCTCCACAATTTGAATTGCATAGCAGAAAGACATCTACACGGTCTCGAATCAGCTTACTTATCACCGCTGAACTGCAACCTCTAACTTGTTCCATGAAAACCAGTACTGTAGAAAGTAATCGCGTGCCAAAAAAGAAACCAGTTACTTGAACTGGTGCTTGAGCTCCATTTTCTGGTGGAGCTGCCCATTAATTTGCTTATTTCTTTACTACTGGTTGATGTTTAGGTAAGTTCAGGAGGACGGAATCTAATATGCGATCTATCTATCGAAAACGCCTACGAATAAGTGAGAAAATAGCCTATGCCTACTGTCTTTCCCTTTCTGTGCATATCGTTGTACATACATGATATTATGTAATCCTAACAGGAATACCCATTTCTATTTTAAATATTTAAAGCTTTGATTTCGAGAGATAATAACAAGGTTTCTTTCAGAACAGTAACGGCCTTGCAACAGGAACTTTCCATTCGAGCAATTTCTGATTTTTCTTCTTCAAACCCGTTTCATAGTACTCAGTAGCACCAAGACTTCATGTCGTTTCGCGCTTTGATCCGAATTATGAAAGTATCTCTGAATTCCCTAAATTTCGTTCATAGGTGCTGATCCCTTTGCATTCCGCTGTTGATCATAAGCCTGAAGCTTGTGCATTATACTGCAAGAAAACGTGGTTGCAGGTAACTACGTATAACAGTGGTATGAAGGAGGTGATAGGAAATTTATCCACTTCATCCTCGAAAAAATATGAAAGTGAGAAGTTACTTCATGTAGACCTCAGCATTCTTTTTCTCGGAGTTTTCTAATCTGATCTGACAAGTAGAGTAAGTACAGTGATAGTACAGCGACTTTTAGGCCCAGTGATCGCTTCCGTTGGTGGTTCTCTAGTTCTTTTCAAAAATGGACTAGTGGGGACTAAATCCTGGATGAATCTCTGCCACCATAGGGTTCATAATCCTTTCATTTTTGTATATGCTACATTATTACTAATTTTTCATAATATTTCCACTTCCTTTCCTTGGCTACTTCAAAGCAGTGAACTATTAGTTTTTCACGTTTCTCTCTCACTACATCATCTCTAGCCATAGTAAAAACAGTGTTTCAAAGTCTCCATGCTCCAACAGTGATTTATGCCGGTGCCGATGAGTACATCCCTTTTTCAATGAACACATTTCTGGTCGCTATTTTCCGCGTTGTCACGCTTCCGATGATTGCCTACCTGTTCGACAACTGTGTAAAAATTGTCCCATGCCACTTACGCTGTCTTGCGGAAAATGAGCGCGATTCTGTACTAGTTGTCTGATTTGCAAAAATAATTTCGTCACTGAAATGTGTAAATTTTCAAGAGGAATGCTGTGAAGTAGTAAATGTGCAGTGATCAAAAGTCTGATATCAGCACGATGCTCGGCAGACTGTTATTCGCCACATTTTTCTTGGATGTTTTGGCCGAAGAATGCACAAGGGATGCCGACATCGTGCGACAGATCCTCACCGGTGATCAGGGTGCTGTACAACCTGGTAAGTTCACCTGGCGAATATTCTGATGAGTGGAGAAGAGAAATCAGGATAGTCTTCTATGCTTAAAAAAGGAAAGGCATAAACCTTCTTCTTCTACTATTGTTTTTTTTCTTCCTTCTTGTTCTCTCTTTTTCTGGTTTCGATCCCTTCTTGGTAAAATTCACATATCTGCCTATCTCATTCTGGAGAAAATTACCTGACGCATGAACTGCTCAGAGCAGCACTGTCTTCGCTTGCCTTTTTTTCCGTTTGAAATGTCTCCAAGAAATAAAAGATCAGACAATTCGGGAAGTCATCAAATTAAACTGCAATTCTCGTGAACCTCTGTTTGCAATTGTATGCAACGCTCACAATTAAACTATAGGGCAGACCATAATCACGGTAAGGACACACGCTCAGCCTTCAGAGGAACTTGTTCTACTCTTAAGTCAAACGCAATGAGGCGCTTAGTTGTGAACTTTTCACTACGACAATGCACCTGCACGCAAGTCCCGTTTGATTGGGACCTGGGAAAGAATAAACTACGACACCTATGCCTGTGTTTCATGGACCATTTGCTTGGATCTCAATTATTTGCGTAAGCAAGTGTTAGCGACCCGAAAGGTCTTCTTTGAATCTGGGTTTTTAGTGGGAAGCATTATTAAAAGGGGATGAGGTGGAGCTCAACCACTTGCGCCGTTGTCTGCCACATCAGAAATACTTCCACATGTGATTTCGTTCTTTGTTCAGTACGCTGAGGCAATAAACGTAAATTTTACGACGCAGTCTCAAATAACGCTTAATTTCTTTTTTCTGTGTGGTTTTCTTGATACAGTAATTGTACCAAAGATCTAAGTGCGGCTATCTAGCTGGAGTTCAAGTAACCATTCTTTCCGGATATATGACGTAGAAACAAGTAATAATCTTCTTCTAAATTCACTCTCGCATTCACCAACTTGAAGGAACTTCTAGAGCACCAGCGATTTTATGTTCCCTCCTTCAGATTATCAAGATATGTAAAAACACAAAAACACAAATCTCTTATGTCAATTTCTGCTGAACACTACCTTTTTTTATCTAAATGGGATTCGTTTTTTTCCCTCATAGAAATACAGCCAAATCTGATTCAACGTTAGGCATCTCAGTGTGATTCTAAGGAAAAACCCTCCTAGAGAAATCAAAATCGCCTCTCCAAGGATAAGCCTTTCACTCTATTTTGATACTGCAGCTTTACCGCGAGCTTCATTACTGTTAGTCGTGGTAGAAGCTTGTGAAAGATACAGATAAAGTTTGTGAAACCGAAAGTGCATTTCGAAGTACAAAACATGTTGTTCAAACTGCGAAGAAAAGTGCTAATTGTAATAATCTACAATAATTACGCATGAACTATGTAGCCTTTCACTGCAATACAAAAATATATTCTGGAGTTGTGTTTAATCGCCACGACCTCCTATTCTTCTACAGCAATGACTTGCAGCAGGAAAAGATGGACCGCTTGTTGTGGATGTGGGTCTTGAGGTAACGTCAATGACTACAGTGGCACATACAAACACTATGAATGTGGATGTCATCATAACTAGGACGTGGAATGTAAGTGAATAAGAGGATTTACCTGAAAAATTTTTTTTAAACAACTATCTGCCATCTAGACTTGAAACAATTCAGGATCCGTCGCTTTACTTTGCACACCTACAACCTTGTCGCCCTTATCTGAACCTGTGTAAGCTTTCAATGGTCATATGAAGTGATTCCTCTGGCAACTTATTTATAGTCAGCTATCGATCAAATTTGTGGATACCGGAACTGTCGTTTCCGATTTCCAACGGAGCTCACAAGCACGGCATCACCCTTCAGTTAAGCAGAGATGGCACAATGGTGCACTCGGCGAGGTAAAGGGTTTTGCTTGAATCGGATGCTGACGCCCCATCCCCCATAGACGGGTCGCCGACTTTCTCAGGAACAATCTGTTGAGTAATGAGAAAATTTACATTAGCTCTTTCTAATCCCTTATTTTTGTCGTCATCCTCTGAATGTTCATTTTTTCCAAGCACTTTTTAAAAATCAAACTTATTTTTCTCACAACTGCAACTTCGAATTTTCGGCGGCTTTGGCCATCAAACTTTTGGGGACCTAGTCTCCCCTACCCCCCCCCATCTCCTGAATTCACCACTGTGATTCAGGATACGGGGGATCTCTAATCACTTATACGAGAAGCAGAAGAGAGAAAACGATAGGGAAGCCGTAAAATGAAAAATTTCGAGCAAAATTTCGTTCGCGACAAGAAACAAGCTTGTCCTTCTACTTTACTATTCCCACATATTTGCAATACACTTTTCTAACCTATCTTTAGTTTCCAAATAAAAAAACGATTGAAACTGCCATTAAGCCGCCCATAGGCGGTGGCAGCGTAAACAAATTGAGGAAATGAAAATGTCACCGAGCCATTTAAGGGAGAGGAGAGGATAAGTAACCGCCGTAATTGTTCAACCAGAAACAAGGAAAAAAAGGATTAACCACTTTTTTCCTCCTTTTCATCGTTGTTCGCAGCTCGTGAAATTCCCTCATTTTACGGGTGGCGGTCAGGAAGAACGATAGCTCGTGACAGCTGCCAGCCGCACCGCGTACCCCATGTAAAGGTTGCCGCGCCCATCTCGCACGATGCGCATGCTAGCCTACTCTGTACGAAGTATCGAAGACTTTATTTGGTTCAGGGCTAGATAGAATGTGGATTTTTGGGTACTACGACAAAAACGTAATAACCCGTAGCGGTGATGTGTCTTATTTCAATGAAAATTAAGCTTTAACTGCCTTCGCACTACTAAATCTTGTTCATGTACGTCATAATCTCCTTCAGTGATGGAAGATATTTAACAAACATGAAGCTGTTGGCGCCTGTGGATCTCTGTACGTAGCTAGGGGCGGGGCTACAGTTGCATGGGATATTGACACACGGGTTCATAGCAGCCAGCTATTACCAGCTATCGTTCTTCCTGGCATACACCCTCATTTTACTCGTCTTAGGTACAGCCTGAACTTTGACGGGAGGCGAAACGCTCTGTCTACAGGGTGTTTTTCCGGGAGTAAAGATCGGTGCAATTGCGGACCCAGTACAAAGGCTACGTGCGAATTGCTGGAACCTCCGCTCTCACGTGGTCTTTCGACTGAGAATTTGATCTATTGGAATGGATCAGATCGCGCGCGATGCTTACTCCCGGAAAAACACACTGTATTGAATGGTGATCAAAAATTCTTCTACAACAGTTGGCAACACAATGTTGTCCATGCGCATAGCATGGGTTGAAATCCCCTCGAAGTTATTCAAGCGCCCTTAAAGGCAGCACCCACGGAAATTTTCGCTACGTAGATCTTGATCCGATCGTGATCCTATCGACTGTGGGGTCAATTTTGCAATAAAAGGTGCAAACTGAATCAGCAGGACCAGTGGACAGTAAGTTTTACGAGTTTCCACTGCTAGCGCTCAGCTCTAAAATCGTCATTGGAGAAAACAAAAACAACGATCGCCAGCTGATTCGGCCATGATTTCAGGTAGCAGTCTTCTATGTTAGCCTTTTCTCCATTGGTATGATCCCATTAATTATTTCCTTCTCACTTATAGTAATTCCATTCAACTCTCCCCATAATCTTTTTTTATTTTGTGTGTTTACGTTGCTTAGTTTTTCAAAATTCATAATTAAGCTTTTTATATGCGATATGCCCATATGGTGCGCATTCTATTCTCCTCGTGCTTGCAACTTTTCTGTTTCAAGAAAGCTGCCTTGATATTCAATAATATAAACTGAGTCGAGAAAAGGTGGAAATGTTGGCAGCGTTATCGACTTTTTTTCGACCCATCCGTGTAACTCGACCTTCTTGCTCTGATCTAGCCAATCGAAAGCATCTAAAAACTGCTTTTTCCATGAGTTTTAACAAAATCGAGCACTTTAACTCTGCTCCTCATAGTCCAAAACCGAAGGTTAGATTGAAATCTCGGTGATGGAATTTTTCGTCGGTGCTGCCTTTAACCCATGGGGGCTACGAATTCAGCTCTTTCGGTCCAGATCGATCCTCAAAAACAAAAAATATAAAGAGAATTGTCTCTCACTAATCTAACTTCGTGCCTTTGCCTGCTAATGATGTTTTGTCTTGATGTAAGAAGTACCAGAGGACCGTTCACATGCCACCATACTTCCTTTTATAATAATTGCATTACCAGGATTCATATAAGAGGATAAGGTTTTTTAAATATTGTTTTAGTAACGATACGATGTCACTCTAGATTAGTGGGGTTCATCCATTTCAAGCTCTCTTTTTGTTGAACGCTTAAGAGGAGAATGAGCAACAATATATAAACTATTGAAGGATGCGCCAGAACATCCCTTGCAAAACAAGTGCACTGGATTATCCATTTGGAAATACAACGTGTACATTGACATGGAGGAACGAGGTGAACTCGCGTGACAATCAGCAGATGAAATGGGACAACAATGCTCTGACAAAGCCGCTTGGAGAAAATGACATAGAGCAGGTTAGCAGGTATTTGCACAACCATAAATCACATGGTACATGTGGTGCAAGGCATTGTCCCGATAAAAAACGAAAAGGTCTCTAAGGGGGGGGGGGAGAGTATAATTTATATACGCTATACAATTTGCACTCTCGTGGGTGTGTTAAGCTGCCGCTATACTCGCGCAGCGGTTCCGGTCGCTGCGCCGTGACGACACTGGTCGTTGTGCGTATTGATCGTGGGCGGCGCGTCGCTGGCGTGAGTCGCTGCTGTCGTCGATCCCGATCGGCGGCAGAGGCGACAACCGTGGCGGCAAACGTATGTTTTGCACTTTTGAATGGATTCTAATGTATGGGTAATGTTGTTTTGCACTTGTAAATCTCCTCCAGGGGTGTATCAGGGTATTGCGATTAGTAGAATCAAAACCTCCGCCAGCCCTTCGCTAACAACTCGTTCTCTTTTCATGTTCAGATTTGTTGAGACACAGTAAAATTGCGCTCAAACGAACGAATTGTCAGTGAAGGGCGGGAAGAGACTTTCAATCCACCAATAGTGCATCTCTGACATCGATCCTGTTTTCTCTTACAATGCTGCACAGCCCTCCTCTGTAGTGCCTTATTCCCACAACTCATGATATGGGAGCATTTCAGGTCGGTGATCTCATACTTCTCGAAGTCCGCCTTAACCACAATGAACTTTTCCGACAAAATGGAGTTTTCGATGAGTTCACAGCTGTGTTCACTTTTCGCAGAGGTCATTATAAGATCCTTCTTCTATTCTTTCTTCCATCCATGCTCTTTATCACAATCAGGTACTCTTTTCGAGTTGAATTACATGCATGATTTCATATTGGAGTTGAGTAAGTTAATCTAGTGCTTTTGAGCTGGCTCTCTCTCAGTCTTGGCCCAATGGCAATCACACGGTCGATTTTGATTATTGGTTCGTTGGTATTATTACTTATTCATTATTACACCAACATGGCAGGTCTACCGGAAACTACGGGTGTTACCTCAATAGGTAAGTCCAATCCGAGGGAAGCCTTATCTGCAGCTGCGCTGTTTCCTTTGTAGATGTTTGGAAGGTCTTCTCTATAATATTCGTTGTTGCTATACTACTTGAACTCGTAGTCGTTACTTGCATGGCATCTATGGGAAGATCGACGTGGGTTTACGTTTTAGTGCATTGTTGCTTAATGACAAGTTGTCAACAGTGTGGTGTGTGCGGGAGCGAAAACGCAGAGACAAGGAACAAATTCTAGTAATGAAAAATTGCTATCACTACATTGCGCTTCATAACTATTTCATTAAAATGGCTTCTATCAACATTTATCTCCGAATATATCAATTTCCTCCACGTTTCGTATCTGTACGACCACTCGAAACAATACATTTGTTAACGATCTAGCAAAGAAACAAGCTGCACTAAACAGCACTAACTCGAAACAAATTCAGTGGTCAATTGCTCCCTTATTGCTTAGAAGCCACTTCGAAGAGGCAATTCGGCATACCGTTCACCAGATTCCTGGAGGATTCAGTCTCTACTTCTTCCAAAACATCTATTATTGCTGTCTACCGGCCCTTAATCGGCTGAACTTGACGATCATTGCTGTGAACCTTTCGTGCTAGAATCCCCCACAATTCTCCATTGGGTTTAGGTCCGGGCAGCAAGCAAACCAATGATGTTCACTCTGTCAGCAAATACCTGTGTAGAGTGCTTAGGCACTCGGTCGGAACGCCTACCGCGAGCCATATCAAGAAAAATGTGAATCGCTTTGTTTGTCATCCCTATAAACCGAGCCTGAGACAAAAAATTTGTCAATTCTCACTACCCATGAGTGAATATATCGATAAGAAACATGGAAAAGAGGTAATGTCAAATGTGTAGAAGTAAGGAGAATAAGCGTGCGGTGTAGAAATATATGCCTCATGATTATTTTCTTCGCTGAATCTATTACCAATCACAGAAGATGCTCAAAATTGCTGCATTTTGCACAACTACAAAAAATGACGTGAATGCATAGTTATGAAAAGCAGTGTATAATGATTCTCTACTCTGTTAATGCTGCTTTTTTTTGGTGATGGGACTCATGCTAGGGAAATGCGTATAGTGTGTTTTTCCGGGAGTAAAATCGCGCGCGATCTGATCCATTCCAATAGATTAAATTCTCAGTCGAAAGACCACGTGAAAGCGGAGGTTCCAGCAATTCGCACGTAGCCTTTGTACTGGGTCCGCAATTGCACCGATTTTACTCCCGGAAAAACACCCTGTAATTCTCAGCCATAGAGGCAGCACTCAAGGAAATTCCCACTCCTGAAGCGAGCCATCTACCGTGTAGCCGTCCGCTGGACAATCACAACAGTGGGTTGAACACAGTGAATAGTCGCCTACTTACGAAGATACTGCAGTGGACACCCGTGCCGACCTGCACAGAGAGGCTCCGTCGCACCAGCTGACGTTGTTGATCAGGTGTGTGCGTGTGGTTTAGCTCAGTTGGTGAAGAATGCGTACCACTTATCAGGATTCCGTGGCGGGACCTACCATGGAACACTCGTCCGCGCTTTGGAGGCGCAGTAAATACCGCCACCATTTCCTGTGTTTCACGCGTGTTTCACGCCACTTCATCGTTGTCGATGAGTTCAACATCTCTAAAAAACACGGGGAACCTCCGACTCGGAAATTCCCGTGAGTGCTGCCTTTAACAGGCGCCCAGTGCATAGGATCAATGCCAGTGAAAAAGGCCATCTGAAGAGCTCTCAGTTTTTAACCGTAGTTAGATAAACTGTAACACTAATTCACAGAATGTGCCCTCAGGGAAGTTGATGCCAATGTGATTGCTGTGTTCTCAGCGAACTCTTCTGATTATGTGTCGACGCTTTTTTTTCAGTTTTGAAGGCCGTAAAATCCTTCATATGCCAGGATTATTGGCAAGTCAGCTGATTCTATCACACGTAAATGTTTACAAGCATTGCCTCTCAGCTCTTCCCTGCAACTCGATTTTCGCTGCGACATTAATCAATGTTTCAAAAGAACCATTTGTTCTAAATCTGCCATCACCGATCAAGTCAATTTTTGTTTTTTGGTAATGATGATGGATGGGCATTTCTCAGTCGGTTTTTCAGCAATCTCATTTGTACCAAAAGTTTGAGAAAAGCAAGTATCCTTGAAGTGTTCTGCTGAGACTAAATGTTCTGCTGGAACAAACGCGCCAGGAATCTTATCCAGAAAACTCAATCAATTTGATATGGTTAATTTGATACGGCACAAGGTGAAGATTCGCGAGCATCGACGCTATTTCAAGCGTAAAAAGCCTCAGCATTCTTAGGTCGGGAGAAAGCGCATTTGTGCTATTGAAGAGAATTGTGAGTGAAGAACAAAAACGGAAAGGGTGCGTAAAACGTTTGGAATGCTTTTTGTGCATTTTCTTTCTCTATAACCGGCTGGCAGGGCACTGGCGAAGCGAATTCGCAGCAGAAGGTAAGAAGACAAATGAAGACGACACTGATGTAGTGCTACAGTCACATCTTCCTCAATTTTCCACAAGGAATCTTCTTGTTTAGCGACTATATATTTTAGAAAATGGACGTCATGCTGCCATAGGAGAAGAAGGAAGGGCATGTATGAACTCGAACCTTTGTATGAAGAGCTGAATGATTTGAGGACGAGAACGACAAGGTATGAGACTATTTGCTTTTTCGCCTAGAGCTACCCACTCTTGGTTTTAAAAGGAAATTGTATATATTGCAAGGTGAAGGCGCAAATCAAGGTCTTGCATTGCAAACTTAGTTAATCAAAAACTCGCTGCTTTACTTAAAAAATGGCCCCTACACTTGGAGCGTTGATTCGTTGCGTTAAAATGAACGCTCCTGTGGACGAAAGACAAATCTACAGCAACTCGTCATTACGTACCATTCCTGTCTTTCAGTTTGGGCTGCGTTCCACAGACAGGATTTTTGAAATGGTCCTAAATAAATCACAGAACACTGAACAAGAGAAGCTAGCAACCGTTTCAAGAAAATAGGAAAACAGTGAGAGATCAACAAACACCAGTCCAGGAATGTATTAGGTTGTCAGGAAAGTTCTCTCGGTTTTTGGAACAGCACATTTTCTTGACTTTTCAAAACAGAAAGGCACATTAAGGAATGTATAACCCACCGTTACGTCTTATCATTCTTTGCCCATCTTCGGAAAGCCTTTCGATGCCGTTGGCATAGAACTGTTCTGGTATTGGCTCGAAAAAGTTATCCAACCAGCGATCCAAGTCATCTTCATTACCGAACGCTCTACCTGGCATGGCGCTAGAAAGGGAAAGGAGAAGGTGGTTATCTTTTGGCGCACGGAAGGGCTGTACCTTGGATAAGTCAGCACTTTCCAACCAAGGTCGGGTAGCTTCTGGAAAGTCACTCTTCCAGTGTGTGGGCAAATATCGTTGGGTAGAAATCGGATCTTGCCGTGATTCGGACTCTTTTCTGTTATTTTTGCTGCCAATCTATACAGCTGCTGATAGCACAGGTCTAGCGTGAGGGCAGTGTCGCGTGGCAGTAGCGCATCGTGGATGATGCCTTCGCTGTCACAACAAGCAGTGACCACAACCTTCAGAGAGTGAACACCTGTCTTCGGCTGCGGCTCAGGCTGCTCATCTTTGTCAGTTCAGTGTCGATGGCGCTGAATGTTAACGTACAGACAACTTCTCATTTCCTGCGAAGATGTACTTCAGCTAGTTTCCAATGCTTCTGTACGAGGACAATTCAGTAGCCACCTCTGCACAGTGCTGCACGGTCATCACTCACTGAGATAATTGTTTTTCCTTGCCCAACTGACGCAGGTGATCGGCGATGGTGGTAAGGTGAATATCCAAGAATTGTGTTCTTTCCACATAGTTTGCCTGTATTCGTCCATTCTCGACTCCGGATGCGCGTCTGGACCTTGAAACATTGATGTTTGAAGTCGCCAAATCTGGACCAATCTTGTGCAGTGCGTTCGGATGCTGTACCGACCCCAAATACAGCGTTAATACGGCGTCTGGATACTGATTCAGCAGGTTTGAAGCCGTATACCAAAAGGTCGGCAAATGTTCTGCTTTGAAAATCCCGTATTTCCAGAAGGGATTGAGCAGGAGTTTACAGGTAGTGATAATAATAAACTTGCACATAATTGCCCTGCTTATATATATACAAAAGACAGGATGCTGCAAAAAGCAGCGTGGGGTTAAAAAAGCACACTTTCGAAAGAACTTTCCCGACAACCTAATACATTATAGAATTTGAGCCAACTCCAGACCAACACCTTGAAAGTAGGAATGCGCCTGCCTGCTTTACTCCCCGCAAAGGAGGAAAAGCAGAAGCCCTACAGATCACCCGAATGATCAAGAAGTTAAATACAGGATACTTCAGTGAGAGCACTGGATGGGTTGAGGCCATAATAAAATGAAGAACATTCTCCGCAGGATTCCAGATGAAAAGGCAAAAACACGTCAAAGGATGAGCATGAGCTCTGTACATGTGAACATGATCTTTATAAGATCGACTTACTACCAAAATAGGTTGGTGTATAATCAATGCCGCTTTTTTGCTACTTCTTTCTCCGTTAAAGATTTAAAACTTTTCAAATGATTTCTCCATATGAACACTCCTCTTTTTGACTCATTAAAGATGCTATCGAAAATCGTATCCACACTAGCCATTACATGCGCTATCAGCTCGGAAAAGTTTAGGATGCAACACAGTCATTTTTTAACCTCCTTTTGGCAGAAAAAAAACAATCAGCGCAGCCAAGCTGACACATTGTTGATATTCATAAGTTACAAGCATCATGAATGAACAAGGAAAAATTCACACATCAAATTTTGACCCCCATAAACTTTGGGAGCTTGACAGCGAGAATGCTAGCTGAGCACTTCAATGTGAGCCATTCGACCATGGTTCTTCCTCTCAAAATCTCCCAAATCATGGAGATTGGCTGGTCCAGTCTCCACGAACTCTCTGACGGAAAAAGCTGGACGTGTTAGGGAAAGTTTCCATCGATTTTCTCCAGCAAAACGAGCAAACATTATTTTTAATAAATCTCGTCAGTCGAGCGTCCTTCTCTTCAACAGCTGCCAAAACTTTCGAGTTGTCGTAATTTGATGGTTTACCTTTTCCTTCTTAGTCAGGGAGATTGTACTTCCCTATCTCACCTACTTCAATAATTTTCGGCTTTGCTTTCCCGATTTTCCTTCGACAAAATTTCGTTGAGGTCGCGAAAGGACTGTGCTACATATATTCCAGCCTTTCCCGTAGTGGTAGAGCATGTTATGGCGAATGTGGACACTATTCTTGACAACATCTTTACTGAATGAGAAATGAGGATTATTCTCACGAGAAAATTGTTTGGGAAGCTTTACTTTCTAACTAGAAAATAAGTCGCGAAAAAAGCCGCATTGATCATGCACCACCCCAATACTAAGTTACGTTTATTATGTCGGTGTGATTTATCAACAGTTGAAATACACGGAGGGCCAAAATTATGGTTACCAGATAAACTTAAAAACGGAAAAGGTATAATATCGGAGAGATATCTGGAAAGATACGTTAGGTACTCTTACACCAACAATAATCTACATTTGATTTCAAATGTTGCTCTATCGGTTTCGATGCAGGACTTTCAGACTTACTAGATAGGTGTTGTCTGCGGCACGCACGCAGTGGTCACTATCATTGTCGCGTTTTTGTGAAAAGGTCCCACAAGCCCACCTACGCCAATATGTGGTTCCTAGCATTCAGTTGATCTAGGAATCACACAGCGTAAACCGATGAGCAGATGCCAAAGAAATAAGTAAGCCATCGACTGAAGTTGACGATTTGAAAAGTATTGCTAGCACCATCCACAGATATTCTTCTGGACTCCACGACAGGGTGGTACTTGTTTTCATTTTAGAAGTCCCTCTTTCATTGTTTTCTCGCAGATGTTCTCATTAATGGTTCGATAATGTTCGTTTCACGAGAGATTTGATGGAAACGGCTCATCGGCATGCGTCGACAATACCCAGTTTTTTAGCACAAATTTCCGAGGAACAATATCTTCTGCGGGTGGAACTAATGCCTTTTCTGACCAGGGCTTTGATACACTGTACCACTAAACGTTATTGTGGTGCCAAGTGATAGTGACGGAATGATGGGTCTATAATTAGAGAGTACTAGTTGAAACTAACATATAAAATGGAATGACCGGAAAGTAAAAGATCCGGACTACACGAAAAAAATGAAGAAAACTTGGAAGGACTTTGAAACTTGCCAATTCTTGAGCTAATTCACGGCGTGTGGGCAGCACCAATAATTTTGCCCCATCCTGTATATTCTAAAAGATCATCGTGTAGTCCTCAATTTGCAGATCCTGAGAAGATCTTTGAAACCACGGCATCTGCTTAAATTGAGAAATATCACTAACGCTACAGTTTTAGGAGAACGTGTGGCTGTTGTCGATACTCAGCTCTATTTCTGGACTGCATATCCTTATGGATAAGCGCTGCTGTCTTTGTGCTGTTCACACTCCTCTTCTTTACACGAGGACAGGTGATCATCAAATGGCTCAACGAAATAAATCTAAAAACACTGAATACACTTTGAGGTTTTCCTTGCGATGCTTTCTACTTCATGCCATACATGTAATTGTGTTCATTTATGTAAAAAAATGAAGATTTGTATAGTAACGCTAACAACCAGGCATACTCCTGATATAGTTGTTCACTTCTACGGTAAACTAGGTGACACATTCAACCCATGGTATTTGCTGGTTTCATTGCTCTTTATATTTACCACCAGTCACTAATTGTAGAGCATGCTACGCCTTACCCCATTTGTGGACACTAGCCCCTTTGTTTTGAAAGAGTTACGCATGAAAGGGGAGGATCAGCGCACCTTCATATTTCTGCGGATATATGGAATTAAATGTAATTATATGAGTTGTACATCCTTAGAAAAAAGCGTAGTAGATGATACTGAGGGAAATTCAGGACAAAAGTGATTTACAAGGTACAGACGTATCGACTGGATGTTTGTTTTGGGTAATGTTTTGACTCTCAGCTGCTATAGCCGTCATTTGCAGATGAGATAACGATGATGTCATGTTTAGGTAATCGCATAGCAGTGCTACGTCTGGAAAACAAAGAAGTGTACGAAACCTCGATTCGGTGGGGTATAGCTTGTTCCAATTTCATATTTCCAGTGGGAGCACTCGCCCGAAAGCTATAGCTGCCCTTGTCAAGTAGCTGCTAATTAAATGAACCAGTATCGTAGCCTGTGTACATACTACAACAATGTTACTGCTGTAATGGTTAGAGAAGCACAACAGTGGCGTTGCTTCGAAAAGAAAGGAAAGCAAGAGAAAACCAGGAAACGACGGGATGCATCATATCAGTATAAGGGAGATGAGCGTGTGCTCTAAATGGGACAGCAACTCTCATGATGGCGGCGTTTTTGTGGGGCTGTGAGATATGAAATTCGATGTAACGATGCCGAACTAAGTGAATATGAAGAGTTACATATACATAGATTGGATATCACTACAGAGATTCCTTTGGGCTTTTCTGATACCATCTGCTTCACATAACCATAGTTGAATCTTGAATATGTTGTAGACATGTGCTCACCAGTGACGAGCAGATTGGGAAGAGGGTGGGGGGGGGGGGAGGAATTACATTGAAAAAACCCGGCTCTCTGCTACTTTGGAGAACCAGACGGCCGGAATTCCAAGGATAAAACCATAGAAATTATCAAAATTGAGTAAATGAGAACATGTTTGAAAAATTGTGATAGAATCACGAAATCGAAAATGAACTACTTCAGGATTTTTTATCTTCTTTTGTCTACGCCTTTTGTCTATACTGTAGATTAATCTTCAGAAAATTGGCAATCCATTCTCGTAAGTCACATGGGGCTGGAATCAGCGTGCGCCTGTGATACTGGGCTGTTAGCTCAGGGAGTGCACGAGGTTGGACTTTGTCCGCAATTGCGACAACAGTATATTTATATAGCAAAACTTGCAAAGTCCACCCTGGTGCACTTCCCTAGCTGCTTTGGGAGCCCAGATGGAAAGTAAATATAAGAAAAATATTCTTTATAATAATAAATCATTATTGAGAATCAATTTAGAAGTGGTCATAAATATAAACAACTAAGAATGAACTAATGCGAAAATTCTATTTGTATTTTGAAGCAATTTCAAGAATTCGGCGACAAATTCCCCCCCCCCCCCGCCCCCCTCCAACCTCTGCGTCCGCCTCTGATATGTACAGTGGCAGCCGCACATATTGCACGTTTTAAGGGACGAACTGATGAAAATATGTAATCTGTAATTCAAGCTTGCAATGAGCTAGCACGACAATAACACGAGAATAGGATGAGACATGGTGTTACCCTTTTTGCCTCTACTACTCAAGAAAACGTTTCCTGATGGAATTGCACACATCTTCGCATTTGAGGCTCAAAATGCAGTACTTTTCGAGTCAGAATGTGGTTTCTTGTTAAAGTGTGCGTTTTGCCATAGTAGTTGTTTGATGCGCAGTTGTTCATCGCAAGGGAAAGCAACGACTGTCGACAGGAGCGAAACATTGTGAAGAAAAAAAAGACTGACGGTAATCACAGGGATAAAGCATGCACTTTGGCTGCAGATTTTCTCTGAATTGTGCTGCCGACTGGCAATCAGCTACTCGTGGATATTTTTGAGGCTAGCATTATTCTTGAGATTGAATGAAATGAAATTTTCGACAAATTTCATGATCTGTTTCTGTCTTTGACACCACCTGGTACGAAGAGTATGTACAGTAATAGCCTCACGGGAAAATGTTGAGTAGAAATTTGCTTAATTTATATCACCACTTCGCTTCCGTCTATAACTAGATGCAAAACTTTTGCTAAATTTTGAGAAGACAACGAAATCGAGATTTTATTTCCTTTTTCAAAATAAATTCCAACCAAGTCTGTGGTAAGTTATAAAGCCTCAACACACACTCAAACTTGATTTTGATGACTTTTGCTAGGGCTGAGATAGGCGAAAAAATTCTGTGGTCCAAAACGTGGGCGTCCTAAATATGTGGCCGCCACTGTACATGGTATCTGATGGTGTTAGTTTCCAGGATGGAGTGCCTCCTCAATTCAGAATTTGGTATTGTATAAGCATGTCTTCTACGTACGTACGTAGAATCCCGGGTTCCACCTTCCTGGATCCAAGTAATGAGATCAAAACTAAAGAGACGAACTTCTATATCGCTGCAGAAGAAGGCAGACGTTTGCATTTTCGCCGCCGTTTCATGCAGTGTTGGGATAAGCTAGAGAACAGGTATAATTACCATATGACTCAGCCACTAATTCATGTGAAAAACAACTTCATTAATGCGTGACAAGTTTTCGCATGGCCGCACTTCTTCCATAGTCTTTTCAGAATTCTAATTTGTTTTATTCAGCTGTTTGCAAGACAGACAATGTACATAGAATATCTCACATTTGTTGCTTCCATTTTCAGAAAAGATGAATATCGAGAAATTTTAGGGAACATTATTCTGGTGTGCAAAAAGCGATAGAAACGAAACATTTTCTTTCTACAATACGACCAGATAGTAACGAGTGAAAAGGTAATTCTGAGGCATTTGCGGCTGTTAGTTCTCTGTGTGCTTTCTTAACAAAAAAAGTTGTGTATTAGGTTTGTAGTAGAAACGGAGAAAGGTGGTATGTCTAATTAGTGTCACAAAAATGCGCAAGAATTTAAAGGACAGAAAACTTTCTGAAGAAATTAGTTTTTAAAAAGTGGGAGATACCCACCAAGGATGCCCTTACCCGGTAATTGGATAGGGGCATCCTTGGTGGTGGAGATTGCCACTGCATTTAACTTCGGATCTCCTCTGGAATAGAACCGTCCAGTGTCAGATCGTCAGTCTGACCCTCTACCTGCCAAGCCATCTTGTTATGTTTTTTTCACTATTTCGGAAAATCACTACAGCAAACAACCTTATAATAATCGGGACAAGAGCAAAAGCTTAGCCCTTCGTGAGATTCGAACTTGCGACGATTGCTTGGTAGCCCACAACAGCACCACTGAGCGATGGTGACGCGGTGTCCCATTTGCACAGAGAATGAAGGAACAAGAAACTTTCTGTAGAACCATAGGATATATTACTGCATCAGAAAGTAGCTTTCATGTAGATATGTAACGCAATATTTGCGAGGAAGGTTAGCACCAGGAGAAAAGTGGAAGTTCAGCGTTGACAAGGCGGCCAGATTGATAGATTACACGCAACTGGTAGAGAGAATTTCGCCTTCAAGCGCAGTTAATAATTGGTTTTGCTTTCTTCTCAATTTTCTGAGCACTTCGTAAATGTGAAGTGTACAGTTCCCATGTAGCTGCCTCACCTCACTTTCAGGCGTCCCGTAGGGGGCGGTAGTAGATGGAAAGAGTGAAAGCGCATTGACCTTCGAAGACCGTTATATTTATACACCTATGACACGAATTTCCTGAAGCACTACTCTGAATCACACGGCTTGCTGAACAGAAACGGATCACCAGTTTGTGAAAAGTAAAAGTATGCATTCTCACAACCTGCTTACGTAAATGCGCGCGAATACTCGTCAAAGAGGTAGGTAAAATTGCCCTAGCACTTGCAAGTAAGAATATGTCGGCATCAAATAGAACGTATTAGAGAATTCAATGGACGAGAAGCAAAGCAGGAACGTTCCGTATAAATAAATATGTTCCGGAAAAAGATTGTGCACAATCGGCCGATTAGGAAAATTCCTCGTAAAAGAACTATCTGCCACAAAAGAAATGCAAGTATAGGTACGTAGATGTCGACAGAGCGAAAGCAAGAAAAAAGGCAATTAAGACGAAAAAAGTGGTACTGCGAAGGTTTTTTTGGGAATGGACGTTTGGGGAATGAATGAACGACTATCGTTTTATGAGAGGAAGGCAGTCACTGGTATTTTGGTGTAGAAGGATAGGACAAACAATAAAATGAATAACAATAAATTCTGGACCATCAATTATATAATTTTTCTTTAGTGCATAAGTACATAGGGTAGCAGATGTGCAACTGTATTAAGCGCTGCCTCCTAGAGCACTTGGGCTTTTCGTACGCAACGGTACTGGATTTGACGGCAAAAAAGGGGACGTTGCAAGATGTATGCGGTCACCTTTCAAAACTTCCCTGCAAAGAAAACATCGTCACTCAACCATTACATTGTATAAACACCGGAGGCAATTATCACATGCAACAGTTGAAATTCTTTGATGGTTATAATTCCAGTAACTTGGAAAATCTATTGAAGAAGGGATGTGATAGTCGAGTAAATACACAAAGCTATTCTAACATGGATATACAAGACCAGCTGTGTGGTTGCTGTTCTAACCATACGTACCACAAATTGGTGAAGACATTTTTTCATGAATATTTATAGTTGTTGTTCATCAAATTCCCCGTCTCGAGCTAATATTGGGGCACATAGGCCAGCAATGAGGTAGCAGCATCGCTATAATAATCGGAAGAAATGTTGTGACTTATTCCAAGGAATCCCGCTGATCCACTTGAATCTGGACATATGAGCATTTGGGGGGAAATATGTATGTATGTACGTCCTGGACGACCCTACATACGTCATAGGGCAGAAATAATGCAGCAATTCAAGCTACTCTTGCGAGCGGGATCAACACAAACTGGATCATTCCATGAAACAAGAACAACCAAAACGGAAAGTCCTTCAGTACCCACATGCTTTTCGATAGAGAAACCTGATATAAACTGGCGAGACAGGGTCGGGACACTGTACCTCACACAGCGTACTCTCCTGCCTTGCCCCTCTGAATATAATTTGATCCGCCCACCTCACGTATTTTTCTAAGAACGAATTGCCTAGAATTAGTCAAGTTCAATTGGGAGGGGGTGGGGAGGAACTGCTGAATTCCTGAAGACTTGGGGAAGAGAATCGACGCTTTCCTGCGTAGGCGACTCGTTCTAATACTTTAGAATAGTAGGTCGGTGGAGCACTAGGTACGTTGCACGATTTGATTGAAAACTTGTTGAATGAAGTTCTAATGAAAGAAGACAAAAATCAGAATTTCATGCTTAACTTTCTTCGCATCCTAATGTACCGACTATATTAAAGCTAGAAACAGACGATGTGCTGCGTAATGCTGTAGACAGGTGATGCTTTTGCACCATTAACTATGTCGAATGCTGATTGGAAGAAGAGAAGAAATCTCAACGAGGTTTTTGACTGTTATTTCGTTTAATTGAATCCTAAACATCACAAAACGAGAAGCAATTGCTCGTCACGATAAATGTGGTGAGTATGTATGCACCTGTACAATTGGAGAAACGTTGGAAATGTCTAGAATCGAAGACTATACTACTGCATTCGCGCAGAGTGCAAGGACCAAGATTTATTTTGCAAAAATGTGCACATTCACTTAAACTATCATGAACTAACAAAAAGTACCAAATCGACTATCAAATCCTGCTAGAATTTACGCAGGTTCCCAGAAATGGCGACTGCGTGATATTTTCTTCCGGCATAATGAATGTTATATGGGCTTGAATCCATATGTAGAGTTCGAGAAAAGTGAGGATATCAAGTTCGATGATTGACAAAATTGACAAAAAATATTAATTACGACATGAAGTGGACAAAACTCTCGGAAAAGTTACTAGCACCCTAGCAGACTGCTCATTGGAGCGAGCACATGGCGAGTCTTTATTCGGAATGCACTGAAGGTAAAAAAGTACAAACTGCATTCATAATACAGATTGCCATTGAGGTGACCAGAGCTGGATACCTTTGAATATAGAGACATACCTTCTCACACTAGTAGAAAGAATGGATACCTCCGATTTCATGTGAGGTACTACGCTCCAACTTCCGTTTTCAGATGAGAGAAAAATGAATTTTTTACAAAGTGAAGGAATATTGTTGGAGACGAAAGCTCGGAGGCTGTTGAATACTTTCTCACTCGGAAATTCCATAGTGAGAAGAAAATCTCGGCAAATCACGAGAACAACGGTTCACTGCTAATCATCTTCAACCTAAACAGCAAAAGTTCATACGCTTATGAAAATGCACTCATCATTCTCACAGCAGCCGTTGAACTCCTTACACTCTATGAAACATTCCCGAGACCAGTGATGAGATTTATGATCCGGGAAATCGCATGGCTCGCGTGCAAATCAACAATGAATGAGTTGTTCATCTACTTCCCGTCCAAGATGCTTGTCTACTCTATACCATATTGAAGGTCACAATCTTTCCGGATCCATGAATACTGCTCGACTTCAATCGTGGATCAAATGTGGCTCAGTTGGCTAGGGATATGAATGTCTTCTAGGGAGGAACCTTCTTTAGATAGAGCAAATTTGGCTTTGAAACTGCTCCTCGTTCTGAACGCCCAGTTTGGGAGACATAATAATACAAAGGATATAAAGACGATTATCCGCTAAGGTTAATTTAAATGTAAGGAATAATCACTACTGATGCTAACACTCAAGAATTTGTAAGCTTAGCACACGCATTTCGTGCGAAACCCCAAAATGCACGGAATGAGGTGGTCGTCCACATTGGGGTATGTTCGACTTCTCCAAGCAAATTCCACCTAAATGATTAGCAAAAAACTCGAATGTAGAGGATTTTCATTACTACCGACTCTACAGGTCCAGTGCAGTCATACACAGTTTATTTTGTTCAGTTCCCTATTCATTTCATGAACTATGTCTAAGAGTTGCAGTTGCGGGCTGCAAATTGAGTCATTTCAAACGAAGCGATTTTTCATAGACATAGAGCTGCCCTTTCTCTGGCAGCATTATAGAAGAGGGAAGGAGCTATGCAACCTATTTAGAGTTGTTGACAATGTTCGTGGAAAGTAGTGGTTTCTATGCCCATAAAAAACCACACGACTTATTCCCCAACCCAATAGTTAACCATGGCCTTAAGTTAATAATACAGGAGAATGTATGGTAATTATTATCAATGTGGGAAAATACTACATGAGTGAGTCTGTAAAAACTTGCTAGAGGAATGTAGCCTGTCTGAGGTTTTCGTCCCCTGATCCACATGCTGGTAAATAGGCCTAGAAAGATATGATCAGCCAAAACTCGTCGCTATGGCGAGGAGGACCTTTTTAGTGATGAAGACACTAGAAACCTACATGTTGGCAGCATTAGAAAGGTGTTACCTCTTCACAGATCTTGACTAACACAGTTATGTGTCCAATAATTTCTCTTCCATCTTATATCCACAGTATTCCCGTTCTACCTCAGAAATAACCGAAAGATCAGACGAGCTACGAGCCAAAACCATTCCACATTTGACAGAACGGAAGAGAATCAACAAAAAGTGGTTCTGGCAGAGTTTCCCTCCATAGCTTTCCTCGTGGACATTTGCATCACGTTAGCAGTGACTTGTTGAAAAGAACTCTCTCTTTCCCATCAAATACTTTTATTTATTTATTTATTTATTCATTCAATACGCTATGGTAAGACAGACGTCAAAACACATCCGCAATATTACTCAGATAAAACATTACCATCAGATGAGAGATCTAATACCTGAGCATGAATTTAGCTATTTTCTGTTCGAAACAAGCCACGGACTTAGTGAACCTAGCGGTCTTTTTCAGGCGAATATATGCCAAACCAGCTCTAAGTGTGAAGAAATTAGCTCCGACCGCGTTTATAGGTTGGTTGTTGTTGGTCAGAATTAGCAAGCATTACCGGCATCCTTGAATTACTCAAAAACTGTTCCAGCAAATTTATGGAACTCCTGTAATTTTGTAGCTTTTGCAACAGTGCGAAGGTACTTTTCAACGCTACAAACCAGTTGTGAATTACTGCTAGGAAGTGTGAGGAACACTGAAGATAGGTCAGGTCGCAAGTGCGTGCGATATACATCTTTCTGCGGCCGCGACGACCGACGGTTTCATGGTCAAGTCCACGGCACAGGGCCGCCCACAGCGACGAGACCCTATTGCGGCCGTCTCAGCTGGACGGAACTCACTTAGCGTCAGTCTTGGCGTCTCTAGTGTTCTTGATCCCCATTTCAACTCGCTCTTCGAACAGGAGCAGATCCTGGTGAAGGACAGCACTAGCAGTAAGAAATCCTGGCCGAAATAGCCTCCTCTCTTCATGTTCTTTCCGTTCTCCTTCACTCAGGAACATTACTTTAGTAGGGATTGAGTGTAATGTATTTTTTACATGCTCACCTTTAGAATGCGGCCGATTCCCATTCTCATCTTTGGTATCCTGGCGTATGTGGCCGCAGTAGACCGGCTAAAGTTCAAAAACTGCGACCAGTCAGCATTCTGCAAGTAAGAATATTCTTTACTCCGCAAAATACATTTATTCTGAACAAAGCCCTTACTCATATTCATAATATCATGTTCCCAATTTGTTCTTGAATCAATGAACCGACTGTTTCTTCAGTTAAGATCTTTATTCTTCTCTGTCTTCTTAAGATAGTAACTTCATGGGAGCGAAAACACACCAGTTACCACTAAACGACTTTCCACTCCATGACCGTTGCACGATTTGTACACGTGGCGTTTTCGGTTCCTCGGACTGGTTCTCCGATTTCCATAGCACCGCTGCATAGCCTCTGACGGAAATGTGATGGGCGCATCTACAGCCCACCTTTTGAGATGCTCGACTCAGTCTTGTTTTCTATGAACAGCTAGCGGATTAATGTGGCAAGAATATAAGGTTTCCCAATCTGGAATTAATCCGAGGCGTTGATATATCAAGTAAGAAGCCATTCCCAACCAATGCAACACATGTGGGAAGGAATTTTCGAATGACACGTTTCCTACCGAGACCTCTGACTGACGCCTTCATGGAGGGTGGGGGAGGACGTTGGAATCATTGAAATCTGCAGATCAAAATGGCGGCCTATGTTATACTTTTCATTCGTAACTCAGAGAGGAGTAATGTCAAAATTGTTCCATATCATCTGGATCAGACTTCTTATTTCATCAGTCATTTTATTGATAAAATACAACTCAATGCTAATTAGCTAGTACTTACAAATCAATTCAAGTCAATTCATTAATTAATGTAAACTAATTTTATTCAGAAACAGAAGCAAGTAGGAAACACCGGTTTACCCCCTTTAAGTTTTGAGGTTAGGCGCTAACCATGAACTTTGCACATACTTAACTACTAGCCTATAGTTGGAGCAGTCTTTTCCATTTATTTACTAAGTTAAATACGTATCAAAAGAACTCGCTCTGGTAACTGTGCAGTATGAACACAGCGAAATAAGTGGGCGTCAGAGCTTAGCCAGCATCTCCTCCTACGTACACCCTCTCAGTTGCATCCCCATCCTTCTTCACTCGCTGCTAAAACGAGGAAAGCTTCAGCAGCAACTGAGGGGAGAATAGCAGCAAGTGGGGTGGAGCACTCGACGCATTGCGCTGCTGAGTTGCCACTGCACAGTTTTTCAGAGTTGTTAAAACAATTATGAGTCATTATATGTGACCTTAAAAGCTTCCTAACTAGTACACTATTGTCGTTAAAGGCGCCAACGAGCTGTCAATTCACCAACAGGATATGAAGTAGTCGCTGAATCGGCGAAGTTCAATGACACTGCATTTTCAGCTAAAATTAAAAATAAGGTGAGTAAGTATTCAGGAGACTTTCTCTCCAGCCAACGTAACTAATAATGCTATAAGTCTGCTACCAGTCTCATTTGAACATCTTCTTCCAGGACCTGACCCTGGATCTTCATGTGGTTGCTCTTCAGGACTCCACCTTCCGGTGAGATTTTCCTCTTTTTTTTCAGTCGAATTAGGGATCTCTGTCCTAAATGCGATCCTAAATAAGCGCGACCATTATTGATCGTTCGTGGTGACTTAACAAGTTTCTTCGATTCTCTCCCGTTACGCGCTATTTCAATGCACACAATAATGACCGTATCTGATTGGATGTTTCGTGGAAGTTGCGAGAACTCGTAGAGATATGGCGTGAAGTTGTTTTCGTGCGTCCGTTCTGCATTCCACATCGTAAAGAAAAAAAACAGGAACTATGACTTGGTGATGCAACTGGAAATCGTTTTTTTTTTTGTCGCGCGATGCTTCACTTTCTCATGCCTGAAGCCATGGTAAACTTGAAGTAACGGTAAAAACGATAACAGTAGCTTGAGAAGCAGAAGTGAAGCATTGAAAGGATTACTTGTTTGACAACCCAACAGTTCCTCTAGGCATAATTTATATAACAACCACCTCTTCCAGACTGGTTATTGACGAACCTGAAGGCGCAATTCGGAAACGGTACCGGCCACTTGATGCACTCACGGAGCGAGATCCTAAGCAACAAAAGTGTGTTTTTTAATGCAATACTCCATTGAATTTTCTGAAAAATGTACTTTTGTAGGCTGAAAAAAGTGAAAACAGACAGCACCGCCTCGAAAATCCTCACTGAAGATGGTCACAGAGTCGTGATTACACACTCCCCACTCAGGATTGACTTCTACTCCAAGGAAGTACTAGTAAGTATGTATGTCCCTTGAGTTACCTGAAAGGCAAAGAGAATTTTAAGGAATCCTACTCACTACATGTCGTACTATTAATACTATTATACACTACTACATATGTGACATTATTACATTCTAATACGTATTTACATACCAAGGAAATACTGGTGAACAACCATAAAGAGTTTCCAGAAGAATAGCATTAATTTCGAGAAAGAACTTCGTTTAATACATTACTTTGCCTACTTCGCTATATTTTGACTGTTGATAGGTACTACTCTATTATATCTTATTAGTACACTACTACAACTACTACATTGATTAAAACAGATTACTTTACATGGAGTTTATTATACTTCTATGCACATACGTACATACATGTGTACTACACTGTATCCACAACATTATTATTATTATTGTTATGTAAGATTTTCCTATACTACAGTATTATCTTACTCTATATAAAGCGCAGACCCCCCCCATCGCCGCGCGAGGGATGACAGGTCACGCTGTCATTGATCCACTCGCCTCGCCCCACCTCTTTTGCCCGCCGTCACGGGCTCAATTGCGAAAATTGACACGCCCAATGACACGCCCATGTATATGTATGTGTACAACATGGAAATCTTCAATTAGGACATCTAATTTGCGACGAAAACGGAATATCTTGGATCTTTAAAGCAGAATAGGAGAACCAATGATGAAGCGAGTGTGATTTCGCAATCAGAAACGTGAATCATCCAAATACAGCAGAGTTTTACGGAAATTTTCGCTGCACTCCTTCTAAAGCATTGAGTAGTAATGGCAATTAGAAATTAACGGTGAGGGGAACAAATGGTGCACTCTATGAGCTTAATATTGTGCTTACAAAGTAGGAATAGAACGTTTACGCACTTTTTTCCTGTTACAACCTGATTGTGCCTGAACCATAACGATTTGGACTTCCAGCGCAATCACAAATGAAAAAGACTTGACCACGTGAGGATCTGTGTTTCTACTCATAAAACGCACCATGTAGGAGCTCTTTATATTGAACGTGATAAGAGTTAACCTCTAAACCGTTTAGGAGCTATGCAGTTTCGCAGAAAATCACTGTCATCCGCGAAGCGCGGCGAAGCTGCGCTTCGTGTGGATGACAGTGATTTTCTTGAGTTTACCTAGCCCTGAGGTAACGTGGCACACGGGTCCGAGTCAGAGCGCCGCGAAGCGGCGCTCTGGCTCGGGGTTCCTTTTTTTTCAGAGTTTACCTAGCCCTGAGGTAACGTGGCACACGGGTCCGAGTCAGAGCGCCGCGAAGCGGCGCTCTGGCTCGGGGTTCCTTTTTTTCAGAGTTTACCTAGCCCTGAGGTAACGTGGCACACGGGTCCGAGTCAGAGCGCCGCGAAGCGGCGCTCTGGCTCGGGGTTCCTTTTTTTTCAGAGTTTACCTAGCCCTGAGGTAACGTGGCACACGGGTCCGAGTCAGAGCGCCGCGAAGCGGCGCTCTGGCTCGGGGTTCCTTTTTTTCAGAGTTTACCTAGCCCTGAGGTAACGTGGCACACGGGTCCGAGTCAGAGCGCCGCGAAGCGGCGCTCTGGCTCGGGGTTCCTTTTTTTTCAGAGTTTACCTAGCCCTGAGGTAACGTGGCACACGGGTCCGAGTCAGAGCGCCGCGAAGCGGCGCTCTGGCTCGGGGTTCCTTTTTTTCAGAGTTTACCTAGCCCTGAGGTAACGTGGCACACGGGTCCGAGTCAGAGCGCCGCGAAGCGGCGCTCTGGCTCGGGGTTCCTTTTTTTTCAGAGTTTACCTAGCCCTGAGGTAACGTGGCACACGGGTCCGAGTCAGAGCGCCGCGAAGCGGCGCTCTGGCTCGGGGTTCCTTTTTTTCAGAGTTTACCTAGCCCTGAGGTAACGTGGCACACGGGTCCGAGTCAGAGCGCCGCGAAGCGGCGCTCTGGCTCGGGGTTCCTTTTTTTCAGAGTTTACCTAGCCCTGAGGTAACGTGGCACACGGGTCCGAGTCAGAGCGCCGCGAAGCGGCGCTCTGGCTCGGGGTTCCTTTTTTTCAGAGTTTACCTAGCCCTGAGGTAACGTGGCACACGGGTCCGAGTCAGAGCGCCGCGAAGCGGCGCTCTGGCTCGGGGTTTTTTTTTTCAGAGTTTACCTAGCCCTGAGGTAACGTGGCACACGGGTCCGAGTCAGAGCGCCGCGAAGCGGCGCTCTGGCTCGGGGTTCCTTTTTTTTCAGAGTTTACCTAGCCCTGAGGTAACGTGGCACACGGGTCCGAGTCAGAGCGCCGCGAAGCGGCGCTCTGGCTCGGGGTTCCTTTTTTTTCAGAGTTTACCTAGCCCTGAGGTAACGTGGCACACGGGTCCGAGTCAGAGCGCCGCGAAGCGGCGCTCTGGCTCGGGGTTCCTTTTTTTCAGAGTTTACCTAGCCCTGAGGTAACGTGGCACACGGGTCCGAGTCAGAGCGCCGCGAAGCGGCGCTCTGGCTCGGGGTTCCTTTTTTTTCAGAGTTTACCTAGCCCTGAGGTAACGTGGCACACGGGTCCGAGTCAGAGCGCCGCGAAGCGGCGCTCTGGCTCGGGGTTCCTTTTTTTTTCAGAGTTTACCTAGCCCTGAGGTAACGTGGCACACGGGTCCGAGTCAGAGCGCCGCGAAGCGGCGCTCTGACTCGGGTATTATTACTATTGGACCGTACGCACTACTACATATATTTTGGATGCATGTTTTTTGAAGATTCAAAATTTACATCATATTACTGTGAAAACATCGAGATGTTTTTAAATTCGTTCTATTTGTATTTAACTTGTTGAGAGCGACAGATCTCTATTGTGTTATTTATATGTTCGCTTGTAAACAGTAATAATAATTTAAAAAAAAACAAACACTTCATCATGAACTTACTCTTTGTCAAATTCTTATTGTTCCAGGTCACGTCTATCAATTCAGCTGGACTTCTTAATGTAGAACCGTTCAAGAAAAAAGTTCTGCTAAGTGATCGAGAAAAAGGCTTCTGGGAGGAGACTTTCAAGGATCACAAGGATACTAAGCCACATGGTGAGCGGCAATCAAACTGGAGTATTTCTGTTCGCAGTGAAAAGAAATGATGCCAGGCTCGTCGTCGATCGGAATTGACATTGCCTTTGTTGGAATGAAGTTTGCGTTCGGTCTCCCTGAGCATGCAGATTCGTACGGCTTGAGAGATACGAAGTGAGTGCAGTCTTTAAATTAGGAGCTTATTTTGTCTGTTGAAAACAGCATTTGACCAAGCCTATTTTTGAATGTCATAAACATAGTTCGCTGATAAAATTAGTAATAAGTGTTATATAGGGATGGTTAGGTTAAAAGCTTAGTCTAATTTTGGAAAAGTCTCTGAGATTTTCAGACGAAAAGAATAAGCAAGAAATGCTTATCACAATGGTGTACCTAATTCTGGGCGAAGGCGAAAAAAAACTCGTTTTTGGCCATATCTTTTGGGGAGCTTTTGGGCAGGGTCAGAGTGGGCGCATACCCCTTGACGTGTCAAATAGTGTATTCCCAGCCATAGGGTGGAAGAAATCCGTACTCCTCCGAAATTTTCTCAAAATGCACTTCATAGCAGAATAGGAGGGGTGACAGATGTGTGAAAAATAAGGAGGTGCAATGTGCGGACTGGGGAGGAGTTTCTCGAAACCTTTGCACAGAATTATATATAGCCCTGTGATCAGTAGCACCTAGAGTTTATTTTCATATGAGAATCTCAAAAACAATCCTGAGGTGAGACGCTGCCTTTGAGCGCCGAAATAAATACCGTGGAGCTCTAAGCTCTAACCTGCTAGCTTTGAGAGTAGCTTTAGGAAAAACTGCGTAATGAGTACACAGTGAGCTTATCCAACTCAGTTACAATTTGGTGGCATTTCACCAGTAACAACTATAATAAATATGAAGATCGAAGCACTGGTGACTACTAAGCATGATCACTTTCCCTTTTAATGCTAGAAAAAAGTGGAAAGCAGGTATCAGTGATTAGGTGGTCGGAAAGGTTTCCTGCCCCTCTATTCCTCTTCTCGCCAATCTTTTCGAAGTCGTTTAGGAGCTTTCTATTCAAAACAAATATAAAGGCTGAACAATAGCCTTCTCATTACAAATTTCCCTCCTAATGCCGTCACGGCTATGGCCGAAAAAAACGTCGTTGACTGGGAGCATGTTCGACTGCTTCTCCTTCGAGAAGTCATAAAAAACTTTAACGAATGCGATGCGGCAAAAAAATGTACTTCGTAAGATAGACCCGTTCACTGGCTCTTATGGCACTGCAAATGTTTGGTCCCACAAGTCTGAAGACGGCAATTTCGGCTTGAGATAAATTAGGATCTGGTCAACCGGCTGAGGTGGTTGGAGAGCACCTTCTGGCGCTGGTTCAAGGGAGTCCGTGGCGTGATGCCTATGAAGTAGTGAAGGGACTCCAATGCCATCATAATGCAGTAGCTGTTCATCTACATCACTAGGGAATACGACGCAAAGATTGATCCTGATCTGAGCTGTAACACCCTCAACAGTTAGGAGGTATATGGCTAAAAAATTTTACTTTTTCACCGACTCTTGCTTCGCTCCACGACTTGGTTACGGTACCGAAAAGTGGGCTTCTTGGGTAAATCACACGACAAAGCGCGAGTGGCTTGGTCGCTAGTAATCTGGGATTCTACTGGTAAAACAAGAATTCTATCGACAGAAGGAAATACTCAGTGCTTGGTGAAATTAAAATCGTACCATTCAGTCGCAGCTGCTGCCATTAAGTCCTTTGGCTACCGCTGGGATTTCCTATCAATAACGATGCCACCTATATTGTGTAATTGTTAGTTGTGTTGAAGAAAAATAACAAATTCAAAAAGAAAGCTCAAAAGTGGCGGAAAACTTCTCCGACAACCTAATATTTATTGTAACAGTAGGATTGCTAATGGCTCCTGTTAATAGAGTGAAGATTTTGAATTGCATCCCAAAGTAGGAAGCCTGAAAAGCACAGTAATACTGGAACATCTGAGGAGATCTGAGACATCGTTCACTTCTGCTCCGCATCATCGTCCCGTGGATTCGATCATATAATACATTTGTTACTACTTATGCCTTTCTATCTTATGTGTGAAAAGAGCTGCATGGTAGTACATACGTCGAAGGTCGTTTTAACAAAATCCACAAAAGACCCTTTCTAGGAACTATGAGCCTTACCGCCTCTACAATCTAGATGTGTTCGAATACGATCTAAACTGTCCGATGGCTCTCTACGGATCGATACCCTACATGGTTCGAATTTTCCAGAATAAGAGCCAATCAAAAAAGGGGATGGCAATGAGCTAGCTTTATTTCAGGTTGCACCCAATTCCAAGCGGACTGTTGGGCTGCTGTGGCTGAATTCGGCCGAAACATGGGTCGACATTGAGCACACCACTGCGGACAAGGTACTGTACTGTTTTGATTGTTTTTCACTTTACAACGTTTTTCTCTAATGCATCCTGGAAAAACTGCTACATATTATGTGAAATTTACTTTGCATCTCACTTACAGTGGCGGACATAAATTTTGCTACATACAAAAGGTTCTCTGTCCATAAGTTCTTTTGAAATGGGGTTAGACAATTGAACATTTCTTTTGTTTTGTTGCTGTAAGTACGTTACTTGAACTAGATGTGGCTCCATTTCGTTGAATTATTCCTTTCAAAACAAATCTTTTCATAGGTGAGGTCGAAATTTGGGGTTTGAAAATATCGTGAACCAGCTACAAGGAAGCATCCACAGATGGACTAGTTCCGATACTACTACAAAAGGTAGTTCTGAGTAGCAGTATGTTCACGTGATATTTATTGGCATTTGTCTGGCTCACACGTGACTGATCCATGAGTAATCCGCTATCAGAATTTTCGCCATCGTAGCTCACTTGGTAACTCCTGTTCTGAGGTCATCATTGCTCCAGATGATAACGCTGCTCTATCAAGAGCTGCTCGATTCTCACGGGTTACCTAACCCTCCCGAAAAGTACAGATATTCCAGTAAGTCGAGGTAGCCACAGTGGTACACATAACGAAAATGTGATTAGCGCTCATCTCGTTTGAGAAAGAAGGCTTCGTTTTAAAATAATGATGGATAGAGGCTGGTCACTACATAATACCGTTCAAATTTGAGATGACACAAGTCGTTAAACTCGTTGCGAGATGGAAAAATCAAAATTCTGCACTTCTGCCTCCATCGCGACCAGCTAAAGTATCCATATTTTTCAAAAGGGCTAAGGATTACGTTATATTAGAACATGGTATCTGCCGTTTGGACAACTTTGCCTGGCTGCCCTATCTTACCAATCACATTTGTTATGCTGGATCCATAGTAATCCTTCATCCCATCATTGACTGCCGGATTTGAGCGGCTGATTGAGTTCTCCGAAATGAAGCCACTTTGAAGCGATCACGTACATATTTCTCTGCAAGGAGGTTGTGGATTTCTGCACTCTAAGATATTTCCTCATTTTCAACCACTTGGTGTCGTCAGAGGATTAGTGTGCCGACTCCGATAGTGAGAAAAGGAAATCGTCCTAGGCTGGGATTCATGAAACGTTAACCACACAGCCAAAGATGGTTAGAGCTATTGCTTATCCTACAGACTGGATAATGTTAGATGTAGGGCGCAAAAGTAGGTTTGCTAATCTGGTTTCGCTTGGTGATGCGTCTACGAATCCTAGCCCACCGAAGCCCTAGAAATCCTTCCTCTTGCCCATTTGCTGCTCAAATGCTGTCCGAGTGAGTTTTGTTGATACTACATCCAAACCGTGTCCGGTTCCTCTTCATTGCATTTGAATGGGACCTATCCTTCTGCTTTGTTTATATACCCATGCTAGCCGTTATCATTTCCAGCTCGTATAATTCTTGACAAAACATGTAAATCAATGATAGGGCAGCCAGGCAAAGTTGTCCAAAAGGCATTTCTCATAGAACATATCTGGAAGAATTAGTGCTATAATTTTAAGCAATGGTGACCCCAGAAGAGAGGTGAGAGAGTGAGCTGGAATGGCAAAAATTTCGTCCTGTGGTTTTTCAGGCATTAATCACATATTGGTCAGGCAAATGCCACCTTCACGTCAAAGTTAGCGGTGAAAGAAATTGAAAGAGCGTAAAATATTTTATAATAATGAATGAAATAGGATTTTCGATAATTCTGACTCATAACTTTGCTAAAGTTCTCTGCTCACCAATCTATTTGGAATGTTCCGTATAGAAAATGGTCTCGCATTGATTTTCGTAGTACGAATACAACCACGGCTGGAAATTTATCTTGGCGAGACTCAGCGATGAAGTAGTACACGAAGATTGGCTTAGAGAACTTGAACAAAACAGGTGGATCTAGCTCATTTAGTTTTTATGTAATTCTTTCATAAAAGTTTGGTTGAAGTATAGCTAGAGATCTAACATGCAGGCCCCATGCATTCTTCTCTGGAAATATTCGTCATTGATTGAGTAACTCTCTAGATCTATTACAGGGCGCCCTTGCCAAAATCGTCGCCGACGTCGATACTCCGGCCAAGGATGTTCCTCAAATTAACGCACACTTTATGTCCGAGACGGGCGCTGTAGATCTATTCGTAACACTTGGACCTCAGCCAAAGGATTCCATTCGACAGCTGACTGCTCTCACCGGAAAATACCCCTTGCCTCCGGTATGCATTCAGCATACACCGAAACAACTTCAATGCTGTTGAGAATATTTTTTAAGGAATTCGCTCTGGCATACCATCAGTCACGCTGGAACTACAACGACCAGAAGGATGTCAAAGAGGTATATATTCTTTCCAGACTGTCTGCGTACTTTCACATCAATATATAAACAACTTCCCCAGTTTAGGTCCATGAAGGATTCGACCAACATGACATCCCTCTAGATGTATTGTGGCTTGATATTGAGCACACTGACGGCAAACGTTACTTCACTTGGGATAAGGAGAAATTCCCAAATCCTAAGGAAATGATTGAGGATTTGACCTCGAAGGTTCTTTAAATATCTCCGCATCTTTCTTTCACTCAAGGGAAAGATGAGAGAATTTAGGGTCGCAAACTAGTCACCATCGTTGATCCTCACATTAAGAAAGACAGCAAGTATTCGGTTTACGCAGAGGCCAAGAAAGAAGTGAGATTTTTCGTCGAATTTTCCGGCTGTGATCCATGAAATGGACTTTTCCAGGATTTCCTTGTGAAAAAGCGAGATGGCACAGTTTATGAAGGAAATTGTTGGCCAGGAGATTCTGTTTACATCGACTTCATAAACCCCGAAGCCCGGAAATTTTGGGCTGACCAATTTGCACTAGATAAGGTATGTTCGTGGTTAAAGAGATTTGGTCATAGCTACCTTCGTACGTAAGGCGAACGGCAAGGTCAGTTTGTTTCAAAACAACAAATTGATGCATCCTCATTCTTTTCTTTCATATTGGTTTACTATGTTACCTATTTGGCCAGCTTTTTTAAACAAAAACACAGCTATTTTCTACAGTTTAACTGGATTCTTATGAACTAAATAGGGATTTTCAACAAACATTCTTACAATACATTACTCCTGTCATGACAATGACATTCTAAGCGTCTTTCTGCTAATATACAACAATCTATCCGATTGAAATGCATAAATAACTAAATAGGAAATTATTCAAGCCACCCCACATATGTACATATTTTCTTCAAATGCAACATCTCCAATGTCCCACCTCACTTTCATTTTTGAGGTGCTTGTACAGCTACATATGTACGTATGTGTTATATATAAAACCGAGCCAGAGCGCCGCTTCGCGGCGCTCTGACTCGGACCCATGTGCCACGTTACCTCCAGGCTAGGTTAACTCTGAAAAAAAAAACTACCCCGAGCCAGAGCGCCGCTTCGCGGCGCTCTGACTCGGACCCATGTGCCACGTTACCTCCGGGCTAGGTTAACTCTGAAAAAAAAACTACCCCAAGCCAGAGCGCCGCGAAGCGGCGCTCTGACTAGGACCCATGTGCCACGTTACCTCCGGGCTAGGTTAACTCTGAAAAAAAAAACTACCCCGAGCCAGAGCGCCGCTTCGCGGCGCTCTGACTCGGACCCATGTGCCACTTTACCTCCGGGCTAGGTTAACTCTGAAAAAAAAAACTACCCCGAGCCAGAGCGCCGCTTCGCGGCGCTCTGACTCGGACCCATGTGCCACGTTACCTCCGGGCTAGGTTAACTCTGAAAAAAAACTACCCCGAGCCAGAGCGCCGCTTCGCGGCGCTCTGACTCGGACTCATGTGCCACGTTACCTCCGGGCTAGGTTAACTCTGAAAAAAAAAACTACCCCGATCCACACGAAGCGCAGCTTCGCCGCGCTTCGCGGATGACAGTGATTTTCTGCGAAGCTGCGTAGCTCCTAAACGTTTTGAGGTTAACTCTTATTATGTTCAATATAAAGAGCTTCTACATGGTCCTTTGTACGAGTAGCAACACAGATCCTCACGTGATCAAGTCGTTTTCATTTGGGATAGCGCTGAAAGTCGAAATTGTTATGGTCCGGGCACAATAAGCTTTTAACAGGAATAAACTGCGTAAACGTTCAATTCCTGTTTTGTAAGCACAATATTAAGCTCATGGAGTGCACCATTTGTTCCCCTGACCGTTAATTTCTAGTTGCTATTACTACTTAATGCTTTAGAAGGAGTGCAGCGAAAATTCCCGTACAACTCTGCTGTATTTGGATGATTCACGGCTCTGATTGCGAAATCACACTCGCTTCATCAGTGGTTCTCCCATTCTGCTTTAAAGATCCAAGATATTCCGTTTTCGTTGCAAATTAGACGTCCTAATTGAAGATTTCCATGTTGTACACATACATATACATGGGCGTGTCATTGGGCGTGTCAATTTCCGCGATTGAGCCTGTGGCGGCGGGCAAAAGAGGTGGGGCGAGGCGAGTGGATCAATGACAGCGTGACCTGTCATCCCTCGCGCGGCGATGGGGGGGGGGGGGTCTGCGCTTTATATAGAGTAAGATCGATGGAACATGATGATTTCATTATATTTTATTCGGATACAACGTATAAGACAATCGCTAAAAAACCAAAGTAGAACAAAACAAGACCCTCAGCATGAAAGTAAGAAAGCCTATGACCTGAGCAAAACTTTAACCAGCCTTCGTTTTAAAGAGGCTAAGGATCAAATGACCTCAGAGGTCTTGATCAAATGAGCAAAAGTCGGGCCGGCTCCAACTATAACGAGGGAGTCTATAACATGGAGTTATCGGTGATTTCATGCAAGTATGATCCTTGCTGTGAAAAACGTCTCCTGGCAGCCTAAAATGTGTGGATGTGAACCTCAATCCATGATGGGGCAGACCTCTCACTGTGACTTTGCCCTCTTTCACCTCTGAATTCAAACCAATTTCATCCCTGAATCTAAATCTTTTTCATGTCTGAATTGGAATTACCAAACCCTCTAACAAAAATAAATGAACTACTCTGGGTGGATAACGACTCTTCTGGTCCTGTGGTTACTTAGTTATCTCCTAGTTCTCGCCCCTGGCCTGGGTGCATCATCGGAAGGATGGGTGATTTCATACTCATGGGTTACAGCTGGTAGAGACAACGTCATGTATTGGTAAACATGTTGATGGGAGTCAGGTGAAGTGCAATATTGGATACATGAGAAAGTTTACCATGGGTAATTGATACTTCTTGGAATTAACCGTCAATCTGCGGGCATGCATCTAGAAGAGGCTAAACCATTCTACCGTGAATAAACCGTAAACAAACACTGATACCACGGAAAGGGCAGAGTTTGCTGTGAGGTGACGTGTTCTATGGGGATCCAAAAGGACACGGTACAGGAGCGCAAACTAGCGAACAGGAGAAGGCCTACCCACTCTCTACCACCTAATATTTGCACACATGCAAAAAGAAGGAACACTCCCATACATCTTGAGAAAACTAGTTCATCCAAGCATCAGGTCAACAATACATAGATATTACATGCCGATATGACGTCATTTTGATCTGGTCGGTTTAAGATGAGGCAAAATTGCTAATTTTATCAACAAATTTGCTTCAAAAGGTACCGTCGCGTGTCTTCGACCTAACCATTGAATTACTCGCAAAGATGTGTTGCAAGTAATGTTAATTCTCTTTCTGGTGAAGTAGGATTGACTAAGAATTTGAATTTTCCACGAAGAAGTAACCCACTTTCAATTTTTGAAAGCTATTCCTTAGCTTTTTCAGTTTTTATTCATTTTGGAAGTGTAGGGAGGTGAAACTATGATTGTTTCAATTAAATAGATACGGATGAAAACGTATTCTGGTCTTATTTGAGATATATTCCATTCTAGTATGTTGGATCTACTAAGGATGTCTATACATGGAACGACATGAACGAGCCGTCAGTGTTCTCCGGACCAGAGGTAGTTTTTCCTGCTACTGGAACCAGTTTAATAGATTGTGAGCATTTAGAAACTAACTAGTGCATTCAGGTGACTATGGAAAAGGATCTCGTCCACCACGGAGGCTTGGAACACCGCGAAGTTCATAATCTCTACGGATTCTATCAGGTGTGTGAGAGGCTTTCGCTCTACTGCTTCGGAGACGGTCTTTTTTCTGAGGATTTCCCCCCCTTCGGAAACATTTCTAGAAAGACCACGTTCAGAAAAATCCAATGCGAAATGTATCTAATTCAGCATCAAGCTACTTATGCTGGCCAGTTGTCCAGAACAAATGGTGAATTCCGGCCATTCGTTCTCACTCGAGCATTCTTTGCGGGATCGCAGAGGACTGCAGCAGTATGGACTGGAGATAACAAGGCCGAATGGAGTCATCTAAAGGTAGCTCTCACTATTATTACTCAATTTTACGAACTTGTAATTTTTTCACAAATTTCAAGACTTTTTCTACAACAAAGACAATGTGTTTGTGTGGTTTCAAACAATGTTTCAACAAACAACAAACAACAACAATGAAATTAAACAATGTTTTCAAACGAGTTTTCGCTTCCATGTTCGCGTCTTCTTTTCTTTTTCTCCTCATTTTCATCTCATACCCTTGCCTCAAAGGTCAATTAACGAATTTCAAATCCAGGAAGGTGAACAATTTCCGAGAAATTGGGTGCGAAAATGAAAATATCCCCCATGCCTTGCTCATATTCAAACTCGCACATATCTGTGTATAGAAGATCGGTTAGTTAAAGAAGTTAAAGTATGAAACAGTTTCTAAAAATTTACGAAGCAGTTTCTAAAAATTAACTCCTAGAAAAAAAAACTAAACACTTCTGAATGGATATATACATAGGTTGCAACTGAACTAACGAGAAATGCGGTACTACATCCGTACTTAAAACAGAGAAGAAAAACGTTCTATTCACTTTGCAAGCAAAGCTGGTTTTTTTTTACTTAGAACGGGAGAGGGGGGGGGGGAGGGAGGAAGAAGGTAATATGGATCGTCTATTATTCAAAAAAAATGATGTTTTTTTCTTCTGAAATTATACACCGAGACATAACTGACTAGCACTAAAAGGAGAAAAGATATTAATATAAATTACGCTTATTTTGATGGCTTGGAAGTGAGGGGAGGAAAAGGGGATAGGATCCCAACCCTTTGTGTGAATCGTTTTTCATATAATTTCCATAAGGGAACAATGAATGCCACTAATGTAAGGTTAAGGATACACAGCTAAATGAGGTTAAAATAGGAATACAATATACAGAATATACATACATACTTCATCGAATGAATACTAGGGTTGTAGTAGGAATAAATTTCTTGAACTTCGATCATAACCGGTAAAGATTTTCAAAATTTAAGGATTTCCATACCGGGGAAACAGGACACCATGAAAAAGTGAGCCACAACGAATAATATGTTGCCAAACATATTCAATTGCCGTAGTGAGATCCTGGTTATGTTGAAATAATTTTTACACGATTGCAAATGTTGCTGATGCAATCATCAATTTTCAAGCCTATAAGAGATTGAATAAACGAATACATATGGACAAAATATCCTTGTTCGGCAGTGTTTATTCGTGTAATGTTCCTCATCCCATCATCATCTCAGAGAATGTCGAGAAAATATTGCATATGAAGCTGTTTTTTCGTATCTGATCGTGGTCTTATATACTATGAGGAGGCAGTTTCCTGTGAGCTCTTTCAAACGGCATTGCCCTGTAGATTTCTCGACTTCTCATCAGTTCCAGTCGAATTTATTACTTGTTTCGATTGTTACCATGTTACTTCCATTCACCTTATGCCCATTCCGCACGTTCAGGCCACCATCCCTATGCTTCTTTCACTTTCCACTGCTGGAATCCCACACGTAGGAGCTGATGTTGGAGGATTTTTCGGGAACCCTGACGAGGAACTGCTTGTGCGATGGTAGACAGAACCCTCTTTTTGTAATGGGAATATGAAAATAACTCTATTTACTTGTAGGTACCAAGCCGGAGCATTCCAGCCTTTCTTCCGAGCTCATGCTCACCTCGATTCCAATAGAAGAGAGCCGTGGTTGTTCAACGAGACCACCACTGATGCTATTCGGGATGCCATCAAGAGGAGATACCAGATGCTTCCATACTGGTAAGAAGAAAACAGACATCCGCGACTTCTTTGCAACCTATTCTCTCATTTACTTTCTTTCACTTGGTTGGGCTTTCCTTCAAGACTATCACTGTCCTCTTCAGCAGGTTTTCTAATTGGGCCACTGTTCTCAGCCTCTCCATGCAAAAAATGGTGGAAGCTTAGTTCATTTATTTGCTCCCTCTAATTTTGCTCTACCTAAAGGGTCCTAGTTGCATTATTATCGACATGTATTGTGTATGCGACTTCCTTTCTCAATGATCGTACCGCGTTTTGAGATTCCATGACTTTTTTTTCGAGTTTACTAACGAGTTTTTACCTGTCATTTTATTTCTAGAGTAATGCCTTTTTTGTTGATTCTGAAATCGTTTGATGTAATGTTTCTCATGGCACACCTTATGGTGTATTCAAATAAATAAATAAATTTAGGTACACACTGTTCTACGAACATACCTTGACTGGAAAGCCGCCTATGCGACCTTTCTGGATGGAATTCTCGGATGACGAGGTGAGGGGTGCTGCTTTAGTGGGGAACAAACACGGAATTACTATCATATGTAATCACTGATGTGATGTTTCATCCTGGGAGCTCACAGAGCGATCCCCAAGAAATGAGAATCTCTTCACTCGTTGCTCAACTCGCTTCTTGCGTAAGTATTGTGAGTCACAGTCACCTCTTGTCGAGGGTTACGCAATCCTTCAAAACATCTGAATCACCACAATTACTCATTTCTTCCGGCTCTCACAGAGCGTTTCCGGACAAGAAACGATCAAAGCAGGTGTTATTGGTGTGATGGATTAGTCCAGAAAATCACCTGATGATCTGAATTCCAGGCTAGCTATGATGAAGATCGCCAGTGGATGGTTGGAAATGCCCTTCTGGTGAAGCCGATCGTGGAACCGAACGCTGTTCAAGCGTCGCTGTACCTGGCAGGAAAAAAAGAGGTTTGCTAGAATAGCTGCACTCTGTAGGGTTGTCGACACTACATATTAGGAATAAAAAAAAACATTTGTAGATCTGGTACGACTGGGAAACATCAAAACCAAGACCGTCCCCAGGAGCTGTACAGAATCCAGCCACGTTGAAGACAATTCCCATGTATCAAAGAGGAGGTTAGCATGAGAACCTACGAATATTCTGAAGTTTTGGTCCCAGATGATCTCAAAATGGGACTTCCGAAGGGCATGAGTAAGCGAAGCGCGAGTGTAGTCTTAATTTCAATTTTGGCAACGAATACGTAATTATGAGTTCCTCTTAATTTCATGCAAGTCAGACATGTACTATCCACTAGACCAAGCGAAATTTCGGATGAGTATGCTTACTTTTGCGTCTCGATGCTTCTTATTTGGAATCCACAACATTAGATGACTAGTTACTATGAATCCTCCTATATAAAGTCTGGTAAGGGTCCAGATTTTTTCTGGCGTCAGACCACGAGAGTCCTGCGAAATCTTTTGTGCAGTGCAGTGCATAGACAATGGTGGAGGAAGAGATGCTCAGACGTCATCCGAAAAACCGATCTATGGAGCGGGACGATACTAGATCCTCGCGGGACTCGCAACTTCGAAATCCTTGCACAGAGACTGTCCTACGGTGGCGGTCTCACTGCCAACGTATCTGACAGAGCTAGAAAGGCTTTAAGGCAGCACAATATACGGAGCAGGATAGCTACTGCTCTTCACTCAAAACCAACTATTGTACTGCAGATCAGCATGGGTGAGATCCCTCCACATAAGAGGTGGCCACCCCGCCAGAAGGCAACCACCAGCCCTCTCCACACAGGAGGAGAGGCCAGGTGCAGGCTGCCAACAGGCAACCACCAGGAAACTCCAACCAGGATGAGAAGGGCAGATCAAGGCCTGTTCTGCCCCGGAAAAATTTCTAAACTTATGGAAATTTTTGAATTCGTATTTATAAGGAGAAGTCATCATAACGAAGGTGTTATGCCTGTGCTTGTAACACTACAGAAGCCAAACCAGTGTGTCAGCCGTGGCAAGCCGCGAGGCTCCACACAAGAGGTGGCCCGCTCCGCCACAAGGCAACCACCAGTCCTCTCCACACAGGAGGAGAGGACAGGTGAAGGCTGCCAACAGGCAACCACCAGGGAACTCCAGCCAAAAGAGAACACTGTGTCGGTTACAGCAAATAGTTGACACTGTGTCGGTTACAGCAAATAGTCAACAGTTACTAGATTCATATAAAGGATTTTCTCGCGAACACTCAAGGATGACTAGCTATGATAGGTCCATGGGCTTTTAAAAAGTGCGGTGACAACAAACGGGAGACGTATCATTGCATCGGAAAATGGATTTACACGGTGATGTGTGATGAAGAGTGCTCGAGAAAGGCGCGTACAAGAAGTCCGGAGTTGGTCAGGCGGCCAGTCTCGTAGTATACACGCAACTGATAAGGTGAATTTCATATTCAAGCTCAACTGATTACTATTTTCGCTTCTATTCCAATTTCCTATGGATTTTCTATTTGCGAAACTTTTGCACGCGCCTCAAGTGGCTGCCCCACCCAACTTTCTGGCGACCCGTAGGGGCGCTAGTCTTAAAAACTATTAGAAGCACAGCTGTGAATTTGCAAGAATTAGGTGCTCTGAAATATGGTAGCTAGCTTTTTTCTCTCACTTTTGCCGATGGATACTTCTATAGCATGAAATTCGGTTATTCAGGTAGTTCTCCTCACTATGGCACAAGAACAGGTGTTATGGTTATTGCACATTAGATCCTATATTTTTACTTAAGAATGTAGGCCCTCTGCAACGTGGAATTCTGCTGATACAAGCCTTTTCCTCAACTGGAATGAGTGTATATCTATTCGAAGATAAAACAGCAATCACATTTTGTATAACATAACAAAAGAAGGGATCAATGTTTAACACCCCATCTTTTTCATTCCAGTAAACAAAAATCAAGTGGGTAGTACGTATCACCTTCCTCGGAGCTCACCAGTAGAAATAAAAGCAGCCAGTGTTGAATAGGATGTACATATGAGCTAACCTTTGCTGACGTATTCTTTCTTCCACCTCATTCATGGGAATGGATGGCGAAATAGAAAACTAAACGAAACACGTAGTTGGGAAAAAATGAGAGCAATGTGAATATACAAAAAGTATTCGTAAATTTATAGAAAACTAAACGAAACACGTAGTTGGGAAAAAATGAGAGCAATGTGAATATACAAAAAGTATTCGTAAATTTATATGTGATAGCATATTTTGGTACTATTGTACTTGAGCGGCCCCACTATCGAGCCCAAACTCAAAACCATGGATTCCTCTGAAAACTTGCATACAGGGGTAATTGGATGTGCTGATCACGAATATCATATTCATTCCGCATGATGATATCGATTTTAATGATTTTATCGATTTTTTTTCCAAGTTCGACTCGTATCTCAAATCTCTCTGAAAAAGTGCATTTTGAGGTTTTTGAAGTTGCTGATCACGAATATAATAGCTGTTTTGCACCACATTCTCGATTTCCTTGGTTTTCTCTAGATTTCTATCTGTAGGGCGATGTAATCGCCGACTTTACTGGAGTTTTCTCCATCAAGTCGACCTTTTCTTGCGAAATCTTCATCATATTTGTAACCAGCACCTTCAGAAACCCCAGCAGGCAAGTTTCCAGAGAGATCCGGGAGGTGGTCCATACTTGGGAAAACATCGATAAAATCAATAAAATCGATACCATCATACGAAATGAATGTGATATTCGTGATCAACACATCGGAATACCCCCGTATGCAAGTTTTCAGAGGAATCCATGATTTTGAGTCTGGGCTCGATAGTGGGGCCGCTCAAGTACAATAGTACCCATATTTTTTGGATAAGAGAGCATTTTCGGAAGAGTGCCTTCTGCACGCTTATTCGAGTGTGCAGAAGTCAGGTTCACTATGTACTTGTTGTCATAGTTTTGTTTACCACATTTACTTCTTTAAGATTCTTTAAGATGCTATCAGTATCATTGTTGCTATTATTATAATAGCTATTGTAATAACACTAATAGCTATTGATAATGTTAACAGCTATTATTAAGATTATTATTGCTGCTATTATTACAATAGCTCAGGTTAGATCATTTGTTGGTAAAATTCAGCTATTAATCAATGTTTCCCTCCAATATTCCAACACATTTCAGGTACCGTAATACCTGTACGAGAACGAGTTCGGAGGTCCAGCCAACTAATGCGCGAAGACCCCATCACCCTCTACATTGCTACCAACGCGAAAGGTACAAAATTTTTTTTGAAACGAAAAACGAAGATCTTGCGCAAAACATTCAACGATAGGAGGATTTACTGGGGGCTGTCGAGTTATTCTAAGCTTGGATTACGTCCAGCATGGTAAAGAAAACGATGATACTACTACATATGATATGATACTACACCCACCACTTCGCACCGACTCTCAGTATTTTGGATGTAATAATAGTACGTTAGTACAAAACCTGGAATAATAATTGATGTAGGGAAAATTACAATACTAATAAGAATGTTCGAGTATTTTCCAACTAGACAATACAATAATTTATCCCGATATCAGAGTGTATTTCACAGGAGAAAATAGTTGCGGAAATATTAGAGGACAAGAGAACGCGAGAAATAGTGCCGTGTTTGGAGAGGCAGGCGACAAATGCAGATCCCACGCACAAACATTTAACGGTCGTCGTTTCGAAAGGAACTATATCTATAACGTTGCCATTTAGTAATCGTTCTCAAAATAACTCCGATTTTTGAAATCGATAATAATTTTTAGAATGTAATTGATCTTTTAGGGGTTAAAATGTGAAGTGGGTCGATATATTGATTTCTTCTCACCTATCAATCGTTTCAAAATCACTGAAAACAACTCAGGCCTATAATTTCCTATGCATGATTCATGGGTTTCAAGGCCAAAGATGGATAGTTGCACTATAGTGTGGTTGGAAACAGTGTTTCTGAGACATTCTACACGGATTCCCTGGATTCTTCCCTAGAATCTGACCAACCGGTTGGATGTTTGCCTGTTACACCCTTGCCGTTCTCTGAAAAAACGGAGTTACAAGGATAAAAATCCATCGAATTTTCCGTTGCTCTTTTAAAACATTCAACGAGAAAAGAACTTGCTGATCGCAATCCTTAATGAATCCTTCACGAAATCTCGTACCATTCTTTCTATTATTATACATTTTGTTTGCAGGTGATTTCGCCAACGGAACCATCTACTTGGATGACGGTGAAACTTACTCCTACAAAAAAGGAGAGTACGCTTACTGGGGCATCATTTTCAAAAAGTAATTTTCTACCAGAAATATCCCAGAACTGCAGAATATCTACATGTAACGGTTTTCCTGTTTTAAGAGAGCATGATTACCTGCACACTATCATCAACAAGAATCTCGACAAGAAAGGAACACTTGACAGTGACATCCAGATAGACAAAATAATTATTCGAGGAGCAAAATTCTACCCGAGGACTGCGCATATTTACCTGGATGGTAGGTTTAGGCCAAGTTTATCTTAAAATGTAGATGTGAGCGGTAGGAACGACAGTGCACAAGGATGGAGATCGCAAAAGAGTAGAATAGATAAAAGGAATGTGGCATAGCTCAAGTTTATTTTTCCTCTAAGAGAAAACATTTAGTGAATATTCTTTCATATTATGTTTTTTTTTCTCGATGAGGGTTGTTTCCGAGTTTTGCCGAAGATTATGCATTGGCTAATAACCCATAAGTCAAGTGCTATCCGTTACACGTAGAATGGGCCAAGAGGAGAGGACTTTCCTAGAACCCATCAAAAAGCGAAGGGGAACCCTTGAATCTAACCAAAAAGGGTAACATGAAATAAAGAACCGGTTAGTCCACAGAGGTGCATGTACATATGTACGTCTGTATACCTCAATCCCTAGAATGCGAGTTAAGAAGCTACTGAAGGAAAAGCAGTACTAGCAAAAGTTTCAAACCAGGTCAATTTCGTTCAGTGATCAATGAATTAATAAATGAATTAGTTAGTTAACTCACTCAATTGTTCATTCATTCATTCATTCATTCATCCATACATACATTCATTCATTCATTCGACCTGAAAACAGGATTATTTCGGTAAATTATTTTGGTGATAAGCAGGTGAAATTAATTCATTGAGACCGATCTAGATAAAACTAAACAGTGTCCGGTATGCATAATCGTCTACTGTGGAAAGAGTAAAAATTTCTTCCAGATTTCAACCCCGAACCGCTTGATTTCGAACACGACCGCGAAACTCACGTTATGGAAATCAAGAGTCCAAATGCGTATATAACCAGGGATTTTAGGATCGATCTTCACTCATAGATAATTGCTAAAATTCTTGTTGTTTTTCTCCATTTTGTTGATTCGCTAGTTATATTGATCATGATTACTGTGGTCTAATTATGGGTCCAGCGTGTTTTCAGTGAGTGTTTTCGAATTGTTTTCTAGTAAATGTTATCTATTCGACAATGTGTGAGATTGCGTTGCTTTTTCCTCGCTAAAGTGACGACATAGGTACGAATAAGGAAAGTGGAGATGTAGTGACATCACATGAGGTGTTAGAGCCGGACTAGTTTTCCTCATTAAACCCACACAGTCGATAGTAACAGACGATGTCTATTTCTGGATAAGCGTGTTGCTTCTTTGGTCATCACACGTAACTCATTAATTGTAGGTGGGCGCCTATTAAAGAACCACATTCACGCATGACGTGGGTGGTTATTTTGTGCTGTTACAGCCTAAAATACCCCGTGGAGATGCAGCATGGATCCCGGAGGATGCTAGAGTTGCAAAAGGTAAGCGCTTTGGAGCAATTTAAACAAATACTGACATCGCAGCGTTTCCATCTATGTAGACATCTTATCAGGCTCCATAAGCTGCGTCTTCACAGAAATCAAGAAGATAGTTGCGGAAACCTTCTTGAACTGCATCTGATCACTTTCGTAATCTACAGCTGCTTCGAGGGTGAAGGTTATGATAGCGACAGGTGACAATCATCGTGAGGATTATGGATACCTCCTGGGCAAAATCAGGCTACCAAAAGCAACTCCTACGTCTACTAACTTAGTCCACAGGTTCAGGATCCATTATTGAGATTAACCAGGATAAATGTGTTGACGCCATTGTCAAAGACGGGTAAATTTATGTGTTGTTAATACATTTACCATGGGTGATCTCTATGATGCGTGCAGCCCCAGGGTAATTAATAATGCTAGCCATCGTCGGTTTGCATAACTAACGTGGTTGCACGAGATACGTTCCCCAATCACAGCCAGAGCCTGCCGCGCACCGTCAGTCCTCTCGCTCTCTGCGTCTCCGATTACAAACGGATCCCTGTACTGCCTCCACCCACCACCCCCCTGTCCATGCTCTAGCCCCTCGCGGCCGCCGCGATGAAGGTGGGGAACGTATCTCATGTAATCAACTAACGTATCATAAATCCCAGCCCTGGACAATCCAAGCGAATTCCTCAAGTTCTTGGGTAAGAAAACTGTGACAGGGGTTAAATTCATACTTATACAAGGTGCAATACCTGCCATTGGCTTCAGAATATATTTACAGGCAAAAACTTAGAATTATGCCACAGTATTCAAAGGTACTGTGTAAATGAAATAACTTAAGAAGATCGCAGACATACCTAGCACTACACAAAAGCCAATTAAGTCAATAGTTCAGCTAATGGAACGGATCAGAACTTCCGAACATTCGAAGGATACTAAACCTTGCAGCCTTTCATTCTCATCCATCGTACAAGCAACATATTACTGCTTTCCATTCTTAGAAAAATATTAAATTTCGAACATCATGACTAATAATAACAGGAGTGTGTGTGTGTAACTTCATGTGAGTGGAACGAAGTTCCACGATCGGTCACTGATGCTGATTATGAGATCATATTAAAGGGATGAGACGGGTGTGACGAGGTTCACAAGATGAAGAGGAGCTCTAATGGATAAGAAAGTGCAGAGCGACTGGTCCACCACTGTGTGGAAGGTGTGATGGGTCCAGAAGTGTAGGAACGTCATGAGAGGTGTCCAACGGTGTGATAAGAGCTCGCCGACGCCTAAAGGTGGGGAAACGCCGGAGGACGGGTCCAACGGTGTGATAAAGGTGCATCTGCGTCCCAAAGTGGGGAAACGCCGGCAGACGGGTCGAACGGTTTTACGAGGGTTCGTCGAGGTCCAGGAGTAGGACAACATCACGGGCGAGCCCATATCCGCATGGGCGGTGTTCCGCCCCCATATCGGCTCTCCCCCAAGACCTAGATCACCTAGGTGGACATCATCTCCTTCCGTGTCCGTGATCTCTACCCATTCCATTTGTGTCTTAATGAATCACTCAATCGTTTCAGTGGACCATTATCACTCGAATAACCACAACAACCAGTTGAACACAAACCATTTCAAGACAACATTTCCACTGAACAGGTTACACTCAATTATTCAGAGCCAATAGGGCCAACCAAAAAGCATCACTTCGCCGATATTGGTGAACGGTACTGCTCACGGGATTGAGGGATTTTCAGGAGAGCGATGGATTGTGTGAGAGGATAAATTCCGCGAAGGGTTTACTGAACCCCTTTTTCATTTCTGCTTGCATTGAATGTGAAGTATGCGAGCAACGCTAGCATCAGTAGAAGTCTGGGAGCCCGGCATTAGCCGAACAGCCAGGCTGGTACATAATAAGTTATTCAATCCTCATTATAGGTGCAATCCCGCGTATAGGCGTAGCAACCCATTCTATTTAGGAAACACAACATTATCTACGTTACTCTGTCATACATTAAAATAAAAAACATTAGATATTATATATTGCAACACAAATCAAGGAAAACATATGCACTTTCGCAATTGAATGACCAGGCTGTTTTGGAGTGGCTTCAAATCGCCAAACGTGTCACAAATCACAATTTTACAGCTACTAACAAGTTCGAAACCAGTTATCCATCACATTTTTGCGGCAGCGGCCTCGTCAAAGTTCACCAAACCACAAATGTACGCTCTCTGACTTACTTAAATTGCGTTTTTCAATTGTAGAAAAAAAGTGATAATATTCAGCGAATTTGCCGAAAGTTACATACCAATGAGCTCCCATGAACATTAAATGCAAAAAAGCATCAACTTGTTTGGAAATGCACAAGTAAAATAAGCAGAAGAGAACATCGCTGGTAGCTGCGCACACATTAACTATGCACTATTTTTTGCTTGGTCCTAACCTATTTTTAATTCCTGCTCTTCGATTTATTTCAACTGCAGATGTCGTTATGGGAACAAACTCCATGAAGGCTCTCAGTTCCTCCGAAAGTAAAACAATTAGCAGTGCAACTGTGTTAAGAACGACACTACTTCACTCATTTTGTTTGATTTGACATTTTCAAACGTCACATGGTCCGACTTCACGAATGTATGGAATTTTTATCATTTCTCATAGGCCTAAGACACTTTTTATGCAGGGTGCAGAAAAAGTACTGATAACGTTTCTTCTGATGTTTTCAACGTGTTTTGAACAGTGGAGAAATATTATTTTTGTTCTCATTTGGCTATACCCTCTTTTGGGAACAATCAGTACGCGCCTCAGCAACATGATTCGTTTCTCAGTAAAAATTATTGTAATAATTGCATCCACAGCTTTGTAGTAGACGTTGATTTTGCAATCAATCCTTTCTCCGCACCCTGTGCATGTGGAAAGGTGTGGTTATTTCCTTATTTTTCCTATTTCCCTCACAAAACTAACGTTTAAATCTTTAACAAGTAACCTTTTTGCGATAACGTCTGCACCGTGAGCGGGTAGCTATAAAGAGTATTAACTATTATAGCGGCATCCTAGATTTTCGCCATTCTTCTTCTTCTTTAGCGTTTGTCCCATTTAATGGCGGGGTTTGCTTTTCTGATCTTCTGATGTCATTTCGCTCTATCGTGCGGCTGGTCTGGGTGGGCGCCCGCATGCTTCAAATCCGCATGCAGTGTGTCCAGCCACCGTTGCTTCGGACGTCTCTTAGGACGTTTTCCTGGTACCTCAAGATCAAGGCCTACTTTGCAGACGGTGTCTTTGTAGGCGCGCAGAACGTGGTCGTACTATCTAAGGCAGGTTTCGCGGAGCTTGTCAGCAATCGTGGCGATGCCGAACTGCTCTCGGATCTTCTCATTGCGTATGCGGTCCACACATGTGATATCAGCCATCCATCGTAACATCTTCATCTCCATCACACCAGGGCGGCATTCCACCTGGCTGTGATGGAGATGAAGATCCGGGATCTTTTTGTCACACAGCACTCCTGCCATCGAGCGCCACTTCAACAATGCAGTGTTGACGCGAGCGACGACTTCATGAGCTAGGTTGCTATCGGCTGAGAGTGTTGAGCCGAGATACTTGAACTAGTCAGTTCCCGGAAGGTGAATACCATCAACCTGAATGGTGGCGACCTTATCCATGTCGGTCGTCATGTACTCAGTCTTTTTGAAGTTGAGCCGAAGACCGAACCACGCTAGACGTTCGCTCCAGGATAGCGCCTGTCGTTCAAGGTCCCCCTTTTTATCAGACGCGAGCATGACGTCATATGCATATAAAAGAGTCCATGGCGTCGGTCTCAGAAGGTCTCTCGTAACAGCGTCCATGACAACGGCGAAGAGAAACGATGAGAAGGCTGATTCTTGATGTACACCTACGGAGATAGGAAATCCTGCTGATGTGCGCGCAGCCGCCTGAAATCGACTCCTTGGATCTGCGTAGAGAATCCTAACCCACTCAATGAGCTCTTCAGGAACGCCGTGCCACCGCAACGCGTACCAGATGACTTCATTTGGCACGCGATCGAAGGCTTTCTCCAGATCGAGGAATGCTAGATGCAGTGGCTTCTGCTTGTCTCGATGTTTCTCGATCATCAGTCGAGCTGCATGTATTGCATCCGTAGTTCTGCGGTTGGCTACACTACCCACACTGGTTCGCGGTAACTCGGATGATGTCGCGTATCCGGCGGTCGATAATGCGTTATAATATCTTCATACTGTGAGGCAGTAGACGTATTGGCCGATAGTTTGAGCAATCCGCAGGGTTGCCTTTCCTCTTCCAGATCGAGATTGTGGTACTCTTCTGCCAATCCACAGGGGTCTTCTTCTCTGCGATGATCTGGATGAAGAACGATGTCAGTCATTCAGCTGAGTTCCAGTATCTCGACTTCCATAGTTCCGCCGCTAGGTCATCAGGACCCGTCGCTTTTCCTGGTTCCATCCGCTTTAGCGCAGCCCTGGTTTCATCCACGGTGATCGACTGAATAGGACCGTAAGTTGGCGGTAATTGTGGGACAGGTGGATGGCTGAATTCTTCTGTCGAGATCTTCTCGAAGTAGTCACACCACCTCTTCGCTGTCTTCCTGCGGTCTGATATGAGGTGACCGTGTTCGTTGTTAACTCCGTAGAACTTTTCGGCGTCTTCAGCCTGGCGCTGGAGAGACCTCGCCAGTCGGTAGATGAGGCGTTCCCTCCCCCATCTTTCTCATCTAGCTTCTTGCTAACATTTTCGTAGTGCTCAGCCTTCGTGGCAGCCACGGCCTTCTTTGCTGCCTTCTTCGCTTCTAGATACTTCTGCCAGTTATCATCCATCTTGTTACCGAAGAATACGTGGTAGAGACGTTTCTTTTTCGTGGTAGAGACGCACCTTCACTTTCACTTCATCCCTCCATAGCCACGCCTGTCTGTCAATTCTCCGGCGACCTGGTTTAGTCGTGCCAAGCTCAGAACGTGCCACTTCTACAATGGCTCGGGTAGCATTCTTCCAGGTCTCGTCGACGGTTGTGACCGGCGACAACTTGGTGGTAGAAGCTACTCTGACTTCCTTCTCCTTCAACCGCCACCACTTGATTCGTGCCGGTGCGCACTGTTCGTCATGCATCCTCCTTGGCGGCATGATTTTCGCGGTGCAGATGAGTGGACGATGTTGCGCGGCCGGTACAACCTTCGCATCGATAACTAGCTTTTGATCGCGATGTCGTACGAGAACGAAGTCGATCTTGGTCTCCACGTTACCACTGTAGAAGGAGACGAAGAGAAAAGGGCGCTTTTGGAACTTTGTATTCATTAAGGGGAGGTTGTGAGAGTCAGTCCAGGATGCGCTCGCCACCCTCATTCCATGTCCCGAACGCCAAGCCTCCGTGGCAATCCTAGATTTTCGTCTAAGTGTTAAAGATTCAAACATTCGAATTTTGCATGCTTTCGAACCAATGAATAATCGACTAATCGATTTTTATTCGAGCTTTCGAATAGTTCGAAAATTCCAGCGGCAGGGGACTGACTGAAATTACTCGAGCAATCCTTTCAAATTACTGGTTCGAATAGCACTGTATTTAGGCGATGTGATATAGAAGCAGCAATGCCATCATTTCCCAATTAGCGCTGACCTTATCTCGATATGTATCTTTCGAAATTTAGAAGTTTTTTCCTATTTATTGGAAGTCCAAATGTTTACGAAGCCGCAAAACCACAAAGAGTACGGAATGCCGCTGCCTCGATTGTAGCGGGATCTCGATTGTACGTATGTAAGACGTTTAAATTAAAATGTAATATCAAAGAAAAGGTCGCAGTCCTCTACTCACGTAATCTTAGATGCTCTTATTTGTATCCCGACATTCGTTGGACATCAGATACCAACGTTTAAGATTTTTTTGAGAAAAATGATGTGAAAGTGACTAATTTATTCGGTGCACCCGAGGCGTACTAACATTTCCATGCTGGTCCATCCATTAACCATCTCATTAGCCCATGTCATATTGAGTTCTATTCTGCATCGCTGAGGTTTGCACCGCTTTACTCCCACACATGTAATATGTTGGGATAGTAAGCGTAAATCATAGGCTCTATATACGTCTATATACGTCTATCACGCAATGATATATACGAAGTTTTATGAACCGAATCCATACAACAGCAAAACTAGTAAAGTAAATATATGAACTACTGAACGTTTTCTGAACCATTCTGTTCCATGTGAGCTGTCATTTCATGTGCTTACTGTTGAGAGGTTTTCCTTCAATAGCTCAATTGTGTCCGGAATATTATGCAGCTTATTTTGCAACGTAACTTTGAAAAAAAATTTAAGAATTGAGTTCAAAACTCACATACGTACGTCTTAGAAATATTACCAGTTATTCATCGCTCCTTGAAAGCGCTTTTCCATGCTAACATTTCCATATGTAGCGGCGTTTCTCATTTGCAAGATCAACTTTGCTCGAAGTTCCTGCAACAAAGCAGTGAGCAGGGAATCAAGCCACAAAAAAAGAGAAAATATTACGGGCCTTATTCCATTCCGTACTGTACTATACTCCTATGTGGAACTTACTACTAGTTATAGAGTTTCCTCTTATGGTCGTAGAGCGTTATACCTCGAAGGAGTGGTGCAGACGGGGTCTATGATTGGTCACGTGGAGGAACCGGCCAATCATAGACCTTGTCTGCACCGCCCCTTCCAGGTATAACGCTCTACACTCTCTCTAATACATCACTACGATGGAATCAGAAGTTTAACGAATGTAAAAAAAAACAATAAAAATGATGAGTTCAAGAAAACAGTAACAATGACCATCAGAAGAGAAATAGTTGCCTGTTTGACCTCTCAGCTCTATACTGATGATTAGGAAAAATATACCAGATCCATGTGGAAACGCATGAAATACTCAAGTTCGAGAGGATCCCACCCAATAATGCCAAACAGTAAAAGCAAACCATCCTTTGTAAAATGCTCCCTGAAACAGAATAGTATTCGTACGTAGTACTGATCGGAGCGAATACTGGACATAAGTTGATGCAGCAGAAGTAGTTCTACGCAGGTATGAATGCGAATGGGAATAGGAGTGCTTATAGGAAGTTGGAGGTAACCAGTTTTGATACTGACAAAAAGTGAAAAAAAAAGTGATGCAAAAATGTTGGGTTGTAAAAGGAAGTGTAGGAAGAGAGGCACAAAACGATTCAGAAAGAGAGAGAGAGCCAAATAATCGGTGGAAATTCATGTCGTTATTCGCGACCCGGACGTTCCATCAAAGGCTTCCACGAGGATCGCAAACCTCAAGTAATTTACCGATCGTTTGCTTTCAGTTCCTTTTCAATGTTTCACATGAGCGATTTTCTACTGAAAAAAATCAAAATTCACTTTCACATCTCAAACCATAAAAACATTAAAGACGTATCAAAAGGGTTTCCTACTGACACCATAGTCAGAGCAGTCCCTACTGGGTAAGCCAATAAACAATTAATCGAGTTCTAATCGTGCAAATTTCCTTATTTAACACATCTTCCCCTTCGTAGGATGATTGAAGATCAATGCCGCTTGCGTTCCTTCTTCGTATAGTTTGTACTTTCTCACTAAGCGAACGTCGACATTCAGCGGCGTTGCGACCATGTGTAATCCTGAATGTTTTATATGTAGCCGATCGGAAGGCACCCAAATGCTGGAAGCCTAGGTATATGAGCACAGGGCAAGAACTTCGTTGTGGTTTGCGGTAAGTGGGAATACTTGTTCTAAACTGAGCTCAGCCGTCGCATTTTCAAGTTTTTACTATCCGTCCGATGTTTACCTTCAACAGAACTCGATTTGAGGCTTGTGGCACTGCTCACTTCCTGCTGCGATTCGTAATTAATGCTTAAATCAGAGGCCAGCGAAGAGCATGAAATTTCTGAATTCATAATGGAAGTAAAATAGGGACCATGAGGTGACTATACTACTCTATTTAGTAATCTTGTTCATAATATCCCAAAGATCCATAACATTCTAAGGATTGCCGGAGGAATGTTGCTTTGTACATGAGGGTATATGACGCTGCCAACTAATTTGTCCGCGTAAAAATGCAAGTTGGGAATGAATGGCCACAATCCGGACCGTTCGGGGTATGGCACAGCGGAAATGAAATGGTGGCATAACTCGAACCGTTCGGATTTTGCCATTCATTTTCTAATTTGCATTTTTGCGAGGACAAATTAGTTGACAGTGTCATATGTATATTGAGCGACTATACAGACATGTTGCTTTTTTGCAACTACATTGGCAGACGCAGGTATGTAGGTGCTCATGGACTGGAAAGAGAAACTAGGATCTCTCCGCAACTATGGAGACCTAGACGGTGGGAACTTTGGAAATAATGTTGTTTAGAAAATTGTTGTGCTCGTGAATAATTAAGAATACTTGGATGTCATAGAAAATCATCCGAAAAACAGCTACAGAACTAATGACTAAGCCACTATAAAGTTTTAACCTATCTAATGACCCAAACATGGAAAATCAGCAGAAGCATTCAGGAAGTGTAGGGCGTGTGTCTTCAGCCAGCTATGCACGTGCATCCAGCATTCCACTCCTTCTCATGATGAACAAAACCCCTTCCAATGCTACCCTATCAGTGGATACGATCGGTGAACGTTACTGTAGTGTATCTAGAGATCCACGGGTGCGAAGCGCTTCTTGGAAATGAATCACTACTCAATGTCAAATCGCCCTCGTGGAGGATCACGATAGTGAACGCCAAGAAGAATTTGCCCGCGACGGAGAGGAAGAGGAGACAGCCACCATTTTGCTTCCGTATGTCCGCAGTTTTCCCATAGAAACGTCCCCCAGGGTACTACTATGAGAATAGTGGAACAAAGAGAAACCTTGGCATTGATAGCCCATGTGGGAACACCTGCTTTTTGAGAATATGAAAATAAAAGTCTGTGAGATACGTAAATTATGCGAATGATTCACTGCAAACTCGGAAAGTAGTTGTCACATGTTGTGATGCAATACACATCGATTAAAAAAATGTACGTCCTTGGGTGTTTTCCTCAGTGCCCTTATCAGCTGGTTTCAGGAAGTTGAACAAAGGGTGTGATGTAATTGTTTTTTGTTTCTTTTTCTCTTCACGAAATTCTTTCAACGTATGATCTAAACGAATAGCAAAAACTTGAGTCAAACGAGGTTGTTAAGATGCTCATAAGCAATCACGAACATTTTTATGCCCACTTTGATTTCGTGCCGTTTCACGAACAGGCGTGTGACGTCACAGTCACTGAGGCCAGCCAATTAACAGTGACAGGTTATGGATAGTCGATTTTATAATGACCACAAAACTGGCATTTTCGGCATTCGGCTCGTGCGTAAGTGTTGATAGAAGTACAACGAAATTAGTGCGATTTTGAGATTACATGTGCTTGAAAGAGCGATTAATTGAGCTCTTAAAATAGTAGGAGTGCAGAATTTCAAATGTCGAAAATTGAACGAAGAAGTCTAGAAGCTCATTCAGGTGGAAGAATTTCATGAGGATAACGACGGAAAGTAATTAAATGCAAACGCGAAGATGCAGCGTATTCACCGTATTTTGCTTTTTCATCGACAGACATCACTGTCGGAGTAGCAAGCCAAGGGAGGAGGGGGATATCGTGTGGAAGAAAGTGGCAACTACGTCATAATGGAAACCCAGGGCTGGGATTCATGAAACGATTACCAAGCAAACCGACGATGGTTAGCGTGATTTATTAACCTACAGACCACATAGGGCTAGAAGGCACATAACGCGAATGTTGGTTTGCTAGCACGGTTTCGCTTAGCGACGCATTCACGAATCTTAGCCTGGAAAAAGAAATAAAAATGACAGAAGTATTAACACTAGTATTAAAGGGTTGATAATAATTATTCAAAAGAAATAATGGAAACAAACAATTATGAATAAACTAAAGCGAAATTCTTGTCTGTTTTATAAATTGATTTCAAAAACTCGGCGAGCCATTCTCTAAAGGGCGTCCTACCGCCCTGCATCCGCCACCGACAGATATGTATGTTTCCCTATCAATAAAAATCCTTTCAAGCTTCTTCAACCGTTCTTGCTTGGGGACCTTCGGAATCCTCTGATCTTTGCACTGGCTATTTCGCTAGGATTCGGATAATTAGGCACGGGGCGCTCACTACAGAGAAAGAGCTGCTCTTTCGTACTAAACAGGAATAGCACTTCGAATCTAAGGAATAGGTTTGAAGCCGACTGATCAATTTCGTAAGCGCTTTGTGTAAGGGAGTAGTGGAACTCACATGCAGCATGATTTCGCAACCTCCTTCGTGTCACCGACGGCGGCAGCGGCGGCGGCGGCGGCGACGAGTGCGGCGCCCGCCTGCGGTGACCGCAAGTCCATCGACGACTGCAGTGAGCAAGCGGCGCCGCGAATCCAGCCATCAGCTGATTTTGCTCGTTGTGCGAACCACACACACCACACACACACTCACATACACGATGAAGCTGAGAGCCACCTCATGACGAAATCCCTCTCTTTCTATGCTGTGAGTCACCAAAACAGGAATTCCTCAAGGCATCCATGCTAGCGTGACTCATACCGTCCTGGTTTCGCCTCCCACACTACCACACTATTTCGACACAGTCTATCAGTCAGGGGGCGTGGGCTGAGTCATTTCGTTCAGCAACGGAATATAAAAGGCGCCCGGCCTGAGTCAGATAGGTCGTCGTATTACCCCACATGTGACAGTGGCATCGTCTCATGCAGTTTCTCACTGACTACACACAAAAGTCGCTAATCTGCTTAAGAGGACAAGCCGAACTAGTATTGCTTTCTCTTACTACTACATAATTCACTCTTCACTGCTATTCCATCTGCTGTTCCTGGTTCATTTCTGTTCATTTCCGCGGTGCCTCTCCTTCTCGTCACATTCGCTCTCAGCTTACTCCCGGAACAATCCTGAATTAGTCGCATTTCGCAACCTCACCTCGTGTGGCATCTTTCGCATTTGTCTTCCACACGTGCCCGCGTGCTGATTGTGGGTCGACGAGGTTTCGAAATCAGATACTCTTTGACGCACTTCCGGGCAGTGGGGGCGATGACACATGTACGCACGCATGCAGTGTTTTGTTTTTCTTCGGACATGCACAGCTTCCACACCATCGCATTCTAATATTCCTCATCATTATTGTCACACAAACGATACTGGCTTCTTTCACGTATTTTGTACTCAGCAAAGGTGCTGCCTGCTGTGGCGCAGAATCTTTGCTGGTGCAAGCTACGTGGCATGAAAGCAATTTATGCCCATATCTCTGTTTCATTTCCAATCCTCAAGGTAAGAGCTGAAACATGTTCTTTCTTTCTTCGTGCAGGTAAGCAGTTTTGACGAGCAATGGTTCATACGTTGTGGTTTCGTAAGTGTTTTGTATGAATGTTTCGAATTCCATCGGAATTCGTTGAAAACACGTTCATAGTAGCTTCTCGAACGTCTCATTTTTTGTGTTCATAACGCGCAGTCGTGCACTGTTCTGTGGTCGCAAATCAACGCCCCGCTGTTGCGGCAAAGTAGTGACGTGTACTATTCCAGAAAATTCTTCAGGTGTTTTTGCTTTCTCGACTTAGGACCAATTTAGACTAATGAACGTAGTGTAGTGTTTGTAAACGTTTCCAGAAACCTAAAAGAAAAGCTGGGAACGAGATTTCAGTTGTTTGAACATCCTGTTTGATTTCAAAAGATTTGCAAATACTGCGACATTCGTGTCACAGTTTTTTGAACTCAACGGACTCACCGAAGCTTTTGATGGATTTAGACGGGTTATTTTTATATTTTTTATTTGCGGACTGTCACTGCAGTTCAAATAAGCTAGATTTTCTGAAGTAGACATGCCTGTTGTCACACAGGAAACCGAGTTAATGTAGAGATTACCAGTTCTTTTTTTTTCAGAAGTGCTTCGAAGGTAAGAACTCATCTTTTCATGCAAATGAAGGTATATAAAACAAAGTCCGTCTACACTTCTCGAGGCGATAGTAAAATTGCACCCTTCGCCTCCCATCCCCTTAATGACCCCTTCTATCTGCCCTCACCCTTATACGAAGAAGATCTTCATATTCAAAAGCCGGTTAGTAGAATTGATTAGTTCGAATTTAGTGTTTAGTACAATCGAGCCCTTCATTCAACTTTTGGTACTAGTACGGTTGAAATTGTCTCCTTATTTCCATGAATTTCAGCATAAGCTTGCCCCGGTAATGAACCAATTTTTAAGACATATTCCTCAGACACGTCGAAAACCTAGAACTAACTTGCAAAATGCATTTGGAATTTGTGTTGGCTTGTTTTTAATTTCTTATTTCTCTTGTGTTTTTTAAAACGCAGTTCCGTTTATTTAATTACGCGCTGTTAATTTATTTTTACAGCTTTCTCTTGCATATTCTTGCTAGGGGACAACCATAAAAATGAACTCGCGTTGATTTCCGGGACTTTCCATAACACATGCCTGCAATAATGTAAGTTATTTGTAACAGGTGCACTCAAAAAATTAAATACTGTTTGTGGTGGCAGAATCCGCTTTATCTGGAAGTGGAATTGCATCACCATCCTTCACAACCCTCTACATGTTCCTTTCCAAACCTAGTGATTAGCAGGATGCAAAATTTAAATGATTCAAGAATTTATGACTAATATAGAACGTTCTTAGCTATGTCGTGCTTTGTTAAAGAGATATGTATACCAGGTTGATGCAAAAGTTTTGTCGCAATTATTCGTCATTTCTATGATAAACTAGACAAGCGGTCTATATAAGTAATTACTGGACATCAGTACTTATTTTATAAGCACGCTCCTGGAGCACTGTGCACACTTAATTCAGCAGGCTGCGAAGTGAAGAAATTGAAGAAAATGGAGACTGCCATTTTACGTCGAATTAGTATCTTTTTCTTTTCGAGATTTTGGATCCGCAGAAGGTACATATGTAGTAGGCAAACGGCAAAATTCTTAAGAGTGTTATGTACCTAGGTGGTAAACCCTGTAGAAGTAAAGTAATCGAGATCCTAGGCATTTCCTGGAAGTGAATTTTGGCCGATTTTGGTAGCACTGAAAGTGAACGTTTAGGCAGTTGCGATTTTTCGTACTAAGTTACAGTAACCAAGTATAGAAATAATAGCATAGTGTATCGCTTCGAAATCGCAGCATGGATTCGATCGTCTAGCAGGAATTCCAAGAAAAGCAAAGAAAATTCTTGAAAAGGTCTTGTCTCCTCTGAGATGGGAGCACTCAAACAGAAATCTGCAGTGAAATCGGTAGTGACTCCTAGAATATGTAATTGCAAAGGAGGTGTCTCGGGCCTAACTGCTTGTGGTCGTTCGAATTTCACACAAAAAACGGCAAGTAAAAACACGGTGTCTTACGGTATTTTGGTATTTCCTGTCTCTTAAAAACATTGAACACCCTTTACGTATAATCAGAGCAAAGAAGAGCAGGATTCCTTTCACAAGCCCACTACAATATTTATTCATTTATTTACAATTTATTTATTTATTTAATCAGTTAATTCACAGTTAGTCAACTGTCTGATACGGGCTACTTAATCCAAAATTTGTAGGTAAGACAGGGACAATGGTCAAGAGAGCTAGGAGAGATGTTGTTGCACTGTTGATAGATGCTGTACTCCATCAGAGGACAATTGTGGATTTTGGAAAGAAATCAGACAAAACCTTTGTACCGTATTTGCAAAAAAGGTCGCAAGGGTGGACCTTGGAATGGGAGGGAAATTTTCTCGAATTTACTCCGTGAAATATGTACCTTCAATTCAGATTATCTCTATTATTGCTTCTTTTTTAAAATATTTTGTTGTCATTATTAGTTATTTAAGTTAGATACATAATAGCCTTTGATAGTTTTTTTTATTGTAGAATTCCAGCAGTTCTGGTTCCCCTTTTAGCGCAGAACACATAGACTTCTTCCACTGAGCGACGAACTGGTAAAAGAAGACGTCAACAATCCTTGGAGTCAGTTTTGTAGGAAAGTTTCGTAAATGCAGCACTGGGGACTTAATGTTTTTGCTTCGCAACCTTTCTTTAGACTTTTTCCTTCAAACCCGTAAATGTTAAGGAAATGTAATGTCTGTTGTTTTCCGAAGCAAAAACAAAATCGGGATATCGATGTCGGCTCGCTCTTGCATCACTTTGTACAGTCTTGACATTACGGATAGGAGCTAATCTCTCTTATCTATAAAGATGTGTGATCAAATACTGATGATGGGAGGAAGCGAAGGAGACAGAGCCCTTTCAAAATGTCCTGAAGAGGCCTTTTCAAAATGTCCTGACAAGTACTCTGATCCATGTAATTACAGTACGAAGCCTGCAGTGCTGCCTGGCCTAAGAGAACTCACAAGAACTAGGGGGGATGAATACTGACAACTATACAAAAACTATGTTAGAAATAAATATACATACGGGGATTTTTGAGGGATTAGTGGGAAGCCTCCAAACTGTACAGTGGAGAGCAAGAAAAACGTATGTATGGTCTGGAAGATTCAACAAATTATCTAACTCTGAAAGGAAAGAGCGAAGGGAGGTCATCTCTAATAGGTTAGACAATAGGGTGTGCGGTGAATCTTAGGTTTAAAAACTCTCTACCTCTACCTTCATGTAATTTTGCTTCTACTTCTATGTACTCTACCTCTAACTCTAACTCTAACTCTAACTCCAACTCTACCTCTACCCCTACCTCTACCCCTACCCCTACCCCTACCCCTACCCCTACCCCTACCCCTACCCCTACCCCTACCTCTACCTCTACCTCTACCTCTACCTCTACCTCTACTTCTACTCCTACTCCTACTTCTACTTCTACTTCTACTTCTACTTCTACTTCTACTTCTACTTCTACTTCTACTACCTCTACTTCTACTTCTACTTCTACTTCTACTTCTACTTCTACTTCTACTTCTACTTCTACCTCTACTTCCTCACCTTCCCTCTCCCCGAAATTCCGATCTCTTATTCAACAAATTATTTAACTCTTCAAATATAATACTAGTATTAGCATTCACGAAGATCCATCTGTACCTGGTAAGCTACTCCATTTGGTTGGGCAGTAAGTTCGTGCGGTTTTTTTCAACTCAGTTTTTTACGAGGATTTGAGGAAATTTCGATAGCTTACCACAGGTCATCTTGTAGCTCTTGTTTTGCTCTTCGCGAATATTATAACCAACGTCCCCAATTCCTGCTACTTCTCCTTTTCTGTCGCATGAAATGTGACCCTCCAATTCGACAAGAGCGTACATCTCTGACATTTCCAACTGTTCCACTACAGTAGTGGAACAAATACAGCTCAAGCTGCTGAAGATGTGAAGAGCTTCTAGTTGGAAGCCACTACTGTTGAAGGGAGAGCGCAGAAATGGAAGCCTGTTTCAGAGAGGTCGATTTTGAGCTGAAGGATGCACCTTGTTCTGTAACGCACAGTTCGTAGAGTTCTGAGACGATTTTTTGCAAACGCTCTAGATGTGAAGAGGAAGTACAGCGGATATTCACTTTCAGAAAAACCTGAGTTAAGCTAGGCCACTGCGTGAAAATACACTGGATGCTCAGAAAAACCACACGAACTTATTGCCCAACCTAATATAATGCTGGTTTTGGGGAGTCGACCTTTTATCACTCGATTCAACACCACTTGTTCTGAAAAAGTTTTCTGAGAAGAAAACCTCAGAGGCATATAAAAAGTTAGTCAATGCTTTCTAACACAGGTTTACTGGTTCTAGGTTTCTTGATCAGAAAATTGAGGAAATGTTTAGAATGAGTAATGTAATGCAGGGTTTTCATTCGTGCCCGTTCTTCTTTGACTGCATCTGCCAATCTGTGATCCTGGCCTACTCACGTAACAACCGCAGCTGTGGTGCTTCACGTGAGCAGCCAGAGCTGCAGCACTGTTTTCGCTTTACAACTGAAGTCGTCCACGGTGTGGTTGTTTCTGAAGGCTCAGTGGGTTCTGTACAATATCTTGTGACACTCTCCTAGATGGTGGTAGTGACGTTGCTGGTCCTAGTGTTTGCCAATGAAATTCCTATGCAATTTCTACTCATCAGCGGAGGCCGAAGGCGTTGGCGAGGAGGGGTGGGGGGGGGGGAGAGATGGGGGGACTAGGTTCGAACATAAACGTTTAGTAATAAATGTGAAACTCAGTAAGGTTTAGACCATCCGTTGGATATCGGGGAATAACGCTGAGAAATCACTCGAATCTTCTCATGTCACATAGTTTATTATTCCATTTTCCAGTTAGAGGGGAAGTTTATTATTCCATTTTCCAATTAAAGGAACTTTCGGGAGATTTCGTAGAGAACTTCCTTGCTAACACAGCACTTCTTCTATTAGCAACACGTTAATTTTTGTGTGATAAAACTGGTTTCAACATTTTGCTTGTTGATAGCTACCGTTCCTAGCATTTCTTGTGAGGGTTCATCACATGAAATGAACGTGCTGAATCACTGGAGCTGTTCTAAGATGACTGGTTCCTGTTGCTACGTAAGAGAAAAGTAGATTTGCTGCTACGATTTTAAAACCTACGAAAGTCACTTGGAAGGGTAAGGTCATATTTTACTCTTACATTTACGTTTATTGCAGGTCAATCCTTTCCGATGTGCTTCACTTTCCTGGATCCATCGTTTCTTTATCCGTTCTGGTGAACACTGCCAAAAGAGTCTTTAGATGATTGCTTCACTGTCACTACTCGCTGACACAAGTATTATAGCATCGATTGACGCAAGTATCATAACATCGTTTAGCGTCTCGATTTCCCACGCAGAATTGTCCTCCAGGTAATGGAACCATTCCAGTGAAACTTCTCACCGTAGCTGTTAAAGGTAAAACTGCATTAAGGATGAAACCCACAGTAATCATTAGAGAATTCTTGAATATAAGAACAACAGGCGAACTTACTTTGTCTGCTGCTGCTGCGGGATAACGTATATCGGCATGTTGCAGTGTTAGCTGTGTAAGAAGTTGGTCAATCGGGCTTCGAATTTCTAACTTACCTTGTATACTTGGTGGACCTTCTTTCCAACAGAATGTTCCAAACTCCTATAATTTTACATCTGTTCTAAAAGTTTAGGGAACAGATCCTACTCGTAGACGATGTGTGTCGCTTTTTCAAGTATAAATCCGAAAAATTTTAAGCTTCGGAAAATCTTGATCTGTGCCATATTGGCAAGATTAGGCAAACGCCAACGCTCTTTGATTTGTATGAAGATCTTGACCTTGAGCCTTTTAGTTAGTTTTGAGAAATTGGGTGTAACTATGTACATACCTCGGAACTTTTTTGCGCACCTAATCCATTATTTCAGGCTGCTTGCAGTTCCAAGAGTTGCCTGGTGAAGGCGCTTTACTTCAGACCAGTGATGGACCGTACCTGACACATCTGGATCGAAGAGCTGTTGTGTGCATGGAGGCTTTGGTGTGAGAGCACCCCCTTGCTGGATGATAACCCACCAAAACTCAGCATGTATCATGCTCGTTTTATACCTTTGAATATGTTAAAATGTAAAAAGTTTTTGTAAAAGCGGCTTTCTTCATTGTCTGCTTTTTCTTTGGGAATCTGTATGCACGGTGCACCATCACAGAAGGTGAAGAAAGGGAGGCTTAGGAAGAAAAGCTGGAATCCCAGTTGCGTAACACGAAGAGCGGGAATTTTGGAAATAAAAGAACAAAAAAATTAGGTTCAAACATCAACGTCTAGAAGGATAGTAAAAATGGGCTTTGTAGTGCGAATTTTTTAGAGCTATTTTATGAACATTTGCGGCAATAAATAGGCTATTTGCCATTAGATCCTGCCCACAACGAATGGAATTTTCCCGGTCGTTGATAGGCGACAATATTAGAAGGTAGACCATAGTTATGGTGACAGTATAGAAGTTTATGGTAACACTTGTTGTTGTTTGTTCCTAAAATAAATGTTTATTTGTTAGCACTAGTTTCTCAACTTTAATATTTACATAGAACAGGGGAAATTTTTGAGTGGTTCATGCCTACTGTTATCGCGAAGCTAACATCCACTGCTGAACAGAGATCTTTCAGCAAGCGACGTTCTCAAATGGCTTAGAGCGTCTAAGAAATCGGTCTACACATCGATTCAAAGGGTAAAGAGTTGTGATCAAATTTTTACAGAATTGGGATAAAAGATGCGATTCTGTTCGCATAAAATCCACAAATGAATGAGGATTGGATTTCGGCATTTTGGCAATTAACCCTCGGAAAGCCTAAATTTCAGCTTACTTGATCGTTCAGTCTGCTTTGTTTTCGAAGCAATGATTTAACCAAAATCTGATAGAGATGCAAATTCGTTAATTTCCCTCTGACAAAAGTTTGAAAAAAAAAACTTCATTCGGCTAAGAGTAAATTTGGTCATATCGCTGGCGTACCACCATCGACGAAAATATCGTAGCTCAGCGCCGAGGTAACAAGAGAGTGATAATATTTTCGAATTCAATACATTTTTTGTTTATTGTTCACTAGTAAACAAAATGTCACGTCGCCGTTTCAAGAGGTTTAAATGCGTTCTGAATGATTGCTAGTGTGATAGCATAATTATGGGTCACAGTCACTGTAATTAAGTAATGGTGACCTTTGTAGTATTAGGGCGTAAAACTATAAACGCACGCTTTTTCATCTCTATCAGAATGTTATTGAAGACGTATGTCCAACAGTCTAGAGCAGCCTAAAGAGCAAATTTTTGTGCATTTTTTTCATATATGATTCGATTGGCAAAACTCAACTTTTGATCTTCAAAAAAATTGAAAAGGCTGCCAATTGAAGTCAGAGAGTTATGGTGGAAACCGCCATCAAACAATTTCTTCTGTGTAGTATCTTAAATAACAATTATCTTGAAACAGCTTCACCACCGATGAAAAGGGGGACATATTACGAAAACATTTGCAAAAAATCGCTGCATCGCATCAAAAGAGCAGCGCCATTTGGCTCCAAACTCCTACCCACGTATTGAAGAACACGTTTTCATGGTAAAATATGAAGAGCGACCTGAGAGGGAATGAATTCCTTACAGACGCTTACGGAATATGTATCCTCGCCTACATGAATTGGGCCACGGAGGTCAACCATCTCATCATATTCCTGTCAAAGAAATTTTTCATGACTAGGCTCATCCGAAAACGAGGAAAAATACCCAACAGAAAGCTGAAGATAAGACGGGAAGTCCTGTCTCAACCACCGTAAAGACTCGCTACTATCCGGCCACCACCTAGTTCTGCCTAGGAAGCTTTTCTCACAAAGAAAAAAGTGCAAAAACCGCGAAAAAAGTAGGGGTTTGGGTAAGCGACTGTCTCGGCTCAGAGGGCAGTGACGTCTTCATAGAGGAGCCTCACTTCTTGCATGGAGGATGAGGAAAGGTAGTTGAGAGTAATTGTAAACACAAGTTTGATTGGGGGCTTTGTTATAATTTCTAGATTAAGTTTTGTTACGCGCGAAAACGTGCATCCATAGTTTCACACTCCAATTTTATTCAACGGAGAACTCGAGGGAAGCAGCATCCGTATTGCTGGAGTAAATAAGTACGAGCATCAACTCTGCTTTTGCCGGCTACATAACTTGTAAACGCTTCGTAAGGGTATTTATTTACTCTCAGTTGTTTGCTTTTCTTTCTTCTCCACGTAATATTATAACGAATGCGGTGCATCACATCTGGACATCGCTGGTCATCTACACCTGCGCAACTTAAGTCACGCGTCGGATCTCGTCATTTTGCATCACGTTGTCGCACTTTAAGAATGATCAACCCACGCTGTATCGTGTGAGTCACTGAAGAGAGGAAGGAAAACATTATCGATCTCCTTCGGTAAGACAATGTCATCATTTTCTGATTAGTGTTTGCATAGTGACTATGGACAATGCTGTCATGACATTACTTACGTAGGAAGCATTTTTCCTCTAGTCCTGTAGAGGGATCTCGGCGAAGTTGTTGAATCCTCTGAGTAATGATTCTAGGGGAAGAAGGAACGATGGAACGAGCTGAACGGTGTGAGAGAAATCAAATATGCTGCCTGAATTTTTCTGGATATAGAAATATGCTACCTTGATCTAAGGATAGGAATCGAGTGCTTGATTTTCAACATGAATGTGGACGATTTGACATCAGCGATGAATTGTTCGTTTTCACTCAAATATTTCAACTCAGCTGTGAATAGAGAAAAGAAAAAAAATTGTCGCTTGCCAGTTCGAATGATGCGCAGTAATCCCAATTTGCTTTCGAAGCATTTTTTCCAGATTTCAATGATTTCCAATTTTGAGACGCGTTCTTCACTTTTCAGAGAAACACCTTTCAGACGCGCAGTTGCCTGCGTACTCAGCTAGCGACTCTACGTGGACTGGTACCTGGAGGTAGGCTGGATTTTCGCTGGGAAACCCGGAACATCAACAGGTGACGATGCTATAACGGGCATACTCACCTTCATCGTCTGCGTCTCTTCACTTTGTGTACTGCCTCGTCCGGTAACCTACATATACCACTATCATCAGTCGGCATTCCAGGTTTCCCATCAAAGATGCAGCCTATTTCCAGGGAATCACGAGCTGAATATGCTTACGACCGAGCCTCCGAAAAAGATTTCTTCCGAAGGTTGGAAACGCGTTCCAAAATTGAAAATCGTCAAACTTTGGAAAAATTGAGCCTCGTTTCGAAAGCAAACTGAGGATGCTAGACCATTTGGACGGACCAATCCTCCGCTGGTTCTTAGGACCGCATCTCCGAGAAAGCTCGGAATTTACATGCGTGACGGGGCGCTGCGTGGATCCAGCTTGTCCGCGCCGGGGTCTTTCCCAATTTAGGCTCGCAATTTTGAGCTTTCACTGAATTTATGTGACAGGTCCTTTCCTCTTCTGTGTTACCACATCGCGCTCACTAGGATGATGCCGCTTTTGAGGAGAATTTTGGCTTTTCTTGAAAATAGGCATCGGAAATTTGAAGCAAATACATTCAATTTTTCTCGAGTAAATTTTCACTCAGGATTTCACTTCAGGTGGCATCTTTAAGTATTCACAAAAAGGTCCTCTTGCTCTCTTGCGGCGGCAGATTGTGGCTCTGCTAGCCCATCCCATACCTTCGAGAGAACGGGTATGCTGAACACTACCCCTCTGGGTCGACGCCTAGCAGAGTTACCTTCACTGACCCACTCAGCAACCTTCAATTGTACAGACCCGTTTCCACAACTTTTCGACCCACTGTGCATGCAAATCTTATGACGCTAGGTATGCAGTAATGCATGTTCATCTCCATGACGTTCGTGACGGAGTTGCACTTCGTTGATAGATGACCAGCCCTTCGACCCATGGAGCCAAGGAACCGCTCAGCGGTCTGATAGATCTTGGACATAAAGCTGCGTGAAATGTCTTCGCAGCACACCGCTCATGGAGGCCCCACTGTAATCAGTGTTGATGCATGTCGACTTCGTGGACGACAGTGTGGTCAAATGAAATCTTTGGACCGAGCTATTCCAACCACTTGTCCGCAGGAGATCTGTGCTCTCAACAGTGACAGTACAGGACGACCGAAAGATCCTTTCTTTTTTTTGCATCTACGGATGGCGACGTCATAAGCACTAATTTCTTGCACTTCTTGTACTGCTATACTTTCTTTGTATATAAACATGAGTTGTTCCTCAAAATATCACTCATCATTCATGTTAGGAAGCGGATTGAAGTGAAGCACACATGTACAATAAATCGACATAAAAGGAATTGTGTTGACACTCCTGAAATCATGTAAAGTGATAAGAAGTGTCAGTGAGACCCAACGAGCCAACGATATGCCCCTTACTGCTTATTCCGAAGAGCAGAAATAAATGCTTGGACAAATGTGCTGAGCTTGGGCGACCACAAGCAAAGCTGGTTTTGTTTTGTTTTGTTAAGTTTTGCAGCTACTCTTTCGACATAACAGTAAACTACGACCAATTTGATGCGACCATGGATGTCGAAGCCGGATGAGGTGGCAAATAATGATGGGCAATAAATGATATGCACAAAAAGGATCAAAATGAAGATGATCAAGCCAAAAATAAATTAACTATTCTGAAAAAATAATGTTGTTGCGGAATTCGAGCGCAACTAAATGCCAAGAATCTACACGAGAAGTAAGTGCTGGAGCAGCAGCTCTTAAAGTCGACAAAGATCTACTAAGCTTGAATGCAGAGGAGAGGTGAGATTCGAACCATCTGAAAAAAAAATTGCCTCTTATCTTGATGCTTTCCAACTTTGAAAGGAAGCTAAAGTGTCCGATGGAATCGAAGACTTCGCTGAGGTCAAAATGGATTACTTCTGTCTTCTCGCTTTGGTTTGATGCCGAAAAACAATCGTACAACCACTCTAGCAGTTGTATCATAGTGGAGCTTTTAACTACGAACCCGTATTGTTGTTCGTTTTGCACAGAAGTCCGTGTTGTGGGGATGACACCAATTTTGTAAAGCTACTTTGTTAGCCTACTAGCGCCCCTTCGGGACGCTAGAAAGTGGGGTGCTGCAGCCACTTGGAACATGTGCAAAGGTTTCGCACTCGCAAAATCTCTGGAAAATTCGTAAGGAAGCAGATCTAATCTTCAAATGAGCCCAAACATGGAGTCCTTCTTATGAGTTGAATATGAGTATAGAAGTCCGTTCTCCATCGTATAGCGTATTCGTGCGTATTCCTCACTACCGCGCCAACGCAGACGCGTTCTCCATCGGCGGAACTGTATCCTGCCATTCCCCACACTATCGGACTAAGGCGAAATTGTATCCGAGTGTTTTCCAAATTACTGGGCCGCAGCGGGCTTTCCTCCATCGCTGCGCCACGGCGGGCCCTTCCTCAATCTGAGCGTCCGCATTCTGGCGCCTTCTTCACACTTAGAGCAAGTCGGTTCCGTTCTCCAGGGGCGGGCTCGCATCCCGGCATTCTCAACACTATCGGACCAAAGTGAACCCGTATCCTGACGTTCTCCACACCATTGGGCTAGGACGGGTCCTTCCTCAATCGGTGGTCCAGCGTTCTCGCGATTTTCTCACTGTAGAGCCGTGGCGGACCCTTTCTCCATCTGCGGAGCCGTATACTGGTGTTCTCCACATTATTGGGCAACGGCGGATCCTTTCTCGTGGATCCGTATCTTGACGTCCACTGGGCCACGCGGACCCGTTCTCTGTCGACGGACCCGTATCCTGGCGTTCATCACACCGCTTGGCTACGGCGGACCCATTCTTGGCTACGGCGGACCTGCCTTTGTCAGTGGACCCGTATCCTGTCGTCTCCCACACCAGTGGGCCAAGGCGGGCCCTTTTTCCATCGGTGGACCCGTATCTTGGCGTCCTCCGCACCATAGGGCCACGGCGGGCCCTTTCTCCATCGGTGGACCCGTATCCTGGGGTTCCCCACACCACCTGGCCACGGCCGGCCCTTTCTCCATCGGTGGACCCGTATCCTCGGGTTCTCCACACCACATTGTTGATTGGTTACACAATGTCATGCCTTGATATGTTGAGGCTTTTACTGTGTGTTAGTGCAGAAGCTTTCTCGAAACGAACGGATCTCGTGACTGCACAATCACTGCGAGAAATCAGCATGGGATACGGCGCTGACATCCACCAGACGGGGCGACCGCATGGGTCCACTCTCCCCTGAGCTCCCGTGACGCTGCAAACCTCATAAAACCCGTCTATTTCTTTTCTGGAAATGCCCACAGCGTCGTAACAGTAGAAGGGTGGTTTTCCTGCTGCGTACATTGTGCAGCCTGAAAGATTGTTAACACCCCTCACTCCTATGCTGAGAGACCACCAGCGGAGGTGATGAAATCACCATCCCGTGCATGCGGGAGAGCCAGCAGTGTTGCGAGTCCCGAAGCGAACGTGTCTGAGTCCCTAAAAATCGGCCATTTCGCCTCACAGTCTGCGCCTCAATATTGCGGTGTCTATGAGTGCCGCCGCGTATCTCTGGCCGCTCTAGCCCCCTTACGGCGCTTTGTTTGATAGATAGATTCGCAATAATTCCTTCTAGTATTCTAGGTGTTATGAGAATAGTGATTGGTTCAATGTCAGCAAGAGTGGTAATGGAGCTTATTTTAGAAAAAGAAATGACTACTGCCGATTTCCATAGAGCTGAGACTTCTGCAGTGAGGATCGAGATAGTGAAAATGCGCGTACATACAGTCGCGGTCAAAAGTATTGCAACAAATGGTTTTTCGTGCGTAACTTCTTCCACAATAGACCCAGGCAGTTCAAATTTTTATATGAGTTGTAGATACTCATGCGGACTAGAACTAAATAAAAACTTACCGATTTCGGGCACTCTTTATTTCAGGAATAAATTTTTATTCACAAAGGTCGAAATCTATCATCCGGTGAAATTCACATTGTCTCACGAAATGAGCTTTGTCGGTGGGATCACGGCAAGAATCGGGTTCGTCGTAGCAGATGTCGTAGTCCATTTATGCCAGAAAATGCCGTATCCGCTGACCAATGCTACTTTACAGCAGTTTTGCACTGACCAACCACGGATGTTTCTGCCACCCAGCTCGCTCTGTCAGCTTTATTCAGAAGCTGATGTTACTCCTGACGGTACCCTAGCTCTAACCAAATCTGCTCAATCTTAACGGGTCTCATAACTCCTTCGAAAACTCCGAATATTACAGCTGATTGCGTAGCACTCAGTGAGGCATATCGCGGCAAAAAAAAATTTTGAATTTTTTCTTGCTCTAGGAGGAAGATATCTAAGTGACCCCATGGAGGGTGAAGAAATATGAATATTCTTTGAAAATGTCTAATCAAATACAACGAATTTATCCTTTCAGGTGTATGGATGACATATTAGTAGTACATAATAGAGGAAACAATAACATTTTAGATACGCTCAATCAAGTATATAATAACTTGCTAAAATTAGAAACCACACATTTCAGTAGCTTTCACTGTAACTATTTGGATCTAGAGATAAAAATAACTAACTGTTTTTTTGTCACCAAAATGTATAATAAAACAGATGATTTTAACTTTACAGTCAAACGACTGGTACATTCTGCTTCATTTATCTCTAATTCAATTAAAAAAGCTACCATATATACAGAAATACTTAAGATAGCTAGGACTTGCACACTTTTGAAGATTTTTGGATAGAACTGGGCAACTCAGGTAGGTACTAGATATCAACGGATGTTCCAAAGACACAATTCTGGCATGTATATTAAAGTGTATAAACAAAAACAAATTCATTATATATAAGTATATGTAGTCTTAATGATAATAATTGCAGCTTTGTGCATAAAGTTAAGAAAGTATTCGATTAATTTATGTTAAGATAAGGTAACTTCACTCCACTGCGAGCAACGTTTTAATTCGTAAATAACCTGCATTCAGCATTTATACACTCTCCAAGTAGGATTTTACCTATACTTATAAGTAATTGCATAAAAGTGGTTATTAGGCCGTTGTTTGTACTGGGTAGATACCGCGCTCCAGTGTAACTGTAGGATGGGGATACCTTTGAATTACGCTGCGTACGCAGCAGTTAATTTCTGATTTGCGCTGCTTGCCTGAGTATCTGTTGGGGGCAACGCTGAGGACGCCATAGCACTTCACCATCACATTGGCACGCGGCTGCTCGACTCGACTTCGGTAGGATGCGACGACGACTGCAGGACACAGGACAACTTACAGGTAAGTCCAATTTTCGAAAAAAGCCCTCCCTCCTTACTGAGGAGTTCCGGGGAGGGCTTTTTTATTCCTTTACTCACTCTATGTCCGTCTAAGGGTAGGAACGAAACGGACAATTTTCCGTTTTATTTTTTATCACTTTTTTAATTGATTTTTCACTCATTGATTATCTATTGCGTTGGCACCTGGGTGCGATACATCAGCGGTGCGGAGGCACCTCAAACAAGAAAAACACCTGAATTTTTGCAACTCTACCTCACACGGGTAGTATACCTGTGACCTTGTTTTACCCCCAGGTACAGTGTTTAGATGTCTTTGTTTCAAACAGCCATGCGCAAATATTCGGAAAATCCAGCTGCCTACGATGTCGCGATGTCCTTGGACGTCATCGAGGTTGCCACCTCAAGATGGCACCCTAGGTGGAAACTGGTGAGCGCGGCGAAACAGTGTGCTGGGAGGGAGGTTCCTTCGTCGGCAAGTCGGAGGTCCTACCGTGTTGGGAGATTGACCGTGGCTACGACCATTGTGGCGCAACTCACGCAAAATTTGAGTGCGCAGTCGACTTACTCCTAAATTTGGGTAGTGGTTTTGCGAAACTCTTTTTCTTCGAAGTTCCCGAATACCAAGAACTTGATCGTGTTCCTAATTTCCGTGGAATCTGCATTGTGCCTGCTTTTTTAGTAGCGTTTGCTTCTGTTAAGAGATCTCCTTAGGTTGTGAATAAGATTTTATTGAGCATAGTTTATTTGCAGTTCCTCAGACGCTTCTGCCAGCATTAAGTCTTCGGGGTTCAAGAAGCTTTGTGTGGAAAAGGAAAAGCGCAAGAAACCTGTTACTCCTGGTATCTTGTTCAGAAATCTCTTCTATTTTGCATTCATATTTCCAACCTTTCCATTTCTCTTCATCCTTATTGCAGTTTGAATCTTCGTTATGGAAAAATACGTGCAGCCATATTTCTTTTATTTCAGCTGAGGAGTGCCATTCACCATCCAGGGAGAGGAAGCTGAAAAAAGAGTCAGATTTGCTACGTACCTTATTCTCCAGATCTACGCTCCAGTTAGGAGTACTTTCGTCATTCATGAGCAGCGCACTAAGGCTGCAGAGTCGCCGCAAATGTTGTTCTGTCATCCTATATTTACTCCGCAGAATGTTCTGATTGCTGTAAAGCAGGCGGGGAGAATGAAGGCGGTGGTACTCCAAGTTTGGGCGACGGCTTTTCCCACGTGACTAGTTTAAAACAAGAGATAACAGAAGACATGTTGATAATCAAACGAGAAGTGATCGCGATCCGCGTAACATCGGAAATTCTTCCGGTTGATCAATGTCCACTCAACCATCGATCAAACTTTCTGGAGCCATCCATGGAAACTTTCAGGAACGATTCATGCACATAGGATCCTGCACTGAGCAATGCAGAGTGGTTTCATGGCCGAGTGGTATCCGTGCAGAACGCGAGAAAAGTGGGGGAAGTTTCGATCCCTTTAGAGCTCACTGTTTTGCAGCCACATCGAACGGCCACACCTCACACCTAGTTCTCACAAAAATTGCCACGTTGTAGGCAGAGCTGCCGTCATGGCGGCATTTTTGATGGCAACTTGCGGGGTGGATCACTACCGGCCCTGAAGGAGACGTTGCCGTCGAAACGACAGGTTCGTTTGAATAAATAGTTCCACCTACCAACCTGGGCGACGCAGAAGAACTACATCATATTGCACATGAAGAGGTCAAGAAAAATCGAACTAATTATCAACGATATACTGATGAGAATAAATTCTTCCAGTTAAAGAAAATCGATTTCATCATAGTGTCGTATAGGAAACAACACCTGACGGATATGGTTTTTTGTATCATGTATGCATCTGCGAAGCTGCTGAAGGAAGGGTCTTCTTACATGGCTCTGCAATTTTCTTTCGATGTTCTGGAAGCCTGAGGAGGAATGTCCAAATCCTGCATGAAAGATCAAATAAGAAGGTTCAATATGTCTAGTTATGATCCGAAGCCCGTCCCGACATACTCTGAAGGAGTTTATAGCAGATCGTAGGGCAGTGGGAGCTACAGGATATTCATGTGATAAGCGTTTACTTTCATCCCTACGTAAGAGTCTCTGATACCCGTCAAAGAAGCCAGATCGATTGTTGGTCAACTGTTTGACCCACCGCGCTGTGTGCTCCAATATCAGGAAGGTCGCTGTCGCGAAAAATGCACTGTCAAAACGACTCCACTATACATCGAAGAAGGATAGAAAATTGTTTGTGTAGTCTGTAGAAAAATCCGTGGACACCCGAGGGGCGCGCGTTGCGGTCGACATCGGAGATCAGCGGTTTTTGGGAGACGCCGCAGCACCAATCCCACAGGACCTACAGCCCGACATCATTCCGCGACTTCGAACGGGTGTCCGCCGATTTCATTTATGGACTGTATATGATCAACAGTGAAGCACTCTTGCTGGGACCATGGCAAGGTTATGGATCTGGACGACACGCTGAGCAGCTATGCCAAGTCATTTTTCCAGCACGGCCTCCTGCAAAGATAGAAAATAATAACCGAGATAGGAGCGCCTGATTGGAGTTCTCAGTTCTACGATCCCTGCAGTGTCCTTGGAAACGCTCGATACCTATACGATGTTACGCAAAGACTGACACTTGGAGCAATGCTAATGGAGATGGGCTCACCGCTGCCGAGGATGTCGGTTCCTGGGAGGCGAGGGGTGAGATATGAAGAGATCAATGTGTTCAATGATTGGACCGGTAAAAAAGGAAAAAGAGGGAGACAGCAAGTGTAACCAGTTCTGAGAAGGGATTGAGAGCCATTGTGAAGTTACCCTCTCCCACCTCTCCCAACAAAATCAAGATTTAGTTATTGTTACTGTAGTGTGTTTCGCATATACTACTCATTTTTAAGCCGGGATCATCGATCGTCGCGAGCGGCGGTTTTCTACTCCCCTCTTTTATTTCTGCCCAACTCAGACAAACCCTCGCTTGTTCCACGCGCCTGTTTGAGGTCTCCGCGAGAAGTGAGCCCTACTTCGCTTCGCGCGGAGCAGAAGGAAATTGTACAGTTTCGAAGACGCAGGTCGGTAAAGTCGCTCGATTCTGCCGTAGCAGAAGTTCACTAGGCGCGGAGCAGACGAGGGACGATTTTTGGAGGACGCAGACGGCGAAGCTCGCTCGGCGCGCGCCACTACAGTATCAGTTCCTACACGGCTGTACGCGTGAACTTCCTTGACAGGTTTTGATCATGTTTAACATAATAAACACGTTCAAAGTGGCGTTTCCACACAGCACGCCTACATTTCTACAGTCGTATCTTGAAGCTGGGTCTCCTCATTACGTCCGTTATGCATTCCACTCCACAAGATCAATATCAGACATTCCATGCATCATCGAAAGTAAGGAACAAGCGAACACCACCGAACGTGATGCGCGAGAACCGACAGCAATTCAAACCATGCTCCTTCTGCAAAGCTGCAAAACATCTTCCCATCAACTGCCACGTCTTCTCAACGCCTCAACGTCGTATACAATACGTAAGGGACAATCACCTTTGTTATAATTGCATTTCCAACAAACACTTCACGAGAGAATGTACTTCAAGACGCGTTTGTATATTTTGCGCCTAGCGCCATCATTCATCACTCTGCTCCAGGCAAGATCGACAGAAACCGCGTACTCCAACAAGCTATTCCCTCTCACCTCGACATCCCCCGGAACGACAATCGCCGACGAATCGTCAGCGCGTGACATACACGGCCGCAGATACAACCTTCACCAGTGGCGGGATTCCACAATCCCACGAGGATGGAAACCAGGTAAGTTATACTGATAAACGGCGATACGAGGAAAGGAGAAGAAAAATTGAGAGGGGGACTCTCCCCCCAAGGCCAGGACCTCACCTGGCAGCTGCTCCTCGGGCGACCGTCCACGGCGGCGACAGGCGGCGAAATGGCGGGACGATCATCGCAGCCGGCTCCCTGCGGGATCCACGTGGAATCGGTCGGTTCGCGCTGGAAGTCCGGCACACACAGGTTAGTCAGGGATAACCTGTTATCACTGGCTGTCACCTCCCTGCTGGACTTCAGATGATAACTGGTAAGCTGTAGCTGCATTGGCTGAACTATGCCCATAATTGGAGTATTCTGCAGCTTTTCTAACGACAGAATCCAGGTGAAAGCCTCAGTTTCAGTCCTATGATCCTCAGGAATGGGCTGATTTCAAGTACTATTTCGCGTCTTGCACTTGAAAAATTTTTCTGAACCCTGTTTTCATGCTTATCGCAGCGATTATGATAATTTATGGAAAAGTTTGGTGATACCCGTGTCCTTATCGAGGCACATACTTAGCAGATAAACGGCGATAGGAGGAAAGGAAAAGAAAAATTGAGAGGGGGACTCTCCCCCCAAGGCTAGGACCTCACCTGGCAACTGCTCCTCGGGCAACCGTTCACGGCAGCGACAGGCGACGAAATGGCGGGACGATCATCACAGCCGGCTCCCTGCGGGATCCACGTGGAATCGGTCGGTTCGCGCTGGAAGTCCGGCACACACAGGTTAGTCAGGGATAACCTGTTATCACTGGCTGTCACCTCCCTGCTGGACTTCAGATGATAACTGGTAAGCTGTAGCTGCACTGCCTGAACTATACCCATAATTGGAGTATTCTACAGCTTTTCTAACGACAGAATCCAGGTGAAAGCCTCAGTTTCAGTCCTATGATCCTCAGGAATGGGCTGATTTCAAGTACTATTTCGCGTCTTGCACTTGAAAAATTTTTCTGAACCCTGTTTTCATGCTTATCGCAGCGATTATGATAATTTATGGAAAAGTTTGGTGATACCCGTGTCCTTATCGAGGCACATACTTAGCAGATAAACGGCGATAGGAGGAAAGGAAAAGAAAAATTGAGAGGGGGACTCTCCCCCCAAGGCTAGGACCTCACCTGGCAACTGCTCCTCGGGCAACCGTTCACGGCAGCGACAGGCGGCGAAATGGCGGGACGATCATCGCAGCCGGCTCCCTGCGGGATCCACGTGGAATCGGTCGGTTCGCGCTGGAAGTCCGGCACACACAGGTTAGTCAGGGATAACCTGTTATCACTGGCTGTCACTTCCCTGCTGGACTTCAGATGATAACTGGTAAGCTGTAGCTGCACTGCCTGAACTATGCCCATAATTGGAGTATTCTACAGCTTTTCTAACGACAGAATCCAGGTGAAAGTCTCAGTTTCAGTCCTATGATCCTCAGGAATGGGCTGATTTCAAGTATTATTTCGCGTCTTGCACTTGAAAAATTTTTCTGAACCCTGTTTTCATGCTTATCGCAGTGATTATGATAATGGTTGGAGAAGTTTGGTGATAACAGATAAACGGCGATACGAGGAAAGGAAAAGAAAAACTGAGAGGGGGACTCTCCCCCCAAGGCCAGGACCTCACCTGGCAGCTGCTCCTCGGGCAACCGTCCACGGCGGCGACAGGCGGCGAAATGGCGGGACGATCATCGCTCCCTGCGGGATCCACGTGGAATCGGTCGGTTCGCGCTGGAAGTCCGGCACACACAGGTTAGTCAGGGATAACCTGTTATCACTGGCTGTCACCTCCCTGGTGGACTTCAGATGATAACTGGTAAGCTGTAGCTACACTGCCTGAACTATGCCCATAATTGGAGTATTCTACAGCTTTTCTAACGACAGAATCCAGGTGAAAGCCTCAGTTTCAGTCCTATGATCCTCAGGAATGGGCTGATTTCAACTACTATTTCAGAAATGCCTTCCTGCAAAATAGGGTTACGGTGCAACATTAATATGAAATACACCTTAAATAACCTCCGTATGCAAGGTTTCAGTCAAGAAAATCTCCTTCAAGGTCTTGGGTGTGTGAAGGATGAATGTTGCCAAAAAGTCTTTGACGCGCTCTCCTGCGTGCGTCAGGACCATTGGGCAAAAATGATACACATACTTTAACATAATTTTAGACAATGTTCCCAAAATGGATGTTTCGTTTTGATCTCCGGGGTTGGTCTCCTGCACTTCCCCTGTCAGAGGAACTTGAATATTCTATAAGATTTTCCTATTGTCAGGTCATCGATTTGAATATGGAACTTTCTTGCTATGTGCCACCAAAAAGAGTGCACCATAAGCTACAATTACAAGTCGTCGACTTCTTTAGAAAAATTTTTGCAAAGGTAACTGAGCTTTAGACCTGATGAGGAGGGACTCAAATACAACATTTCTTAGGCCTGTATCGATCCATCTGGAGCCATGGGGTCCGAATAAAGGGTAGTAAGAAGGACATCACTATTGTCGACCTGTCACATGAGATCGTCACAATATTGCCAGCAATGGCCCTTGATGTGCCCGAATTATCGAATGGTGATCCTCGTACTGAGAGCAGGTACGATTCTAGTGAACAACAAAGTCTTGCTCTATATATCCTATATAATTAACTCGAGCATTGTTTTAAGCTTTTGGAAGACAAGAAGAGAAGAGGAAGGAACGATTAGGAGCGTCAGCACAATTGGGAAAAGTTGCATAAAGCTAAAATCACATGACCTGTGAAGATAATGATGGCGATGGGGGACGCCCTGTAGGTTCCTTATATATTTTATTTAAGTTTTTTAGGATCCTTCATTACATATTACATATTTTTGTTGTTTCTAGTCTACACTAAATTATCTATGAGTGCACATATAAGGACAACTCAATACAAGTCGGACGCGTGCATTCATTATCATTATTCATCACACAGTAGTATGCTCCAGGGATCTTCCAGGTTGCGAGTATCAGGTGACAAATACTGCCGGAAATTTGGGTCTCCCAATGCACTTTTTTGAGCGATAGATAAAAAGATGGGTTTTTTACTTTGTGCGTTGCAAGGGAAAGAAAAGTTGACCACCGAAGCAATGCACGTCGTTGCCTCCATCTCGTAACTAGGCTCTACCGGTTTAAAAAGGCTCACGGCTTCAATCTGCCTGGAATACCGTGGCGATGGTCACATTCAAGAACTCGTTCGTTGTTTTAGACGTTCTGAGGGGATACTGATTCTCTTCTGTTCGAAACGCGGGATATGGGAGTCGAAGAACACGGCAACATCCGTTTTGACATAATCAAATTTCGCTACGGATTTCTTAAAAAAGGAAAACCTTGAGAGGATGGTGCAGAGGGTTTTCAGATCGGGCTGGGTCAGGAGATTAGGCTGGATGAGATATTGTGTTCCAGTCACGATTGGCTAATTTGTACTGGGTATCGATGGGAGTGTAAGTCCGAGTGCTGTCACATAGGAGGTGTACCGATGTCCTTCTGACCGTTTTTCTTCTTAGTTCGTCAAGCTGATTTGCATGTGTGGTAGGGGTGACCGTCCTGCCTTGTGGGTGCTGGTCGTAGTAAGGAAGCCGCTATACTCCTCGAGGAGTATAGCACCTTGCGTCGCCGTCGTCGGCGACGGCGGCCGCCAATGTTGGCGACCGCACACGGTCGATTTGCACCGAAGCCGCAGTCGCCAACACTGGCGGCCGCCAATCGTCAATGTTGGCGACCAATCGATAGGCACCGACGCTGCCGATATTGGCGATCGCCAGTCGCCAACTTCGGCGGCCGCCACTACGCCCCGCCCAGAATCGATGCGCACCGGTGTCACAGTCGCCAGCGACGTCGACGCAGGGTGACATTCCTCGAGGACAATAGCGGCAGTATAAAACATTCCTTCGGCATACCACAGGAGGAAAAGATGGACCTTCTTGAGGTGGATATCGGGTTTGGGCTGTGTTGGCGGCTGTTCTCGCGGGATCCAGACGGCACTGCGAGCCTTGGTGTCGTAGAGCATCCGACTCTCATATCATTTAACCAGACTTTAACCTTTAACCAGACTTTAATCGGGGACGTGATACATTGGCGAAACCTTGAAGCTGTGAATAATTGGGTGTAACCGATTTAGTGCAAATATTGTCTTGAAGCGATTTATGGTTAAATGGTTGTTGTGGTACTTGAATTGTAAGGGTATACTGCTGTGTATAAGCGGAAAAAAGAAGGTGGTTCATTCAGACACTAATGGAATTGACAGAGAACAGGGATACGAAAGAAAAAAATGTGCACCTAGGTGATGTAAGCAAGAGAGATAGCCAGAAAGGATGCCGGCGCACCCTTCCTGCAGACGTGGACCCGCCTTGCGACGTTTTATTACATCTGGATGCCGGCGCACCCTTATTATACGGTGCGACCCGTCTCCAGACTTGTCCCTGCTTTTGGACGCCGGCGCACCCCTCGTGCTACTGTGTAGCGGTCCTCACCACTCTAGGCCACGCCACCTGAATTTCATTTCACACAGACACACACACACACACAAACAAACACAAACACACACACGTCACACATAAAGTAAGCCCGTTACTATAAGTCATAATATTCGTGTTCAGCACTTTGGTAAACCCCCTAGGCGGAGTTTTGGTGAAAAAATAGCCCTTAAATTATTGAGGAACATCTAGCCGAATAGTGCCGATACACGGACTTTTATTTTTGCAGGGACAACAGCCGTGCTTACCGGTTTTTTCAAGGAAATTTGCATCCACCGCATGTGAGTAGTGCATCACTCGAATGGACTATAACTTTTATTCTTGCATCATTCCACAGAATTTTTTTCCAGGAAAATGGGAAGCCTGAAGAAGGCTATGGCCGAGCTGATAAATTGGAAATGACTGCCGAACAGTGGGAGGTGATCCGGTTTGCACCCACTTTCACTTTGAGTCAAATTCAGATCAGAATAACAATTTTGAATCCAGTTCTCTCATGGATTGTGGATAATTTTATTCCTATTGCAATGCCGATTTGAACCTTTTTTTGACAACTCGAACATGGAGATGATGTACATCCTCACTGTGCGAGAAGCCAAGGGTTTTTCTGGCGCTACTGAGGGGAACCTTTCACTCCACCCAACAATGTCTCTCGCAGCCTCTTCCAACGGCCTCTCTCAACCGTAGAAAAGCCACATTTTTCTGCTTACTCCCCAGCCGTCAACAATAAAACTGAGCTTGCGTATCGGATCCTATTTTGGATCAACTCACGGTCACTACATTCATCTCTGTCATGCACTCTCCAATCGGCTTCGACCCCCCTCCCGCAACGCAGCCACTTTCACTAAGGGGAAGCGTGCACCTATACCATCATCCTCGCGCTTGAGTATTTTCTGTTGTTATAGTATATTGGTAATTTATGTTCTGTGGTTTCGATCTAATGGAAATTCAATGTAGTTGTGTCATTTGAGTGAATTTGTGAAGCTTTATGAGAATTACTAGGCTCAGCATCGTTGATCTGTTGATTTTTTAACGGTCATATCGGAGCATCATTACGAGATCTTACGTAATCTCCTAGCAGGATTTGAACCGGTTTTCTCGTATGTATTCTGATGTGAACTGTTCTGCATTACGACATAAATTGGTGCTTTCAGTGGCTCTAAATAAATTTGTTTCGCCTCCACCCTTTTTATATTGTTAGCTATAGTACGAACTGGTAAGTGAATGTTTATGGGGGTTGCATGGCGTGACCTCATCCAATGTACAGCGGTGAATCCCCGGGCGGCCTTACCTACGCGCCCAGAGAGGGTTCGTCTAAGTGGTTCACTTTTTTTCTATATCCAAAATTTTTAAAAGGTTTTTTCCGGTCGTCACCGAACTAAAACTTTCACCTTCTCACCCTGATTGTCCCTGCTTTCAATTTTACACACCTTTCTCGAACTTGTCTCATTCTGCACAACCCTCGCTGTTTTGATCAAAAAATGCGCCAAAATCTAGTCGATGTTGAATCTAATGTTAATTTCAGCTGTATGCTACCACTTGATCTTCTAGGTACTCTTATCCAATTTTACAGAAATTGTAACCCTTGTACAGAAGCTGCAATCCAAGAATGTGAACAAACTAGAAGCAAAGGTAGACAGGGTAGAAGCTTACACAAAAGAGAGCGCACTATAGTTATTTCGGACTCAGCAAAACGTCTCCGAATACTCCCGCTTCTATCCGTCAGGAAGACCTGGAGCAAAAGATTTCGAAGGTTCTGTTTAGGAAGGAGACCTGTAGAAGTCCACAGAAAAAGCAGATATGACCCCTCTAAAACGCAATTGATTGAGGTACATAGTTTCCCCCACCAAGTTCCACTAATAGCAGGCCTTAGCTAGCGCCAGGCTTCTTCGAACTTCTAGTCCCACAGAAGTCTTTATTAGAAGTACTACGACTGAAGCTGATCACCGAAGAGAGTACGTGCTTCGTCAGCTAGCCCGCAATAGGCACGACGCGTATGCTCAGAAAGAGTGGGTCGTTTACAGAGGTGAGCTAAGACGGGGGTCAGAACTCACCCCTATCCATGGAAACGCATATTGAAGCAGGTTATTTACAACCTAAATGTGTTTCATCAACGCTCACAGCGTGGTAAACGTCAACTCCATTCTTTCATCTGTACGAAAGAACCCGCTATTCTATTAGTTGCCGAATCTTGGTACAGTCCAAAAACCAATGATTCCGAATTTATTGCCAATGTCCCCTATACCCTCCGTAGGCTGGATCGAAATAATCAAGTGGCAGTGTTTTTTTTGCCTCCTCAAGGAATATCAGTGGTGGTTGGGTGTTCCCAGTTACCTGCAGACGTTCTATGCATAGGTTTGATTACTCCCCCCGAAATTCTAATCTACAGACCTCCAAGTGGCTGCAAAGATGAGGATTGTCTCATTTATTGATTGTCTTAGCTGTTTTTGTTTTACGACTGACCCTGTTGTGGCTCTCAGTGATCCACCGGTGACTGGCTTTGGCTCGAATGATCAAGCTGGTAGGAACTCTTCAACTGAAAAAAATCTGTAAATTTTTCCACAATCTCGGTTTAAGACAATGAATTCGTTTTCCCGCTCAACTCAATTCTACCCTAGATTTGATTTCCACTTCTTAGGAAATAATTTAAGACTTCTCATTTTCACCACCCACTATTTGGATCTTCTGACCACTGCACTGTTTCTTTGTTATGAACGTCAGCTGTACTACATTTGTCACTTTACCAGTGCCTGATTGCCACAAAACTGCCCTCGTCAATCTCAACGGTTACCTCGAACGCATAGACTGATTGTCACTTTTTGCTAACTCCTTCCCTATAAATGAAATTTACCATCGATTCTGCATCATCCCCTATGACGCTTTGGGAAAATTTGTTCCTTCTAAATTCAAGAAATCATTCATCTCTGCTTCCCTATCCTACACATATCAGAGCTTTACAAGATCAGAAAAATGATAATTTCACTCCGATTCCACTTGCAGAGAGTGCGTACTTTATTTTAAAAAAAGGTTTGCTCTGATATTGGCTCTCACCTTCGTAGATTTCTGGCAAGTCGATAACGTCGTCTTGCAGCTAAACAAATCATGAAGCCATTTCACGATATTTTTAAATATCTGAACATTATGTTTCCCCTAGTAATATCCGCATACATCTCGAGACATTTTCAGCTTCTACAACGGCGGCATTTGATGGGATTCTGCAGATGATATTTTTGAAAAGGACCTACATATCCATCCCCTATCACATATTTTCAACCTACCTTTGTTGGAAGTTCCTAAAGTGTGGAAATAAGCAATCGTTACTGCAATTCCGAAGAAAAATAGTGCTCATTCTCCGTTAGACTTAGTCCCACAAACATCACACTAATTTCAGTTAAAATCTTGGAAAAATGACATGCACTGAGCTTTTGAAGTGGTTCGAAAGACATCACAGGATTTCCTGTTGAGCAATATAGCTTTCTACCCGGGGCATCTACTGCCACATTACCACTTGATTGTGTACATGACTGGGCAAGCATACTTAAGAAGGAGAAATCTGTGGACATTATATATTCGGATCTCTCAAAGGCCTCGATAAGGTGAGCCATCGCAAATTATTACTAGAACTCAAAAAACTGGGAGTTGGTGGATTACTGCTCAGGTGGATTGAGTCATATTATAATGGTAGGTCCACTGTAAGAGTAGGCAACCCGTTTTCTGAACACTATCCATGCCCAAGTGGGGTACCACAAGGGGGGTGGGTCCTTTCTCCATCACTCTTTCTCGCTTACACTTTTGATCTGCCTGTTGATCTGAAAACTAGCACGGACATATGTGTCAAAATGTTTGTGGAAGATATAGAAATTCATGCAAGCTACAGTGAAGAAGGTGTATCGTTAGTACACTCTGCCTTATCCACAGAACCGGAGGTTTCGCTACAATTTAATATATATTCAAATGCATCGTGACACAGGAACACTCAGTGTCTCATGCGAACACGCCAACTCCGCAATAGAAACATCTGCTACCGGCGCATACATCCCATGTTGGATTTCGAAAGTAACGAGAGGATCTTTTTACTCGAAATACTGTTTCCGGCCGAGGGATACGCAGGAAAATTGTTCTGGTGCTATCGCCGTCGTTGCCCGACGGGTTGAAACCTTGGAAAATATCAAAGTTAAATCACGTTATGCATGAACTTGCCGATATTTCGCTTAAAAACACGTGAAAAATACTGTGCAGGTCTTTGTCACACTGAGGTATCTGGCGACTAACATCCACCAAACCGTCGTTGCGGACGTCTTCGGAAGTGGTCATAATGCCGTCATTGACGTCATAACCAGTTGTGGATGAACTGAATCATCACATGACTGAGGACACGTTTCTGCAGCTCTGGGTGTCCGATGAACAATGGTGTCTTCGTCGGTCCCACGAATTCGCCCGTCAGTCAATATTCACAAGTCAGTTACAAAGCATTCTCAAAGTAATGATTGTACAACTATTTCTACTATTTCAGACGTGTTGGGTCAAGTCGACAGATGCCCCATTCGCATCCAACATCCGACCAACTATGTGAAGCACTACTATTGACGAAAAGCATGCTGTGCGGTGAACATGGTTGTTATGGAGGACGCCAGATTCATCTACATGAACTGTGGATTCGCAGTTTATGTAGATGAATGCACCACGACTCTAACGGATTTCACTGGATTGCGGGAATTTGAAGAAAGCCGTGCTTGACCTAGGAATGGGGTTCTAGGTAATGTGGGGTTCGCTCAATCCAGAAGCGCGATGACGCCACACTGACAGAGCGCTGCACGAGCGGACGGAAGGAAGAGGGGATTCAACAAGAAGCATGCGGAGGCCCGCAACGTAGTCGTAAGAGCCTCAGACGCCCCGAAGCGCAGACCTTAGGTCCTCCTCGATGCTACTTAGATCGAGCCTCTGAAGCTGCAGAAGGTCATAGAAGCAGGTGTGTTCCTTTACAGCATCGGGATTTTCTTAGGTCCGGACCGGAGGTAATCCATTTTCTGCGTGTGCGCGGTAGGATGGCACGTTCACCAGATAATACTAATGTCAGGGAGTATGTGATGGCTAGCCTGTAGTTATGTTCACTTTATGTTTGTCTTCATAACTAATAGGTCGTCAAGTATGAAATGCCCGGTTTTGGATGAGAAGATTTCGAGTTTCGTTTCCAAAGCAAGATGCAGTATAAGATATCCAAATATGCTCCTATACTAGCCCCACAGCCTTGCCATCTTAACTGCAGCTTGATTGCGCCAACAGCTTGGCAAGGTGGAAAGCTAGTAGCAATCAAGTGGCGATAAGCGTTTCCAACATCCTGTTGAAAATTGAACATTTTGTCCAGCAAAAAGTGAGCTAATCCCTGAAGGGAGTTGTGCACAAATAAAGCTAGGTTTGTCCAGTACAGTGAGTGGCAGGTGGTCCTCACCCCTGCTCCTTTGGCCTAAGCAATGTGGATTTGTGAAAAATGGTCGAAAATTCGCACCCATTTTTGAGGGTCAAACTGGGAAAAATTCGTTTACCGAACCACTTTTAATGGTCATATTGCCTTGAGTACCTGAATATTATTGGATTATAAATGTCACACCTTGCTGCTTAGGCTGACCTAGTTTCTCCTATCCTATCGGCTACGGCTTCCAGCTCATCGATATCCAGGTTCGTCATAAGGCTCACTTTGGAGCTTCATGTCACCTGAGCGGAATTTCCCAAGCAAGCGCTGTTCAGTGCATTTACTAGCCAAATGTCCTTTAACACTACCCTGACAATCCCATCTTTCCCAGCTCTTATGGCTGGGAAATGGAACCATGTTCCAAAACGACACGTTTTTTCGTCTTTGAGTAGTTTTACAAAAATGCTTTCAAACGAAAATTCGGAAACTGATCAAAAATCCAAGGAGTGATTTTGAAAGGAAGAGGATGTATCTTCATAATGAAAATAAAGATGAGAAGAGATCTAGTAAATCTTCGAAGATAGAGACTGTCAAACTGACCGCTCATAAAATCGAACATTTCATACTTGACGACCTAATACATAACTCGATGTTTCTCCTAGCTCTTGTGAATGACCTCATAAATAAACTTTTTTCAGAATTAGTACCAATAACACAACAGAAAATAAAAACAAAGCAGTAACAACACAGCAACATTGATTGAATTCAATGAGGTAATAAATAATAATAATGTCATACAAAAACAAAGAAATAACATACATAAACAAAAAACATGCCACAAGAAAGCAACTCTTAATGTCTTGAACCTCCCCTCCACTGAAGCCCCCGTATCAGTGACTCTTCCTAGATCGAAATAATAGTTCCTATTACTGCTGAGTAGCAAAATTGAGAAATGAGACCACAGCCAGTAGCTTGCTGGGCCCCGTGGAGGCTGGGGTACGGTTTCGCAGGGAAGCTAACCGGGCTTCCTGTGAGTGGACGCCGGTGCTTATTTGTTGGAGGTAATAGCAAACCGCCTCCTTGTACCACCCAGTCAGGGAACAGCAAGAGGTAGCACTAGAGGTTGTTGACTACTAAGTTCAGTCAGACTGAGAAATGAGTTACTGAGCACCCACATATTGGTTCTGCCTCAGGAAAAAAAGGAAGCTCTAGAAAGGTGACATGAATGACCATCAAAAGTATCAAAAAATGATATCTCACCAGAAAATTCATGCGGTTTGCTAAGAGTTAGTCAAATTCATCTAAAATACAAGCTGAAATTCTTGAAAAACTATTCACATCACGTAGCCGTCAGAATGCGCTATAACGTGTTCGTAGTCGTGAGAGACCTCCTCTGACAGAAGACTGTCATTGGAGCACTTTTCCCCACAACCACAATTTTTAGGGATGGTAATAATTTGGCCAAAACCTCTAGGTAACCGCGAGGTGGAACTTGAAGTCACCTCGTAGTTTCACATCTAGACCATGGCCTGACCTCAAGGTGACCGAGCTGAAACCGCGAGGTGGTTAATTTTAATTAAGCTAAGTATTTTGTCTCGGGAGGATTCGAACCCGTGAGGGTTTTCCTCGGAGACAGCCCACATTGGAGTCAGCCATTTGTACCTTGTCGGCATTGAGTTGTTTTGGACTACACGAAACTTATCAAGTATATCAAAAACCTATCAACATTCTGTCACTGTCGGTCGCGCTGACTGGCAGATTTCTCCGGCCCTCTGCTACTTCTCCCAATTTCCTCGAAACGTTGACGTTTTTGTTTGCCCTTTTGAAATTATTCTTTCCTTTTAATAGCCTGAAACCAAATTTCTTCTCTAAACCCGTCTTTTGTTCAGGGCATTATACTTTCTGAACAGTTTACCACGGATTTTACAGTGTGTCGACTTATTGAGTTGCGTAGGTCGAAATGTGAGCCGTTCACGACGTTTATCGAAGCCATCTGTAACTCCTGTAGAGGAAATTTGATCTGCTCAACAACAATCTACGTCACCCTTCACTATAACTAAGGAGATAGTAGATGAGTACGGCAAGCTCTCCGCAGTTGAGCTCATCAATGCCGTTTTAGGGGAGATCGATGACCCGAAAGTCAGGAATATGTTGTTTCTCCTCTCAGGGAAACTTCCGGCAGAAGTATCTGTGAACGTAGAAGAAGAAAAAAGAGCAAAGAGCATAGTTGGAAGTGGCTTAGCTGAGGCTGATCCTAACCTGCGGTAGTTCACAGAAGAGAGGTAAGATGTAGATCTGAGTTACCCAATTCGAATAACGAGGGAAACTCCTAACTGAGCATGGTTTTATAGAGGAACGTCGAATCAGGTGCTTCTTATTCAGTGCACAAAGCCAAACTAAAAAACTTAACCAATCACAACTATTTTTGGATAACTATAAGCATCACAGAGACTTGGCTGACTCCTAATATCTTAGATGGTGAAATAATTGGAAACTCTCCATACACAGTCTTTCGAGTGGACCGGCCCAAAAGGAAAGGTGGAGGAGTTCGCTGTCTTGTCAAATCCCTCTACTTACTTTTGTATGCATCCACCCCCCCCCCCCCCCAAAAAGCATCATTCATGAAGATGATAAATTGATTGAGTTGAGCACCGACATATGCTCTACTAGATGTAGCCCTGTTCTACTGGAAGACTTCAATCTGTATGTTGACTGGAACTCAAAAGTTTCTTAATTTCTTCAATAGTCTGGATCTCAAACAGCATGTTCCAGAGGCCACCCACTCAAACAATGTTCTTGAACTGATTTTATCCAGTAAAGATTTCATCTCCTATGTATATCTTCTTTCATAGTTAAGTAGCTCAGATCACTCCATTGTGCATTTTGAACTTGAAGTTAGGATTCCGACCACTTCAACTTCTATTCCTACTCCGGACTTTCTTAACGTTGATTATGATTCGTTGAACCTGCACCTGCAGAGTCTCGATTGGTTCCCTATATTCGATAATTACGTATCTGCCAGCGATGTCTATAAGAGATTTTGTAGACAACTTCATTCAGCGTTTTCTTTTCTTTTTGTTCCTTTCAAATGCAAGAGTTTTGGTAATCCACGTCTGCCTAATCAAATACAAACATTGCTAAAGCAAAAACATAGACTTTTTAATTCCATCCCAAATCCTCTATCTAGCCCCCTCTAAAAAAAGGTTTGCACTGATCTCGAGGGACATTTGAAAAAATTCCTGCCAAGTCGTGAAAGACGTCTGGCTTTGGGGAAAGGTATGAAACCACTTTTTCACTACATCGGCAGTAAAATGAAAACCAAAACTAAAGTTAAGACCATCAGTGATAATTCTGGAGCTTTATTGTGTCTAGATGAGGATAAAGCTGAAACGGTAGGAAAATATTTCGCTAGTGTGCAAGATAGTTCGTACGATTGTACAACCCATAGTATAGAACTCAAGTCCAGCTCTTTTCCGACTGCATTAGGCATATATTTCCAGAATTGATTATTAATCCGGTAGAAGCTTTGAAGTTTTTGAAAAAAAAAAACTTAAACCGTCCACTACAGAAGCTTTTGACGGAATTCCACAAATAGCATATAAAAGATGTGCTGAAACCCTTTACCAACCTTTGACCCACGTTTTTAATATTTCCTTGCTACTTGGTCAGGTACCTGATGTTTGGAAGAAACCGATCATTACTCCCATTCCCAAGTCCTCTACAACCGATTGCATTTCTGATTTTCGTCCTATAGGCATGATTCCCACGGCAGCTAAAGTTATGGAGAAGATTTTAAGAGAGGAACTTCAGTCTTGATTTAATCGATTTCATGTAATTCCAGAAGAACAACATGGATTTCTTTTGGGCTCGTCAACGCTAATTACCCTCGCCAATTGCTTATTTGATTGGAAAATTGCCTCGAATGCAGGGATGTCAATCGACGTTGTGTACGTAGATCTATCGAAAGCTTATGATCGAGCCAACCATAACAAACTGTTGTGCAGATTAAAATCACTTGGGATCTCAGGCCAACATAGTCGAGGTGTCTCGCAGGGGGGGTGCTCTTTCCCACTGTTGTTTTTGATTTATGTCATCGATCTACCGAATGTCATGAGGTCTTCTCCTGGCTTGAGTCTTACCTGAGTTCCCGCCAGCTAACGGTAAAAGTTGGGAACAGTTTCTCTCAGTTGTATTCGTGCTCGAGAGGTGTCTCGCAAGGGGGTGCTTTTTCCCACTGTTGTTTTTGATCTATGTCATCGATCTGCCGAATGTCATGAGGTCTTCTCCTCGTGTAAAAATAAAGCTATACGCAGATGATACCAAGATCTATGCCGCCTACAATAACTCGAACCGGTGCGAAATTCAACGAGCAATTCAAAACTCCCTATCTAAGATGAATGTTTGTGCGAAATCAATGGATTTAGCCGTGAATATTGATAAATGCTCGGTATTACATCTGGGAGATGGAGTCCTCGGTGAATACGCAGTTGAGGAAAAAACTTTGCAGACCTGTACATAAGTAAGGGATTTGGGAATGCGATGAAATCCCTATTCCTCATTTTTCGTAACGTGCACAATAATGACCGAAACTATTATTGCGGCTCTATAAAATGTACATCATTCCACAAGTTAAATACTGCTCTCCAGTTTGGAATCTACCCTTGAAAAAACAAATCTTTAAGCAAGAAAAGGTACAACAGACATTCACACGATTACTGTATCTTAGACTGTTTCCTCAGACCAATTATAATAATGTCCCATGCTATGCGGAGCGCATGAGATATTTCCATTTGGATAGTCTTGAACGTAGATGGCTGGTAAACGACATTGTTTTTTGTTTTCGGGTATTGAAAAAAGAAATCAATCTCAGAGCCAGTAAATACTGGATCTTCCGTCCCTACAATGGAAGGAGTCACAGTTCAGTCTTTGCTATAAACAAATCAAAAAGAAAAACTATGGAATACTCTTTCATTCTTTATTTTATCGTGGTGTTAGGCTGCCTAGCAAAATTCCAAGTGAGCTTATCCACTCTGAGAATAGCAGGATATTCAGAAGTAAGTTAAAAAAATCTTGATCTTCCCCAGTTTCTTCAAATCTCCTACAAGATGCTTTTTATTTTCCGTTCAGATACCTACTTCGGCGCGAACTCGATTACCCTTTCGACGTCTTCCACCACCACCATCATCTCCGAATCACCACCTCCACATGGATGGCCCCTCATCATCAACCATTTTTGTTCTTTTTTTTCGCTTTGCTTTGTTTGTTTCAATCAGGATGTTTCAATCATCATCATAAACCGAGCACTCAAAGATCTGGTGTACCGCTTCCGCAGGAGACAGTTGGTATACCTGCGTGCCAAAGTTCCGGCATACTCCAGTAGCCCAAGGGCTGCTGGGCACGTGGCCAACTGGTGCGGATTGAATCACCTCATTTAACCATCACAAATTAACGGCCTGGTCTGTCGTGAAAACTTGATCGCTATCGCCTCCAACTTATGGGTTATCGCCAAATTATCTCCAAAGGTGGCTAACAATGGTGATCTTTATGAGTTCGCCGAAGAAATTGTATTATTAACGCTGTTTTATGGAGCACTGAATTTTTTCTTTACTTTAAGTGCAATATATAAATAAATAAATAAATAAATAAGCACTGGATGTTATAGAGGACGACCAAGCGGTGGTATTGCCTTTTCAACTTGAATAGGTATGATCTTCCCATGAACTTCTTGTCACACTTACTTGTCACCATTCACTCAACAGTTCTGGACAAAACATTGTTAGCTTCAAGGATGGAATTGCTGATCATCCCAGAACGTAGCAATCGTCAAAGAAGTGTAAAGTACGGCAGAAACCAGAACCTCATAAAATTGAGATACCGCTTCAATGACAGTCATTTGGACTGGATTACTAATATGCTGTGATCGAAACTTGAAGACGACATGAGGAAACCTTCGGCAATTTCGAAAAGGCAGCAGGTACCAGAACATTTTGATATTGATTCCGTTACGAATGCGAATGCAATTGCATTGCAGGTTACTATTGGTATGAGGTATCCTGCGATCAATTCCTATCAGGTCGTTTTGGGGGATACTGTTGGCTGCTCACAAACAACAGTTTCCAATATTATGCAAAAGGTAGTGGCAGTCTTGACTCATCCGGATATAGTGTCGCGATTCTTGGTGTGTGGACCGGATGATGTCAACTGGTGCAAGAATAGAGCCAGTGAATTTGCTAGAATAGGGGAATTCAGCAGTGAGTTATATTCGTCGGTTTGCTTTGAGGACAGTACTGAAACTGAAGGTTATTCAAAATACCTCCTGGGTGCATATTTCGGTCAATTTTCACAGTTCGCTCTATACTGGGGTATGGAGCTTTATGCTTGCACAGGGCTGCGCGGTTGACCTAGATGATTGATGTGATGTATGTGAGCGACAATCAATAGAAGCGACAATCAATAGAAGGGGTATAGCAGCGGCTTGAGTGGCTTCATGTCGAGGAATGTAGGAGGAGATTTTTTTTCAAATGTGATGGTGTGATTTTCAGATTCGTTTTCAAGTTCGTGTTCGTTCTTGCTCCTGCTGTGTTTTAGCACTGATGCCGTTTTGCTCGCTGCTCACATCTTCGGCTCACTAGGACTTGGCTTGCTTTTTGAATAGGTTTCTGCCTATCTTTCCAGTCCATGATTGTCTTTTTTCAGCTCAGCGCTTCTTCTTTTCTACGGCCATTTTCGGGTCGGTGTTCATAACAGTACCAGTTGCCTTCAGTAGCGTTTCTTTCTTTATGAGTAGAGTCATTTTCTAGCTTAGTTTTTCTTAGTACTCGTTTTGTCTGTTATCCTTTTTGCTAGGCACCATAGAGTTTATGAGGGCACTAATTTCACGACTGTTCAGTGTCATCTGCCACTTGGATGGTGTTTGATGCAGCGGCTCTCTCGGTGTTCCTGGAAACAGCTTTTTCGTTTGGAGTTCGGCTCTACCATGAATTTGTGTTCCTGGCAGCGCACTATCATTACCTCTACAGCTTCACACCTAGCTTGTCGGTTCCACGGAGAGTTGGCGCACCTGTGTGCCGAAGTGCCGGCAAGTACCGAGGATTTTGCTTAAGGAGGGCGTCTTGGCCAACTGATGTGGTGAGCGTGCTGTAGTGGTGCCAGTGTGTGTTCGTTCATGGAGCGGAGTTATTGGATGTGCCGTATCACTGGGCTGACCTAGAAGAATCTCTTTATGATTGATGCTGATTTCTTTGTAATTGGTCATATTTGGTACTTTTTGCTGAACTTCTGGCCGCTTTATGGTGCTGATTGTATTGGCGCACCGTGCTGGTGTATGAATAAATAAATGAAAATAAATAAATAAATTTATTCAACAATATCATCGTCATTTTTATTCAATGTAAAGTTCCACTCAATGGGCAGGTCGGCGATTCCCTTCTCTCATAACTGGGGAGCATGGAAGTTGTAGAAAGTGCTGGCTGCCCTTTCTACATATTTAATTTGGCGAATTTTTTTTTCTTAGCTAGGAGTGCCCTAAGGGAGAGAAGTATGAGATTTCGTATGGAAAATGAGGAGCAAAAGTAGAAATGCTCTCACTACTCCATGGGTTAGAGAAGCAAAATCGACAAATCGATATCTCGATCGATATAGGAAACCATTATCATATTTGTGTTCCGTGTATCCGATATTCGAAGTGAGCGTGCCCTTGTCCGTCCCCGAGCGAAAAAGGAAGAAAATCAATAAATCAAGTTTTCGTGCAAAATATTCTTATATTCGGGTTCAGTGTTATAAGAAACCTCGGTAGACATGCTTTCACTGATCTCTGCGCAGATATAGCGAAATACTATTAAAATCGATATATCAGTCGATAGTTTGCCTCGGAAAGTATCCTAAAACCTTCGCAGGTGCTCGGGCGAAACGTGTGCAAAGCTTGGATCGTAAGTTCTGGAACTTTCTAAAAAATCGGCTCAACACTTTCTTACCACCCTAATAGGTTTGAAAGATCTCTGAATTCTTTCTATCTTTAAAATAACCGACTGTCCGCCTCTGAAAGAGAGAGTATCCGTGATGTTTGAGTGAAAAAGTAGCTAGGAAGTCCTCTGAACACGAGAGAAACCGCTCAACTTAGAATGTTCCTTTTAGAGTTTAGGACCTGCAGGTCAGAATGAAAAAAGTACTCCTGAGTACTTTTCCGAGATGCGCCTCTTGCGTTAAGATACTATTTCCACAAACACGTGTGATTAGATAATAGATCACGGTCTCAGCTCTGTTACTGTGAGGTCGAGACCAGAGTGAGACCTCAAAGTGACCGGTCGGTTACCTCGAGGTCTCAGTTGTTTTACAATAGATTTTGAGGAAAATGACCTCAAGGTAACCTCGAGGTAATTCTCGACGGTCGCCTCGAGGTTTCGCCCAAATTACTACCACCTTGGAAATTTTCTCAAGTTAGAAGGAACCTGTTGATGCGCTTTCAATTTCAAAACGTGCTGCTAGGAGGAGAGGATCGAGTCTGCAACGGGGTGGCATCTTTCATTTTGTCGGACCGTCCTTATTTTTTGAAAAAAAAAACATTCCAGCTGGTCGAAAACTGGTCAAAGACCACTAATTGACCAGTTTTGACATGATTTTTCAAAATTGAAAGTGGTTTCACGAAAACGAAGGATACCACTCGTGGGGATAATAAGATAGCGCACGTCTACACTAAAAATTTTAACATGATCAACACCTATGCCAGCATACGAGGTATAGATGAAGAGATTCTCGGACCGTTCAATTCACTGTAAATACGTGCATCCGGCAAGCACGTGTCTATTTGCTGAAGCATGGGCCTAATCGCAGCTTGGACGCAGGGTAGACGCACACGTTTGCAGCTTTGCGTCCGCTGCGGTATTTTCATTCAGGGTGTGCACACCACGTTGACCAGTTTTCAAGGAGAACCTTTCAGAAGGCAGCGCAAGAGGAAACTATGGCTATTAACGCCTCATCAATGAATCTCGAAATCAATTTATCAGTCGCATCACATTATTCTGCCCGGACACTGGTTCTAAGTAGGCCTGATTTTGCCCGAAGAACACTAAGCCCTACTCATCAATGACCATACGTGCTGCTTCCTGTCCATCATGATTTTGTCACTTTGCACAACTCTTCGGTTATATTCGAACCGGTGAGGAGAGGTTCTGTTTGGCAAATGAGCAGCTTACCTTTATGTTGCGAACAAGCCTTCTACACTAAGCTCGACGATTTTAGAACGTCGCCGAAAAAAAGGCATAAGTCATCAAAGAGAGGAGATTTGGAACTTCTGAAAACAGATTCGAGATCAGCGTCGCAAACTGAATAAGCCACGCCTCGTTGTGCATGGCCAAACTGTCCAAGTATCCCACCTTTGTTATATCCATACCGGGACACCTTCAGGACTTGTAGGCGTTTGAAATCATCTGACAGTTCAATCTTTGAACATGAGACTGAACTCGAGGAAAGTTCTCTGAAATGTCGCATGGGAGAAAAATGAAGCCTACGTTGCTTCTAGTACGTATTTCACGCACTCCCAACCTCAACTCTGAATTTATTCAACATCGGACCATCTCGAAATGGATTATCGGGAAGATTCGCAATGTTTCCAACACATTCTTCTGCTCCGACCAGTGTGGATCCGTTCGTTGTCCTTATCATCCATTTGCTTTGATTGTGAAGAACCATCCCATTGTATCGGATGGAAGAAGAGTTTTTCTATTTCACCCTAATTTGCTCCTCATCCTCCAAAATCAACCCCACTGTTAGGTTAATGTGAACGCGTTCTGTCATTTAATGGAGAGAAACGTTACGCTAACTCTTTGGAATGCGTATAAGCATGCCTGCAATAGAAATGGCTACCACAGCCGATGGGACTTCAGAATTATCTCGCTTTCGACTAGTGCAGAGATGTGTCTGTCCTCGATAACGATCGGATTTTACTGTCGCATGTGCAACGCATGGTCAGCCAAACAATAAGTCTACTCATTGTCTCCATGAGAAATTTGAACAAAGGTGGGCAGAGGGGAAGACGCATGCACAATTATTTACCTAATTTTCTGCTTGTTTGTTCTGGGCATGATTCACAGAATAGAAATGGTAAAGTGAATAAATGGAAAGTAATCAAAGAAATAGAAGATTGAGTAAAAGATCCAATCGAGTCAATTCACGAGATCCACTTGCTTGCTTTCCAGATGAATTTTAGAGAGAGAACAAAACCGATGATTGTGCCTTGATCAACATTGAATCACTGTTACTCTAACTGGAGGGTAACTGGAAGGTTTGCTAAATTGTGAAGATTTCGTAAGTGAACTTACACGGCCTTGCTACCATTATTTTTTTCGGAACAGTCCGGATATTCGCCAAAACGTTCCTAAGAAAAAAAAAACATTTTACGTATGTACTTCCACGTATGCCTCGCCACATGGTTTTTTTCTCACTTGCCACCTTTCTCCTTACTTTCTTTGTATTTGAAAGATGATATCAAAATGTTTGAACTGAAGCATGTTAATTACCGATTAGGAACACCTTTCCCACATCACTAGCTTCAACTAGCAAGCCAGAGGCAGGTAAGCGAGTAATTACAATCTACGTAACATTTCTTTATTAGTCTAACTGCTCAGTGCTTAAAACCATGTAGGGAGAATTGAAATTAACTAAGCTGTTTTCTCTTCAGCAAGAGCTCATGTCCTCAATTGGGGCCAGATTTCCAGGGGAACAATCTCTGAATTAGGCCTTTCCCTTTGCTTTTTCCCTCATAAAATTCGAGATGCATCTTTCAAAAAACTTACGTTCTGGGATGAAATTACATCAGTTGTGGTAAAGCAACTCTTTATAATATAGAATCAGAACGTTTTCAGCTGAAATACTCTTCAACGCTGCATTCATTTCATCATTGGCTTGAACGTCTATGTCTTACGATCGTCCGTATATGTCTCATTGCGGATTTTCATCTAACAAAGAGTTTCTTTTTTATGCGAGTGATCCAGAAGTTTTCTGCGGCTGTCGAATCAATGCTAACACAGCCCGTTCTGGGGCTGGATTGATCCCGAACGCGCTACGAGATGGGTGAAAGCCCGTGGACCACACCCCTCGATAACTTCTCGCTGAAGAACACATAGTCCCTTTGCATTTATATCCCCCTTGCGTCAATATTTCTGCTATCTATTGGTTATTTTACTTGAGTTGCTGGTAATCCTCTGCTGTTCTCTGGTAATCTGTGGACCATGGGGGTCACATCCAGGAAAGTTGCCGTATTCCTAGCGCTGATATTTTATTTAATAAGGTACATAGGTGCAAAAAAAGTTAGTAGAGATCCATTTTGTGTCAAAATTAACCAATTTTAAGCCTCTCTCTCGTCGTCTGTTCTTTCCTCACTGAGTACTGGGTTGTTTCTGATGTTACAAACGAAAATGGTGTAAATGCTGGACGAAGTCGGGTGAATTCTGGTTTACTCAGCGGCATGCGAGAAGTGGATTGGGGTCTCGGCGTGCGATACATGCCGTTTTCAGGTAGAATTTTTTTTCAAGGCTTTTCTCTTTCCGAAGGATCTTCTAAGAAAAGTTCCTATATGGCCTTAATCCTTCATAATTCCTATTCACAAACTCTTTAGATTAATATCATGTATTAAGAAGCATTCCATCGACAGATCTTAATTTTCCTGCTAATTCCTAGGACGCTCATTGTGCAAAGTCCAATAAAAAAACCTTTCATTATCCACAAAGATTCATATTGTTAGAAAAATGCGCATTTGCTTTCAGTTCTCAACGAAATTCAAAATGAAGTCAGTTTCTATAGTCGAATTCTCTGGATATTCATTCTCTTTTTCCTCGCGCTGGGTATCCTCTGGATATGCGTGGGCATCGTAACCTCTCTTTTATCGTCGTTCACGGCTCAGGAAGACTCGATCGCAGGTCCCATTGGGACATACTTGTGGAGTTTATTAGCGAGTGAGATTTTCTATCTTCACTTTCACAGCTATTCGCTCTCTCTTCACGAATTTCTTCTTTCCAGTATTATCGCTCAGTGCTTCATGTGTCATATTCTACATCCAATTTCACAGTACTATGCAGAAAAACCTCTTAACAGTGGAGCAGATCCAAGCCGGGTATTCAACACAGGGGCTAGCGAAGTGAGTTTTCCCTTGTTTCATAAACATGATCAGCGCGCAACACTCACATCGGAACAGTTCGCGACCGCACACAACGCGTTCCAGAATGAAATCGCAATAGCCGCTTGCGAATGACACGAGCTTTGTTTGCTTTCTGAATCTATAATTGTTCCTAGTGTCAGGTTGCCCACCTGACCATTGAGCTCGTTCCACATAATAATAATAGCAGCTGCTTTAGTCAGATTGGGCAGCGGCAACGTTACTAACAATACGGCTCAATTCAGTAAAACTCTGGGAATGGACATAGAGGATGTTCCGGCTGGTATTAGCCCGAAATGGATGAGAGGAGTTGGAGGGTGGGAGGATGTCGTAGAAGTTCCCATTTTGTTGTGCTAGTAAACTTTGATTTCGCAAATCGGCCAAAACTGCCACAGATTTCACCTACGAAGCCCTGGATTACACCCTTCCAGTATTTCTACTTCAGGAAAGAAAACATCTTCATCCTATTTTTAGGAGCAATTCTTGATAAGTACTCGTGCAACTGTGAATGTGGGAACTTACAAAGCGATGTTATTTATTTATTTGTGCATGTTTTTTTTATTTATTTCAGACTATGGGTAACAATAGAAATTAACTTAAAAAACACGAAAAAAAAAACGACAACAAGTGATGAGGAAGTCATTCAAAGATTTGTGTTGTTCTTTTGCATGTTCTTTTTTTTACATTAATCTCGTTGCGTTTTCTTGCTGTGCATATCCTGCGGAATTAGAAATCCTGGACCGGTGGCACTTTGCCTTGCAAAGGGAGTGTAGAATACTCCATGTGTGGACTTTTCTTGTGCCCTGTGGTCCTAATTCTATTATTGGCACTGGCTCCCATTTGGTAGCGCACCACTGCCAAAACAATTCTGATGAATAGATGCTGGGAAAAAATATTTCGAATTTACGTCCATGGTTCTCTGCGCTCCTGCAGCAAGTTATTTCTTCTCCAGCAATACAAATCCCTCCTCCTAAATACCTGCAGGATTTTCGGCAAGTTCACAGAAAACCTACTAGTAATTGTTTTTTGCTAGAAGGTCGTTGAAGCCTTTCGTTCAGCAGTTTCTCTAATTCTAATGGTAAACCTCGCTCCTACTAGCTAATTGCCACATAGGAAGGGCAAATCATGTATTCTGAATTACTGCAATTATCACAATCAAGAACCATGCCCTTCTCTTTGCAACATTACCAATTATGTGTGACATTCATGGGTTTTGAATCTAGGAAGCGTGACTTGCGAAGTTCGATTTAATCGAAACGCGATTCTTGAATTAGACTCGCACTAGCAGAAACAGGGAGATTCAAGTTCAAATCTTCAGCAATGAGATTTATGAACCCTACCCAAGTGGAGAAAACCAAGGTGGCAAATAAAAGATTGACCCTAATATCACATGGTCTCTTAAATGGCCCGATCAGAGTAACGATTGCTGTTTTGCTTTGATATGTTTCATAAATTCTACCCAATAAGATGCGACCCTATAGTATGGTCAAGCAAATAGCATAAAATACAAGACTTCCTCCCCCCCCTGACTTGCAGCAGCTTCCCCCGAAGCCTTCGTCGCTACGAAAGAAATGCCCTTGTTAGGCCCTACACAAATGACGGCATCTGGTCTTGTAGTTCTTATGGCGGAAGAACCTTTTTTTGATATTGCACTTTAAGATCCAGCGATGAAAAAGTTTCCCTCTGAAACGAGATTCATTAGGGAGAAGTCGAACCATTCTCGTCCCTGTTCCGCGGACGCACAATGACTATCTATAAATTCATTAGGAAGTCCACAGATAAGCAAAAGTTTGAGAGTGACGTGGCTAGTCGGAAGTTTGAATACATTGAACATTGTGCTCACCAATAATTGCTCACCAATAATATTCTTCTGCTCAAGGACTTGCGGGAATGTAGAGTACTCTGATTTTAATATTTAAAGCCCCTCTTCAAAATCCCTGACTCTACCATAACAAGTACAATACAGACACAGTAGTAATGATGTCACAATCGTCGTTTGCGATTTTCATTAAACTCGTGCGCACCTAATTTACTCATCTATCACCTATCTCAGAATCTACTATGCAATCCAGATGTGATGTGCCTAGAAAAGCATTTCCACGGTACAGAACGAAATGAATAGATTAATAAAAAGATAAACAAGTAGATGAGTAAGTATAATTCTCCGTTTTCTCCATTCTTACCAAAACATAATGTTCCGCCGAACGTTCTGACAAAATTTATAGGATACACTCGCAGAAGTTTTCATACCATAGCCTTCTTTCCCAACGTGATTGATTGTCGTGGCAGTTCTTAGACCTGGAGAATCAGAAACTTCGTTATTCCTGAGACAACACTTCTATGTATATCCAGGATGGCCTGGATTACTGCTGCATCGATAGATAGAGTAGTTGTGGGAGCGGGCTTTTTCTGCTGATTTGATGGTCCACCAATTACCTTTCTGTCCTTGTAAAGCCCTTTCTGGCACCCTGAAATTTTTATACCTAGTATTCCTTAGCTCTGCTCTTACCTGTACATTCACCCATAAAGTTGATTTTTATAGCTCTTCCCGTCCTTCGCTACTCAGAATTTGCTTTCCTAAACCTGGAGACCTCGAGAGTTTCGGTGAATTTAAGAATGAAAACAACGTCTAGCCTGATTGATAACCTCAACAACCTCCTAAGAAGTAGCCTCTTACAAGTAGGCAGCTACATTTGGAAACACTATCAAGACCCAGTTGAATACCGTTGAAACTCCTAATGTTTTTATTACTCGCCTTATTCTCCTCAATTTTCTCATACACATTATTATTCCAGGCTGGGCTCATCGTTTTACTTCATGCTTGGAGCGTTGGTGGCCCTTTACTTTCCTCCCCTGTTCGTTTTTGTCTCCACTGACAGCGGCAAGAATGGAAAATGTCCGAGAGCAGCTTCGACAGATCCAACAGCATTGTTGTACTGACACTACGGCAGTCGTTTGGCTGATGATGGCTAATAAATTTTTGCAATAAATTGCTGAAACAAAATTCTTCTATTCCTTGCATGCCTCAAGATTTTAGTACTGCTGAACTCATTCAATTAAATATTTCGTGTTGGGACATTGAGCATGAATATCAACATAGCAATGAATTTGCAGCACAATAACAATAACAGTGCAGGATATGATAATCACATAAATAGTCCAGTACAGCGTTCCGAAATCTCATGAGCGTTTGTGATACGTGCTACAAAATCGTTTGTTTGCTGTTCAAAATTTTGATGATACCCTCTCCATGCCTCTGCATCTCCAGTTCATTTTGAGTGCTGTCTCTTCCTCAAAACCAAATTTGTTATTTTGTTATTTCTAGTTTTTCACCTTCAGTGTATACATGCAGCATCAAAAATTCCTCCATGGCTCTTGCTTACCCCATCACGAATCTAGTACCCATCTCTTCTGCAATGGTTTTTCGATACGCCACGTTTTCAAAAAGTTGACAGTGCCCTAAAAATAGGCTTACACAAGTAGAGGGAAAAGGACATGAGAACAAATTTTGATGGAATTGAAGGTGGAACGTCTAATATGGCTCAGAGGGCAGCCAAAAATGCATGAATATTTCAATGATTCTGGGATAACCCTCGAAAGTCGTGGAGCTCAATCTACTGAATTGCTCAGGTCGTTCGGTTTCGGAGGAAACTGCTTTATCGGTACCTCAAAAAAAAGCAAGTCGTGGGGTTCCAACAATGCTAATTTGAATTTCATTAGGCTAGTAGTGGGTTTGACGGTTTCACTGGTGTGCCAACATCAACGAAATTACCAAATATCTCAACATCCGTGTAGCACCTGAATTACAATATTTTGGAACCCACCGTTTACTCACGTCTGTCTCTCATTAGCAAACCTAATTACCATGTTAACTTCTCAGTGAAATCGAAATGAGTTTCAGGTGTGCTTTAATTTCTGTTACCATAAATTTAGGCAACATTGTAATCTCGCTGTAGTAATCTCGCTGGACAAAGTAGGACTGGAACACATTGGACAGTTTTTTTTGCGTGATCGTCTATAATATTTCTTTTCCTTTTAATCACCCAATTTCTCTATAAAACAATACCCTACTCATCTTCTACATATGTGCATATTTTTGAGACTTATGAAATGGCGCTATTGAAAAGAGATGAAATGAAAAAATTATGTTGTAATTTTCGGAAATAAAAATTATTTGACGCTCCATCATAGTTGTAGTAAGGGACATGAGCCAGGCCGGGTCATTCTCAGCCATGGAATCTGAAAATTTTTGCAAGATTCTCTTTATTCACGGAACCTGCGTGATTCACGCATATCTTCTTTGAGAATGCCTAATTTTATAGAAAGAAAATCACCATTGAAAAAAGAAAACGGTGCGAGCTTCAGAGTAATGCTGTTCAAATGCTTCTACACCAATCACCTTTGATTTTGGGCTGCTGTCACCAAATATCTCAATAAATTCGTTAATTAGGTACCTTGGTCGCTGCGCTGCACCTGGTGGGGACCAACAGTAGAAAATTTGAAAATTCCTCTCTACAAATACTACATAGAGCAAAGCAGCGTACTCAATGCTGTTATGTTAAGAGCGAATAACAGCTGATCAATTCAGTAAATTTAATTAGCAACTTATTCACTGATTGGATTCAAATTTCGAAGATATAAGGAGCAGCAAGCACTGCGATCCCTTTCTTTCAAATGTGTAGTACCCTCTCTTCCTCGAGAATTTGAATTTTCGACTCAATCGGCATTGACTCTCTGACTTCGAATATATCTGCTGTGCTTCTCCTTCCTCCCGTTAGTTTTGGCTCTCGTACAGGAGATACTTTTTATAACTGACACTAATTCCATTGTAAGTACTTAATTGCAGAAAAACAATATAATATTGCATTATAGTACTATAACATTATAGTATTATAACGTTATATCGAGGTAGCTCGCGTTCTTTACACCACGTAGCTTGGAAATTTCATGGAGGCAGCAGCTCCTCTTAGACAATTTCGAAACGATATTGCATAATCCTTCCATAAAAATGCACTTACAGCCAGCATTACAATTATGGTAGTTCCTGAAATTGGAGCTTTAATGGCGCACTTAACTGGGCAATGAACTTCGCTTGCTTCATTCTCAGTTGGCTGCCTATGTACGACCCGTCAAATACCCTGGGGAACAATTAACGCCATAAGTGAGTGGAACTCTCACATGAATATACACACTGAAGGCAATTGACATAACGTCTGGAATTCTCAGAGTTCATTTCGCCGAGTAGCAACGTTTAGCCACAGCGAATATGGCAGTTGAAATGATAATCGATAAGTTCTTTTACCTTCAATAGCCCCTTTTTAACATTACGTATTACCTAGTTTGTGTATTAACTGCAACAAATACGTGTTGGTTCCGTCCCCCCATGACAACATGCACTTTAATTCCTCTTTTTCTTTAGTTAGATGGAAATAGTGTTTTTCCAGGTGTGTAATTAAACGTTTTGTTGCAGAAAAACACTGTTAGGGAGATGTTAATTAGGCAACTGCTTCTGCGTCATTTGATTTTTCACATAATATCTAGCATAAAGATTTTATACTACAATTTTTATTCCTCCAACTCACATAAAAGATAGGGCTTGTTTCCGCAATCCAACTGAGGCAACTGCTTTCTTGATAAACGAAAACGAAAAACTTGGGACAAAGTGTAGGGATATTCTCGCTTTCGCTTTGGTGAGCATAAAATACGTCTGCGAGCATAGGAATATGCAGATAATTCTCAACTGGAATAGTTCTATGTCTTCGTTGTATTTATATACCTGCATGTGTGTCACTGCTGATATATCTCCAGGGATCTTACACATTCCATATCTCTCTAAACTATCCCTGTTTTCCACCGCAGATGCTCTGCTTTTTGATTTGGAAATACCTTCGTCACCTTTCCTACCTTCGCATGTTCATTACGATTCGATAGAAATGAATATATTAAAATGAAGGAAAGAAATAGTGCACAGTGCAATTGCAGAACTTTTTTTGCTATTCTAGCTCTAGAAGGCCAGATTAATGTTAAGAGGTATGAAAAGCGCAGGCTTCTTTTTTGCAAATGAACCATGACCACTCATTTCTACAGCACATCTGCTACCCATACATTTCTTGATATTCACTTATATGGTTTTCTATCAATTTTTGAAATATTCGGGTTTTTTAGTTGCGTGATCGAGCCACTACAACTCAGAATTAGCCGTAAGGACAGAGTTCAGTGGCAGCTAGTCTTCTGGTACTATCTGTATAGGTTTTTTTCCTGAAATGTTTGTTTGTATCGGCTTTCTAATCACACTAAATGTCTACCTAAACAACACAGTGTAGTACAAAAATTGTAAGTGAGACGGAACAGTTCCTAGTCGCTCGGTCATTCTAACAGCTCTGTTAACTGGATCTCAAAGATCCACTCTTTCCTTTGCCTTGCTCCGAACATACAACACTGTAGGAAAAGAGCCTAGTCAAAAGGCAAAGCGGATATTCGGCAGCTTCATAATTTGATACTGATTTTTTTCCTTCGAAAGATAAACTTATTTTGTTCACAAAACCGTGTGGTTCTGCTCTGAATCACATTTCCCGCCAACAACTCCGAGTTGGAGGGAAATATGGACAAAGTGCTTGCAGGATTGAATTTGTTCCGAAAAAATGTGATTCCGTACAAATAGCCCTGTTAATTCCCTCATTGCGGACCCTGCGTCCATGTGGCTACAGTCGTTCTCGAAGTGATAGACGAACTCTTTAACTGTAGAAACGCGGTGGGACCTCAGCGATGGATACAAAGAGAGAGCATGCTCCAAGTGAGAGGTTCCAGTAAGCAGGTTCCTTCACGATACTGCTGTGAATCCGCACGCACGATCCATTTCCCTTTCGAAAAGGACTATAGCTCTAATCTATGTACGTGTTATCGTCCATTGTTATCTCTAGTTATGCCTAGGGTATCAGTCAATGATCTGGTTGCTGGACATAACGATATGGAGGAGGGAGATGTTGCGGAAATCAACACGGCTGATCCGACGAGACCGACATATCCAAGCTCAATTTCTTCTAAGAACTCGGAAAACATATGAAACCTTCGAGATTTTGCTACATAACGCAAGGTAGTTCAACTCACACATGTGCTACAGCCGGAATGTTCTCTTCCTCAATGCGAAAGGACAAAATGTAAAAACCTGAGAGATTGGAATCAGTAGTCCTTTCCTCCTCGTTTCAAGGGGGCTTTTTTTGATCGATCCTTTTAAGGCTCCTCAGTGAAGAAAGAAAAACCATCATAACAAGTAAATCTGAGAGACGCCACAATCCGCGCAAAATAAATAACAGCTCGTGACAACCTAGCACTTTGACCAGAAATTCAGGGAAAAAAATGAAATTGATGTGATGTGATGTGATAGCACTCTTGGAATGTACTTGCATGAGTACCAGTTTCCCCCATGGGCAGCGTCTGGTTTCAGTGCTGAGAAAACCATCATATTTCCGGTGGCCTTTCTAGCAAAGAGCGAAGCGCATCTCTTGTTTCGAAAGTTCGGAAGTTCTCGAATTCTGGCATGATGTGAGTGCCTAACTTCTGGATTTCTGCTGATGTACTGGCAGATGATGGCCTATGCCAAGTCATGCACGTTGTTTTCAGTCCTACATATTTTTCTTATTTATTTGTTTTTTTTTAAATTCATTTATGCACTACACCACTGATGTGTGCCACAACATCAACATCAAAATCAAAATCAACGCAATAACAACTGGAAAGAAAAAAACGTACCACGTATGAGTTAGGCATAGCTGTCAGAAAGTAAAACTTTTAGTGAAATACAACATTAACCTATCTGTCTCAGACGTATTGTACATTAGCACATAGAAGCACACAGCTGAAGGAAACAAGACTTGCCATAGTTCAGCCAAAGATTTAATGAGAGTAGTGTTGTGTAAGTTTTTTTTTAAATTGAAGCTAACACCCCGCGCTTAATTTAATTGGGCAACTAGTGTGAACTAATTTCCTTGGCAATTGCAGTGTAATAGTCCATAAGAATGATAGACTTCAAAGATCTACAACGACTGTACTCAATAAAATGCTTGAGAGCTGCATTCGGAACAGTGTTGATACTTGCTCAAATCACCGAAAAAGGGAGGCCCTTGAGATAATCCGTCGCTAAGAACACAACTGGCGGAACACCATTCTGGGGCGGTCGCGATGGAGATTCTTTGATAAAGAAACTCTCAAATTCCAACTTCTAAACAATTCGTCTCAATACTTCCGTTCATCCCTGAAAGTGGTCAAACCCTGGAATTATCAAGGATCAACAGCCGAGTGTGTTTCTCGTTGGGAACACTTTTTGTGTTCCGTAGTCATCTGTTTGTGAAATAAATGTGAACATCGCTGCAGACAAGTGCCTGCAACATCTCTGACATTCCCACGTAAGAGGCGCAAATGTTTTACACGAATGGTTTTTAGAGCGCGACCAGCGTCCAGTCAACATAAGTGTGCTTGAGTCCAGGCGTCATCCTTGTCCTCTCGGACATCTCCCCACTCCGAGAAAGGAATAGGGAGCACTCTAACTATTGAAAAATTTCTTAAATACCTGCCCCTTCCGTATTATGATAGCAACTAGGTCAGATGTGCTCCATGCTCGTTTCCTCGATGATTATTAAATATTCTCCTGTTCAATCGGCAGTGGGATTTTCGCATGCAAATGCATATGTTATCGACTACCTCCCTTATAGCTGCTCAGTCTCTTCGAAAATGCGTCTCTGCCTCGCTTGTATGCTTCTTTAAGAGGATCCCAAAGAAACGGTCGTATTCGGACCGGGCACCAATCATTAGTGCTATTCGAATGCCAGTTAACTTCACAAACGAACGGCCACCACTGACACACTTTGTTGATTTACGTCATAGGGCGCGTTCGACTCCCCTTCCCCCCCCCCCCCTTCCCCCCTCGCTAATTTCTGTATCATCTCAGCGGTATGCGACTTCTAATTTTTTTTTCGTTTCATTGTTCCTGGAAATTCGGCAGCTTCTAGAAGTGGCCGATATCCAAGACGCCGTCACAAAGGGGAGGAACTACGTATCTATTGCTATGAAGAGTAACGTGCAACCTATCAATCCCTTCAAATTCCTTCGCTTTATTCAATGCTTTCCTCTTTTTTTTTTTTGAAAATTGTTTTCTTGTTGATCTTTCCTTTACTGTTATATTATATTTTTTTGTTTATTGTCTTTGTAATAAACAGCATTCCGTATGATATAAGGAGTGTTTATACTTTTTCGCGACGCGATGGCGTCGCGGCGACGGCCACAACACGCGCGACGCGACGGGTAGCGAAGCCGTCGCGTCGCCCCATCGCGCCATGCTGAACGTCGCAAATCTACGTACCCACGCAAAATCACATGCACTCCCCGACTTAGCGGGGTCATGGGTTTCCACGGACTGTTTTGACCTCATGGTACCGTTTCTGGTCTAGAATGTTTAGAGAAGGTTCTCAGCGAATTTCAGTGGTGATCTCTGCGGGGACTGCAATTTTGAGCCGGGTTCCTCTCCAAGAATGTTTGTTTCCAAGATGTCGAAGAAAGCATTGCGGGTTTTTCTCGTTTATTTGTATGTTCAGAGGTTTGTTTTTGCATTTGTTTCATCAGAATGGTTTTTCTCCTATGCATACATTGTTGTAGTCCTGTGCTTCGACACTTTGTGTTTTTTTTTCCCACTGTTCAGGTGTGTTCTAGTAGTAGTGCCACGGTTTTCCTTGTTGTAGGTGTACGTTGTTCCAGTGCCTCAATTTGATGTTTTTTGGTCCTGTGCTGGTCGAATGTGTGATTTTCTGACCTAGTTGAGAGTTTCGTTCACTAAGTCATATTCTAGCCCCTGCTTTTGATCTTTTCCAATCCTTCGCTGATTAGACGTGTTATTTTGTGATTTCTGTGTGATGAGGGGGGGGGGGTCTTGCATAAAACCACACCGGAACGTGAAAAATTATAAGAAGTGTGCAGGACTATCCTACATTCACCTATAAGTCAATACGGCACTGATCGAACACTGTTTTTAAGCACCTATACAACGATGTCTACATGAAAGGGAAACGATTCCGATAACTCTAGAACAAAATCTCTAGATCAATATATAGTAACATGTATACCCATACTGTGTTCTTCGACACCTCGGCTGACCAGTTGTAAGTAGTAACCGCTCATAAACAGAAGACAACATCAGGAACATAAAAAACCTCACAAAATCACTACCTAAAACGCATACGACGCGTCCAAGTTCGTTCACATTCACATCTCCTACTGAATTCGTCTTATTCCGTAGGTTTTGGGCCAAAACCACTCGAAAAACTATGGAGCAGTGGTCAACCCTAGTCGGCAACATCAGCGAAACCATCGCGTCGCGTCTGCTAGCAGGCGCGACGCGAATTCGTCCCATCACGTCGTTTTTCAAGGGAAAAGTATAAACAGGGTGCGACGTCGCGTCGCGATGGGAATCGCCAACTACCACATCGCGACCATTGTTTGTGCATGCATCCACTCGGGACCCATCGCATTTGAATAGTTTGCTGGGACGCGACGGTCGCATCGCGCCGAAGTATAAACACTCCTATAGATATAACATATATGTCGTGTTGGACTCGGTGGAAACTTAAAGTATTTGAAGTTGAAAGGGGTGAGTAGTGCAGTACTGCCGTTGTAGTTTGACTCATGTTCATTATGAAAAAGAGTATGATCACACCTCGAGAAACCAATGGATCTCCTTCTAAATCTAGAACGTAGCATAACTATGATTTTTGTGTGAGTGACCAAGTTTTCAACAGAGCGACATCCGTCGTTTTGTGAGATCATTTTTGTTTTCCGAAAAAAAAAACATCCCAGCTGGCTAAAACCTAGTCAAGCACCTTTTGCTTTCCAGTTTCAGTGGTTTTTTCCCCAAAACTGTGGATGGTTCCACAAAAACGAGGGATTCCACTTTAGTAGGGCTGAAATGTTCATCATTGTACAAGTGCAATATATTGGATATAAATTACTATCTGTTTTTTGAAACTTAATATCACGAGTCTATATGTCTCTGGGGAAATTAATAGCAACGATTGTAGCGAACGAATACATTAACGTATTCCCAGCATATTCCGCTATAAGAATAGCTGACCCTTCTCAAACCTCAGCCTCGGTCTGATGTTTCTCCTTCAGTATTCCTCACATTTTCCCCAGGGATTCACATGTAGGTCATGCCTAAATCGTCACTGAAGGACCATCAATACCACCAATGCATACGATTATGCGTTCATTTGTTCTGCAGCACCCGGAACGTAAAATCAAGGCGATACCCGCAATTGTATCTGCGTGGCTGCTTTTCTATAGAATATTTTTCTCGTCCACAAACACGAAGCCTATACCAAATGGTAGCCAGACCATCACTACATAAGCTCAGGTTACACTGACATCATTGTGATTGCAACACCAACTGGGGGAATTCGAGACTGTAAAACTGTATGGTTTAGAAATCACAGAGTAGACAGAATTATCTACCTCTAAATTCCTTCAAAAAGAAAAGTTTTGGAAATTGTAGATCACCAGCTGCTTGTGGTTTTCAGTACTAATAATTTCATTGTTTAGCCAGGCTTTTCTGGAAGTAAACAGGTTTGCTAGTGTAAGTTCAGAACGGTTACTACATAATGATATTGTTTTTCATACTATCTTTTGCTTTTTTACCCCACTGGTAGAATTCAACCGCAGCTGATGACGTAATCGCTCAGGAACAGAAATCCAAAGTGATTCTAGTTAATATTGTGACAGTGATCGTTAAATAAGTCCACAAAAGAACCTTTTTTTCTCTGAAAGTAAAGATAACACCAGCAATGTAAAGTTAGTGTTGTGTTGTCGTTCAATTGCTTCCTAATTATTATTTTATAATTCGTTAACTCGTTTTTAATGCGAAGCGAATAAGAGAGTCGTTATAATACCAGGCTATTAGTGACTGGAATCGAAGAACATATAAGCAAATAACCAGTGGTACTTTGAAGTAATGCGTGCAACTGCTCCACCTACCCCTCATAAATCACCATTGATGTGATTGAACGATGCAACATCGCCTCCATGGTGTAAACCTAAGAAAGAATTCTTTGTAAATACTACTGAAGCACTTCACTTTTATTTTAGTCGGAATGATGTTCTCCTACTTGTAATTTCCGCGATTTCTGCAGGATCCCAGTACTAAGCTTGATTGACGTATGCAAGGCGTGATTTCTGCAGCTCTCCATCGTCAAATCACCCGTGATTTGCATAAGGATGTGTAAACGCCGTAATTAGCGCCCTAACGGAGTGTGGTCCGTAACGAGCTGAGGGTTGTCAAGGATGTAGCCACATGTGACAACAAATTTGCTCTCTTTCGGCGCCAGCAAACCGAGATTGAGGAAAGAAGATCGGCAGAGCTGTAGTCGACCACAAGTATCACCAGGGTTTAGTGGCTTCTGTGGTGAAACATGCTTGAAGGGATTTTGGCTTTAATTGTTCCATGAGTTGGTTATCTCAAAGAGATTATGGCCCAGATTTCTCCGAAATATGTCAGCGCACTCCAGAAAATGTCTTCGTAGAACTCATTTAGAACATTTTGACGCGTCTACGCACGAGTTCTATCGAAAGTTGTTCGCTGTCACACAAAAAAGCACAAAAATACATCCTGAAGTAGAGAGAAATTCTCTAACGCTTAGGATTTTGGTCACTGGAATGGAATGGAACTAACCAGCAACTTGTTGTGCTCCATTTCTGGGGGCATTTCTGTACAACATTTATATAGCTCGTCATTTTAGAAGAACACTCGTGTTTTTTAACTGAAAAAGAAAGAGGCGGCGCTATCAATATTTCTCTATTTTTTGTGCTTTTGCTCAGGACAACTGTTTCTTATAGGTCTTTGTCTGCTTGTATTTGTCACTTGTTACATTTCTTTTGTTGCCCATTCGTGTCGTACAGGTCGTGAGCAGCGAAGTTAGCTCCTTGCAACAAGTTGAATAAGTAGTCATCAGTTCTAAATTTCACTTGGACCACTTATTCGCAGCATTTTTATTAGAGAGGGGATTAAGAAGAGATCCGTTTCTCCTGTTGAGCATATAATCACGGTCATTAGATCATTATTCAGAAGTTAACATCCTTTGGGAAGAAACGAACTAGTAGGAAGTATTGGCTTGTATTAGGCTTGTACTAATAGAATATCTCAAATAACAAAAGGATCCCAATAATAAAACGGAAGTAATCTATATTTTGTTGAACTAATAAGTTTCTTGCAGATCATCTCGCATAAAGTTGATTTACTTTTATTTCTATTATTTGTTTGGAATTGATTTAGAAAAATCTTGCACAACCGATGTATGTAGCTTGAACAATCGCTTCTCCACGCTGTCATGAATGCATTAAGATGTAGGAAATTGTAAAATTACGCTGTGTTCATAGTCGTGACTGGTGTTGGAGGTATGCTAACGTTATCACCAGCACATTCGTGGATTTTACCAGAAAACCACATTCAAATTTATTTTTATTTAATCAATTTGATTTATTTACTTACTTATTACGTACATATATATGTAGTGGCGAGGGACAATGCTATCTTCCGGAGTAAAACTAACACTGAGGAAGACACAACTTGAGGGGTTCTAAAAGCTTCATGCAAATTCCTTAATAAATTATCTGTAGAAAGCTTATTAGTTCAACAAGGTGTAGATAACCTTCCTTTTATTATTGGGCACCTTTTATTATTTGAGATATTCCACAAGCCCTAGAAGATTCTGTGTGACTTCATTTTCTATAGCAATAGTTCCTAATAGATCGTTTCCTTGCAAAGGAGGTCAATGTCGGCAAAAGTCTTTACGAAGCTATACATGTACTGCTCAAAATTACTGCACAATGCTGCAAGAAGGAAATGTCCTTTCTATGTATTTACCTTCTTTAAAGAATCTATTAACCTTCTTTGTGTTGGTAAGTAAACAAAATTATAAATGTTTTCTTCATATATACATGGGGTAAAAAGCGTAATCCCATCTCCAGCGTTGATTAGGTTAGCTAGGAATCGCGTTTTTTCTGCTGTTACTGAGCTTCTTCCCCGAGGCATAAGCTGAGTATCATTATTTTCTACGTACATAATTGCTAGTTACCTTCATCTTCCATTCCTTCATTAGTCCAGACAATCACTGGTGACCCTACTCCATTCACTCTGAATTTAATCACTTCAAATCACTTCAAAGGAAACTTTCAAATTTGCTGTCTCTGGTACTCAACCAATCATTTACTTTTCGCGTTGGGTTCCTTGTGGATAGAAAATGTGTAGGGTGTGCTGCGATGCGCTCCTAAAATTCTATCAGCTCGTATAGTGACGATCTGTGGTGTTCACTTACGTACTTTTTTGAAGCACATAACACTGGCAGACACAACAGATGTCACAACAACAAAAAAGCAAACGATGGAAAACCGAATGCCTGTGCGATAGGTGATCTATCTTCCTGAAATCTTCCGTATTCACTCCCACATGTAATAAATGTGCTGACCTCGAAGTGAACACGAAACAACTCGCCAAAGCTGTAAAAACCGAAGGCTGGCACGTGCAGAAGCCGAAGCAGATACGTGGCGGTGTGGATTAAACTCCAGAGTTAGGGAAATTCTCCGGAGAGGAAATAACTGTTAGACCGTGCAGATAATGTCTGAGGAACGTCGTAAAATCATTTTAGTCGGGCGCATGGGAAATTTTGACTTCTTCACAGTTTTCTGAACGAAAACGATGCAAACAGATCTTAGGCGTTATCAAAAGGGTGACCCAGCCGTAAATATCTACAACTGAAAACTCAGTTGCTGGAAAACGACCCATCCATCAAATCCAATTTAGCTCCTGAGATTCATTCTTCTGAAGGAATCTGCTAAGAACAACTTAGTCTAAATAAATTCAACTATATTTAACAAAATCTTTCACCAAATCTTCTTGTACGTAAACAGTTTTTAGCAAGTATGTGTGACGTTTACAGATGACTGTTTTGCCGTTTTAGTGCTCAACGGCTAATTTTGCCCAACCTGAACGAGAGGAAGTTTGGACTCGTTGGTTTCCAAGTTATGGTACCTTATTCGATGTTTTTAACTACCTTATTTCAACATTTTTATAGTTGCGCATCCAGCAACATAATTAGCTTAAAAAGATGGGTAAGTTGGCCTAATTACCATCACCTACCTAGTAAGAATTTCGCCATAGATCCAGCTTTTCAGATTATCGTTACCCAGTCGATAACGGACCTGTCCACTGTTCCACCATTAGGAATGAGTATGAAACAAGGCGGACTACTGAGGGTAGCACGATGGGTGAAAGGGAAGAGGAAACCTTCCCTCCTTCAGGCTAAGGAGTTCGTGGATCCAGTGCTCCACTGTAATGACTACGTTGGTTTCAATAATAAATAAATACTGTCACCATACGGGTCACCATAAGTTGGGAAGTGAGTTTGGGAACAGATCCGGCCCTCTTCATATAATTTCTTAGTTCCAAATATTCTCCTAACATGCTGTTCTCATTCTATTAGTTATTCACTACTGATATCATATAAATGCAAATGCAACGGAAGATACCACACGTATTTAGACCATTAACTTTGTATTGGATGTCGATTTGCTTGGTCGCATCAGTTGGTCTCCAATTTAGACGGAATATCAAGGTTCTAGAAAACTTTTCCGACCCCACTGGCATCGGCACAACTTGACAACTTGTTGACGCCACCTACGGTTTTTCCATAAGGAAAATTTGTTATGCAAAAGCGAAAAAACAGAAATATGCTAACTCGCATGGGCTAACGTTATTTACGCTTGAAGTCGGAGTCCGGATTTGAGGAGTTTGAGGCTCTCGCTGAAATTATATTCCGCCTCTTGAATATGTAAGGCCGCTATGGCGCTGTGCTTCAATGCCGCTCTGATTGTGTCCCCCTTCCCCTTTTAAATACGTTCGTGATTGTTGCATGCGCCAAACATGTCTCGGCAGCGATTCCCAGTAACTCCTCCCTTTCGCCGCACAATAGCCAGCTCGACCACAGGATTTCGTGGACATAGGTCTCAATCTGAATATTTAGGAATTGTGATCCTCCTCTGCTCCCACTGTGATGACATTCTGTCCTGAATAAGACCTGGAATATCATCATGTGCTGGAACCACCTTGCTTTATCTTGTTGTTTACCCATTTAGGCAAACCACCTCTTGCTTGATGCAGTTCTTGAGGGAACTTAACACAAAAGGTAAATAAGGAAAACAAGGTCTTCGTCAAGTTAGAAAACAAAAGAAAAGAATAAAAAAATTTAAAAAAAAAGAAAAAACCTTCTGGTCAATCAGAGTTATGCGGATGGTCTGATTATGGGTAAGGATGCCCACAAAAGGAAAATCTCTTGAAAGCTGTGCCTTAAAATGGGATTTTGGTGAATCCTGAAATCAACTCCTGTTCCGTTCTACATACTTATTAGCTTGCTTGCTAGTTAGCTAGTTGTTCTATTAGCTGACACTTGTTCTGATTGTTATTCTTTCACCACCGCTTCAGACCTTGAACTAGCCCACCGGTATTATGTCGTTTCTTGTTATGAGTTATTGTTTTCACTGCTTACATGCCTACTTACTCACACATCGATGTACTTATATGGGAACGATACTTGGTGGCCGTGGCCATTCGTGATGCCATGTGGACTACAAGATGCAGTTTTGACGCTGATTTCGAATCCGTAGTCCAGATTTCCTGAGGAGCTCTGTGTGGTGAGTTACAGCGATTTCTTTTCGCGCTGATTTAACAGAGAGTACTCCTGTATTGGCTCCAGGTTGTGCTTGGTAGCTGTTTCAGTGTTTTCAAACTACAGAGTGCTTCAAGAGAGAACAAGGGCACTGATTGTGTGCTGCCGATGCAGCTGACTTACCCCGATTCAGGCCCGTGTATGAGGACCGTGAGTGTGTTAGCTTATTTACTTAATTTAATTTAATTTGTTCAAGTCTTCAAAATTTATTAAAGTTTTAACTTAATTTATCCAAGTTTTCAAGCTACAGAGTGCTTTAGTTAGTGACTTTGAGTGCGGTCCTTATACACGAACTCAAATCGGGGTCAGGCAGCTGCTCCAGCAGCACACAGTCAATGCCTTGATTCTCTCCATGAGCACTCTGAAGTGTGAAGACACTAAAACAGCTAGCAAGCACACACTGTAGCCAATACATGACTACTCTATGCTAAATCAGCGCGAAAAGAAACAGCTGTAACTCACCACACAGAGCTCCTCAGGAAATTTAGACTACGGATTCGGGATCAGCGTTAAAAACTGCATCTTGTAGTTCATATGGCATCACGAATGGCCACGGCCACCAAGTATCCTTCCCTTGTTGGTTACATACTTATTGGTTCATTTATTTACTTACAGGCTTACTTACACACATTAACTTACTTAGCACTTACTTTTAATTACATGCTTATTCATACAGTTACTTACTCATATGTATACTCGCTTAAGTACATTTATATGCTTGCCAGTGGCGGACCCGTCGCCAAATTTTCGAAAGTACTATAAATTTTATTTATTATGTCATATTATTTATTACTATAATTAAATCTTTTATTAATTTTATTTTCTGTCTGGGTTCCCAAAACGGCGGAGACCCCGCTTTCCCCCCCCCCCCCTCCGCCCACTTTCTGCGTCCGCCACTGATGCTAACTTATCAAATTTCTTTCTCACTTACATACCTAGTCACTGACTCATTTATTACTTACTCACTTGCTTACTTACTTACTTACCTCCACGCACTCTTACTTTCTCGCTTGCATGCATACAAACTCTGAGAGCCTGCACACTGTAACCTAGCAGCACCTCAGTCACATATGCACGTCTGTCACAAAAGAAAATCCTGGATAAGAGACAAAAGAAAATCCTGGATAAGAGACAATGAGCCATAAATGTGTTTGGGATCACAAATGTACTTGCAGTAGCTCTACGAATCTTCTGTAGCAACAGTTGCCGTGAGTATAGCACATCGTTCGAGACTAAACCAGTTTTTCTGAAAGTTTGTTGGATGTCTGATCTGTGACGTTAACAAGAGCATCTTTATTCTTCATTTTTTAACACTCTTGTTCACACTAAGACGATAATTCGCACTTGAATGGAGCGTTTGGCAGATTTCTGGCATCCTCAACGAAATCTGCGTCCTCCGAAGACCTCAACTATTGGCGGCATCCGGTGCAAAGAATGAGTTGCGAAGTTCCGTCAGTGATGTCATTGTTCGTGAAGCGAGAATTCATTACTCAGTTCAAGCTGTCCTTCTCCTGTAATTCTGGTACAGGACAAGCTAATAAGCACGAACTCAACCTTCTTCGTGATGACTTCTTTGTGGTTGTTCCAGTGGCGTGTTTGATAATAAACTGATAATGGAAGGTGTTGTGTCATTCAGCCGATAGTTCTGGCTTATAGGGGCGTAAGAGCATCTTACTACAGCATAGTTTTAATTTGCCAGCATTTGCTTGAAATAAGCATTCGTCTTAGAATTAGTAAGATGTTCAGCATCAATAAGATTTTGTGATTAGCCACCAAATGCTTAGCTCTCTTCTTCCTTCGGACCTGACTCATCAATTCTCAGAGAATTAGTTTAAGTTATACAAGACATTCACACTCACTCATTCTTGGTAAATATCCTAACAACGTAACAATTTGTCGCTCGACTGCACAGAGAAATAGTGCAGGAGTATATTCGAAAAGTACTCTTAAGCTCAGTAAGACAGAAATCTAATTGTCTACTATAAAATTATTGGTGCAGACATGGAGCAACGCTGCTACACTTCTCCAGTTTTCATTCATATGGGAGGAACTTGGGCACTCAATCCATGTACTCTCTGTCAATCTTTTCATTTCACCTTGTTAATGTGTAATGAGGAATAAAAAGCGTTCATGGCTGTGTTGTGATGGATCGACTTTCTTTGAGACCGCAGTGGGATGAAACTTCAATTCCAACCTTAACCATTGCGTTACCTTACAATACGTTACTTTTGTTTGTTTCTTTTTATATTTTCAATTTTGTCAGTTTTGCATCAGATCTCGTCTCTATCTTGAATTTCTCCACTTCCTAAGCACTAATTCATCTACACTGGTTCTCTTACTTTTCTCTTTCAAAGCTTTTTCATTTCTCATCTGTTTCCTAATTTCGATAATAGAACTGCGCTCGGATATGACGCTCGTTTGTGGCTATCGCCTATCAGAAATGAAAGATGATTCCAGACGTTCACGTGGTGAGTATTAGCGTAAGGCCTGTATGAAAGAGCGACGAGAGAGAGAGAGAGAGGCACAGAGAACAGAGTTATATTACGCACTATTGGTATAGTATAGTTTGATAAAGTTTGAGATGTGAACAGAACTAGACGCCTTTCTGGGTTTGCAGTCAGGTTAAACCGACAAAGGTTTTGAATCCGAAAACTGTTAGGAGGATACGATATGCATGGACCATGGACACTTCCATTCGTAAAAGTTTACATAGTAACAAATCTTCACTGTATTACAAGGGCAGATGCGGATGAAGTTATTCCACCTAAGATTAAGTGTTCTTTTTTCGGTGCACCCTGGGTGTATGAATAAATAAATAAATAATTTTTCGTAGTCATAACGGTAATCTTACGACCTACCCCTAAGCAACTCAGAGTTAGGATTAATAAACGTGTGACCAAGCGAAACCAGGTTAGCCCACCAACTTTCGCATCCTGCGTTTCCTAGCACTGTGTAGTCTACATATAGGATAACCAATCACGATAACCATCGTTGGTTTGCTTGGTCATCGTTTCACGGATCCCAGCCCGAGCTACGATAGAGAGAACAATATATGACTCTCCTTGGCAGTCGCAGAACTCCTGTACAGTGCCGGTAAGACGGTGGGCAACCCGCTATTCCGGACTGTAGATGCATATACATACATACATAGGACGAGGATCCTGGACAAAAACTGGTAAATGCACCTAATGGAACCACAGTCGCTCACCTTACTTGTTGTGACGAGATTCTATGGTGGAGATTCTATGCATCAGTTTTTCTTTTTAAGAGTAGTTAACCCTGGGTTTGAGAATAGGTTGGGGCCTTTCTAGGGAATTCACGTATCCGCCAATAGAGGCTTATTCTTACATGCGTAGGGAGAATTCGTCTAATAATTTAAATATTTCATTTAATTATCCACTTAATTATACAAAAAAGTTGGGTGCATTGCCTAGAATACGAAACTTTTGCAACCGCTGACGAGTAAGCAGGTCGTTATCCCGCTGCAGAAGTTGAGAAGGTGCTTCAGAGAGATCGACTGCCCATAACCTTTATACAGTAATGATGAGGATATGGTCATCTTTGGTTGAGAGGCCTACTTAACTGGCACCAGATCACAGGTCGAGTGATTGGATTGACCCTCCCGAAATAGAGCTAGGATCTCATTTAAATAGAGGCAAATGAGAAAGACAGAGCCCTACTATTCGCACAGTGCCCTGCAACAGGGCAAAATATTAGGTTGGTATACTATGTACAATACTACAACATACAATACTTTCTGCCACCCGAAAAATCAGTTTTATGCCGGCGTGCTTTTGCTCTTTAGACAGAGACTCTCAAAAATACCACCGACTGGAAACGCACAGCCGGTAGGAATTTGAAGGAAAAGTTATTTTTTGATGGAACAACAAAAAATTGGAAGCTTCTTGTTTATTTAAGTGTTAATTTAACACTTCATTTATTTGCCTATTGCTGTAGTGTTTGCTTACTTATTTATTATTTATTTATTCATTTATTTATTGCCACTCTCAAGGTGCACAAGCCTAGTAAAGGCGTTAAACTACGTAGAAGAAACAAAAAAATTAAGCTTAATATACTGTGGTTAATAGCATAGGAAGAGAGAGAGAGAAAAAGAGCCGAGAGAGAGAGAGAGAGAGAGGGAGAGAGAGAGAGAGGGAGGGACCAAGAACCTTCTGCGACTTTTTACTAAGAGAATCCACATAGTTACCAAGTTTCTCTCGTCTGATCCTTGCATTTTCTGGCGCCTGCCCGTTTCTCTTACCGGACTTCTTGTTAAACTCGCATTCAACTCTGTGAGAGTGCCAATGAAAAATGCACTCGGGCATGTGTAGTAGCCTAGGTACATACGTAAATATTCAAAATTTTCTCTAAAATAGAAAGGATAGGGCGTTATTCAGCAAATGTGCAGAATTTATTCACGGTTGTAAAGTGATCCACAGTTATGGGTGCTGTTCCCTAATAAAATTGTGACTTCGATTAGAAACATGTGAAAAATGTGTGAGGCTTCCTTTTTGAAATACTGAATGTAATAACCAATGCGAATTTATGTGAATGAGCCAATTTTCTTGGTGGTTACTCCCAGAAAAACACAAGGCAATGAAACATACAAACGTCAATTTCATACTCAGACAAATTGTCGGAAGGACCGCAGCAGAAAGAGATCGCGCTCATGTGGTTAAGGAGCGAGAGGCGCAGAGATAAAAATTTTCGGAAGGACCGCAGCAGAATAGATTTGTGTGGGGAAAGATTCGGAAGGAGTGCAGCAGAAAACCGGAAGAACCGCAGCAGAATGTTTTCTGCTGCGGTCCTTCCGAAAAATTGTCTGAGAAGGAAGATTTAATTGCGTGGTTCTCTAAGGCTTAACCGTCACCACTAACAGTTATTGTTATAGCATAATCTGCTATATTGTGGAACTGATCTAGGAAGATCAAAGACCTGCACATCCGCTGAAAATTGAATTATTCTGTAGTGCTTTCTCTCCACATTCTTCTTTTGAGTGAATCCTTATGGAATTTCTGAACGCCAAAGGTTCCAAAAGGGACGAGTTCTGCTTCTATTCATCATGCAAGTCACTTTTCCTCAATGATTATAACATTTAGACGGCTGTTCCCCGCTACTGAATGTTGTGCAGCTAAAATGCCAGGAGGCAAGCTATTTGTAGTAATGTTGTCGCTCAACCTTTGAAGTCGGCCCCTTTGACGTGATTAGGAAATTGACGAGCAAGAAAGACAACACAAAAAGGAAACGGCTCCTGAATTGTAGCTGCGCCGACTGAATCTATTTGTAGGCTTTTATGCGATAGTTGAAGTTGTGTACTCACTCCGGAAAAACCTGCTGAAGGACTGCAGCACAAAGCCAGAAGAACCGACCACTGTGTGGGATCTTTCTGCACAGCAGGCCTAAGAGGTCAGAGAGGAACGCTTCATACGACTTATACCCACGTGCGTCCCAGAAAGTTTGTTATGACACAATTTTTGTCCGGGACTGCTCTTATGCAGTGGTTCTTATACGTCTCATTATCCTCGCTTATTAACCACATAGACAGGTCCTCTTTTTGCTGCGCTCCTTCTGCAAGTTTGTATGAGAAGCCGAAAATAAATGAAACCAGACGCTAGAGTGCTCAGTCTTACTAGCTAGTACTTACTATGTAGTCGAAGAAACGTTCTGTAAAGAATTCTATGATCGACTGTCATTTGCTCCTGGCATGATTTGAATCCATGGAAATCCTTCTGTTTAGCGATACATTTGGTCTGGTAGAGTCCAAGAATTGTGTAGCCTTCTCAGACCCTGAGGAAGGCGACTCATCCGAAACCTTGATCGATAAGGATTAAAGGAGTTTACCAATTCTACATAACGTCTTGTAATATTTTCCGGGGCGGTAAAAACAAGCGGAGATGAGTGATCTTTCACTCATTGCAATCCTAATTCTCCCAATTTCACAGACAAATACCGGAAAATCACTCGAATTTTGTTCGGGTTCTGCAGGGCGTGCAGTTCCTAGCAGAATCTACATGATTTGCGTAGGACATTAATGGAAATCTGCTCGATTCCACACTCTTCTCCTAACTTCTCGTAATTTTTTTCAGTTTTCTGAGAGAATTCCCGGAAACACATTTAATTCTGCTCGAATATGCATGTTGTCCACATGTGTGTTTTGGCACATTCTCAGAAGCACACAGAGTGTAAAATCCACATAATAGCGGAACAGAATAGGGCTCCTGGGGTTCTTCAAAAGTCTGCTTCTTCACGTCATTAAGTAATTAGTGTATTTCTCTAGTACACTCGAGGGTACGCTACTCCGTAAGAAGGGAAAACAAGAAAGACTAGAAAAATGGCTTTCAGTCCCCGAGCACCGTGTTTTCCAAAGGGGTGGTCCGTAGGACTATGACGGGAAAAAGATGAAGTCAACCTCCTTCTAACCAAAATGGTTTTTTTTCCTTCTAGAAATTGCTCTTGTTGCTACTCATAATTATGCAGGTGTTGAAAAGTTGCAGCAGGAAGGAAAAGAAGAGGGATGGTGTGAAAGCCGTTCAGTTCCTAGTTTATCTAATTAGAGCTAAACGTAGCTATATTATATGATCATCGGAGAGAGCTTGGCTAAATCGACGGTGTCAAATTTCAAGGGGACAACACCGCGAGGTACCCGCATTTGAGGCATAACCTTCCTCATTGCTGTACACATGATTAGTTATCGTTTACGTGAATAAATGTCTAACTTATCCTTCCTCTAAATATAAGAACATTATATTTTTTCCATAAGATACTCCCTTGCAAAACAAACAGATAATGTGATTCTGAAGCGTGAAAAGAGCCCCAGCAGGCCATTGTGAATTGTGTTAACGCAAAGGTATTTGGCAATGAACTCGGAAATATTCCATAGAAATGTACGCTGGACCCCCACCAACACGGATATAGCCCTCTATTAACTCTTTCGTATAGAAATTCCGATAAATGGACCGTGCACACGCCACCTGGCGCCATGCTGATTTATTGTTAGCCTCTTTTAGCCATACATCATAACAAATTCCATCATAAGGCTGGCGAATGGGTTGTGCATTTTCTGGAACTAGATTCGGTTAGGATTCTTCTATTAGGTTCAATAACCCTAGTTCGGAACTATTTCTAACCCTAATTTTATTCTATATTCCCTAGTCCCATCACCAGGCCGACCAAGAGGGCAGAGATGCAACCGGGTTGCTGAGTTTTTTTTCTTTTAAATTCGAATTTTAAGATGAAACTTAGGACTTCACCTCCTTTAACTAATGAATACTGGGTTAAGTTTCACGCTTTTAGCTCAGGTACCATGTGTGGGCAAAGTAAAAGACGGAATTCGAGCCATTTCCATTTGTTTTCTTTTTATTTGTATCTTAATGATTTATGATTTATTTATCGACTCATAAAAAATTACATCATAATTGGTTTATCCCAAAGAAAAGGCTGGTTCTTTCCGTTGAGGGTAGGTTCCCCCATTAAGTTCAGAGCGTCCTAAGTCGCTACACATTAGTATATAGGATATGCCTGATTCTTGCTCCTCTCATCCAAATATTACTACTTGTTAATCCAGTGCTCTTTGTTTGGCATTTTGGTATGCTTACATAGTTTGGTTGATCTTTTCCTGTTTTAGTCTAATTTTTTTTTCTGACATTGTCATGCACGCCTATGTGCGCACAAATAAATAAATGAGGCTGGCGAATATATTCTGGATTTTCTGGAATTCGGCTCCTCCATTCGAAGGAATCGTGCACAGAAGTGAGCGAGAGATATGTTCGGATTGAGGATGACAGTGATGTGCTGGGGGTCCCGCGGGTGCTAATCTCATTCGCCGCATTTACAAACCATGCAATCAGGACCTCTGCTGAGGCGACATTTGACCCCTCGGGCCAGCGGATTACTTCTCTCGCCCGGGGGCCGGCTCGAATCGCCCGATCGCAGCGTTATCATTAGTCGCAGTGTCAAATGAAGTGATACACTTTCTCAATTCTGCACAAATTTTCGTACTTTTGCATAGTTGCCATGCTCTTCGTCGTGACATCCCCTCCGACGTTCTCTCATCGGAAGAATTTGGTCATTCTGGCTTGCCTTTCATAAGGGCATGAGCACCTATTCTATTTCCAAGCTGTGTGTTTGCCGTTGTCGTCCGCTCGCGACTCTATTAGCCGGGTTTTTTCTCTCATTGAACTGAGGTAGAGTTTATCATGGGAACATATCGTTATCATATATCATATGGGCTGGCCTAGGAAGAAGCGAGGGGGTTCATTTCTTCAGCAAGGCTATGAAATATGTTCGCTTCCTTTCTCACCCGTGGAATATGTACCAATTACCCAACTCTAGAATTACAAAAAGGGTTACCCTATGAACTTCATGCTCAAATGTTATTTAGTCTCGGAACAATTGCAATATAACTTCATTTTAGTCTTTTTGTTGAACGGCACTCCGAAATTAGTAAACTTTTTATCGATCATGCACTTTGTCCTAAATAAGATGATGGCCGTGAAGAATTTGACAAGCTCTTATGCGGCTCAACACAAAGGTTTGAGTAGATTTTTTTTTGAATTTTCACACCTGGAATAGGATTCAGTGATTGTTTGCGGCTTAGTTTTTTTTACTACTATTTCTTCTTCCTCCCCCCCCCCCACCACTCGCTCCTTTGTCAGAGGTGTAACTAATCCTAATCCAAACTAACTACTGCACTATCGTCATTGTTGTTGGTGGAAAGTAAGAGTTTGCTGCAGTAGTCCACACATCATCATAATTTGTAACATTAGTTGTATTTAAGAAGGCACATCCTCACAACAAATTGATACAGTTGATAAAATAGCGCATAATTTTGCATGCCTGCATGTGTTTGTCTGCTTTCCTCTAATTACAAAATAAAGGATCGCAGTTTTTATAGCTTTTTTGAGAGTGGTAATGAGCCGGTTTGAATAGAGAGAGGTAGGAAACTGCTCCTGCTGTGCCCTCAAGCTTTGTTTTGATGAAAAAGATCTACATAGATAATAATTCAGATTTCTTCGTATGTACATATATAAGCAGCAAATATAGACTGTGACTTCTCCAGAATTTCAACAAGGCCTAGGCGGTTACTGCTTTGTAATGAGAAGTAGATGAAGACCAGTAGATGAAAACCCTTTTTTCGAAAAAGTGTCCTTCCTATAATTAGATAGAAAAAGTTTCCGAATTTCGGGATGATCTAAAAAATACTTACATGAGAAATATGTAGACAGAAAATTCTAGTCACATCCTGCTAACCATACTTTTGCTTGCCCATACATAAGTCCTTATACATACATACACCAACAACATCCACTCGCCGTTTTTCTGAACTATTCTGCAGTTGTGGTTCCCAGGTTGTGAATAAGGTTTCGTGAGTGATTTCGTAATCAATGCATGAAAACTATATCCTCATAACCAAATTGTTTTACTCATGTGCCACTCTCGCAAGGCATACACATGTACGTACATACTATATTAGTGTCATCGGACCCACCCCACTCGATTTTTTCTCACCCCACTTTAATTTATGCTGCCCATTTCATGAAGAAAACAAGTGCACAGGAACTCCATTCAAAAAAAGAGGTTATGCGAGACATCGAGACGGCTCCACACTATGCGAAAGAACCGGAGGAAGTGTCTGCATATTTCATTCGCCAGATAATCTTTCCGACTCATAGCAGCATCGAAGCATCTTTGCTCTATCACTCTTCTCTTTGCGGTTAGAGAATGGCAACTCAAATCAGGTGCCCTTTAATCCCTTACTGTCCCCTGCATATATTCTGGGATACCATCGTATTCTATTTCCTTTCCAAATTATTCTCATTTACTTTCAGAATGCTCCTTTTACCAACAGCTTTTATTCGGATTCAGAACGAAACAAAAACCACTATAAGGCTGAATTCCGGAAGATTCGGGAAACCTTGCAAACATTCGCCTTTTCTTGTTCCATCCTCAGAAATTTCCTTCCTTGAACTTTTCAACACTTCCACTTTTGAAGAACTCTGGATGAAGAAAATGCTGCTTTCTTGTAATGCTTAGGCAAAATTCTTTTGAAGCAGTAGGTCGTTTTTAAGTTGTTTTATAATCATTACTACCATTATTGGATAGTTTTTAGATACACCCTGGAATTGATCTAACTCAAGAGTCTTTTCTAACTTAAAAACTTTGCAAAAGTAACAAAAAGTGTGGTAGAATTTAAAGTATTCACCATAGAGCTGCTTTTTGCCATCAGTCCGTAAATCTTATTCCTGAGCGCAGTTTTAACTTATTCTCTCTGACCTTCATCATCTTCATGATCAATGATTCAAGCATCCTCATTCAATGCATAATCTCCTGATGATGGAGAGGCTGTATGTTGACTAAATATAAGTTACGTTCGGCGCTAAATTCAAAACTGAATGTTCGACAGACAAATATTCAATGCCGAGTAAGTTGAAGATCAAAGTGTTCAAAAAAGGTCTTCCCCCTCCCCCTCAGCCCTAGGGATAGGAGATGAGAAACTGTAGATCTGTTCGGATATCCACTTTTTCGAAGGGGATTTCAAATTATCCATGTACATATGAAAGTGGTAAAAAATTTATTCGATTTTCACTCGATCAGTACTTTAGAACGGAGGATGCAAATGATTGGTGGTTTTCCAGCGATGTTAGTGGAAATAGCATTTTTTCGTCCTCACGCCTCATCTCGCCGAAAGCGCTGTTGTACAGCCGTCGGCGACGAACACAGGTGTTCTAACAAACACGTGCTGTCACTGAAGGTGTTAATGGCGGATTAGCACACAAACTACTAGTCTGCAAAGCAAACTTTAAAATATTGTGGCCTATGTTCTCCCATCAATCATCCCGATGCACCCACGCTAATTAGAACAAGCACTCCTCCCCAGAAAAAACCCAAATGATTCCTCAGGCTTGCCTATACTGAAGTCCAGGATTGCCGCCGGTTTACACTGGGAAGCATCTACTGGCTTGGGAACGAACGACAGAACAAAGCCCCGCTCATACCCATTAAGACAAACCATCGGCAGTCACATATGTCATTTTCATTTTAAGCATTTCAATTCATATTTTGCAGGGAAATTTCCTAATCGATTCATTCTTGCAATGACTCGTAAAAGTCTTGAATTGTAACGTAACCGTGACGTCGCTTCTCTTTCATTTGTAATTAGGCGTTGAATCTGCAATAGCAGCAGGTTTTTGATGCAATTACCAGCTTAGTGCCATTAATTAGCAACATCGCAGATTACTCGCCACTCGCGCTGAATAATGAATATTGCGCCGCCTGCGTCTGTCATAATGCAGCGATTCTATCAACGTTCGATCATCGTGCTAGTGTTTCCCGAAGAGGAATGGAAAGGCTATGCGCAGGGGATGAGCGGAATTCCAGTTCCAGAAGTTCGCACAGTCCTGAATTTTGCGCCAGCAGATGATTTATGTCGATTCACATGTGGTGATTTATCTCTTCAAGTTTCGCATACCTTGAACTTTTAACTACTTCCTACTTTCGAACTTCCGGTCTCACGCAGAGCTTCCCTTGCATGTACCTCAAATGCACCACCTTATTTATGAGTGAAGTGCTACAATATTCATTCCGGCTACCCGGCTCTAGAAGCAAATAGCAATGGAGAGGTATAAAAACCCTTACCCTGTTCCTCTGACGGATGCCAACAAGTGACGTTATAATTTAACAACATATTAGATTGTCAAGTGTGAAATGTCGGATTTTATAAGCACTCACTTTGACGGTTGCTATCTTCAAAGTTTGACTAGACAACTTACCATCTTTCCTTACATTATGAAGTACATGCTCGCTCTTTCAAAACCAGCCCCTTGATTTTTGACCAGCCTCCAAACCTTTGTTCGAAAGCATTTTTTGTGGAAGTACTCAAAGACCAAAAGTCGTTTCATTTCGGAATATGGGTCCCACCTTCAAGCCCTTATAACAGGGAAAGCTAGAAACATCAAGCATTGTTAAGGGGATATTTGGCTAATAAAAGCACTGAACAGCGTTTGATTGGGAAGTTCTGCTCAGGTGAGATGAAGCTGCGAAGTGAGCCTTATGTTGGACTTGGATAAAGATGACCTGGAAGGTGTATCGGAAGCAGATGAGAGTCAAACAAGACCTGCCTAAGCAGCAAGGTGTAACCTTCATAATTCAATAATATTTAGGTATTCAAGGCAATACGACAAATAAAAGTGGTTCGATAAAAGGGGTTTTCACACTTTGGCCCTTAAAGATGGATGCAATTTTTGGCTATTTTTCACAAGTCCACGCTGCTTACCTCAGAGGAACAGTAATGGAAATCCATCTGCCACACACCGCACTGACCAAATCGTCGGCTACGCGTTCATGAATCCTCGCTCGGGGCTGTAGTGCTACCAATATTGTTCGTGCATTCGAATTATTGTGTTAATTTGTATCAAAATATATCAAAATTTGATTTCGGATATATCTAATATATTATTCGGCCCTAACTATTATAAGAGGATATTCCTGCCAGCTCTTCTGGATATCTTTCAGCAGATGAGCCGTGTACTTAAGCTCACGGAACCGCCATCTTCTCTCAAGTTCATCACTCATTTGTTCTCTCTTTGACATATGCAGATTTGGTTGCGAGTGGTGCGATGCGTACGTAATATACACTAAGCGATGTGCTATGATATGCACTGAGAATGATGCATGAGGCAACGAGGATAAGCGGGATGATGTGAAGACACCCCAGAGGCCACTTCTAGAGCAGATCGCCTAGTTAGCACGTGTTTTGCATATCTCTACTCACCAAAACATCGCTCAGACACACACCACGCCAAGGCTTTGTCATCTGGAATAATCACACTTGCCGGCTTTCTCCCTGCTATTGAGCCGCATCCACGCCGACGTCTTTTGCTACAGAGAATTGCCATGCATCCTGTTAGTTTTTTCTTTGCTGCTCACATCTGTTGAACTGTCTACATTCTAACGTCGTAGCTATTAATCAAATTACTGAGAACACATGTTGTTGCTTCGGCGAAAGCATGTTAGAGTTGTCAGCTTAGTTACCGAGTGGGGAAATCAAATCACTAACTTCGAAAGAAATTTTCTTTCAGCAAACAAGGATTCTCTCAGTAAGCAGCCTCCTTTATTTGTTTATTTACCTGTTTGTTTGTTTAGTGCACTCCCAGATGATCTGGTTAAAAAAGAGGGACTGGAAGTTTACCCAAGAAAAATACAGGGTGGGCCAAAAATACGGTAACAAAGAAAAAGGCAGTCAGAAAAAGATCTTTAAAGAAATGTGGAACACTGTCATATGGTTGATGTTCATTAACCTCAACGGAGATAATAGAAGAAAACATTTTTAAATATCCTCCATCTGCTAGGAATCGGACCCTGAGATCACAAAGGAAGTCGCAGGCCCTGGCGCTCAAGTGGTTGGATGAAAATTTATTACCTATTTTTGAAGTTCCTTTTCGGAGATTTCCAACTCCTAAGTGGTTTTAAGCAGGCCTATGTCTCAGGTGCCGTAAAAACCTACTGATACATTTGAATGGAATGTGTGCAATTGAGTTGCCACTCGACAAAACCAGTTGGTCCTATGATTTATTGTTTCTTCAGTTCTGAACCAGACAAAACTTGAGTTCCTGAGCATTGTCCTGGTAAAACGACTTCAAGGCAGAACATGCTCCTCTTTAAGCAAAGCAAGTCTTGTTACCGTATTTATGGCGCACCCTGTACAGAACAGGTGAGATTTATCTTCCGTCTGTGCTCTTCATGCCAACAGAAAGCACTGCAAGCTCAAGGAAGTACATATTGTCATAAAAATTTGGAAATTTGAAAAGTTACAGGCCCTCTCCGATAAGTGTGCAGAACAAAGGCAGCCGGAATTGCGTAACGGTTCGAGTAGAAACTCTAGCAGCAACGGTTCTCACTTGCTGCCATCCTCTCCTCAATTGCTGCCGTCCCTCTGCAATTACTACTAGAGGGACGAAAGCTTGAGCAGCAATTGAGGAGGGGGGGATGGCAGCAACTGGGAACCGTTGCCACTAGGGCTTCTGCTCAAACCATTACGCCGTGTGGGCTGCGTTTGTGCTGCACAGTTATCAGAGATGGTCTTCAACGCTGACATTACTCCAATGGAGAATAATTTCGTACATTTCTTTTTCGTCAAACATAATTTAAAACTATTCATTTCTCTAATGTTCATATTGCTCATATTACGCATGAGCAGAAAGCAATGACTTATCAAAACAATTGTTGCTCACTTGCTACTTTCTTTTCATGGGCATCCTCCTCCTCCCACCACTCCTCCCTTCCTCATCCTCTCTCCATACACGGTGATAACAGCCTAAAAAGTTCATCAGATACTAGTATGCCTATTTGATCTACGGGTAGACGAATTCCGTGATAAAGGTGAATTTACCACTTTCAGTAGAAGCGAAAATTTTCTTTTGAGGCGTTCAACTTCTATACATATGGAGTGCCGTATTGCAATCTATCTATCCGACTATAAATCTGCTATTGCTATGAACAATTAGCAGTAATTTGCGACGTTTAAAATGCCTGAAGAGGATGAGCGGAAAAAATACGGCGCTGTTTTCCATCAGAGCTTTTTCCTCCTGTTTAATCGAGTAATATCCGTTATGAGGACGAGCTTGATGTAATGATATGGGCGTATTTTGGGTTGTCGCTTGATTGCTTCTCGACCTCATCCAACATGAAATGCAGCGCGCACATCATCGTGTCACCCATCTCTGTTAGTTGTCACTCACGACACCAGTGCCCTTACGTACATTCATAGCGCAGCTGGCATTCCTTGAGCAGCCGACAACAAATTGAACAGTAGGTAAAGCAAGTGAAGAGCAGTACTTTTTCGCTAGATTCTCTTATTTTTTTCCCCTTTTTTCCGATTTTTCTTGTCATGGATTAGAGCTATGAATCATCAATTTATTCATGGCGTTGATCCGAACTTTTTTCGACTTCTCTCATTCACTTTGGGGTGGCCCACTGAATGAAACAAGTGGATAAGTAAGCCCACGAACAGTAGGTAAAACCCTCCTCCACTTTTGCGCTTTTTGTCCTTCCAGAAAAAAATCCAAGAAAAAATCCCTCGGCAGTAATTTGCTTTAGGTGTCGCACTGTAGAGCAGAAGAAGCAGATAAGCAGGAATACTGCCAAGGAATCCAGTGCCCGATCTAACTTGCAAAATGTTATCTCAGTTGTGATCGCATAGCATTCGCGGGATTAAGGGCAACGCCCATTCGTTCCCAATCATTCCTCAACGTTTGATGGTGATCCGGCCATTAAAAGCCACCCATAAAGAGTAAAGTATCGGCTTATACGTACGAATTCCATTGTCTCATCACAACTTTTACATTCATTCGTTTCATTCGCATTCCAAAAGCTATACATACGTGTGTGCTTTGTGCAAAACAAGGCCTGTTTGTGAACTTGTCCGCAGACGGCTTTGGCTTCAAATAGTGATTCCGTGGAATGGAGCCCGAGCATAAATATCTTACGATGAAGTGAATCCTCGTTGCATACTGTGTGGACATGTCTTGCATGCTCTGTATGACCTTCACCATGGCCAAAAGCCTGTAATTCCTCTATTGAGCAATTTCTCCACTGCACCACTGATGAACATTTGCGGGGCTGCTTCCATTTGACTCGGTCCTCTGTTCTTTCTCTATCAAATTACCAATACTATGTGAAGCTTTTGTTTTAACAAGATTATAAAGATTTTGTAGAGGGATGTGGCCGATCTGCCATTTCGTCCGCTGTTCCACAAGGCTTAATAGGCTCAAAAGTTAGGCCCGGCCGGGAACTCGTCAGCATGGCGAAGAGAACCTATCCTTGTAAGTACTGAAGGAGATTCTATGTTCAACTATAGCTGTAACGTATTCCCCCATTTTAATTTGGAAGGAGATGATTTCAAAACTGTTCTATTCCTGTTCTCGTGCTCATCCTCCTCATACTTTACTATCCGTAACGTTATCATTATATAGTACCACAGATCACAGGGCATTACTTTTTTGTGTTTTTTTTTTCAAACTAAGTGCAGCCAAAGCTGCTGATATCTGAGTGTTTCCATGAATGATGTAGCAATGTGCCTAACATCCTTGTTTGTGCGCTTCGTCTATCCCGACGTTATATCCTTGGCTCTACTTCTTTCATTTCAAAATCGTTCTGTACTCTTGTCTGTCTTGTCTGCTTCAGAGTTCGCCATTCAGAAACATTCCGCTTATTTGTAAGATATTTATTTATTTATTACACGCGTAGGCGTACACCATTAGTACCCGGTATGTGATAGGTCACAAGAACAGAGACTAATGAAAACAAGGAACACAACGAACATATGGTAGACGGTGTACGGGTGGAGGTCAGAATTGTTACTTGGAATCTATTCGGACATTTATGTAATGCTTCGAGGGGCTGACCATGTCATGCTAAAGCAATTGCCAAAATTGAAGTGTAGTTATCGTATTCAAAGACGTGCTCAAACAGGTCGCAGAGCTTTGGAGGCTGGGGCTCGCATCAACCAGCAAGATGCCCTCATTCCCATGCGCAGTCATAGGAGCAGTGTCGACAGTTCGACAAACGGGTATACTGGTTCACCCCGTGCAAGCGGCATGCCGAACGGCAGCTACTACTAGCTCCGGACCTTCTTGAGCAGTAAAGGAGTAAATTCAGTTCAGTAACGGAATTGCACTTGCTTGCACCAGTGGGTAAAACCCTCTTCACTGGAATCTCTATAATACTCAGCAGAAATGAGAGCCCGTCATCTGCACGCACCTGACAAAAAAGTCCAACAGCGATTAAACAATATAGCGAGAAAAGGGATCAGGTAAAAAAAATAACATTCCGTGCCACGCAAAAGAAATGGATCAATAACTTATTGATCCATTGGGCACATCCTACATCCTCGATGCCTAGAAGATCCAATAAGTTCACATGTTGGAGCCGTTTCTCCAGTATTTTTGAGTCTTCCGAAACCACCAGTAGAGGTGGGAGTCTGTCCAAAAACTGAGAAGTTCTGCAAGCAAAAGAGCTTCGTTGTGGATTGCAGTGTCATTTACCAAATCTGGAAGATGCTATGTTGAAACTGAATCTTCGGTCGCTTACAGCTCCGAAAGTCTATAGTCTCGAGGGTTTTAAACGAACCTCACCACGGAGAATTTCGAAGCTCATGATAATATCTACTCTCCTGTATAACAAGCTTCTAAGCTCTAAGACTTCCAACCTAGTTCTATAATCTGGTAGAGCTTGTGGGTAGTCTGTGCTCGAAAAGCGCGGTAAAACACAATCCTTGTAACGTCTTTTGCAATTTTTCGAGTTTCTGGATGTCTTTCTTCAAAACTGGATTCCACAGCTGGCTACAGTACTCCAGTACTGGCAAAACATAAGCCATATATAGCCTAAGCAAAATATTCGCTTGAGACGTCTGGGTGTTCCCCAAAACTGAGTGCATGACACCTTTCGCTTTTTCTACTAGTTAGTTCTTCAACGTGCTGAGAATTCTTCAGAAAGTGGTGGAGAAGAACTCCAAGATCGCGTATTAATTCATCTCTTCTGTGTAGGATGCCATAGTCTAGTTCCTCATTACTCCCTCCTGATATCATAACACGACTTTTGGAGGTATTCACTTTACTGCCCCACATTTGAACCCAGGTCAACATTTTTTGGATTGACTGCTTTAGCTCAGCCTTAATTTCTTGTTTCTCCGCACCATTATAAGCTGCGCAAATTTTGATGTCGTCAGCATATGCAGCTACCTCTATTTGGGTACCAGTTTTAGCAAAATTTGCAACATCCATGGAGTAGATATTAGAGGGTGGTCCAAAATTACGGAGACAAGGGCGCGATGCGTGTTCTTAGACTTATCTGGAGTTTTGGCGTTTTACATCCAATCTTTTGCTGTTCATCTTAACAATTGTACAACTTCTTCCAAAACATTGCCTAACACTATGATTTTTAGAAACAGCTAGGGCGTCAGTCAAGCTTGGTTTTAGCACCCAATTACATTTTTTGTGTAGTCTTGGCGCGCATGTTGTGCTAATTTGTTAAATCTTACAAGAGGCACACTAAGCAGTATATCGAAAAGCACAAGGTGTGGGAACAGAAAAACGTTAAAGTCATTGTGAATGGCCACCTACCTTGGTTATGAGATCCAGAATTTCGTGCGGAAATTCCACGCGGGCTGAGGGTGCTTTTCATTTCTAATCACCATTACAAAATGTATCATGAGGGAAATATTTCTCAGAACTTTGAGAATGGAAGTTGATGAGCCTAATGAATTCCAGTCCACTCCCTAAACAGTGAAAAAAAGAACCAGAAACAGCCCTAAAGCACGTTTTTGCTCTGTTTTTGCACAGGAAGTCATGTCCGCTTCCTTATAAATCTTATTTTCAGTACTCATTCGAGCGGATTTCTCGTTATGATGTCCATTTGAAGACCAAAACTTACTTCACTCTCAAAAAAATTGTTTAATCCTTGGAGCAATCGCTTTAGGAAAGGGCAGATTATCTGGGAAGACTGCACTTCCGCGCCACGGCAGGCGACTAGTTCGAATTCTTCATGTGTTTTCTCGCCGGTGATAGCAGAAGTCGTGAGATGTGATGATAGATTTTGTTCACTGAAGAGTGGAAAATATCGTGTTGGGAACAAAATTGCCAACTCGTTTTCCAACGTTAGATATGAGCTTTTCGCGTGTCTCCGTAATTTTGGACCACCCTGTATATAGTAGCGGGGAAAGGGCACTTCCTTGAGGCACGCCAGAGGAGAGCTGTCTTTGTTATCGTACGGCGAATGTCCGTCCTATTGCTCAAGTAGGATCAAACCACTTCAAGAGAATTCCCCCTATTCCTATGCTCTCAATTTTCTTATTTATTTTTGATGAGAAACTTGATGAGAAGGTGGAAATGTTTTAAAAAAACTCTTATTTAACAAGGAAACATCTGCGGTGAACGATGAAGAATTCATTTCCATCAAAGCTTTCCATAGGAAATTCTTGCAGTTCTATTTTAGCACGTACTAAGCTCTCCTCATACAGGGTCTATGTATTTTCAGTTATGTTATGATTTGATGACTGCTTCTGTTATCTAGGTGGCTGACAACAGGGAAAGCCATAAATCGGCGCAAGTACTGTAAAATATTCTCTGGAACGGAGCACCAGAACTGGAGTGAATCCAAAAGGACTACGTCGTTGTTTTCCTACAGTTTTGTAGGCACTTCTTCGATGTGTGGAATGAAGTTGATCCATTCAAAAGCTACATCTTTTAAAAATATTTCTCTCAAAATCCCTATTTTTCTAAAGTATGTACTGAAGCGGCTTTGTATATTTCACACCGTCATCAACTGACATCAAATTTGTTGTCCCGGTTGATCACATCTGCTGAATAGCCAAAGCCAATTGAAAATAATAAAGAAGAAATTTCTCAGCCATCTATGCAATGTTTTCAATGGATAGCCATTTGGAAGTTCTTCGAACACATTATACTTCGCTATACTTCGAAAATCACGAGTGACTTCTCCCACTACCTGCAAAGCACGTATTTTAGTGCTGCATTTACTGTCTTTATCACACGTAAAAGCTATGTGCACTATACAAGAGTAGTATGGAAGTTCAAGCATGTATTTAGGCTCTTCGAAAAGTCGTTGGCCTGTGAAAATTCCACTTGTCAATCCAAGTGGCCGCTTGTTGGTTTTAGGTGCAACGTCCGTTGATGCAAATTTTTCTTTAGTGATGTTCAGTTGAACGCTAGTGTAAACTCCAGTCGACCACATTTCTTTGATGATTGGCAGGCGCTGTTTCTTTCCGTATCATCGTGCTTCCTGGACTGTCGCATACTTTTGCTCACTCCGATTTTTTGAACACACAAATCACTTGAGCAAACATCTACTTACCTGCTTACAGCTCAGAGGTCGTTTTGGCACACGTCATCTCCTTTCGGCCACACTGATGAGGTGGCTCGTCGTGGTATTCCTCGCTGAGGCGACTTTAGCCACTTGCCCACCACGATGCACGTGCAAAGGTGAGTCTCCTTGAATTACTCTGTAAGAAAGTTCCTTTTTTGTAGTGTTATCTACATATGTCTGCAGTCCAAAAATGTTTGAAATGATCTCGAAGAAGTATATTTTTACTCTACAGAAGAAATCATTGCCACCTACTCATATTTATCATGCTTATATTTCGCTAGCAATATAGGTCTCCGGCTATCCATCACATATCCTCTCTCATCTGTAAACATTTTAAGCGCAGTTGCAGCGTTTTTACGTTTTACAATGTCGTAGTGAAACAGTCGAGTGAGAAAATATTATTTCTTGTTGCCGAGTCATTGGAAGGGTATTTAAGTTTCATACTTACTACTTTGAAGGTTGCGACACTGGGTATCAGTCTGTTGGCCAAGCACTAACATACGAGAGCAAAAATTTACAGAAAACCCTTATCAGTTTGCAAGGTCAGCAGAAAAGCTGACCAAGTAAGCTGACAAGTTAGGTATCCAAAAGGCCACAATGTTGGACAAAAGAATCTCACTTTATTCTCCTTGTTTTCTCAAGGAACACACAGCTTTCCGATGGAGAATGTTTCGTTTTTGTTCGTTTGTTTTTTTTTTGGTTCCATCACCTATAGTTTATTTTTAATCAAAGGTCAGCAAACTTTTCCCATAATATGCTAGCTGATTCTCTTGGAAATACGTGAAACCCAGGATCTGTGGCGCTTTGCTTCTTCGCAGTGGTCTATCAATGTCATTTCTTTATTCAAATGCTTGTCGCCTATACTCTCTAACCCCTTCACAACGGTCGCTCCCTATTTACACCCCTACGTAGAGGTCTAGGAGGCACAACGATCCCCTCAAATTATGAGTGAAGAAGTCTAGAGAACTGGACGGTCAAACGAGATTGTTCTGGAAGCAATTAGATCTTCTAATTTTTTCCAGAGGATCCTTCCCAATCAAGATGGTGCAGAAAGGAGTAGCTAGAGGGTTTAGTGAATCATCCAAAATGTCTAAATTATCGAAGCCCCTGTAATCAAAAGAGAGTGTGTGTGTACGGTATAAGACACATAGTATGAATGAATAATTATACCTTTAATGACAGTATCCCATCTGCGTCTCAAATGCGATCTATACTAATAACATATCGGTAGATAATTTCTCAAGAAAATCTCAATATAAATGTTAATACTAAATACGAATTACAACTGAGTTCTATTTCTTCGTGAATTCTTCGTTCTATCTGTATTTTCCTCCAGCTTCCCTGAGCAAAAATTTGCAAGATCTATCATACAATAATTAGTGTCCGTGTCCTCTTCACGATACGTTCACGATAAATCGCGAGAAAGTGCTTACTTTACCGGATTTTACCCATTTCCAGCTGCGTTCTATCAGGATCTAACAACACCATTTTCTCTACAAAGAGCCATCCATCCTTTTGTAAAAATGCTTGTCATCTTTTTTCAGGATGTTTTCCCCGAGGCAGCCCCTATGTCACTAAATATTTTGATGCTCAAGAATTAAGCTCACATGAATGGATTTTTGAAACCTGATATTGCTTCGATCGAAACAGTTCGGGAGTGCAATTTCGACATTTTATTTGACTATAACATGCTAAAAACCGTTTTTAAGTGATGAGATGCTGCGAAAGTCGCATTTTTCATCATTTCAACCTTAAACTACAAAACTGTCGTCAAAGTTATTAAAATGGATAATGAGTTAGCGGCAATCCTCAGGAAATGTGGATTTCCCTCTGATAAATTGACCGACAATTGAAATGCATTTGAAGTGTGCGTCACAAGATGCCCTTGTTGTTAATTTTGCTGAGTATGATTTGAGTTCACCTTGTTCGCCCGTCAAGATAAATGTTAATACCTTAGGGCATTTCTTCCAGCAGTCAGGATGCCTTTTTTCCACCTTTTCCTCAGGACATCACTTTCCTAGGGGTTATTGTGCTCTGCGGTGATAAATTGCTAGCATCCTGAGATTCTAGTGGTCAGATAGCAAAGATTCTTGATTTGATGTGATTTTCGCCGGTAACAGCTATAAAGTGTTGCGCTGAAGTGGAGAAATATTTCTTCATGTGAAAACGGTTTTTAGTATTTCACTGTCAAATGAAATATCAAAATAATGCTCGTAAACTGATATATAGTCCGTAATCACAGCAATTTCTGCCAAGAATTGTAAAATAATCAAGACGCCACGGAGTAAACTGGGTTTCCTCCAGGTTTTTGGCAGCAAGTCACTATTTACCATGAACTTGAGGTACATATTATTATTAATATTTATTATTATTATTATTATTATTATTATTATTATTATTATTATTTTAGAGCCAAAGCCAAGCATTTTAGTGCATCAACTTAGCTGTGAGCTGTCCGTAGTCATTTCAGTTCATTATTTAATAATGCTAAATATCACCAAATAACCTCAAACGCCAACTAATCAGAAACCGAATGTACGACCGCATATGCTCCCAACTAAATGCGTTGTTTGCCTTGAAGGGACGAAAGGTGACTGCATGAGTTCGGGAGTAATCTACTTGATCTCTTGCAAGAATTGTGATGAGGAGTATGTTGGCGGAACGGCACGCCCATTATGTGCGCGCATGAAAGAGCACCTAGATGGCAAAGAAAAATCACGTACGATCTCGCCGTTAGGCATTTACAGAAGGGTGCGACATGACGGAGCTAATTTCGAAGTTACTGTAAAAATGCTAGCTCGAAAACCTCAAACATCAGCTCGCAATACTTCGGTGACATTATGGGTTCACGCGAAAAGTGCAAAAATGAACCGCAAGGAAGAATGCCTCTTTATCACACGGGAACTTCCGCCATATCTGAGGTTGCTCTTTTGTTCCGAAAGAGTACGCCCAAGTCATCCTCTCTTGTGAAGAGTTAGCGGTCGCTCCAGTAACAACGTCACTCTAGTGACATCAAAGTGGTGAGCGGTTGGTACAGCAACTAGCTTCGTGATTGAAAAATAGGCTATGCGTTTCGTTTGTGTGGTTCTGTAGAGATCTGAGCGGTTAGTTAGTTTATCGAGTCGTCCATTCCAGGCTCTGAAGACGGCGATTTGCCGAAACGTAGGCCAGAGTAAACTAGTTGCTAATCTCGCGAAGCTCACAAAATGAACCAAACTAACAATACCGTCACTTTCAGCAGACAAAAATAAATGCTTGCAGGAGATTCGATGTCATGCGTGTCACTGAACGAGAATGAGCTGTCCGTAGTCATTTCCCATTTGTCTTCGGCCGAATGGAGTGGACTGAGAGAATTGTCCATTCGAGACACTTCTTCTCTTTCCATTGATCTGATTCCAAAGCTGGGCTACCTCGAGTGCGTTTCTTCTTACGACTCCAAACTATGGAACTTGTTACAAAACTATTTTCAGGGTTTTCGACCTGAGCAGTAATAAGTTCAATGATGATGTTTGGCTGAACAGTAAAGCAGTATTTCCTTCAGTGCGGAAAGTCATTCTGGAATCCAACAATTTTACGGTAGCTCCTAAAGGAAGAATAATCTTTTCTGGATCTTCTATTGCTAATGCTAGACCATTCAGCGTGCTGATCGAAGACTGCTCACCCCTTTTCCCAGGATAGAGGAGGTTCATCTCGGTCACAATCACATTTCCTACATCGGCTATGACTCATTGAGGATGCCACAGATACGAAGCATTCGTCTAAATGACAACGAAATAAAGGTAATCGCATGTTTCGGTTGTTTGGCAAGAAAATATGGAAGATAGTAAAGGTGCTTTGCATTGTTAAAGGTCCTTGGTATGTATGCATTTCGGTTCATACCACAACTCCAGGAAGTCGATCTCAGTGGAAATCTTATCGAGCGATTTATGGTAAAGATTACAACCTTAACCGTTCGAGGTGCTTCCATGTTGTTCTACTATCTACATTAAGATGAGCGAATTTTCTACAGCAACGTCTCTACGGTATTTGAATGTGAGCAGGAATAGGATTCGCACTGTAGAATGTGACTCTATCACGCCAATGCTCTCCGTGGGTTTCCCTGTTTGCTCTAACGATCCTTCTGGAAAAACGGCCATCCCATAGACGAGTGTGTATTTGTACTTTTTAGCTCGAAGTTCTCGATCTTAGCTCCAACAACATCACCCAGTTACCTGGCATAGAACTTCGAAGCATGGAGAGCTTACGAACACTAATCCTTGCACGAAATCCTATCATGGTGGTTGAAGAAAGCCAAGTAAGGCTGGATGGCTTGCAAGTGAGTGGACCTTGTGCTTCCCTATTTCAAGGGGCATTATTTTAAACTTGCACAGCTGATCTTTGTCCAGATGCTGGATTTATCCTCAAGCTCACTTCGCGTGGTCGAGGCTGGAGCATTCTCACGTCTGCCACGACTTCATTCAGTTTCTTTTGCTAATTGCCGAGATCTCATTTTTGTGTCGCCAGCGGCATTCGAGAACATCAGCGTCTTCAGGTGACTCACATTTATTGTTTGTTTTGTATGAAAACAAATTCATCGTTTCTAAAGCAAGGTATGGTATTTGAATGAGGTGACGTCTGCAACACAGTCGAACCATCAAAGGTTTCGAAACACCGACCATAATAGAATCAAAGCCCTTAGCCTATACAGAAATAATGCACGGAAGATTCCGCGGTTAACGCATTGTTTGCGAGTCGCAAATTGCGACCCAACCAGTTATAATCGAGCAGGCCAGTGAGTTTCGTCCCACAGAGTTTAACTTTGATGAAGTAGCCTAAAAAAACCCCATTCTCATAGTCATAAAATGTGTGGGATTAAATTCGAGAATATATGGGCGTTAGCAACAAAAACCACCCACTAAGAAATTGTGATCATCAATGATCTCCGGTGGGAGATCATGGTGACCGGAACGGTGGGGAATTGGTCAGTTGAATACATCTGGGGTTTCGTCTTCACCCAAGACTCATCAGGGCAGGCTCGACCGGCCATAACGGTGACCTCGAAACACGAACAGGAAGCTCTCTGGAGGACGTTTCCACTAAATGACGACCTTTGGCACTGGGTGGCACGCACTTTCCCGCTTTCCGTTTCCTTGTCATTTGGTCGGAACACGATGTTCGGCGCTACGGCAAACTCGTAGTTCACTTTGAACCGGGAGTTCACTTACGAGCATTACCTCAGTACACGGTACTCATCCTACAACACCTACAACCCATATTTTCCATAAGTTTGCTTCCAGCGGAGTTCTAAGATAACTGCAAGTTAGCCACGGTTCAACTGTCACCGTTAATCAGTGCTTTCAGTAGTTACAATCAACCCGGACAAAAGATTGACAACAGATAACATTTTGCAAATTTTGTAGTACATACTGTCATATTTTCTTTTCAGCTTGGACATTTCCGGAACCGGAGTGAAATCTTTACCTCCATCACTGCTCTCCAGCGTAGCAAGAGTGAGTACTTACTGAATTCGCTCACAATCTCTGAACGAATCTCGAAGTTTCCTTTGCAGCACTATCTTTCTTAATGGTGCAGTAGAGATGTAGTACTTTTTCTTATAAAACCATGTCTACGCTGCATTAGCTATAATTTGGCGAGAATTTTAATGGTGAAATTACTGGATGGAACGTGGGAAGATTTTCCACTGAGTTTGAAAAAAAAAACAGTGGCTTAAACTGTAGACGACTCTTTTAGTGGAAAAAGCAGGGGCATTGAGGTGAATAATTTTGCCTGCAAACTTATTTGTTTTCACGTGCTCAATGACGTTATTTCGGTGAAAAATTAGGAATAATTTCAACTTTCTTTTTCTTTATTTCTTGTCACATGGTATCAAAATTCCTTCCACCACCTAGACGGGTTATCCAAAAAACCACAGCTGAGATTTTAGTACCCATGATAGAAAATCCTGCAAAACAACCTCTAGTGAAGCGTTCAACCACCGTTCATTTAAGATCCGTATCTCCGATGTCCCTCTGGACTGTGGTTGCTTATCTGAGCAACTCAGCACTATAACAACAACTACGATAACGGATTGGAGCAATTCCACATGCGTAACCAGGAGGGGAGAAGTGATGAGGTTAGCGTTAGCAACTGCTTTATTTGTTGTGTTCAGACACAAAAAAAACGTGATGTTTCAGCATTCCTAGTCTTTCTCCAACAAACTTAGCCAGTACCGAACAGTGTCGCCCAAGTGTTATTCTCCCATTCGGGGATGAAGTGATCGCCAATGTCGGGCAAACGTTCAAAATCTATTGCGCTGGTAAGTTACAAAATGAGGGGCCACTTAGACCCTATTATGAAAAACTACAAAATATCTTTGCTAATCACACACTTACACATCATCATCTACTCCTGAATCCCTCTGTTTACCATTGACAGTAGGCCCACTTTTTAAAAGATTACAATATTTCTAGGCACGGATGAAGACGACGTGGTTAAATGGAAGACGCCTCAGGGGGAGCTGGAGCTTGCTGGTCGTCCAGAGGTACCAATTCTTATTCTAAGTGCATTTCCGCTGCAGTGCAGTTGCTATTTCGCCATATATGATCGGCATTATTAAGCGTAATCAGTAAACCATCTATATGTCTGGGACGGGGTGAACCATAATAAAGCGTTGAGAACTCCAGTCCAACCTATAGCATTCCATTCTCTCTCTCTCCTCCCTCCCTCTATCCTTTCAGTTTTTTTTTTCAAGACTCTTCCCTCCACCTTTCGTCCGCCGCAGCTACATATGTACCTATGAATTACCTCAGCGTTATGTGAGCTGCTTCACGATGAACAGGTGTAGACGATTCGTAAATGGACTGGAACTGTCAGCTCATTTATTCAACTCTTTTCAATTGGATAGCTTAATTCAGTTTGGAGTCAGTTGCAGCTTTCTCCCTCTATTTGATTTTTTTTTACCTTCGTGTCATATGCGTTTCGAATGCGCTACTCTCCCTCCACTGGAATATAGTAACCAGTTATTTTAAGCCTACGAAATGGAGTGCTGAGTCCGTGAAAACAGCACTGCAGACACCTGCCTCCTCCGGCATTCAGTTGACCCTCGAAGGATAATCAAAACTGCTCAAATGTCTATCTGTGCTAAATATGAGGAAGATACTGCGCTCAAACCGACCGCTCACAAGTCATCTTTCAAGTTCAAAGAAGACACATTCTGTCTCGATGACACCAACCACTTTGATCGAACAAATTTCTTGCATGGAAGCCTGGGAGCCCAAGAGGAATCATTGTTTAGATGGACACCATTCTTCTTAGGTGAACCATTCAACTGTGGTGAATCAGCAGGAAGAATCCAATAGCAAGGATCTAGCTGTGCTACTCACTGACGGGACAACATTGCTAACATCGTCAGACAACCCCTCAAGAAGTGGATTGGTTATGTTTTTCCGCTGTTATATTCTACCGAGCTTATGCTTTCAAACAGCACCGGAGGTCCTTTGGTTCTTATCGAGTGCAAAGAGAAGATGGTGTTCTTTACAACTTGGCGTTTTTTATACTGAGCCTAAAAAATGAGTGAAATAACCTTTTAGGAAACCTTTTGATGACATGCTTGTAGAAAAAGGTAAGCACTTCCAAACTGTATAGAGCACTTTACTGGAGACTGGCAACGGGCAGGGAAAATGGTTTGTGGGAAAGCGCAAGGACTTATGTTAGCACCCAATGCATTGGAATCTCTGAGAACGAGCATCAACTACTCGCTTTTTTGTTAGGTCTGATGAAGGCAGGGCTCCCAAGTTTTGCTCCCTTGAAAATACTTATACACGGACTGTATCACCTACTTACCAAACCAGTTTATTACTCATTTCTAACTGATTTGCAGCGTTTCACTACAACAACATTTTAGTTCTCATCCGGATTCGAACGTTTGGACTACTTCACAACGACTCTCTTTGAACCTCTTAAGAAACAGCGTCTTCGAAAAAGAACTCTCGCTACCACAGAGTACTTCAGGTAATAGTAACCGCTGAATCACACCTTAAGAAGTTTATATTGAAGATTCTGATCCCTTAGAATTGATGTTGTGCTGAACTCGGATGCGGGTGACTACGAGTGCACGATCCAGCGAGGAAAGTACACGTTCACAAGGAAGATCCGTCTTGTTGTCCGAGTCCCAGACATTCAGCTAAAGGTCACACACGTAAGTTATCAATCTAGTGTCTGGCTGAACAGTGGGTTAACTTTAAAGCAATTGGCTGATCGGAAAGGTCAGCACGAAAACACCATCGAACACTACCTAACAGAACATTCGTGCTTGGTGCTATAGCCTCATTGATGGATTACTCGCTTGATGCATAACCTCTCCGACATTTACCTGATATTCAGTTGTCTTTATAGTAAACACACACCAAAAGGATGCTGAAAGGATTTTCATTGATCTATCTCATAGGCTCAGCGATCTGGAAGAGTCTAAAAATTGTTCACGAGATATCCTGAAAGGCTCTATTCTTAAAGAGACCACTATGATGAAGGGGGGGGGGGGTATTCATGGAAAGTATATGAAAGCGAAGCCAAATAAGGTGAGACCTTAAGCATTCCAACTGACCAGCCGGAAGCAACATCTCTGAGAAGTGAAGGATTGAGCCGAAAGAATCAAGATGAATTTCAACGTCAAGGGTCGTTCATTATGTGCTCGACAAAATTAAATAGGAAAACTCTTGATTTATTTACAGAGGGAGGTAGGGAAGATGGGAATTTTTACATAGGAAAATTCTTAAGTTGAATCACTATTTGTAACCAAAACGCTTTCCCCTTGTATTGGTCATGTTTCTCTTGAAGCGGCTACAAAGCTAAATTTAATTGAGAGCTTTCTTTGTTCTGCATGGTTTCACCCATTCAATAAATCTAATATAATCTAATCTAAGCAACCACTTTGGTAAGGAGGCTTTTGCAATCTAGCCAAGGCAACAACCTAGAGGGCACCCTTTCTGGGCTACATCTAGGCTCATAGGTCCGTTGAAAAGCTCGTGCAACGAAAGTGGATTTAATGTAAGTGTAATGTCTAAGGATTTATACAACAACCCAAAATAGCCTTACAAAACTTATTTCTTCGTTCTCGTACTTCGCAAAATCTGTCGTCGCTGCTCAAAATCCTCAAGATGCTCACACTCTCGCTTTTTCAACAAACTGTTTTACTGCCACTGCTTTTTCCATGAGAATTTGTTAAGGTTGGAGTGTCCTCAGTGCACCTCGCCTGGAATCAAAACATCGACATTCAAGCGGTGGATCGGTCCGTTAGATATACGTTTTGTAATCTGAAGTATTCTTGAGTAATGGGCTATCTTCTAGCGTCGCACTGCAAGTCAACTCAACGAGTGCCACGGACTTCAAGCGAGTAGTACTGTTGTCACTACACAATATTTACTGCAGTTACAACCTCATCAACCTCCTACCGGACAGGGTTCGTCTAAAAAACTTGGAAAAATCACGTATGAGAGCGATAGTGTCTGATTTTAAGGCATACACAATTTGTCTGCGATGGTCGCTCACCGATGACGGAACTGACATCTACAGCACATGTTTGTCAGAGAAAACCCAGAAGAGCCGCTCTTTCATGGAAGATATCGGTGCCGAAGGTGTTGCAGTTATCTGGTAAGAATGTATACAATATCAGTATCAGCAAGAAAAGATACGAACTGTCACAGTTCCCATGCATTCGCAGACATGGAGTCATGCTTTATTATTTAGTGCCATTTTCATCCTGATCTTTGTATTCTTCTGTGGAAGGTGGACCTACAACCGGTATCACATCTACTTAAGAGCCAGACAGCAGTGAGTGTTTTTCATTTGTTGTAATGTGTTATGTTGGCCAGCGCAATGATGTTACTTGAGCTCAAAAAGTACTACTTCGTGGATGTGTGTAATTAATTTCCGTAATGGAGTGCCAAAAAAAGTATACAAGATCCATCTTTCATCACAACTGAAGTATAAATGTGTCAAATCGGGATGTTTCCCTGAAACACAACTTTGTTCCAGGTCCAAGATGATCCAGTCAGTTTCTGGACAGTCCGTCCTGAGCCAGCGCAGCAGCGATGATGCGATAACTTTCGAGAATCATCAGCTACAGGTAGCACGGATCTCACTCTTCCCGGGGCAGTGTCGCTGTGACGCTTCTACGTTCAGATGTGCTCGTCGTTCTGTGACAGAGATAGCATGGCGAACGGGCCGCTGCTGATCAACGTGACGTAGCAGACATCCTCCAATCACAAGAGGAGTCAGTGGTTTGGACTGTGCGAGAAGTCACCAGGAAGGAACTTCGTCGTCATCGCCAACTCCTCCACTCCGGACGGGCTTTATTCGGGTGCATTGACTGCAGTGAATTGTTGTTTCGTTTGTCGACTTACTACAGAGCTTTGGGCCATATTGAAAGTGCCTATTATTGCATTGAACTCTTTGCAGACGTGTATATTTCTACGAATTTCGAGATCTCGTGCCGTACATTCAAACTTTTTGGTACAATCCATTAGTTTGCATTAAGCTTTTGCAAAACTTCACCAAATAGATCCCAGCATGAGTGATTACAATTTAAATCCGAGGCCAAACTAGCCAGAGTTATAGGATTCCGCTCTGCAAATCCAGAAAATGTAGTTCTTTCCCCTAGCAAGCCATTCATTCGCTCCATTTGTATGGAATCTGGTGTCATCGTGTGTTGTACACGTATGTGAGTGCATTTGATGTACGTCATCATCTTTAATAATAAAACATTAGCTCACCGCGTCTTTCAAAGCAGCTCTTTACGTATGTTGTGACTCACTAATGAGTGGGCGTTAAGCTGTGATAACCAGTGTGAAGGCGGAGACATATTTCGGCTTCTTGTTTGTGTTTAACTAGGTAGTTTATCAGTTGCTCACTTGCTGTTTCAACCTTTTTTACTGCTATTAATGGCACTGGTGTTCGAAAATATTAATCGCTCTCTTCATTAAAACAATTAGGCACTTGCACACTTTTTCTTTTCGCAAAAACGGTCCAGAGGCTGAATCCCGTCTTATTCATCATAGCGCCATATTTGACCTTTGCCCCTCATTAAACAAAGATATGTCCTGTAAACTTTGTCCTGACCTTTTGAACCTATCTAGAGGCAGCATGCAGCAATGTGATTACCCAGGGTAACGTATTAACACCACATAAATGTACCCATCTTTAACACAGGCGTCAACACGTTTACCCTGGGTATCCTCAATCATGCATCCAGGCCTAGGTCTCAACATATCCTCGTAGCTTTAGACTTCGTCTAGCTAGCTCCTGTGATTATGTTCTAGCAAAATAAGTGCTGGACGCCACACTTAGCCATGTGGTGTGGATAAGAATCCAGACTAAGATGTTGTGGTTCTAGCGCACTACCCTAGGTTTCTATTCTGTTGAAGTATGAGTGAAAAAAAAGAATTTCTACTTTGTGCTGTATTTTATTAGTAACTTAAGTTTACTGTATGACACTGTATCACCATCATAATGTTTTATGAAGGCATTTATTCGCTTACCTATTTAACTAATTATTCGAGAGGCAAAATATTTACTCAATTATTTAAGAGGCAAAGAGAAATCTAACAAAGGTAAATGCTAAGACTTTGAATCACGTGGGGAATGAAGAGATTTTCATAGAAACTAGATTCAAGGGATATAAATAAGGAACATGCATTCCGTATTTATTACGCTTCGATACACGATTTCATAATTCCTACAAGGTATTTTTGTTATTTCCTAAACTTCAGACTGTCTTACATGCTGAAAAGTCTGTTTGACTAGCTTGAGCATCTGCCACTAAGTTTAAGTATAAGAAGTATTTTGCGTTTAGTGTTTGCTTTCAACTCTTTTACTCGTTTAGGTAGGTTGTGTTTTGCTCAAAAGTGACATTTAACACGTGGCATGTAATGTACGACCAAACAAAAAGCTTAGTAAACAACTAAATGTCATAGAAGTCACCGTAATAATTGATGCAAAGTTTCTCATGCCTTCTAGTAACCATGCATACAAAGATAAGATCTTCCACGCCCTTTACTTGTCAAAGCTTCATGCGTCACCACAGGAAAAAAACTGGTTACAATGTTACTGGGTCAATGACGTGTGACTTTACTAATGCGCCTATCAGTTATGTCATAACTGCTTAATACCCCTAATAACTTATTTGAACTGTCGAACAACGGCCCCATCTGTTCCATGGAATGGCTTGGAAGAGCCAGTCATCCACAGAACGAGTACCACCCACTGTTTGCCGAAGTGGTATTTCCATTCTTACTCATACCGCCACATTTTCCTTCCTCATGCTGCATTTCAATAGTGTTCCGTGTACGGAGAACAATCCGCTCTACATAGTACTCTAGTATAAACTCATAAATGTGTGTATGTGCGCACGTGTGTTTGTGGGGTGAAACCAGACCTTTCACTCCAATGTTGCTGTTTACGGCGTTCCACTGACTTCCCCGCAGATAACGGCATTGTGACGTCTTCGGTGAAGTAGTCTGCATCAGATAGATAATTTTTTGTTTTATTGGCATTTGTTCTCGTTCTATTTAGACAGTACACAGCCAGCAATGATTTCATTACCGTTTACATTTGTCCTTCCTTCCAGCTCATTGTCTGCTCTTTCAAGAATTCCTACCAAATTCCTCAGCACGATTTATTCCTGTCTATGTCTACTCCTACATCCCTAAACAGCTCGCTCCCCTCCATATTCGCCGAACAGCAGCTGTAAAACAGCATCGTTTTGAAGTATCCCACAGGCGTGTTCTGTTTGAGCGAACGGTTTGGCCAACGCATGCGTCATGCCTGACACAGCAGAGGACCCGCAAAAACGTGGACAAGTTCCGATTTTGAAGTAGGTGTGGTGAGCCATTGTGGACACTCCATTGGTGTGCACCGATCGCTTTTTTTTACTGAACCGGTCAACAAGGTGAGAAAGAAAAATGTTTGCGGAGAAAATTGTCCTGTTTGGAAGGTTCCTACTTTGTCATACTCTCTTTTTTATGTAAACATGATTCTCAAAACCGGATCTTATCAATACTACTCCTTCTAGTGTCCTAATAATTCCTGTAAAAAAAACGCCTTAGCTTCTATATAGGAATTAGACTCGTGCTTTTGCGTCCGACATTCGACAACGAAGCAGCGTGATCTGGCCTGCCTTGCTAATCTTCAAGGATTATCCACGGCCTCTTGCTGATGCATGTGCTCTTGTGCTACCACGAGATACATAGGTTTACCCCCGATACCAGGGAACAAAGTTGCTGCTGCATAAATAGCGAAATAGGACAACAAAACAGCCTTCAACATCGTTAGAATTTATAGCAATGCGAGTCTCGTAGTTAATGAGGAACGAGGAACTGGTCTTATTCGGCAGACCTGTAAAGGCTAGGCTACCTTATGTACTAAGTCTTGATTCCTGGTAAGTAAGCCACGAGGTCGAAAACCGATTTATTGGCCAACGTTTCGGTGAATCGCCTTCTTCAAAGGCTGAAATGGGCGATACGAGATGTAACCTATCCGACCAATAGTCTCCTCAACTAAGTAGGATAAAATTCAGCTGTCAATGTTTAATCACTAGCTAATCTGCGTGGCCGATGGAATTTTAGAACAGAAGCAGAAGCGACCGCTAACTGATTGCGGAGGCGGATAACTGAATCGAAGTAGCTGACTCAGGTAGAGCTTCCGTGTGGTCGAAAGGCGCTCTTTGTTGCTACTCATATTAGGACTTTTTGGATGAATTCGGAATGCTCTCAAAGCCTCGCGGGTGGATGCTTGAGACTCGTGCGCCAAAATCTTTGCAGCTTGTTTTGTAACCTGTGTATGCCTAGAGGAGTCGATGAACATGATCTATTCCTGCCATCTAGATGCTCCTTAATGTAAACGCGGAGAGGTTGTTTCACCTATGTACTCGTCACCTCGTCACCGCAGCCCATACAGGACATCGGGTAGATGACACCTGGGCTCGTGTAGTCTCCCGTACTTCCAGTTGAACACATGACATGACGAAATTCAGTATTGTGCAAACGCCGTTGTACATACATACTGTTGCGACCGAGAACACTCAAGAAGTGATATTATTCTGTGACTTTTTGCTGAACCTCGAGAACTTTTTTCGATAACGTCTCCGAACCACAGATTTCTCTCACGAACGCGTTCCGATTATGAATTTTATCGGAGCGGCACACGAGTGCAGAATTTCGACCATAAAATTCGCCAAAATTGCTGGTATCAGGGAACTCGTTAAGGCACCACACCGTCATGTGCTGTATCATTGATTCCCCGAAAACGAAGCACTCAATAGCCCGCAGATAACAGCGAAATGTAGCGATGCTTAACACAGCGCGGGCCTATTCATAAACGCCACAGAATCGACGCTCTGCCATTTGAATTTCATAAATAAATATGGGACGATTCACAATACCTATTGATTCAATGTGACGCGCCCTCTAGCTCATTCGATGCTCCTATCCGGAAAGACCGGAACATTTCACGAACCGCTTGCTCATTGGTGTGTTCTGGCGCGTTGTGTTTGTGAACCAGTGAACGCTCGATCAGGTTCTGAGTCGTACGTACTTCACGTGCTTCCTCGTCTACTAATTTACTGCAATCGCGTTCTGTAGTGTTTGCATAGCTGTTCGGCGACGGAGTACTGTTGCCCTTAGTAGAACAGCCATCTCCTTCTCTTTGTCGTGTGCGAATGTCTCTTTCGTTGTTTCAGCACGTATTCCTGTTTTTAGGAAGAAGATATATAATCACGAAATGCGCGCCATGGGTCGACTAGCATTGCGCAAACATACGCATATCAACGCACGAAGGCGAAGGTAAATACTCCTCCAAAAACATATCTGACATAGAGAGGATAAGATATTATTACGAGCACTTGTCTGGAACCCCTTGATAAACAAGATGTTTGTATCCGACTTCTAAAAAAGTAGGAAAAGCCGAAAGTGGGTGAAATTTTGAAGGCTTCAGAGAAGAGGTGGAAAGGGTGGATGGGTGAAAGAGGGGGAGGGGAGGGGATGAGGTAGGCCCTCACAGAAAAAGGAGGAGAACACATGAGTTTTAGTAAATTTGCCGTCCAATTTCAACTCATGCACTTCATCTTTCTATCATCTTGTGCATCCATCATAGCTCTAGGGGTGTGTAGGTAACCAGCATACGTACCTGTATTCGTAGCAACAACGAACTGTACCGAAATATACCGAGAGGAAAGCAAAGTATGAAGTTCAGAGAAGAACCCGAATTGTCTTTGGGAAACCGACTCCTTGCAATATACAAGTTGCTGAGTAGTTCCCATTCGGTTACTAGTCGAATATTTTGTGGGCGGGATTTACATTTATGTGGAGCTTACCGCGTGAGCCATGCAGCTGCAGTCTCCGGTTAAATTCAGGAAAGTACTCGTGTAAGTCGCTGATTTAGCGAATCTTTTAGCGAATCTTCGCAGCTTTCCCAGTGAATTGCTACTCATCATCACATAGATAATACAATTTCAAAACGATTGGCAAGTATTGCTTCAATTTCGGGTACCTACTGAAGAAATTCTGACTATTCTCTAGAAACATTTCACGGACTCTTGCATTTATTTATTTAGTCGTTTAAGTTTTGTTGTCCATGAAGGTCTGCCGAAATGCCTGATAAACAAGATCGTCAGATTCAGTTAGGGTGATGAAATGAAGACAAAAATGGCTGAACTACATACATCGGGTACAAAGTGAAATTACTTTGTAGATGAAATAACTCAATCCGTCTTCGGGCAGAAACAGTCGGTGCAGAGCCAACAAACTAACTATGTACTTCGAATTTTAGGTACGCTCATTTACAAGAATCTCCGCGAATAACTTCTTTACTAGACAATCAGCTTTTTAATACAAAGGTAAGAACTCTTCCACTTGAAAATCTTGTCTTTCGGAACTAAACTATGCGAAAAGTGTGCTCATTGTTTACTGCAAAGTTTCAGGCCGGTGTCGCATACATATTCTCAATCATAGGCTGCATGGCGTACAACTACTTACTGGTTAGCAGTCGATGACGTCGATCCAGCTGTTTCGCGGATCTTGTCGATGTATGCGTCATTCACTCGCGCTACGTTTTTCCCAGTGTGGAAAAAAAGCCCAGACGACTTTTCTGGCTGAGCAATACCGGATGACACCAGTTTCCTTTTCAAGATCTCATGCCTATCGCGCAATTCATGCGATAGCAACTGTTTACTTTACCCTTTCTTCGGTTTTCTTGCTCACTAAACGACGTGTACATATTTTTAGCTTCGAAATCTGCATATTTCTTTCCTGCTCTTGTCTTTTTGTTTTCATGAGCAGAGAATTTTAAGTGTGTGAGGCCCATTACTCTAGTGAGAGCTTTGGTGTTGTCACTTGCTTCTGTAGCTTTGTACAGTGTGCATAAAAGTGGATCTGTACTCTTGGGAAGCGTAGTATATAGCTTGCAATGCTGAGATGTTCACACAGAGTAAAATAACAAGTGCAAGAGCGTACCAAAGAACAATGAGGGCACCAGGAAATGCCTGACTGATAACAAGGATAGGAAAATATTTTCGGTCTCCACCAAAATAGACGAAGGAACCGGCTGCAGAAGGATCGCTGGAGAACAGAAATGTTACGTTCCTGTTCATATGGAGACACATTGGTGAGACCACCGTAGATTTAGTCGCTCGGCAGAAATATTGTTTGCTGTTCAGTTGTTGTAAGAATCTGAAAGCAGATATTTTCCAGTGAACAATCCCTCCACTGCGGCCGAAAAATTTACAGGCAAGGATATGATCGATTTTAGGAAAGAGACTGAATTGTAACCAGAACAAGGGCTTTAAATAACTGAACATAGAAAGTAGTAATAAAAGCAGTAGCAGTAGAAATAAGCTTCAAATTTAAGATGATTCTAGAAAAAAATTGCGCTTCATCTTAGGTAGTGCACAGCAGAGACATCTTGAGAGGAATGATTGAAGTGACTGAGGGGGGGGGGGGGGATTGCAACGCGAACGACACAAAATTTTTGCAAAATCGTTCCACAAAAGAGTTAAGAACATGAAGTGGCCTTATCTCCCTAATGTGCCTGCTTTGTCTGCATGAACTGACTTCGTTATGTTTGCTACTGCTTTTTTATTATTGAATTCACAGCTATTTCTCGAAAAATGGAAGTCCTTGTGGCCCGATTGGGGCATTTGCGACGGAGACCTCATCTCTCCTCCTAGGTTATGTTTCTTCAGTGTTCTTTAGCTCTACCCCAATCGTTTTGCAGGAACAGCGACAGAATATGTGTCCATAAACTATTCTATAAACATGATTTCAGAACGCCTAAGCCTAGCAGTAACTCAAAAATTTGACATGCGACTTCCATTCGATAATAGAGAGTGTTAGCTCTATCAAAGAGCGTAGATGCCATTGCGTAACAGTGCGATGCCTAACTGATTTTTGCACGTGTGAATACGTTTTATTGACCCCGACGATTCAATTTTCGGTCATTTTCGAATGGTGCGGGTCCTTAGTTACCCATGGCATCTGACATGAAGAGACGCAAAGGCCCTCTGCAGTTTCTATCGCCACTAAGAAATCAAAGGAGTGCTCTAATTTCGGTAGTGATTGTCATCATAAAGCGATAAAATTGTTCCCGGCCACTCTTTTTCACTTATTCACTATTTTACAACCTACAAAACCTTTCGGTTTTCTAGGATTCTGTGCTCGTTTGCGAAAGGCCAGTAATTGACGAATATGTGCAGCTATTTAATGTAATGAATTCACTAAACAATTTTGACTCAGAAAAAACATGACTGAAGCAGCAACTCAAAGGCCCGATGTTTTGAAGAATCTCTTCCTTACTTTTGACTACTATCGATTGTAAATCTTTTTAGACTTTATGTTTGTTCCTGGATCTTTGATTTCACCAATGCTCGCCTAATGAGAAGAACTTAAAGTTCCCTGAGAGCCCAAAAATAGTTCTGAACGGAAGGATAGTTGTTATGATCAGGCCTAGCGTACCTAACATAACGTACCGTACCTAACATCTCGGGTAACTAAGTGCCGCTCCCATCTTCGAAGGACCAAAAAGGACCGAAAGTGCTCTAGGGCGACGTCATTTTACGAGCTGGCCTACCACGCAAGTGCTCTTCTGGTACACTCAACACACTTTATTTAGAGCACTGTGATTTTTTAAAGATGACGTCTGTCTAAGTATGCAGGCATCTAAAGGAGTATGTAGCCATGCTCCAAAGACAACCGCACAACAAATATAGAGAACTGTCTAGTTAGGGCACATCCACTAGTTCAGCATTGCTAATCAATGCGAATCTGCAGTTTTGCACTATGCTTCTTGCTGCTGTTTTGATTTTCGTATGTATTCTGAACTTTGTTTTGGGGAAGCATTGTTATATTATGATGCTTGTCTCTGTTTATTCATGCTGCATCCAGTATCTTCTCGGAAAAAGAGAGAGCACACTATTTGCACAGCACAATTATGAGTCTATTGTCTGTAAATATGCATTATCGGAGACAACCTATAACTTCTCAAATTGGCTTTTCAGCAGTTCTGTTGATGGTATTTTTACTTACACTTGTTCTCGCGGCATTTGCTATTTATTCGCTCTTATCAGATCACCGGAAAGCGGAGAATCGCTGTTACTCCATGGGAAATAAAGATAATGCGATTCTTAATGTTATTATTGCGCTGAAGATTTCAATCAACATGCGGTGAACAATAATCGCAAGGAATTCTTTAATAATTGGTATAATCTGTTTCACTGGAGAAAATATGTAGTTGGAGCAGGGTCAAGCGTGTGTCGATAAATTATCAAGGTGGGGGGTTGGGGGGTCGTGGTCGGGAGGGGGGTGCCTTAGTGTGGAATAGGAGGTAGAAAAAAAGGTAGAAAAAACGGAAAAAGCGGGACACTGAATTATCCATGCACAGAATTTGTTTTGACGTGATTAAACGACTCTAACAGTATGATTTGAATAGTGAAAAGTGGGGAGTTATAGGCTAAAATTTTCGCACGTCCGTACTGGAAGTCCTACCCAGTCATGCAGGCCGGCAAAAAGTCATTTTATGTATCCTACCCAATAGTGCTTTACCCCCAAGTTTCAGCTCTCCAGCTTCAAGAGGAAAGATTCAGCACGGGAATTACGGAGATGAGGTTTCGTCGATAAAAATGGCCTTTTTTCCGTGTTTTTATCGACGGAGTTGAATCGCGGTGGAAGCAGCTGCAGAAAAACGAGCTGTACAGCCTGGAAGCGCAAACCTTCGACTTTTAGAAACCTAAAAAAAATTGGGACCTCAACGGGCCAGATCTTCTGATATTCGTGTCCGACTACAACCATGCCTCTGAACGAGTTAAAATTTTAGGCTGAAATTTTCGCACGTCCGTACTAAAAGTCCTACCCAGTCTTCCACCCCTATGAACAGTTATTTCGTGTTTTACGGTCGATCATCTTGAATATACTACAAGCGTGTGTCATTTTACGCCATGCAAAAATTCTGACCTCGGAGGGGATCGAACCCTTGACCATGTCGATGATGTGTATGGTTGTTTTTCGTGACGAATACGAAGGTATTTCGTTTAGAAGCTCTGTGCGGACGCTTTCAAACTGAAATTCGCTAACCGCACACGCTTTAACCCTCAGCAAAAATTTTAGCCTCGGTAGGGATCGAACCCTTCACCATGTAGATGATGTATATAGATGTTTTTTCTTGATGTGTTCGAGCCTCATCAGTCACGTAAGCAACATTGCATAGTTAATGCACGTTTTTCGTCCACCGCGTACATTTCAACTTTTCCAAAAAAAACTTCCAAACAACTAGTTAGATACAAAGGAGCCTCTTTCTCCTTCCTATGCTCTGGCTCCCCCACACCTCTCGCAGTACGAACATCTGAAATGGGATATCTAAATATCTAAATTCTGCAAGCATAGAAGGAAATTTGTGTGCAAAGGGGGGGGGGTCGTATTTTTGGTGGCTGAAAGGGGGAGGGGGTCGTATGAGGATCGACTTTTACCATCATCACGCTTGACCCTGAGTTGGAGGGATGCCACGGAGAAGGAGCGCAGGAAGAAGCTCAGGTATAAGAGAGAGAGCACAGAAAAAGAATACAATGTGCATGAATACTCAACTATCATCGCGTTTGAAATGAACTACACATAGGAAACAAAGGTGTAAAAGTAATACATACATAGTGTGCTACTATTCACTAAATTCTACACTCTACTTATTCCTACATTAATTCTTGCTAAATTTCTATCTTCTCAGAGGTGGTTTTGTTAATTTTTGCAACATGACTGATGTCCACGTAGAAGCTCGTGCCCACTAAATTATTTATCGATTTATTTACTAGTTTATTCACTTATTTAGTTTCTTTTTTGTTATACGTCAGAAAAATGGCGCACCAAAAGCAACATGACACATAGCATAGATACGCTGAAATATTTGAGTAAAAAGTTACCGAGAGTGGAGAAAAAGCTGCGAAATATTTAACTACGTTACTGCATGAGTGTCACTAGTGCCTATTTCCCACACAAAGTTTGGAAAAACCCCATGTTTGTGCTGATTCTTCTGCATAACTAGGCACGTCCTCCAACAAGTTCTTAGAGAAACACTTTTTACTGATCTGGCCCAATTGTTTGATTTTACTTCATTTACATTTACATTATTTATGTTTATGCCATCACTTCTTGACTGAGAGAGAAGCTGAGGTCGTGTAAAGTCATGAAAGGGCCCAAAGGCATAACTTCTCCGGAGGCCGAAGCAATTCTGCTTGATATATTTTCTCAGACTTTCACTTCTCCACAGCGATGCACGTTGCTCCTGAATGTGCCAGGCGTGATAGTTTTCCCCACAGATCTTCAGCTGTTTTTTAAGAAAGGAGAAGATTTAGTCATTAAGACTGTTCTTCATTTTTGGTGGGTTTCATATAAAGTGATGGTATGGTAAATTGGTTTGAGTAATTTAGTTAATTAAATTATGTTCTTCAACATGGTTTTTGGACTGCTTAGTCCTAAATCATCTTTCACCGCTGCGAGATTTTTGGACTTCTTAGCTCAAAATCATCTATCATTACTACGATTTCATTTGATCACAATAGTGCAACTACCAAAAAAAAATCCTTGAAGCAACGAAGAAGAGAAACGGCGATGCACCATAGTAGTATCAGATCAAACGAGCATTAATATAGTGGCAAACAACTTCGTTTATCATCATGTTCATATGACTGTTATTTACAACGTGCGAACAAATGACCGGTCGGTTCGGGGAAATGGTAACGAACCGGTGTGTGCGCAATGTCACTATACCCACGTTTTACTTTGAAGTAACGTCAAAACAAATAACCTCACCAATTTTGTTCCCATCAGTTAGAGAAGATGTAATTGTGTACAAAGTTTTTTGTCTTCGTAGACTAATAGTTTGCTCTGCTGTGACTCCCGGGTACTGAAGCACATTCCTTCTTTTTCCTGAAAAAAAAGGGTCTTGACAATTTATTCTATGCTCACATAACATTTAAGCCTATTCTTATAGATAATAGGAACTTTGTTTTAATATCCGCGTGGGCAATACTATAGTCTAACGATATACGTATGCGGCTCTCCTTCAAAGGCCCATCTATCCGACCCCCCCCCCCCCTCCCTCCTCAATCGTTTTCAATGAAAATAAGCGCGTTTGAATGGATATTGGAAAATCTTCCCTTTCAGGAAACATATACGGACAATGTGCGATAACTCCCCAATAAGCGGATTTTCAGTACAATTGAAAATGCTTTTTGATAAAAGCAAAATTGCACTTCCCTGCACCAAGTCCTACAAGGCACCAAAGCAATTCATTTCAAAATTGATAGTTTGCCTTGCGAATACGCTGTCGAAGCTTCAATTTACTTACTTGCTTCCCTCTCCACTGTGGTGGAACATCATAGAGGCAGTTCCTGACTCTGCAACTCTTTTCACAAATGGAGTATGTTGGGACTTGTGAAACTATCAAATTGGAAGCAGTAATCCAAAATTGCGGAAGTGGAATCTTTGTAATCGAATAATTTTTTCTGTGAAGACAGTGCTGTGAAATTCTCACAGCATTGGTGCTCTGGCAGCTCTCCACCATCTAAACACCCTGTTCGAAAAATGGAGAAATTTTTCGCAGCCGCGCTAATTGGGGAAAATAAAGAAGTCGGAGCCTAATGCTTAGAAGCGATTCCAAGAAGTACATATTTTATTAATTCCAAAACTGAAAATATCGCAAAATTAGAGGAAATGGGGCGTTGCCACTGTTCCACGATTGGCCCATTTAAGCAACTCTCTAATATTGCTCGTCTGCCATTCGAGCTCACTATCAGTGCAGCAAAGGTTTTGAGAATTTCTAGAAAAAAAAACATGAGCGCGTGAGCTGTTACTAATTACGAGTGGTCTACTCTGAGTGGGGCTTTTCCTCTTTTAGTATTAGCTGTGTAACAAGTGATATGCGTGAACAATGCCTCATTTGACTAAGGGCGGACAGCTGAGCCAAGCGGACCAATCGTAGAACAACGCCAACGCCCCGTTTCCTTATTTATTTATTTATTTATTACATGGTATATCCATGTGATTACAATGTACAGGTTCGAACACAAGCATAGGTATTAGTAGTACAGTACAAGTAATCTAGTCGACAGTCGTATTTAAGTACATATATGTTAACATTAAACACTACAATTTGGTGAGCAGTAAACCTCATATATTTGAGCTAGATGTCCAGGTACTCGCCAACTGCCTTTTTGTATAGAGAAAATTTCACTGGCACACTTTTGTTTTTGGTGAACTTCAAATATTCAGAGAGCGCCCTATGAGTAAAGAAATTCTGACGTATTGTTGTTTTCGCCACAGATATGTGTGGCTTTAATGTTCCACCTCTTGTGATAGATTTACGCAGAACGAAAAAATCAGAACTTTTTAATTCACAGAGATTATGTAGGATCTTATATATCATGAGAAGATCGTTCCGTCTTCTCCTTTTCTGTAATGACTGTAAGTGGTACAATTTGTTCCTACTGTTAGGCGGTGGCATTTTTTGATATGAGAAGTTTGAGAAACCTACAGTTCTAATCATAAGCTTTCTTGTGAAATTGTTTTGAATTTTTTCAATCATGTTAATTAAGCATTTCTTGTAAGGATTGAATATAGTGGTTCCGTACTCCATTATTGGTCTAACATATGTTTTGTATGCATTAATCATCACCGTTGTATTTTTGGTTCGGAGGGCTTTGAAAAGATAGTGGATCTGTCTTGTTGCTTTGGCCCTGATTTTTCTGACGTAATTGCCAAACGATGCAACACTCAACCGAAACTTGGTTTACACTCGGTGAGACTTCTCTTTTCTTTTTTTTTGCAGTACTAGCTTAGTTTATCTTCGAGTTATATATTAAAATGTATTGGCTTATTGCAACTGTTTCTTCAATTACAAAATTTGGACAGGTTAAACTGGAGAGGAGGAAAGCCTAAAGAAATTCATCTACCTATTAACCTTCTGCACATAAAATTTTTACTTTCAGCAAGAACCTAACTTATCTGACAGCCCAAATACCTAATTAATCTTGTAAAAAGCAAGTTATGGCGTTGATGTAAAGGAGACATGTATTATCGCTTCTATCCTCGGTCATCAAACGCTGACCTGCTTACCACCGAACGATTCGTCATTTTCGTTGCTGTGAAGATGGTAAACAGCATCGATTCATAACTTTACAAACACCATCACATTCTGTGCCAAAATAACGGCCGTATCAGGGCTTGCTTCTGCAATTCTTCTTCTTCTTCACCTCCACGTGTGCGGACCCAGCACGCTCCACCCTGCCACCACGCCACCGTTGTTCTTTCATCTCTGCTTTTTCATCTACGCTTTCGTCGCTGTTTCACCTCTTCGACGAGGTTTGCAGGCGTGAACCAACCGGCCTACCGCCTCTCTTCCCTTGTCATTCAAGTCCTTGTTCTTCTCTCGAGTCATTCGCGTCATTCTCTCGCGTTTTCTGCTATGCGCCCGATGCAGCTTATCCTCCTCGTTGTAAGTGACGTATGGACCAGATCGGGCACAGCGATGATGTCATTGCGACCGCGTCTCGATCGTGTTGTATTGCAACCGTCCGTCCCACTGTGTCGTCGTACTTCACTCTTTAGTATTTGTTTAGTAGTGAAGGTGTCGTGCTTATCAACGCTTGTTTGATCGAGGAGGCCCTTGAGGAGTGCCTCCTCTTCGGTGCCGCTGCTACCGACCGGCCCGATCCGTTCGTGTGTACACAGCGCCGTCTAATGTTGCTTACCGGCTTTCCGCTACCATGTGCCGCTTTTCTTACCGCAGCTCTTTCGCACTCATTACGCAACGGATGCGTTCGTTGCGCTCGTATCTGTCATTCCAGTGGATTCGCTGTTGTAACAGCTTGTTTTGACGCTTTTCTTGTTCGTTCCGTCTGGTGCCTGATTGAAAAAAATGAACTTCGGTAAATAACAAATCAGCTGTTCCTCCCTCTGACTTTCTCTCGCGCACACCCTCTCACTGAGTGGTCTTCGAACTTCAGCCCCTCATGATAAGTCTTTAGGACAATTTTCCACGAATTCACGTTTCATTCCTATTGTTTTGGCGACAAACTCAACTTGTACATTGTACCCATGTTTTTCTTCGCTTCATTCCTCGAACAGTTCCTACCAAATAGAACACGTGGCAAGACCGGGCACTTTCATTTCAACCATCATAACATAGAAAAACTTATCGACATGGGGTACATTCCTCTAGAAGGCCCCGTTATCGGCAACTCACTCACTCACTTACCGACCTCTAATCAGTTTGGTTCACTTTGAGATCAACACTTACAGGTAAAGAATTCCATTTAAAAGTTAATACAATAGCCTTTTTGTGCACGATATCTTACGATTAGCCTAGGAGATATACAACCCTTATTCCTGATACAAATTCATACCCGTGGGAAACCTAGCGCACATATGTAGATCCCAACGAAAACCAAAAAAAATTACCCCAATTTATTTAATCATTTGGGAACCAATTCGAACATTCGAGTATTTGAGGATGACGAAGTAGTGATGGTGTTATCTTTCTTCTATCTTCTTCATAATGTTGCACTGCTCTCTCTGATCGTTCTTCGTTTTCTTCTTCGTGATGTTGCATTGCTCTCTTTGATCCAGGCATTCAAATTTTCGTCTTATTCTAGATTGAATATTTGAACCGAAACACATGGATTGAGTATATTTATTTGTATTTCTAATTATTTGGCTCTGCAATCTATGGAGCTTACACCAAAATTTTAGTTTTCTCCTCCTGAAGCCCTCTCGGCTGCAGCCAGAAACCTTTGTACTCTCAAGTCTCCAAATATTTACACTATAGCTTTCCTCGCATAAAAATCAGGTAGTTGATTGATTACTCCTCTTTCTTGTTATAATACATAAACAAAACCTTCTTAACATAATAACATCCCTTACACACTTTTCAATCTATCACAGCACTTTGCACTGTAGAATGAAGTTATGTATGTGAAATACAAGCTGTTTTATTAAAGCCAGTAATACTACTTGAAAAACACACGCAGTAATGAAATGTAATGTTTCCTTTTTCAAGTCACGCCCTGCCCAGCAACCATATTTCGGTGCTCTGCACCGTGGAGTAATTCTGGGAGTTGTTTTGATGCACTTTCCAAAGATTCTTCGAGAACTCTTCGTTCTTTGTACATTGAACTTCGTGTATCTGCCTGACACAGCTGCTTTTTCATAGAGCTACGGCATTCCTCGTCTCATGAAACACTACGGTCCCTAAAAAAAGGTACAGCAGAAACGCAACCCGAACAGCGTAACGCGTCAAGTTCGAACCTTTAAACCATCAACCCTTGCTTGCTTCCATTTTACCGTTAATTGTTACTGAAGCTTAATTCGATTAAGTGTCAGTTAATGAATGATAGCAGCAACTGAGGGCAAGATGGCAGCAAGTGGAGGAGATGCCTATGGCCTTTGAATTTGACCTACTACGCGGTTCGAGTTCCAGTAGTGCTCTACAATTATCAGATGTCGTGTTTATTGAAATGACTTGTGTGTTATTGTGTGTTCCCACTTATGCATATAAAAGAATTAAAAATTAATGTTTTGTGCTATTTCTGTGCAGACTTGTTTAAGTTTCAGCTAATAATTTCTCGTGAATAATATAGGTTCAATCTCCTAAAAGGGATTCGTTCTTCTTTCCAGCCGCATTTTTTTATAACAGTTCAATTATCAACACCCCAAACTTGTTTCCACTTCATCGGCTTGGTTTTCGAGTGGAAGTGATGGCACCACACTATGAATCTGCTTACACATTTGTACATATTTAAGTCCTTCTTTTTTTTTCTTGAAAAATTAGGGAAAAAACAATGAGAACAAAGGCACTAGCAAACATTTTGCCTTACCTGGCCATTTCTAGCAAAACCTTCACAGGCAACTAGGAACTGTACTGACAAGACTACTATTTGTAAGATTTCTAGACATGAAAGTACATGTATGAACGAAATCTTTTGACGAGGGTATCTTGACGTTTAAAGATTTTGGTGACTGTTCCGTAGGAAAAGAGAAAAAGTGCTCTGAACTCCAGGCAAACCGCTCTCTTCAACCATTCCCGAAGCAAATAACTTAGCTTAAAAAAAGCCAAGAACCCGGCTTTTGATTCGATTGTTTCAGGAAGAGGTGGGGCGATGCTACCTGCAATGCTTAGGACTCTCAAGGTACCCAACTGGGCATGAATCATTGAGATTGCTCAGCGCAAACGTGTTGAAACCGCAGGAGTTTACCATCGTTAACACGGGCGTCAACACGTTCACCCTAGGTAATCCCAATGATGTATCCAGGCCCAGATCCATTCATCTTAATTTCTCAAAAATCTTCATTTTTGTCACGTTTTATTTTTTGTGCAGTCCAAGCAGTTAACTCGAATGAACTGAAACTTCTAAACAAGTCTTAGAAATAAATAAGTTGTCTTTCAGTTGTTTTCTATCAGAATAATTGTTGAAAGCTGGACTTCGGTATGCTGGATAAGAGGCACTCACATCGATACTCCGCCCTAACTCTCCATTGAACAGGGGGCTTAAAAACGGGTTTCACGGAATATTCGCAAGGAATCGTGTACACCACTGTGATCTGAATGAGCTGACTTTTCCAACCGGGTAGAAATTCTGGAAGTTTCGTTAATTCCTCTGGATCTTTAAAAAAGCCGATTTAGCTTATAATTCCAAATTCTCATCAAATACAGAATTGCAGTAGTGAAACAATGTATTAATATATACATAATATATCATATGTATTGACATAATATATCAACTATGCATATTATAATAATATATCAACTATCCATAATATATCATTTCTAGTGATGCACAGTTTCTTTCTTTATTTATTTATTTAATTGGAAGAGCGGAACGAAGCCACGCGTAGATAAATACAATATCACATCAAAGAACATGAACATGGTTCCAATAGTTTTAAACAAGTTTTCCTGACAAGTTTCCTGAAAGCTTGCAATAACAATTCCATCAAATGCTCGTTTTTAGCAAGTAACAAGTCAAACTCATTTATAGCTCTGTGAGTGAAGAATTTTGTTGGTTAGGTTTGCTAAATAAGCTTGTTGTTGCGGTTTAAGTAGTGCAAGTAGCGATGAAAACGAATGTTGTAGAGCGTTTTACAGCATCTATAGTGTAGTGAGATGGTAAAAGGTGTGTGTGTTCAGCGTGCAAAGGGGCGATGTTATCGAAGCGAACGGCTGCTTCAGCTGGTTGACCTCGTCTGGAGTCATCAATGATCTCTTGTTTGCCACTTCGCCGCCGTCCTCCCTCCGTCCGACGCACTTTCAAGCGCGCTTAGCACGTTCTTTCACGTACTTGTTCACTTCTTTACACCGCGATTTGTGAGGATCCGCTCCGTTTTTACCAGTTTATGTCAAGAACGAAATCCTTGTGAGCAATTAAAGCAGCTGACTTCGTTGAAACGTCTGTTTTCGCTGTGTGAGTTCCGCGTTTTTCTTGATGTCCAGAAAATGGCTTTTTCAATTGTAAAGAATGTCCGCTATTCAAGTACACCACTTATCAAAGGTTGCCAGGACAATGTTATCTATCAAAAGGCACAAAAAGTTGAAGAAAGGCATGTAGGCAATGTATGCGAGCTGGTGTTTCTCAATTCCTCGCGAATTCCTCATTTCAAGCAGTTCCTTAAACAGTAACAATTCCATGTGATACAACTCCACTTCTGGTTTCCCTTCTTCTCACCTCATTATGAGCATCTGCTCACCTGTCATAAATCTATTGGCTAGAACTTGTTTCACCTCTACGAACGTACATACTCCAGTGATGTTAATGGAGACCACCCACTGTGACTCGAAACCACCCTCTGTACTCTAGTGTCTCCATTTCTGGCCGAGGTTTCAGTGGGTGAGGTTTCTCCGCTGGTATACTAGTGCTTTCTCCTTTTGTTTTTTCTGTTTCTTATTACTCCCTATGGTGTACTAATTAGTAACAACTCAAATGAGAGCTTCCTTTTTTAATTCACTGAAAGCACACAATTTAGCGAACATTGTTTTTGAGGCCAAAACAAGTGTGCATTGCAAAATTAAACTCTTCTTCTCCTCGGATGTAAAAATATTTGGGGTTATGCTTGTCCAGAAGATAAGAGTGTGAGAAACCATCGTTTTGCATTTGGAAACCTTTGAAACGCCACACAGAAACGACAAAAATAAGTGGAACAGGATCTGAGCAGACGGAAAATTCTAGCGCTTTCCGACAACATTATGTATTCGTTGTCCTTTTGTGTTGTCGTTAAAAGCCACACTTCGCACTTCCGCGGATCTCATTGTGTGTTTAATTTCCACATCGCGTCGAATCATACATTTGTCTCGTTTTCATTCCAATGCCATCCATCAAGATAAAATTAATATCTTTCCAGAGCAGTTTTCCTTGCCGTGAGGCTCGTTCGCTTTGTTAAACTTTACCATTTAGGACATTCATTGTCTACAGCATATATAGATTAAGCAACGAAACCAATCGTAAGAAGAATAGCCGCACCTCCTACCCGTAAATGTTGGGGACTCTTAGGCTGCATCCCTACTCGTCTAATGTGGCTAAATTTTGCCTTCACGCTTTATTCTGCTTGAAAGCGTTCTCGAAACCTAACCTAAACTAAGTTTTGATTTCTTTTCACATGCAGCTACTACATGTTAAAAGACTGCAAGAATGAAATTTACGCAACACCTACTGACAAAATGAATTTCAAAGGTCAAATTTGGTCACTGTGGAAATACCGGATCTCAGGAATTCGAAACCAACAGTTCTTTGGGTTAAAGAAAGCCTTTTTAACCTTTTGTCCATTACGAAGATCTCTTCAAGCCCAATCATACCAACAAATCATAAATTATCAATATTATTTAGGAAAAAACGTCGAATGACCTCAAAAACCTCGTGTTCTGCTGTTGCTTCTCACGAAAGTCGAAATAAAGCATAAAAGTTTTCCTAGTACTCGTATGCAAAGGAAGGAAAGATTTCAAAGTTGTAATGGTAGGTATGTACACTTCGTACCACCATGAATAACGAATGCACTGCTTTTTTTTTCTGGATCTCATTCTAGGAATGTTGAGAAAAGTCCCCTAAAATACTCTTATTGCCATCATTATTCTTAACAGCCGATATTATTTCTAATTGCATTCACCAGAAAAAGAACACCGAAAGTGCAGACAGTACGTCAGCGCAGTTGAAAAATTTCCATAGCTGTCAACATGAATGTGCCAGGCTATTTTGAAAACAGTTTAGAACTCTCTAAACTGAAAGGTTCAGTAAGTTCTGGAAAATCACGGAATGTGAACTGGACCTGAAATAACACTAGAAGAAAGAAAACGGAAGAGAATGCGGTTGGGACCAACCAGTCAACAATTTAAAATCCTCACCCCTCTAAGGAAGATTAGTCGAACCAGTTCTAGTTATTTACGTCTTTTTTCAACAGGGCAATTTCAACATTAACTCATCGAGTTAAGCCATTAGGTTAGCAAACCCAACTAAACGAGGGGATCGAGCTTGGACTGTGGTAGTTTACCCAACAACCAAAAAAGAAGTAGTCTTTATTTGTTTGTTCGCTTATTTCTTTCGATAGACTTGAATCAACAATAAAGTATAATTGCAACTTAAATTATGCAAATTACGTATTTCCCCTTACGCACAGCTTGATGACGATTTAACTAAGAAGTCTCGAATTGAAACGTTCACATGTGCACGTTTCACGCACGATTTCGTTGCATTCCGTGCAAAGCTGCCACGTTCGTTGCTCACTATCTAACTGCTCTTATCAAAAGGCACTTTAGGTACTTCCTACCACCCACATACAAGTATTTCCACTCAACACTTGTTCTTCGGCCCAGTCTTTCTTCTGCACATGTAAATCGCCGTCACATGACCAGCACAGCAACAACGCGCGTCCACCCCCTATCCCTCCCTCAAAATCCGAACTCAATGAGGTTGTCCTCGATTTGCATGCGCTCACGTCAGCCGCGTCGCACCGCCCCCATCACGATGTTAGGACAACATTTATGTCGTAGTGAAAAGAGGAAGAATCCTTGTCTATTATCGATTGATTCGTAGCTGTCCTACTGGGCTGTTTTGACATGAAATCGGTCGCTATGTGCATAGTCGTCAGCTGTTATTTCTCAATCGTATTCGCTCTGACCGCCGTCAACCATCCGCATGTGTGAGTGTCAACGCTGGTAATCTGATTGCTGCTTATCCGAAGTGTTTCATCCTGGAACCACCATCCTGGAGCATTCACCATACCAGCAGAAATTGCTATTGTGTCATCGCTGCATCGTCGCTTCGATGCACTTTGTGTGACCTTCCAAAGCCCACCACTCTACTAACGTCGAGTACATTGTCATTAGGCACTTCTGGAATACAGAATTGATTTTCTTCTGGATTTTGGTTATTCCTCGTGTTTCTGATTTGACCCTTTCTAGTATTCTTTCTACTCAGGTACTCTAACGTAAAAATGTTCTGCTCCTGATTCCATTAGGTTCGCCATTGTGTGCCAATTAGCCCTACTACTCAGCCCTTTCCACTACTGGTTTTTCTCCACCACTGGGCATGCATTTAGTACGGCTTGTCGACGTCGATTTTCTCTATCAAAATGTCGTTTTCGCTCTGAGGATTAATTTTTTTTTGCTTGGTGCTGCAATTTACTATCTTTCCTAGATAAGACTTTACGATTGCCATTCTGACTCATTGCTCCACTCCTGTGCAAGCCTCATCCTGAAAATTTGGTGGTCATCTTTATTTATTTTCTACCTGCTCCTTGCTCCCGTTGTATAGCAGGGTAAATGACAGCAGAAACAACGTAGAGTTGAGAAATATCTGAAAAGAAACAAGTTTTCTTGACAGATTTTCCGTAATCAAAGCTAGAGCAAATTGCTAAACCGAACAAAAGCAGTTACGGTAGAGAGACACGTGACCCGCGAACGTTGTCAACATTTTTCTTCATTCTCAGTAAACAGTAAATAATAACAGGTGGCACACTCCAGCTTTTGCATTTGCTCCTGAGAGCGCATGAATTCGTTGGAATTACTGATGGTAAATGTGGTAACCCTACACAAATTTACCCATTGCTGACACGGACGTCAACACGTTTACCCTGGGTAATCTCAATAATGCATCCAAGCCCTGGATGTTCGGTCCCTTCACGTAACCGTTTTTGCCTGTTGCGAATCTCTGACTGAAAGACACACCACCAATCGAAATTCTCATCAATCACGAGCAGCCCCGTACGACCGTGATTTTTGGACTCGACAACGAAGCGTTCGGTATAATTAAACGCTCGTTACGTCGTGCTTTTTTCCCGTATCTGGTTTCGTCTATCTCTAGGCGTTGAAAAAAGATGTCACGTGGTAACATCGACTGTTCATCTGTTTTTTCGCTGCTCTCACTCTTAATTTTCCGCATACTGAAAGGCTTTCTTTCAATTGTTTTCGGTTTCTTTGTAGTATGCACTTAATCACCATGGTTTCATCAATCTTGACTTAGTAGCACTAAGTAGGATCCAGGAAGAAAAGATCTTATCGCTTTTTCCCAACAAGAACATTTATTATCATTTACTTATTTACAAACTGATTACAGTCATAATATGGGACCGTTTTCATTATCTTCAGGATGCACTGGGATATATTTGGAGCAGCTTTAACTTTTTGACCTTTTCTACGTAGTGCGGCTTCAGGAGTAAACAAATACTTATGAGAACTGTTTTTTAAATGCCTTATTCCTACCTGTCTACATATGATCATTATCTGTGCTTTAGCTCAAAGACAGTGAGGCTAGTGTATCAGTCCTTCTCATGGCAGTCCCTTACGCTCATTGTTCCACCATGTAGAGCTTTCCTATGAAAAGTCTTCCAGAAAAGAAAATCTTCCAGAAAATTTGGTTGTTAACGATACGGAAAATATTGTACAGGGAATGCCAAAAACCTCTTCCGACTACAAACCACTTTTATTAGCTAAATCTGCAGCCAAGGAAATCTGTGTTGTAACTCTACACATGAGCATGAACTCAAACAAATTTCGAAATTTTCGCGGGGCCTTCTTGGGATCTTTCCGTCATCTGCGGTAGGTCCAAGGATGGCATTTCAAGTTCCAGGGTTTTGTCAGGGAAGCTATTCTCAGACTAGTTTTCAAAGTGTTCCGAACAGTAGTACGACTCCAGTGTCCGAACCCCTTTATTATTCGCTTATTTCTTTAATTCTTCATTTATTTGTTATTTATTTACATACACTCTACTCCAATTTTGTGATGAGGATGGAAAATCAGTTAAATCTCGGACTACACAGTGGAGAACGCGAATCCTCAAATTTAGTCTGCGTAGTTTCATTAGGTGAACATTCGGCGTTGTAATGTCATTACCAAGAATTAAGAGGATTGCCCTTATTGCTCATGCTGTTCTCATTTTTGCTGATTTTCTCCCAAGTTCCTTGTTAAACTAACTCGTAATTTGTTCTACTTTTGTGCTGTTTATCATCGTAGTGGTACCCCCTTGGAGTGCAGGTAATAAGTAAGGGCAAGTTTCGTGTTTCGTTGCAGTTTCTGTTTCGTTGTTTGCACTATTTCTTCAACATCTCCGCATGCCATCCCGTTGAACAGCTGATTATTCATTTCTTTGGACTGAGGATGTCGTCATAGTCGGTTGTTTTCGTCGTGTGAATCATCTTCTTCATTTGTTTGCACCTAAGCATCAATTCTCATTACTTGTTTGTTTACCACGGAGTTCGCCAGAAGACGTTAAAGGATGACATGATTACGTAAAGAAGTACCAGGACCAACTAAAGTTTTCCCTGTTCTTTGGAACTCTGGAACTCCCACACTTTTGTTCCTGTTCCTCTCTGGTCTTTTACCTTTACACCTTCTTCCTCGTGTCACTGTTGTTAGACTCTTAATCTCCCATCATTCCTATCCATTTTTACAGGTAGCATTGTACTAGTAAAGCTATGAAAATATTTTTTCTGTCCGGCACAGCTGTTGTATAGTAAATATTCGTTCAGGCTTGCATGTGTTTGGTCACACGAACACCTATTTATCGATTGCTTTGGAACACTGCTAGCTCGAGCTTACACGTTTACTACTTTACACTTTATGCTGGTGCTTTCAGAGTATGTCACTCATTCCTCTTACGGTGTATGACAACCTACGTCGGGTATGCTGCTCAATGTTCGCGAGCAGTTCGCAAGCAGATCACTCCGGTAGGTTAGCATTAATCCGGAGATCTGTTAACACTTCTAATTTGTGTTCCTTCCAGAAATTGCTGAACGAATGATCGCCAACGCTTCACTGGCCGACGTGCTGCGATGGCGCGGCGTATCGCGGCGATTCCGCGCAGCAGCACAACGTCGTCTTGCGCGATACACAACGATTCACGTTCGCGTGTACGATGGATTATCTAAACTGTACGAAAAAGCGTCCTCAATCGCGCATGTCGGTGAGTGAGGAATTAACCAGGATAAGCCTTCCGCAATTTTCCTCAACTGGTCGGTTGAATTGCTCCTGTTCAGATGACCTGAGTTGGCATCCAGCTGGCTGCTTGTTGCTGAGTGAAATGAGTTCACGTGAGCTTGGAATCGCTCTGGATTCACGGCCGAAATGGAGGGATGTAAAGATCTTGGTGGCTCTGCTCAATTTATTCCGAGAAAACGCCATTCACATCCACATGGACAGTCCAATTGTGGAGCTTCTTGTGAAGGAGGTAATTGAGAATTTTAGTCATTGTCCAGACCTTCAGTTGGACCTTATTTTATCATAAGTGATCCAGAATAAGGTATCCCTACATAGCGGATAGAGCTAAGGAAATTAATTAACCCCGAAATATACCGGTAATTCATTTTCGTGGCGTTCATCACCCGTGGCTCAATTGGCTCGCTTTTTGTCAAACTTTTTTTTTTGCTCGTAAGACGGGGATTCATATCTGCTCTTCGCTCTAGAATATTTATGTTTCCTGAGCCTAGGTCTAATAGTAGGGACATTCCGTGTATTGAAGACCCTGAGTATATTCATAAGGACATAGTCTTAATAGTGACACCGGTAACGACAAAAGTTTAAAAATAAAGTTTCACTGCGTGAAAATTTGTGAGATAAAGATGCAAGTTGCACGAAATGGAACGTGCACGTGTTCAAGTTCCCGTATACGATGGATTGTATAAGCTGTACGAAAAAGCGTCATCAATCGCACTCTTCTGTTAAATACCTTGAGTATATTTATAGATAGTCTTGATAATATTAATGGGAGAAAAAAGTCTAACTGCGTCAAAAGTTGTACCACGAAGGTTCGAAGTTGCACGAAGTGGAACGTGCGCGTATAACTCTAGTCACGCATTGTTCACAACAAAAAAATGTGCCTTTTATTTTAGGTGAACACGAAGAAAATCAATGCATTGCTGGTGTTCTTCAGTCAAAATCGTAAATGTGACACGGATTTCACGTGCGAAGAGACCACGATCGCGCCGATGGCGAAAAGCCAACTTCCGCTTGGCCCCATGTTCCCCGCTTTGAAGAAGTTTACCGTTAGCAGTAATGTAAGTTACAAAGAGCTTATTCACCTACTGCGACAAAGTGTAATGCGAGTAACTCAACCCTACCACACGTCCTTGTGCTTTGATGTGGTCTCGGACCGACCGTGTCACTCGATACGGCGGCCCTTCAAAACCGTACACTACAGGCTTGCCAGTCTATTCTCACGTCATTTATTCGTACGGATTACAACACACCGTACAACGTGCGCATAATTCATGACGAATCGTTTTCATTGTGATAAAGATCGATGCTGAACAAGCATATGCACGTTTCGGAGCTTCCAAAATACGCACATTAACAATCTGTCAACTTTTTCGTTAACAAAGTACGATAATTTCTATTTCAGCCCCAACAACTCAGCCACTTGTCTCGACTAATTAATTATGCCGTAGCTGTGGATATGATTTACCAGAAAAAGGAGATCGATCTCGTCTGTTTGCAGGTTACTAGTTACTGCTACTATTACTTCCCAGTTCTTTTTCTTCGTCTGTCAGATTCATCATTGAGGTGAAGATAAACAGCGTCAGTTGTCTGTCATGTGCCACCTCTTGAATGTTTGTGCAATACGCATATGCTGTTGTTAGGAGGAGACGGAAATCACTAATCTTGTGTTAGCTTTTGTTGCAAAATTCTCGAGAGGAGGTGGACATTAAGTGAATCCTCTGGGCTTTTTTGTAGAACGCTATTTCCTTGGTCGCATATGATTTTTTCCCGATGTCTCATTCCTTCAACATTTGCCCTTGTTTTTGAGACCAAAGTACATGAAATTTTCAAGCATAGTCTCACAGGAAGTAAATTCCGGAGAATGGGAAAAACATCTCGAGTGGTGACAGCTGTTGCGCGTCGGGTGATGGGTGAGAATATGAAAAAAAAAAACTTGAGATAAAGAGGTGAGGGTGGATAATGGACTCATCAGTCGGATGAGTGGACGAACTTGAAGAGCTTGATATGGAAGCCGACCAAAAATCCAAGAACGCTTACTGTTAATGGTCAGACATGTTCTTACCCTATTTCCAATGTGCCAATGTGGGGGACACCAGTTGGCGCAGGGAGACGGACGGGGGGGGGGGGGGCACGAGGGGGAAAACTGGGCACTTGCCATTTGGGGGATCTGTGTCGACAAGTTTCCAGTAATTAAGTCAAAAAAACGCAAATATTCAAAAGTACAACAAGGAAAAGCGTTAAAAATAAGCTGAGGTAGAATTCTTTTTCATTTCAGAAAGTTTTTCCGAGAAATTTGGCGACTCATTCTCCGAAAAGGAGGGAGAGGGGGGGGGGGCTGGCCAGTAGAGGGATGGCCATAGACAGTTACGTAGCATCTGTGTTCGGAATTTTCAATAACTACATTGTCTTCAGCTCTTCCTTCTAAATTAATTTTCTTTGGCTCTGATGGCAGCTTTCCCGAATTGTTTTCTGAAATGTTGTGCTACACCTTGTAAAAAGAAGCATTTGTAGGTTGTCCTGGGCGAAAGCTGGTGCCGATCCAAGCAGCGTCTCTTCCGACACGTGAACTCCTTCAAGCAATGGTCAGACGCGAGTTCACTCGGCGTTCGTTACCTGCAACAGTTCCATGGCACGGAAAAACGACGCGGCAAGACCAAGTGCTGAGTATAGTAGCAATGTAAGGGTAGTGATACAGTAGTCTAGCTCATAAATACAGGTACATAGTTGTTTTCGAATTATTCAGAGATGTATTTTTGCATTGTTTTGTTGTTTATTTTCCGTTATTTGTGTGTTGAAGTCCACGTCAATGTGGAAGTTGTGTACTTGTAGACGCGTGTGCAGCGTTGCTCAATCAATCGATAACTAATAATCGATAATTGCCTCATCAAATAGTGTGGTATTTGATGCTTTCGTGTTCATATTATGGGTAAAGAGATCGTAGGCATGAAATTACGTTTGAAATCAATCAAAGCAACTCTTCGCTAATGTGTAGAATAAATTTGGCTCCGCTCGTTTTTATTTGTGTCTGACGTGAAAATGTCTTTACACTTGTCCTTAATGCGAGTCAAAGTACGCTCAGTTCAGGACACGTCGTTCGACCTTGATCTGACGCTTGAAAAACAAGCGCCGATGGACTTTGCATTTCGGGGGAATTTGCAGGTGGAGGAACAGCTGTCGCATGATTCCTTGTTGGCAGTGTTTGTGGATTCCGTTTCCCTCCCACCTACCAATCAGCAAAACCAAGCAGCACGTGCTAAAGTTCTTATAGGGCGAAGTCGCAGCGATTATATAACAAATTGAACGGCAAACAGAAAAAAGACATCGGCTTCAAATGCCGAGGAAAGAAACCACAAAAAGGAACGGCACTCTGGATTCGACGATTAGAGGAAAGACGCAAGCCATCCTCCGTAACTAACGAACTAATGACGGCGAACGGGAAAAAAAGCTGCGGTCGCAAAGCGCAGCTAGTTCTAGGCAATGAACTCACATATCTAGTGGATTCACCAACCATGAGCAACTCATCAGAAATTCACTGTTTGGAGTTTGTGGTCAACTCATTGGTTTCGGTTGGTAATAACAAGATGAATAGGAATAATGTTTTTCTAAACAATGGCTAATAAATCACACCAAAAACTAAAAAAAACAAATAGCAACATCGAGCCATGCTTATCTTACTCTATATAAAGCGCAGACCCCCCCATCGCCACGCGAGGGATGACAGGTCACGCTGTCATTGATCCACCCGCTTCGCCCCACCTCTTTTGCCCGCCGCCACGGGCTCAATTGCGAAAATTGACACGCCCAATGACACGCCCATGTATATGTATGTGTACAACATGGAAATCTTCAATTAGGACATCTAATTTGCAACGAAAACGGAATATCTTGGATCTTTAAAGCAGAATGGGAGAACCACTGATGAAGCGAGTGTGATTTCGCAATCAGAGCCGTGAATCATCCAAATACAGCAGAGTTGTACGGAAATTTTCGCTGCACTCCTTCTAAAGCATTAAGTAGTAATAGCAATTAGAAATTAACGGTCAGGGGAACAAATGGTGCACTCCATGAGCTTAATATTGTGCTTACAAAATAGGAATAGAACGTTTACGCAGTTTATTCCTGTTAAAAGCTAATTGTGCCCGAACCATAACAATTTCGACTTTCAGCGCTATCCCAAATGAAAACGACTTGACCACGTGAGGACCTGTGTTGCTACTCATATAAGGGACCATGTAAAAGCTCTTTATATTGAAAATAATAAGAGTTAACCTCCAAACCGTTTAGGAGCTACGCAGCTTCGCAGAAAATCACTGTCATCCGCGAAGCGCGGCGAAGCTGCGCTTCGTGTGGATGACAGTGATTTTCTAGAGTTTACCTAGCCCGGAGGTAACGTGGCACACGGGTCCGAGTCAGAGCGCCGCGAAGCGGCGCTCTGGCTCGGGGTAGTTTTTTTTCAGAGTTTACCTAGCCCGGAGGTAACGTGGCACACGGGTCCGAGTCAGAGCGCCGCGAAGCGGCGCTCTGGCTCGGGGTAGTTTTTTTTCCCAGAGTTTACCTAGCCCGGAGGTAACGTGGCACACGGGTCCGAGTCAGAGCGCCGCTTCGCGGCGCTCTGGCTCGGGGTAGTTTTTTTCCCAGAGTTTACCTAGCCCGGAGGTAACGTGGCACACGGGTCCGAGTCAGAGCGCCGCGAAGCGGCGCTCTGGCTCGGGGTAGTTTTTTTCCCAGAGTTTACCTAGCCCGGAGGTAACGTGGCACACGGGTCCGAGTCAGAGCGCCGCGAAGCGGCGCTCTGGCTCGGGGTAGTTTTTTTCCCAGAGTTTACCTAGCCCGGAGGTAACGTGGCACACGGGTCCGAGTCAGAGCGCCGCGAAGCGGCGCTCTGGCTCGGTTTCAAATATTTGAGCAACGTTCAGGAGAAATGAAGTGTAAACTAGTTAATTGTTTCTCTTTAGACGCCCAAAATTTCCGCTACAAGGTGGACAAATCACGTATACAGTAATTTCAGCTATCGAAGGAAAAATCCAACGGCTATGTATCCGTTCCCACCAAACTTTACTCGCTCTGCTATCCAATGTAATCTATCCATCCACGTGTTCATACCTTGATGCAAATGTTGGGCATTGGTGAAATAAGTATAAGGCGAACTGATAATATATGATAGTGATATATTATATACCAATTATCCACCAGATAAATTTATTGTGTATGTGTTGAAATGATTGGATACAGATATCCGTGGATCAGTGGCGGGGGCGCCCACCCCCTCCCCCTCCGAGAATGGGTCGCCAAATTTTTGAAATTACTTCACAATACAAATAAAAATCTTGTATTAGTTCATTTTTAATTGTTTATTATTATTTTTAATATTAATTTTTATTAATTATTTATTATTATAATTAATGTTTTTATTAATTTTATTTCCCATCTGGGCCCCAAAGCGGCGGAGACCCCACTTTTTTCCCACCCCCCCCCCCTCCCGCCCACTTTTTGCGTCCGCCACTGCCGTGGATAGATTTTTACTGGATAGCTCCAAACTCACGAAACAGCAATGAGCGTCTGTTTGACTGGATAAAATGTACACTTTTTCAAAGAACTCCCAGAAAAGAGTTAAACTAGAGCGAAACAGGATTTTAATATCAGGCAAAATTCGAAATGTTAAGTCATTCACATGATAGAATACTTTTAAAAAAGTACCCTCGACCCGCGAAGTTGCGTTGTTTTCGTTCCATCCACTATAAATTTGGTAAAATGCAGTCTGTCGAAACTAATTGTGAAATTTGAGTGTTTCCTATTGTGAAGGATTCCGTCGCAGACGGCACGCGACGCCGCATGCGGCGAGGCAAGCGATACGCGACAAAATTGTGGCAAAGCACGAACACTCAAAATTTCATGCTGAAATTGAAAACTGTTAGCCCACTTCAGATGGGAATAAGTTCGGATCGATTACGGTTCTTTTCCATCGGTTTTATTTTATAGTGCATTGCGTCTTAACAAATTTATGAGGATGGAACGAAAAGAACGCAACTTCGTGCGCCAGGTGTACTTTTGTGTGCGGGCCACCATCAGATGGTCTTCCATGGCTTCATTCCTGGAAATCAATGCTACATGATTTTCATTCCTGCTTCTTTTACCTGTCATTCTTGATGAGCCACTTCAAATGTTCATCCGAGAGTACGAGAGTTCAATATTGCTACACTTCTCCATGCCTATTAAAAATTCTGGCTGAATTTCTCTGGACATAATTCGGAATGAGTTCTGGATTAACAACACCTCTTCAAATTCCTTTCCATTTCAGTACGATTACTAAATAACCCATGTGACATCCAAAAATTTAAACTATTCGAATTTTAAGATCCATCAACAAAACGAGTTTCACCTCTACGCGGAAGAACTTGCCTGAGAGACACCACCACGTTTTCCGTAAAAATTCAAAGATCAGACCAGGTGTTGGAACGGTTAGAAACTTTGCAAACCACCGATGGTATTCCTTTTTAATGCCAGTACCTGCAAAAATTGAGCTTTCATGATTTACTTACTTCTCTCAGAAAAGAATAGAACATTTAGAGGCACTAAAAGACATTCAGTTTCTTGCAATCCGGTCCGCTAATTTTCATAAATTTTACTGCTCTACTTGGCAGTATCTTCGTAAAACGCGATCGCCAGTATTGTGGAAACGAAATTCTGCATTATAATTCTGAATTATTCCAAAATGTCAGGGAAACCCGCAGATTTTTTAAATCATCGGTAAAGATGCCTAGAATTCAGAATAGAGGTTTCAAGACAACTATGTCTATCAGCGGTTTTCAATGGTTTTTAATAGTGAGCTCCTCCAAAAAAAATCTATAAGTAATTATTTGTAGAAGTGTTACTTTAAGCTGAGACATTTGTAAGCTTTTCAAGTCTAGTTAGCTTTGCACATAATATACGCAGTATAATATAAGTACAGATAAATAAATAAATAAATATACTGTCATTAGATGTACTATAACACTATCCTTACGTATACCAACGCTAGACCCTTCAGGTAGTTCATGTCATTCAGTCATCATAGTGGAACTCATGCGTATCACTTCCAATATTAATACAGTAGGCTTTAGAACACTTGTGTACATTAACTGGACCTATGTAATGCTCTAAAGCTCAAGAGTACTACGAGGAATCCGCGTCGTGAACTCACTGTTGTTGGGTTATGGTGTATGGACGATTATTACACCTCCTCCAGAACGTCCTCAGCTTCTGAACAGAGAGGTTATTGTGTAGAAATAATCCCTCCATGCAAATATGAGGGTATCCACCATATAGCAAATATCGTATCTACTATAAAACTATGGAAATGGAGTTGCAGTACAAAGTCGATGTGATGATCGTGCTCGGAATATCAAACATCTCTGTATGCTAAATTTAAAGGCAGCACCCACGGAAACTCTCGCTCCTCAGATTTCCACGCTTTCTGGTACTTTAGAGCAAGCCGGTTAGTTTCGTTGCAATTACAACAACAGAGTCAATTACAATTACAACAATTACAACAGAAACCTGTATTTTTGGTGCTATTGAAAAGTTTTGATTTTATGCAACTGTTCAGCACCTTTGATACCTTCATAATGCGCTGAGATTTTCAAGTTGAAAATTTTCAAGGGTGCTGCCTTTAAGCGAATTTTTTTCTTGATGTCTGGAGAGTGGAATAGTAATGTCGCTTCCTTCTCAATAACAATTATCTTCTTCGACACACCCACCTTGTGTGCTGACAGGTTAGCGTGGAACGTTTAATTAATTAATCAATTTATTACATGAGATCACTCATGTGTAACATACTAGTAACAATGAAGGTGAGGTAGGCAAACTTGAGGCATAAAACCAAAACTGTAAAACGATAAAACTGCAACAACTATGAGAACAAATTATACAAAAGAGAAAGAAGAACGGGTAGGCACAATGATTGTGGGAATTTACTGAGCATCCACCTACATTCCCAGATAAGTGTCAATCATATTTTTGAAAGAATTGAGTTTGGTAGGAAATGGTTTCCTATTGTGTAGTCTCACATACTCAGAACCAGCCCTGTTGGTAAAGAAATGTAACCTGTAATTGTGCTTAGCCCGCAGAATAGAGTATTTTAATGCGCTGCCCCTGGTGAGAGATTGTCTAGATGAACAAAACATTTCAGTTCTGATTTTACACATACCATTGATGATTTTATGGAATAGTATCAGATCAAACTTCCGTCTTCTAATCGCTAGGGATGGAAGCCGAAAATTAGCATTTCTTTCTTTATGCCCTGGGATCCCTTCGTATAAAAAACCAAGTGATCTTGCCATGAGTTTTTAGTGAAACTATTTTGAACTCTTTCAAGTTTGGCAGCTGTTGCAGGTTTGCATGGATTGAAAACAGCGGTGCCATATTCTAGTACTGGGCGAACAAACGACTTCTAAGCTCGGAGCAGAATTTCAACGTTACGTGTGCTAAGAGCTCGAAATAGATCAAACACTAACCTGGAAGCCTTTGAAGCGATTTGGTAACAATGTGCATCGAAGCATAGATCCTTAGTCACATCTTTAATCTGATCAGTATGCTGGATTACAGAACTCTCAACAGAGTAGTTGCCTACAGGGTTTTTTGATCCAAGATGCAAACTTTACAACTAGTAAAATAGTTAACTTATTGCTCCACTCATTGTTTTTGTTCATGTGATTTTTGATGTTCATTTGGCTCGATGGGTTAAGCACTGACACCGTTGTAATCTAGGTGCATGGCACTGCAATCTGCTACAATTTTAAGCGGGCTTTCTTGAACAACTGAAATAGCTCAACATCTTCAGTGCCGAATTCATCGTCAAAAACCACCAAGAAGCCAGTGAACAACTAGCAGGAAATGTTTTATTCATGAAACCATCAAATGTTTTATTCATGAAACACTTCCATTTTAAGAAAAAATACAGAAAAATAAAAAAAAAACACGGCTTATCTGCAACCTCTGCAATGGCTCTGCCTAGCAAAGTGTCCAGATCCACTTACTAACCAGTTCCATATCAATGAAAAAGGTGAATATACACAGAAGAGAGGTCCGGCAAAATAAAGAAGGCACACTTATCGTTATCATCACTTTATATTTTGAGAAAAGAACCCACGGAGAGGTGAAGCAGATACCACGAATGCAAACAGCAGATGAAAAGACGCTATGAGGTGTCAGAAGAAGATTTTACGTTATACGTGTGAGCAAAGTCATATGCTTACCAGCGGAGGAACGGGAGTGAGAAGAGGTGCCTTCACAGAATGGGTCGAAAACCTCTGATGAATAGTCCTAGTACAGTTCTAAATGTTAAACGTTTGCATTGGTCTAGTCCATGGCTACCTCCTCGGTTTTATATCTGTTTTTAAACCCTTATTACTATTCCATGATATTTGCGAATGATTTTTTTTTAATCTTCGAGTACAAACTGAAAAGGAAAGGGTACTAAGTCAGTGTGGCTATTCATGGCGAGGTGTATATTGCCTTGTGTAGCTTGCAATGCTGAGTTCGAATCGGTTTTCAAAATTGGCTAAACTGCTCCCTGTAATGAGTTATGCCTATCTGTGGTATTGTGGGTATAGCGGTTGTACAGATTTAAGAAGATTTTCTTCATTTGTTTATCTCATTTTCAAAAACTCCAAAATTTCGACCAATAACTATTATTCGTCTGTAGATTTCGATCTTACAAGTGTCTGTCCGAAGAAAGAGAGACCCCTTCTTGTTCTAAGAGGCCTCCTTGTACAGTACATATTCGCAAGTCTTGCATAGCAGCAGCAAAAATGAGTATAACTCATTACAGAGAGCAGTTTGGCCAATTTTGAGGACGGAATTGAAATCTGCATCGCAAGCTGCATGAGGCAATTTACCCCTAGCTATGAATTGCCACCCTGATCAAGTATCCTTCCACTTCCAGTTCTTTTTCTGCTGTTTGGGTGTAAGTGTTAGTTTTCCTACTAATTGCGATTTCTTTCTTCCGCAGAAGCTCATTTTCCAACCTACCCGCTCGCTCCCTTCTCCAGCAGTGCGCGACCGCCGTCGCCAACTAACGCAAAATTAATTGAACAATTAATGGCATCTATCTACAACGAACACAGTAACAGGAACAATTAACATCTCCATATCTACCAGACAGTCTTCAAAGCCTCCATCGATGAAATAATTTTGTTGTCATCAAGGCAGCTTCTGACGAACTCCTCCCTCGTGATTTTCGCGTCGCGATTGCGATCCAGTTTCTGTAATTATCCTAGTAGGTAGAATTCCAGTTTCGTCAAATATAATTGGAAGGGTGAACTTATGTTATATAACGGCTGAAAGGAACTGACAGCACCTGCAGAAAGTAACACAGAAAGAAGTCCGAGGAGAAAGTGCAAAAAAAAGAACAAGAAACGTCGTTTTTGTGTAAGATGAACGAAGAAGATGATATATGATCATTGTTCACAGCAAGAAAACAATTAGGACACATACCGCAAACTGGTGCTTGATATGACGTCTTAGCACAACTGGGATGTGTTTTTCTTTGTAGTAGTGAACTCCGACCAACGCATACATAGCCCTAAAATAGATTTTGTTCTTATCCCTCAAATACTCGCTATTTTAAAGGACATGACTCGTTTTGAGTATTTTTAGACATATGTAGGTGCCATGTCTGCAAATATTTCGAAATGTGGACAACACCTACACACCACCGCAATGGAAACTGGACACTCCTCTTTGCTCTTTGGTAGTCGCCTGTCAAAAAAAAAAAAAAAAGAAGTTGTTTTGGTGTTTGCCTTCGTTGTGCTTGTCGCTTCACACATTAGTTTACACTTTGATCGGCGGGCAACACTACATGCCCGCTTTTCATATCAGATGTATTCCTATCGTTAGGATCGTTGAAAATAGACCATTGAGCAAATTTGCAGCGGCCAGTGTCAACAGCAGCAAGTGGAACAGTAAAAATAGTTTTTCTGAAAGCAAACAAGAAAGTAGCCCATGCCGTTTGCAGACAGAGTGAATATAGAAGGAAACAAACTACTACTACAGAAATTTACACATTATCGGTAAGAGAGGGAAATTTACTACTAAGCTTTTGAGAAGTAAAGCAGCCGGACAAATTTGGGAGGGGGACCTTTCATACGAAAACTAATTAGCGAGACTCGTCACTCGTCATATAGTCAAAAATCACCGGATGGGTATGTGGAAAGTTGGTAGCCCTTAACAAGGTGCGAACGAGGTGCGAGACGACCTCTTTAATTACTTTTCGTATGAATAGTCACCCACCCGACAAATTTCCAAGTATTGCTAAGCGATCTATGAGTTTTGGACTTTACATTTTCCCATGGTTCATGCCACGTAGTAGAAGGAAAATTGTGATAATGAGCTGGATTTTTAGTGTGTTCAACCCGGCAATATTCGTCTTTCTAAAATAATTCTGCCAAAATATTCCACGAGGACGTCACTGCGACCAATCGGAAGCTATCCAGACTCAAGTAATTTCTGATAGTTTCACCTAACTTCAGCAAGATGGTTATTTTGCGTGGTTTTATCGAATATTTCTTCCACGAATAAATTTCGAATAGTGGGATAAGGTCGGAGGTCATGTATGCGGAAGTATAGTCTTAAGACATCGGTCAGTGATGGCTGTGAAAATCTAGCCTTGATCATCTTTAGTTTCGTCAACGAAATCATCGTGTCCCAAGTGGACGAATTCGCTAAATGGAGAGCAAAACATCGATGTTCTCGCACTCGAACGGCAAAAATACGTGCATAACTATACAATGAATAACCTAGGCATAATCTTACGTAATTACTTTAGTGCTTCGAACTAGTTATAACGTGAGTGAATATAAAGCATGAAATTTGAGGGCAGCACTCACAGCAATCTTCATTTTGGAAATTTCACCGCATTGTTGGGTTTTAAGAGATGTAGAACCCACATCTGGCGATGAAATAGTGCGAAAGGCGCGGGAAATCCATGAAGACGGGTACTGTCTTCCGTGCGCTTGAATGCGCGCTCCGGGTCTGCGGGTCCCGCCAAGCGAATTATCGGACACTTACCACCCGCGCGCGTCAGGCCCCGTACAACAGTATGAAGAAAAGTGCTGTTGCCAGTCTTTTCTCAATAAGGATAGCTTAGCTTTGACCTAAAGTGATTAGTAAGGCGCTGTGGGGGATCTTTTGAACCACGCGCGGCTATTTTGGAATAGCACCTAAAAGGCAAAACGGCCTGACGCTGTGGGTGCTGGTGGTAAGTGTCCGTAGACGCGCCGGGCGCATGTTAGGCGAAATTCCTTTATGAAACAAATAGAAATCTTGTTTTAGTCTATTTTTAATTGTTTATTTTTATTATTATTTTCTTAACCGTCGTTATTAATTATTTAATGCTGAAATTAATGTTTTATTGTTCATATTCTTCCATCTGGGTCCTTGAAGTGGTGGAGTAGCCACTTTTTATCCCACCCTCCTCCCTGGCTTGCCAGTCCTGCTCCGACACTGCTTTGCAGATCGCTGGCAATTCTTGATGCTTCTACTTGCTGTTATGATTTTTCAATCTTTTTTTCTAAGCGTTGAACGACTTGCTTCAGAAGGGAAAACTCCCGTGAGTGTTGCCCTAAATGATTTTCCCCTATTCAGAAAACTGCAGCCGTCGTGCACTGGCAACCACATAGGACGTCAAACATACGTAAGTTCACAACGTGAATACATAAGTGCAAGGACGAGATTGTTAAGCATCTGATGAACATTAACCGATTGACGACAACGGCTCAGCGTTGAGCAACGTTTCTTTTCGCATGATTCAGGTTAGGAGACCAATGAGGCTTATCGGTCTCAGCGGTTTTCTCAGATTGTAATGTAATGAAACTTTTGAGTAAACATGACTATAAAAATCTACATTGGAATTTTATAAAAATTCCAGATCAGAGAGAATAGCCAGAACATAAGAAAATGTGGCAACGCATTAGAAAGGTTGCAATCGTTGGCGGGGTTAATAATTTGTCGTTGTGTTAGGTTGTATTAGGGAGGTCCCTCGAACTGATATAGCAGGGAGAGCCATCTGAGATCTTTTCATGATTGTTTCCCAAGGATGTTCATAAGAAGGATGAGACAACTTAATCAAATCAATTAATCAAAGTGCAGCTACATACATAGAGACAGCTTAACCAAAGTACAGCTACCTCATCACGTGAGCGCTAGTATTAACACTGCATGGGGGCAAAAAAGACCAGATGATGCAGAGTTCACTAATTATTGCACCCCACTAGGCTAGAAACTTCACATAAAGATTGGTGAATGACGAAACTGGTAATTTAGGACTGTGAGGAAGTTACGCCAGTCCGTAGCACTTGAAACAGCTGCCAGACAACACCGCTAACGTTCCAAATTGAATGGTCGGAGGAGCTTCTAAAAATATTTTACGTATGCACACTGCTGAAGTCTTGTTCAAAATTTGTATAGTTTCGAGAAATAGGGCAAGAAGAAAACCACTCCCTGTGGAGCTCCAACAAAACCGTTTTTTTTTTTTTGAAGTTTCACTTTATATAATATTTCATTTCTTTCCAGTTTCTATTTCAAGTAGGCAGTGAAACATACTCTATGAATAGACGTCGTTGACGCTTGCAGTCGCATAAACTGTAGAATGCTGCTATACTCTCGGAAGAGTACACAGTATCGGTACGTTGCGGTCGCGACACCGGTTTTGATACATATTGATTGTAGGCGGCGCGTTGCTGGCGCTGTCGCTGCTGTTGTCGCAACCAATCGATATGTATCAGAACCATGCCGCAGCTGTGTCAGCAATCGGTCCATTATGCTTTTCGACGAGTATAGCAGCAGCGACATGTGTAACCATGGACATGTTGGTGAGAAGAAGGCCGTGGAGCTCGATGCTCTGGTCGAATTGAAGCGTCATTAACTTTAACATTAAGCTCATTACTTTTATTGTTCTTACTTTTTTTTTACTGTCCATACGTTATGTTAATGCAGTTGCGAGGACCAAAAATTCTGCAACAATAAGTCGCATATCACGAATGAAATTATCTAGAAAACGATTAGTTCACCTTTGTACATATAGCTAGAAGAGAGCCTAGTCGTGGAGGTGTCGTTTTGAGTTAGTAACTTGAGCTTCTGCACTTTCTTTGGAGTTTTGAGAAAACTACATAATGTACTACAGAACCTTTCAAACAATCCAACATTTGTGAAGATTTTCGACATTCGGAATGTTGAGCTTTTGTCTCGAAACTATATAAAACGGCTTAAACCTGCAAACGGTAAGATGATCATCTTCTGTAAGGTACCCTCTTCCACTGCAATCGTAGAAATCGAATAGCCAATCTAGACGTTGAGCCAACGTCCCTTTAGTGAACAATGACAACTGTACAACGAATTCCTGAAAAAGTGTTTAGTGACTGCGTTATGCGCAACCAAACATAAATGCAGGTGGTGCTTACAGAGAAGCTTATCCTGTTATTCCTGTCATCATCGAATGTGTTGAACACAAGTTCTGCATACACCGACGCATCTGATGAGGTATGAGATCTATTAGAAAAAATTGCATAGAGAAGGTTCTGCTAATTTCACCTGAGTATCGATGGATACTAAAGAAGGATCTGAAAATATGTATGAACTGCTCCCTTGTTACATAGCCGCTCGGACAATTCTGAAAAGATAAATGAACATGAAACTGTGAAAATAAACGGGCGGCGATCGCATGGCGCGGTTCTTCGGGTGGCAGTAAAGGCAGAAGGGATATGAGCGCACTCTTACCATCCGAAAACTGTGTCGCGTCGCGGTTTGCCTGCATCTGCCTGGCAGAGCAACTCGTCCATCCAGATGTATGCTCCTTATAGAAATTGCGGATGGCCAACCAATCGAGACTAAACTTTGCACACATACCCATCAGGCAGTGGTTTTAGGCTACTTTGCTCCGGGCGTCATCGATTGATTTATCAACTTTATCGATTTTATTGATTTTTCTCTTTTTTTTACTAAGGTGGCAATGGAGACATGGCTACTGGGGTTTGTCAATGCGCTAAACACGAATGTGATAACCGTTTCGCATGAGATATCGACTTATCGACTGTATTGGTTTTTTTTTTGCTATTTTCGCCAAGGATTCGCTAAGGACATGGCTACTGGGGTTCCTCAACACACTGCACAGGAGCATCTCTCGCTCCCTGTCGAAAGCATGCCGCGCCGCTGCAGAAAGTACTTCGTCGCGCCAGCCTCGAAAACTGGAGTACTCGTCAATAATAAATGGCTCGTCTTCCTATACAAATAAATTTTCTCAACGTAGAGCATATTCCAGTATGTTAAAGAAAATGATAAAACACAATTTGCCGCATTATTAGTACCACTACCATTTCAGATTGAAGAGCAATTCCAAACAGACGGATTTATTCTTAGAAGAATAGTTTATTCCCTAAAAGATCGAACTTATCGAATGAAGTAAACGAAAACGAACCTGCTTGAAACACTGGTACAGGTATTTCAACTCATATTTTGAAAAATGTGTTTCTTCGACAAGAACATCTAAGCTTTCTGGTTTGTAGTGAACCTTTTGGTCATCCATCTCTCTCTTGAGGGCATTTTCCACAGTTTCTGTAAGAGAAGAGAAAAATTCAGTTTTGAAAGAGAACATAGCAACCACCAAGTACTAGCATATGTGATTACTTGGACGACATTATTAGCTTACTGTAACGAAAACACCATCTTCGCACACATACCGCATTGTCAAAGATAATAAAGATCTTTACGAGAAAAACAGGAGCTGAATGTCCACATCTTAGGAAACCATGGATTTGGAATAGGGAGAAACAAAAATGACAGACACGCAGTTATTATCAACATTTTAATTATAGTGAACGAACTATGAACCCACGTCCAAACAGCGACATCCGTCTTACACTTTTAGAGTATAGCACACCCATCCTATGTTTAAGCCGAGAAGGAATAACGAAATATGAAACCTTGGATCGGAGCTCGGAAGGGATCATCTTCCGTTGGGCTGATCTGTCACACAAGATGAGCATTAAATCATCGAAACCTTTATTGGAAATCGATAACACATCAGTTCATAGATATATTATACAAACGCTGAGAGCGAAGTCAAAAAGGGTATTCTAACTATGATTTTACTCTAAGATTAAAATCGACATAGATATTCACAGAGAATTACAGAGGAGACCTGAGAAGTGGAGTAGAGTCAGCACTTATCTTTAATATAATCTTAAAGATTAGCTTATACCAGTAACGGATGTTGTACCTGCTCTACTGTGCTCATAACCGGATAAACATTGCTGCCTTAAGAGGTCAACCGTAACAATGCATCCGCATTGAATGAGGATCAATCTCAGTTTAACACGTATTCAATAAATGTTCAAATGCATAAATAAAAAAAAACTTATTATGAACCAAAAACAATATGCATTCGACCACTATAAGTAGAAGACCTCTGAGGAAATGGAAAACCCGCTGCGCGAAACACGCACATGCACAAGTATGTATGACGGAGGTTAGTGAAGGAGTTCCTTTTCAATGAACGTTGTCCAGAGGATCTTGACGCGCATCGCCAATTCTGTCCATTGGCTGTACACGCAAGTCTCTCGCATCCATCTCGTTCAGCTCCACAAGGCAGCGATGGTATTCGTCACGGCTGCAACCAATATTTTGGCTCTCAGAACTCAAAATCACACAGGTATTTGTAAACTATAATTCTTCATGTCCCCAAGTTTTGAAGTGGAAGTACCGCAAAATTTTAAGCGGATTGAAGACAACAACATGTACTTTTTAAAACATCACGTAAACACAGACACTGCATGGCGGGATAGATGTGGAGGGGACGTCAATCGCTCTTGCACAGCCGAAAACGAGGCCGCCCTGACGCGCCAGAGCGCTATTGCTATACAAGAAGAAATTAACTGTACAAGCTGCAGGCATTGCGCCATTTCCAGCAACGTCCGATAACCATAGCGCCCAGCTGGTTTGCCGCGCCATTTAGATGTTGCGGCGGGATTTCGTTCCCAGCTATGCAACAACTGACGTTCCCCATAACCTCTATAAGAAATCATGCTTCTTTACTGTTCTGCAGAACTCACCTTTTCCCAGATGATCCAGCAAAGAACGACTCGGAGTTCACCAGGGAAACAGCAATGCCGAGAGAAGAAAGCTAAAAAGGCGAGTTCACTGTTCCAGTTCAAGAAGACTACCAGATTATCGTCGTGAAATGCGCACGAAGAATCACCTCGACGAAAAGTAGGGTCAGAGAGATCCAATTCATCACCGATACGTGATGATAAAGCCAATCAGCAAAAACTTCAAAACAACCCTGAAAATGAGAACATGGTTCGCATCGACTTGTTGACAGCGGAGAGTGGTTGACTTGTGCTTACCTGTTGGTAAAGGATGGTGCTGTTGTCCACTTTTCCGCAATGACCCATCGAGACGACATCCGAAAAGTGCTCAGGGTCGCAACAGCTATCTGGGACAAACTGTTGCGATGGCCAGCGACGAGAATAATGCCAGTCAGATGCATTATTCACACCACAACACTTCAGCTGAATAAGGTCTCAAATATCACTACGCACAGAGGTAGCGGTGAAAGAGTGAAACGTAGTCGAAGGGGTGTGGAGCCTTGCACCTGGAAAGGGCGGTGCGGCTGAGCTCTGCGATTGGCTAGTCACATTAGTCGGTCGATCCCGCAGCGCCGCCATTTCCATGTACAGTGCGCTATGCAAAGTGATATGCGACAAGATAGGATAACTTGTGACTGCCAATAGGCAATGATACACCTCTTTTGGTAATAATCAAAGGAAAACCCGCGTGGTAGAGCACTCATGGTAAACCACAAAAAGAAAATTACTAAGCTTAACTCACCGATTTCTGTAGTTTGTCCCAAGAAGCGGTCAAGTCAAACACGCGTCCCTGACTCGTCACAAGTGCAGTACGATTGATATTGTGAAGCAAATCCAAACGGACATGTTCACGGGCAGCCTCCTGGCAACAAAAAAGTCAATTTTTTCCCCTGCAACCGGGCATCTACATCATAAAAATAGTTACCTTATATGATAGACCGAGTATGCCCGTGACGGTTTGTATAATCGCTAACAAAACGACAAAACCGATATACTGAAAACAAGAAACGAAAATTTTAAGAAGATTTCCCAAACATTTCAGTATCCTCAATGATATCGTTACAACCTCACAGAATTTGAAACTGGAAATCACAATCTGGCACGGGATGAAGCTTGATGCTGATACAATATACACCAAAGCAACAGTTACCACTACAGCTTTATTTAGATTTCAACAGTGTACCACTTTTGGCCAAAATAGATTCAGAAATGGTAAATTTAACAAAAATGGGTGAAATGATAGACAGAAACATCTGAGAATAAGTTGACATTGCAGAAGGTAACATTGTAGCTTCCAGTAAGTGGACGTGTGGGAGAACTCGGTGATCGGCACCCGCTTGCACTCGCTGCACTATCTGCGTCTTGGCACTTTGGCTACGCACTGGCACTTGGCAACGCTACACACTCCACTAACGTCAAACTTTTCGTTCTCAACAGATCCTAAGCGGGGGGGGGGGGGGGCGGAGGTGGCGCCTGCGAGCGGGTTGGAACCACCGAAGCCTCCTAGTTCTACGAAAACAAATCTGAAGTGCGTACCGTGAGTAAAAGGCGACGATTGTACGCAGTAGCAGCAATCCATCCAACGGTACAAATAATGCACACAGCAACACCCGTAGAGCAGCAGAGTCCAGCAGTAGAGAATGCTGAATTACGTGTTCTCTACAATAAATATTGACAAGAAACCCTGCACACAGTCTTGAACTGAAAGCTGATGATCTCTTTCAACGACAAACCAACACAAACAATGAGAATGAATGATGATAAAATCTTCGAAACAAAAAATCGAAAACATTGAAAAAAAAACCTATGAACAAAAAACTGCCACTGGCAGGAAGATATATCTTAGAGGCTTTTCCCACCGCTGCTACGGCAGCAAAGCAAGGAAGATATCAGCAATTCACAAATGTTGGTCAGCTTATGAAACTTTGGACTTCATTAAAATAAATTTTTATCTTAATCCTACAGCTTACCTGGTCAAATCAAGACATTTATATCTGAAGATATGAGAAAAAAATCAGAAAACTCAGATACGGGAAGGTAAGCATATGGAAACATCAGTGTTAGTAGGACAAAGAAGACGCATATTTTCACACTGATGTGGAATGCACCAAAACACTCTAACGCACTCTAACTTAACTATTAAACTGATTAAGCGGCTTTATGGCAGCGTGATAGCCACTGAAAATTCCGGTTTTTCATTCGAATCATGAACAAAAATGTCAAGAAAATTTATGAAACGCATTTTTATTGAGTTAACCACTGCCAGCTTGTCCCGCTATGGCAACACAAAAATTGTTCGTATTTGTCTTTTATTTTATTTTATGAAGGGTCAATTGAAAGAATACATTAGCAGAAGTGGCTGTTAGAAACCGCTGAACGAAGGTAGCGTACGATGGTAATTTACCAAGGAGGGGGGGATCGCCGAGGGTAGTATGGTAACAGCAAGGTAGGGAAGTTCGTTTTTCGCCAGCAAGCTCCAAGTTCGATTCCTCGCGAGGAAGGTAGTTTTGCAAACACTTCAACATGCTTTTTTTAGTACCAGGAATAACATGTGCAAATCCTTTCTCATTCCTGTCATAACAGTGAGCTCCAGAACTCTATACGGGAATGCCAGAGGACTAAAGGTCCAATAAATATGTAGTTCAAAGTGCAATTACGTGAGTAATGTGCTGGGACCTCTGACATCATATGGTGCTCCGGAGCTGTGGATGAGGTTTCCAAGAATCAAACCTCATGAGGATGCAAAATCCCACGGCTTCTGGTTTGGTGGAAATGTTTTTATGGCGATAAGATCACATAAGACATGACCACAAAATTTGTCAAATTTGAGGTATGTTAGCACTCAGTAACTGACCAAATCAAAATGTTCTGTAAAAAAGCGACCGCATGCATGAGACAGAGCAAATCTTCCTGTATTGTAGTGCGTTGAAGCCGTCTGCTCATGCAAAGTAACTATGAAGTTATTCGCCTCAGATTAACACCACATTCTTGAACTTGCCAAAAATTAGGTTTTTCATGACTTTTTTTAGTTTATATGCAAGAGCTGACAAAACCCTAAAATGATTCTGAAAGACGAAGTGAAGTTCCACATACCTGTAGAAATTGAGCTTTCAACAATATCTGGGGCCAGTTTTATTCCTTAGGTAAACCGATGTTAAACCGTTGGTAAAAACGGCAATTTTCCCAGCTTTTTACCAACGAATTTCCACCCAAATTTAACCCTAAACCAAATTTCCTAGAATCAAATGATGTGCATCAGAAAGCGCAAATCTCCCTGATAGCAGAACGGCTTCCTGGGTGACTGCCACCCTTATTAAATTCGTGACAAACTACGTAACAAAATAAATTCTGCACGTGTACCATTCTAATTCTGAGTGAAAGGTCACCATTCACTTTAACGGTTCAAAAAAGGTCCTGACAATTTGTTTTTGTTCATACACATACAGGGAACTCCAAATGTACGCAGACAAGGGTCGAAACCGCGGCGAGGCTCTCTCGGGCAGGGACACGGGCGCTCTGCATGCTGAGCGCCTGCGTCTCTGCCCAAGAGAGCCGCGCCGCGGTCCCAACCCTTGTCTGCGTACATTTGGAGTTTCCTACATACACGTGACGTCCGACTGTTCCACATGCATTCTTCCATTTTGCAAAAATTAGGCTCCTGAGGATATCGAACCCTGGACCAGCTTGAGCTCGAACAGGACTTCGGCGTCACTCTAATTGCTTATAATAAGTGTGTAGAATGTGCGACAGACGTAAGTGTGACAACTGACAGGTTGTTTGATTGATAAAACTTGAAATTCAAAAATAAAAATTAAAGATTGAAAGGTGAAAGATTGATTTTAAAAATTAATTGAATTTGAAAAGTATCTTCCGGTTATTTTGAAAATGGTTGAGCTACAATGACTGAAAACGTGAGGAAATTAAATGTTCCGGGGGGGGGGGTGGGGTCGCATTTTCCCCGTTCATACGGAGGAGATCGCATCGGGGTCGAATTTTCACCAACACCACGCTTGACCTTGGTTGAAGGTTAAAGATGATAAAGAGGTTTTCCGTAAATGACAAGTAAAGATAAAGAATTGGGAAGCGCGGAACGAAAAAGTGAAGTTAACAAAGGTTAGCATTAACTTCTGATGAATGCTAGTAAGGTGATGCAGTTAGCTGCTATTTACCTAAAAATCGGCAGAAAGACGAGCACTTATTTCGAAGAACTATTAGTCCTAACAGCTCAGAACTTGTTGTAAGAAAATGATATACTTTTTCGAATGAGCGGGCAGATATGGTAGTACATAAAAATGCGACAGTGTAGTGCGTTTCACAGGGAAGAAGGGGAGAAGAAAAGAAAGTGAGAAAGTGCGCAGCAGTTGGGGAGGAGTTAGAGAAGAGCAGGCTAGCCGCACAGAAACTCAGCTAGCGTCGCATTTGAAACAGATGATAGCTGATGAAACTGGTCCCGGATAATGACGTCAAGCCCTAGACAGAAATTAGAGGCGCTCGTGGATTACTGGTGGGAACTCGTTGTTGAAAAAAGTCCTAAGCAGGTAGCAGAGAAACCTCGCAGTTTTGTCGATGGAGAAATAAAATTAATTTGAGCTGACAAAAGAAAAGAACAGACAAAACAAAAACAGAATAAAGCCAAAACGTAGAGAACAGAAACATACCGGAGAAAGATGTTGGAGTCAGTTCGTAGAAGTCGGTCCGCTTCAGATACAACCACACACCAACCGCGAGTGAGTATATGCCCATAGTCTGCAACAAAACGAATGTGTGAGCAATATGCTAACATGGAAATCCCAGTCCCCAAATTATTCTTTCACAATGTCAGGTGAAAGAAGTTTCCTCTAACGAGTGAACATGGAAACCAAGAGTGGAATCATGATCACTGTCTTCGTTCCCCTGGCTATAGAAGATGGAAAGTTGAGCCCGGTAAGCAGGGCGAGCTACCACAATTTTCAGACGTGAAATACGATGTGCGCCTAACACGCTGACAATAAAAAAAAAACGCAGAATCTGATGTCGAAGGCTAAAAAAATGAAGGTTTGGACTGCATTTCGCATTGCGCCTCAACTACTTGGAAAAGATTAGTTGTGTTACTAACGACTTAAGATCCTTTTTAGAGGCACTCAGATTGCTTGGATGACCGAATTCCTGTGGATGTGAAGCATTTTCCTCCTGGAAACGTTTCATCTCCTTCTTTGAATAGGTGTTCACCGAAAAGAGTATGGAAACAAATCATTCTTGATGTTTCTGCCGCATTCTAGGCATTCTCCCCTCATTTCTGCATTCCAAACAACACTCCGTACAAGAGCATTTCATTGCTGAGGCAGGTCAAATCCGCAAAAAAAAGTTACGAAGCAACCAAAAACTTAACTTCGTTGGCCCAAGATAATCAAAACATTCAGACTGAATTTTTCATCTTGTCCTGGTTAATCGCTTGAACGACGAAAAAAATGAACTCACAGTGAACACAGTAAGCGTTGCGAAGAAAGCACGCCTTTTGGTGCAATACTTCGGAGAGATCTTCTTGATTAGTTCCAACATCCTGAGCAGAATCTACTTGAGAAGGTTGCAAGAAAACCACATGAGGTAAGCACGAAATAATAAGATCAACGAGAATTAGATGCGGTTCGTGGGAACAAGTCCTCTACAGGATCATAAATCTTGGGGAATGCCCACACTTTCAGTAGGCAATGATGCACGCAGAAATATGTATACACATTTCTCGCGCAATCTCTACTTGGGTGACTTTATCACCCAGTCTCCTTCAATTAAATTTTTCAGAAGGATTTTTTTTTGCAAAGAAAAAGTAAAGTAAGGATAGCATTGTTCCACGGCACCTGAACAAAAATAAACTCTTTCGCTAAGATTTTTAGCACTTTTTTGACATCCTAGGTATGAACGTAGCATTATAAAGTAACAACAATTCTATACAACTTCGACAGGTGCACAGGATACTGGATATTTCAGGAGATTCTGTCAGAGATCTACTGATGCGGTATCTACCACAACCCCCTGAAACTTTCCACCGGGAAGATATTTCAAGCAGTGGTCATCATTGTAAAAAAAAAGATGAACTTAATTGGAATGACTTGCATCGGCGTACCATCACAAATGCATGAAACTGTCCTAGGCAAACATCACGTAATTAGATGTACATCAACACCTTTCTCCTCAAGATTTAGCACCTATTATTTAGACCTTCCTAAAAGGTAAATTAACAAACAGCAGTAAAACAACGCAACTACTGAGCCGAAACATTATCCGGGGAAGCAACGAATTTGAGGAAAACAGCAATGAAGCAACAATCGCGCACCATTACAACGAAAGCTCACGAGGCACGCAAATCCAAGGATGCGACGAAAATTATGCCGGCAGATGCGAGCGGTCGCGGCACGGTTCGATTAGAGCAATGTTGGTTCCAAAATAATTCCGTTTGCAAAATGTCCTTACCAATTTAGGAAATTTTCTTTGGAAGCTTGTCTTTGTTTTTGTGCCGCTATCTCGCTATTTTTAGACGCTTGTTCGATCGTTTTTAGTGTTTTGTTAAAATATGCTCCACATGAGGAACAACTGAGGACTTCTTTATCTGGTGTTCATTGTTGGCAATGGTCCTCAGTTTTCTCCCATTCGTGAGTGTTCGTGAACAGTCGAGAGATATCTTTCTCCATAAGACGCTAATTGTGCTTCTAAACGAAGATGCGGGAATGAGGCCGCGTTTTTTTTTCAGCGGTGATGAATGTCACGGATTTCGGATGTGAAGCGTGAGCATTCATGCTGCACTGCTCCGTTGAATCTCAGAATTCGATGCTATGCATGCTTACTTCTTTTCCGTGGCTCGTACTGTGTAAAGAGTGTGTTGCTAATCCTTTTTTGCCTTCGAATTCTATTTTCTTATGTGAGTTTTTTTTTTCAAGAGGACCCGAAGAAACTGCTCTCATAGGAGTGGTCCGAATAGAGCTCATAAATGGAGAGTCCATCAAGTCTTCCTCATTGCTGCAGAAGTCGTAGCATTCTTATCTATCCATGTTAGCTTTGAAAGAATTCTTTCATCTCTAGTAGTGACTACAGTGCGCTCGCTTTTTAAAGGCAGCACTCACGGAAATTCACACTTATGAAGGGAGTCGCTTACCGTGTAGCCGGCCGCTGGACAATCACAATAGTAAGTTGAACACAGCGAATAGCCGCCTGCCTGTGAAGATACAGCCGTGGACACATCTGCCGGCATAGACAAAAATGGCTACATACATAGTGCCAGCTGACGCCGTCGGCCGGGTGTGTTTATGTGATCTAGCGCGTGCGGTGTGTGGAATTCATACCATTTGCAGGGTATCGTGGCGGGACCTGTCACGGGAAACTCGTCCGCGCTTGGCACGCACAGAAAATATCGCTATAATTTCTTGTGTTTTCCGCGCGTTTCACGCTGTTTTATCATTGCCCATCAGTTCACCGCATCCAAAAACCCCGGCATACCTCGAAATCTCCGGCATTGAAATTTCCGTGAGTGCTGCCTTTAAGCATCATAGCTCCCCTACAATCACCTCTCATATTAGGGCTTGTCTCATGTGCTGCGCTGAAGATACAAGTTTTGTTGTTCTGAGTTAACTGCAAGTTTCAACCAATATGTTATGTAGTCTTGAAACTTTTTTCAATCTCAAGACATGGGCAAAAAAGTGTCCTCTCATTTGCTAGGAATTAGCTGAAGTAAACTAAGAAAAGGTGGTCTCTAGAAATCTTCGCCTCTAATTTGGGGTATAGTTTCCTCCAAGCTCAATGGATTGTGTGCAGGTGGTTGCGAGCCGCGAAAGGCAAAGGCGCAATAATAATGCGGTGCGAGCTCGCCCTATATGGATGCCATCATAGCTGGATTACCTGGAGGCAGGGTAAAGCGTTCGATGGGAATTTCCCATGAGGGGGTCGTATGGGAGGAGGCTGGGAAGGGGGGGGGGGTCGTACTGGAGAGGTGGGTGGGGTACGTAGAGTGGTAGCTTGACCATTTAATGTAAATTCATGATTGTTTTACGACAACACAAATAACGTTCCGCCCTTGCCAGCAAGAACGATCATGCCATTACGAGTTAAAGCAGGACTGGTTGGCAGCGTATGAGAGAAATCGGCTTCAGCGCACCTACAGTTTCGATTCATGGCGCCTTCAATAGATTTTTGCACTGGTCTGAATCACTTCAGAATCAAGTGTGGAGTAAAGAAGGTGGAAATGTTTAAAAACGGAGTGTGGGTAGTGAGATCAATCGATTGCACATGCGAGGAATCGCCTGCAGGGCCCGTCGGAGCATGGAAGAGTAGGGTGACTTAGACCTCGTGCTGAAGTTCTCTAACTCGAAATCAGCAACAGCTTTTCTATGTATCCATAGAGGACGATCAGCTTTGTCTTTTGCCAGGGTTTCAATTTTCTAGAACTTCATATGCTTTTGGGAGCTCGATGGGAAAATTTTCAAATTTTCGGGTCTCCGAGGAGAAATTTCCCATCTAACTCACGCAAGCAGGAGCAATTATTGGGGTGCGATAATGGGGATAAAGAATCAATGCTTGCAGCTCTATTACGTGAAGGTAGTGAAATTTCTGTAAAAGGCAAACTCTTATCATGGGAGTTGAAGAAGTGAAAACCTCGCAATTTGAACACATGGTGAAAATGGAGTAAATCTGTTTGGGAAATCACTGAGAAGCAATCTGCTGATATCACGGAAACTTTTCTTCTATGAGTTTTAGTTAGGGAAAATAGGAAAATTTGAATGCAGAATTTGGCTTCACGAAGTTCGCTAGTTTTCCCGCAATTTAAATGGGAAATCGATGAGAAATTCGCCAAATTTCCCATCGATTTCCCATCGAGCTCCCAGAAAAATGTGGAGGTCTAGAAAATTGAAGCTCTGGCAAAAGATAGAACTGATCGTCCTCTATGAACATATAGAGAAGCATTTGCTGATTTCGAGTCAGAGAACTTCAGACGAGGTCTAAGTCACCCTACTTTCCATGTTCTGACGGGCATTGTAGGCGAATCCTCGCTTGTGCAATCGACTGATCTCACTACCCACACTCCATTTTCTAACATTTCCACCCTCTTTACTCCACACTAAATCTTGAAGCGGTTCCAATCCGTGCAAAAGTTTCTTGGAGGCGCCGGGAATCGAACCCGTGGGCGCGCAAATGGCAACACTGAAACCGATTCCTGGCATGAGCTGCCATCGAGTCCTGTTTTGACACGTAATTACATGATCGTTCCTGCTGGCAGTCTGGTCTGATCGGATAAAAAAGGATGCATATCGACTTCAAGGTTGTTTTAGTTCCAATTTTGGGTTTTGAATATGTTTCTTTTGTGTCTTCTTCTTTGAAACTGCTCAGTGTACAAAGAAATTATGCGGGAGCAGAAAGGGGGGGGGGGGGAGGAGGGGGGTCGTGAAAAGGTGGGGGTTGGACGAGCGAACAGGGGACGGGGGGTCGTATTGAGGGTCGGTTTTTCCCATCGTCATGCTTGACCCTGCCTGGAGGTAGTGTGGTGTCGCGGCTCGTTTCTCATATCCACAAACTTGGCAGATGAAATAGTCACACTATTTCATCTCCACCAGTGCAAATACTCCAGGAAAAGTTTGCCGGAACTTTCTAATGAGGGTTATTTGAGAAGGTGAACACAAATTTCGCATCTATTCTATATCACACTAAATTTTAAAATGATCGTAAAGGCAGTATAGAACTCCAGTAGAAAATTCAGTAGAAAATGGCAGTGCAAAACAACGGATAATAATGTTGGTAATCGTCATCAGCGTTAGAAATAACGGCATCATTCCATTTTCACGGGCCCAACAACTTCGAAAAAAAATTTTCAGCTGAAGCTTGCATAATTGGGAGGGGGGGGGGGAGTTTCCGAGGTGCTGAACACTGTGCCGGACGAGGAAAGCGGGCAGGAGGTGGCGTGGGAAAAATTGGGGCTTCCACCGCTTTGGGGACCCAGATGGAAAATAAAGTTAGTGGAAATATTTTTGTAATAATAATTAATTAAGAAAAATTATTTCAAAAATAACAATAAAAACAAACAATAAAAATAGTCTAGTACTACCTTTTCATTTGTATTGTAGAGCAATTTCAAAAATTTGGCGACCCATTCTTGGGGGAATATCGTATCCATTTTACACCGTAGCTTCATTTTTCTAAGGTTGCGGTAGTTATGGTATGGATACGGTATGTCACAGAAGTTTTTGAAACTTTTCACAAGGGGGTTATTTGAGGTGCTGAACACGGATATCGTATTCACTCATCTTCTAGGCTGATTAGAGTAGATTCTTTGAATTTTCATCAGGGTATTCATCAAGTTTCTCCGAAAGACGATTTCACAGAGGAGCAATGTTGGGTTCTATAAGACATACAAACACATCAGGGCTAGTTGTTATTTGCAAAAAAGCGCTCCATTTTTCTGAAGGCGAACGCTTTCACGGACGTGGATTTTCACTGAGCTACGCAGGAAGCTTATCGGGAGGCCTCTAAATAGTATTACCACAGTGGCATGCTATGTATATCCTGTCCAGCTTGAGAGCTTCACCAGTTTCGCCCTAAAAACACCCTGGGGAAAGAAAAAATTATTTTGGACTTGACCACTCGAAAATTCAGGGAAAAAATATGGACAAGAAATTTAGGGTCGTTAGAGAAATCTTCTCTGTTCAGTATTTCGCGAAACTGGATGTCAGTCACTATGAGGCAAAATTGGGCGGTGACAGCCCGCCCGTCTCTGTTAACTCGTCCCCACTTACATTCAAATATTACATTTGCATTATACATGTGACCGGATCGAATATATTCCAGGGAACTTCCGAATATTCGAATAATTCATTCATTCAGTTTTTCAAAGAATGAGCATATTCGAACTACTCTTTCATTCGAGTTGTTCATAATTAGAGCTATTCGAACAATTTGTTCATTGGGGTGCCTAGCGAAGGCTAATATTAGAACAATTTGTTCATTCGAACGTCTGAAAAATGGCAAATTCGAAATACTCGTTTATTCGGCTTGAGAACAATTGATATTCGAATAATGGTGGTGTGATGACTATTATACATAGAGAGCCACACCCATTCACTAACAAGGTCGTGCCTCAAACGCTCGTTGCGATCTCCAGCAAATCCCGCAAGTCGCCTGATAGGATCCTGATATGTCCCGATGCCGATCTTTATCGATGCGAGAGATAAAGTTTGATATTAGCGGGCCAGGAACGAAAACTTCGAAAGCTGTGGAATAGAAATGCTATCTGGCCGAATATTCGACTCGAATTATTCATTCATTTGGTGATTTCAGAACGTCGATTATTCAATCGATTCATTCATTCGGGTAGCCAACAAAGCCCCACATTCGAATAATTCATTCATTCGTACATTTTGAAAAACCCATTTTTCGAAGTATTCAAATGTTCGAATATTTCAGAAAGCTCCATATTCGAACTATTCAGAATTCGAACATTTCAAACTTTGTGCCTTTCGAATCATTCAAAAATTCGAATGTTTTGAAAATCGTCGAATATTCCAATGTATATCTAGTGTGCATCTATGGTGAAATCGCACGCGAATAAGTACGGGGCGATTGTGAAGGGCGGAGAGAGGGAAAATGAAAGGTCGAACTTCTACTATGTGTATCCGCCTTAGTTTTGCACTAGGGGAAACTGGAAGCAGCGCAATGGATGAGAACTGGTCATAGATAGCAATGTCCGATACATCACAGAGTAAAATTCTAACTCAACAAGAAGATTTATTTCTAAATAAATGTGGTGGAAGTCTCGCAGAACTGTCTTACTAACCTAATATTTATGTATTTACTACTGGAGCCCGACAGTAATATGTATATAGTAAAATATGGTTACGCCTTTTCCTGGGTATTTCCCAACATTTCTGTGGGCGTTTTCCTGACCGTACGAGCTGTTGTTGCTAAGCACTCAATTATTCTATCACAATTTAGCTCTTCCTGCCTCTGCTTTGCCTCCTAAGTCCATTTTTTGAACCTTTCGCAGCACAAACCTTGGCTTAAAGAGAATGTTATCGCTTTATGCCGCCTTTAGGAGTAAGTACATGTCGACTCATATATAGGTATCATTCATTGCTTGCCTTTTCATTGCTCCATTGCTCTTATTTCGTAGTTTTTGTTGAGCTTTCTCGTAGATCTTGATGAATACGGTGCACAGAGCAGAGAAGACAAAGTATTTCACATGGTCAACGATGTTCTCTCATGTCTTTAGAAAATTTTCCTTCTTTTCTTATTGTTACCTAAAACTTTCTGATGAAATTTCTTTGAAAAACTTCTGGAAAATTGACATGTCGCATTTGCCAAAGTTTACATCCAATCATGAAATTCTGCGAACAAATTATCCATTAGCGAGGAAATAGAAGAGTCGGGATACTACGTGCTAATACATTACAGTTCGGAGTAAAATTAAGCACTGTGTGTTGTTGAAAACCTGTTTCTCTCTCCTACTTTCTGACCATACGAATTGAAGGGAGATGGAGGTAGAATTTGAAAAAAAAATGGAGTCCGGATGGCGGGGTACTATTTGGGAAGGACTAGGGCGGGAACGAGGCAGTGGTGGTCGCAAACAAGGGAACTGGGTGGGGAAGCATTCGAGTGGAAGGAAGGATCTCCGCAGAAGCGAGGCTTGGAGCATCAAAATTCCGTAGTGAGGATTTACAAATTGTGATTCCACTGATGGCCTTATTGTAATGTCCTATTCTACTCACTGTATTGGGCAAGAAAAGCAATAATTGGCAGATTTTTACTTCATCCTCACAATAATTCAATGAAGTTGCGGTTGTCTAGGTAACTACAATTTTTTTGTTTGCAGCTCATAACTCCGGGCGTATTTCATGGTAAAGTGTGTCTGGAAATAGCTACATGTTAACGTGTTACAATGTTGTTGCGTCATTCTATGGAGCGGAGTTGAAGAGTGGTTCTCCCATTATTTCTCACAAGATCATTGAGGAAATCTTCAGTGTTTTTGAGTTAAGTTCTCAAAAGCCATAGTTGTTCGAGTTAATTTTTTTTTCGTTGAAACATCGTCTTTTCATCATGAAGCTTTCCCAGATCCTGGCTGCTCTACTTATACTAAGTTTTCTTTTCCGTCATTTGGTGAGCTCTAACTTCAGTTTGAATCTATCTCCATGTAGGAATGATAATTCTCGTCTTGAACACTACGTACACAACACTGCTTTCTGTCTATCATGAATGTCGAAGTTTTCCTTGAACATAGCAGACCTTGGTATTTCAGGTGTGTCATCAGTAACATTTCAAAAGTAACCTTACCATTGTTATCAGCTTCTTCTGATGGAGCAGTTTCTAAAAATTGCGGAATATGAAGGGGGTAACAGGGCTGCTTCCCCGAGGTCGAGCTGACATCGTTCCTCAATGATAGCCTTTGATGCGACAATGATCCAGTTCAGTTCATATATACAGGAAAACCTAGGTATTAGGTATGTGAAGAAGTTTCCGACCTCTAGCGGTTACTAGTTATAATAGTTAGTTATCCTTGCAAATGCTTTGTAAACGCTGCTTAATTTGTTGGTTTGACATCTTTCAATAATATTCAGTACACATTTGTTTTGATTTGCATCAACATCGTTGTGTTTTACAGTGATAATCAAGTCGAATTTGACCCAAGTAAGCATTTTTTGCCACAGTGACCCCATCGTAACCCTACAAGAACGGGGTTACGGTACAAAATGGATATGGAATTCGTGTTCAGCACCTCAAATAACCCCCCCCCCCTGTACATACAAAGTTTCGGCGGAAAATTGTTTTTAATTTAGGGGTCCCATTGTGGAGTAGTACCTTTTTAGCATGTGTCGCAAAAGCTGTCAAGGAAGCTCTTGAAGTACTTTGCTGGAATGTGCTTCCTCATGTGGCTTATTCACCAGAATGTGTTCCGTTAGACTACCGATCTCTTGAAGATGTCGAAAAATGGGTGAAGAAATAGATGGAGTCGGAGGACAAGGCCTTCTACCGCTGCGGCGTCCGTCTTCTCCTAGGAAGATGTGGAAAGTTACAGCCAACGATGGCCAACACTTCGATTGATGTATCTGCTTTGTTTCTTTTTCAATAAGGACTCAGTTTTGCTTTAAAAAGGGCGGAAACTTTTTTACATACCTAATAATATCAGCCGATCCAAGATAACTCTCAGGACAATTCTCCAACATTATGGTTAAAACTATTTAGTGTAGTACTAAAGCGAGGCTTAAATAGTAGTTGGTCTAAAAAAACCTACCGGCGGTTCAGAGTTGCGCTGCAGCTTATTTCCATGGTAAAATATTTTGTTGTGTAGAAACTAGTGGTAGAGAATTTTCAAAGCTTTTTTCCCTGTTGCTAAACCTCTTAACTAAACTAATCGGCGTTTTCTGGAGTATTGTAACATGCCATTCCTACCATCCCTTCCCTACTAACCTGTCACTTCCTGAGCGCCATCTTACCCTATTCCTCAGATTGTCCTTGAGCAAGAAAGGACTTCTTAACTTGAACTATTTTCACACAGGAGTGCCTTTGTATGTACGGCCACAACTTGCGCATTTCTGAGTGAATATGATTGGCGGTTTAACTATTTGTTAATGCAATGTTATAGATTCCAAAGATGTATGCTTAGTTTGCTAGAGACATCTTTCAAAAAAAAATAAAAGGGAAGACCGGACTTGCACGCGAGTGCTCCCTGCTCAACTTAATACTGTAGCGGCGAACGCAGGCTTCCATTTCTCCCTCCAGATCATGTAGTGGAATCATGAGCTGAAATCGTAAAATGCGCATCCTCTCTTGAATTCTACACCCATGGCATTTGATCGGTGGGATATGTGTAGAAGATAGCGCTAACATACAAGACTATAATACCACGATGTTGCTTCGTCGTTTGAGCTAATACGATCAAAGTACATGAATCTGATTCAGTTACATACGTTACGGTATGTGGTTTATTCTCTACCGGCGTGTTTTTTTTGTGTAGTGTAGATGTTGTTTACTTTGCAATCTTCCGGTCAAACTACTGGACCTTGTGGTTGTAGTGACCGTCGATGGAGGTAATGAATTTACGGACTTGACGCGCGAAGAAGCGGCGCGCCAGAGCTACCGTCTTGCGATGCCGTAATGCTAATTATAGCTATGTTTGGTGTTCTTCATCGTATTTATGGCGATAAAAATACAGTATTCGTTGAAATATGCTTAGTTTACATGTGGTCAGTCCATTTGTAATATCCTATCTAGATGTCTGCCACGCTAACTCACTCTCTTAATTCTGCTGCTGTATCAAAGTTGCTTCACAGTACTTTACATCTAGTCTAGCCAAGGTTTTCTGATGTCTTTGTATTGAAAGACCTAGCCTAGACTAGAAGTACCTTAGCTTTTTTCGAGCAGTACACATACTCCAGATAGCTGTGACAGAGCTAGTACTGCACGTTTCAGCGTATTTAGTGGCGTCAAGTTTTTTTAATGCTTGAAGAGTTGAACTTTATCAAGAAACCGCGGTGAAGTCGAGAAAACTACGTCGTTTACAATGCCATTAATACCTTGTGGGTCATTTCTTGTCAAACTCGATGATTTACGATGATTCAAAGCTGAGGTGAAATATTCACAGTAAGAGCAAGCAAGAAGACTGTAAATCGCCTTGCACCGCTCTCGACGGCTCTTATTTCACTCAAAATCTCGGGTTTGATCATGGTCACCCACAAATAAACAGTTTGATTCAATGGACTCAGTGCCATATAATCAACATCTTTTGGTTGATTATATCCCACTTGGTTCTTCTCATTTTTAATACATTATTCGTACATGTGGTGGGATGTTATATCAATCTAAGACTAATTGTAAGTTTCAAGCCTAAACATCTAGTAGGCAACTTTGAGAAATATGTGCACATATTAGGCACAGGTTTAGAAACACTATTTAGTAGTTTTCTTTGCTTACTGATGAGTGCAGAAGGGAACCTACTTCTGTGTTTGGTTTTCATATAAGGTTCATGCACGAAACGAAAACTGAACAGACAAAAGTATTATAAAATCTCCGTATAACTTTAGAATTTATGAACACCTCATATAAAAACTCGAATTTGACTCGAATTGAATAGTTCTGCAAGAGCAGAGTATGGCACTCTACTGCTTTTGTTTCCATTAAAGTACGCCGCACAGTAGCATTAGGACTTCAAGTACAGGAAATGTTGAGTTTCACTGTCTGCACAAACGTTCTAGGACACATCGCGATTATTTACTTGCCGTATTCGCTAATGATTTTTTCTTGAGCATCAAAAAGCAGCACAAAAATCCAAAACTATTTACATTCCTGACTTCGTTGTAGAAGAAGATCTGTCCTGTTCGCGAGTGCTACGGACCACAGAATAAGTGTACATCTTGGGTTGGTTCGAGAGTGCTACGGACCACAGAATGGGTGTACATCAGTGGCGGACGCAGGGGGGGGGGGGGGGGGGGGGGGGCGCCCCCCCCCGAGAATGGGTCGCCAAATTTTCGAAATTACTTTACAATACAAATAAAAATCTTGTGTTAGTTTATTTTTAATTGTTTATTTTTATTATTATTTTTAATATATTTTTTATTTATTGTTTATTATTATAATTAATATTATTATTAATTTTATTTTCCGTCTGGGTCCCCAAAACGGCGGAGACCCCACTTTTCTTCCCACGCCTCCCCTCCCGCCCACTTTCTGCGTCCGCCACTGGTGTACATCTTTGGCTGCTTTGAGAAGAAGTATAATTTGTGACAATGCTTACCTTAAGAAAGGAAGAAAAGTCGGTAGGGATGACAAAATTTCCCTTGGAACCTGTTCTGTATAATGGTAATCTCATATAGATGAGGCAAATGTCAATGGATAGTGTGCAAGCATGTGTTTTCCATTACAACTGCAGGTTTACTGAGAGAAATAGGATTTCGGTTAGGATTTCACCTATGAACTCTTCCCTGTCAGCGACTGTTAATATCCTGGAATCTGGAGTTTTGACGGGAACAAAGAATTTTCTTAATAGGATTATTCCATGATGTGATCATTTCCACATGTACATACATATAGCGGCTGAACATTAAATGTTCCGGAAATTGAAGGGTTGGGATGTTTGAAAGTTTCAAAATTTTGGCAACATGTGCTTCATAGCTTCACTGTTTCCTGAAAACCATCAGCGTACTGGGCATCCTGACCTCTACCACTTAGCTCCAGTGTGAATTTTACTGCATGTGGGGGAAGTTTTTATTTGAGCGGAGTGTAGGTTTCTAGGCGGCTTGAAAACTAGTATAGTTTTAAATTATCCGGGATCTACCATTCCATAATTTTTCATCTTATTATTGGTCCAATTCCCATTATTTCTTCGCCCAATCGTTTCTGATTCATAATCATCATTAATTCGTTTCTGATTCATAATCATCATTAATTCGAACTCTCATCTGAATTTTAGAGGATCTCTTTCTCCTCACTCAGTCTTATCCCTAAATTGCGCAACCCCCTCCCCGCCCCCCAAATTCAGGTTCATCACTGGAGCATTCTACAGCAGTACTAAGCCTTTGGCTATAGAAATAATGAATATCTTCGTTTTCCTGAAGAAACACTTCAAGAACTATGCCCATAATGTACAGAAAAATAAAAACTGCTCCAATACTTTTTGGTCCATTAATAACATAAATATCTCTTCACAACTCACACAAATAATAAGGCATAACAAAAAAATTTTCTCGCAGACTTTACGAATATGTTCACTAATATTCCACACTCAGTCATAATTAATTGGTACATATCATGAATATTTGCTTCAAAAATGCCAATAAAAGTTATATTTGCTGTACTAAGAACAAGGTATTTTATTCCGACGCTCCAGCGGAAAAATCTAATTGTAGAAACTATAACATATATGATATATATACCTAGTAGAGTACCTTCTCTCCAATAACTTCTGTAAAATTGGGGATAAATTATTCAAACAAGTCAAAGGAGTACCACAAGGAGGTAATACTAGCCCTGTCCTAGCAGATCTTACTCTTGGTTACCTAGAATATAAATATTCCACCAATCTATGGCTACCTGACAAAATCTTCTATCCGTTTAGGTATATGGATGATATTCTCATCATTCATAACATGGATAGCAGTAGTATTTTTTAATATACTTAACAACACATACAATAACATACTAAGCTTGGAGCAAACTAATTCCTCACCATATAAGTGCAACTTTCTAGATATTGAAATAAATATCATTAATGATACTATTCATACTAAACAATTTAATAAAACAGTTCATTTTCAATTTAAATGTTAACATGTTTTGTCATGGATATTCATACGTTAGCGATAACTTAAAAATAGCTACTATTTATACAGAAGTGCTCAAAATTTCTAGAATTTGTGCCTTTTTCAAAGATTTTGAAGAAAGACTTATTATACTTGTTAGATTACTAAGATCACTTCAATATGATGACAGTATTACTATACTTGCTATCTTCAAATGTATTTATAATAATAAATCTATCACATATAAATATGAAGAACTTCAAAAGATTCACCGTTAAAAAAAATCGTCAAGAATTTAGTTCTCTCTGTAAAATGGTAATTGATCCTAGTTATCCCAATATTTTGATCTCGACCTTTTTGATCTCTTCCCGCCCTTTACTCAGTATAAAAGCAACAAAATTCTATCCTCCTTATCTTCTCACTTCTCCCTTCCATAATAGTGCCACTCTCACCCTACCGACGAGCCTCTGGAGTGGCTAACTTTTCTTCACCTTTCCCGTATAGGGGATTAAGAGGCGAAACGGGCTAACTTTCAATTCACACTTGGTCCAAATTATTGTATTCTTAATTTTTTCATCTATTTATCGTAACTGTCTTTAGTTGAAGAAGTTGTTCATTCTTCATATAGTATTGTTTTTCTGTGCTGACCCCACCCAAATGACTGCGACATTCACATGTAGCACATACATAGGGGAAACCCTCCGAACATAAGAAATTGTATTTCTACAAATCTTGAATGAAACATGCTCTCTGGAAAACTACATATGCAATGCACTAGAACGCAGTTTTCCTAGTCTATCCTACTGGCTGCTAGATGAAATGGAAGGCATTTGTATGAACACATATTCAACTTTGTGAAAACCCAATTATTCGGAAATTCAGTGGGTCAGAGCAAATTGAAAATTTGAATACTTGAAAATTCGACAGGTTTTGAGGAGTCGAGAATTCGCTTGCTCAGAAATTCTGGCAGCCCGAATAATTCGAGAAGTGGAGGAAGGTTCTAAGTGTTGTCTGTACCTTAATGTTATATCAAGGGTGGCTTTCTTGAAATCTGTCCCTTCTGGCTCTTAGACTTCGCTCTCCTGGAACGACTTCGAATCTATTAAGTTGTTCGGAAATTGCTGCTTCATCTTACAATTAGCTTTAGCATCAGCCTATGGGCATTAGCAGATCATTGATATTGGCGCACAATCTCGCTTTGGATGACGAACCCTCCAAAGCATGGTTCTTCAACTGTTGCAGCCTTGGACATTTTGTGCCCAGTTTTATTTTGTTCTTGTTTTTCAACGATCTCCTCTCCACGTGTGGATTTCACCTAGGTTTTTGTTTCGTCTCGAAGTTTCAATGAATTTTTAGGGGTAGGTATCATCGTTCATTATAGGTACCTCCTCAACAGTGTGGTAGCACCGTACGGAATTCGTGGCAGAAGTGAGGTGAAGAACTGGTCAAGTCACAAAAGCCTGAATTTCGTAACGAAATCGCAAATAGCGATGAGAAAGGAATCTCGCCACAGCACTTGTGCTAGGGGTGCATATACAGTGGCGGCCACATATTTAGCACATCCACGATTTTCGGCTACAGAATTTTCCGTATATCTCAGCCCTAGGATGAGTAATCAAAACCAAGTTCGAGTATGTGTTGAGGCTCCATTGAAGCTTCCTTTCTGTTGCATCAAAAAATAAATTTTCAATTTCGTGGGTTTTCTCAAGCTTTGTATAAAACTTTTGTATCTACCCTTGGGGAAAAGTGAAGTGGTGATTTAAATTAAATACTCTTCTCCTCAAAATTTTGCTATGAAATATATTACGGCACTCTCCATACCAGCTGGAGCTAGGGACAGAACCAAACCGTCAAATTTGTCGAAAATTTCATTCTATTGGATCTCGAGAATAATGCAAGGGTCTGAATTCGCCGGTGGCTACCTGAATGCTTGTTAGTAGCACAAATCCGAGAAAAATCTCAGCCGAAGTGCATGCATTCCACTTGTAAATCCTTTTTTTCGCAATTTTTTAGCAATGTTGACGATCCTTGTTCTTCCCTAAAGTGAACAACTGCGCATCGAAGCTATAGCAAAATGCGCAATAATATCGAGAAAAAATCACATTTTCCCTCGATTCAATAAAATGATGTAAGAGAGAAACGAAAATATTTTTATTGCATTTTAAGCACGCCAAAAATTGGTAGCGTGCTAAATAAATTGGCCGCCTCTTTACGCATGATTTTTCTGCATATGTATTTCCCACCCATATTTAGAACGAATTCGTAGTTTTTTTTAATGGTTCCCATTATTTAAAGCTCATACCATATTCATTTTCGAGACATCTGTAGTCTTCATGCACTCGCTTCTTGCAAGCGAGACGAGAAAATGTCACTCATACTGCTCATGGATGTATTTGGGATCGAGGTGCCGTACTGTCGTTGCTGCAGTAAATTTTATTTCATGCATACAAAAAAAAACGTGCATTTCCAATCTACTACCCTAATATGTAGAGAAAAGAATCCTGGACAAAAGTAAAACAGGTGGTTTCTTTCCAGCCAGTACTGTGTACAAGTCACTGCTCAAGAGTAATTCTTTGAAAAAAAAATTGTTTATTCTTCAGGATGTTGCTACCTTTGAGACCAGAAGATGTTAGGAGAAAAACAGTGGTCATGCCAAAAAGTGGCTTCCATCAGCAGGGCATTTTGGAAGCAAGGTTCTTTTAAAGTGAGTTACGAATCCAAATAAATGGAACATATCTATAAATACTGACAAAAAAAGAGAAAGCAGGCTAATACTTATATGTGATGGTCCACAACTTCATATAGTTTGATTCAACACAGCTCTTTCTTCACTCCATTAGTTGCTTACAAATCATCAACAGGGGTTGTTAGAAGTGAAGTATATGAATTTGAAAAAAGTCGTACAGTTCAAAATCCCCAATAATAGCTGTAGTATCCCAAGAACAAAAACGCATACTGCTCTATGAGTCATTAAATAGAATGTATATTAACTCAAGCACCCTAGTAATTTTGTAAATTGATGTAGGAAGAAAACAGGATTACGATGGAGACGCATGTTCATTGCCACTGCTGCAGCCTCTATGGTAATAGCGACTATCACGCTGAAAATGTTGATTTAACAGCGCAAACACTTTGTTTCCCTATAACTTCCATATTCATCGCTCCTTACGGAGACCTCCTAAAGTCCTAGGTAAGGACTTCACTCAGCATGTTTGCGCGTGAAGCTTCATGTAATGTAAGAATGCAAGCAGATTTTTTTCTGTCACCATAGTGCCCACAGGGATGTTTTGTGGTTCTGTTTCGATTTTTCGGATCTCATCAAGGCACACATGTGCGTGTTTTCTACAATTTTGCAACATTTGTTATCATCTGCGAGTTCTGATAACAATAACTCTGCATTTTCTTGCAAGAAGTGCTTAACACCTTCGCGACCTTACGCTTTCGTCATGTTGTGGCATTTGGGACACGGGCATTTGAACCAAATTTGCGCAAATCTGAGACGGATCGTTTTCTCTTTTGTGGTCATCAAGAGTGTTTCCAAATGCTTGTCGTTCATGTACTTGATATTGATTGAAGTTTCTTTTTCATATGTACTGTTCTTTCTGTTGTGTGTTCAGCCACGTATTAAAAAAGTTTGAGGGGAGTTCTGCTCTGTTCAGTGCGTGTGTAGACCGCTTGAATATTTGTTGGTGTAGCACCACATAGGAGTTTGCTAACTATGACTGCGTCACAATAATATAACTCTGAAAAGAGCGTGCTCATCCGGTGAGTACGCGGTTCCACACGCTGCACCATGCATGCCCACCAGTTGAACACATTGTCGCGAATGTGCTACAAACGACTTATGTCTTGCTCACGAACTCGTCATGAGCTTTCACTTTTGCAATATTGCTTCGTTTAACTACACTCTTTTAAAGTCGATTTATCCTATTCTTCGAAACTCTTTTGCGATACAGTTCATGAGAAAAGCATACTTGATCGTGGGCGCTGAAACTCTTGGACTTTGTGTGGTCATTATGCAGAATTGAGGTGGTGGTTCAGTGGTAGAATGCTCGCCTGCCACGCGGGCGGCGAGGGTTCGTTTCCCGGCCGATGCACCAAAGTGTGGGGGCGCGAGAAGGCTTTTTGACTCGGAACCCTTTCGAAATGTCCATAGGTGGACTGCCGGAAGAGAGCGAACAGGGTTATTAGGCCCTGGACTAAGAGTACACAAGGAAGGCGGTTCAGCGGTTTATTGTCAAATGCAAAAGCGAGTATCCTACTGCTCGGACAGAACTATGAGTGCCGTAGCACATGGAGCCGCTCCTTAGTGAGCACTGGGGATCGGGCGGGGTACCAGGCTGAGGAAGGGGTCTTCATATCAAGTATGAGGACATACTTGATCTAAAAGGTGATTTGTAATGGAATTTGTATCACTGCATGCAATTTTTGACTTTGCTCCCAAATCTGTAGCAATTTCCTGGAGACCTCCCTGTAAGAATCTATCTATTTTTTGCTTTAACTGGACTAGAATGTCGTGCCCATGAACGAGCTTGAATCGGGGTTTTGAATCAGTGACATAGTGGGAAGTATTTCATTCTCTCAACAAGCCTCAGTGATTGGAAGGCATCAAAGTTGCTAGAACGACTTGGATTTCGTTCATGAGTGGTTTATGCCACATCTGTGTTGAATAAAAAACGGTGCAACTCGCTAAGAGAGCAGCACAGGAAATTTGGGCAACGGACTCGAGACCGGCGTTGTAGATGGTGATACATATTGCGCCAAAATGTTAAGATTTTAGACCAACGAATAGTTTCGCAGAAGCTGCTCTCAAACAGAAGTTCAAGATTTAGTTGAAATAAAGCAAGGAGTGACCTTGTAAGAGGGAGGATGTATCTTTTCGAAGAAAAGAAAGACGAGAAGTGATCTCGTGAAAAACCACCGTTTCATTCTTGACGACCTTATAACCAGTAAGTCTGTCAGCTGCGGGCTGCAATAGTGACTGTTACCTACATTTCAACAACTTAGCTTAAATGTGAACACACCTTAACGCTTGCTATCTTCTCCTCTACAAATACAATTGTACAATGAAACACAAGTGTACAATGAAACTACCACGGAAATGCTAGAGAGGAGGACCACTTATCCCTCTAATCATAAGATCAAACGCAACACCTCACTTAACTAAACTCTGTTGTTGATTTACGGAGTATGTCTTCTTGCCTTTTTCTTAATGCCTCTATGATTTTTTTCTTTCTGAACTCCGCGCTAGATTTCGGTGGAAAACGCTTTGTACGACGAAGCACGCTCAGTTGTGTTAGATTATTGCAAAATCGATGTCAGATTTTCAAACTGCCAACTTTGGCAGCTTTAAGGACACAAAACGGGATACTGCAATTCCATATTCAATATTTATTTTGGAGCTCATTTCTCTCTTCTTCTTACTCATTTAATCCACTTAGAATCTGTCCGCTAGCCTGTCTGGTGGAAGAATCTAAGCAGAATGTAGTGCGAAATTTTGCCCCAATCTATACATATCAGGAGCTGGTTCTTGGTAATAGTGCAGCTCAGAGGAGAAACAATTTTGCCAGAAGAGAGCAGGAAGAAAAACCTCACAAAAGCACAGTTCTATGTTGGCTTTAGAAATTTGGATCCGGTGACATGAAACTTACTATTCAACCGAGTCGTGGGTGTCAATCTGTGGTTAATCACAGCAGTCTGGCTTCAGTTCTCGGAGATGACCCATATGCTCATTATATACCGTTTTCTGGCCAACTTTCTGAGGAAGCAAGAACGGTGAAAAAATTCGACAATTGGGTTAACTTCTACGTATTTGAGCTGCAGGTAGTTAGGCGCTGCCTAACTTACTCGACTCTTAGTTTGCACAGCCTAGCGGAACCGTTTTTGCGGAATGTTCGCATATATTGCGGAATATGGATCCCCTTCTACAATTTCCGCTAGAGTGCGCGTTGCCGCTACCAGAGTGATGTCCCAAAATCTTTTCAGAAATCGAAGTTATACAAAGGAGGGTTATGATCACCTTCTGCAGCGCTACTCACGGATGTCGTTGGGAAGGTTTTGGCCTTCCCGGCGGGGCGAGTCTTTCCGGACAAGAAGTTCATAAGAAGTTCGTATTCTTGAAGCCGGCGAAACCTTCCCGGTCTATTCGGAAAATTGCACATGGTTTTAGGGGTTGAATTATGTGATGACGATCATGTGGCATTTTGATTATCATTACTGCGGTAAAATATTTGGGATTGAGAGAAAAGCAAAACTTCTCCGAGGGAAGACAGTGTTGGTGTATCGGCAGCACTCACTAAGACTTGACGATGATAGGGTCTTAGTGATACTTTTCACTGTTGAGAAAACTTGATTGCTCTTTTGTGCGTCAAAGAGGGAACGACAAATGAATCTCGACTTTGGTAAAAGAAAACGCTAGAACAGTGGTTGTTCAGGAGCTTCTGTTATACTTGTAGTTTTGTAAGCATGACAATGCTTGCAAAACTGCTAATTAGGCAATATTTTCCCTATTTCCTTTTTCAGTTGTGGTGCTGGTAAAAAATTTCATTAGTTTAAATAGTGTGATGCGGAAACATATCGAAAATCGGGAGATTCGTTACATTCGCTACAGCCACATTGCGAAATGAGGAGCATTAAGAACGTTAAAGTGTCTAACCTTAAAAAAACGAATTAAAACAAAATCCTAGACGAGACTGCAACGATGACACTAATCCAATCACATTGAATATAATATCGATCATTGTACATAATGTCTATGAAAATGGAAGGGAGTAGTTTTCGCACAGATTCTTACTCAAAACATTCAAAATTTTTCACTTCGCGCCCTTCATATGTATAGCAAAGCGCGGCTTCATTCGAGCATCTATTAGATGTTAACTTAACTTAAGTCCTTGCGCTTTTTTCGGAAGCACTTTTCTTTACTTAATTGTTAGCTTTTGGGTACAAGTCATATATGATTCGAATGTGCTATTCTTCCTCTACAAATCCTTTTCAAAGAATTTTTCTTAAACGATTCTTTGCTCAAGTTTTGAGGCTGCGAAGTGGAGCAGTGAGTGAATGAAAAACAGCGCAATCGACAGCTGCCTATCTTGGTATTCCGCTGAAGCCCGAAAGGCCGTAAAGACAGCCCATAAGACCTGTGGTAGATATAGATAGGAGGTTTTGTTTGAAACCACTGGTCATCAGTGATTTTCCAAGTCCAAAGGAGACATATTTGGTCTCAATGACACCAACCTCTTTGAGCAAACAGATTTCTTTCACTAAAGCCTAGGAATTGCTTCAGAGGAATCTTGTAGTCTAGATGAGTATCACAGTTTTCAAAACCCACAAATAAGTGCGGTAATTCTGCTGGAAAAATCCAATCGCAGGGGTTTAGCCATCTTACGCCATGATACAGGCGGTCTCCACCCTTCAACAGGAGGAAATGGTGTTTCCCTTCGAATTGGCGCTTTTCTTCTTAAACCTAAAAGTTAAGTACTCTAATAGTGTTGTGGAAACCCTCGATGATACGATCGTAGAGGAAGGAAGCGGATAGGCAACATGTTACGGGAAAATTACAATGGGGCAGAAAAAATAACAACTGGAAAAAGTGCAAGGACTTGTGTTAACACCTAATACATAGTACGCATCGACTGAGTTTGCTGTCTGTTCTCGATACCTTTCCAGAGTATTAATGCTCACTTGTGCCTCCACAATAACAAGAGGATAATTACAGAAGTGCTCATTGTTAGCCAAGAGAAAAGAAATCCTCGTTTTGTATGACACCACATGCCCACAATACCATTTCCAGACGACCCAGAAGCCGCCATAGTTCAAAATCGGATTTCTCGTCTACGTGCCATACTCGGTGGTCTTCTCTCTTACTGTCCACCATAAACTCGACCACTTAGACCTCCCCCTTAGAAAAGGAATTTTGAGCGACTATACTTCTGCTCTAAATACATTCTTTGGTTTCAAAGGTTATAAAAAGCCCAGATTTACTTCTCATGGGGTTGGTAAGCTCGCTGGAAGATACGCTGGCCCAAATGCTTACAATTTTGATTAATGACGTTTCGCTTGGAGCGAATAGTGGTCGGTCGAAGTCAGCGCTTAAAATCCGACATTGATTTTGCAACAGCCTGATATAAATCAAGATGCAATAATAGTTCTCTCTTCATTCCAAAAGTTTTTGGGGCGATTTTAATTGAAAGAACCATCGGTATCACGATATCAGTAGTCCATTCTTTGACAGGAAAAGACGATAGAGAATTATCCGCATAGGTTGGGATCGCTTTCATTATTAGAAGATTGTGCTGGGATATGTTTGCTTTCAGTTTCAACTTGTTGAATCCTTTCTGTTCGGTGACATCTCTGATGTAAATGAACAAATTAACAAATAAGTGATTAAATGGAAAGGTAGTTCTGGAGGCTCGCTGTTAGGAACTGTACATCTACATTCAATCAAGTTATTGAATGGGTATGCCATGCTGAATATGTCCGTACGAAGCAGTAGCGAAGATGCGGGTGCATGGACAAAGAACAACAGACTTTGCTAGAAAATTACACTAGAGCTCAATCACATGAACAAATCTAAAACAACACATCCTAAGATTTAGCCTAGGAAATCCTGAACTCTTCTATAAGACATCTGTCAGCAATAGTCTTGAACTGCCGGATATTGTTCGGAGTGATGTAGTATGGTTGTTATTTATACAGATTTGGTGTGGAACCGTTCTATGATCCCCTTACAGGGCATTCGTGGGTTTTCCTCTATGTTATCAGAGGCAGTGCCTTTCTTCTGGATCGGTTTGGAAGTGGCGCTGTGCCGTTCACTGTTCAGATCCTAGAAACAAGTGTAAGCTACGTATCGAGCATCTGGTGCGAATTTTCTGCACTTTGTGATAAAGGAGTGGATGAATGTGCAAATAAATGTTTGATGAGATCGTGTTCCACGTTATACCAAAAAATATCATACGTGACAGACTGCACTTGTTTTGTAGAGACATTCGCACCTCATCGACTTGTCGATGGTGATGCGAGGGCATGCCCCCCCCCCATTTATTCACTATGATTCTATTTACTTTGTTGCTCGTTCGTCGCTTTAGGCCTCTTCGTTCCTATTTTCGTACTCATTCAACTTGAAGTGATGATACTCATTCTCCAAAGGTAGATTGTAAAGGAATGTCGTGGGAGTGAGGTGGAAGTGGAATTCCTGTTGAGTTCCCTTTAAACATTTCCTCACTTCTTAAAATCGTCATTTCACAACAAGATGTTCATTCGTTTTCTGTTAGATTTACCTATTTATTCCGCTTCTGAGAGCTGCATCAACCTAACCTGGTTATATGGAATGACCGTGCAGGTTGCAGCTTCGTTTTTTCGTGAATTGCATCCCATAACGAGCCAGACATTTTTTTTCTTTCGTCGATTTGTGCTGGCTAGCGTGCGGAGAGATAAATCTGTAATCCATTGAAAATGTGTTACTTTAAGTGTACTTCTCCTAATAGTACTGGAACATCAGAATTACTAAGAACTTCACCGTTCTTTTCAACGTAGAGCTGCTCCTGCTATTCATTGAACTACATAGTGTTTGTGGATTTTTGAAACTGGAGCTTTCTTTGTAAGTGCAAGTACATTTCTAGAACTTACGCTAGTTGCGCTGAAAGTTTGTTTTTCTAGATCTATTTGAGATCGCGTTTAACAATCGAATATATCAGGGAGTTAATAATTATTGGCGTGTTGGCACAAATCTGTCACATTATGTGTTGTGTTATATTAATTTTTTTTCTTAGAAACGACTCTTACTACTTTACCTGTTTTCCGAGAAAGAAGTCCAGACCACGTTATTCGTCGCCTGATCGTAAACAAGAATGATGTTTGCGTTTAATTATGGCATAATGTGGGCGTTGTTGGGCCTTCCGAGGCTTGTTTCCGGTCATTTTGCTTCCTCTTAATCTTCCCAGTTACTCATATGCTTCTCAAATACTTTTTGGATTTTGCGATTCCCTGCTTTATGTCCGTACTGTTTTTGCTATTCCAAAATGTTATCCAATGAAGATGTTTCTGTCGCTTACAACAAACAAATTAAAGCACTTATGAGGCATTCAGGATTTTTAATTGGTTTGAATACTATTCTGGATTTGCCACTTGCTTTGGACTTATTGTATCTGGCACTATTGAACCACTCAGAAATAGTTCTCCGCCCAGTCATGATATGGAAAGATGGACCCTTCTACCACATAAGTCGGCAAATTTCATTGGACTTTTCTACAAAATGCATAGAAGTTTTTAAGTTTTTTTTTTTCAAATGTATTCTTTCTTTTTCTTTTCCTCTGTTACTGATTGTAAATACTTATGTCAGTCATTGACTTTAAAGCTGATTGGCAGCTTTACTCCTAAGGTTCGAGTCCCTTTTTTGTCAGTCACCTCATTTTTCTCTTACCCTCTACCCTACCCCTCCCCCCATCTGCTACCGCCTCTGGCATGACCGCCTGCATAACTGTTCAATGCACTATCTAGACTATTATTTCATTTCATTTATTATCAAGCAGGTAAAGGAAAAATAATAATTAGGACTGTTTTGCAGCTCACTAATGGATTAACTTTTTAAAGAGCATATCGTGACCACTATTCCATCTCACTCCTTGTTAGGAACAATGCTTAATTTCTGTTTATTTCCTTCAAAGCTGACTGCATTTCCTGGATACATGCGAGTGTTTTGCAAGGACTTGTCGAGTTTGTTTATTCTTGGCATAAATCCATTCTTTTGTTGTCCTCCCGATGTTGCATGATTGAAGTTTGTGATTTATTCTCTTCTCATCATTCTCATCCGTTTATTTCTGACCATTTGAACAGTCCCTTACTACGACTTCGTAATCGGTCTGGTGACTCTCAAAGGTGAGACTCTCGAATATCCTATGTAGAAGCATCTGGAACAAATGATTATTGTTAAGGGTATGGCTTTCAGGTGGAGTTCAATTCAAATTATGGCAAACTGAAGATTGCGAGAAATTTCGTGTTCTCAAGTATTTGCCCGTGGATATTAGCGTGATAAACACGTGCAATCTACGCGAAATTTCCAAAGAAAAGCGATATTTACTGGAAGCCAACTCCACCCAAATTTCGTTTATGTGCAGGTGGTGCGGTGCTGGAAAAGGCTCACTATTAGCAAGGATATGTATCATTTGCAGATGTTACTGAGAAAGGGGTGCAAGTTGATCGCAGTGGTGGAAGTATTACTCATTTCCATGTGCTCGTAAAGCGAATACAACGGCTCGAAATGGTCGTGACCTTGTGCAGTTCAGCACAACTGGGTGATAGTGGTCAGTAGCGGCGTCTCTCCTCCTCGTTACTCGTCCACCGCGCTTTGCCTCAGCCCTCTCTCACAGCGGACGTCTGTTGTCCAGGCTCTCTCGCCTTCCACCCTCTTCGTTTCGTGTCTTGTCAAACAATGCAGCGTGCGCCTAGCAATTACCTCACGGTTCACAGTTCATCTCAGCCGTACCGGCTACTATCGATCCGGATAGTTTCTTCTGGTCGACCTCTTTAGCTAATGCCACCGATAGCCTCTCCTCATACTCGCTGCGCGTCTTTTCCTCTGTTGTACTCGTCGGGTTTGTCGCGTTTGCTAGTCTCCATCCTCGTTTTTACCTACAACTTGCACTATCGCATTCATCGTTCGAGTTCAACAAACTTGCCCCCCCCCACAGGGTTGCGCGTTCCGCTTCCTCAAACATCGTTTCATCCTCATCTCCTGGCGCTCGTACTGCCAGTGCATCCGAGCCGGCTGCGTAGTTTGTGCCGTCTGCTATCAGAACTCGGAACATTACGTTCGAACCCCAGGGATTCAACTCAACACACATAAGACGCGCTGCCGAGGAGGCAGCATCATCCGGGCAGCAGCTGATCTCGCTTTGAGCATCGTTTTTACTCGCACTCGAGGCTGTTGCCGAGTTATCACACTCTATATCTTCATTTCTGTTATACAACAATAGCCTTTTTTCAACATTTTGGTTTTGAGTTCATATGTAAAATTAAGTTTTTTAGCTACTTCTACATTAGAGGCTATTTGTTCAAGTTTAAAGCATTCTACTATTCGTAAAACCTCTAAGTTGATGTTGCTCACTCATTTAGTATACGTATGATATTCGTATTGCCGAAACAGAATATTTGCCTTCGAAGAAAAAATAATACAGGAGGGAGGGGTTTTTTTTTTGAGATTTCCTTTGGAAAAACCGAGCCTATACTTCTATTACTGACTAAGCAAGGCCGTCGTGCATATCTACATGGAGTAACTGTGTAATTGAAAGTTGAATATTCAGAGTTGTTTCAATTTATTTGGTTTGAGGTATCCCTGACTTATTCCCCTGCTCTATCACGTATTTGGCACACCTCGAATGCGTGCAAATAAATGAATAAATGAAGATCGAACCACATCATTCTGACCTTTTTTAGTTTTATTCTGGACTGCGAATTCTTTCTTACGGGACTAACACCAGTGTTTTAAGCTCATTCTCTCCTGAATTGTTGAAAATTTCCGTGAATACTCACTCATGTTAGTGGACGGTAATTCGGAGGCCGTTCTTTTTTTCTGCTCGTACATGAGTCAATAGCGCTTTCACCAAAGCTAACACTGAGTCCTTTATGAGCGAATTCTCAAACAAATGGTCCAACATGATTTTAATGGCTGTTGAGTGAGTAATTGTGGAGCGCAGAAGGGGAGGGGGGGGGGGGGGGGGGAGTGGGAGTGTTGCTGTGACTTGCACTTGTTAAGTTTCGAATTTAAGGGAATCCGTAGAAATATTGTCTTGGTCTTATCCACATTTTCAATTTTTGGTGTCTTTATCTCAAATAATTAAAGGAAGCATAAGAATCAACTCAAAATTTATAAGGAAGACGTTTGTTTCTCAAGAAAACGTTGGTTTAAATGGAAGTTTCCGGTGATAACTACAGTATTTTCGATAGTAAATTTAGACCTCATAATCTTGCATCATCTACCTGTCCAATGGATCTTATTCTTCAGTTTTCCCTTTGTTCTGGAACTATAGAACGTTTCAATGTTAGATGTACACACAAAGTACATCCACGCCCATTGCAATCTGCCTTTTCGGAGAATGCTATTTTCATGGATTTTCTGTTAGTGAAAATCTTGTTGCTTCAAGATGTTCTTAAGCACACTGTCCTTCTCATCGCTTACCTCAGTTATCTGTTCTCATTCTCGTGTTAAATGCAATTCCTACATAAGAATCACTTTTTATTTGTGTGAATAGAGTCTCTGGCTATTTTTCATCCAAAACAAGCACGATTTATGTGTTTCTTTATGTTTAGAATACGAAATTAGGCTGTGTTTCGAAGCGATGTTGAATTTCAACGAGTTTACACGTGAGTGTAGTTTACACTCAATTTCGCTGCGCCGCTTTCGACCCACATGTTCGGAAAATTTTGTGGAAAAACTCCAGAAAATAGAAGGTCTCGGGTGACCATTGACATATTGAAGTTCGATTGTTTTCTTGATGTTTCATTGTCTCTCCGGAAGTATGCTGGATCTGAACATAGTTCGGCTTATCTTTGGAACAATCGCACTTCGTGCCATGTCAGTGTAAAATGGGTTCTATTAGATTATCCAGCACGATTCGCATCCATACGCATTCCCTATTACTTGAGCACCCAACTTTCTAACGATGTCCCAATGATGTACGCACGTAGCTGTGTTGTTGTGAGTTTTTTTTCCTATCGTCGCTCCCTGTGTATGTTTAAAAAGCTGCACGTTTTGGCGTCCGTTTTTATGGCACGTGCTAGGATGTGTTCAGTGTTGTTCTATTATCGAGTTGCTTCTTCTGGACGACGGACGGCCCTCCTATGGATTTATTCCGTGTTTTCCTGGGGCGTTGTCGCAAGTTGCACTAACGTGGTCAGCGCGGAACCTGGCGTCAGGTGAAGCGAAGGTCACTCGTGATCGCTGCCAGGTGGCCAGCTCCTGCCACGAGTGCAGCGAGCGCCGTCCGAGACCTGAGGACGAGCTTCGCGGCGGCGTCGAGGTGTGCGGTCGTCGCACTCGCTGCTGGTTCAGGGCCTAAATGTCGAGGGAGAAATGGGTGTCCCGATTCGATCCAATGTGCGCAATGGCCGGATTATTGATCGAACCTACGGGTTGCCTTCTTACTCAATTCTTAGTTTCTGTCGTTTCGCTCCAGCTACAATTCGCCATTCTCACCGCATACACATGTACTCATTGATTCAGTCATTTTTCCTCAAACACGTACACCTGTTACACCTCAAAATATTTCAACAACATCATGTCTTCGGCGCTGATTTCTGCTAGTCGCTTCACTGCTGCTGTTGTCACTTTTCGAATCACCTACCCGTTGTAATAGCAATGCAGCACTTCTTTGCACTGCCGCTTCCTCCTCCATGAGTTCTATTGAACTTTGCCTCCTCTTATTCGAGACGTGTTTCGCGTCGACCAAAACTTGCATTCCGCGATCTTGTCGATTCCACCGGCTTGGATCGACTCCTGCTGCACGAGCTGCGGCCGTCTTCCCGACTCGTTCGCTTCTTTCGCCATCTACGAAACTCTCATATCACCACTGATGCTCAGTCTGTTCGGATTTGCTGTCTTCTCTTTTTGGCACGAGGTCATTTGTCGCTGCTGCCGATCGAAAATCCAATATTTTCGAAGCGACACGAAGGCCAACCGAAGATTTAGTGTTTATTACTGGCTGGTAACCGATTCCTTCCCTTTCCTCTCGCCATTTCTTAAACATTTCTTTTCATCTTTTATTTTTAACTAGGCTTGTAATTGTCCTGCCATTGTACTTAGGCATTATGTGATCCTTGAGCAAAAAATACTACCCAACATTTATTTAAGTGTTACCACATAGTAATGTCAGCAATTTTGGCTTCATTGTAACAAATGTGGAAGTGTGGGTTTTCTTATTTTATGCACATTTTCCCATTCTATACACGTGTTCTTGCACGCAATGGAACCTTGGGTAAGGTTTTCTTCCCTCACAAAGGCAATTTCTTCCCTAGTGTACATAGGACTGAGTAAAACCGAATGATTTGACTAATTTGATTAATAATTCGGGGGAAAATTTAGAAAACCCGAATATTTGGAACAGAGGAACCCTACAGCCATTTTCATCTTCCGTCCAGAGCTGTGTTGCCCTCTCTTTCTCAAATATCTAATCTCCTGCTTACTCGAAATCAAATGATCGAATTTGAATGCGTCAAGTATAACTCACTCATTCTTGAATATGTTCCCTGATTTTTAGTGGATTTTTTTTCCTGAAACCACCTGGGATCTGGGAGAACATTCCTATTTTTATTTTTATCTTCAAAACAAGAAACCTTTACTATATTTAAGACTGAATAGTGAAGATGCATATCTTCATAAGTTTTTTTTTTCTTCATTGCTGGTCTCTTGTAGACATACATCAAACACTGGACGATTCGGATGTATCTCGCCCGCTCTTATGGCATGCGATTGTTGTCATTGTAGTTCTGCAAATCAATGAGTGCAAAACATACTCGTTTAATGCTCGTTCATTGTACTTTCCACACGGGAAAATCTTCTCACGCATAAGAATTACCATGGAACTAGTAGACGCCATTGTATTGGTGCAGTTCCATCGTAGTTCGATGAAGCTACACGACTACTTTCAATACTGTTGAAGTATTCCGTTGTACGGTTATGTAGGAATATCCTGGCTAGGATCCATGGAACAATAACGAAGCAAACCTTTCGTGGTTGGCCTTATTGGTTATCGCATAGATTGTGCAATGCTATGAGACGCAGGACATGAAATTTGGTCTGCTAGCCTGGTTTTCGCTGGCTCTTCGTTCATGAATCCTAGCCTTGGTGGCTTGTGGATTCGAACAGACTTGCGCTGTGAGAGGGACTGGATGCCAGTGATCCAGCTAGATTTTCAAGGTGACAATGCGGGGAGGTGGTTGGCGCATGTACAGTTCGGATTGTCCTCGTTAGCACCCTCCTTGCTTGGGTTCTAGCTCCAGATGAAATTAGGATTTTGTTACCTGGGGTTGATTCAGTTAATTTCTTAATTATTCAGCATTCGCTCAGAAAAACCCCGACATTTTTGCACAGCTTAGGTGACCGTTTTTCTTTCGGAGAGAAAGAAAACGTACGAAAGCCGAATGGCTTTGGGAACTCGGTGTTTACTACTACTTTACTTACCAATAAGCAAATGTTTCGTTTGGGGACTTCCTTTCGGAAAGTGTGGTCTTCCATAGAAGCATCCAAAAACTTAACTTGTTCCCATTTCTTATTCAAAAAGGAAGCTTACAAATGCATTCGAAGACTCAACCATCTCTATCTAATCGATGGTATTCGATGAAAGTTTACGAATTTTCAGGAATTAACCTCTTTATTATTGTCAGGCACATGCATCAGCTGTGTCAACACCCCCTGCCCTCGATCCCCCTGAAATTCTGAAATGCGTTGGGTTCGGGAGAAATACTAAACAGTAATTTGCTGGTGGTTAGCGATCTGTTCAGGTTGGGTGACGACGATTTGGAAAAGTTGTAAGAGTCATTAAGGTTGCGTACTTATTACTACATTATTCTGAATTGTGTAGATAAAGTTGGAATCCATGATCATGAATCAGGGAAACAGCACATTCCCATTGTAAGGGTAATTCGAGGACGTTTGGCGTTGTACTGGAAGTAGTATTGTGTAAATGCCCTATGTAAGCGCAGTGGTATACCTGTTCAGCAATCACCCCTTCATGGTAGAGCTTTAGTCAGGAATTAGCGTGTTTGTACACTTTCGGTCTTCTCATATCTGAGGTTTCAATGAACTCTTTTCATCTTCCAGTTCTTTCTTAACTGATTAGCTTCTTATTACTTTGGTTTAGTTCTTATTACTTTGGTTATTACAATGCCATATAATTAATTTTGAAATGGATTACTAGTCAATAACTTCTGTTTGTCTTAGTATAAACAGACTTACTCAGTTTGAGAAAGACTTTGTTTCTCATGCATTCTATCTATGTTATAAATTTATTTCACATCTCTTCTTGATCATTTTGCTCATTTGAGGGCTTTTTTCACTCCCCACGTCATTGAAAATTGTTCACACTCAATACAGAACTTGATTTTGGCCCTGAAGTGTTCCGTAGAAGTGTGGAAATTGCCCTTTCGTGTTCCGGTTTGCGAAATCTGACGCAGTACGTAACTCAGGACACATGCAGTTTCCTAATTGGAACAATTTTATCGTTATCTTTTGCTTACGCTTAGGCCTTGACTAATCCCAACTTTTCTTGGTAGCGAAAGGGTTTACTCTTAAATGTTATGGTGTGAAATGCCTTCTGCACACTATCCTCTAACATTAGAGCCCAATAAATGTCTCCCAAATTGAAGAACTCGGATAAAAATTCCAAAAAAAATGCTTAAATTTTAAAGTAGTTTGTTTATCGTTTCAACTAAAATCTCTCTATGAGGCGATATTTTACCTCTTTTCCAAGGCCTAAATCCTAAAACTAGAGAAGGGAATAGTCGCAGAAGGAATTGCAAAGTATTCTTCCTCTATCCTTTGACTCGTCGCTTATTTTCCCAATAACATATTTGGTTTCATTTTATCTTTCCTGACATGTTCACCAAATCTATTAGTACACTGCTCCCACAACAACGGCCTAATACAAATAATGAGAAGGAATTGTTTTGACTACACAAACATTCTTCATTTTATGCCTTACTAGTATCGTCCAGTGATTTTTTTACTGCAATAAAGTGGCTCAGATCTTGCGAAGTTAGAGCAAAAAATTCCTCGAAAAGTATGTTTGAATTACTCGATGTACGGCTAATTTGCATAAAATCTTTATTTTCAAGTTGCGACGTTGAATTTGTCATGAATGACCACAACTAATATGTCGCTGTTTTCTGTGAATAAAATGGGTCAGGGAAAAAATTTCAATGTGAAACTCATGTGGGTATTAATATCGGTCTCGCCGCAGTAATTTATAACGTGATTCAGACCATGTATAGTTCCGCAATTTTGAATAATTCTGATGTAACCATATAAAAAAAGAGTGTGACCTTTTGACTGCGTATGGCTTTTTGGTCTCTTGCAAACTGTCTTTTCACAAAAATTACTAGTAATGTTGGGTGCTTGATTCGAAAACCAAACTATCAAGCGAAGAGTGATTTTTACGTAGTAGTGACTGGAATACTTAGAGTTGCTCGTTTCTTTCTTGAATTATCCCGGGGTGAATAACAACCACTAGACTTGATTCTACTTTTTTACTAGTTCTGATGAGAAGCAGTTGGTAAAATACTGGATTTTTTCGCGGTCCATGAAAGGACACTCTCTAAGTTCTGGCGACCCAAATCTTTTACACAAAGAGTCATTTGTATTCATTTAGGTGCATTGTGTGCCTATTGATTGTATAAGTATCGACGATGAGCATGAAATCGTGATCATGTCGGATCAATTTGTAGTTCCATTTATCAGCGCGAGTGTTGGCTGTCGATCAACAGTGTTTTTTCTTCCGTTTTTGAGTTATTTCTAATCAGTTCGTTTGTTTCTTCGGCTTTTTTGTTCCCTGATTGTGTCACACCTTTGTGGTGTAATAATCCTCCTCCATAAAGACTGGTAATTCTTCAGATTCTTCTAATAGATAAATATATAATGTAAATGTAACTCTCGGCTCCTATAGACACTATCATGGTAAGCACAAAGAGATTACATGAGTACTGAAGTCACATTAACCGAATTTGTTGTAGTGTTGTTGGGGTGTTTGTGGTTGGAGATTGATTAACATTTCAGGAAGAATTTCATCTAGGATGGATATTTCTCTTCGATTTTTAGTTGTCGCCTATTATGCAGTGAAATGACAGAGAGTGTGCAACGAATGTGAGAAATAACAAAAACAAATGGATAGAAGTTAGCTTTGAGTTATCACCTAGCAACCATTGCTTTCTTAAGTTTATTTATTTTTATTCCATCTTTATCCTCAGTACGTGTCCTTTGATCACTACACTTTCTTAGTTTTTTTTTTGTTGAGTGCCCTTACCTCGTGACTGGGTAGCTAGAGAATAAATGTTTAAATGCTGCTTGGGCTAATTTCGCCTCGGATGTACAAACCGTAGGATGAGCATAGTTCTTTTTCTTGAAATTTTTGAAAAATCACCTCTACTGCGTTGCGAAGTACATGTAGCTGGTAGCGAATAACGCTGTGGGCACATTCGAGCTTGAATATTCGATCCCGATAAAATCGACAATTCAAATCTTCGAGCAAGGGGATAGTACAGTTCCGGAGGGATGATAAGGAAGGCTGTGCCATCTCCTCATTTTTGAATATATGAACGTTTGAATCGATTTCTCATTTACAGACTGACTAAATTATGCGGTTTTTATTCGTTTCTGAGTGTATTGCTGAAGTACTCGGGGCAGCTTTGTCATGTTAAAAGGTGACTGAAATTTGATTCTTCTGTTTTTATCACTTTAGTTGGTGTTCTTAAAGACTTTGGATGTTTTTGTGGCGTTGGACCAGGTTTTCTTAATCGGATCGCATTTCTCGGCAGGCACGGGTTCCACACATTCAACCTTACTGCGCCCGGGATGCAACGAACATCTGCGTTGTCTGGGCATCATGTGCGAGCTGTGCTTTCGAGTCATCTCTGTTTCCTTTGATCAAAACAAAGGGGATTAATGCGGGACGTCCGCACTTTTGCAATTTTTACCTCATTCAATTTTCTCAGTGATAACGGAATCTTTTCGGTGGTGATCTATGCTCCAAGTGGGGAGTTTTTTTAGGGCAACTATCTCCAGGGGAATAACAGCTCAGCGCTCAGTTCATTTTATAATTTGCCTCTACCGTTATGGGCCGCTCCATTTCCTTAAAATGTGCCGTGACTGGATACCCCCATTCTCTTTCCTGGAAAGTTCCCGTGGCCTAGAGAGGTTTATCAGGAATTTTGTGCGTCGTTTACGCTTTCATTCTTTATTCGAATGCGACATATAAGACAATCGTGAAAAAAGAAAAACCATTATAACAAGTAGAATAGACATGATCCTGAGCATAAAATTAAGGTAAACGTATGACCTGAGTGAGAACTTTGCATTCTCCATTCGAAAAAGACAAAGACCAGGTGATCGGTGACCACACAATTCTGAAGATTTTCTACAGAAAAGTCTACCAGAAGTTTTGGGTGAGAACTTCACTCTCTCTTAGAATATTGGAAATTTTTTTTATAATCCACAGGAGTTTGCTGGAGTTTTTGAGTGCATTTTCATTCTTTGATACAATCCTGGAGAAGTTAGGTGATCCGTAGATGTCTGTTAAGAGTTTTGCAATGGATTTCTCCACTAAACACAATCTTAGAAACGTTTTACGGCCCAGAGATATCCATTAGAAGTTTTGGGTAAACTTTTAACTTTAGATATACTTGCGTTGTAAGAAGTAGTTGTTTCCGAGCCAATTCCGCTCTTTGAAGAGGGCATCTACATTCTCTTCTGCTACTTCTGAGTGAAATTATTGCATGCTATACATTTCAAACCGACAAGGTGACTATTGTTGCGTTGCTTTGTCTCCGAACGTCGTCGCTTCAAGGTCATAGTGCTCGAGCTGTGTTCTTCCGAACTACAACTCTATGTATGTATGTATGCTTGTGGAAGTCGCGCTACTTGCTTCCATAAGCTCAACTTGGTGTTGTTTTGTTCGCATCGCTTACCGGCCGCTCCTCCCCAGCGCTGAGGCTTGTCGGGTAGTTTTTCGAGCGAACCCCGGACAAGACTTGGAATGCCCGTCTGGGTGCGCAAAAGAGCGTTCGTGCTTGTTCCTTTATGCCGTGAAGGCTGGAGGGCACGTTACCTTCTTTTGCTACCCCCCTTGCGAGGCTGTGGATTTTTCTGATCCTAGTCATCCTAGGGTGCTGTGTAGATGTATTTCGCCAGGACTTGTTTTGCAAATTTTTTGCTTTTGCTCATCGATAGCTAGAATTACGTGGATTTTTTGGGTGAGCCGATGTTCCCATCAGATTTAGCTGATTCCATCCCTCTGATAACTTGTACGTACTTATGTATGAAGGTGTGTAGCGTAGCTGTGTGTATGCATGTGTCTGTGAGGCTAGCGGCCGCGTAGAAACTGGATCTCGTCCGCCGCACGCTATCGCAGTCACTTCCCCCCACACACCGACAACCTTCCCGTCTTATTCTGCCACACTTGCCGACTTTCTCCAAATTAATCCTTTTCGAGGTGTTAGCGCGAACAGTTGCGATCGCTGCTGCTCACGCTCCTTTCGCACTTAATCCAAGATTTTTCCCGGATACCAACGCGTCCTAGTAGTCTAACTATGCGTCCGCGCAGAATGCGCAGGATGTTGTGACGTCCAGGCGCAGGCCCTGCGTTCAGGTCGCCACCAACTTTGCACTTGTTCTGCTTTGCTGTTTCGTAGTTTTGAACACAGCACGTGATAATGCAGTGAACGCGATAAGACAGGCACCTGCTTGAATACATTGCGCATTCACTGATCACTGTCTAAATCGACGTCCCGAACGTGCCATTTCCTGCCAGCGCACGAACAGCGGCGATCTGTGCTGCCAAGCCGTTCGTGAACACGACACGTACACGGCGGTCCTAGCTGTTCGGTACTTGTCTGCTCATACTCTTCTCGTTCGCTTCGTTCCTCACCGTTCGCTGTCGACCATTTTCGATTGATCCACTTTCGTCGCATCAATGGCCACACGCGCAAGCGAAACTAAATGTTCTGTTTTAATTGCGCTCTACAGAGCCTGTCTTGATGTGTCAGAGATAGTGTTTTTTTCAACTCGGATTCGGCCGTCTCGGTTTGGTGCATTTCGGAATTTGCATCGAAGCAGCGATTCGCAACAATTGCACTGCGGGTCAGCGTGGTCTTCGTGATTCTTTAACATCGTCGGCCGGCACACGTCCTTTCGATCGGCTCATGCGTTCGAACCCGTTCTTCTTTGATTCGCAAAACTCCTCGCGTTGGTATTGTCCATATCATTTTGGTTCGATTTGGTTCTATGTTGATTCTGTGAATATTACCTCCTTGTTTAATAGTGTATTCACCAAATAACATTTTAGATCTATGCGATGTTCGAGTAGTCGACTTTGAATCAGTCGAAAATTAGAATTTAAGAGCTCAAAGGTTTCCGCTTTTTTGGGCCTCAGTATTGTGGCACTCTTCTATAATGCGTATGCATACGAAAGTTAGAATGTTCAAAAGAGAGCCCTACAGCCTTGGTGAATGAAAGAGCGGTGTAGAGCTCTCTATTTTTGGAATCTTCCATTTTCCATGCGGACTTCTTTGCTACCTTTTATTACCTGTTCATTTTTATTTTTGTTTTTTACATGTGGAGACCATGTGTGCAGAAATAAAAATGCAATTAACCTATATTACATGTCATAGATGATAGCAACTATAGTACACGAACGAAGCAGTACATTTCATCGAAAAGTATCGGAAACGATGACCTGATAAATTTCTTTTGCCAATTTTCAGAATTGTTTCACTTCAATAGGGATGCGCTGATTATCGCTGAGACTAAAATGTTGGGTTTCTGCACGGTTAACGAAAAACTGTTATTACATTAAATTAATTAAATTCATCTGATTTTAATTCTGCCAATATGCAGTCTATTGCTTAAGTATATGTCTTCATTCTTATTATATTTTTGCATTTTCCACGTTTGAACCATGCACAATGCTCAAGACCGAATGAAAAGTTAATAATTCGTCTGATTTATTCATTAACTAAGCCATTAGCCCGTTTGCTGCTCGTCTTTCACCCTCGGAAGTGATTTTTATCACACCTAAGTTATTTTTGAGCACAACGAGGAAAATCTCTATTTGCTGCCTATTTATGACTTCTTTTTATCTACACGCACTAGGCAAAAGACAAGACTGATTAAGAAGATTTTTTTTGTGAAATTGGTTTGATTTTCGTTCGTTTCTTATGTGTTGTAGAGCACCTCAAGTGCGTTTTAATAAGAGAATAAATGAACTAGGAATCCATTCAATTGTTTGGATACGTGAGGGAGAAAATGCCCTACAGAGTTATTCGAAGTATTAATACAAAAACGTTTTCCCCTCCGAAGTCGATTATTCGTCAGTATTCTTGGGACCGAGTAAAAAACGATTAATTTAATTATCATTCTAGGACGCGCTTGAAAAAGTTCAAATGATCGAACAAGAGAAACCCCTACAGTCATGCTTACTCGACTCGAACATCTGAACTTACAAGTTATTTAGAAACGACTGTTCAAGCTCGCTATACATATCTACTACGTCACTTGTTCCTAACTATTCTTCCTGCGCAATCGCTACAACCTCCATGTTTGCCTCTTTCATCTTCTAAGTCTCATGAGTTCAGTATTTACCATTTTACTCGTTCCTAGGTAGGAACACTTGCAGATAGTTGATCACTAGTTTTTCAAGTGGAAAATGTGACGTTTGAACATTAGGATTCTTGACCAAGTTGAATATCAGAGTGTAAATATGAGTAATATATACTCATTCGCTCCTAAGTATGCCCTACACCAGCGCTACTCAAGGAATGTAAGCGTAATATGCTACTTGTTTGTTTCGCTGTATTTCCGACACTCATGTTCCTGTTCTCTTGGTTTTCGTTGTTCCTTTTTTTTGTTTTTTTTTTCTTGCTTGATCCCAAATTCCAGGCTTTGCGAGCCTCACGGCAGTGGATGTATTTGGAAGGACTCTAGTGTGTGCTTTTCATGTGAGTTCAGTTCCAGTTCTATCTGCATGTGATTTTTGATTTTTTTTATTTTTCTGCCCTTTTTTCGCTCAAAATACGTTGCAGTCTGAACGGTTGTTCCTACGAACAATATTGCGTGCTTAGGTGACGCACAAAACCCACGTTTGTTGAGTTTATATGTTGACGTGAAGATTTTTTGTGCGTCTGAATGCGTCAGCCTCAAATACGTGAATGGGCGGAGTCTTGCACATGTTATGATGTTTCTTTCTCGGTTATTTCCCTTATATTTGGATAGGATTTCTCGTGGATAGCTGAATATTGAGTACTTCTCAAGTAAATTGGGCTTCCGGAAGTGATTTTTTGGTCAGGTATTCTTTAGCGGAAGGTTTTCACTGTTCCTATACGATTTTCAAATATCTTTGCCATCACCGCAGCTCCCCACATACTACTCATTTGTTCTTTTTCAATCCATTCTGCCTACCATACCAAATGCTCGTTGCTTCTGTGTGTTACTCTTCTCCGGTTACTCTTTTCTGGATTTTCTTTCAAATCCAATGAGAGCAGTTTTTGATTGGATTTGTGGCTATCTTGCTACAATGCTAGAAGTTGCTTTTCTTTTTTTTCGAGTGCCATGTTGCCAGCGTTTAGACCTGCATCTTTATCATCTTATGCTTTTCTACAAAATCGGCTGGAAGGCTATGCTGAGCAGGTATAGTCCGTTCCGAAAGCAACGATAGTTGAGTATTTGTGCCTATGATCTGCATTTCTCGCCTGCCTCTCCGATTACGGCGCTATTTCTCACGTGCTCTCTTTCTCTAATATCTTCACAAGTATTTTCACCAATGAAACACTGTATGTATATGGTTGGGCGGGGAAAGGTTAGGGTTGTGTCTTCGCCATCATTGAGGGGATCGTACGGAGGAAGAGGTCGCTGTGGGGTGGGATTTTGAATACAAAAATACAAATGGGAGTGTGGGAGGAGGGGTGAAATGAAATTGTGGAGGTGTTTTTTGCCGGCTTAGTAAAGGGGAGGGGTCGTGTGGGTGTCTACTTTTTATCACTACCACGTCTGGCCGTAATTCTATTTTTTTTGTTCTGCAGAAAAATTTTGAGGATATTGTTATTTCTAGGTCTCCAGAATCTCTTGAAGAACTCCTTTTGATGTCTTAAAACAGCATTGAAATTGTGGAACTAGTGCATTAGTACAATTGTTCTCGTTAGGACACGTGCCGCATTGTGTGAAAAATGTTCGACTAACACAGTTTTGTAGACAGTTTTAAGACCCAATGAAGCAGTTTTAAATGTCTTCGCTATTGATTTTCTCCTATACACAATCGAAAGAGCACTCTGCAGTGACTTCATTTGTTGGAAGGTGTGAGTTTTTTGCCGGCGTAAAAGTGCAAACAAAAACAGGATCGGACTTCCCACCTGCAATTGCTTTAGCCCAACTTCGGTCGGTCGACAGCGCTGGTGGTCGCCGAGGGCCTGTCGAAGCTGGTATCGTTACTTTTCCAGTCTGTGGTGCACCTAGGGGATATTTCGGGGAAATTTGGGATTTTTCCAGCAAAAATCTTAGCTGAATTTGTAAAATGGGTTCGCTTGTGTTATCCTGTCAAAATCGCCTTGGAATAAGTATCCAGAAGTCTGTCCCATTGTGTTATGTGTTCTAAGTGTTCAGAATTAGGCAAATATTGCTTTTCGTGCACTGTCGTTTCAGTTTTGTGCTTGCACTATTCTGCTCGTGCAAACGTATAGTAAAAAGTGAAATTTGTCGATAGTTCGGTCTACGTTATCTTGCACTATGGTTGCTTTGCTCAGTTATCCTGGATTCCAACTGGAAATGCTGTCTATCTACTATCACATAGTTATATCACAGCTGTATTTTTCTAAATTTTGACTGTTCAACTAAATCCACCGGTGTTAACCGTTCAATACGATTATACTAGTGACGGATGCGGCTGTAGGGTGGTGCTGTGCAGTCGTTCCTAATTCTGTTGCAGTGTTTTTCCTCCCAGGATCACTCTGAAACGGTTTTGTAAAGAATTTTAAGGATGCAGGGATTCTTCTATCACTTTTTTATTCACTATGTAAGTGATGCTCATCATATTTTCCAAAAAAAAGTCCATACATTTTTCTGGATTCCGAGACTTTTCTCATTGTTTATTTCTCAAATTGGTAACCAGTATCCTTTCCAAAATATCTTTAACAGATCTATTTTTGGTAGTTTCGAATTCATAATGACAAGATCTGAAGAATTTTTCTTCCTGGAGTTAGGAGGAGGGCAGGATCAGTAACGTTATTTTATTAGGAATTTTTATTGCTTTCTGTGTAGTGCAACCGTTCTAGTTGTATTCTTTTTTATGGAAACTCCTAGAACTTGTAGCTTGAAGACAATTTCTAGGATTTTCTTCTCTGGCATTAAACAACACTTTCAATAGCACTTTTGCTTTCATTTCAAAGTGCAGAGGAATGTCTCAAGGTTGCATTTAAGGCCTCTTTTTAATGAAGTTGTGACGTCATCCCTTGTTGCGATCTTATCAGCAAGCATGTGGCCCATTTTTTTTCTGGCTAGCGTGAAATTGAGGTATCACACCAAAGAGCTGAATGCAGTCAACTTTCACCTGACAAGGGGATTCCATACGCTTCTCACCATTTCCTTTTATTCTTTTTTTTTCCTGTCTTCCAGAATTTTCGAGGTTGAATAACTTGGCCCATACTCCGCCTAGAGGGATTAGCTGAGGTGCTGAACACGAATATCATATCTGTTTTGTACCGTTACCTAGTTTTTGGAGGGTTACTGTAGTTGTGCTGTAGATACAATATCCCACAGAGTCCTCTCAAAATTTTCACGGAGTTGTTGCTTTAGGAGCTGATTACTAATATCCTATCAGTTTTGCACCGTAACCACATTTTCATAGAGATATGGTGGGTATACGTCGAGAATTCTGAAGAAAGTGCCGATTTTGGAAAAATAATGTTGATAATCATGACCAGCGCCTAAAACAATGCCTCTAAGCAAAACTTGAGAGGATTCTGTGAGATAGCTCATCTGCAGTATACGTACCGCAACCCTACTAAAACGGAGATATGGTTCAAAAAGGATATGATTTTCGTGTTCAGTGCCTCAGACAACCCCGGTAGGTGAAGTTCGGGCCAACAATTTCCTACCAAAATTTTTTGAGGCGGAACTAACCGCAAACTCTACTCTCTCATTGCCCTTCTAAAGGTGGAATCAAGTTCTCCTATGTTTATTATAGTTGGAAAGTCTTTTTATTCTGTTTTCTGGTGCCACTTTGTGTTTACTGTATCGTCTGCACATTTTTAGATTTGATTCCTTGTGCTTTGTCACGTGTTTCGATTTAATCTCTTTGTATCGATAATCTTTTCCCGTTACTCTGTTTTCCATCCATCCACCCACCCACAGCGCTTGCCACATTTGTCTACACACATTATTTAGTTCTTTATTCATTATTCTTTCCTGTAGGCTACTTTTTCCGTTTCTCTCTCTCTTCAAGGAGGAACAATAGGAAGTGTCGACTAAGATCAAGTTGTTTGCTACATCTGTGATGCTTGTGTCTGCTTGTCTGCGACCCTTCCTTCTCCTGTTCCTCTTATTCTTATTCCCTTCTCTGGTTTTTAACCATCCCCTTTTGTTCCCCATAGGTATTAATTTTTTTCACATGTTTTTTCGCTTGATGTCCGATCCATTCGTTTCCCTGTATTGCTCAGTTTTTTTTTCATTCGTGGGGATGTTAAACATTACTTTCACACTCTTCTTCTTGAAGTTTTTCATTCTTTTTGCAATTCCACTTTTCTTCCTCCTATACAGTGCTTTAAATAAGTTTTGTTTGTTTTCTTACAGACACTTCCTTCTCTTTTTCACGTTGTCTTACGAACGAAAAAACTTCCTGGTTTTAGCTGTTTGTCCTACCTTTATAACCTTTTCAACATTCTTCTCATCTCCTAAAATTCGTATAGATAATACCAGTAGTTTGCCTAAACTGGTTTTATGCAGGGCTTGTCTACGCATTTAAAAAAGCTCGTATTGAATAAATATCCGAAATGGATAATTAAACGTGAATGTCTGAAAAATTGAGAGCTGTGAAAGCAAATTTTTCCGCCAAACAGCGATAGGGTAATGGAATGTTTCCCATTTTTTTCACATGCTTTGGAGGACTGCGAATATCTATCGGGAAGGTGGCTTCTGCTTCTGAATGGGCCTGGATCCAAATTGTTCGCAGGTCTGTTCTCACGGAGTCATAGTGCCAAGTGGAAATCGAGCCCAACTCAGTTTTGGGTTAGTAACACTGGGTGAAATTACCTGCTCAAATTCCACCCAGTACTAACCGAAAGTCAAGGTTTTTGAACATTCATGCTTTCCTGATTACCTTATCTATCCAATCCTGGAAAGCGGCAGTAGCATTCTCACGTATCGTGGATTCTTCTTATCCATTCTTTTATAGCGTACGCTCTCGAGAAACAGTGAACGAGACAAATGTCACTGTTTTTTTTTTTGGATAATTTCGTATGATGCATTGTTGAAGTACAGTTCTCCGATGTCTTATTGAATACACAAATGAGGAGAATTTTTACGCGAATTAGGTTATTAGTTGGAGGTACGCATCCAGCACTCATAGAATCAAAGACGGCGCCCGCGATTCTGGACACCAATCCTAAGTTCTAATAGTCGGAAAACTGAACAATTAGTCTGTTTATTAGATTACCTCTTAACGCTCAAATCACTGCCTATTCCAAATCATACTGTTTCAGCACTCTGTTCCGTGCTCCTTCCAATAAAAGGATCTATGGAGAACATGAAATGAACTTCACGTAGTTGTTAGAGCACAGCGATGTCTATTTAGCGTCAAATCCCTGTTTTCTTCATGAATTAGTAATTAAGAATGTTACGGAGTGTTAAAGTTGGTGCAACAATTACTTACCCAATAAGCTTCTTACTGGATTAAAAAACCTTACATTCTCCATGACGGAAATCATCTGCCAAATTGTATGTTTGGGAATAAGACAGTTACCGAAATTTTCCTAGCGGTTCCTGTGGCTGGAGTTCGCGTTCTTAATATCCATCGTATGTATTTTGGTACGCCTTATGTTTCTGTCCGCAAAAAGATCCAAGTTAAATTGTTCCAGGTTGAAATGAACTGTTTTTTATTTGCTTCTGTTGTCAGTTGATCGTCGCGCAAGTGTGGCAGAATGTCGGCCAGCTTCCCTGTCCCGGCTCCCGGTCCTTTCAATGCGCAGTCACCTGCCTTCCCTCAAGGAGGCTTCGCTTTTCCAGCAGAGGCATACCAACAGGTTGGAGAGTTCCAGTTTGACTGAAGGTCGTACAATGCATTCCTTTGCTTCAGGGTTTCAACACCAACCCGTACCCGACAGCCAACGGTGCTCATCCGTCGAATCCGATGTTCGATGCGAAGCAAATGAACGGGTGGGTTTCTTCCTGAGATATTTTCTTATCTTCAACTAATAGGTGTCACGATCACAAGGCATCTGAGTCGGATGAGACTATTCGCCTGGAGTTCCGAATGAATTGAGTTTGGAGTTTTTCAAAACATCGACTGTTAGAAAATGCCAGGAGATCGAGTCTTCCGCATACCTGCGATAGGGGAGAGCCACGGGTCTCCAAAATGAAGGGGGGGGGGGTCTGAGAGCTCTGAGACCTCCGAAAATGAAAGGGGTCGTCGCCGGAGGGGGAGAGGGGGGGGGGGGTGGTAGCAACTATTGTGAAGGTTTTCATCATCCACAAGAAAGGTCGTCGACCCGGGGGGGGGGGGAGGTGAAGTGCCTTCCTTCTTCACTTCCCATTGATGAGTCCTGGGGAAGGCACTTTTCAGCTAACTATTCTTTTTCGTAGTCCGTCCACGGGCAGGAACGAAATGGACCAAAGCTTATCAATTTTTTTCTGGTTTTTGCAAGATAATTCATGTCTTCTTACGAGAATCTTGCCATAATCGTGTTCAGCGAACTGGAAAACCCTGAAACACGTGTCTTCGCTAACGTTGAGCAAAATGTGAAAAAACATCTATTCTGGATTCAGTGGAGGCCTCCTTATTTTATACGAATCACCAGAGGTACACTGTCCATCCGCTGCGGATGCGCTGGGGGGGGGGGGGGGGAGGGATGGGGGACGAGTCATCATTCGAACAACGTTTGAACTGCACATTCTCCTTTCATAGAAACATGAAAACGCGGTTCATTTCAAAAATCGGAGGGTCTGTCGGGAAAGAGCATTAAATTTGCTACAAATTTATGCCAAACACTCAATGCCCCATTGACTGCATCCTTGTGATTTCGAAAAACCACAAAAACACGCTATTTTCCCTATTTCTCTTTCTTTGGAACATTTCATATTAGTGAATGGTACTAACCTGTCGTCAGATCCATGCTCCTACTATATATCTACTATATTTTATCGAAAAACGCGTACTCGCTTGTGGGAAGGTACAGGCACCAAACCCTGTACAATGTCTCCAGCCGATTTGGCACCCTCCACTTTGTGCGCACTATTTCTTTTTTCTCTGACTACAGACTGGAGCCAATGTACAGGCTTTGGCTCCCCCACCCTCCTCACAATGTAAAACGGAGTCCCACATGGCATGTTGGGTATAAGCTGATAGAGAATTTTCTCTGCTTCTTTTCTGTATACAACTCATACTATTCGGTTCGAAGTTAGAAAAGAAAACGCCGAAAAACAAGGAAAACTTGCAATTTCTCCTCATTTCAAAAAGTCAACTTTTGCTCCTGTACAATACATAGAAGATGTTTCGCGTTCCATACACGATTGCACAGCATCCCCTCCTCTTCTACCTAGGAACCCTAGCCTTTCAATTCATCTTGCTTTAACAGATTTATTCCCCACCAAACCTGAAGTGCGCAAAGAATATTGATTTCAAACAATGAAATTTGCTCCTCCAACGATGAATACCTTTCCAATAACTGAATTCCTGCTTAATCTACTAGGTTCGTGCTATGTTCAAATACCCTTCATGGTTTGGAAATTTTCAATGCTAACTGCGGTATTCTTCACGTTTTCCTCTCCTTTGATGAAGGGGGTCTCCCGGACCCACTTCCAAAGTGAAGGTGGTCGGAGCGTCGGCTCCGACTATCGCACGTATGGACACTCTTATATTTTGTAATGCACCGTCCTGCTGCCGTCCTCCACTCAATTTCTCCCATTCTTCCTTAATCTCTCTTAAGAGGAGTAATCATTCAGCAGGTTGGAATTTTTGGAAGTAGGAAGTCCCAAAAACTGAAATATTAGAAGTTCTGTAGCCGGGAATCCGTTCGTCCCTCCAGGAGCTAGCTCTTCAGAACGCCCGCCCACGCATTAGGTGGCTCCAACCCGCTCGGGGTGGAGCATGGCTATCCCAAAGCTTATAAAGAGCGACACCAAATCGTTGTTGCTACTCATAATGGCTGTCGCCACGACCGATGCTGATGGTTTTGCGCCAGTGCTAATCGTTCCGTCCAGGTCCGTTAGGACGGGCCGGAGTTGTGTTCCCGATTACCCGCGTGCATAAAGGGGTCAGGAAACTTTGGCGTCTCGTTGAAGGCCTCAGTGTGCCCGTCTACGGACGTTCGTCACCCGCGGCGCCGCCGCGCGCGAATTCGCGCGCGACCCTACCTTTTTTCCCTAGCGCAGACGCCGGGAGGATGAGTATGGAGCGTTATACCTGGAGTGAGAGGTGCGGGCTCTGACCAATCGCAGAGCTGGGCCGTACCGCCCTCTCCAGGTATAACACCCCACACCCCGGGAGTGTTCGTCGCGCACTCCGCCCTTTTCGCCGCGTTCGCGAAAGGACGGGTGACGAACGTCACGTAATCCAGTGTGCCTTACAGCAGTTAATGAATGCTTCTTCGCTGAAGTAGTAGAGGTTGCCGGGAATGCGACAGAAGATCTCTCCGAGCACAGAGTCGAGCCGCGACACATTTGTGTCGCAGTGCGCTTGGACGCGGACCTTCACAAAATTGTTAATGGGGCCGTATTTGTTGAAGGTGGAATCTTTCTGAGATCGATTCTATTCGAAAACAACATCATTAGGTTGTAAGTTGGAATGGTTTTCATACGAGAAGCCGTCGAATTTTCGATCCATACACTAATTAGATCCACACCTACCTCCGAAATACTATAGTAGTAACCAGAAAGAATTTCTTTCCTATTTTTAAGTGAAGTTTGCTGCGAAATATTTTGCGGGTGGGGACGTCGGGCTGTCCATAAACCTAAACCAAGCAGGAAAAGAGTGTTTGTGGTGTTGTGAAATCGATGTAATTGAAGTAGTGGCACGAAATGAGTTCGATTCCAGTGACTGTATATTTCCAACGATTCTGCGTAACATCGTCGTTTTCATTTTTATATTACTACAACTGAAATTACTGCATCACTAGGACTCGGGTTTGCACCCTGGAGTATAGGTCGGTTAGTGGTTGTGTTATTGACTTCCTTTCGAGGATCTGAGGCATTGATCCCGCCGGGCTATGTACACATACGAAAATGAGCCCAAGTCGAGTTAGAGAAAATTTAAAAAAACCTGTTCGTTAGGAAATACTCATAAAATAACTATAAACGTAAAAAAAAATCAAAAAATAACCATACTTTCTAACACCGATATGTTTCTTTCTTTCTTACCTTTCTTCCTCATATTTGTCCCTTCCAGGTATGGATTCGGTGGCACACAGGGCCCAATGGGTACTCCAATGATGTCCCCGACGGCAAATCTCCCCAACCCTTTTGGAGCGCATCCGATGCGACAATTCCCACAACCAACTATGCCAAAATGTGGCCAAATGCGACAACGTATGCCTCAGCATATGGGAGGTGTCATGGCAATGAACGGTCAGATGCACATGATGGCAAACCATCAGCAACCGACGACTCCGATGAGTCATCAGCAGCAACAACAGCTACAACAACAGCAGCAACAACAACAACAGCTTCAACAACAACAGCAACAGCAGCAACAACAACAACAACAGCAGCAACAACAACAACAACAGCAGCAACAACAACAACAACTGCAACAACAGCAGCAGCAACAACAACAGCAACAACTTTCTGGTCAGCAAGGATTACCGCAACAAACATCCAGTGGTCCACAGATGCCGCCGCCGACACAGTCGCCAAGCCAATCTGCTCATCCGTCATCAAGTCCAATGCAGGCGAACAAGCCGAGTCCTGGATCGAACAGGTTGGCCATCATCGATTTTCTTCCTGGGAAACAGCTTATTAAGAAATGATGTCTGCGATGTTCATGGATCCTTTGAAGAGTGGTAGCACGTGTTTAGAAAGTGACGTGAATTGTGGGTATGATAAGAAAGACCTGCTCTATCGTGCATTTTTTTTTTGCTTCTCCATCATTAGACTCACCTTATTTGAGTAGTCCAAGTGTCTCTGTCCATGGGAGAATCGTACTTGTTTCAGAAATGTTTTCACTCAAAATTCCATGCGACCGCCATCAACTGGTAGCGTTCATATGAAGTCGGAACCGTCACCTGCTAGTGTGCAACAGGCTTCTAGTGATCAGGTCATTCATTTATCATATATTGTACTTTTGGTTTATACTTTCGGTGTAGAACTTAAAATAGCTGACTCATGCTGCTCCGTCTGATCGCGTGCTAGATAAATCATATAAACCCGTAGTTTCACGCTGTGTAAGCCTTTACTGTTCAGATGTCAATGAATTCTGGAGTATCCGGTAGCACAGCGCTGAGCCCCACGTCCTGCTCCGTGTTCGGCGGTAACTCGCAGGGTGGCGGTCCCGGTTCCGATCAGGGTCCCCCTCAACCACCCACTGCGAATACACCTTTCCCCCTCGTCACTCATTACGACATGCCTCCAGCCTTTTTGCATTTGCAAGAGTCATTCCAAGTTGGTGGATCGCTTTTTGGCGTATGGTCGTCGTTCTTGCCATGTGGAATATTCACAGTTTTCAGATGAGAAATCCTGCCCTTCAAATGTACTACAAACGTCGGAAAACATTGCTAATACTGCCTTATCCTAGCGGTCCTAATCTTTCTGTAAGTTGCTTGCACACATTATTCTGTTTCTACTTTATGTCTGCCTTTCCAATAGTGAAACTGTCGTTTCACTACTTTCACAGCAATAACAACTGTGCAAGTGCTTACGTATACAATTAGTTTCCCATTTTCTGCTTGCGCCTAGAAGATTTCCAAAGTGTCATCTACAAAATATGATAAGAAAGCAAGGTACTCCTACCATAATACATACTAGAGAAATCCTAGGTGTTTTTTTGAGCATAGCCATGGGTGCTGTCCATGAGTCACTGTGGGTGCTTTAATGTTTGCAAATTGACACAGCCTCTTTAAATTCTGTCACCTTTAATCTTTGGTGCTCAGGTGGCATCACGCTGATGTATATTTCAGTGCCGTAGTTTTCTTTCCACGATTTTGTTCACATTTGGTTTGCGCTGCTCCGTCTCTATGTGGACTTTTTATCCAAAAGCATAGTTTTCAAGATGCTTAGTGAGGGGGCGGAAGAGAATTGGAGTGTTTGAGGTTCATTGCTCACGGCAAATTTGTTCTCTCTAAAGAAGGCACTCTGTTCTGTCACTGTTAGCTGTTAGCGGAAATGAAAATGTTCTAAGTGGAGTGAATTGTACTTAAGCATACCAACGTAAATAGAGTAAGGCATTGGAGATGTTTATTTTTGCAATTTTTAGTGTAATCGTTGTTGTCATTGCCAAGCTTTCATTGGCGACAATAATCATGTTTGTAGGAGCTATATAAAAGCCACAAAATGAAAGTTCATGGAAAATAGCAACATTTCTGCTTTTTGATGGGCCACAATCATCGACCTCATAGAACCATCTGAACTATTTATCATCTGTTAAAATGTGTGTAGAATACACATAATTTCCATCTGTATGAACTTCAAAATTGGATTTTCGAGTATCTTGTTGACCAGGATTTTGGCAGTTAAGCATATTGTTTCCACCCATTTTGAACACCATGTTTGCTGGAATAAATAATCTTATTTAATTGGAGTTACCTCGAGGAACTATCAAGAGACTCCCTTAATTTGAGACTGACTGGATGTCCAACTTGAACTCTTTTATTTTTGCTTGTTTCCTTTTGTGGTTCGTAGCTTTTCATTTGTTAGTGTTTCTTTTGCTTTCTTTGTTGTGATTTTTGCTCTTCAAAATCCGGATTTTTGCGAAGATCTACATTCTTCACAGCAATAGTTAAAATTATGTGGGCAACATAGAAGTAGTTGAAAAGTAGACTGAAAAGGAGCACTGGAGTTCCTAGTTATTTCTACTGTCAGCTAGCACGAATATTCTGCCGAATTTCAAATCTCATCCTTTTCTTAACCTAGCTGCAATTGTTTGCGCGACTTCTCATTGCAATCGAATTCTTTCTATACAATTGTTCTAAAAGTGATATCTCAGTATTTCTGCAGTTCACTATCAAATAAGCAGTCTGTTGTTTGCTGACTCACAGTGAAGGGAAAACTATTCGAGTTTCCACACTGGAAGTTCCAAGAATCTTTTCATTGCTTTTATTTTATTCTATATAGTCAGCATGATGAGGGATGTTACAGAACATAGCTCCTATGGAACCTCCAACATTTGCCTTTCTGCCACATACGAAACATTACGACGTTATGTACGATCGGCGATATCCGATGAATCCGATGTCACAAGGCCAGCCACCTATGCACAACAGGCAGCCAGTGTAAGTTCCCACTATCCAGAATTTATGGATTTTTTTTACGGATTTTTAGGATTATGTTGCACAACACTGTTTCAGGCCAAGCCCTCAGGTGATGTCGCCTGCCTTCCAACAGCCGCAACCGCCAAACAAGGCGAAAGCCCCTCCCGCAAAGAAGACGCGAAGTGGTATGTACGCTACTGCTGACTCCCCATATTCGGAAACTAGTGATCTCTATATTTTAGTGCCGCGTTTTTTAGACTCCAGTGATGGTGGATTCCCTGGAATGCCGTCGAATAGCGGGATGATGATGGGCCCAGGATGTCTACCCAGGCCGATGCAGCTACCACCCGATATGTCTCATTACGGTGGTGTGCCTACGTCGCAGATGGGCATGAACCCAGCCGGCATGCAGTGCTATCCTGGAGCTTCCCCTAGCGCTGTACCGACAAGTTCGACGTCGTCAGGTGGTAGCACAACCCCTATGAGTATGCCCAATGGGATGTATCAAATGGGGGGCGTACCTCATAGTGCACAATCCATGAACATGGGCATGCCTCAGCAAGTCAACGACAACAGTGAGTGAATTCTTCTGGATTTCTTTCGCATTTTCAGCTGCTTTTATGTATTTTTATCCTCATATTCCAGGATCACAACAGGTTCCAGTGTCTGGTGGCTTTCCAGGGATGTCAAATGGACAAATGTCGACCGGTGATCAACCACCACTCAGCAGTCCAAGAAATCAGGTGAGCGTCGCATACGTATATATCTCTTACCGGAGCAGAAATAATCTTCTATTTTTATTCCAGATGACTCAAAATCCTTACCAGCAGTCAGGAAACCAGTTTGACATATCTCCACAATGTCCGAAGTGTTTGTGTTTAGTGTCGGTGGGTTTTAAAACTACTCTTCTGATGACTTATTTTTCCGTATTCCATGTTTTCAAATCTCTTTCTGCCTGCTGTACATGTTCTGTCATCTTTTTCGTATTTTTCTATATTCGTTTTACATGTTATCTTGATTTTGAGCGATGAGACTATTCAATTTTTGTCTGGCTGTGAGATCCGCAGTAATCTGCTTAGAAAACTGTGGACCATGTGGGCGTCTGCTCATTTTGTTTGCGGACAACCGGTTATCTTGAACTGTTTTTGGCTTTCCGATCGAACGTTCAATACTGAATCGTGTGGAACAAATTTGAATGCAAATTAAGGGCGTCATAGAATTGACGTGTAGAATGTGTCACAAGATTGAAATGTGCTCGTATGTAGTGATAGATTACCGGTGCTTCTCATAGCTGTGACATCAGATGGTCTTGTTTGGGGGTTGAATGGGGGAACTTTTGATTTTCTCAGAAAACCATGGGATTCTTAAGTATAGGGGAGGACGTAGCTTTGTTTTAACGAAGAAAAAAAAAGGGAGGAGTAGGTTAAGCTTTCGAAGACTTCTTGCTGCTTTGACGAAGACCGCGCCTCCGCAATTTTTGCGAATTTTGGAAATATATGTATTTCTTGTACGAGTTTAAAAAAATGTATGACGCTGCATTCGGCTAGTCTCAGGACCATGTCCATCACCATGGCTATGTTTGAGAGTACCTCAGCAGAGCTCTTTTATGGTGTTGAATTTATTGGCTGGTTTTATAGCAGTATTTTGAACAAAAACCTTATTAAACCGAGGAAAAAGCAATCTCAGCGGAACTGGCCACGAAGTCTTCTTGCATTCTTTGAAGCCATCCTTATTCCGCTAGCTAACCACTTTTGAAATTAATTTGATTGCTCCAACGACCAGGTGCTTTATACCATCTCATCTGTTGAGGGATCCATGGTTAAAGCTAGACAAATACATCTGATTTGGATTGATTGAAATCAGCAAACGCAGCGAGTTTTCTTGCTCACAAGCAATTCAACGTTTAAAAGTGATCAAAGAAGATAATTAACGAAAATATGGGATGAATTAAGGAAAACATGGAATGCGGAGGACATTAGTCTCGAATAGCTTATCTATTATCAGATTTTGAGGTAGGTTTCCAATGAAGTTGTAGAGCCTGAAGTTTTTAGAGGGACAGACCTAATTATCGGAACTTCCGGGTTTTTCGCATACATATATTTGCGTATTGATGATTTGAAAAAGCGAGGAAAACTATTTATTCAGTACAATGTCATTTTCATGCTTGTTTACCAGCCACTATTGATTTCCAGCAGTTATCACCAAATATTTCAATAAGTTCTTTGATTTGGGCCGAAAGCGGATAATTTCGTGATTTTGGGAAGTACCTCTGAAATTTGTAAGGGTATATAAGAACTACCGGCTTTCAATGATACCAGTGGCTTTGAGATGTCATGCCGCACTATGATTTGAAACCAGAGGATTTGTTCGCACAATTAGCACAACTGTAGGCATATATCCGGTATCAAGCGCACTCCGGCTTTTTCATTCCTACTAATGATATCTTCAATAGTACGTGTTCCTACGGCATACGGAATCAGAGCGCAGACAATTAGATAGGTTTTGAAAATTCTTATACATTTCTATCTTCTCGAACAGCTCACTATTACATAGTAGTACCGTTGTATGTAAGATAGCGCAATTCATCTTAATTTGAAGCAATTTCTCAAATATAGAAAGCGTAACATTCTCTTTTTGTTCCTTGAACAGGAAAAGGGGTAGGGCATTGGAACGCACTTTAGTTTCATGTGCATCCAGATATTCTAGATGGTCCTTATTTCCGGGATAGATAGTTCAGTTTTACCACAGAATCTTGGCTGAAGCAATTTCAGAAGTTTTTTGAAGGATTGAATCGCTGTTGGGTCCGATGAATTTTATTCTTTTTAAAATTCTTTTGCAAGGATGGTGTTCATGAGAGCGCTTTGATTTCACTTTAGTTCGGTTCCGAGAGTTATAGTGAAGAACAAAGTGCTTAATCTCGGAACTTCAGAATAGGAGAGCAAAGAAAGGCCTAGTGTTCGTGCATAAAATCATTACGAATGCTGTTGATCTTAAACCATATGATTTTTATGCATTTTCGACTTCAAATACCAAGGGAAGTATGGAAAAACTTTTGCTTCCTAAACCGAATTTATCTTTTCGCAGAAACTTCTTCACATACAGGGCAGCTACAGAGTAAGCTAAATTAGCTAAAAGAATCTGTTCGTCAGATATTCTCGCAAATATTTAAAATAGCTGTATACCGTCAGCTGTAGATTGTGTTAGTCTCTTTGTTTCCCTATTTGTGTTTGTTTCCCCCTCTAAATGTTGTTGTTTCATTTCTTTCATCATGTGCTGTGCACATGCATTGAATAAAAATTAAATATTTTGTTTCCAGCCGACCAATCGTTCTGTACAGTGCAATGGTCCCTGCATGCGCTTGTTTCATCAGGTTAGTTCTATCCTAGATCTTAGTTTTGAGAACATTTGTAGACTCTTAACTTGCACTAGAGCTCACCGAGAGAGAACACCATGGATTCAAATCAGGAAAACTGTCATTTTATTCTTGGTGTGGTCAGACCAGGCATTCCGATTTTTTTCACTATGTTGATTTAAAGCGTTTACTACATATTTACCATCACCTCAAAGCAGTTCTGTAATCTGACGTGAATTATGGACCAGAAGCTAAATTTGGGTCTGTACGTTACGACCACGTTTGACTTCGGGGTTCATTATGAGAGGTCCGGAGCAATCTACAGGGTGCGTGAAAAGTATTGACCGCCTTTTCTGACACATGAATTACATAGAAAATCGAAACTGGATAGAAGACCAAGTGTTACCGCTTTGTTGCCTAGAATCTCAACAAAAATCTAAAACTAAGACATACATTTATTCAATCCGTTTTATCTGGATTTTTGCCAGTTGTCCATAGACAAGACGGGAGAAGGCTTCGCTACGGCGTTGCAGGTATCTTTGACTTGATCCAGAGTTTTTTCTGAGAAGCTTTCGTGAAATGGAGCAGTGCTAAGGAACAGCATATGCTAAGCCACCCACAAATCCACTAATGAAAAGTATCAGCTACTCTTGTCTGTGCGATGACTAGACTTTGTTTCCGTATTTGTTAACGGCGCAGAATAGGTTACTATCATTATCTGTGGTTCTAGCGCCAAAATTAGCAGGCGGCCCAAAAATGGTACTCAGCGGAAGCGCACTGCCGGTAGGATCAATTATAGGTTTACAAGTGGGCCGTTCCTTTTCTGAGAAGATTTTTCTCTAGCTCACAACGTAAAGACAGCGAAGAATTGTTGCACTAGAAACCATTCTCGAGCCATTCAGTTCCAAGTTACTGCCCACCTTACTCCTCCTGTTTCAAATCGTTGGATCGTACCACGTGTGCACTGTGAAGGAGCATGCATGTGCTACACCGGATCGGAGTACGGAGTCGCGTGTGGATCGTTCAGAAGAAACAAAGGTTGAAATCCACGACGGTCCCTACGGCGCATCACTTATGTCTTTCCTTGTGTTTTCCGCAGAGCTGCTCTCAAGAATGGAGATAAAATTAGACGGAAATAGTCTCATATTGTCGCCATAATGTTTTCTGTATGCTGTGAAAAAACTCGTCACATATATACGAAATACTGAGATTTTTACGAGCCGTTTCAAGCGGTCAATATTTTTCACGCACCCTGTACATAGGTGGATCGGGACGAATTCAATTGGCTTTGTAGAAATTTGATCATTTAGATGTTTAATGGAGGCTGAAATTTATTTATTTATTAGTTTTTCTATTGATTTACCACGCTAGTTGATTTATACAATTTCAAGAATACAAATACCGTGATAGAAACAAACATCGTAGCGATTTCAGTTAACAATTGTTTGTATTAGTAATGCAAGGTATGGGTAATTCAGCTATGTATGTTAACGCAGCACACAGATCGTAAGCTAGTGAGTTTGTTGATATTATTCTAATAGAATATAAGTCTGCTAAATTCGGCCTCGTTAGACATGTCGGTATCCATTCTCAGAGTGCTGAAGACTTCACAAGGAGCGTTTTCGTTTGGAGATTTAATTTTCGCTTTATACCGAGTATGGGGAAGCACTTCCAAGAGGAATGAGAAGATCGTAGGACAAGAATTTAAAAAAAAAACTGATATTAGGACAAGAATTATGGCTGGTATTGTAGTTTCCAAACTTTTCAAAGGTTATTTTACCAATCAGAATCTAACGAACGGAAGCTGTGAGTCAGGTTGCCTCCAGTTTCTTCCGCTGAACCATACTATCCTCTTTTGATTTTGACGCCGAGAAATCGGCAAATATACTTGCTTTATGTACTTTTCCTTGTTTATTTCGTTTTAAATTGTTATGTTAGTTTCGCATTTTGAACCTCTACGTTACGTATATGTACGTATAGTCTCGTTCTTTTATTATTTTTATTAGGTAATGGAAAATTATCGTTAGATCATTTTTGATTATAAGCTTGTTAATTTCCTTGTGTCCAGAAATTCGCGATTGGCTGCTGAAATCTGAGAAATCAATGAAATATTGTCCTTACGCCTTCCTACACAATCCATGGTGGTAGGATGTTTTTGAAAGGTCTACTAGAAAGAACTAGGGCGCACGTGCGACCTTGTGCTAAGATACATGTCCGATCACGGAAGTTCCATGTACTTTGCCGAAAGTTTACGAACAATTGCCGAGATTCTTGCAACTACATGCCTTTTGCTGAATTAGAGGTGTCCCTCGGGTTAATTTCTGACAGTTGCTTCTTGTTTTCAGGGATTCATTACATTATTGAAGTAGATGTCACGACGTTCGGATGAGTTCCCAATAGACATCGGGATTTTTTTTTGTAGTATTCTGACTTGCAAGCTGGGCTAAAAATGAACGGAAGTGAGCTAAAGTAACATGCAAATATTACACAAATGCATCTTGCGTTTTCCGTAAATTTGTGGATATTTCATCCTTCCATCAAAAATGAAATTTCGGTTACCACAGTTTTGCAGTTCAGAACAGCTTGCGTAGGTTTGACCAGGACAGAATAGTCCTGAGCCTACGCAAGCCCCATTTTTGGGCCAAACCCTTCATACAATCTTGAATATTTGGAATTCCACTGTGAGCTCCCATCACTGATTTTCAAAGTAAAAGTGGCCGAAATATGCCCTACTGATACAGACGTTTATGGACGCAGATCCTGGTTTTCCACAAATGATCACGTTGATTCATCAGGAAATGCAGTTGATCCAGGACTAATACGTTGAGATCTCGCTGCTCCAATTTTCATTTCTTCTGAATTCGCAGTTGATATATCTCAACTATGGTCGAATTGCTATTTTATTGATTTCTCTATTGCTCATCTTTGTTGCTGAGATGTTTATTTATTCATTTATTCATCACTTGATGATGTGGTATAAACAAGGGAAACGCTGAGAAACAGAGCGTAATGCTGGAAGTTCCGCAGTTCGTCTGCAACATCGCGATTATTTTAATGTGTGGTCCAATCCATGACGGGGAAAAGAGAGTCGCATAGAAGCATCTAGATTCTGTTTAGCTGCAGTTAGCCACGGAATTATCCTTAGTTCTTCTTGTTTTCCTATCAAGATCAAACTTTCTCTTTGTATGGTGTTTCATAATGAGGTAGATTTGTAGTTCCAAGTGTTTTTTGCTTTTTGTTTTCTCGCGCCGCCTTTGGGTGTTAGCCGTGGAGCGCATTACGTATTAGGGCAGATTATCGGCAGAATTCGTCTCATTCCACTATAAAAGCAGTGTATCGCCTCGTTTTCGTGTTTGAGATTTTAGCGGATTCTGAATCTTCTCGATGCGCTGGATTCAACTGTATACATAAATCTTACGAAACCGTCTTGAAACCCGTTTTTTTAGACATTTCTTGGGACGGGGTTTGGAACAGTTTGTCGAGTCAAGTGCACGCGTGAAGCCGTTGATCTTATCGATCAGACACGTCAAAACTCGGTGGCCAACGCTGCAGCCGTGGCGAGCAGCCAGCGCCCACGCGAACCGCTCCGTCCAAATTGTCCGTGAACTGCGCTTTCGGACGCTCTGAAAACGAGGGTTTCGTCAGCTTTATGCGTTCTGGCGTTTGAACAACAGTTGAATCAAAGCTAAGAGTGAGTCTAGAGTCTGCTGATGTCTACAACTCACGAAACGAGAGGACACAATGTCTTTGAAGCAAGAAAAGTGGAGTTGGATTCGTTTACCTGAAGGTTAGCGAGTGATCCCCGGAGAAAGTTGCTCACGAATTTTTCGGGACATTCATGTGAATGAAAGAGTAAAGGATAAGTAATGTATGGATCCAAATAGCTAAACAGTGAGACGTGAAAATGGTGTTATTTTTAAAGCTGTCCTTAGCGAAAGTTGAGATTTGAGGTGCATGATCGCAAATAGGTTTGGAAAAATTTTGCTGAGCTTGCTGCAGTTGCTAGTTGCACTCCTCTGTGTCAGGTTAGTGAAGGATGTTTTTCAGAATAAAAAATAGCAGTTTTTGCGAGCCAGTATATAAATAGTTACAGTCCTTGTCAAAAAGATAGACGGATTGCGCTTGTGGTTTCATATCGTCGCGGCCGCAAAATTGCCACGGGACCTACTTGACCCTCTCACTTTTAGCATACTCTCTCCGCGCTCACCGTTCGGGTCCCACCGCGTCTCTGCAATCACAGAATCCGTCTAACTTTTTGACAAGGACTGTATCAGTTATTTTTCTTGAGTCGGTAGAAACCCCGTTCGTCATTCTCCGTTGTAAACGCTCACCAACGCTCGCCTCGCCGAGCATCATTCACGCACTTGTCTATAACGCAATGTAGGAACTAATGCATGTATAATTCTGACAATTTGACGTAGCTGTTATTCGAGTCGTGTACAGTGCATTCTCTTATAAGCCTTCTCTAAAAATTGTTTTTCCTTGAAAAGAAGAAGCCCTGCCTTCCTACCTGTCGTGTACGTGGTCAACGTGGATAGTATTCGGTAACTCTCCCAAGCTTTATGTAGCCGTGCCTTGCTTTTTCCTGTCTTGCTTGATTCATAGGAATTTTCATCGAAACATGCGTTTTGTAATTACACATTTGTGTCCGATTTTCTGACGCCATATGTTGAATTAATCACTTGAAAGAGGATTTCTTAATGTCCCGACATATGTAGTCGATTTATACATATTCCGATTATACGTATATGTAGTCTAAAATCGAATTTTACACATATTCAAATTAATCGTGTCTCACTGTTGGGGTACTCGGACGGGCATTTCACGCGGCTAAATTTTTTTCCGTCTCCTAATGTATACGTCTGACTAGTCCGCTTTAATTGCCAGCTGGGCTTCACGTTATCGCTCTATCGAGCCGGGATCTCATCATGCCTACATCCTATCACAAAAGTTACAAGCATGGTAGTAGCAATATTGCGCTAAAATTTCCTCCGCGGATGAGTCGCCGTCGTCTAAGCATCTCATGCTTCCATTTGGATCATTTACTATCTGTACCGAGTGATCCATTCTATGAAGGATCTGAAGGATCTAATTCTATTAAGAATTTGTTGAATGGCCGAGCTAGAGAAATAGTGATGTGATTTTCCTGAGAAGAAATTTGTTCCAGCAATGTTGCACAATTTTGCTGCATCTGAGCTTCTGTATACCTCAGGCGGTCGCATACAAAAAATTCAACTGTAACAAACCAATAAACAGTAAGAAGTAAGGGATACCGACGGGTTGACTAGTGTGCCGCTCTGACCTGTGGCTAGTAAGAAATAAGTTCAAAGCGAATGAGTTTAGTTTCTTTCCCCAGAACTCCTCAGTAAGGAGAGAAGACATCCCCGGAACTCGTCAGTAAGCAGCGGAGGCTGCTTTGCAACCATCCCCCTTCCTTTAGATTTACAACAACTCGCCGATGGCGCATGCCATTTTGCGGTGTCGCGTACCTGACCGAGGTCCACAATTCCAACACAACATTGCTATTATGAAGAAAATTTGTCTCTCTTGAAAATCTGCTTAGATTTCGTGGTTATAGGAATGATATATCATAAGAAAAGAATGGTAAGCGATATATAGAATATTGGCTATATTCCCATGGTTATTGCGAGCTTTAGTTTTCAAAGACAAAAATTTGTTCATTGCATATGCTTCATTTTAAAGAATTTCTTGCGACTGTATCTTACTATTTTCATACAAACCTTACCAGGGTATACGGAAATACTGCTAAAAGCTATCAGTTCCAGTCCGATCGGTGTTTTCGCGAGGTTTCCCCGGATCGTCCGGTACTTCTTTGAATTTCTTCAATCGTTCGGTAGTGGATCGCGATCATAATCACATTTCACGGGTTGACCCCGTTGATCTGGAGAAGCTTTCAGGGTTATAGACTATGTATAGTTAGCAGACGCAGGACGTGAAAGTTGTCTTGCTAACCTAATTTTGCACATTCATTTGTCCATAAATTCTATCCTATGTCGCCCTATGTTGTGGACTTTTGAATCGACATCGAAGTGTCGACATCGGAACAGTCGAATAATTCAAACTTCCATTTTTCTTCATTTAATCGATATCACGAAAGCATGGATCTTATCAGACTGTCATAGTATTCAATATTAGCGTTGACTTGGAAATCGATCCTTTCAGAAGTAACTATCGAATCGAGTCAGCCGGGTAAAAAATGTGTGGCCTGAGGAATTATAGAGTGCTACTGGCGTTATCATGAATTATTTTGGGGTGAGACAGCCCATTGGTTGACGAAATACTTTTTGCAATTGAAATAGGAACATAAAAGGGATGAGACCCGTCAGAAATATCTTGAAGAACTTGAACGCCCAATTAGACAGTGAAGTTCCAAGAATTCCAACGGTAATCGTAGTAACATCGGTCGAACCAAATAAGCTGAAGTCCTCACCTGTCGCCCCTAGACGAGCGACTTGCATCGCGTGTGTTCCCAGCCTATGCTTGAGTGGCTGCCTTGGAAGGCCTGCTTCCATGCGTCACTTCTGGACTAGAGCAGTCCAAAAATATGAACCACTTCGCCGAAGAAGAGGTTCCTCTCCTTTCTTCCTTGATGCTTGCGTTGTATGCATCTCCGAAAAAATTTCTCAGTATTTTCGTAACGGAATACTTGGATGTGTGTGGTCTTGTGCCATCTTTAATGAAAACGGAAGAATTAATAATGCATTGAGACCACTATTGAAGTTTGGAGCCGTTCATGGAGTTAACACTGTATGTGACTTAAAATCGAAACCAGTCGTGGATTGATTGCCTTGATTCAGTCTTTGGTTATCTGTAATTGCCAAGAAAACTTTTCATTATTGTGATTTCCATTATTTTCTTAGATATCTTGAACTCCTTTGCTGTCACATAGCTACTTCTGCTTCAGCTGTGGAGTTCTCTTTGTTCATTACAACTGATGTCCACATTGAAGGTTGCTTGGAAGGGGATTACTCATACATTACATAACACATGTATGCCTGTATTCAGTCGGTATGCCAATATTCAATCAGTCGCTAGGGGCCATTATGAACAAAGCAAATTAACAACAAAAAAATTGACGGTTCCTTGATATTTCTCTCTCTCTCCCTTTCTGTCTTTATCTTTCTCTCTTTCTCTCTACATTTCTGTCTCTCCTTACCAGGACTACGGATACCTTTCCAATATATGAATTTAGAGAAGAACAGTTTTATGGATTATTCTGCTTTATGAAAAGCTGTGTGAAGCCAAAACCATTGGCACCCTATGAAAAAGATGTGCTTCCTGAGACCATATTTTTTATTTTGTAATGCTTTCGTTGGATTACCTGTAATATTCAATGCTGTATTGCTGAAAAACGGATTGATTCTAAACCAGGACAAACGTAAGTGAAAAAGTGAAGTCAAGAACCCCCGCGCGAAACTCAGTGCCGAATAGAATAACCAAATGTCTAATCTGAACTTTTTAAGGAAGTTTTATTTTCAGAACTGCACAGGCCTGCTTCCCAGAGCGTTCGCTCTGTTGGAGGAGGATCCGAGTGCGAAATGGGTATGTGGTGCGTGTGAGTCGTCGGTCCTGTGAATCCGGGCTTTCACCGTTGCTGATCTTCTGAACAGATCTTCATAAAGCGTTCTTGAATGATGACTTTATTATTTATCCCCAGTGCATCTGTATTCAATATGTTTCAATGTGTACTACATCGTAATACAGCTCTGATTACTGCCAAACCGTTTTTCTTCATCCCGTTTTCGATTGCTGTACACTTGCGTCAAGTGTCATGTCCTCCCACCTATTCATCATGCTCTTTTATCACTCATTCCACTGTTGATTGTTTAGTCACTTAAATGACAAAGTCGCTCTCATAGTAAACACAGATTCTTACTGTGTTAGCCAACTACGTCTTTCCTTTGTGTGGTATGTACGTACGTTCGCGAGAACTCAATCGGGTCCAACATTTCAAACCCATACACTTAAGCATTTTATTGTGCAAGCTTTCGGTTGTTGCATTTTCTTTGTCGTTTTCTCTCTTCCTCTCCCTAAATAATGCAGTTCTCCCTATATTCAAAAATAAAAACCGGGCGTCTATACATATGTGTGTAGGTAACGAAGAAGATGTGTGTATTTATGCCTTTCTTTGAGTTCTTTGAAGAAGCAACCGAAATTTATAGGTGAATAAAGTATCGGCACATGTGTATACGCGTTGACGTTGTGTACAACATCAGATTTGGTAGCACACGGCGATGGTTTCCGTATTCGTCTCTCATTTGCCACCCTCATTAAGCTTGCTTAGTCACAGCAAGCGCATGCGCACAATGCGTGTGCCGTGGACCGCGAAATCCAACATCTCGTCCATTATTTGTCTACTGTATGCTATACTACAAAAACAATGTTGCTGCTTTGAATAGCGTACGCTGACTTTGACGAACTTATCCAACGATATCGATAGTGAGGTCAGAAGGACATCGGATTTACAGGAAGGACAGAAAGGATCGTCATATCATAGGGCACAAGTGAATGTTAGGAAGATTTCAGCGAAAAATCCGTGATTTACCGGTAGAACGGCAGGATATACATGATTCCAGGCGTACGTAAATAGACTGTCTCACCTGAAAATCACTGGTAAAATAGCAGGATTTACATGAGTGCAGTAGTACTTAAATGGAGTGTCTCACCTGAAAATCAATCTTGGAATTTTAATAACAAAAGAGTCTTCAGGCGACGCGAATCACCACGGTCTATTTCCCATATTTCCTTGCAGAAGTGTCAAAAGACCACTATTTGAGCTCCCTCTTTTTGAGGATTTCAAGATATTTATGTTCAAGATGTGTGTACGTATGTTCCATTTTTTCTCTTCGTGAAACCTGGACATACTATAGTGTTATGATGAGAATTATGTTTGGGATGTTCATTCATTTATGAGTATTTCCTACGTGGTACGAGACATCTAAATATCTAAGTAGGAGGGCTTCAAAGAGGGGGTTTTGCGCACCATTGTGAGAAAATATGTACATAGTCCTTGTGATCAGCGCCGCCTGAAAATCCTTCTGATACTAAAATATCAAAATCGTTTCTGAGGTGAGACACTGGTTTTTCCGGCTCGCTGACTTCCCCTCTCTAGGCCTTACATGGCCTTTTTGACCATTAAATGCCTAATATCATCGACAACTCCTTTGTTAATATCCGCCCTGATCATAACCGTATACCCACAGAAGATTCAAAAGCTTTCCGTTGTCTAGGACTCACTATACAGCACCCAGTACAAGAGTATTCGAAGAGCGAGATTACACAGTATCAGATGCTAAATTTCTGCCCACCCATTATGGCTAAATTTAACAATAGGAAACCATTGTACCAATGAGATGTTCGGCAAACTTCATCCCTACCCATTGGCACCAGTCCGGATTGAGACGAATTCTGGTTGTTTCGAATAAATTTGGTTAGGTAGTACTTCAAGTTTTAGTTTTTTTAAAACTTTATGTGCATTTTCTGACAGAAGAAACCCCACAGGTACAGTGGGAATCCAGGACAAACGTCCTTTGAGACGACAAACTATGCCCTTTCCATCCTTTGAGACGACAAACTATGCTCTTTCCAAAGCAGTAACTTCATCTACGGATGACTGAGCAACCAGAATAGCTAAAAATTAAATATTTAGTGCTCATTTAATATGAAGAGCTTGGGAAAGACGTGACATCGCTATCACAGCTTGTCTATGAAGGTACACATACACAGCACACAAAAACACGCATAAATAAACCAACGAACGGGTGCGTACTGGAATTCTGGATCGACGAGGGTTGAAATGAAGCGATGAATTCCGGACAACTCGTTCAACCTTTCTTGTTCATCCTCTTTTCTGCGATATACGTGTACTCCGGATTTGGGGCATAACATCGCAGTTGGTTTGTAATTTTCGGATTAACGTTGTACACATGTTTGGTCATAGGTGCCATATGCTCCCAGCGGCTTAGTAGCTGTGGTAGAATAGGTTATGAACTGCCGTCTGCTGTAGGATGCGCATGAGTGAAGCCACACAGATCGCTTGAAACGCTTAGTTTTAATCCATCTCAAGGTAAAATAAAATACAGTTTTTTTAAAGGAGGCTGCTGCGAAGCATAAGTTAGGTCTTTACAGTATTCTGTCAATTTTTAGGTGGATACTGGAGTTATTTCAGAGTTACTTCTTCTCATGCATATTCCTGCATTTCAGCACGAAATGGCTGACGGATTGCCGGCAGTCAGAAGCCGACGTGTTACGCTAGTTAATGCTGGGCACTCATTCAACCTGAAATAAACTGGCCGTACTACAAATTGCCGAACGCCCTCAGATGCGTGCAGGCATAACAATTTAATTGGGGTACACGTCGACTTGAAACGACTGCTGCACTCAACAAGTGGACATCAGAGGGATGCGATCGCCGAATGGAACGCTTCGGCCCCGGCCCTACGACTCTAGCAGTAGTATGTGGCGTGTGTGTAGTCGACACAAACTTGCTGACCTCCGTTCGTGAAGTTTTTCGCCGTCACAAAACATCTACGCACGTTTTTCGGCCGAGATCCAAGAAGCTGGAAAATGCGCAGCGTTTGATTCAAGCTAACTCGAGTGTGAAATTATCGCGTAGAGAATGTTTTGCATTCCAGAACACATGATATCTCTGCACACCTCCCAATAGTTGAGCACGGTCGGATCTGTTCCGTGCAGTAATCAATGGCACGTCCTTAGTGGACTCATTGGTGATGTCAGTCTCAGACAGTTTCACATTAGGCCGCACTTACTATCATTTTAACCAAATCGTGATTATAATAGAAACTGAGCATCGTCGCTGAGTTTTGTGGAAATCCGCGAAGAGAAAACAAGCAGAATACAGACGACTTGTGTTATCGGCCCTTCCAGAAGTCGACGGTTGCTTGTATCTTTGAGATGGAGCTAACGTGAGCGTCTGTTCGCTAATACTACCGCACAGCAATGCAGAAAATACATTATTTTCACCAGTCATGAAGTTCTTTGAGAGAGTGAACATACTCGAGGAAAGCCTATGCCTCTCCTTCTTCAAAACTTAGGCGACCTCCTAGGGTGAAGGATATCCTAACTTCTGGGATAGCCAATCGCTCAAAGTGTGGCTGTTTTCTTTGCCTGGTGATCTCGTCCATTTTGAGAGATCAAAGAAACCGCAACTCTACCGGAAACATTAGTTTCTGAATAACATAGTTGCTCTCATAGTTATGTGAATGATCAGTGGCTGAGCTCTAGCGGAATTCATGAACGTTCCCAGAAAGACCACAATCTCTCCGAATGTCCAGAATTTACGAAATTTCTGGACAAAGGTTACTGCACTTCAATACCCTCGACGACCTTGTAGTGACGAAATTTCTGGGACAAAACACTTAGTTTTGCTTGAGAAACTGGCCCATCCTGGATTTGCATGTGGGATTTCACCTTCCCGGAAGTGTTCATGTATCCCACCACTGATATGTATAACGATATCCTCGTACCAATGCGATGAAATTCTCTTAGCAGGACACAATTAAAGCTCCAGATAAAGGCCCAATAAGAGAACTACATACCAAGCTGAAAGAAACAGGATTGGCGGACAGCTTACAGTATCCACACGACCTCAAAGAAGAAGAGGCAGTGACAGTTCTGCTATGGGAATCTCGCTCACAAGTTACTTACCCAGCAACATTGTGAGAAGGCCAGAAATATTTGCATGTGGTCAGCCACCTCATACTGGAAAGGCCCTTGGCACGTTGTTTGTCGGCGTGTTCAGTGAAGCGAGCACAGCCACCTCACTTCCGACATAAATTGACTCGCTACAAATTATATTCGCGACCACCGGGACACACTCGCACAAATTGACTACCGTATACGGACGGGAACACTAAATTTAGTTCAACGGACGACTGACTGTCGTCCGTGCCTCTCGATTCCAATGAAGTATGAGCAAGCGATGTTCCTCGAACTTGTTTCGCACTTCTAATACGGTTTATGTGACACTCATTTTATCAGGAGATGGCAGATACGAGGGAAGGCCTGGAAGAGCTGGAGAAGAAAGCTGAGGCCGGATCTCGTGGGAGGAAGAGTTCTGTGTTGGTACAGTTCCTAATTATCGTGTAACGGCCTTCCTGAAGGTATCGAAAAGTATGGATTTCAGAAAACCAGGGGAAGAAGGCGAGAAAATAATATGGAAATATGATCAATTTTCCCGAACCACTCGAGCAAAACACTTCGCTTCTCAGTGCAGTGAAAATAATCAACTAGATAAAAAAGTTGGGGAATCAATGACGACGCGAAGGGATGCTTCAGGATGGAATACTCATAGGCATGTTCTCCTGACTGATTGCCTTAAACTTGCCTAATGTTCAACTTTTCAGAATCCTAGTTTCTTGCACCAGAAGCTCTAAAAGAGTTATGATCATTCCAGAGAATAAAAGCATTAGGAAAATCTTGCTGTCACCTTCGGCAAGGAGTGAAGGAGTGCTATGGAAACGAATTTTTCCACTAGCTGGAAACAAGAGACTCTCTCCTCAACAAACCTACTATAGGAGGTGGCCATGCATGAGTGCAAGGCAAAAATGAGCGCATTATTTATTTCCTTCAGCAAACAGGACTTCAGCAGCAGGAGCGTGGAGCAGCGTATTAGGTGAGCGAACAAATGCATTGTGCCTGGTTTGGTTCGGCTCACATAGCGATTTTACCTCTGACTAAACATTTGTTTCACATAACTTCCACTTTATCACCTGTGCTCAACTAATCGGATTGGATCCGACCGTAGTTGCAGCGCGGCGGCTGCACGCCAGGCATCGACCGCCGGCTGCGATTGGGTGCCGCCGCGCTGGCACCGCCTTCGCGCGATGTTGATTGGGCGGCTGGCGCGGCGAGGCTGGCCACTTGCTTACGACCGACTTGGCGGGATTTCACGGTGGTTCGACGAGGAGCGGCCGAGCGTCAAGAGAGGTGAGCGGTCATTACAAAGACGCGTCAGTGCGCTCCACAGCCCTGAAGCGGTATACACGGGGCGGCAGCTAGTCGAGCGTGTTCCTGCAACACTCACTTGCTCCATGCTGCTGCCGTTGGCTCAGATTTCATCTTACTCCGAAATGACTGTCATATCGAGCAGGTACGGTTAGTTTAGTCCGTTCACCTTTGGTCCGTTCGTGATGTTAAGGATCTCTGCTCTTGTTTCTATTTGTTAAGTCAAGCTGGCATTTTCTTCGCTTCTCTTTTACTGCTTGTGAACTTTTCATTACCTTCGAGTGTTACACCCGCCTTCTTGGCATACATAAATGACGCATGAGATTAGACATTTTTATACCATCTAATTTGGATGGAGTTCAAGGACTTCCTGCCTAAGCGTGTTCTTATCAATCGAGTTTAAATATTTTGAGATGTCCCAGTCAACGTGATGAGAACGAGTTCTGCATAGAATTTATTCCTTTATCCAGCTTTGATTTGGTGCTGTCTTCATATTATATAATCTCATTCAGCTCTGCAGAAGACAAAAATTGGACCATTCCAGAGCAGAATTTTTAATTGTCCATATAAGCTGCCATCCTTGACTTAGTACTAAGAGAAGACTCCTAGTTGCCACAGCTGTTGTATGAACTGGTAGAAATCTAGTGAAACTATAACCGTTTATTTCTATCCTGGTTTATCGTTTTAGTAACGTTTCTCTCCATCGGCTACATGGACGCTTGCTAAGTGGAATAGAAAAGAAAAACTATTTTTGTTTGAGACCCATGAACGAGTAGGCGGAACCTAGCCCGGCTAGCAAACCGAATTTGGCGGTTTACCCATTCTGTGATCTTTTGAATAGCTAGCCTTTTTATCCAGAGAATTACCCTTCATAGTCAGCGTTATATAAATCTCAATCTCATCCTTGATTTGGTAATTAAAGGCTAGTTAGGTAAAGTTTAATGAAGAATCCTATCTCGTTTTCCCAACGTTACGTATTTTTCCTTACAACCTCTGCAATCACTTTGGATTTCACTGCAATTGCTCAGACGAAGAGTTTACGGATAGTCTGAGAGTGCAAAAACGCATCGATCTTTTTCTGACCCAATTGTTGAGAGACTGCTAAGCCTAGTCGATGCAGAAGGACCACAGCAGAAAGTGTACCGGTCATGATTAGATCTTCCGCAGCCCTGAACATGTTTACACAGAATTTCAGACATTCTTTGGATAGAATACAACTCTACTTGTTATGTAGATGCTGTCGATGTAAACGATACTGCCATTTGACTGCGAAAAATTAGCACAAGCGTATGTATGACTGCGAAAAATTAGCACAAGCTTATGTACATCAGAACCTTCCCCAAACGTCAATAAACCCCTCATCAGATCCGATCCTTCTCAGCAGGTCACTAGGTTGAGCTTTTGGAGAAGTTGGTCGAACAACGAGCACCTCAGCGATGCGCATAAGTTGAGCTTGCGCGTTGTTCGTCGTCGACCACCCATCGTGCGCCCAGGCCACATCATGTTGCGCGCCCGTTCCCAGTCTTGTTCGAAATCGCCCGTTTATTTGATGGCCTTTGTCAACCACAGCGATTCCACCTTTCGGCCAGCATCGGCCAACCTAGTCATTTGCGAATTACCCTTCATTTCGAAATTACAAGTCACGCTTGTTACATGTAAGCACGGGGTTAGTGCGCGAAATCGTTCATTCTCGCCATCTGCAAGGGATCTCGGCTAGCTATTTTGATTTGGATGTGAGGTGACCATTTTTAGGAGGTGCTGGTAGTGATAATGCTTTGAGAAACTGACCATTCATGCCCATTTTTCTTATCAATTCATTTTGACTTAGTACAGCAAAAATTTGTGGCAAGTTTGCAGTAGCACCTGCTTAATCCGAGCTCAGATGCTTACTCTGGAGCAGAACTACTCGCACATGGGCATTGTTGGATTCGCTCCATGCTATTCCATATATTGGTAGAGCTTATTTATTTCCAGGAGTTTACTGTGAGTGATTAATCCATAAATTCAGGATATAGGATTAAACTAGATCTGTGAACATGCTGCTCATGGCATCTCTTCAGTAGCTCAAAATTTGAACCAGTTCCAAATTATTTTCCTCTCATCAGGCAGCTGAAATTACATGGAATCTCCCATATTCTTGGACAAGATCACCAATAATCCACTGATTTTCTAATACTAGCGTATTGCTTTGTTTTTGTACCGTAATACCACTTATGTCTCAGTATATTAGTTCTAGGCGCTACTATCGAAATCCTCAACGAAAGTTGATGCTTTCAGCATTAAAGGCTACAGAGTTTCATCTTGCACCATGCTCTGGTATTCGTTTGAACTTCTCAAGCTTCAACAAGTTGTAATTATCACATATCTCCATAGGGTGATGCCTGAGAACTGTTACCTACTCTAAAGTGGTAGCATGTACTTCCACTTTTTGGTATTAGTCCAAGTGCTGAAGCAGTCCCGGATATGTTGCGAATTGTCTGAGGTGCAGATACCTTGTCTCTCATAGTAAAATCTACCTCTTGAACAGGATAACAGTTCTATCCACGAATTCGGTATTTTGTCTACTGGTCTGTTCTACCGTAACGGATTCGTTCTGTATCAACCATACGCATTCTAGCACTTGTAACTCATCCATATTCGCTGCTTTACGTGTGAGATTAATAATTGTGACTTGGCCGAGAAGCGCAGTTTTATACACAAACTCACCAATTTGTCAACGGAGACAATTTGTCTGCGAAGACACCACTGAATTATCTCAGAATGTGGAAAGTGTTACTGTCGAATGTAGTACATCAACGGTAGAGGCAGGGAAATTTGCGTTTTTGAGTTATATAGTCGCTGCCCAGAAAAGCTAAAGACGTTCACGGACGTTACATAATAACTGATACATAATAGCTTTCCAGTGGTGGTGGTAAATTTGTTACTACTGAGGGTCTCAGTGTTTGAGACAAGAGCAAAGAATAGCTGAATAGGAGAGCGTAATTTCTTTATCCTGAGTAGCATACCTAGGACCAAATAATACTTTAGATACCTATGGATTCACTCGAAACTCGAAAATTTGATTATGAACCAGTCTATAGTCCGCATGTTTGAAAGGAGGGAGCAATGCAATCCTTCTAGTATAGTAAGATGACATTTAGGTCTCTCTTTTTTTAAACCTTCGAATTCCTCTGTTCTAGTCCTGCATGAATATTTTAATGGAATGAGTTATTCGATTTTTATTCGGGCTCTAAGTATACTAAGTAGTATTTGCAGGGAGAGCAAGTAGTAGCTATGAGGCATGCAGGTTTTTCACAAGATTCTCCGATAATTTAACCTCGCTTCTTAGTATTAAAGTGGTCTTCATGGTAAGAAGAGGTACTACTGGAACTGCTTAGGAAACGGATGATTTTAATCGAAGAGCTGCGGATACTTCCTGGAAGAAAAGTAATTTTTTCACATATATTTTTCACATTTTTTGCTTTGCTCCAATTTTCTACGCATTAATCCTAACTGAGTGGCTTTGACAAAGTCAACAGGAGTGTCGTTATCAAAATCTGTCGGTGGACTCCCACATCCCTGCTCATTAGTCCTCGCATACCTGGGAGTCACCACTAACTGGTAATTCACCATCGGATGTGCATCCATTGGTCTCATTACTATAACGAGCGTCCTTGGCACATTATAGGTGCTGTACTCACATTTCAAACAGCCCGAGCCGGTAATCCTCTTCCCACATCCACCCGCAACAATAATATTTGCTCTCATTAGGATCCCGCGCCAGCGCACGCCTCCGATCTCGTTTCCTGTATGTGTTACAGTAACGACAATTGAATTACCGTAATCCGACGAGAATCATGTGCTTCACGATAACAAAATAAACAATGGATCATGCAGTAAATGAGCGCATTCGTTAGTGGCTATTTGTTATTGTCATTCAACTCACATAGAAATCAGAAAAATGACGTTTGACCATTTAGACGCAGCTTTTTCATAGGCATGGTTTTGAGAAAAAGGGGAAGGCTAATGAGATGGAAGTCGGTTGAGCGGATGTCTATGCCAGAAACGGATGTTTGTAACTGTAATACAGAGTACTGTAGCAATGAAGAACTGGCTGTAACAATGCCTAGGCGACGTAAGTACACGGATGTTCGTCATCAGTGACCATTGTGAGCGCTATTTCAAGTATTATCGAGGGTAGGAACCTTTGATGCTATGGTGCTTTTGCTCAGGCAAAATGAATCTTCTGGATCTGGGAGCTGGTTTTATTTATCCTTCTTCTTCAGTGAGTATTCCACCCCAAAATTAGATCTCGGGTGACAACTGCCACGATAACGACTTCGAGTAAGTAAAATCAAGTCAAGGTCTTGGTAGAACAAAGTGAAAAGTTTAGACCGGTTCGTAAACGATCTTACCGTAATCTCCAAGTGTAGTGATTCCATAATACCCTCTGCAAAGTAAAAATCGGCACTCATAGATGGCTCGATTTTCGATAGGAGCTGATGAACTAGTCGGCTGCCTTCAGTTTAGTTATATGTGGACTACACCCGGAAATTACGGTAAGACTGTTTGCTAACCGTTATGGAACTTTCATTTTGTCTTGATAGAAGTCAAAGACTACTAGAAACAACACAGATTTCACAACTGATACTATTACTGGGGTAAATTCCTACGCTTCAACCCTAGTCAGACAGTTTACATACAGGTTGTGCCACTCATCTTAAGGATGAGTGAGCTATTTTCAAAATCTAATAATTTCACTAATTACCGTATACAGCTACGTACATCATTTGGGCAATGTAATTAATGAGCTTGTTAATTCCACCAGCAAATGACGAGGAATAGCTGCATGTGACTTCGTCCTGGAAACCACAGACCGGCTTCTTTTATAGGCCAAATAGAAGGTATCTATGAAGAAAAGTAGGTTTAGCCGTGTCTTCGTAGTCCCTTTTATTTTCTATGTAGTTGGCAAGCTTTGAGTGAAGTGCTTCCTTTCGTAGATATCCATGAACAATGTAGAACAACATTTTGTTCTTGTTGTTTGTTCGAAACACACCCCCTATATGAAAATTATATCCTATACTACAACTAAAAACTACACTCTTGATTTGCTACAGAGTCGTAGAGAGAAGAGAGATGGACAGAGGAAATCCTTTGATTCCATCCAGGTTTCCATAGGAGTGAGAAAAGGTTTTGAACATTTACACAACTGGGATAAAGGAGGATCATCTAGCTGGAGTTAATGAGAAAGGCTCACTACTATGTATTCCTATAGAGAAAGAAACCCACGGAATGTCCAAAAAAATTTGGTGCATAGGCTGCAGACTTGACGTTGACCCTACGTTTCTGAGAAGTATTTCCAGATAAAATCAGGGTTTTATGGATTCAGACGAAAGAAAAAAGGGGGAGCACTTCGGATACGGCTATAATTTTAGGGATTTTCCAAGGTGATGATGGGAAAAAAGTTTTGACAGGTTCAGTGTCTTTGATTTTCAGTGGTCCAAAACCTCAACGCTAATAAACGAGGTGCATTTTGCTCATAGCAAAGTTTTTTCAGATCCGGACAGGGGCAAAACCCACGAAGTCAAGCAAAGGGAAATAAAAAGAAATAAAGCCGAGATATCTTTTTAAGCTAACCCGAAAATCCATCGCTTTTGGCGGGAAAGTGGACCAACACTGCAGAAATGCCTCATTGTAAAATGTATGGAAAAGGTAGCTATTTGAGCTTGAATAGACAAGAAACCTCACACACAGTTCACCCTATAGGCAAGCTAGAGTAATACTGTAGAGGGCCAAAATCAACGAAAAATTTCGAGATGCTTGGCGTCTCGAGCGGGATTCTCATGGAAAAACTTCAATATCCGGCAGTTATGGCGTAATGAGCACACTAATGAGCACAAGATACCATCTAAGTGCTGGTACCGACTTCGGATTCTGATGCAATAACTGGCTACGGCAGTAATAGATCGTAGATAACCGCTAATTACGTGTTCGTTTTGAGGAAAATGAGGTTGTACAAGTTTAGAATTTCACATTTTCAATAAGAATGGTTAGAACTCCTTGTCATTTTATGTAGAAGTTGGGGCATTGTGCTACTTGTCCGGGAACGTAGGCGATTTGCACTAATTTTCATTTGTTTTGGATTTTGAAGAAATTTTAGTTCCAGAATGTAGCCAGACCATGAGTAAAAATCCTGAATATCCTCCAGATCCTGTCCAATGTTACTAATAATTGGTGTAATCCAACATGTGCTGTACAACCTCCCCCTTATCTAACTTATTGCGCAAAGTTACTACCATAACGGCTCTAGCTGGCGGATGCTCTTGACTGATGGCGAGCTTGCTCAGCCATTCTACCTGGCTGCTCTAATTCGAAAATTGAGGGTCGGCCGCTTTGTCTGGACAACGTACATACGTTGGGCGGTGGATAATCCCAATTTGTTCCCTTTGAACAGCCGATGTCAAACTTGGCCAATTAGAGACCTCAGCAAACTATTATGTGACATACGCTCAGCGTGACGGAATACGGAGCCTGATCCTGGAAAGGTGATCATACTAGGCTACAGCCCACGCAAAGGAACTTCCGTATGAGTCCGTTTTGGCAAAAGTTGAAATAAGTACTGCAAATCATGGCAATACTATGTGCCGCGTGTAGCTACAGAGTCACTCCTTTATTTGATAGGTACCTGCAATATTTGGCCTAGAGCCAACCTGTATAAAATGGTAGCGTGTACGTTTTCAGTGTTCCAACTTCGCTCATATCCAATATGAGAGACATTTTACGTGATGAATCTTGGAATTCCTGCGCTCATAAGACAAAAATAACGGAAAAAAATAAGCAAAAATAACACTCTTTGGAACAGGTTTTAATACTACTCGCAAATTTACTTAGTGAAAGTAAAAGTGTTGGATACTCTCGTCATAATTATGGTGCAAATGACTAGTCAAGTGACATGTCAGCTGCACATATAGCGGTTTCTCGATTTGCTCAGGGAGCAAGATGAGAAGTTCGCTGCAGATGTTGAACTCCTTGTGTTCTCATAGGCTCCTTTTTTGTCTAAATTACCTTACTTGGACCTGCAATTTTGGTGGAACTTCGTATTGATCAGGCATGTAACCTTACAAAAATTATAAATTATGCACATATAACTTTCAAGAATTACTGAAAAAAACGCATATATCTGTTATCTGTTTCAGTTGGTATGAGCGTGTCTCGGTGTTAACTCAGTTCAAAATTACTCCGCTTTCAAATGAGAGACTATTCCCTTAAAAAGTAGAGAATCTATTCTTCATTTGCAAAGAAAAAACCCGAATAAGTATTAAACTAGACGAAAGCTAGGTCATTTAACCAGGTTGTCTCCTTTTTTCCAGAAACGTTGAAGAGAAACAGAAGGAGTAATATGTATTCACCGGAACGCAAAGTTGTTTCCTAGTCAGTTCATGTAAAATGTGCGTATGGTGACATTTATTCCCCTATGGATTTTATCCCACCCTTTAATAACCTGAATAACAAAGCTTTCATGTGTGAGATAGAGGTCATTCAGAAACACTGTACTTGGAAGACCATTTTTTCTTTTGAACCCTGTTAGATATTTCTTACAAAATCGCTTATTTCCTCAGAAATAGGCCAGTTGCTTAAACGGAAAAGCTGTAACACGGAATCTCCTTAACATCTTGATAAAATACAAAGCTGCTGTTGATTAACTGCTTGTGCAAATGATAGCACTGGTGCATCTTCTATCCCAAGTTCGACTCTTTTTAAATCCCGGCATTATTTTTAAAACAGCTACAAAAAAGAAACACTTCACCAATGGTAGCACTGTTTGTAAACCTTGCTTTCCACCGATGTGCGCATCAACTGAATTTTCTTCCAAAGTCGTTCCCCTTTCCTGAAATCTTTGTCTCATCCCTAGGGTACTCTCACTGTAGGAGAAAACATAATGTACACTCATAGGAGGGAACATCCGAGTTCCCAGGATGAAGAAAAGGGAATGGGCTGTCCTTCCCTAAAATATTCATACAATCGTTTTTGTATGATTTACTCACAACTCTTCATGGACTTTACTATTTTCTGGAGATCCAGTATTCTTGTAGACTGAGCTGTTCAAGGAAAAGTGTCTCACCATAAAATGTCTCAAATGAAATGTCTCAGTTTCAAAGGAAAGTCTCCCACCTATGCATTACCTTCTTGATAACTGTTAATCAAATTCTCAATGCATTTTTTTTACCAAAGGCCCTTCCAGTTTCTCTAGCATCGGTGTGAGCAATAAAATACTGAACATACTGCGAGGAAAAAAATTTTCGTGATATTGATGGCTTACTGAGCATATCTGATCCCTTCTAATCTTCAACAACCATTAATCACTTTCGATGGGAAGTAGATCCTATGGGGAAATTTCTAGTTTTTCTTTCCAAATTTGGTTGAGGTGAATGTTTATGTAGGAGTGGACCAATACAATAAGCTATCTTCCTCACTTTAGAGGTAATACAGCAGATAATGAAATTTTTTCTAGACACTTTCATTCAATTAATAATTCTATTAATTTTTATGTTGATCATCAAGTGCGTTTTGGTTTTGCATAGGTATTCTCCGTTGAAAACTCCTCACCAGGTGAACATAACTCGTACTCATTTGCAAGGGCACTCTTTGCAACATCTCCATTTGCCGGGCATTAGTTCTTGTTTGCCCTCCCGTTGGGAAGGTTTCCTTCCACCCTCATTAACTCTTCCGGGTTCGATCCTGCTCTTTGATACTCGCCCTAATTGACTCGCGTTCTTTCATTGAGAGTCGGCCACGATTCGAGGCGGAAAACGAAACCGCACTCAACCCAAACAAATTCGATATTTACTACTCAGCTGTTCTTTTTTTTTGTTTGTAATTGGAATTTTCATACTATTCTAAGTTATAGAAATCTGTTGTGGATGCTAAGGAAGAGAAAGAAAAACTAACTGATACGTAACAAGGGAAGAGAGCATTGAGGAGCAAGTAAGCGGTGGACTGAACATAGACTACTGGTTAGCTTAACCTATTTAATGTTCTTTATTGGCATAGTACAAGAGGTTGTTCGTGGTGGTGATTTATCATCAAGACCCACAGAGCGAGCTGTTCATTCCTGGCAAATTATGGAAGCGATGAATGCCTTATTCTATGACTAGACTCCTTTCTTCTGGTACATATCAGAAGCTACATCTCCAATGAAGAACGATTTTTCTTGGAATTTTTCCTGAGTGAAATTTTTCCTCGGATAGCTCTTTGACCTGAAATCCGTGCTGGGGCGAACCAAAGGTTTACTAGAACATTAGAAGTAGAAAACATGCTGAAGAGAACATTTATTAACACAAAATTTGTTAAATAAAAAAATGGATGGTGGAAATTGTAGCCATTTAGAACATCAACAGATGAATAGCAAATAAATTGTGATGGTGAGGGCACCACTTACTTAGCAATGCTTACAATTACTTATTTGGTAACAATTAAATTGTGAAAAATCGTATCGTAAATACCCTTACGTACATAGTGTCTATGTTCGTAAGCTCACAGCTGTTCATAACCCCACAATATCCAGAAACAATCAGGAGACTCCACACTCTCACCCTCCAAGCGATCCGCTCAGCGTTTCTTCACCCCTCAACGCCAAGGCCAAATGAAACACCAACATATTGTAGAAGATGATGTGATGACGCAACGTTCTGATTGCGATGAGATACTGTGGCGACGTCGTCGCCGGTGCGATGTTCTGCAAGTTTGCGTCAGGCAACATGTCGCGCTCATAGCTCGTCGCGGCGTTATGTAATTGTGCTGTCACGACGGCAGATGGTCTCATCCCTCTATGCATAGCTGCAAATTGCGAGGTGTCAACCACAGTGCAACATTAGCAATTGCTTCCAATTTTGCGCGAACCTCAGGAAAAATCGATCCCGACTGAGCACTTCATCGCTAGTATCCGGGATTTTTTCCTGGGGTTCCGCCCATCTGAAAATTAGTGATTTGTTGACGACTCTGGAACGGCTGTGAGGTAAAAATTGCTACCTAAGCTCTCGTGAGTCCAGCTGGATTTTCGGAGAATTCAGGGAATTCCACGTCTCAGGAAGAAAGAGAAGGCATCATCTTGAAACTGTCGTGGCATTCGATAATACCATCGACGATTGCTTGATTCGATTTGCGGCGCCTGAAAAGGACAAGAATGCGACGACGGATGACGTTCAAAGCGCGTTACAAAACTGAACTCATCGGCACACCTGGTCGCAACGCGAAAAAATCCGTCCGTCCGTCCTCAAACCGATTCCATGCACCCTAGACTTGTTGTTTCCGGCTCATATTTGTCAACAGGACGAGTTGGTTGAGCAATTATCGCATCATCGCTGACGAGCTATCTGTCCGTACTGTCCGTCCCGATACAGTAGGAGGGAAGAAGAGTGTTCGCGATGAGATAAGGTATTTAGATGGACACGATAGCGACAGTGCTGTGAGATACACATACAACATCCGCGACACTATCGTTCGTGCTTACAGACGCTAGTCCTTGCGTGTGGCTCTTCGAGTCTGGCAGCCGCTATTCGCCGCCTATCTGTTGTTTTTTCTGCTTTTCCTCGAAAATGAGCACTCGAAATTTTGCAAACACTTATTTTGCCTGTAAAATCCTCAGAAGAATCTCAAAAGATAAGGATTTAGTGAACTGAAACTAGAATAATGTAAAATACCCCAGCAAACATCACACAAATCCGCTGTCATTTTCAACGCTAACATAGCTCCATTTCGAAAATGTCGAAAAAAAATCCTAGTTGTTTTCTAGAGTTTCCTCTGACCTGTGTATTTCTTGGAATTAGAATATTGACCGTGTAAAATTCACTTAATTCCACAAAGAATCCAGAACCCGTAACCCTTCCGAAAAGTCGAGTAATCCGAAAGTACAAAGGTCCTCAGCTCTTCCTCACTTTCTATAGAAAGCCGTAGCGCACTATCTCATCGGTACACTCTATTTTCGATTTATCCGAAATCGAGTATTCGAATACCGAAAACATCGGATGCCTAACTCGCCAAAACACAATTTGGAAACTATTAAATCTCCATAAGAAGGCTTCGAGAAAACTATACAGTTAGCTGGCATTCTCAGGAATGAATGACATACGTACGTACATACTAGATATAATCGATATCGATCACCATATTCGAATAAGCGGAAAAATTGAATTAAATAAAAAGAGAGAGCGGGACTACTCCGTATTATGGCAAGAGCTCTAAGAGTGTAATTTCATCTTGTGGATGTCCAAATATTCGAATTGTTTACTAAATTATTAATGAAATCAATTAAATCCATCGCCTTTTATTAGGTCTGTGGTGTAGCGATTACTGATTGAAAGGCTACACAGGTCTGCAAGGATCCACCTTCTGCAGGATTTTTCAAGATCCAAGACTTTCAAAGACTAGGTTAGAAATCAGTTTCTCAACACTTGAAACTTATAGAAACATCATGAGCTTTTTGCAGTTTTGCTTTTTCCAATCCAAAAGCTTTGAGGAATCAATTGAAAAATACTTTCTCAACATTGAAATTTACAGAAACTTCGTATCACTTCTGCAAATAATAACTTTCTTGGAATGCTAAACATAAAGTCTGTGACAACTAGGGGGAAATCTTATCTAATTTAATTATTGATGGGAAAACTTATTGAATAGCATATTTGTCATGAAATCAAGGTGCATCGAAACCGTCGCATTCCTGCTCAAACTGCAAAGAACGAAGTATGGATTTCTATCCAAGGAAAACCCAAAAAACCTCGTAACATATTGTTTTGTTCGAGGCGACAACGGCGCAAATCGATGTCGAAAGTGCGACCGCATGAACAACTAGTTTTACTGGCTTACAAGGGAGCTGACAAGGAAATCGAAAGTGAGTTCGAAAGGGTAGCACTTCGTATGAGTTCGTCAACACATTGCCATTGTTCTAATTGGGGCGGGTTATCCATCACTTGGAGTAGCGCTGATCCTTCCCTAATCCCCCTTCGTCATGGATTCGGCAGCGGCCAGCAAACAACTTTCTTATAAACTATTTTGCACTATCAAGGAGCAGTTAAACCTGTTCTTTTGCCAGAAACTGGCACGGATTTTCTTCAAAACAATGCGTCTTAAGAAGGTGCGAGTCAACGTCTTAGTGTTTGCTAGCTGCTTCAAATACGACCTGCTCAGCACGCATCGCTGAACACTGGTGATTAATTCAAAACGGAGTCAGCGAGCCGAGCCGGCTCAGTCCGTCAGAACTGGTGGATGTGCTCTGGAGCGCTGGTGGAGGAGTTTGTTCATGCTGACGATCAGCTGGGATTGAATTGATAATTGGCTCATTGGGGATTGCGAGGTTCGGCTAGCAAGATGTGAGCGCGGCGAAAATGGGCGGGATAGAGTACGGTCGCACGCGTGCTGGCATTGGCCCAACACCGCCCACTACGCTATACTTTTGATTCATCCTCTTTAATCGTTCTAACTCGCTTTAACAATGTATTAAACACTCATACTCTCTTCACAAAACTGTTTTCAACTCGTTTTCTAATGTTCTTCGAAAATGTGTCGTGAGCTTAAGCAGTCTGTCAGATGATTACGCGCCGCTTGGATTATGTTAATGAGGAAGATCGCGTGGTTAAGAATAGAGTTGTAATGCGAAATATGTGTATGAAGACGACGACGACAGAGTCAGACGGAGCAATGTGCTACAATGAGTGTTCGCCCCTTCGCCCCGCGCAACACTACGCCTGATTAGGTCTTTCACTTCAGTAGAATCATTTGATTTCACGCGTGGAATGAGAGCAACTCAGCTGCAAGAGACTGAGTCTCGCCACCCTCCTCGACCAGTACTAATCCATTTCGGCTCGCTCTATGGAACATCTTCTGCGTACTGAGGGCTTTTGCCCGATTATGTTCCTTCGCATATCTTCAGCCAGGTACAACCGATACGAAAGCTTGTTGTACGCTATTGATTTGAGTGAAGAAACGTTCAGTATCCGCGAAGGGCTGTGCAGCATGCACTCACTGACAACTATCTGTTGCCCAAATCCTGAATTCCAGGATGAAGTAAAGACATTGCTTTTCAGGAATCTCGTTGCCGCACTGGAGCGCTCGTCACTGAACTTCTATGACGATCGACATAAAGTTGAAAATGCCATCTGCAGGTAGAGGTTGGTGGCAAGTTGCCATCCTTTTTTTGCCATTTTCTGCTTAACCGGGAGAAGTTCGCTGCTGGAGGGCGCATCGCCGTGTTGTTTATCGCTGCCATTGTCGGCCGATACTCAGTGTTTTCGTTTTTGACATCCCAGTAAGCCTGGAAATGCGGCGCCCACAGCAGCAGCATCCCCCGTCTCGTTTGCTAGTTTGTACTTTTCCGCGTTATTCTCGCAGTCCTCTCCTTCCACCGCCATTTAGCCTTTGACTACTGCCACCATCTGCACTTTCCTCTGTCATATTTGTCCAGTTCCTTCTGTTTCCTGTTCTTCTTTGTCGCAACACTCGTTCACAGGGAGAAAGTGGAGGTGTTTCTTGCATCCGAGTGTGAATTCCGCCGTCCGCGTAATCACGTGGCTACCGTATCAGCCCCGGAGTGTCAACTGCAGATAGCGCGCGTTTGAATTGCATCGTCGACACATCCAGTTATCTCATTGTGCCAGCCTCATCGATCCATTTCTACGAAATTATGAATAATGAGAGGTGTGTCGCATGCATTACATAGGCACGAGCTGGTAGCGCTTCAGGATCAACGCGTTTAACATACCACAAATTCCGTGCACACCTTTGCTTTACTGCGAATTTTCTGGAGGATTTTCAAGCAGTGCTGCTACAGAGGGGAATGTGGGCAGTTTTCGGTGTTGAAAACGCGCGTCAGCGACCTCAACGAAGGGATATCCCATAAAAGTGAACGGTTATTGTTGCAGACGAGGCCGAACAGATCGCCTCTTTCAGGTAACGGCGCGAAAGAGAGGGTCGAAGATGAAGTTTCAAATGTCATCTTGTACCTACACACGCTGTAAACATTCGAGGGATTGGAAAATTTCCCACAATTTACAATTTTGCCGCCATTTTAGCGAAGGGCAAGCGTGTCCAGAAAAATCCTGGAATTATTCCTAGTTCATTGCTTTTTCCTCACTCAAATTGCGTTTCTGGAATACCTTTGGGCTTTTTTGAAACAGCGCATCCTAGTTGGTCTTTCACCAATGCCCGAGTTGTTTCGAGGTGAATAATAATTCTTCCGAGGGCGACCGATTTCACACCTACATGCGCACATTCACTCAGGAAACACCGCCGGGCATTATGGCCGAAGCGCCCCCGTGCACAATTGTAGTCGGGTTCGCGCCACCTGTCGGTCATGGATCGACCACGGGGTTCACGGATGCTCAAGAAGAGTCCCACGTTCCTCACCAAGTGACTTACAGATTCCTATCAAGTACCCAAATGTTGGCCCACTTACGTCGCGATTCCAGTAGTTGCGCAAGCTGGGCGCTCCTGAAAGGATGCAGCGCATGACGCCCCGTGGTGAATTTGACGTGCGTTGTCCAGACCCCATATGGGATCCGAGCTGGGTGGCTAATGCCAGAATTATGCTAATTCCAAGGCGGCACCTTTTGCGCTCTCATACACAGATTGCTCTTTGCCACTGACGTAACGGTAATCGGGTATTGTCTGACATGACATCGATACGAAATCGAAGAACATCTTCGAATTGCATGGAGATCTGGCTGATCAAGAGATTGGTGAAGTGAGGAAGAAGTCGAGATGCTTGGAATGATATTCCTTGCGTAATAATGAGGTCTGGAACCAGCCGAAGCCTTACGTATTGATTTTCGACTACCTGAAATGGCTAATGTGGCCCGTTTTAAATTTGTTTGCCCATCTATTAAGCTGCTGAGGCATTCAAGAATACCGTACCTTACTTATCGTCCTGCAAACATACTTTATGCTTGAAGCCCTTTTCATTAGTAAAATTTATTTTGTAAAGATTTGAACATCACAGATGAGTAGCTTTTGCCACTTGCTTATCCGCCTTTTTCCATTTCACCTCCCAATTTGTCCAACACTCGTAGTGAGCAAAAAATATTTAACAGAAATTTTGCAACATGTTACCACATCCTATCTTTCATTTTGCATTGCCCTTCCGTTATTTTGGTCAGGAGTCAAAATTTGCTCTGTAGAAAGCGCTTGAGCAAACCCTGGATAATCCTGTATAATTCATCTCAAAAAAGGAGTTCATTTGTGATGTGATGGGCCAAAACCTTTCGATGGTGCCAGATTTAACAAAGTTACAACTTCTGTATCAAAACATAGTTACAACTTACTTCTTACAAAACGCAGCCATCGATTGATTTCACATTCTGACATTTTCCTTTTCTTTTTTTATAAGGAATCATCATATTCATTGCTAGAACGAGTCAACCTGCATCAGGTCAATTCGGCCCTGCAACCTCTTTCGTTTAAAGCTGGGCTTGAAAAGGTTTTCTGGCAAAATCTGGGCGCTATACTAAAGAAACTGGCAAGTTGTTCTTCCAAAAAAGAAGATCCCTGCAGTACTAATCTTTTCGATAGACACATTCCGAGGAAGCTTAAGGTTGCAACAAGTGAGGGGGGGGGGGGGTCACAACTGCTTCGAGATGCTGGTATCACACCATAAAAGTTATACGTTTCCCACTGTGTACGTTATTTCGATCATGCTCACTCGTTTTCTGGATGAGCCCCCCTCCTTTCCTCCCTAGTTCCAGAAAAAAGGGGACTGTTCTAAATTCGTTCGCGAATTTTTTCTTGGATTGTGGATGTGAACATCTACAAAAAAAGAAAGACAAACTGATGGGATTAATCTTTTTCTCTTCTTTTCTCTCAGCTTATTTCCAATAGGATAACGAGGATAACCTCTCTCCAGGAATACAGTAGTTTTTTTTGGTTACATGTCACAAGTTTTAAGTGTTACTACTCCTCTCAGCAACAAACAGTGACAGTGACCGTGACAATGGAAATTCCTCCGAATCCATGCAACGCTGCCCCTCCAGAGGCCAATCCATAGGCCCAAAGTGTTACCAGTTCATGGATAGGAAGCAATTTCTAAGTAGCGCCTGGTATGGCCGACATTCTGCGTCTGCGTTCTCTGGCCGCTGAGTGCTCTCTGACTTCCGATTCAGTGTCGCGGCACCTTATCTGACTCACCCTCGGCGATCACTGACCCGTGCACAAAATTTAATTATGCTCAATCCAGGGCTACAATAACATAGCAGAGAATGACTGTATAATTGTAGCGTCCACGTGTTGCGTGGAAATAGAAATCCAAGTGGATTGTGGACATGGACATACCGTACCTCGTTGCTTACGAATCCAGAAAAGAACGAATCCTACGTCCATCTGCTGATGAACAACAAAATATCACGACTTGAATGGGCCAGATCGTCGGATGTCAATTCGCAGCGGTGGTGTAGAGGCGGGTGAGCTAATCCCGGTGATTCGTCATCCTACATTTGGCAAGTGAGAAGTCACCAACAGAACGTGCGGGATTGCGTCCATACTCGTCAGCACGGACAACTGCCATATGGAGCGGCTTTGAAACATATTTTGGAAGAGAAAAAAAAAGACGCCTCTGCCACAGCACTGATTTAATGGCTGAAGGGTTTTGCCGTAGAACTCCTTAATTCATGCTTAAAATCTGTCTCGTTATCGAATTCTTCAAGTCCAGAAAGAATTCTCTGCCTCAGAAAAACCTCTCAACACATTCAAACGTTAGTCTTTTGAATTGCTCCATACATTGACTTCTGAATCCTGAATTTCTTATGTTGCCGGAACCTGCGCCCGTATCCAGTTATCGTAGGTACTTTGTCCAGTTTTGTCCAGTTGGATAAACGCGAGTATGTTGGTGTGACTCGGCTATTCTGTCATTCAAGGAAAAGCTTGCGGATATGTGACCCAGTCTTTCCGCAACAAGATATCTTCATCAAATTGATTTCGTTTTGATAGAGAGCGAATAGCGTGTTGCTCACCAGCACATCGCTTTTGAGCAAGGAGAAGAGGGAAAGTTTATCTGTTGAAATGCAACCGAAATTCAAATATGTAAAATGCCGATTTCCCTTTTTCCCTTCAAAATATGTTCAATACGGCCCCAGGGATGATTATATTGCTTCGATCCATCCTTTTCTTCCATCGTTTCATTCTTAGCAACAGCGTGGCGTCGTTGGAAGTTCTTTTGTTTACTAGGTTTTCTTGGTTTCATATTCTATGCCCTCGAGGGTTTTTGTAACAAATAAATTACTAGTTAAATAAGTTAGTGTGCAGCAAATAACAACAAATGGAAAATATTTCAAATTTCCCTACTTTTTTTTGCACTGGTGAGTAGGCAAAAAAGCTAACGGATAAATGCGGTTAATGCCTTGCTCTATCGTGTTATGGGAGCTATTCCACTCCGTAGCTTACGAATAGCGCTGCCCTCTAATAATTATGGTACCAACCTCATCTGACCCGGGTGAATTTTGCAGGAAGCACGTTCTTGGAAACAACAATCCCATCTACCTCGTCGAATTTTTTTTGCGTCACACCATAAAGCATATTCATGTGTCCGTCGTACTCATAGCCGTCCCAGGACCCGCTTTTCTGAAGTAGTAGATGAGTTTTCCGTGTTAATAGAACAAATTGGTTCAAAAAACGTTCAGTGATGCATTTGTTTATTTTTTAGAAGCCGTTTATCTCAGTCATCATTGAAAGATAGTGGTAAATATATCAACATGCTCTGCTGGAGAAGCTCTTCCAATCTGAGTGAAGGGGAGCTTAGAGTCTTTTCGGGAACTCTCATGAATACGGGCTTTGGATCATACACTTAGGAGTAAATGTCTAGTCAAAAAACAGAAATTTTTATGTACTGCTGATTACCATTAGAAACGAGAGCATAGGGTGCATATTATATATCGAATATCCGCAGATTTCTGGCGAGCACATACTTTTCTGAGCAGTGTACATTTTATATACTAGCATGCTACCGGGTGAATATCCCGTGAAGACCTGTGAAGGGGGGGGGGGCTACTTCCCTAATTGAAATCTACGTAAGAAATCTTATCATGTTGTCAAGGTGAATTTATGGCTTCACCCTTGGCGAGAAAAGTAGTGATTCAGCAGATTCTTGATGGTTCTGCGCGAAGAGCCTCTCCACTGAATGGTGGTAGTTATCATTTCAGGATCACTTGCTTGTTTTTTTTTAATCCTGGGACAAACAACTCATTTCAAGGTCCTGGAATTTTCAATTCAGTCGGCATTCATTCTATCCTAGAAATCTGCATGGTATATCTTTGGGATTATTTCTTAGTGTCAACCTTTTAAACTTCAGGAATCGCAGAAAAATCACTGTCTGATGGGGATACATACTTCAACGATTCATCTAGCCCTTATATAGGTAGTTTATCAAAACTTTATGAACCTGTACTTATGGGTCTTCATGAATGGAGATATGAAACCATCGATCAAAAAGGATTGCTTGTCACATTAGCGTTCCTGCATTCTCGATTTTCAATTCCTCTCTTACTTGTGTCCTTCTTTCTGTTCGTCTCTTCGACTGCACATCTGTTTGTTTGTCTCTTTGTTGTTCTGCAGGTCTGTTAGCGTTTGCGTTCCCTCTTCCTCCAATCCTGTCCCTGTTCTTATTAGGTGTTCTCGCTTTCCTGCCCCTTCATTTCACTTCCTCTCTCTGAATTCTAATGTTGAATTCTCATCTGCTCCGCATTTTCTTCGTCACCCTATCAAAATTCTTTGAATTATCCATCATGTGGCAAAATTTACTCTTTAATTTCACTGGCTTTCTTGGTTTGATGAGAGCAGATCATCATTTCAGATGCAGGACACACCGGTGTCAATCAGCTAGGCGGGGTTTTCGTGAATGGTCGTCCTCTTCCGGATACAACAAGGCAAAAAATCGTCGAGTTAGCTCATGGAGGAGCACGACCGTGCGATATCAGTAGGATTCTACAGGTCTCTAATGGGTGAGTGAAAATTCTGTGTTCTATTTTTTCTCCTCTGTCATGCACAGGTTTTCTGCATTTTTTCGTTTTACTGATTCTGCTGAATGTTTCGCAGTATGGAATTTTCCCATTCTTGACGAAGAGATATTTCACAGGATAGAGCCAAGATCTGCGTTAATGCCCTCCATACAAGTATTAATAGTATTAATAGTTGTATGGAGGGAGGTAGGGTGTAGGTTGTATAATATTAATAGTTCAATCAAATTTTCCATACACCACACCCTTAACGGAGTCCAAAATTACCTGGAAAGCATATAGCTAAAAGTTGATGTGGTCACATGTTTTGTAAAATATATTACCAGAAGAAATGTTTTCGATTTATTCATCCCCCTTTCGAAGATTCAGGTTTCGTGCAAATTGATTTTCTTCATCCGAGATTTATTCTTTTTTATATATGAGGTTTTTTGTACATCTTCACACATTCCTTTTAATAATCTCTCTTCGTATTGGGACAGTGGACTCAGGAAAAGCTACCTTCATTATCGTGGCCGTCCCTTCTGAGACTAAATCTGGAACCAAAAGGCGATATTTTGTAAATCATTCACAGTCTCAGACAGGAATTTTTGTAAAATTCATATGTGGCTTCCTTACAATTTTTCTACACATCATGTTTTGGATCTCTTGACTTCAGCTTCGAGGTATATTCTGGTTATAATACTCTACAGATCTCTGGAATGTGCTCATTGTTCGACTATTCTACTTAGAATGACTTCTTAACTACTAGTCTATGTAGTTCAAAAAAAACTTAAATATAGGGAAGCCATCACCAGCGCAACCGTTAATTAAGTGGCATAGAGATAATCCGAATAAATTCGCCGCCGCTTCTCATTACTTTCGCTCTTTCGTGCAGTAAACCGAGGAAAACAAGTTTCTTACCACTTCTCCTGTGTTTATTTTCTCCCAGTGTTACCACTCTACTTGTGAATTTATGCATATATCCTAATCCATATAGTTAGAGAACCTTTCCAGGAATTTTTTTTGAGTAAGCGAACCTTTGTAGGTACATATTCCCATCTGTGGTTCCGGGCTTCTGACTACGTACTCTTCCATATTTTGACAAAGAAAAGTTATTCATTAAGTCTACTGTGTTTTATGATTGACTGAAAGGCTGCTACTGATCTTGATATTGAATTCTTCTACAACTCGTCCCAATAACGCGAGTTGTTAAACTTTTATTAATTTTCAATTACTAGATGTACATACTATAATGCTAGATAATAAACTCCGCACAAAGGAAGCCTGCGACTCACTAATCCGACGTGGAGCGTCGCTCATTCATAATGTGCTTATTTGTAAGAAAAAGCATTATAAATGCTCAGGTTATCTCGCATCAGATTCCTTACATTACGGCGATTTGAATGGTCTATAATTATAATAATATGCGATTTGTATTATATTATTGTATTCTACAATATGAATTTTGAATGGTCTTTCTGATTTGAATTTGATGCTGGCCAGATACGACACTGCAAATTTCAGCTTTTGAGATTGAATGTTATCGAACTACTATTGGTCGAAATTCCTATTTTTAATGCAGCTCAAAAAGCAATTAAGTATTCAGACTCATCATGCTATGCACAAGCTTTTTTTTTTCTGAAGGGAACTGGAATTGTTTCACTTTGAGAAAGTTATTGACGACTAACGCTTTGCGGCAGATTAACGCGTCAAGGGCGTTTTTCTTTTGAAAAGAAGCGGATACATGGTATTCGGTGTCTGCCTCCACTCCAAAGAGAGTTCATTGAAACAATGACAATCCGGAAAGCACATGGAAACCCTTGAATCAAATGCCAACTGCAAACAAGATTCATGTCTCAGATTGGTTTGAAAGTCTTGCACCAATATTTATTTTTCAATCCAATATTTCTTGATTTTGAATCGAAATTCTTTGGCAGAAGAACGTGATTGGACGCTCTACTGCTTCTGAAATTCAATAAAAGTTGGCAGTTGTAATAATTGTAAAATTTGGTGCACTTTCGGACCAACGTAATAGGATATACATATACGTAATCGTGCACAAGGTAGTGCAATTGGTAGTTCTTCAGACCGGTTTTCTATTTTTATTATTTGTATTCCTCATTATTCACTATTCATTATTGATTTATCTGCCGTTAAAATACCAGGTGAACTCTTAACTTTCTGAAAGTCGAATTCATAGTTAATGATCTTTGAAGAGCTCTGGTCTGTAGTTATATTATAGTGCAAATTATATTTTTAACATTTACAAGTAGGTATTGATTTCGCTAACGTAATCATTGCTAGCAGACACGTCATACATACACCTGTACATTATGTACGTAGTAGTGCAATATTTTCATTCATTGCCTCTATTTTCATTTGCTTCATAGCCAAAGTCCTCTACATTTATATACATTAGGCCTCAGCTACATAGTCTTACCGATTTAGCTTAAGACACTCTGCGAATGTCAGTTAGATGCTGTCAATTTCAAAAACCTTCCACAACGTGCACGTTTTAAATTGAAATGTGAAAGAAGCTATTACTTTCGCGTTGCTCTAGAATTGAACAAAATTATGACGACTACGATCACCTACTTGCAATTGCATCTTCTTTCAATGTGGAAAATAACTACGGCTTTCGAAATTGGCGACACCCAGTGCGTACACGGTCAGGGTTTCTTGATGAGTTTTTTTTACAAATTCATAACTGTGCAGATTATCACGAAGTTTGAAGTGGGACTCTTAGTGCGAATATGAAGAAGAAGTGATCAAAGTTCGATTCACCACTGCTTATTATTGTGCTTCTACTATGACTTGCTACCCTCCAAAGCATTTTCAGTCCCACTTCCCTTGCTTTGCTTGTATTGACCGAAATCATTCAATTTTGCTACCCCTGCGTCCTTGACCTTTTGCAGATAGTTCTATAAGGAGATTGTACAACTCAATGATAAATTCTAATATGTTCAAAACATAAAAATTAGTTAGCTGGTGACTTCCATAAACTCTATAACGTATACAATGGTTCCCATGAGCAAATGGATTTAATTTTAGCAGCAGTAGAAACAGCAGAATAATTACTCCGTCACCGGTACATATGATAAGCTACTTGACATTTTGCCAAATCACTAACAACTTACTTACAATCCATCTCCCTATTTTTGATTGATAGTCAACAACGGCCACCCTAGATTGCAGACGCAGCAGTTGAAATTATAGCGTGTTTCAAACCAGTAATTTTCTATAGTACATAGCTGATGTAAAAGTGGTGTAATTAATGCACAGACAAGTAGTTTTGTCTTCACTCGATTATTTGCTCTAGGCAGGTCTCCAATGCTTGATATAGAGTATGGTTCTGGCAACAATTGCTTAATCTGATCAATGACCTTGGTCATCATAAAACAAAAGACAAAAGTCAATTCTGGATTGCTAAAGAATCCTTTGCAGTGAGTTACTAGTAATATGCTTTTTTAGCAACTGCAAAGTATTCGAGTTTTAGTACAACAGTCTGGTCTAGCGTTTATTTCAAAGATTCTTCTACTTCTTTTACCACTGTCCTTGTTGGTAGAAAAGACATTTTCGGTGTACTTTAATGAATAGAAGGGTAATGTAAGTTGGAAATGTTTTAGGTACAAATACTATTTCACTCATCAATGCACATTGACATACATGCTATTGATTCTCTTCACTGTTGTCCCAAATATAGTGAATGAATTCAAATTCACGTAATATGATGATGTCATTCCTTCAAAATTCTCATACGAAAGATGTAGCGCCTTTCTAATTTAGGGCAAATATTGAAACGTAGAAGGTAAATGTAGAATGTATGCTTATATCCATGACTATTTCGCTTTACTCCATGAACATATTAAAATACATAAGTATATGTAGTTCTAATTTAAAATGCCAGCATGTTAGCTGAGTTATGTAGAAATTTCATGATTATATCCTAGGCGGGAATGGTAAGATCTGAAAAAGAAAACACTACGAGCAAACGTTCTTCAGGGGATCGACGAAAAAGTTGGAAAAATTTCAACAAAATTTGTTGCCTGGTCGCTCAAGGTTTTGCTTAGAAGACAACAGAAAACGAAAAACATATTGAAAAAATAATCACAGCTCACTGCTTGCTCTTCATGTTTTGCAGATGTTAAGACGCTTAAAAATTTTTCAGTTCTGGAGGGGTGTAGTTTATTGATATTTTTATTGCAATCCCTATGCATATATATGCTTCTCGAGGACCTCTATTTCGCAATTCTTGAAATTCTATTTCTTTGCGCTCCACTCGGAGAACGTGGCCCCACTTATGATTTGGAAAGGGAACAACTAACAAAATATTGTAAACCTGTCTTCTACGTCATAAACTAGTATACATAGGTAGATGATGAATCAAGGAGGACCTCTTTTTTTCTATATGCAAGGATGGTGGAGTGACTAAAATGGGCAGGGTAACCCAGCAGAAATTCAACTATGGTAAGGTAACTAAGAGCAGATGGTTTCTTTTCTTTTTTTCGAAACTGCCAAAAAGCGTGGACGCCTTCCTCGGTCCTATTGAATTTCACAAATAATACCTAGTACTTTAATAATTCGAGCTAAATTGGAAATAATTTAGTAAAGGAGATATGAATGTCTTCGAACAATAAACAGGAATTATCCTGTGGAAACATGGAATGGTAATGCTCTGTGGGTGGTCCCCCTACAACTAAAAACCACCTCACTGTGAACATTTGACATGACTATCTCAGTTGTTGCTCGTTTTTCTCTATTGCGCCAGTGCCCACCATCGGTATTACAAGCACAATACACTACCATCAACACACCACCAACATCCAACAAAAGCTCCGAATAAACTTGCGTCCAGCACCGAAGAAACAAGCACATAGAGAAATTTCCTCAAAACTTTGGGGATGTATTTCTCTCTGGTCGTCCCTATTTTGTTAAATCAAAAAATCCTACTACACAACATGGTGATAATTGAGCCAATCGGGTTGCGACCGGACCACGACGGCTGCGTGCAACTCCGCTTGCAAGGCAGTCTCTGGTCCTTCGATAAGGTGCAGCTCTTATCACGGCTTAACTTTGCAGGGCGGCCGCCAGCGCGGGGTTAGAGAGCGCTGGTCGCGAGGAGGTCCTTCTCACCTCTGCGACGACGTCCTCTTCACACTATCCGATCGGGCTTGCCGCCTATCATGTGGACACGATGGAGCGAGGTCGTTCATCGGGTGAATCGAACGTCATGTGGTGTACGGATTGCTTCATTGACTCAAAAACAATGTACAATATTTGATGAAAATCGCAAGGGCAACACGAGTTTGTGTGCGAATATTTATTTATTAATAACATCACAATCGATGTGCTTGATATCAGGAATAGATTAAAGGACAACAAATATGGACGAGGAAAGTGTTGAGTGGATTTAAAAAGGGCATGAGGTCTCTTCCTATAATTGTGGTATTAAGCGCGTTTCACTTACAAGGAAGGTTCTGTGTATATGGAACCAATATCGTAGAAAAATGCCTAGAATTATGTCCATCAGGCTGATGAAATAATGGAAGTACATGAATAGTGATAAACGAACGACTTTACTCACTTCGTTACTTTAATGGTCCTTCTCGCTGGCGACCTTCTCAGTGGAGAGCACAACTCCTGGATACAGCACAACTTCTGGCGACCTGCATCTACATATATTGGCAGACATTGCGAAATGTTTTGTAAGCGAGTCGGTCTATCGTGACGGCCAGGGTCCCACTGGTCTCGTCCATTTCCTTGGTAGCCATGCTGTGAGGCTGCACCGATCATCGCTAGTAAGTAGTAACTCCAAGTATGTGACAGGGTCAACGGTGCTTCGAATTTTCCATGTATTGAAGAGGGTCAATCAGTCAGGACTTTTGTCGTAGATCCATGCTTCGACAGCCTTGACACGCTGCGTGGTCCTCATAGCCTCATTGATTATTCTCCTATTAGAACAAATATTAGTAGCCTAGCACATCGATGGTCGTACAAAAGTATTAAATTTGGGCGCTGTAAAGTCTGGGTCTTTGACCTGACTACTTACGTCCCAAGTCGATCCTCCATCTGCCCATGCTGCTAGCCTCTTGCGAGTTATTTCAGGTGCAATGTTGTCCGTATTCACATAATGTGAACTCGTACACGAGATCGCAACCAGGTTTATCGCACAACCTCAAGCTTGGGTAATCAAACCCCCGTCTTGTCGCACAAATACAAGAAACCAACGGAAAATAATAGATAAGAATGGTGAATTCAAATGTTTTCAAATATTGAGAATTATCTCCTCTAACAACATTACAATCAGTAGATCGCATAACATTCTCGCTATCCTTGCTGCTCGTGGAACATCGTTGTACTGCAGACGTTTCAAAACACCATTGAAATGAATAATTGCAAAATAAATAACAAACGAACACTGAAGCTCAATAAACCTAAATGTCTTTCAATTAGCTCAAGCGCTTCACCAGGTTCCTTATGGATATTCAACGTAGAAGCACTGCTATTTAACTCATGATTTTCGTATTGATGTTATTGTGAAGTTTGCATTGTTCGTATCTCCTGAATCTACATGAGAAACCATATAATAAAGTGATAATAGTAATAATAATAATGACGACAGTAATTTCACCTATCAAGGAACCAAATTAACAATGAAAAGCGGACCCACAAGAAACAGTAGTGACTTTTTTTCGTTTATCGATGTAGAAGTATTCCTTGATGCATGGCGATAAGCCTACATATATCCACTAATTCAGATGCGTTTCGAAGATCCTGTGCCGGTACTATGAGTCAGGTACCATTCGACCACGAGCCATTGGAGGATCGAAGCCGAGGTATGCAAATCTCATCTCATTTTAAAGTTTAATATCAACATTTTATTTCCATTGGCCACAGCATCTGTAATCTGTAGGCATTCTAGCTGTAACTGCAGTGTTGGGCTATAGGATATGGGATTTCTTTTTCGATGCAGCAAGCTTGGGATAGTAGTGGTAATTTGGGATCTGGGATCTGAGCAGATGGGCACGTTCGACGCTTTTGATAGAGAATAATAAAGCAATCCCCTCTGAGCCTTTAAAAACGACGATCGAAGCATCGGGATATGATTGTGGTGTTTCACCTAAAAATAAATCTAGTTGGCACTGCAACAGAAAATTTTTCGCCTCGAATTTCCTATTCTTAATCGCTTGTCGCACATTCCTAGAAACAGGAATGTCGGATGACAAAAGTTCTTCGAGAATCTGGCTCAAATGTCAAGATTCTATTAGAGCTGCATACATATGGAACTGTAGGCTTGTACTGCACATACACTGGAAATCGTTGAAGTACGACTGAGTCGCTGACTTAGCCTGCTTTGGGTGCTCGTTTCTACGAGTGTGTTACTTTATAGTAGCACGGATATTACAGTGGTGGAAAAAACAGTTGGATAGGCAATAGATTCGAACAAACTCGCGAATTTGCTATCATTAAAGCTAACTTACGGACCGACCAATAAAAATGGTTCGTCTAGGCAGAGGCGAAACGAATTATTTGTCTTGATCCCTCTTCACATATACTATTCGTTCACGTCTTATTAGTTGTCAAGCAGTGAGATGATGAACTATTCATGTTGAGAAAAAGAGAAAAAAAAACTTTTACTTTTGTTCTGGGTGTATTTGGATTGAAAGCCGCGCGCGAATGTCGTCCCAGCTGGGGATAATCGTGTCGTAACAGTGAGACAAGTTGCCATCTTGATGTCTTCGGTAGTTGTGGATCATTAGCATTATCCGTTTGTTAAAAACAATGAATATGGGTGGAAGCGAGGATTACCATCATTGATGTATAGCCAGGGCGCAGCACTAGGTGGTCAGTGTCGGTTGGGGAGTACTAAGTCCAGTCGGATTCCGAAATGGGCTACTAAGTACCTACACACTAGGGTTCTTTTAGGAAAAGCAGATGGCACCAAAAAGTGACTGAAATAAGCGTTAGTGAGACGACGAATGATGTTTCAGCAAGAAATGCGTATCATTTAGCGAAAGCAGCCTAAATCATCTCAAATTCGAGCTAATAATCCTCGAAAAACCGATCTCAGTACGAAACTGTTTGATCCCGCTAGAACTCGTTGAAACTTGTTATAGGACCTGTCAGATACAAGAAATTGTCATTGGAGCGTGGTTTTTTCTCTCAAACCCGGAACTTTCCCAGGAAATTTCTCTCGTTTGAGGAAGTGTTCCGATACGCTGTCGACTCAAAGAAATGCGCCTAGGTCAACTCTCCCCCAAAGTGGCATCTTTCGTTTTTGAGAACCGTCTTCGTTTTTGAAAAGAAAAACCGTCATTAATGGTCAAAAAATGGTCAAAAACCACTTTTTGACCATTAATGACGGTTTTTCTCAAAAACGAAGAACGGTTTCTCAAAAACGAAAGGTGCCACTTTGGGGGGATACTCGTTGGTATAGTGCGCATCTACAATCAAAATTCCAACATGATACGTCTCCTACAGGTTGAGCAACACCTGATTATCACTGGAGCGCACCAGAGAGCAGGGTAGGGATGGGGTAAATGGTTGAACAACGGTGGTCTTCAGCCACGAGTTTGATGATCCTCCAGAAGTGCTTCTCTGAAATCTGCTTGTCTCTAATATCAGTAGACAGTTAGCGGTTGGCTACGCCCCGGACATTGGTGCTAAGCCCCCTGAATCTGCAGGACGCTACTAAGTCCTGGTGGTCAATGACCACCTGGTGCTGCGCCCTGTGTATAGCGCATACACATTGCAGTGTTTCGTTGTAGAGGTAGACCGTGATAAAACTGTCCATTTCTTATATCTCCCGAATTCTGCATAATGTAGCCAAGTCTCCAAAATGTCTTCTACTGACATTATTTTCTTCGCTTTCACACCGTTTGTAAGCTTGACATTTGCTCAATTAGTTATTTAGTTTCTTATAGGACTAACTCACAGTTTTAGAGTTAGAGCATCTAAATAAAAGATCTTTTTATCTTTGTTCGGCAATAAGCGAGCCGTTAGGCGTGGGGAAGGTTTTTTTTTCCACTTACAGAGCTCCCCGAACTTCAACAAAGGTCTGCAGCATTGTGTGATTTCTATTGAACTTGTTAATTGGATGGACGAGTGCTCTCGCGCTAAAAGGTGGTGTCCAACATGAGAACTAGTTTCGTGCGGGTGCACGTCAGTCATGGACGTCGACCTCAGTAAGCACGTCTCTGACGATTTCTAGGTGAGCCCATAGCCTGGCAATAGAATGACGCTGGAAGGAGTTCTGCCACATCCTCGAAAAGACTACCGCACATGTACGAAAAGACATCTTAACATGCGTACTGTAGAGGTCAGGCAACACGTAAATGACATTTCTGTTCTTGCTCTTTTCCTAGGAAAAACTCAATTCTACGAAAATATTGGCTTAACTCTGAAGGCACTTTCTAAAAATCATACATACCCCAGCATGCTGTTCCTTTCGGATTCAAAGGGCCAAATTGACCTGTTTGACTGTGCGCCCCGCTTTGGAAATTTTGTATGGGTTATTATTCTAGCCAGCAGCACTGCTGATTATGTTACAGCAAAGATTCGGAGAGGTTTGACTTCTCAGAAGTGAAGTTTTCTTAACAAATGATCACAGTTTACGTTAACATCAAAGCGTTGAACAAAGTAAGTGATGAACCTGCCGACAGCAGTTCACCCACACCTAGCGCAGACCTCTTTCACGAACTAAAGAAGCAGTATTTTTGAGATTTTTAGGATTTATTACACTCATTAAAGTAATAACAGCTATCCATATGCATGCTCATCCGTCGAAAATTCAAAAACGAGATAGTCAAAACCCCTGATTATTGAAAAGTAGAAGTTTAATGTAGTGTGCACATCCAAAAGCAGCATTCCAAAATAGTTTGCACACTGTAGTAGCTAGCAGGTATTTTAGGGATTGTGGCAAGTGTTCATATGAATATTTGGTCACTTGGGAATCACAGATTTTTTCTTCATTGTGATCGAAGTTCGGGTGATTGCAGCTCAGTTTATTGGATCAATCTTCTCATTTTGTTTTCCTTTATAAATGTTTCGTGAGGAAAATTTCGAGAGAGGGCCTCTCCTCTCTCATTGTCAGCTATACAAACAAGTTTGACTTCGGAGATTCTACCGTATTAATTATTTTATCTAGTGAGACAAACACTTTTATTACTGAAAACCATATGGTAACATCTTTCTCTCCATGGTCTGTGGCTAAACTAATAGCAGCTGAAATATTAGTTCAGGAGAAGACTTAGCTTTTGTGAAGCAACGAAAAAAGTACCCCATCAGCAAGTGATTCCTCAATGTTCCCATGAATCCGGCCGCTACTTATTTGAACAAGTTTCTGCTCCAGACTTTCTTCTGTTCTTCGGCGCCACTTCGGTCATAAAAACACCCCCGGGGCCTTGGTATGACCTGCTGCGAATTAGTGGTAGGAATTGAACTTGACTTAATTTTAAACGTTCTAACATGACAGCTCCACCCCACGTATGAGTGCGGCGTTTGCTGAAAATGCCTCGCCGTTCACTTTTTACTGTTATCGGAAAAGACAGGATCCACGTTTTTCTACGGATCCAGGTTGAATGGATACTTTGATTCACGCGACGCTGTTGATGTGGTCACACTTTTCCAGAAGCTGTTAGCGTTAAGCTCTGAGTTGAAAGGAACTCTGTATTCTGCTGAAATAGAGCTTTAGAATTTAACAAAATTTTTAATACCTGGTACAAGTTTGAACATTAGTTCTGCTCTTTTCCTAAATACATGTATCTTCTTGAACAAATGGTTGTTATCGGAAGTGGCAATGGTCATATCCGATTCCACGAGCTAAAGCTGTAGATCTTATCTCGGATTTGTTGAGGATGACATGACTTTGCTCCTTTTGGTCTGTTCCACAGTAGCATGGCTGCGGAACGGCTCAGGCTACTGCAGTAGCCGCTCAGGTTATCTCTAATAATCGCTCACTAATCTCTCAGTAACTTAGGTACATATCTGCATATCTGTGTTCTCACTTTGGCATTTACACTTCCTCCTCAAGAAAAGCAGTAAATAAGTGAATGAGCAAGGGAAATAATGTCTAAAAGTCATCTATATAGCTCTCCCACATCTTTTATTCATTCTAAAATGCCAAAGTTTTCTCTCCTCCAGCTCCTCAATATTCCACGAACACCCTACTTCCACAATTTTTTTGCTGCTTATAACTTTATGGCCTCTGTCGTAGGATGAGTAATTAGCTTAACTCTGGAAAACGGAGTCTTAGACCGCAGTGAGCACGACGTTGTTTCTCCTCGGGAATCGAAGTGGCAGACCGTCATGAACGATGAGAAAATAAGCACAACATGCATTTAACACTTGCAATTGTTGTGAAATTTTTTTAGAAGAATCCTACTTTGGACGGTTTACCGTGTAGCATTTCCTCAGAAAAAGATTAGAACTACATGCCTACATACATAGCAGTGACAGAGCTACATACGGAGATAGGGGACGGGAGGGAAGGGGGAGGGGGAGGGGAGAATGGGTGGTCTCCGCCGTTTCTATGACCAGCACGGAGAAGAAATAGTGAAATTGTTAGTTCAAATATCAAATAATCAGCAACATTATTTAGATAATAATAATAATAGTAAACAATAAACAGTAAAAAATGAACTAATACGGTTTTCTTCAAATTTGTTTTGCAAACTAATTACGAAAGTTCGGTGACTCATTCTCAACGGGGAGCACCTGATTGTTTTAAGCATAAAGGTTTTCACGACTTCCCTTTCAACTATGTACAATGATTTGGTGTGGGAAAAATCTATCCGAGTTTGGCAAATATGCAAATTTACCTAATTGGCATCATCGTTCTCACAGAAAAACGGGTGGAATCCTTACTGAAGCATGTCTTGCTCAAAAAGTTAATTCTCCACCATTTTTTCCTGCACCAGATGTAGACTGAAACGGCTCAAAGTTACTTTCTCACAAATAAGGTTAATTTACAAAGATACTCTTTAATATTTTTTTGTTTTTTTGAATCTCGTTTGAAGTTTTGCAGAAGGCGGGGGAGAAGAACGTGGTAAGGAAGCCAACAGTTCCGTTGGAAATGACAATACTTTTGTTGTTAAGTATACATTGCTGGTACATGATAACTTCATTGCTAAACAAGCAGCTGGACCTACTGGCTCCTCAATTCTGACCTAATGAGTTGCTAAGCAAAGGTAAAGACAATGGAGAACGAAGAGATGCACACTTGCAGTAATTTTCTTCCCATTCATATCCGTAAACGACCCGGCAAAGGACAACTAGTCAACGCTGGCTGCACTAAACGACGACCAAGGTCTTTGCTACAGTCATTGCAGTGTTTAGCGAATGATTTCATCGTCCGGATTTTTTCGGCTGCTTTCCTTCCTTTTTTTCCGAAATAAAAGTGGAGTTCATCCTTGTTAACAAATCAAGCGGAATAGTAAATAAAATTCATTCCGAGCTGAAAAATGAGCTTCTTTTTTCACAACAACTGGTATAATTCTCATTCGAGCCGACAGCGCAGGAAAGGATTAGATCATGTGGATCCCAGGCGGGACTAAAAGTGAAGCAGATCGTGTGCGAGTCATACGAATCAGTGTTAACCCACTAACGACAGTGGGACCCATGGTTGGGACCCACAAGGGACCATGGCATTTACCGGAACCCAAGTCTGAAACTCGGTTCCCTTGCTCTCTTGTAACTTCGCCTTCATTTTTCCTTCACGTGCTGGCTAAAGTTATAATAACCTATAACAACATGCCGGCATCACAACTACTTTTATTTTTATTTATCTGCCTAATAATTTACTAACTATAAATTTCAAATAGTAACTAGAATAGTCAGAAATTATAGCTCATCAATCATTAATAACACTATCAGCATCTAAAATCAACTTTCCATACTTTTGAAAGAAAATCTGAAAAAATTGGCTTTTTGCGGAATGCCTACAGAAGTGGATTACGGTAGTACATTCTAATTATACCAGCATTTAAAATTTATACGCTTCTATGCAGTGTTATCCCAGAGAAAGGAGTGAACGAGAAGTGTGCTTGCCCCACGTGTGGCACAAGTAGTCATCAACGTGAAAATTGCTGCTTAACGGAGGATTCTCAGGATCAGAATCGGATTTTATGATGCATCAGAATTAATCAGATATATGTCATGAGCTTACAAGGCATTCTAGTAATAATGAATACGCTTAAGATCCTATAAGCTCCCATTTGTCGGAGATGATTCCTATTTCAAGGATCTTTATTCTCTTTAATTCGCCCCTTAAAAAGCGCCGTATCGGTTAAACAAGGTTTGCGGTCGCGCGCTGATTACATCTGGTAGTTCTTTGCAAGTCGCTTCTGCAGGAGAACGGGGGCAGCTGATTATCCACGTTGGTGGTTGGAATCCAAAGGGAGATTTTGCAAAAAGCAAGTCCCTTCCCCAACTGGGGAAGCTGCCATTCCAAAAGGACAGTTGTGGATACGCCACGTTCTGGTTCCATGTTGTGCTCACAGCGTCTACGTCTCGCTCCTCGTGAAAACGCTCAAAAACAACGATAACGTCGTGAAAACGAACGAATTCAAGTCTTACGTACAACCTCCTTCGATCCCTACCTGATTGTAGCCTCCGATAATTCTGCATCTTCGGTTCTTCTCCACTGTGACGCGCTAAAATCGATCGTGAACAACGCCTCGCTCCTGTGGACGGTAGTTGGTTGTGGTGTGGAATACTCAGGGTCAGAGATACTCCAAAATTTCTGAGAAACCTCGACTTAAGTGGAATCGTTAACCTGTCAGTTGCTGGCCTCCCGAGAGTCATAGCTTAGGATACCTTGAGGATTTTTCATGTAGTTCTGAATTTTCCCATTCGTGGATTTCAGGCAGGAACTTACTAATATTGGACAACATTAGCAGGATATGACATCAGAATACTAGTCGGCATAGTCACATCTGTCCGGCCTAAATACCATAAAACGTATGTAACCAGAGTGTGGATGGCTTATAAATGGTACTTACACTGGGCCAGGTTATAGTTACGTATGTCCAGGATCACTCAAAGCGATTTCACCGTACAACCCACAGAATGATCTTATGGTACCATAATTTCGTCTATGGCCCCAGCTTCAGCACCAAATTTTTCCAGAGTGGCGACGAACAACGTCGTGGAGAAAATCGAGGAGTACAAGCGAGAACAACCAAGTATTTTCGCATGGGAGATCCGCGACAAGCTGCTCACGGATCACATCTGTTCTCAGGACACCATTCCTAGCGTAAGTTCCCCTTGATTTCTATCAGTTATTACTATATAATTTCGGAAAAGAACCCCATGGATGATCTCTGAACATATTTCTACCTGTATGCAGTAGCAAAGCGTCTATTTTTAAAATTAATCGAGGTAACTGCTGACGTTTCTTGCTCTTGTTGACAGCGATAGCTTAGGATTTACCTCACCAGGTCTACGAAACTCTTCGAAACCATATAATAGTCTGTAGAAATTCGCAAGGGTTGTGTCACCTGAAGCTGCTTCACGAATTTAATTTGCTCAAAACGCTTTATAGTATTGGTATTCATCCACGAACTCATTATAGATTACATATGCTTCATTCCCCCCCCCCCCAATTTTCATCCCGAAGTCAACTTTCCGTTACCGTGGCGAGTGGAGCGTGCGTGTGCGCACTGTCATCGGTTTAGAGACCGGTGTGTAAGATGCACTTACCGCCGTCCGGATGATATTCGCATGGAAATCCATGAAAAACGGAACGAAGTCCAGAGGTGGCCCTCCGGGGTGCCTACCGCTGCTATGATTAACCGGATGATTTCGGATTAATTCACTCTAAACAAACCTTGCACAAGTCATCTGCTCCTTGTATAGCTGTCAGCCAAGCTCGTGAAATTTCCACAAAATCTCGGATATCTGAGCATGCGGCATCGTGTTGATTACTGTAGCGTATTACCACTGCTTCTGCTATACTTTGGACAGTATTTGATGACGTACTGTTTATGTTCATGCGCTCGTCTTCTACGTGGTGTTCTTGTGTGCTGCTGGCCCCGACTACCGTACCCGCTTTTGTTTTCTTCGATACCAATTCAACAGTTCGCCCACTCGGCTACCGTACGCCACATCATCGCGTTGTAACAAGCGTGTTTGACTGCCGCCAACTTTACACTCGGACGCGATAAGCATCTTCAGGCTTCATTGCGTCGAGACTCTCAATACTCCTCAAGGACGTCATTCCTCACGTCTTCCTTCTTTCTCTTCATCAATATCCGAATTTTTGTCGCTTCCTTGTCATCGTTCCCTCGGGGAGGGGAGCGGGGAGGAACCATCGAATCATCGCTCCCGTTGTGGAGAAGCTAGATAATTCAGAATAAACATTCACGTCGTAAGCAGATAGTTGAGTCGTGATGATTAATGTTAACGTGCCAACCTCATCTCCGGACGTATGGGAGCTGATTCAGCGATTTTCTGGTTTAGGTTTCCTCCATCAATCGAGTGCTGCGCAACTTGGCGGCGCGTAAGGAGCAACAAGCTATGCAGACCGACTTCTACGATCGGCTTCGGTTTGTCGATCCAAATCTTGCGTGAGTTTTATCCAATGTTAATCTTGATTCTTGTTTCATAATTATTTCATTAGCACTCTGCTTCGCATCATCCTGGATTCTCGCAAGAATCCGCTTAAATAAGCTACATTCTGTGCACGGTGCTGAGGACTACGTGCAATTTTGTGCTCATTGATAGTTGTGAGGCTTGAGGAGACTAGTAATGAAGTTACCATCCTTGGAGATTACAATTTTGCACCCATGGTACTGAGTTTTAAACTGTACTCACGGCCGGATAATGCATTAGATATACTCAAATTCGAAAATTCGATTTCGAATAAGTTGGATTTTTAGATTTCCAAAAGAACGGGAAAATACGACTCTATAGGGTTGATACCAGTAGGTTGAGGGCTCTTTTCCAACATTCAAATTTTTTAGATCGGATCTTGAGCTTATAACTAAATTAATCAAGCCGTTCGATTTTTGTCCTTACTTACTCACTTACACATACTTACTTGCATACTTATATATTTTGAACACTCTTGCTAGGCTATAGAAACAATGTTGACTCATATTCCTGTAAATGTATAGTGTTTCTCCAAAATTTCAAATTTCAACGTAATCCTAGCCTAGGAACTCCCTAGTAAGTCCTGTTTTCGATCTCTTTTCACTAAATGCTCGGCAAACGCTTCACTGCGAACACCAGCGAGTAAAACGCTGTTCCCTCCTCTGAGGGTCACACGTCTTGTCGGCTTTCCCCCTCAATCGTTATAGGATTGAACTCTCGCTCTCGCAGCCAGGTGGTCATATTCTTTGGTGGGCGCTAAGTGGTCGGGTTGGGTCCACTTAGACATCTTCCGCACACCTTCCTCCAATCGCTACGCATTTCGCTGCTGCTACGGTGGAAGCCCCGTGTCTCTCGACGTCTGTTATCCACTAGTCTCTTGTTGGATTTTGTTTAAAAATTATGGATTCATTCTGGAATTCCATTCTTATCTTGCAGCATGATTAATTGTCTCCTTTCTTTGTTCACTAATTGATCACTAGGCGCTAATCTGTAACTCGTCTAATCGTCATAATCTGAGTGCTAGCAATCAACACAACAGAAGCAGACACACGAGTGTTAGCTACTATTCACACCCTCTTCTGGATATCTTTTCACCTGAAGAAATCCAGGATTTCTGAGGTTATGATTCTTTCCAGGTATTCCGGCCAGTGGTATAATCAGTGGACGACAATGCCAATGCCTGGAGTTAACCTAACTCCTTTTTCATCCCTTCCTCATCAAGCGCCAGTTGAAACCAAGAAGGATCCAGGTATGTTTGCTTTCATGAAAAGAAATGCAGTAGCGTCCACAGGCAGTGGGTGGTTTCCTGGCACTCTCTGGAAGTACGTGCAGGCGTTGTTTCGCTTTTACCTCTGTTTGGCAATTCAAAATGCAGAACGAAGTCGCCTAAGCAGTGTCACAATCGCAGTGCATTTCAAACCGTTCAAAGCAGCGCTCAAGGAATGGAATTTTGAAAAAAAAAAGAAGTTAGGTCGTTCTGTAGGAGTCTGGAAGTGAAGAACCAGTTGTTGTGAGGTTTGGTGCACACATAAAGAAGTAAAAAGCATTGTTCCGACAGTCTAACGTTCTATTGTTTTATTGCGCAGCTCTAAGGGAACTTCTGGCTAGCTTGGAGACCGGCGACTTTGGAGGTTTGGATAGAGTAGCAAAAATTTGACTGGGCAAATATTGGCCTCTTAGAAATTCAGCCAGATTGGAGCTATTGGATTCTACTTAGCCATTGTGATGAACAGGCCTTCAAAATCAGCCAGAACACTGTTCCGCTATTCTTGAAAGGGTAAAAAAATTTACCTAAGGTTAGTCGTTCATCACATGGATTAAGGCGTGAGCAACTCTTCTTTAGGTAAATACTCTAGCTCTTCCAAATAATAACTATGCGTTCACGGTGTTATCGAAGGGTTAAAGATGATTTTCAATGAGGACCATCTCTCACGGCTGCACTAAATGTAGGCACTGGATCAGCTTATCAACCGACTATTCATTAGCTCATTTGTTCGGTCACCTCTACTAGTTATTTTAAGATAAATTGGAGGACCTTTCTTTACCCATGCCATTGTCCCATACCATGCCATTGCCCCCAAGTTTTCATTCCTTGCTACTCTAATCACACCTCCAAACGCATCAGTTTCGCCGAAAAGTTCTAAAATTAGTGCTTGAAAGTTGAACAGATGAGGTTAAAGGGTTACGTTAATGAATTGAGTTATAAGCTTAGCTGAGAAGTTAAGTTATAAGGCTGTTGTAAAGCTAGACTCAGTAGAACATCCGTTGCAATAAAATACTAGGTTACCCGCCTAGTATTTTTTTAAAGTTACAAAAATAGGCGGAAATCAATCTACGATCGGTTGAACGAGCGTTCATGCTTTTTCGGCTGTGTATGCAATTGTCGAAAGAAGTTTGGAATGGAGAACTCGGGAAAAAGCCTGCGTAGTTCGCAATTAATGCGAGGTTATTCGTCTGAAGTTAATCTCGATTGCATCGCGTAATGGCCAGTGGAGGCGATAAGTGTGGAGAGGATGTGGTGAGCGATGCGATGCGCTGTCGTCATGCTGCCCGTCCGTCATCGCCTCGTCGTCGTCGTTCAAAACTGAGGTTGAGGTGCTGTGTGCTGCTGAGATGGGCGGGTGAACACCGTGGCGAGCTGCTGCCAGCTGGTGTGCTTTACCGGCGGGTTAATAGCCGACGAGCGCACATCGTCATCCGGCTGAATGGCCGATGTATGGGCTGATAGTCGGCGACCCGTGATGCAACATGACACTATCGCCGGTACATTACCGTCCTTCCCACGCTTACTGCCACGACACACGCCTGACAGTTCATCAACACCTACAACATGCTTCTGACATCGTTCTGAACTTGCCCACGTTCAGCCTTTTTCCACTCCGTTCGATGATCTCATCAATGTCGCATGGTTAGGTTTTCTTCTCACAGTTCTTCTCTTCCGCCGCGTTCCGTCTTCTGTAGCGAGATTCATGGACGTTCCCGAAGAAGTTTTGTGTTTTCCGCTCATCCAATGTGGACGTGTTCTTTCTTCAAAAATGTGGAAAAATTTCACTACTTCTGTTACTATTTGCTATTGTTGAAATATTCTATAGAAGAAAAGTTTTGCCATTGCTTCAGTGTTTACAGAGTTTTGAAGCTTTTCACTTTATCGTGTTTAGGTTCCATCTTACGCAGTCAATCTCATCGATTTCTTTCTACCCAAAAATTTCCTCTATTTTGATACCATTTCTGGAAAAATTCGCAGATACTGTTAATGGGCCCCGTCGGAATTTGTACGTATCACTACTAGACTTGTATGTTCAGGATGTTTTTTGGCCTTATTTTGAAAGTGATGAGGTGATAACCATTGTTTTTACCTGTACGAGCCGAAATATTGAGCAGCTTGGGTCGTTGTGTTACATCGTACAAGTTCTAACGTTTTGAACTTTCCAATGCCTAGTCTTTGTGCCCCACCGCTCACAAGTCTTTCTATTTATCGCCTTCAGGCATATTGTGAATTTTGTCTTTCCAGTATCAATCCAAGGAAGTATCCTAAGCGTTGCTTTGTTCTGAGGTTGTGAAGAAGCTCTCCGTTCTTGTCTATCGAGACTATAAATAAAAATCAAAGTAGCATTGAATTCCGTGAAAAGGTCTTCTCAGGGAGTTTTCAGGTGCTCGGATTAAGAAGGTTCAGTACTAGGAAAAATTCTTCCGTTGCAAACGGATTTTCCTGGTGTCTTGGGCTGTCCACAAACGCTTTCCTACTTGTTCATAACGTGACTCCTACTGAGAATTCCCCTTGAGAAGGCCAAAGACGAACGAACAAATTAACACTTTGAAGGAGCAGATCCATGTAAATCATCTTTTCTAATCTCATGACTGACGAGGAGTTTGCTGAGCCTAAGTCTAATCTGGTAATGTGCTATTGATAAATTTGCAAGCAGCTTATTGCTCTAATTTTGTCATTGTCTTGTCGTAGCATAGTGTCTGCCTCGAACTGCTCATTGTTTAATGGAGGATCTGACTTTTTCTGACTTTTAAATGCTTTCTACAATTGGCATTGACTTTAAGACAAATATTATTAGTTCGGCAATTAGGCACGGTCGGGCGAAACCGGTTGTACGGGCTGGCTACAGTAGACAAGTGAAGGTTGCGCAAAACTCACAGTGTTCAAGTTCGAACCGAGGGGGTTACGGTACAAGTCGAACATCTTCGAACGGTGAATTGGCTTTTTCCTTCAGCAAGTACAGTTCAAAGCTGATAGATTGGTCATTTACACGCCCCAATTCAAACGGCTTGGCTTCAATGGGTGGCGGGAGGGGGGGGGGGGGGGGTTATTGTTTTCAGTGCTGCTACTTCCTCTTGATGTCATATCCACTTTAACCTTATTACAAAGTTATGTTCACCAGGATAACATCATAATTATCGGCTATCCAGAGTGCGCTTATTGATCGGTTCGCTATCGTATTAATACAGCGCATCCGCTGTCGAGATTGACGGAAATTTGCGCTGAAGATTAGGGCTGGAATTTTTGGACACCTTTCTGTCTGACGTGTCCTTTTCGTGGGATATCCTTCACGGTTCATCAGAATCCTTGTTGCACTGCCCAGTTTTCTTGTGCTCTGGAAATCTTGCCTTAAAAGTAAAGTTTGACAATACTAGCATGTGGCCAATATTCCTGGATTCCCTTCACTATGAATCCATGTGGTTGAGAGTTTACGTCAATTTAATTTGGTTCCAATCATTACTGTATTAGTTCTACTTATGAGAAATGGCTACTACTTGCTTTCATATTTACTTAGGACTGGAGCACACATTACATGTAACCATTTGATTGCTGGATTCGAATGCTTTTTCGGGAATAATTTCTTTCGAATTCGGATGCTCGATTATCGGGAATATCGAGAACTCGAATTTTCGAACAAGGAAGCACTATATTCTTAGTGGTAAGATGAGAATGGTAGCAGTGCTTTTCCGCTCGCGAATATTTGAATATTCGAACATCCTAATCGATTCCTAGAGTATTGATCAACCAGCTCAATGACTCGACTTTTATTTCGTCCTATGTACGCTTGCCTTTATGTTAGTTCTAAAGTTCTAGGATTGTACGACCATGTTTCTAAGATTCTAGGATTTTGTAGTGGTTGTTCTAAGATCATGTAGCAGTTGAATCCATGCATGCTATGATGATTTTTGACCTGTGCTGAAAATCCTTATTATCCGGATTGCCGTAATCCTTCTTTTGTGCAATTACGTATGTTGCACGTGCAAACGCTTACTCTCTGCAAAACCTGGAGTAGACAGATTTTTCCGCTAATTTATTCGCGGAATGCGCTATTTTCTACTTTTCACACGTCAATAGGATCCTGGGGAAGAGGGTGCCTTGGATGCAACGCGATCATACTTAAGGATATTACTGCAAAGAAAACGACGAATTTACATCCTTTTTTTCTTTTCAAAGAGATCTTGAAGACCGGCCTAAATTGCACTATGGATTAAATCCATACTATCTTCTTCTTTATCCTAAAATTGACCTGTGCTTATTTGAGTGCTCTTTTAACGAACGGAGATCGCTTTTTCTCGTGCTACACGAACTTTTATTACAAATATCTATTGATGAAGGGTATTGTTCTATTTATTACACAGTAACGCGCGGCGCACCAATTTTGCGCATGACTGAGCTCCTGATAGAGAATCACTGATGATGGAAGAACTCGACTGCAGAAGGACAAACAGTGCATTCCTAGACGATTTCCTTGTCGTGTTCGGTCTTCTCATTGTTTCCACTTCAACTGTCAATTAATCGAAGCCGTTGCTGGACTCCAGCCTGGATCATAGTCTGTCATCCATCCAGACACTGTTGCCGTGTGACTGCACAGCGTGGCACTGTCAGCGTACTGTCACTGCTTGTACTGCTTGTACGTGTTGTGTGTGTGTTGTCGGCAGGTGGTGCAGCTCGACGCTGGTTGGTGGGCTACGGTGGTAGGCGGGGTCCGGCCCGGTTTCCTTTCGTTCCTCTCTCTCTCATCGCGCGCGCCGCACATCAGTTTTTGCTCAAGTGATCCAGATTGCTTGTGACAGTGGACGCGCGTGTTTCCGCACGTTGTCCAGCCTCGTCTCCGGCTTCCGTTTTCCGCACGGTCCATACGTTAGGAGTCGGAAGCTACACACGAAATGCATCGTCATGTCGACCCGCACTACTCACTGACGGACGTCGTGCCGCGATGTGACAGGTCCCTTTCAGTTCGAGTTAAGCAATCCAGTCCTTTTTCATTTTATTAAAACACTCTCATGATTACTGTTGATTACGGGGTCGCACGTGCTCGCCACACTTGCTGTCACCTGGAATTGCCTTGCGCTAAATGCTGACAAATACGCTGAGTGATCGTAAATATTTTCATGGATACAATGTCCACCCATACTTTGAGCTGCGTTCACTGACCCTGCTGCTCAGATAGGCCTCAAGCTCACGTGGCTACCACTGTTGTCCCAGGACTGTTTGCCTGGCGCGAGCGTCCAATCACAGCAACGTCGGCAAGCAGTTTGTGCTGTACAGTATTGTACTGTAGCTAATTGCCCCTGCGGCGGTGTGGAGGTTCCTAACCATCGACTGCTGCTAGCAAGGAAGTGACTCACGAGTATTTACTGGCTGCTGAGAGCGCGCGCCCTACTAGTTCGCCGGCCGTTTTACGGCGGCCGCTCCACCACCACCAGCATCCTCCAGCCAGCCGCCAGCCTGCCCGACCCGCCTCCACGCTATCAGTCTCTGTCGAGAGATGATATCGGCCGCCACCTTGCCCCTCAAGCCTCCAACAAGGAGGCCGACAGCACGCAGTAGACCTCTCAAAGGTAGTGCCTCTCATGTTCCTCCTCATATTCGGCGTCAGCGCCTCGTTTTTGCTCGGCCGCCACGTTCGCTTATAGCCGCGTAAGGTTTCGAAAAATTTGACTGCGAATGCTGATTGCACTAACAGACAACCGCACGCAGTATAATCGAATTAAGAGTTGCGAACGAGTGAAACGAATTGTGTATACGATCTGTCCGATAATTGATTGAATTACGTCGTTGGAATAACACTGCATTAGGCGAGGCGCGACAGGAAGCTATGCGCTAATAGCGCTTAGATGTCTTCCTGTCGACGCCACCGACTTCCGCATAATCTAATGGGCCCAGTGAAGACGAGACAAGCGACCGGAACTGTGCCCTAGGGCTGCTACTGCTAAATACTCAGATCCTGTCGCTGATCACGGGCTGTATGTGATTCGCACTCCTGTTTTAGATGACGATCAGAAGCCACCGAACGATCCAGACGAGGATGCCGCTGCACGAATGCGTCTCAAACGAAAACTGCAACGAAACCGCACGTCTTTCAGTCAGGAACAAATTGAAGCTCTTGAAAAAGGTAATCATTACTTCTTGTTCACCTTTTTCCTGCTCTTGTGGTTGCTGGGACAATACGAAGTGAACTCAATTGAACACACTTGAGTCCTTTGTTGGTAGACGTTCCTCGTTATTGCCGCGCAACATGTTTTCCCTTGTTGGAACAAACACTCGAGACATCGGCGTTCGTTTTCTTGTTTTCTTGTGTATTTGTGATTCACACCCAATCGTTATCATTGTTTCAGAATTCGAAAGAACTCATTATCCAGACGTTTTCGCCCGGGAACGACTCGCGCAGAAAATCGGCCTTCCGGAAGCTCGGATACAGGTATCTCCCATTCTCATTTTTCTTCAACTCTTCAACTTTTGGTTTCTCTATATCTATGGGAATTCCTCGCAATTATCGCCGAACCTCCTACCTCTTCTCCAAGCATAATGGGCCATAACAGTTGCACAACACGGTGGCCTGAATGGTTTCGCGCAGATCGTATATCACAGGAAATGGCCACGAACAACTTTGAAAGGTCCTATGATAAGATCTGCATGATGACGTCTTCCCTGCGCGTGCACAGGCGTCTGCTGAGTAGTTTTGCAGAGTGAAGAAATAACCTTAAAATGCTACCAAAGGGCAAGGCGAACGTAGCGGCGTTCACATGAAAATAAACTGCAGTGCCGTGGTTCAGCGGTACGGCTAGCATATCAAGAGTGGCGTGAAGAGTTTCCGGCAACCTTGAGGGGTAAGCGCTGTCAGGCGAACCGCGTTGCGCGACTCAGTGTCACTCAGACTCATCCTGATAACGCTCTCAACCTGTCCGCCTGTCCGTCTGTCCTTTTCAGTCTTCGGTTGTCAATGTAGCTGGCGACCTCGGCAACAAGCAGCACATATTTTGATGTGTTGACGATAAAAAGCGAAACCATTCCTCCAGTGCCTAACAAATGCATTGGACAGGTGCAGCGAAAATTCTGCCACTTCCGAGCCATTTATCTTGATTAGCGCTGAATTCAACATTTGAGTCATTTTGAGGGTCGACGCCGAGCCGGAGCAGATGCTGACCACAGTGAATTGCCTGTGAATTGTTTCAGGTCTGGTTTTCAAATCGCCGTGCAAAATGGAGGCGGGAAGAGAAGCTGCGAAACAAGCGGCCAGGCGGCCTTATGGATACTTCCATGTCAAATGGCACTCCTACACCAACGGGTTCGGGTCCCGGTAGTGCTATTGACGGATCTCCAGCACCACCACCTAACCGTTTTCCACCAAATCCAACAGCGGTCAGCACAAGTTTTGTGCCATCCGCTGGTCAGATGTACACCGGCCTAGCTCCACAAGCCATGGATCCTTACGCGTGAGTTTGATTTCCAGAAATTAGCGCCAACACTGAGTGGGGTTTTTAGCGTTTGAAGCTATGGAGACCAACACATTTTTTTATCATAGAGGAATGTCTTAAATCAGTAATTCAGCAAAGTTTGAGGGGGTTTCCCATCCGCTTGAGGGGAACCGCCGAGGAATACTCTAGCACACTGGAAAAGAATTCTGAAACTTTAGGCTGGATTTGAGGCGAATTCCGCTTCTGCTTACTTCAGTAGGGGCTTTTTTCAGTCGAAAAAATACAGTAATAAACGTATGTATAATAAAATTTGGCTTTTTTTTAGTAGAGTGGCTTACCTTAGTGATGAAAGAATGATAATGAATGTGTAAAAATAATACTGCCGTTCAACTTTCTTATAGCACTTATGATTTTGTATGGGATGACGTGCAAATTATGACGAAACTTCGGTCTGGAACTCTCTAGAATTGCTCTAACTATTCCAACATCGTTAAACGAACACTGTTCCAGACCAATTGAGTCATTCATTTCCCAATGGAGGGTTCTGAAATACCGTCAAGATGCTCGTTCAACAATTACTGCGAACTTACTTAAAACAGTTAAGGGGACTTGACCAGTTTTGCGAAGGGAAAAATTTTCTAGAAACAGGCCACTTATGAGGGTTCAGTCCCAACCTGTGTTTGCTTCCCACAGCGAGGGGTCTAAGATTTCGCAATCACATTTTTTATTCCAGTTTCGGATTCGCAAATGCTGGACTTGGCATGGCCCCGTATCAACCGGCAGCAGACTTCAGCTCACATCATATGTTCAACGCAAGCACACGATCACCCTATGACGCATTCCATGTGAGAACGAGGGTTTTTGTCGAGTTTTCAGGTTCCTGACTTTTTGGGATTTTCAGCCGTACGCTCGACCAATGCCAACCAGCGGTGGACCGTCGTTCCAGCCCTCAATGAATCCTGCCACGACATCCGTTGGAGGTAACTAGTATTCAACATCAATTCATCTACATATATGCGCTTGTGATACCGTCTCGTGGCTGTTTTCTCAGCCTCTACCGTAGTTGTGCGCTTTGTGCGCAGTGTGCGTCGCGCCAGGTGCGGTGGTGTCACTTCAGATTTCGTCTCCACCAAGACATTTTTTTGGGGGAATGAGATCAAGCGCCATGTGCGATAACGCTTGATGACAGTTGTCTCACCGCAAGATCGGAACGTTTTGTATCGATCCTCGTACAAATAGAAAACATCGTTCGTCTCCATGTCGATTCTAACTACTTCTGAGGGGTTTGTTTTCTCCTCGACACATCGATCGTCGTTCGTCGTCGTCGCCGTGGTCGTCGTTCCCCCGGCCACAGAGTGCAAGTGGACAGTACCGGCGCTTTCATGACACCGCTCTCCCGCTCACATTGCGAGAAGTTCTCTTGTGGTTGAGATTTATTCGTGGCCGGTTGTAGGTTTATTGCTACTTCAGGCGGTACAAGTGTTTTTGAATCGCGATCGTCAAACGAGTTTTGTCTCGAGACCATCCCGCCATATCTGGCGTGCGCCGCTGCCATAAAATCGTACCACACTCTCGCATTCCCACGATCGTGCGCCACATTTCTGGTTGCTTAGTAAGACTGTAATGGAAGCATACTTGCAACCTCGTCAGCTCTGCTGCACATTCTTGATCAGTGTTCCTGAATAGCTTCACAAAATTGAGCTTTTCTCCTTAAATGAAATTACCAATAGTATATAGTTTTTTTCATGAAATGAAATCTCAAATCCTTTCGTGAAAAAACCCCTGGGATTACACTCAGAAAAAAATTACTACGAATTCATTTTCACAAAAATTTATGCAGTAAGTACAGTAAGTGGCCGGTGAGTCCATTCTTCTCATCGCGTCACCACTTCCTAACTCCATCCCCCCTCCCTTCCTATCCACCGCTCTCCGGCCCCATTCCAGTGTGTGTATGCAGTATGAGAAGAGCGATCATGTGAGTGCCACTGTATTTTCGAGGTGCCACGGTAAGGCAACGATTGGTAAAATTTTTTTTGGATATTTTTCTTTTCGGGATCTTGCTTGGCATAAACCACTCTATGTACGTAGATGGCCCGGATTTTTTTTTGCTGTAGGATTCCTTCCTTTCCTTTCCCTTCTGAACTCTTTTCATTCAAAAGGATGTAAGCGGAGTTGAGTCACTGGATCCACCAATGTTTTAAATCCAAGTTCGAGTTCTTACGGATTACTTACTATTAACATTGTACGAAACTTTTTCACCATGGCACTATCTCAACTAAAATTTACACATACGTACGTATTGCTGTAGGCCTACAGGGTAAGTGTTTGACGTCATCAGGGCCGTATGAGTTCCTTTTTTTCAAGAAGCTGTAATTGTTAAGGGATGATGATTTGGTTTTTCTGAAACATAATTGATTTTCCTAGTTCACTTAGAGACATCTTCTTTTCGAATGGTTCACGCTTTGCTTGGTGTTGTTTTGCTTTTGCTTGCTGCATAGAAGATATCCACGGATCTCGTTTCAGGTCTTGGATCGAGCATGGGCCTCCCAGTGTCGGCGGTGTTGAGCACTATCGACCAGCCATCACTCGGACAGTCGTCCATGCATGATTTGGGAGACGGGCAACAACACGAGCAGTACTGGCGACAATGATTTCTACGGCCCCCTGTTCGTAAACCCGTGCACCTCCTCCGCGTCCGTTCAGAGCTTCAGGCACTCGATTTCGTCCCATTCGTCGGCGCAGTCCTCGTACTGGTCGATGTAGGCCCCCCATTTTCACCTTTTACTTAGTTCGTAGTTGTGTTCCATTCGTAGTAGAGGACCTATCCCCCCAGAGAGAGAGCGAGCGTCGAGAATAGGCCAATCGACGTGCCTTCTGCGTGATTACTCCCTGTTATCGCAGTTGTCATACCATGCAATGACGTATCATACAGCACCCCGTTCCGATGCGTTGTACCGTATTCTTTTGTTGTGGACGGCCTCCAAAGATGGTGGCTTGCGTTCACGTTCCACCGTTCTATCATTTCTATCTAGTTGCAAACGTCTCGTGTACCTACTTTTTTTTCTTCATATCATGTAAATTTCTTGCGCGCTAAATGTTCTTTGTTTTTTTTTTTTCAATTGTCATGTTGTTTGTCTATTGGTTGTCAAACATAACAAATTTGGTGATTTCATAAATATTACAAATGTTGACTGTGAACGCCGCACTTGGGGTGAATCGTTGTTGTAGTGAAGTTTACCACTCATTTGAACCTGCCAGACAGCTTTAAAGTGATGTAACACCAAGTAATTGTTCTTGTAGATGCTCTGGATATTCTGCTCACCAGTATCTAGATAGCCAACAAGCACGTGACATGGTGAACAGTAAGAAAAGTGCGTATGCTTGTATGGATGGCTTATAAATATGAGCATACTTGTTAGTATATGGTGAAATCTAGCGATTGTGACATTATTTCCACTCACTAAAGCACACATCCAAACCTGAGGCTCAGGGCCAATGTGTCTACAACCGGTGAACAGCGATATCCGAGCTTTACTCTGTCGAGAAAAAAATTACTGGAAATGAACTGAAATATACTATTTCTGACTAAAGCTATCAAAATTACTAAGGTTTAGATAAGTTTCGGAGGTAGGAATGACTTTCCCCGGATACTCTGGGAAAGAAAATCTCAAGGGCAGGATTTGGCAGTTGCGGACATACCGGCACGAAGCCCTCTTACCAAAGTTGTTTAGAGCTCACTGTAAAAAAAGCGTTGTCACAACATCAAAAAAAAAGTACTCATAAAATGTGATGATCTGAACACAGCACTAAGAAACTAAACGCGTCGGGGTGTGGCAGCCTGTTCATGACGTGTTCACAGTTATGGATCAGCGTTCTGCTGTCATTACACATTTCTGGATAGGAAAATTTTTTTTCCACTTATATATAGAGACACTGTGACAGAATACGTGAACGTTCTGGGGGAACTTCCCGCTCATGCAGGGTGGACGAATTTCTTGGTTAAAAATGTAAGAGAAGTCACCGTTTCTATCCTTATCTGCTGTTGCTGGATTGTGAGAGTGGATCACATTAAACTCATTCATTTTTGCTCAGGAATCTCCCCACTCCAACAATGCGGTGAATCAAAAAATTTCCACATCCGGGAAAATTGTGAATATTCGTAAATACGCTAGCGAATTCATTGAAACATCAGCGAGTTCCGTGAAGCTTCAGACCAGGCTTATCTGTATGAGAAGAACTGTCATTGGCACAAGGCGAACTGGTACAAAGAAATGGAGTTGGCTCTAGCTTGTGCCAGGGGGAGCATCCAACAGTGAGTTCACCTACGGTGATCACGATCACGACCCCCAAGGTTTTTGTTGCTGAAAAAAGGTAAACTTTGTGGGTAATCACCACGGATAAACTCAGTGATGGATGCCGATCCAGCCTCAATGCTGCAAATTTTTAATTGTGTGGCAATGGCAACAGCTCTTGAGGCGACGGCTTCCCAGATGGTACTTGGATTGTATCGGAATGGCGTGCCTAAACTGAGAGTGTCTTCTGTGGAGTTCGCTTCCCAGTGAATTTCTAATCTTGAAAGCCTATGTGATGAATGAGCCATCAAAACTATCCTACGGTTACGTTCTTGCCCTCAAGGATATCCTAGTGTTATCTTTCACGGGATTGTGAAAATGAGGAAAACCACATCTGACTCAATTGGTAGTGACGACCCTCCGCTGAGCATTTCATGGTGGTCGATCCGTGGCTGTGAGACCCAATCGTAGGTACCTCTAGTGACATGAGCACAAATTATAACATTACATTGCCGCTTACCAAGAACATACAGACAATATAACATTACATATAGCTAACACAACTATGGTAGCTATTGAGAAATCCATACAGGACCTCCGCACCTCCGAGTGTCGCATGCAACAGCGATTTTGATCGCTTTTTGAACTGTGCGAAGATTTCGCATGTCCAGCGCGATAGTGTCACAAATGATCATTCGAAATGACAGGTTGATGATATAGCACGTGATCAATGAGAGCGGTAACGAACGGACGGCGACGAGACACTGCACGACGGTGCGACACGATCGACACAGATCGCACACTTGCGCGATGGCGCTACCCGTCCGCGAAGGTGCTGTATAGGCATGTAGAGATTGACGAATGGGGTCCGAATAATTAATGAATGCAAGATTTTGTGATTGATGTACATTTAATAGCTTCGCTACGGAACATCAACACCGGGGAAGTACGGTGCGCGAGGATTTTCACTTCGGGCAACGTCATTGACAGTGTCGGACAAAACTGTAAGCCAATTACTGACTGCACGGCTCGTGGTTACCGTAAGATGATGGAAATTACCCCGGTGTAAGTGTAATAAATGTCGAACAGTATGGCATAGAGACGTTCCTCGTCTAACTACCAACTGAACGACTGCGAAACAGGGAGAGAATGCAATCAAAGTCGGGCCAGATGGGAGAGTGATAAGGGAGAGGTGGTGGGGAAGGTGGCGAGTGGAAGGGAAAAGAGGTGAAAGTCGAATTTGCATAATGTAGTAAGACGACATAAAGGTATGGTCACAGTTGTATTGAATGGTATTCATCCTCTGCTGAAAAACCGATGGTGGAACGTTTGTTCAAGGCATGGGCTGCCGGGTAATTATGAAATGCATCGTATCTTTTCCAGGTGTCAAAGTAGAATTCTTGGAAATATCCACCGTAAAGTATAGTCAGGACTCGACCATTAGCTAGAGATATCATCAAATTGTCCTTAAACTCGTAAAATCAGAAAATGAAAATGAGAATGAGAAATGCAACAATAACACGACAATACTCATCAAGTAACGAAAATACTGATGAATTTTATTAACAACAGAGAACAAAAGGCAACAAAAGGTGGATCGTCAACCTTTTTGGCATGGGCCTCACATTCCGAATTAGTAATAGAGGCTTCTTAAGGCAAAGATGACCTACACGTTCCCTTATGTTGTGCATCTGAAGTACATAGAAGGCCGCATCCCCTTCGCTCAGATGGACCTGGCGATTATCGAACACTTACCACCCGCATGCGTCAGGCAGGCCGCAGTAGGACATTGCATTTGAAGCCGATGTTTCCACTCTTTTTTCAGGAAGAAAGGACAGTTTTGACCTGAGATGAATAATAAGGTGCTATAGTGAGTTAGGATACTTTTTGGACCACTGTCAGCTGATCCTTCTCAGATTCAAAAAGACGAAACAGCCTGACGCTACGCATGCGGGTGGTAGGTGTCCGTTGACCGGACCTTGCAAAGCCGATTTCATCTGAGGCGATAGTCGAAGAGAAGCGGAAGAAAAAATAATGTGCTGGGGTAGCGTAACTCGATGAGGAGACAAGTCGCAACCTACATGCTTGCTGTTTAGTGTAGGTATTGCAAACTTAGGCACCGATACTAATGCTTGGCGATGGTTGTTTTTGACTAGTACAATGCACACACCAAGATGGGTGGAAGTTTGGATAGGTTCGGGAAAAGGATCGAATTATCGACCGTGTGAGCAGCAGTGGCCCAACTGCGCGGCAACACTCCAATTTGCCACAACAGTTCTAGTAATTCTCAGATTTTAAAGGACCGTTAGCTCGTTCTAAACGCAACAAGATTAGCTGGGGCCGCATACAACACTGCGATTACCCAGGGTAAACGTGTTAAAGTCACACACGTCCACCCATCACCAACACGACATGTTTACCCTGGGTAATCTCAATGACGCATACAGCCCCTGGTCTTTTAGTGGATGCATTGAAGGGGAGTATCTGAAAGGTGAATTTTAGATTGAATCCACCAGTTCAGTTAAAAACTTTGAAAATACCCCAAAGCTAAGCATAGGAATTCTGAAAATAACTCGAATTGTAGAAAATGCTGTAGCAGCATGTGTTTTCCTGGACCTTACCTTGTTTCAGTAGAACCCTGACTGCTTCGTATACTAATTAGTGCAGGAGTGTTGATAATTTCAGTTTATAAAGCGTACAATTGGCGCTTTACCTAACTAGTGGAATGGAATTGAAGAAAATCCTAAAAATATCACATATTAGAAACGAGCCGGCCGTCAACCAATTTCTCTTTTATATGTACTACTCCAGAAATGTTCTTCTCTCACACAATTCCATCTGTCGAATCGTCTTAACGTAGCCGCTTTTAATGGACGGCCAGTGCCGCGTTTGCCATGGCCTGAAATCGGTGTGTGCGGCGAGTTTTTTGCTCTCTTATGGTGCCATTACGTCTGGATTTCCTTACCCATTTGAATATCAATATAATGACGGCGTCAAATAGCCGTCAAGCTAGTATACGGTAGAAATACTGCCAAAAAGTTGCTCTATATTGACGTAGACGCAGTTTTTGCTGGGGAACATCTACTTAGAGGGTCGAAGTGACGGCAAGTAGGAAACTTATGCCTTCTCTAGTACCATGTTTCCATGGAATCTCTCTATAACGTTTTGATACTTGTCTGAAGGCCTCATTTCAATCCTTGATCCTTCGAAATAGTTCGAATAAATCAGAAAATGGAAGAAATCAAGTTACGTATCTGTAAGGACTGGTCTACGTAGCTCCTTAATATATCGAATTAGCGAGAAGGAACGAAAAATCAAGTTTTTCGTTTGATCCGATGTTAACAAAATCGAGTCGGATATCTTATAAATACTGATACTACTCTTTCCAATTTTTTTTTAATATTTTCCACCACGTCCACCAAATTTCCAAGTGTGACGTTCATTTCCAAACCTGCATTCATCATTATCAATTTGAATCTTGCAATTCTTAAATTTATGTTCAATGTTAACGCGCTGATTGACAACCTTTGGCAATTTGTTCAATCTTGTGAATCAGTGGTAAAGTACTACGTAAGGTAAGTAGATTATCACAGCATACAAAATCCAACTATCCAGGTCGTCAAAGCATGTGATGTTTGTCCACACGTGTTTTGAACTCCGTTAAAATTGTCATGCAATCAAGTGTAGTGCGCTGATGAGTCATAATTACTTACTAACACAATGCCTATCACTTTAAGAGTAATTGAAATAGCAATTTCTGTTGCACTTTCTGCGCGTCACCACTATTTCATATAATAAGTAACTAAAGTTTGCCTTCACCTCAAATTACATGTACAATAGCAATGTAAGGAACTGCAAAATTCTGCGGAATTCGCGGGAAACTAGTAGGAATATGAGGTACGTGGATCTCTCCAAACCACATGGTTCTAAAAGCTATGAGCGAAGTTATTCCCTAACCAGTCATCCAACTTCGAATCATTCAACTTTCTCACTGTCAGCAACACCTTGACACTTTCATTCCCTGCCCTTGAATTATGGTAGCTACGGAACAGTGCTCTTATTTTGAAGCTTGAAACTTTCAATTTCCTTCCAGAAATCATTTCTGTGCGATTGTTCACTTAGGTAGATCGCACCAACATTCTGATGATGGATTTAATCGTCCTCATCACATGAAATGCTGTGATGCTTCACACGGAATTGCAGAAAATTTAGTCATTTTCAACTCTTCGCATCTCCAGAGATGTCAGTGTCACTGGAAAGAGGTACGTGGAATTGGTGAAACAGTTTAAGATACTGAATATTACTTTCTCTGTAGTATGAAACTTGGAGGCAGCTGAGTCAAACTTTTGTTAATCACACTCAATTTTTCAGCAAAAATTCCACCACTTAAGGAAGCTGTCGAAAATTATCTGGAGAAATTTTAGTGGTAAAGGTCCCACACTAATGAGATCGAATCTCTTCCAGTCCCAAGCATGAACAGACCAGAGAATTAGAGAACGAACGAAATCACGATTTTAGAAAAACAGCTAGAACGCATTTCAAAGTGACTGATTTCAGTTTAAACTCTCACTGTGTAACTACGTATATGCTGTTTGAAAAAAAAATTAGAGTATTTCCAAAGAAAACTTTTGGAAACTTTTAAAAACCCCTGCTTATGCCTAACTTTGTCTGGCTGATCGGCTCTCAGAAGCCGACAGTGCATCAAGCCAATTTCATTGAAATGTGTCAAAGCTGGTTTTCGGAATTCATGGTTCAGGCGGTTTTTTTCTACTTTATAAGCATCTATTTCTCATCTGTCCAGACTCGCAACCAAAAGAAATTTAAACTCTCTCGGATATGACCTGTGCCACTTAAACCTCTACACATATTCACTTTCAGTCGCTTTCCTGAGACGTGAAAATTTTCACATCAAAATCAAATGCGCTGAAAGAAATTGGCTCAAATGAGGATACCCCACAAATCGCAGGCGAAGTAGTATCCAGTATTTGTATTTGTCTGCCAAACATGAATATGCTCCCGGTTTCTAGAACTATCCGTTTTAAAGATACTTTTTCCAAAATCCCGCAATTCTCGTGGAACTCGCTGGTCCTGCAGGATTTTGCATGTTTATTATGAGTACTGTACATGCCGTAACGAGCAAGAGTGGTACTGCTAACAGTACAAAAATTCATTACTATCAGTATTTTAGTAAAACGCGGAAAAATGTAACAAAATTTGAGGTTAGAATCATTCATCTACTGTTGGTTAGCACTTGCTCACTAGCTTTACGAATCTGCTGAAAATTTTTTCATTGGATTACGCTGCATGATGGCTTATCACAGGAGCGATGTCAGCCATCTTCCCACCAAAGCGGCTCGAAATGGCTAGCGCAGTTTTCTTATAAAGACATTGATTCCACTCGCATGTACGCATAAAATTCTTTTCATATTTTGGCAGCACACAATGTTGCTGAATATTAGAATATAACAGTTGATATAGCAAGAGCAACTAACAGTAACAATGATAAATACTATCAAGAATTTAACGGTAAAGTTTCAGTATGTACGCATTGAAGAAGTGTCGACGAACAAAGACACCTGAAAAATAATTGGCCTTGAGCAAGTCGCAGAAGTGGGATGCATAAAACGAGCGATCTCATCAACTGATTACGATCGCGAACACCTCCAGCTGTAAATTTTCCTAATCCCCGAAGACAACGAGATTTCTCCTCTTCGGGGTCCTTAAATATCTACAAAACTTGAGTTGTTCGTCTTGAGATAGAACACCCAGTTTTCAGACTTCCCGCTACTTTGTTATTTTCTAGCCAACAAGTTATCGTCAAAAATTGTATTTATCCCGCGTATTTGGGATTGGTGCAGGAGCCGTGGTTAACTCCAACGTATTTTTTTTAATTTTGGAAGTGAAGTAAACCAATAACGACTATGTAGTATTCAGCCTCTCCCCTTTCCCACCCCTTCTTCAAATTTTGATCGTGATTAATATGCAATGTTCCGGGGTTTCTATGTAACAATAGTTCAGAACCTCTAGAACAACTTGCTAGTAAGCTTTTGGCGATCAATTTTCCGATCACTTCCGAAATTTGACCTCCAGAGCTTGCTGACAATTTGCTTCCTCCTCATGTAGCTGAAAAGGTGTAGACTTCAAGGCTGCACGACAACTTCTTCCACCCTTTCTTGCCAATAAGTTGTAGGCCGGACAAACCTGTCGACAAATTGTCTCCGCCTTTTTTGCTGACAACTTGGTGAAAAAATTGCCGAGAATTCACTCCTCTTTTTCTTGCTGGCAACTTGTAGGTCGTTGATGCTTGTCGAAACCATAACTTGACAGCAGACGCTTTTTTTAAAATTGCACCACAGTGACCATTGCCCTGATGTCCTCAATGATTGCATATATTACGGGAGTGAGGGAACATGACTCGTTCGTCGACAACTTGGCCGAAAGGCATTCGTTAACTCGCCGACAATCTTTCCAAATATAAAGGTGGCTAGGAGGTTGTTCTTGAGCGCAAGTGGTCGACAACTTCCCCTCGTTATTCTTTGTCTGCAAGTTGTTGCGAGAAAAGGCTACTGACGACTTGTTCTTGAATAGTATGATGAAACCAAACTTGTCGAGAAGGATTTGCTGGTCAAAAGTGGTCTGCAACTTTCTTTGTGGAAGTAGTGGGCTGACAACTTGACTTTATATATGGCAGGGGAGATGCAAGAGGCTATCCTAGCAAATCGAAATGAAACCTTCATGGGTTGAAGCCTTGCCTGATAAGGTGCTAGAAAATGTATGTAATTTCTAGCATAAAACTATTCACAACGCAACTGCAGAAGGTCATACCTTAACCGGCAAATGATCAGTTTTGGTATTCATCAAGAAGTTTACCCTCAGGGCATAGCTGAATCGTTGATATTACTCAAGGTAAACTGTTGATATCCATATTAGCTACGGGCAAACTTGTGTGGTGTTAGCACATTTACCTCAGGTAATCTCGATAGATGCTGAACGATTCAGGTACCGCCAATGCTCATTGCTTGTGCTTGTGTTTCTTCTTCTCAGGATCTGAGGGCAAAAGTGGTATACCCACTGTAACAGCTTGTTAGAAAAAGCTTCGAATCGGACATGCTTCATTTCGATCTGCCTAATTGGCCCTTTTCTTCTGCTCGACCCCCCCCCCCATTCGCCCCGCCTATCCCTCGTTGCGAACACAGATTACGACGTTTTGCACTGCAACAAGTGCATCATGCAACACCCATAGCGATGATGCGCAATGTCGTGCCGGCATCGCCCACATACATGAAAATCTGTCAATATCAGTTCGATCTGAAGTTCATTCAGATGATTCTTAAAGGCAGAGGGTCACCTCGTTCTGCCTGTTGGATTTACCAACATATCCTAGACCTTCTCATCATGTTGATCCCCGGGATGTACATCAACAGGCACAGAAGCGACGAAATCCCCATTTTTGAAAGGCTTGAACTGGATAAAAATTTGGAGCCCGGAGGCGGATCGCTCCAAGCTGTGCTGGCTGCCTGCCACGGCTGCCGCGTCGGTCAACGAGTCTTGGCGTGTCCAATCGATAAGATCAACGTCTTCACATGTCAACTCAGGTTGGCAAACTGTTACAGACCCCGTCCTGGAAGACGGGTTTATAGACCATTCTGAGACAATTTATGTACACCGTTGGAAACACCGCGCCGAGTAGGTGCAGAATCTGCTGTTAGCTGAACTTCGAAAATGAGGTGGACCCCTGCCTTTAATATCAACTTTAGCATTCGCTGTGCTTGGCGTATAAAATAAATCATTGAGAAATTAATTAGATTTCGATTCCTTCGTATCATCGATTCACTTGAAAAAATGTACAGCCATAACTGTTGACAACTGTTGTTAATTCAGATAGAAATGGTTTTGGTAGAAGACTACATGGCTACATGACGGGAGGCTCGTGGCGCTATACGCTGTCTCGTGCATTGTCCCTTCACTAGCACATCTGATGTTATGGTGACCTCTCCTGATACTTACATTACATGCGATCGGTTAGGCTATACTTCTCCACCCGAAATGGGCGAGAGATACCAGTTATTGGGCTAGATTGTTGCATCAATTTCAAATGTTGTCTGTTCATTGATCTCCTTATCTTATTCATGTTCTTCTCTTAGTTTTTTTTCTCTAGTTGCTCTATATTGCACCTGCCAATTGCCTTCACCTTGGTTGTAACCTTACGGTGAGCATTATGAGTACATATAATGAATATAAACACTCGTCCTCAGAGTACTGCATCATGAAATAAAGGCACTTCCTGGTCGTCTCTTGTCCGTTCGAAATGTTCCGTTTTCTATAGTTGTTCTGCTATACGAAATCCAGTTTCACGAAGTGCAATACCTGCGTGGCTATTGTCGTTTCGACTTAGTATATTGAAGAAAATACCAACGATCGATGTGACATCACTTCTCATTTGTCATCCTAACCGTTTTAAGGAAAGCCGAAAAAACATTCGGTAGAGATCGGCAATGGATTCTGTTGATGTGGACAAGGAGATGGTCTGATAAATAAGGCGAGGAGCAAACTCGGCATAGATGAAAGCAGCCACGATTTAGGGAAAGGTGTATATTCATAGCTCGTGGAGCAAAAAAAAAAAACAAAAAAAAAAGAACGAAAAAAAATAATTGCGATTCATGGTTGTCTTTTCATTTTTAAAATCTTCCTCACTTCCGTAAGCATCTGTTAAATCGTGACTCGTTAAGGATTGACCTACTTTGCTTGCTTACTTCGTAAAAGTGCCATATTTGTTTGGATAACACATTGCATTTTTTTATCTTGCCTTTTGCCTTTTTTACTTCAGTTTAAACTCCATTCAACTATGTACGTATTGCGGACCACCTTGGCGTTCTTGTTTTATTTTTCACCAACACTTCATCTGCTTATCTCAATTCACTGTATGCCTTGTTTTTCTATCACATCGAATGTGAAGGAGGTCGACCTCAGACAACCACATCTGGACCAGCTGGATCATCGCCGACGTCTACAGACAGCGTTTTCTTACCGAAAGAGAAGCTCAGAAGTGGTGTGCCCGCTTTAGAAATAGAAGTTTAGGCCTGAAGGATATTGCTCGTTTCGTACGTATAGTTCGTGGGGACGTAGAGATGATTGCATGCAAAGGTTGGCTTCAGGTGTGAGAAAGAATTACTACTTCTGTTGGCTTTCAAAAACATGTGAATCTAGCCACGAGTTCCGTGCAGAACATCCAAGTGAATGGTATGAGATGATCCTTCACATTGGCTACGAATTTATTTATTCATTTGTTTATTTTTATCTATTTATTTCTACAGCTGTATACCACGCTAATTTATAGATACAGTCCTAGAAATAGAAATACAGAGCATAGAAAGACATTGAAGAGATGACAATAAGGAACTGAATGGAAGGTACATGAAAATGACTCACAACTCGATGTGATAAAAAAAGGACAGTGACTGTCAGTAACATCAGTGCAATACATACACATACGGTAAATCAATAGGCATAATCAACCAGATGCTTATCTAACCGTCTCTTACATTGTCTGAGTGAACACGGCAGAATGGATTTCTTGGAGAATCCACTTAAGTCTTTTTGTTGAACAATACTCAAGATTGTTAAATTCCTTTATTCCTTATAGGGTCCCTGTTTCGGCGCTATGTCGCCTTCTTCAGGACTCACTCGTTCTCCTCGATGGTCATTTTAGTTAAATTTACGCAGAAGAATCTCTAAAAAATCGACCCAGCTTTCTGAGCTAAAAAGTACGTATTCCTGACTCTCCTGCGTAAATTTAACCAAAATGACCATTGAGGAGAACGAATGAGAATTTCCTGCTTTCACCGGTCGTGCTGGTCTGAAGCAGTTTCATAGTAAGTGCTTTGCAAACGTTTTCTCCGCATTCGATGGAGGTACATCCAATAGTTGCCGCCGAGAGTCACAAACTGAGTATGAGAACGTGCCTAATTTCTGGCAGCTTTATTAAAAGAGGAGGAATGGACGTAAACCTCGGTTTGTGATTGATGCTGCTTGTAGGTGCGCTGGTTTGATGCTTATGATGAACAACGAGAAACTTTTATCCAACATAATAATTATGTTATGTGAAAACAACCTAAAAAATGCCAACTACGACCGCTTGGGAGAACGAAACACCTCGGATTTTATTATAGAAATAGCAGGAAGAGTAAGCCAGCCCACTAACCTGAGTGCATGTCAACTCGCTGCTAGCACGGCCAGAGAACTCCGTTGAGACGAAAACTATAACTTGAGGGCACGCAGCGGCAGGCTCACACGAGCCTACAGAGTGGTCCGAAATTACGGAGACTCGCTGAAAGATTCATATCTAATGTTAGGAAGCGAGTTGGCAACTCAGCTTTCAATATGGTTTTTTCACTCACCCAAGAACAGTATCTGCCTCCACATTTTATGAGTTCTGCTATGACACGGTGACAAAAGGGCTGAAGAAATCGTAGCAGGCGCCTGCAGTGTACTCTGTCCAGGAGTGATTCCACGTCTCTATGTAGAAGCGTTTCCGCCGTGGATTAAACAGTTTTATGAGGGTGAAGTCACTTTTTGTCCTTAAGTGGTTACTGCAACGAGAAATCCATACGAATGATTACTGAAAAGAGTCATTATAAGGAAACAGGCATGGGGAAAAAACAGGGCAAAACGTCTGTTAGAACCGTTTTCGGTTCTGTTTTTTCTCAGTGTTTAGGTATGGAGGTTATTAGGCTTAAAAACTTCCAGTCTTGGAGTTCTAGGGATTGTTTCCCCTACCATACAATCAATGATGGTGATTCGTTCTGATAGGCACGCTTAAGCCCCGTATAATTTCGGCGTATCCGGCTAGATCTTGGATCTCATAACCATGAGAGATGGTCTTTCACAATGATTTAGTGTTTTTCTGTTTCCCACGCCTTGTACAGTCGCGTCCGTAGAATGTGAAAATTTTCGCAGGATTCGCGAGATTTGCGGGATTTTTCTATAACTTTCTTGAAAGTGCAAATTTTTTGAAACTTCAATGATTACATATAGAAGGTCGACGTTGTGCATCTTTTCATGTCTTGTACGCCTCGCACTTTTGCAGCTGTCACCAAATATTTCAAAAAGTTCCTTAATTACCCTGACCCCGCCCCCTAATTAGGGTCAGGCACCGAAAATTCAATGATTCTTTGGCTTCAGCATTGGTAGTTTACATTTGGGAACATTTTAAGCAGACGGAATGAATTCCTTAGATTATTAATTTGATGTGGAAATTATTCTGAGAGCTTAAAATTTTCACAACTGCAGAAATTATGGATTTTCAATGTACGCCGTCAGTTTTCAGCTCATTGGACTGTTCCACAGTGTTGCCTTCCATTCCACAGCATGCCCAGTAAAGATACAATGAAATGAGTAGGTTTAATTTTGGATCGCATTCAATATGGGCTCAGGAATCCTCAGCGAATTTGTCTACACGTCCAAATTAGCTTCAAATTCGCACAGATCAACTTGCTAGAGTTCTCACTTCTTAAATTCCACATGGGATAGTCTCGAAAAGATTTGAAAACGGGCGAAAATATCAATTTTTGAAATTCAAGTGCTCAACTACGGCGTTCTGTTTGCTCACAGACAATCTAGTCCTACTAGCCGTATATGAAATCACAACTCCTATCGTACTATGGTGTTTCTACATCATCGTAATCATCTTGACCGTTTCTCAATTTCAGGTGCGAAGGTTCCCTCGCGCCTGCTTCATGGATGCTGCAGGGTGGCGGGGCCCTCAAACTAAAGTTGCAGGGAGGTTTGACCCCTAGAATGGTGTCATTGGATTTCACTCTACTCTCGCAACCACATTACCTTAATTCTTGTTTGAGAAACTTAAAAAATAAAATCCCAAAAAAAAATCAATTTTTCTCGATCTTCTCCAATTCGTAGCATTAAGCATTGTTTTGGAATAACAAAAACACGATTGAACAGATGGACAGCAAAAGACAGGATAACATAGAAAAATGCCAAAACTCGAGATAAGTCAACAAACGCGCATCGCATTTTTGTCTCTGTAATTTTGAACCACCTTGTAGAGCAAAACTGGGACTATTGTACGGTTGCTGACATTTCTTGCATAATGTTCTAAATAAATCGATGACATAGAAACTGTGCTGCTGGAGGTGAACTTTGCCTTACATAGATTCTTCCTCAAATTTCCTGAGCAGAAAGTTTTCTTGCGGATTTGCTCTACATTAGTGTCGAAAATCAAACATCAAACACTGTTTTCATGAAATCTGATTGCGTCCTGTCAATCACGTTTATGAAGGCTTAATCAAATTAGTTTTGAGTAAATTTGGACAACATGATCCTAAATGACATGATTGGTTTTGAACGGAAACTCCGATTTAATCGACTTGACAGTTGGTGTGGCATCGGTTCAGAACATTAAATGGAAGTTAACATGAAAGGTGAATTTCTAATAAACAGTTTCAATCGGTCCTCTCAATCAATTCCAAACCTTTCAGTTTGTCAGCTGTTTTCACTCCCAGGCGATTTTATTTCTCCCATTCAAAGGCTGATTTACAGTCATAGCTCGTATTTGCTCTTTTATATCTAAATATAGAAGAGGATAACCTAATCATATCAAGTTAAGTCAACCCTCCATAGGCAAAACATATGCACTCATGACAAGATGGTTAGTTCCGAAAAGGTAACAGAAAAAGGATCATGTGCTCAAAATGATGTCAAAGCTTTGGAGGCTGCGCTCACATCAACCAGCAAGATGCCTTAGTTCTGTAACAGATCATGCAAGCAATCTGGGGTGGTAGTAATTTGGTCGAAGTTGGCACCTAATGGACAACAGCTAAATGCGACTTATGATTGCCAACGAGGAGGAAATTTTTATATAATCGCCACATGTCAAGTGGAATTTCGAATACAAAACAATGGCCTTGAAGAGAACCGATTACTCCACCAAACGCGTAAGGATGGGTAGCACTGCCTCTGCAACACATTGCACCTGTTTTTGGCAGTGCATGCTGTCAGCCGTAAACTACAGCTCGTGAGTGAGACGTTGCAATAAACCTGGATGCCATCAGAATTGAGCCCTCTAGCACGTCCGTAGGACTGTGCACACATTACACTGTGCCATGGCAGATGCAGAACCTATCCGCGCAAGGAATTGACACCCACAACATGAATTCGATTACAGATTTCTGGGAGATGTGTGTCTTTTCGCACATTTGGCCCTTTGTCAATGCGATTCTTCGGTGAGCCTGCCAGAAGATACATCAAGCCTCCTACACCGGCTCTCCAAGAATGGCTCCTTTTCGGACCTCACGTAGGATCGTGAATACTCCGCCCTCTCAGCCGTTGCAAGCAGAACTGAGACCATGCTTGAAGCCAACCAGGGGTTAGAGTACACCCTAACTGCTCCACATTTGACTTTCCAGTTAGCAGTGGTACCAAAAGCCAATCGCGAAGAAATTGTTTGAGGATCCAAGCTTTGAGGTGTGCATATTACTGACTCAACAACTGGTGATTCTCCGCTTAGCTGTTAGCTTGAGAAAGAAAGCGACTGCAACTTAGTTACTGTGTATAAAGCATCCGAAAGACCATTTGCAAACGCTTGTCTCGCTGAAGTGCTGATCCACCGACCAACCTCACTGCGATCAAGCTTCCTAACCACTGCACCACCCACAATACGACAATATTGACCTTCGTAGGCAAATAAAGAATTTTTCACCAATCAGCACTGAAGAATCTTCCAGCTTGATGGTTGAAGCCGCTAGCTGGAAACTAGCCGGAATGAATGAAGTCGTTTTCTATGTAGAAAGCACATGAAAAATCGTATGCAAAGCTGTGCCATTGCAGCGGACTCGAACCAACGACCGATTCAACTATGAACGAGCCTCTCATTCACCACGACATAACATTGTTATACCTGCACATTTCCGAAAAAGTTTCGAACATTCGAATAATCGAATATATTCGAAAACTGACTTTTTAGAATACCCGAATTTCAAATATATTCGAGAAACGGAAATTTTGATTTTTCGAATACATTAGAGAATAGGTTTCTCGAATATTCGAATTTCGAATAATCATTCGAATACTTTATTCGAATAAATTATTCGAATGGAAGTCCCAAATTGGATCTTCAGTAGATTCGAAACTCTAGCAATCTAGAACACGCTTTGCGGCTCCTTTCGAATTTACTGTCGTACAAAACCAGTAAAAAACCCTCGAGCAATTCTAACGAATTAGTTTGAAGGCAGCACTCACGGAAATTTCTATTTTAGAGATTTTGCGATACATCGGGGTTTCCAAGGATGGGGAACTCATCGAGAATGATGGAATGATGCAAACAAGCGGGAAACGCAGAAAATGGTGACCATATTTCCTATGCGTCCAAAGCGCGGACGACTGTTCTGTGATGAGTCCTACCACGAGGCCATGAAAATGATACGCATTCCACTTCGCTCACTGCGCTAAACCATTTGCGCGCATCTGATCAACTGCGTTAGCTGGTGCAGCAACACCCTCTTGTCCAGGTCGGTAGATATGTCCGCGGCAGTACCTTTGCAAGTTGGCGGCTGTTCCCTGTGTTCAATTTACATACTATTGTGATTGTCCAGCGGTCGGCTACACGGTAAGAAACTCCATTCAGAAATGAGAACTTCCGTGAATGCTGAATTTAAGAGACAAAATTTCAAGTGGTTTCAATTAATCCACGCAAACCTAATCAAAAAGTGATTGAAAGTTGAAAAATAGAAAAAGAATTAGTGCGCAACAAAACGAAAGCGGACTATTGAGTGCGTTTTTTTTTCAATTGCAGTTTTCTCCCTCTACAGTTAGCGCCGGTAGTGGTGCGTTTTCGCAGAATCTGGAAGCGCGCGAAAAACGCTCGCAGGGGTATCCTCGCCGCGACAGCAAACTATAGAGTTTTCTTCATACATATTTAACATTAATTGTCATTTTAGAATTATCAGGAAAACCCTGTACTGCTACTACAGCGGCGATTCCAGTGCTTGCGACACGGCCCCACCACGAGCTTGCCGTGTCCGCGAAGAACCCAGCACACTGTATTTGTCACCTTTTAGCTATGAGTCGTACATGATTCAAAAGCGCTATTTTTGCTCAACAAGAATAGCGAATTCTTTTCAAACCGACAATTTGATTAAGTTTTAAGACTACGATATGGAGTATTGCGTCTTCGAGAAACAGCACTATTGACGTCTGACTTTCCTAGCATTCAATCGGAGCTCGAAAGACTGCCCCACCTCAGATGCCTTTGTTATGTAAGGAAGACAAGTTGTGATTGAAATGATCGCTCATCAGCGGTCTCATAACTTCAAAACAGACGTATTTTGTCCCGGAGAAGCCAACCATCACGATCCGACAAATTTTTTTCGTGAAGGCGTGAGAATCGCTTGATAACAATTGCATAGTCCTGATGGATATCGCGCTTCTCAAATGCAGTATTGAGATGGAGTAATTCACCTGGAAAATCCACTGAAAAATCCTATCGCATCGGTTTAAAAATCCTGATAACGATTGAGGATGTCTAGTCCTACGCTGCCAACATCGTCAAAGCTGCACTTCAGGACCTCGGCTGATGATGTTCTTCGACGTTTATATTCTACCGAGCCGAGGCGTTCGCCCAGCATTGAATGCATTCCAGTCCCTACTGAATGTAAAGTGAAAATAGCATTTCTTTCCTCAGTTTGGCGTTTTTTCCTAAGCAAGAAATTAAGTAAACCAACATTTTTGGGGAATTTCATGATGACAAATTGTATAGGGAGAAAAGCGCTTTTGGATGAGCGTAGTGCATAACTAAAACGCGCCGTGCTGCCAGACTCAGAAAAATCGACGTGGGACCACTCTCTCTACCTATACATGGCGCCTTCATTCTGTTCAAAACTAGGCTAGCGTCTCTGAAGCCTTTCATGTGCTTAGAACGTCGAATATTCGGGCGACACATTCGAATGATGGGGACTTCGAATACTCGAATAATCGAATATATTCAAAAATTGACTTTTTCGAATATTCGAGTGGTCAAATATATTCGAAAATTGACTTTTTCGAATATTCAAATATCGAATATGTCCGAAAAAGGAAAATTTCGAATTTTCGAATAATTCGATTCGAATAATTTATTCGAATGACCGAATAATTATTCGATTCGGTTGTAAGTATACCGTGTGTGATTGATGGTTTTTTACGGTCAAGAATGTAGTGTGGGTAATGATCTTATTCGCATTTCCTGTACTTCCTCATGAAGGAAGGGCAGGATGTGGACATGTGCGCAGGGAGCGCGGTTGTGCTGGGGAAATTGCCAGCGAAATCGGTAGCAAAATGTCCCCTGAGTATAATATGCTGTCGATTTCGCAAGTTGTCTGCGCCTCGCTTTACTACGCGCTCTTTCACGCATTCACCAATTATTGACGAGCTCGGGCTTAGCGCTAGGTCAGCGTCATGCGATCTCGGGATTGAGATGTCGATGAAAGCTCGACATTCGCTCCAGCTTAGATACCAATACCAACTGGCAGCACGTATGCATAAAAATGACCGCCCGAAAATCAGTCTCGCTCGAAGGCATGGCTATAGTACTACTAAAAGTAGTACCAGTAAAAATGAAAGTAGTAAAGGTAGTATCTACACCACAACCAAGATCCCCCTCTACGACTTCTCTCCCTGTACCTACCTACCATACGTCCTCCCGTCTATAACTTATCAACACACGCTTGACCCTGGGCCTGGTATGCAGTCTAGTGTACTTAACTGCATACCAGGCCCAGGGTCAAGCGTGTGTTGATGAAAAGTAGTACACTAGATTTATTGAAGACAATTTGTGACTGTGGTGGTGCGTGCCCACCAGAGAAGGCGGGCCGTTTCCTACACGAAGGGACAGGTAGCTTCCATATGTAGAATCTTTCGATTCTCTCAAATGTAGCAGAACACCATAGCTACTTGTACTTCAAGCTATGCCCACTTCGAAAGCACCATTAAGCAACCAATTCGCCAGTGAAATCTATCCGAAGCCGTGGTGACCGGAGTGTTGCTTTTGCGAAGCCGGAAGCACTGTGATGCTATGCAAGTGAGAGAGCACAACGGCTAAAAACCGCGAGATGGGGGAGGATGGGGCGGTGGAGGCGGGGAGGGGAGGGGGTGGAAGAAATAGGTAAGTGGAAAAGCCTAGGCTCAAAGCAAAACATGGCCAGAGCTTCAAAAATACGTCTAGAAGTCGATCTCGCGCGCTAAGGCTTTCATGTAGCATTACAGTATCCACACCGTAGAGACTGTATTCACAATAGGTCACAATAACCCCATGGAAATGCCCTTCGGTATGAGGGAAGTGCCATTTTTGTGCACAGCATGTCAAATAATCCTACTGTGCAAAGTTTTGCTACATAGATTCCGGCAGAAAATACATCCATAGTATCTGAAGTGAACGTGTGGTATCAATACAACACTGCGCTATCAATACAACACTGCGCTGAAAATAAATGTGTAATCTGCGAAAATTTCGGAAATTCCCCTAGAGAAAAAGGGTTGAGAAAAAAAGGGAAAATCCACCAGTGGATCGTGTTGTCTTTTGTGAGTCGAAGGCCTTCTTCAAGTCGATGAATGTGAGATAGAGGGGCATCTTGTACTCTTGCGACACTTCGATGAGTCTAGAGATCACGTGTTGTGGTCAATAGTGAACCCTCTTCGAAACCCACCTAATAGCTGCCCTTTATCTACAGTTCTTTCGATCATGTTGAGGATTATTCGCGTGAACAGTTTGTAGATTACGGAGAGTCGGCAGATAGGGCGATAGTAGCCAATATCCTATGGGTCTCCCTTCTTGAGCAGCAGTTCGATCCTGCTGGTCCTCCTTTGGTGCGTTGCATTCCGGCAGACACCGTGTGAAAAGCCTGGATAGTCTCTTGAAAAAAAAAAACTGGCGGTAGGTTTTCAAGTGTTCAGGTTGAACTCTTTCGGGTCCTGATGCTGCACGATTTTTAACCGTCTTGATGGCATGTTAGGATAGAACCGAAGGAACAGCATATCCATGTTCTCTTAGACATGTGGGGAAATGGACACAACTATCGGAGAGGTCGGAGTAGAAGTCGTAGTTGACCTTCTGCATTGCCTGTGTGGATGAGGAAATCGTTCCGGCTCCGCGCCGGAGGGCAGTCATCCTGGCCTTAGGATTGGCGAGTTCTCCGCAGGCGCTGCAGTGCCTCTCCCTGCCTCTGCAGCTTTAGCCAACACTGTTGCTCTTCTCCTTCTGAGGTCTTTCTGTATCGCTTCTCTGCAACGTTCTGCGGGCTCGGATGTTACTCGGTAGTTTCCTGTGGCTCTCGCGATTCCACGCTGACGTATCAGCTTGAGGGTTCCTCGATTGTTCTAGCACCCTCGGCTTTCTTTGCACTGTTCTGAAAATGTTGGATGAGCCGATCGTACACTTCGTCAATGTTGTTCACAACGGTATTCTCTCAAAAGCCGGATAACGAAGTGAAGAGATCCTAATTGATAAGGGGTTTGGGATTCCTCTTCCTGAATTCACGGCTTTCTCTTTTTGCGCAGAAAAAAGAATCTTGCGCGAAGGAGGCGATGTTCCGATCCGGTTTAGAACTTCGGTACAACAGCAATGTCGATCAGGCAGAACCTCTGCTTGTCCAAACTGACCAGATGTGGTCAGTTTTGTTATGGTACACTCTACTGGAATACTCCCCCGTTCAGCATAGCGAGGGTTCCGAAATTGCGACTTACTATAAACGGTCTTCGTCATCATTATGAATTCGGAAAGCCTCTCTTCTTGTTCCACTGAATGCCGTGGGTACCGATGTGAAGTTCTCCAGGCGTTTTCCTAAGGCCGTCTTTCCTATTGAGTTGCCAACGACGACTTTGCAGAAATTGTGATCTTCCGGTAGAACTTCTCCAAGTCCATAGAAAGGTCGTTATCTCATCTTCGTAGTAGCTCGATACTGGCGCGTAGGCAAAAAAGGGCGAATTATCAAACCGGCATTGATCCTCAACTTTTCAGTCGTAACTTCAAGCCGGGTTGTTAGCTGTTCGAAAAACTTGATAGGAAAAGATTCTTCACTTACATATCGATACGTGAACACGTATCAAAGTTTGTGATGGAAAAAGGAGATGTGCTGTGTTGAGCCATTCGACTATTACATATACATATTAGGTTGGTGAGAAAGATTTGTCGGTTTTTTTTTAAAGTCTGACGTTCTCCTTAGATGTCATATCACAACTATGTATGGGATTGTGCTTGCAATGCAAATACAGCTCTACTTTGTTGCTGTTTTAAACGGCTTCTATTTCAGCTAGGAGGTAAGAAATACCCAAAAATTCGCAAGCACCGCAACAATTTTTCGTTTCCTCGCGTTTCTCCATTAGGATCACGGGCAATTTAGTTCGAGACACCTTGCTTCCATTCATCCCAGAGACAGCATCAGTTCCACTGTAAAGCTTTCTGACTTAGAGGAGCATGTATGAAGTGGCCAATTTTGTCAACACTCACGCTAAAACGGTTCTCGAATGCTTCCATTTTGCTGCTTTATAGCAAGGTGGTCGAGTTACGCAGGTGGAGTAGATCGAGAAGTTCGATAACGCTGCCTTCATTGCCAATGGATTTCGTGGCGCAACTGGATACTCAACTAATTTTTCAGCTTTTCTGAGGAAGAAAAAGCACAAACGAAAAAGGAATGGAATGTCCACTATATAGACATAACTCAAGAAATGAAACAAAACTTACGGTTAAGTGTTAGGAGCTCACAAACAGAAATTCACACCACATTTGAAAATTTTAAAGTTCTAGGGAAAAAGAAGGGGTCGTACAGTCTAATAACAACTGAAAGAGCGTAAATGATGGAAGAAGGTAATCAAAGATGCGAAACCCCTCGAAATGAGCAATGAAAGCAAACGTTTTTTTTTTCTTTTGGAAAACTGACTGCGGCAGAACAGCCGATTTGTACCGCGCCACACCTCATTGGCGGATACCCGGATACCAAGTCTAATTCTTTATATCTCGGGAGTGCTGATGCCTTCGGCGGTGCAATTTGCGCAAATTACTGGTATTGTCGTCGAGTTTCCAGAACATTCAAAACGCGGGTGCTGCCTGCTTTCGTTCTAGAAAAATGAAGACGAGCACTTTTTGAAGCACTTTCTTTGCAAACAATAGAAGTGCTCCTCTTCGTAGCTGTGTTCGCCAAGATTCTTATTTCCTTTACCACGGCCAACGTTTCGACGGTGTCGCCTTCGTCAGAGCCTAGAAGTCGAAGGCATATTCATGACTACCCTCTCAAACGCCTCATCGCCGTGCAGAACGTATAGTCGTTGTCACCAAGAACCAACGTCTGCAATAGCATGGCCTCGGCGGAGGATGCCGCGCAGCCGCCGCGCAACACAGCCGCGAGGCTGCTGTGGGCGGCGTGGCAAGCATTTTGCCAGCCTTGCCAGGCGGCTGATTTTTCGATTTTTTCATTGTCGGCGAATTTTCGCTGTTTTTGTTGGTTTTTCCTTGTTTTTTTTTTCAAATTTTCTTTTCCGTCTAGTTGATGTTTGATCTATTTCAGGCCAGAAGGGATGCGGAACAACGGCAATCCTTACTTCTTATCTTTTGCAGTTTTTTCTGAGATAGTTTCATCGTTATTTTCAAAATTCGACATAGCATTAGAATGCTTCTGTTGATGATGGTTCTCTGAAATCTATCTTTTGCAGGAATTCAACATAATCGACATAGCGGCACCAGGAATTTTCTACCTAAGGATTATGTATAAAACAACAAATCCATTTTTCAGTGCGGTGTACATTCTTATACGGAATGCACTTTATAACGGGTCAGAAGTGAGTGAGACAATCGATTAGATCTTGCCTTCTGTAGGATGAAGTCAAACGAAGATGGATAGGAATTTTTATGTGTACTTGTGCTTTGGATCGTGATTTGATACCAGCAAACATGCATATAGTGGAGTCGTTTTGACAGTTCATTGTCCGCGGCGCGGCCCTGCTGGCATTGGAGCACGCACTGCGGTTGGTCAAACAGTTGACCCACGACGTATCCGGCTTGTTTGACGAGTTGAGTTTTATCTTCGGTTCTTCTTAGAACTGATAGAGAAAAATAGAGGAAACAAGAGAACCTCGCTGAATTCAACAAAGAAATCAACTGAGATGTGATACTGTCGCGCTCCAACGCCACTTTCAGTGAGCATGACAACTCGTACCAGCCGGACTGTGTTGAAACGTTAAACTGAAGTTCTACTTGTAATATCTCGGGGAAGGCGGGGTCTCGAACAGCACTTGCGCCGCAGAATTAACGGTACTATGGCTGAGGGTCGAAAACACTCAAGAGATCAGAGATGAAGATTATCGTGGGTGCTGCCTTCAAGGCAATTATGTTGCTCAAAGGAACCATCCCTTTGCATATGTTTAGATCAAAAATGGATGCTCTGGATGAAAGCAGGTATTTCTTATCGTTAGGTAGAGATGTGATTGTTGGATTTCTACCACGTACATAGCTTTTAATGAAATTTTGCTTGGAGATACTTTACAGCTGTTGAGCTGGTACTCATACACGGAAGCACAACCGATACACAGTGTGTAATTTTTCAAGTCCAGAAAATGAAAATGTGTTTTCGTACCTGCCACAGTAGGTCGCGATTTCTACCCCAAAACATTCGCTGGTAATGATAAAATAGTTCTTTGAGGACCGATGACCGATCATCTGGCGAGGCATGAATACATGACGAAAAGATACCGTTTCAATCCATCACCGCCTACGTAAAGCAGATGAGTACCTCAGTGAGTTGTCTCTGAGTGTATGTTTTTGTCTAAACATCCTATTCAGGATTCCTTTGATAGATACTGGAACAAGCTTTCACATTCTTCTGTATTCCCCAGTAACCACATTTCTGAGGCATAGGGAAGAAGTCCAAACTTGTCTAAGAAATGAGCAATTCAGCACATGACTCAATTGCGTTTTCGGTTAGATTTTAAAACAAAGTTCCGCGTGTCTGCGCTAAAAAAATGTGCACCTTGATTTCTTTACAGAATACTTCTGTGTAGGCGGAAACCGCTACTCTTCGATATATTTTAAACTGAGCTTGCAACTCCGCAAGAAATTCTGTTTTCAGTAGATAATTGCAGATAACGACATACAGGGCTGTTGTGGGTCATGAGGTTTATCTGAGCAACACAAGATTTGTTAAACTTGTGCCAGGAGAGCACATCATAAAAGCAAGCAAGAAAAGGTATACCGCCACTTTTGAGGTATTTTGAATTTTTGAAAAAAATATTGAGATTGGGGAAGTAAAAACCATTCAGGGAAAAATTAATAGTAGTACAAATTTTGGTGGAGAAGACTCCACCAAATTTTGTACTATTGCTAATTTTTTTTTCAAAAATTTCGAAAATGTGGAGGAAATCCCAGTTAAAAATGGAATAATATCTTCTCCAAAGACATGCTGGGTTGACTCATCCAACAGACGACCACCTTTATCAAGCCTAACCTTAACTATCCTATCAGATTCCTCAAGATTCATAAAATTTCTATTCTAATTAACATTCCATGACTGGTCAGGGTATCATGACTAGAATTTTCGCCCAATGGTTGAAGCGTAACTGCACGACGGAAAGTCACGCAATAACCACTAGGAGAATGTTATGTTTGTGTGTGTTGTGTGTTTATAAGAAACGAAAGTCAGGAGGCATGGCCTAGAGTGCTAACACAACTGCTGCACCGTAAGCTAGGTTCCTAAGGGGTGCACGGGCGTCCAAAAGTGGAGGAACGCCTGGAGTCGGGTCCAACGGTGTGATAAGGGAGCGCCGGGGTTCATAAGTGGGAAAAACGTCTGGAGAAGGGTCAGACGGTGTGCTGAGGGTGCGCCGGCGTCCGAAAGTGAGGGAACACCTGGAGTCGGGTCTAAGGGTGTGCCGGCGTACAAAAATGAGGGAACATCTGACGTGATACGCACGAAACTTCCGGCTCAGGAAGGCTTTCGCGCGAAGACCCGGAACGGAAATCCCGTTCATGGAAGTTCTCGCTGCAGAGCCTTCCGGCCGGAACCTTCCGGCATGAATGACGGGTACCTCAATGTTGTTTATCGACGGGGTGTTTTGACTGAATGTACGCGTAAGCTCTTTGCGGTCGATACCTCAGAACAAAAAAAAGAATATCAGTTTATTTTTTTTTAATTCACATGCACATGAGTGCACTATACAATAGTGAATCACGAGCACAAGGAAGTTTATGAGAAGCTCTCCAGAATCGGTTGAAAAAAAAATCCGAAGTTATTTCAAGGTGTATCCCTGTTGCCTAAGATATGAGTGTCAGTATTCTGACAAAGGATTTTTCTGCTCAGGAAATCAGAGAGGCAACAATGCAATTCGCCCATAACTGCTCCCACGAACAGAGAGGTTGTCTAAATACCCGTACACCCTTACCCAAGCAATTCAAACTTTTTGTGATATTTTTGCTCGACTGGTATGGAATCGTGGGTACCCTCTCTCGGTTCCTCACAGTACCCGTTCTCTCCTTGTCTCAAGATTTGTGAGCAGAAAATAAGGAACTTGTTCATAAAACACTGAAGAAGAATGATGGGGAAGTTAGAAAGGAAAGCAGGGAACCGAATTTCGGAGAAGAATGAATCCGAGGACTCCTCGAAAACATCGCGCGAACGCTATGAATGGTCGCCAGAACGTGCACACGCGTGTTTGACGTGCGTCTAAGCTGTAGAAAGGATGCAGCTGGGCAGATCCTTCACGCGTGTACGTCAGACGCATGTACGTCAAACGAACGCATCTACTATAAAACGCCTTTTTCAAATAGGAAATGAGGTGTTGATAACGTCAAATGCAACACCGAAGACGGTGCAGGTTATGTACAGGATATTATAAATGTCCCAGGACAACATAATTGCTAACTAAAAACGTGCGGGAGAGGAAATTGGAAGAATTGATGGTGATTACCTATCTGTAATCTAGTTATGAACATAAAACCCTTTTGAGTATTAATGACGGTATTGATTTGAATATGGATGGAGGTATTGATTTGAGCATTGGTGAAGGTATTGATTCTGAACTTCTCCTCTCATGGATGGATATCATACAATGGAATATTCGACGATTTTTGAAATATTCGAATTTTGGAGTAATTCGAAAGACAGAAAATTTGAAATTTTTGATTTCTGAATAGTTCAAATATGAGGCCTTTTCAAATTTTCGAGCATTTGAATAATTCAAATAAGATGTTTCTCGAAATGCGCAATTGAACGAATGATTCGAATAGCGTACTTTTTGAAATTACCGGATGAATGAATAATTCGAATAGTCGGTCAATATGGCAATACCGTTTCAATACTACCTCTTTTAAAGTTTTCGATACTGGCCGCTATTATCAATATTTGTTTCTCGCACCTACAAATATCTGCCCCGGGACATACCAAGATCTCAATAGGTGATTTGCGGGACTTGTTGGAAGTCGCAACGAGCCTTTAGTGGCTTTCATACATTTGCCGCGGCGGCAGTCGCCCATGGTTAAGCATAGGCCGGCGACGTCGCGGCGGCGGCGCCGCGGCGACGTCGCCGCGACAAGAGCTTGTTTACTTTTTTGCCGCGGCGCCGCCCGGCGACGTCGCTCAGCGACAAGCGGCAAGGAATGGTCGAGGGGGTATTTTGTCGCTGGGCGACGTTTGTGTGAAAGCGCGGCATGCCGCTCGGCGGCAACTTTTGCCGCGCACCCACTTTTGCCGCGGCGGCGGCGGCGCCGCCGCGGCAAATGTATGAAAGCCCCTTTTGGCGGCATGACCTTGTTAAGGGGCTTTCATACATTTGCCGCGGCGGCACCGCCGCCGCCGCGGCAAAAGTGGGTGCGCGGCAAAAGTTGCCGCCGAGCGGCATGCCGCGCTTTCACACAAACGTCGCCCAGCGACAAAATACCCCCTCGACCATTCCTTGCCGCTTGCCGCTGAGCGACGTCGCCGGGCGGCGCCGCGGCAAAAAAGTAAACAAGCTCTTGTCGCGGCGACGTTGCCGCGGCGCCGCCGCCGCGACGTCGCCGGCCTATGCTTAACCATGGGCGACTGCCGCCGCGGCAAATGTATGAAAGCCACTTTAGCGGATGCTCTCTAATAATGATGGTTTGGTGGCTATTGGAGAGTATGGCTCCCTCTAATAGCCATCACACCATCATTATTCGAATGTCAAGTGTTCCTTAGACAAAAAAACGATTATTTCGAACTTGTCATCCTTCAGACGGTCGAATGAACGGATTGTACGAGTATCAGCTTTCTTTAGGCACCCGAATAAATGAATTATTCGGATAGCTGTAATTATGAACAACTCGAATCAATAAATAGTTCAAAGATGCTCACTCTTTGAAAAACCGAATGAATGAATCACTAATATTCGATCATTCGAAAATTCCGTCGAATATATTTGATTCGTACATATAGTATGGATTACACGGCCGGACACTTAGCACCAGCGCGCTTCAGACCAGGTAGCAAGTGCACAGAAAGCCTTTGTTTCACCCCTATTCCCCCAGTAAGAACAGTTTAGCTCTGAGATGAGTAACAATGTGTTGAAGTTTTCGGGCATCTTTCGAAGCTCAATTGGTTGTTCCTTGCCGGGTTCAGATGGGCAAACGTAATTAGGACATACTAATTACCGATACACAGAGTGAAGAAATCACCTCATAATGTGATCTTTGTTTTCTACTGCAAAAATGTGGAGATGCCTACACTTATTATTAAGTTGATGCAGAAGTTTTGCAAGAGGAATCATCTCATGAAGTGATCCTTGTTTTCTACCGCAAAAATGTGGACAAGCAATTGTAAACCTACACTTATTATGAGATTGATGAAAAAGTTTTGTTGGTTTTTTTTTCAAAACTCTATAATTCTCGCAAGATGTCGTAAAACAAATAGATATGGTTATGGACTTGTGGAGCAAGTCCTGCTCTCCTTTGCTGGAAGTTCAATGGGTGACCATTGCAGCTAGAACTCAGAAATATTCGGAAGTTTACAGTCACTTTTCATTTTCAATTCGCATTTTCAATTCTTCGTTTTTTAACGTGATCTTCCAGAAAGATTACAAGAGATTTGATTCAAAATACTTTCCTTCCACTCAATCTAGACAGCTCTATGAATTCCACTGTCAGGCTCTGGCTTCAAGACTTCCCTTTTATAGAGTCTCAGATAGGCACTTCCATAAAGCGTTTTCTTTGCTTTTTTCTGGAATTTTTGCTGGACGATCCAAGCCGTGCTGCCGGATTCCTGGAAGCTGTCGGGTACCTACCGGAACTTTCTTGCATACCACCCCTGGAGTCGGGTCTAACGGTGTGACGAGGGTGCGCCGGAGTCCAAAAGTGGGGAAACGCATGGAAACGGGTGCAACTGTGATAAGGGTGCGCAGGCGTATTAGAAAGTCGCAAGACGCGCCCGATTTTTCTTGGGAGGTGCGCCCCCACCAGTTCCTCTTACCATCACCTAGATGCACCTTATTTCCTTCCACGTCCGTGTTCTCTCTCTATTCCATTTGCAGTTGAATGAATCACCTCTCCTCACCGTTTATACACACTGGTGAACCCTTCTCGCTTGAATTACCACAACAACCAGTTAAACGAATATCATTTGAGTAGATAACACTACTAGGTGCGTGCAAAAGTTCTGGGGGAGTTTTGCTTAATTTTTTGAAACTCCATAAGTCGGTTCAAAATAAACAGTTTTGATCAAATTAAAAAGCATTGGCACCAGTGCAGGGTTGCCAATGCAGCACGTAAAATTTTTCCAGAAGCCTCGAATTTGAAAGGAATACACTTGAAAAAGCGGCTCACATCGTTTTTGAGTATGGTCTTTTCATTGAAATTTTACAGCGGATGAGACGATTCAGAAGCTTGAAGGGGGGACATTTTGTTGGGGACAGGTCCAGAGATTATATGGAACACATGAGAATTTCAAACCCGAATGGTCCGTTTTTCACACGGTTAGCACTGTGACATGCTGATATCCGTAATCCCGCACAGCAGCGGACCACATATGCTTGCATGTGTTTGCCTTATATTTGAGTTTTTCCATGATTACTCTCGACAAAAGAGCGTATTACCCAACAAAAGTGGTACAACTGTTTTGAAAAAAAAATCTTTACGGATTACTCAAATTGCTGACCAGAAAAGGACAAAAAAATTTCAAAAGGAGTAGCGATGGTTTGTCCCCTTATTGGGTAGGTCGATGATATCTAGATCCTGAAACCACCACTTACTATTAACGTACACCAGCCTGTCGTCCTCGTCGTCCGGCTAACGCCGGACTCTCAGGCTTCTTTTAAGCTCGCTTCGCTCGACACGCTTTCGATCGTCCTCCACTACTGGCCGGCGCACCACTCTCGCATGCGTGGACACTTCCAGTAGCATCTCTCCCACTTCTCGGCGCTGGCGCACCACTCTCGCAGCTGTGGACCTGTCCAGTGGCATCTTACCCACTGCTGGTTCCCGGTACATCAAACTCGCATCCGTGGACCCGCACAGTGGCATCCTTTTCACTACAGGAAGCCAGCGCAGCTTTTCATAGCAGTAGCCCGTTTCCCCTAATTTCCCCACCGTCCTTGCTGTTTCACGTCTATCTGGGTCGACCCCTTCTCTCTAAACCATACTCGTCCGCATGTTATCCTACGCATGACTTGATAAACATAGACAAAAACCGAGGTTCATTCATTTTCACTGTGATATAAACAACTATGGGTCTTCCAACGGACGAAAAGTGAACCAAAACACCTGTCAATTAAGGTAAAAATGAAAATTTGCACACTTTTCCTGCATAACTTGACACGCTGAACGTCGTGATACAATCAGATTTTTCCGATAGGGGCTGTTTCTCTTGTACACACATACTGACATAAAATGTCAATTAATATTAACTGTGATGACCCACATTGCATCACTCACAAGAATCCGTCCAAGAAACAGTTTGCTAGCAAATCAGTAGATCAAATATATGTAGTCGTAGGTGGCGACACTGGTGTTCTTCGCTCAGCTCACACAAAATTCGTTTACTCATCTTCTTACTGATTTTCTTCAAGTGACAGGACATATTCGGGTAATTACCTCGTAATGTTCTGCACACCTTATACTGGGTCTGATTCAACGTGGCTCTTTCAATCGCCTCTTTGGAGATCAAGTTACTGACAAGGTCGTAGAGTATTTTCTTGCTCTTTTTTCCGTCTAGATTTCACAAGAGACCACGAGTCCCTGGTATTTTCGAGAAGATACCCTGCACGAACGAAAGGTTGATACTGTGGGTTGCTCCCCTCGCAGATCATTCGAATTTGAATTCATAAAGCAAAATTCCACAAATTTGCTGACTGTACCTAACATTAGTATTACGACTACAATACAGCAACGCTGTGATCTAGATCCGAGCCAAAAATGCTATAGTTAGCAGACAGTGGCGGACGCAAAAAGTGGGCGGGGGGGGTGTTAGAAAAAAGCGGGGTCTCCGCCGTTTTGGGGACCCAGACGGAAAATAAAATTGATAAAAATATTAATTATAATGATTAATAATTAATAAAAATTATATTAAAATTAATAATAAGAATGAACAATTAAAAATAAACTGATGCAAGAATTTTACTTGTATTGTAAAGTAATTTCGAAAATTTGGCGACCCATTCTCAGGGGGGGGGGCGCCCCCTGCGTCCGCCACTGGTGGCAGAGGTTTCAGGCTACCAGTACATATGAAAAAGGCTGCAAGATATGAAAACCGCAAGGAGAAAAACAACATCAAACGATGAAATACCACCAACTGCCTCGGAACTTTTGCCCGCACCGAATAATAGTAATAATACAATAAATAATGAATAGTAAATGATATTAATAGTAATGAGTGAAGTACAAGATGCCATCAACTGTGTGGTTGATTGGTCCAAAAAATGGCAATTATTACTTTCACTGGGTAAAACTTATCATCTCAGAAATGGTAACTCACACTCCCCTGACTTCTATAGACTCTCGAAGTGGCAAGTACCACCTCTGGTAAAGATTAAGGGTTTCGCTATGATCAAAAGCCTGATTTTACCTCACATTACACAATAATTTGTAGTAAGGCACACATACGTACGTTTCAAATATTCAAGGCTCTTTCCACAACTGATCAGAAATTACTTTTACAAACTTATAAAATGCATGTTCGTCCTCTAGCGGAAAGTGGATCTATTGTATTCAGTCCATGCAAGAAAAAGGATACTGCAAAAACTGAAAGGGTACGAAATAGCTTCACCACAAAAGTACTCATTAGGAACAGAATTTTTCCTTATTCAAGCATTCGCCATGTAACAATAACGAGTCGATACCCTGGTATTTCCTCCCTTGGATCTAGACGGAAACTCTTCGATGTATGCATGGCCTATAAAATACTGCACGCATGGGACTTTGAAAAAGCTAAACAATTCTTTTCTTTAGTGACATCCATAAGTAGGGATAGCGAATTTAAAATTTTCTATAGACGACTGCGAAGCTCTATAAGGGCGAAGAGTTTCACAGCCCAAGCGGGCATACCTCTCTTTGAGGAAAAAGACACCTTCCGTAAACTCTCTTGCTACTTTCGAAAGATTCGCCAGCCGTAGGATAACTACCTCCTAACAGAGTAATGGTGCAGTTTCACTTATAACTTGCTATGATTGCATTGAAAGGGATGTTAATACTGAATTTTACTCACATGTAATGTTAACTTTTTTTAACGTCTGTCTTAATCAGCGTAATAAATGTATGTATGTATCAGTGGCGGACGCAGAAAGTGAGCGTGAGGGGGACGTGGGAAAAAAGTGGGGTCTCCGCCGTTTTGGGGACCCAGACGGAAAATAACATTAATAAAAACATTAATTATAGTAATAAATAATTAATAAAAATTATATTAAAGATGATATTGAAAATAAACATTTAAAAATAACTAATTCAAGATTTTTATTTGTATTGTAAAGTAATTTCGAAAATTTGCCGACCCATTCTCGGGGAGGGGGGGGGCGTGCCCCCCTCGCACCCCCCCCCCCCTGCTTCCGCCACTGGTATGTATATATTCAAAGATGTTCGCGCTGAATCGGTCCCACCCAATTACTCAGACATTCGGGCGTTTGGAGCGCCGGCCAACACCGCCTCTCGCGGCATCCGCGGGACAAAAGCAAAAGTGGGCGGAGTTGGCGCGCCTATTCCGCCGTTGTTTACGCGTTATCCAGCGTTTGACCTGCCCTGATCCTGCTACAGGGATGGCAGGATTATGGCAGGTCATGTTCTCTTGCAACCGGTGACTACAAAAATGGTACAAAAATGGGTTCGCGCTCCCTGCGCCAGCGCTCGACGAGCCGGACATCTGCGGCAAGGCGGATTTTCCCGCTGGTGCGTCGTTTGTTGTATAACTTTCTTGTGCCTTGCCGAGATGGGAAACATAATTTTGGAAGCATAAGGTTACCGTCACGGCGCCTGGATATACTCAGGTAATCGTGGGGTTGACTGCAGGGCTGGGATTCATGACACGCTAACCACGCTAACCATGGCTAGCTAGCGTGGTTAGCCTGGCTTTTTTGATCCTCGACGCCGGCTAGCCCAAACCTTGGTTTGCCTAGCCAAACCAACGTAGCCGGCGAGGCTAGCCTAGCCTAACCCGTGGTTTGCGCTGCAGACGTCGATTAAACATGTTGTGTATGTGCAGAATGCTGCTCATACAGTGGGCAAAATTGCGAAATAAGTTAACTTCTGGCTAATTTTTGCATGTCTCTCTTCTCCTGTGTGTTATTCCCTTGCTTTCATTCATTTTCCTGTGCCTATGTGTTTCCTCCTCTTTTTCTCAGTTCCTTTGCCGCGCCTGTAATGTCGTAAACCGTTTTTTTGCTTGATGTTGTTAAATTGACGTTTATTTTAGATTCGGATTTGCTACGAAGCGGTTCGCAGACAAGGACGAAGACAGTTGGTAGCTGTGGAAGATCAAACGCGTAAGTTTTGGAGAAATTGATTAGGAAATGTGTTCGTTTTCAACTTTTTGTAAAGTGGCATTGCTTTTTTTTTGTTATACCACTCCTACCCTACTGACGAGCCTCGGGAGTGGTCCGCACTCATTTTAACGATTGCCTGTCCAGGAATAAGAGGCGAAACAGGCCAATACCTACTTTTTTCACTTCTACAACTTTTTTATTAAACTGTTCTTCGGTGGGAATTTTGTAAATGTTTTTTTTTAAATTTCTAGTTTCTTTCCAATATTTTTCTTCTGTGCATGATTTACTTCACACTAATGTCTTTCTTCGTCCATTTTCTCTATTACTTTATTTCGTCGTCATTTTGCTACCATAGTTTTTTGTTTTAATGCATGAGCTATCTTGTTTGGATGATTCATTTTCATCTTTTTTCATTCATCAGTGATTCGTTGGTTTTCTTGTTAGCATGTTGATACTCAATGCTTCTCCCTCTTTGTTTTCATTATACATTTCCGTAGCTTTCTACACGCTCCCACCCTTTCCTCCCTCAGTTGTTCATGCGATTTTGCCTCTGGTTTTTGTGAAACCCAGTGGATTTCTCATCCATGTTTGTTTTCAGCCTGTCATATTGGTCTTCCTCCCTATTCTCTTCTTTGTCCTCCCCATTTTGGCCATTTCCTTTTGCAGTAGTACCTGCGAACTGTATTCTATTCCCAATTATATAGAAAGAAGTTGTAATTTTCATAATTTCCATGGGAGTTCTTTTAGTTTTTCGTAATTGGTAGGCTCCATCTCAGTGTGTTTTCCAGGAAACTACAACGTAACAGGAACTCCATCACCGGTCAACAATGGAGGGTCGCTTATGTAAGTTTTATACCGAACTCATATTTGAACTAATATTTGGAAGGTTTTTCTTCTCATTCATCAGTGATTTTGTCTCATATTGAGTTAATTTCCTTTTCTGATTTTTGATGCTGTTATGCAATAGTATCGGGACCGCTTATAGACCATGCCCGGTTGCAATACATGGATAAGTGGGTTTCATCTACACTGTTATTTCCGTTTCCATGCTCACGTATTTTCAGTTACATTGGAGAATGAGGACAGAAAAGAGAACGAACTGCTCATCAGAGCCGCAGCCCCCGTCTTTTTTTGCCGCGGAGAGATCCGATGGAGGAGATCAGCGACGAAAAATTCAGGGAGCAGTACCCGCTAACCCGCTCGGGATTTGCCTTCGTCCTAAGTCTGCTGGAGGAGGATTTGAAGTCGGCGACAAAACGCTCAGCTGCTCTTACGGCGGCCCAGAAACTGGCAATATTCATGGATGTTTTTGGATCAGCCAGTATCCAGGTAACTAACATTGGTATTTGTCTAAATCTTATGGACACTTGAGCTTTTACTTGTTCACCCATGTTCCTCGGATGTTTCAGAGAAAGATGTAGCGGGTATTCCCAGGTGACGGTGTCCAGGGTTATAGCGGAAGTGAGCGATGTCCTTTACAATCGCAGGGACGAGCTTATCTTTTGGCCGGACGAGGAACGCCTCGCGGAAACAAGACGAGAGTGAGTTATCTACATGAGGGAGTAAGACTCAGTTAAACAGTCAGGTTCAGGCATTTCGAGGCATGTGGGATCCCAAACGTCGTGAGTGCTTTGGACGGAACTCAACGTCAAAATTATCGCTCCTGTGGAAGACGAAGATTCTTTCGTCAATAGGTATAATTGTCATTATTCAACATGTACTTTTCATTTCCATTACTTATGCAGATTCTTTTTATTTAGGAGACAGTTTCATTCTATTAACCAGGAGCATCATAGTCGACGACAAACAAAGGATAATATGGGTGAGTGTGCGATATTCCGGATGCGTCCACGACTCGTTGGTAGGTTTTCATTGAACGTGTTGGGCGGAAACAAGTCATACTGATTGTCATTCAGGTGATCAAGGAAAACCGCGTCTACAGGGAGTTCAAGGAACGCAGGAAAGAAGGGATTATTCTCGCGGACAGCGCATATGCAGCCTAGCATTTCCTCCTGAAGCCAATTCTGAGGCCCAACCGCACGCCAGCAGGTCAGGGACTCATGATTTCTATGTTTCTGGAACTTTGTTGGAAACATTATTTTGAGAAGATCGATATACGAACGCTGTATGCAGTGGAAGAGCGATAGTGGAGCGGGCCATAGGTGCCCTCAAGCGACAGTTCCTTATGCTGCACAACGAACTAAGGTCTGCACTGCTGACTATCACTTCTGCGTCATATTTAAGCCTACTTTTCAGATACGCGCCGGAGCGATGCTCGGCCATGAGGCAACACATTATCGACACGTATTTCTCTTGAATATTTTTCTCATGTGAATACACTTCTCATTGCTATGATGTAATTATCTAATCTACTCATTGAGTGCAATAAATAATAGAGGTATTTGCAACTGCTTTATCAATATCAATACATCAATTACATCAATAATAAAGAAATGGTTACTTTGGTAACAAGAAGGATCTTCATATTTGAGTGGAAAATAACCAGTACAAGTATCAATAACAATTATCTACAAATCTGCATACTGGTGGTACAAGTCCGACGGGGCGGGTGGCCGGCCGAGAGTGTCCGCATTGTGCAATGCGCGCGCACGGTCGAGCTCCAACCTGAATCTCTCCATCTCCAGGCGAAGGCGCGCGAGCCACATCTGAGCTCGCTCGAGCTCGACCTGTGCGCGCTCCAGCTCCAGGCGTCCCCTCTCCGCTTCCATCTCCAGTGCATCGGCACGGAGCTTGGTGACGCGGATCTCCTCGTCGTAAAGGAGGGATATCCTGTCGGTGAAAGCTGGGGTTTTCGGTTCCTTCTGAAGAAATGCACGATAACAATCATATGTACACTGAAAATACGGCTGAAGTGCAAACTTACCCTCACTTTAAAAAGTGCCCTGCTTGTTGTTGGTTCGCTTGGTTCGTCGTATTCCTCACATTCTAAACAAAGAAGTCAATAAAACAACTATATTTTTTGTAGCGGATTCCTTGTGTGCTAAATCACTTACGAATGTTTTTCAGTCCTGTCACATGTTGCTTTTCCTGTAAGCATTCGTACAACGGCATCAGGTAGTGCGGCAATTTTTTCACTGATGGCCTCTCACCGCCACCGGTTCTCGTCAATTTAATCTTCTGAAGAGATATGGCTCAATTCGGAAGGAAGTGAGCAGCGCAAACAATTGTACTTACCATATCAGAAATGTACTTATTACTCTTTCATATCTGCACGGAGCCGTTCCTCAATTTGTTTTTCGCTGCGCTCGTAAACTCCTAGGCTGCTAATCTCATGCGCCCACTCCTTGAGTTTCATTTGCTTCATGAAAGGACCCGTCTTGCTCACTTAAAATAATACGTTTCATCCTACAGACAGAGTTGATGTTGACATGATGGAAAAGTTTCTCTCAAACCATTTCTAATTGTAGCTTTCACGCACCTCCTTGAAATCTTCGATGATATTCTTCTCTTGCATCACAGTACAGTTTCACTAGCGCTTGAATCTCTCGTTCTGCAAACGGCGGAGCTCTTTTGCGCTGCAAAAATATTCAGCTATATTCAAGTCCACCTACTCCTAAATCAATGCAAAACAAAGATTAATTAAAGCTGTGTATCTCCACGGTATTAGTGAAGCCGTTCACTTCCGCAATAACATTATGAAATGTTCAAGAAAAGTGTGCGGTTTCGAAACTACAGCGACCCACTTTTCTGGCAATGGAACCCACTCAAGTGAAAGCAAATGAAAGTCAGTGTCGGAAGAATGAGATGTGCACTAAGCTCTTTACGTTTCCAGGGGGTGGGGTTGAACCACGGGCACGTTTGTGAGTAGCACTATCATTACTATCTTAAAACATTTACCATGTCCTTCAGGATGAGTGGTACGGATGATATACAAGCCATTCACCGAGGAGTCGGTATGCCATTTCTCGGAGATACGTGTTCCACGTACTCCCACATCATTTACAGCACCCTTTCTAACACGTTGTGCAGTTAAAAATCACTGTGACTAACAAGCTTGAACGTGCGCAACTTGCTAAAGGCCCCTCTAATCTCTTTACGTGAAAACACCAATACCGAATCATTTCTGAACCGCCTGTACTTGGCTATGTCTCTAATTTACAGAAGAAGAAAACGTAATAGACGAAAAGAATAGGCAAAACCCTTGGAAGAGAAAATTTCAAGAGTTTCTCTTTCATTATGTCAAAGATGGCAAAAAAGGCATGCAATTCCTCCTTCACTCTGTCAGAGAAAGCAAAAAAAAACATACACCAACATGAAAACACGAAGTGTCGTGCCACACGATCGGTTTAATTCACAAACCTTTGCCCAGACTTAGATTAAGATAGCTATTTGACAGTCTACTCAAGACATTCGTGCTCGTCTTCTAGGATAATTTCGTGCTTTCACGGCTATGGCGAGATTATAGTTTATTATTGAAAATTAGGGCGCGTGTGGCGCAGTGGTAAGAGGCTCGCTGCGCACGCACACGATCGATGGTTCGATCCCGCCCGAGGCCAACCAAGCCTTCCATCCCTCCGGGGTCGGTAGATTGGTACCAGAGGAGTCTGGGAGGATGAAGCACTGACTTGGTACATCGGGTGCCCCCCGCAAGTCATTGTACAGGGCACATGCGCATTCAACGCCTCTACGATGCTCAGATGAAGTCGAATGCGTGGCGCATCCCTCGTGACGGGATTGATTAACGCCGACCACTTTACTTTACTTTACTTTATTGAAAATTAAACAAAGAGAATGCCAGTTCCAGCAAGGAAATAGCAATTGGAAGCAACGCTTTTTCTGCACTGCTAATCTCATATATTTCTCCGCTAAGTTCTCACTAGAAATATGAGCATGAATATCGTATCTATTTTTTTTCTTGAGAAACATTTGCTTAAACTTCCCCTTAACATTTGCTTAAACTTCGCCTAAGGGGTTTATTTGACGCTCTGGCACGAATATCGTACTCGTGTTGTGTTTTTTAGATAGGCTGTAGCTAATGTCACAGCTATTTCACTACACAAAATGGAGTTCTACTTCATACAGCTAGTTTATTCCTGACATAATCCTACAAAAACGGGGCTGCGATACAATACGAGTGCGATATTAGAGATCAGAGCGTCAAAAAAAAACTCCTTAGGCAATGTTTAAGCAAATGTTTCTCAAGAAAAATAACCATACGGCGAGACACTCTTTCTTTCCAACAAGAAATCCAACACAGTAATAGAAAAATGAATGAATGAATGAATGAATGGAGAAGAAGGCACTTACCGATTTCGCTTGGTCGTCGATCTCGTCGGTGTCCATGGCAGCCGTCCCAATACCTCTGGTTTTCCTGCAAAAACACTTGTATTTTGTGCAACAACGTTACCCACAATTTACAGCGATGAAAACATTACAATACGCGGAGGAATTGACGAAAACATCACAATACGCGGAGGAATTGAGATGAGATGAGCGAACGGTGCACATTGATGATTGCGAAAGAAAAATCACGTAAAATCCCAGTTTTCCAACATTTTCCTCATACTGTGACCCGCCCAGTACGCAATCACACGCAGTGCGCCCTGGGCTAGCAAACTGCACGGTTGAAAGTGTCATGAATCATTCCGCTGCCTAGCCCACGGCTAGGCTAGCCACGTGGTTTGCTAGCCCAAACCGCGGCTAGGGTTTGGGCACGCGGTCATGAATCCCAGCCCAGGTGGAAATGGGTCCACCCCCGTTGTACCTTTTCCTCCATTCAACATGGAATAATTCAACGGCAGCACCTCTGTGGAGTCCCGGCGGACTGCCGCACGTCCAGAGGAATGAGAAACACGTCCTGTTCAAGCAGAACGTCGATATCCGCTTCCCCGTACTCAAACGCGGGCGGAGCGATGGGGGTCCTACCTGCTGTTTGACGCCACGATTGTCTATGTTATGATCACTGGGGGTCGCAATGATGAGTGGCTCCAACCTCTGGTATTTCCCCATATTCGTTTTGTAAACTCAATGAGAAACATGCATCGGCTTACTTTGAATATATTAATCAATACTTGAAGAATTGAACGCGTATCAGTAAGGATTGGTTTGAGTGTTGCAGCTCGCAACCACTTGCAACCGAGATAGGGGGGGCACCAACTGGGTGGGGCTAAGTCACGCGCTCCGTCCTAAAAATCTCTTCGTTAGTTACCTGGCCAAGTTCAGCACTTCCGTTGATCAAGACATGATGTCTCTGCATCCGTTAGCCGTTGGTCCGCCCCTCTCATCATGTGCGCAGGTCAACGCGAGATCGATGTTGCGAAATTGAAAATAACCCGAGATGGGCCCTGTATTCCTGCCATCCTCATTCCGGAGTTTAGCTCCTTTTTCCCTAATAAACCTAACCAGCATCCTTGTTGGTGCACTCCACTACAAATTCACACTCCTATAAACCATTGAGCTACAACATTGAGGGTCTATGTATGCAAAAAACAAAAAAAAACAGTGAGAAGAAATGAAAGATAAAACAGTGAGAAGACATGAATTAACATGCCGATTGAGCGTAGAACGAACAATCTGGCACTTCCACTCAGAAACGAAGGTGCATTTCACGCTATGACTCATTTGATGCAGCCTATTCTGCACAAAAAAATTCTACTAAATATGAAAGAAATGGGCGCACACCTGCATATTAAAATGTTAACCAAAAGAAACTCATCTCAGCGAAACATAGAGGATCACGATTCCTGGGAACAGCAGCAACAGGAAAAAGCGCTTCAAATGTAACCAATGGAAGAAGCATAAAACTAACGAAATAAGCATAAAGTCAATGAAGTAAGATTTAAATGAGGGGATGTCTATCACCAAAGGGATATAATCAGGCTATCCAGAACGGTGTACGCCCGTTGTTAAAACTCGTAACGGGTGATTGAGCAGCGGCAATCGGAGTAGCCTGATTTCTCTTTCTTTCCTTTCACAGTGATACACCCAAAACGCCTACAGTTAAAGACCCGAAAATATTCACAACGACGGGATAAAAGCTCTCAATGAGAGTACAAAAAGACAAATTTAGATTAAAAAATAAAACAAAGACAACTCAATGACGGAAACGCCGCTTAAAACAAGTGCTGCTTCAGCCAGAACCGGTAGTTCACACCGAGCTCAAGCTCGCTGCATGGCACCGACGAAAACGCGTAGTTGATCGACACTACCATCTTTGCCGGTCAGAGTGCCATCAAAATAGTAACACAAGAACACCTAAGAACATATACTGGGAAAATTACAGAAAAAAAAACAAGCAGAGTGCAACGATGACATAATGACAGGTACAGAACTTGATACAGAACCGAACAACCTTTATTCTCATTTGAGGAGTTTGGATATGTGCATGCACAACAGAAATTTGGTGATCGTGGGGATTGTTAGATCGATGGAGCATGACCTCACGTGGAAAAGTCAGTTCCTAAACAATGGAAATTAAACGGTATGGATAATATCTAATATCAGATTGCAAAGCTGTGCCAGGCAGATAACGGGGTATGTAAAAAATTCGATGTTACACCACTCTAGCTACAGCTAAAGTCCTTATCGGCGGAAAATTTTTGAGCGCGCCCAGCATGGGGCGCGTGCGCGGCACTCCTCCTGTGGCAGCGGTCCCCATCGTTCGTCAGATTTTTGGCCCAGGTGATTGTTTTTCCTTCATTTTTTTTTCTTTGAATGAAGTTTATCCGAAGTGTGAGGCCTGTGGCTGACCGATGTAGACCGGACGGCCCCGCATGCCTCATAAAAACAATAAAAACAACAATCTGGGGCATGCATAAAAAAAAACGTGCAAAATATGAGGCATGCGGGGCCGTCCGGTCGATATCGGTCAGCCACAGGCCTCCAGCTTCGGATAAACTTCAGTTGAAGAAAAAATGAAAGAAAAAAACACTCACCTGGGCCAAGAATCTGATGAACGACTTGGGACAGCTGCCACAAGACGGCCGCGCCGCTCACGCGCCGCATGCTGGGCGAGCTCGAAATTCTCCGCCGATTGCGCGTAAGGACTTTACACATGCTCCACAATGAATTTCTTTCGGTAATAGACAAAGAACTATCAACATCAAATGTGATGAACATCGAATTCACTTAATATTCAATTATGTAACAGCCTTCTTCTCAACCAGAAACACTAGTGCAGCTCTCTCAGGAGTACTATTCAAGACAGCAGGGCAAGATGAGAGCTCCTGGTAGTCAATCGAAGCGAGCGCGTTAACGCTAACTCAACAAAAACAGATTGAATCCGCTATTGCAGCGGAGAATATGCAAATGAACAACAAAATAATGATGAAGCCAGGGCAGCCTCACCCACCTGCATTAAAGGCAGCACCCACGAAAACTTTGGCTCCTCAGATTTTCGCATTTCCTGGTACTTTGGAGCAAGCCGGTAATTACAATAACAGAAGCCCACTGTGTTCAGCGCAGTAACTGGTACATATTTGTGCTGGCGTCAAATTCGGACGAGTTTTCCGTCGATTGTTTGTTGCGCGATTTGCAATAGAAACAGCTGTTTTGCTGTAATCTCAGAGAGATTCAGTCGTTTCTTCAATCTTTATGACTTCTTTTGTGACTTTTTGTGCTTTTTACTATTTTTATTACTGGAATGCATTCTCATTTGCACTTTACAGAATTTGAAGTTCTTTGGCAGAGTTCGTACTCATTTTCGTTGAAAGATGAAAGTAAAAAATGTAATCTCTCTACTCGTCCGCCCCATGTTAGAAGATTAGTGGAAGTACAATGGGCGAGGTATTTGAAGAAAGCGCTTACACACAGCAAGTCACTCCATGTATGACATGATGATCTCAAACATCAAGACCCATTGATGGTTGTGAGATTTCAGACTGATGCCGGCCATTCAAACTTTGCCCACTCCCCCCCCCCCCCTACACTGTTATCCAAATGCAACGAATATGATGAATAGCACAACAAAAGCCTATATCATTACAAATTGCACCTTGGGTGGCTGCATGCGACATATATTATGAATAATAGGAAATCTTCCTTTCAGTATTCTAAAAGATTGTTCAGCTACTTTTCTGCTCTTTGCTGGTCGCATGGTCTTCGTAGCATCAGAATTCCTTCCATTTCCAGGCAGCACCCAATCCATACGGAGTCCTGATCGAACTACAGTTCGCAAACCCCTCGTCACCTAATGGCCTGTATCCTTGCACTGCATATACTTCTTGCAAAATCCTAGCAACTTATCATGTACTCCATTTCGAGAAGTTGTGAAAATTTCCCAGATAGCGAGAGTTTAAGTGCAAAAAACGCCCACACTTGTCAACAATTGCTATCATGGCAACCGCCGTGCATTCTTTTGGCAGCAATACTGCCAGTCATGCTCACGCGGTTGCCGCACCTTTATTAAGCAACCGTCAACGTTGCCAATAACATCTAGAAGACGGCGATTCAGATCGGATGGAAGCAAGTATGCACTACTGACACTTATTGCTGAAGATGATTGTTGCGCGAACTCGTTGGTTTTGCTAGCGCACCATGCACGTCTGACAAAAAAAAATCCCAGAAGCTTCCTTAGCATTTCGCGATGTGATAACGCCTTCAAGGCTACATCTACTACATTTGACACCAATTTTTGAGATGTCTGGAAGACGTCAGCGATGAACGCGTGAAACGGAATGTTATCAAGGTAGTAAAGAAGATTGAGGGCCTACAAAGATTATGCCTGAATTCACTCGCACAGAAGTGAGGTGTTTCCCTTCCTGAACTCTTTTAGAAATTTGCCAGGGCTCAAATCTCGCAATCTCTGCTTGTTCCTTCAAAGCGCCCATGTGGTACAACCTAACTGTTCGAAACTTAAGGAGTAGGTGGTCGCTAAATTGGAAATGGAGAGCTCACGAATGATTTCTGGTGCGAAACCCCTTCGCTGTCTTCACGTTGTAAGCTGCAGAAAAACCTATAATTGATCCTACGGAAAGTGCGATTCTGCCGAATATCGTTTTTCGGCCATGCGGTGATTTTGTTGCTAGAATCAAATGAAATGATATGAAGCTCCTTTGCGCCGTTAACAAATACAGAAACAAAGCTAAATCATAGATAGACAGGAGCAGCTAGTACTTTTCATTCGCGGATTTGTGGAAGACCCAACATATGCTATTTCGCAGCACCGTTCCCATTCCACAAAAACATCTTAGAAAAAACTCTGGATCAGGTCAAAAATGACTACTTGCATCGCAGTAGTGAAGCCTTCTCCCGTCTTGTCTGTTGACGACTGGCAAAATTAGGGATGAAATGAACTGAATGCTTGTGCGTCTTAGTTTAACATTCTTCTCAGGATCCTAGGCAGCAGAACGGTCACACTTGGTCTTCCATCCAATTTTGATTTTCTATATAATTTATGTGTCACAAAAAGCGATGAATACTTTTGCCACATCCTGTACTGTTCCATCTATCGTGAAGCGAATGCAGATCAACAGGGAACATGACATCTATAGAGAAACAAATACTTCTGAAAGAATGGTGAGTAAATGGATTCCTGTCTAGGGGAGGTGAATTCTAGCCTGGAGGATGTTCCTCCCCTGAATATAGTTTTAGGGACATAGAGACGTCCTTCCGCTAGATTTTGCTCTAGATGAAAACAAAGAACCACTAAGAATGTTCAATATAGAAACATCTAAGTTCAACTGACTCTTCGCAAAAAAAAACATCCAGTGAACCTGAAAAACGGGACGAACTTATTGCCCAACCCATTAAAAGGTGGTAACAGCAACACCTAAGTAAGAGTACATTTTTCACAGTTGAATTTTTAGTGTGCAGATTAATTAATCGTGTCTGAAGAAGTACTAAGAGCCAATTAATCAGTCAGAAAATCATTGGATCGACAGACCAATAATCATCTTCATTCCTTTGATTGTTTAGTTCTTCCTTAGCATGAAAATTATACAGCAAAGGTATAGAAATTACAATATATAGCACGTATTCGCTCTATATAATATTCCATAATAGGGACATTATGAAGCGGCGAACAAACAATAATCAATTTAAGCAATCAATAGTTGCACTATCAGAATAGGACTTTCGGATGTTCGTCATTCTTTTCTCAGTTCCCATCTTCCATGTTGTCTAAAACAGTGATGCAACTCACTATGAACAAATTTGAGAGTTTCTATATATGTGAGTTACATCTCTCTCACCTCCCTTCGTCCTTTTTGCATCTCGGCCAACGTGTTCAACATGTTGTTATAGCATGTACCATTAATCTTAAAACAGTCGTGGAGCATTTTTCACATCTCTCACAAGAGCCATGATTGTCCCACCATTACCAATTCCTGCGACGGCTGCACCTCGGTGCAATTTCGCCTCCTCCTTCGATTACTGGGAGGGCGTTTCTCAAGGTTGCCCTTTTCAACAGAGATTAACTGATACCATAACATCATGGGAAAAAAAACTAACAAGTATTGGTCTTGGTCCTCTTGCTCCATTCGGCTCTTTCTGCGCTCATTTCTCCACCACGGCTTCATCCATATTACTACAACGCCGGGATTCATGGCCGCGCGCACAAACCCTCGCCGTGGTTTGGGCTAGCCAACCGCGCGGCTAGCCTAGCAGTGGGCTGGGCTGCGGAGTGATCTATGACGCTATTAGGCGTGTGGTTGGCTAGCCAGGGTTGTGGCTTGTGCGTCTACATAAGTAGATGTTTGCAGTATACCAAAAAGAGGCCACCGCTTGAATTTTCGCATTCCTCAAGGCTGTTGGTGGAGATATAAGTGCGGGTGGCTCGGGTGTATACCTGGGGTACCTCTCTGAAAAAAAAAACAAACAAAAAAATCGCCTGTCCCTTCCTGGATCAGGTACAGTGGGTCGAAATAGATCCAGAAGCGAGTAGCAACAGGAAAAACCAGTTTTGAAAGTCAAAATAAAATCATTCCTTTAAGAAACTGCAATCAAGCAAATACAATTGTAAGAAAATGGTGAAAACAGCAACCGGATGCAAAGAAATGCGAGTGTAAACATTCACGATTGATTCATTTCAAAGGAAGTAAAGAAAACCATAAGAAACTCACATGATTCCATTTGCGGCGGATCCCAGCACATCCCAACAATAGCAAATTTTCACTACTGTGATCGGTGGCATGAGTACGGCCATGCACTAACGAAAAAAACGATCGAAGGCAACCGAAGTTAAAATTGGAGCGATCGTTTTCGTATTTTCTGAGTACTGTTGCAAACAATTTCTGTGCCTACAGACTATATTTAGAAGACGTCTGCGGCGCTAACCATAGGTTAGGCTAACCAAAGTTTGGGCTAGCCGCAGACATGAATCCAAAAACCGCGCTAACCACACCAGCTAGCCTTTGGCTAGCGTGGTTAGCGTGTCATGAGTCTTAGCCCGGGAGAATATGTTGGGATGAAAACTCAACCGCGCGAAAGTTCTTACTTTCAGCTGCTATGTCCGCCGTTTCGCAACAATTCGACACCAATGAACCAACCGACCAATGCTTTGCCGACATTAGCAGCAACAGCTGCCAGGGTCTTCTTGTAAGACTCTCACAATCTTGCTTCCATTGCATTCGCAAAAGGATTTTTTTCAAGCGCCCAGGATCTTCTACCCTGCTGCGGTGCGAAACCTCCTCCGGTGGTGTTGTGGTATTTAATCCATTTGTCGCTCCTGAATGTCGCCGTTCTAGCCTTGTAAGCGGTCTTATGCTCAGCGTCACGAATTTCGTGGAAAGCGACAACAAACCTTTTCATTCTCTCCCCCCCCCCCCCCACCTCGCTCCTTCCTCCGCCTACTACGCGGAAATAACGAGAATCCTCCTATATAAAGACTGGTAACGGTCCACATTTTTCATGCGTCAGACCGCGAGAGTCTTGCGAAATCTTTTGTGCAGTGCTGTTTATAGGCAATGGTGGAGGGAGAGATGCGCTGACGTTATACGAAAAACCGATTTATAGAGCGAGATTTCGCGGCGAGACCGCGCTCTAACGGTCCTGAGCCCTCCGGGCGAGACAGTGTTAACAACAATTTGACATTGCATAGCAGCACTGTACGGATCAGAGTAGCCCCACTGCTGGCGCTTTGGTTGCATGGTGACGTAGTCGAGAGGATGGACGAGTATTGCGGGAGCCCAGCTACGATGCAGCTCGCTGGTTTCATGCTTTTGCCGCACCTCTCATTGAGGTTTTCGCTTCCATCGTTAAGGAGGGCAGTGCAATTGACCAAACTTTCTAAATATTTCCTAACTTTCTTCCGTTACTTTCAAAATTTACAAGGGGGTGGGTGCATTGACGGTGGACAAGTGTGCCGGGGCCTCGCAAATCAGAAAAAAGACTCCAGAGTAGGAGTCCATCGATCGAGAAAAGGTCCGCCGTGGCCCAGTGGTGGGGAAACTCTAGGATACGGGTCCACGGATGGAGAAAGGGTCTGACCTGGCCCAGTAGTGGGGAAAACGCCAGGATACGGGTCCCCGGATGGAGCTTGGGTCCGCCGTAGCCCAATAGTGGCGGAAACGTCAGGATATGGATGCTCTGATAAAGAGTGGGTCCGCGGCGGCCCAATGGTGAGGAAAACAGCAGGATACGGGTACTGGGGCACGAATAAAGAGTGGGTCCTCATGGCTCAGTAGTTAGGAAAACGCCAGGACGTGGGCCCACGGATGGAGAAAGGGTCCGCCGTAGTCTAGTAGTGGGAGAAACCGTAGAATATGGGCGCTCGGATAAAGAATGGGTCCACGTTGGCGCAAAATGCCAGGGTACTGGTGCACTGATGGAAAATGGATCTGCTTGGCCCAGTAATGGGTGCAAACGCCACGGTTCGGGTCCACGGACAAAGAAAGGCTTTTCCGTCGCTAAATACAAAAGGCCCCGATAGGGGTGCACGAATGCAAGAATGGGTCCACCGTGGCGCAATAGTTGGGAAAACGCCAAGAAGCACGTCTGCCGGTGGAATAGGGACACACCACGCTCTCATTCATGTCTCAGTCGACCCCCTCTTCATCCTCCCTGTGTACTCTATCAGAAGCTCATCAGTTGTACGTGAAGCTTGAATAATTTCAGGTGAGTATTCTCACTGCATTGTTTACACTGAATTATTCACAGGTACTAAAGCCATCTGGAAGATAACCTCGCGAGTTGGGAGTGGATGGTACGGGTCCATAGGTGTGGAAGAAATGTGACAAAAACAATAGGTAGTATCACTGTACCGGAAAATGACTTTAGATGTAGATGCGTGATTAGGAATTTGCAAGCAAGGCTAGGATCACGAGAAGGCTGGAGGACAGCTGTTGGCGTGGCGACCAGACTGGTAAAATATACGCAATTGATAGGTTTTTGGATTTCGTATTTGAGCTCAGATAATGATTAGTCTTGCTTTCTGTTAATTCCCTAAACATTTCGCATGTGTGAAGCTTTTGCACGTACCTCAAGTGGCTGCCCCACCCCACTTTCTAGCGTCCCCAAGGGGCGCTAGTCAGGTTACAAAGGTTGAGAGTACTACAGATGCATGCAGAGGGGCAGTGGGTAGACGAGCTACAACACGTTTCCACTTCTTCACTACCAACTGCATACCCAGCTGTTACCCCATGTTCTTTTACTCTCCATATCTGAGCCTCTAGAACTAAATCTGCAACATGCTGAAAAATTGTAAAAGGTTATGTATCGATTTTCAAACATAGCTAACGAGATCCGTGTGAACTGCTAAGTGGTAGCACATCAACGACGTTACCGCCACTCCAGAAACTCAGCCTTGTACGGCTCGGCGATTGACAACGTGATCATGAGATAAACTGATAGAGTTACTAACTTCAATCACAGAGTCATTAACTTCAATAATTTTTCTGCTTTTGCTCAGTAATGGGTTACAACATATCCATCGAGGTCCTCCAGCACGCTGAACGTGACCACGGCAAGTTTTTCAGACAAATTTACCAATCAAACAACTACCAACTCTTCAGCTCGAGGATAGCTAAACTAGGGTCATCCAGGCTAATCACCAAAATGATGAGCATCTTGAAGGCTTCACTGGGATTAACGACTGTCGTCATCACCGTTAAAGGCAGCAGCCACGGAAATTTTCGACTTCAACATCTTAACATATATCGGAGATATCGAGGGTGCACCACACTTTCTCAAAGACAGAACTTTCCATTCGTATCAAAAATACTGTTTGTCCACCATCAGGTTGTTTTCGTCAAATATAGTGGAGTTGCGCGAGCCATGGGTTGAGGACCGATAGCGAAAGATCGATATGGCCGTCTTTTTCACCAAGCGTAGTTTGCCAAGATCTGGCATTTTTTATGAATTGGGGCCTCTCCGCACCGTTCCAAAAGGAATAGCCACTGGGAGATTAACACCGATTAACAAGGAGGTTACTCAAAACCAAAACATCATGAAGTTCCCTAACAGAAGAGAAACCAGGGAAAATTGGAATTTTGTTGAAAGCTATCTCTAATAGCCGTCAAACAGTTATGGTAACCTCAAAATACTAGCGAAAGGGTCGCAGTTATCAAGAACAAAAAAATGAGAAAATGAGGGGAGTCGGGTTATTTCCCATAGATAATATAGTGGCAATCGATGTATGGGGGCAACTGATCAGCTGGCAATTTTTCCCGCGCTTCAGAAAGATTTTGGTGCTCTAATGCGAATGCAACCGAGAAATCGTGTACAATCAATGAAAGCAATTCTCCTACTGGTGGCACAAATAAACTCAACGGATATGTTATTACCCCTTATTGAGCAAAAGCAGAAAAATTGAGAAAGTCAGTGACTTAATGTTCTTTTGCAATCTGGTTGACACATTCGTGTTGAGAATCTTGTAGGATCTCAATAGGAATGTTTTCACCGAACCGTGGGCAAATATGACGAGAAGTCAATAAATTCGGTAGATCAATGAATCAGTGAACAGCTGTGTGGGTGCTGGACGCCTGACATTTTCGTGTTTGAGGTGCTGGAAAGCATCGGGGTCGTATACCTTATCTTCATGGGCAGGAGATACCTCGGGGATGTTCCCGGTGGGAGTACTACGGTGGTCCCAGCGAGGAAGATCAAACATTAACGCTTTCACAGAACAGAACGATGGATGGGAAAGCTTCTACTTACTAGCACACCTACGAAAACTTCGCCTTGTTAACCATTATTTCATTTTATTAAAAAAGGATGCATACCGCATCCTTTTTTTTTGAAATTTTCTTTTGCGGAAGTCGTAAGAACTTGAAGAGGGCTCCAAACTCTCATCGGAACGATTTTTCCGCAATTCATCGAGAATGGAAACTCGAGAGCAAAGAGGTTGCATGGCGCCTCGAAGCTAAACTTGTGCCAAGTGAATTCTGGACATGGATGCCATGCTCTGGTCGCACGAGTACTTTAAATTTCCATTGTCCTCCCTCCTCATTGTCCTGATCTAGCACGTCAATGTTTGATGAACCATTTTTTGTTAGGACCTCGAAATGGCTTCAAAAGCTGCCTGATACCCTATTATCAGCAGCTGATAGTTTCAGCATCAAACTAAGACTAAAATAGCATAACCTGCTTAAACTTCTTGGCACGGAAGGTTTGGGTATATTACTATGTAACTATTAACTATGGTATATTACTATTACTTTATTTTGTTCTGTTTTCTCTTTTTTGGTCTTCGTGTTTCAGTTTGCATCGTCGTGGACTAGGCAGTGAACTCACTCTATGTATTCCTACTCCCCTTTCGGTTCGTCTTGTTAGAGCTTGTCTTGAGATCACGGAGTCGACCATTCGCACTTGTTTTCATGTGTATTCTAAGTAAAGGTTTCTGGCCACGTTCTGCCTTTACTATAAAACATACGCACTCTTTTCCGTCCGACCTGTTGTATATTCTCATCATCTCACTTTTTCACGACGATGCAGCCTTCTTTGCGGGCTAAAACTTTCTTGCACCTGCATCTCCAATTTACTTGTTGTTCCTACCTCAGAAGGTGCTGTCTAGTATTCTTTCACAGGGACCGTTTGGCACCAGGTTCGCTGAACGGTAACTACAGTGAGTTGGGTCAACAGAGCGCCTTCCGTAGTCCGGACGACTTGATCTGACCATCGAACAGCTACCTTCTGAAGCAATGAAAATATTGAATCAATTCGGATTCATCTCAATAATGTGAGCTCGTGCGTTTAGATGCGATGCAGTCATAAAAGCTTCTGCTCATTTCTTTAAGGTGCTTCTGTTTCGCCTCGATTTACTTCTTTATTTTCACTGCTTTTGACTGTACTCTTTTAAGTTGACTACTGCGCTCCACTACTTTGGCGTATTACAAATCAATAAACAAATAAATCTAGAACGTCATAGTACTTAATCTGAAAGAGAAAGACAAAGAATCCAAACAATGCGCTACTACATGCTATTCGATGATGTAGTGGTGATAGGAATCCGATCATATTTGCACGAAATAGTTAGAAAAACGAAAAACAAATTCATGCTCCCCATGATGCTTCACTTTAACTAAATTAGCTTGGAAGAAATTTTTCCGCTAGAATACAGGACAGCATCCGAGTAGCGGATGTGACCTGAAAACTGTAATAAAAATGCTACAAAATTGTTGCACAAGGTTGAGACACAGGTCGACCGTGTCACTCGAATTCTCAGCCTTGGCTTTGTCACCCAAGCATATTTTGGAGCAGCCTCCTTCTGTACTCTTATGAGCACCGATTTCCAGTTGATTTTGCACATATCTTCTGCACATTTTGCACATATGCATATATCTCGCAATCGTCGTCAAGAAAACGAGATGATTTTCTATCCTACCTCTTAGGGAGCCTCTTACATAGCTGTCATTTTTTTCCCCTCTTGAATGTTTAAGCAGAGCGAGCGCATTTTATAACCGTAGCTATAAATATTCGGGAGTCTCTGTACAGCTCATTTTCGCAATCCTAGGCTACTGCGAAGAGTACCTCCTCATCGGAAAGCAATCGGCCGGAACGATCTGGAAAGACACTATTCCTTTACGCAGACAATGTGCGGCCCGAATTCCAAAGCCATTGCCGAGGAACCGTGCAAATCTCCTTGACAAAAACTCACGCATAAGAGAATGCACTTTTCTAAAATAGTCAAAGAATATTTTCTTTGTTTTCCCATAAGCTTGTACTTGGAGGTTCAAAATTTTAGAGAATTCGTAGATACTCATGGGTCATAGAAAATAGGAAAAATCCCTCTATTCCATCAACTTTATGTCGTTTGAAAAAGTGAAAAAGTCTTTTTGCAGTGGTCGAAACCTGTAATTTGGCACTATCCGCAGTGTCTCACAAAATGTTGTATATCGTTGGGATCTGGGCCGGTAGTGTCGCGACATCCAAGATGCGAACACGTTGGCACCAGGTTCGCGACATCTGCGAACACGTCGCGAGAATTTCGCGACATCAATGCGTGTTTCGCTCATCAATGTATCTCTACCGAACATCACTCAGCAAAGAACGTGCGCACATGGCCTAGTGGTTAGTTCGTTTGTAGCAAGAACCCGATACTGTTGTGATAGGGGGTTCGCTTCCTAAACATTCCAAGCCTTTTGCAAAACCACAGCAAGACGTGTATCCTGTCTTTGAGAACTTTGTTTGTGGAGTAAGTGACTACATACCCCCTAATCAAATGAAACATTCACATACACTTCTCCACTTCAAATTTTGAGTAACTCCTAAGAACTGCATACTTCGCAGGAGTTCTTTTAATCCTTCCCCAGTACTTTGAAATAATAGTTCGAAGTCCCTGTCAAAAAGTAATTCAAGCAGGAATGATCAGGCTCCATACGTCAACTGAATGTGAAGCTTTCGATCTGCATGGTCCATGCTCTTTTTTGATATCTCACACCTTTTCGCAACGTAACCGCTCCCCTTATCCTATTCGCCGAAACCTGTGAAAGAGTTACCTCCTTTGATTTGCGGATTCTTTGTCCGGATCATTTAACAACTATTTCACAGATCCCTTTACAATGAGAAAAGCTGGCTAAGAGCGCTATGTACGAGGTACTCGATGGCTCTCTAAAATCTCTAAAATGAATGTAAAATATCTGAAAATTTCCTCCTCTTGTGTCTTCTTATCAAACTGTGTATTACACTTACGATTGGACGAAGCAAGGCATATGGACAAAGGTTTAAGAGCTTCATACATCTGCGCTGTTTCAAAGGAGCTTCGTTTCGATCTTGATCTGAGAATGACCTATGCCGATACCTGACCGTTCTCTTGTCAACGAACCGTTCGAGTTCGTGACATCACGCCTCGTTGACTTCCACACTATTTCCTCAACTTTTGTTGTCTGCGCCTCATGACCAAGAGGTCAGGAACATGGCTACCAACCACTGTCGCGACATAGTCATTGAACTTAGTTGCCAACTATGTCGCGACATCAGCGAGAGCACCCTCTTTATCATGGGGAGTTCATGAACATCTCGCGACAAATGTGAGCGACACTGTCACGACATGTTGGCAGCTAGGAGTTCACGAGATCGGGGGGTTTACTACCAGACCTGACGACGGTTTGGTTCCTTGTAGGAGAGTCAACCCGTATACGCTGGAAGATGTGCATGGGCCGACCACTGGTTAACATCTGCAAAGACTAGTATGTGAGGTTAGTTCGGCAGTGATCCTCCGTGGATGTTTCTGTCTCACCTGGAAGCGAGAGCTGCTGCTGACGATTCATTAAGTTTGTTTATAAATGCTCTGTTTTAACACAGTTCAATGCTCCCTCGGAATTCCTAAATATTCCGGGTGGTTGCAATGCAGCCAATTGTGCACACTAAGCAAAGCAAGATTAGGAATTTTTCTGTTTCGAGGAGGAAGGTACCTCAAGGATCCATGAGTTGTGAAGATGCTCCGTAATTTCTGGGATATCTGTGCTCTGTTTTGAAAGAAGTTATGGAAGAAAAACCATAAGTTGTAATTCTTTTTCACACTGCTTCGGAAACTTCGAGACACTGGTTCTGCCCCTCATAAATGGAAATCACGGGAATTTCCCTGGGCTGGATTAAACAGAACCTCAATACACGAAAGGTGCTGCATATGACACCAGTTTAGTCCCGGAACTGCACCTATTATGCCAGCTACAGTACACTGCTGGCACCGGTTCTGCCCTACAATCAGTTGGCATGATCGAGAAACTCCCGGTAACGTCGCAGAAAAGATGCGCACGTGGATATGTGCTTCCTCACTTTGCCTTCTAGGTATAAAACAAGTGTAGCCTAGAGAAAATCTGTTATAAAATGTGGATGACGCTTTCGAAAACAAGCGAGGCACATAATGCGGAATTCAAAGATTTTGTTCTTGAATGTAGCCGTCGGACCAGGCTTTTCGGTCTTGTTTTACGCGAAATGTAACAGCCAAACGTTTACACTCTTTTACTTTAACCCTTTCCGTGGGTTTGAATACGCCACTGCGAGAGCTCACCCTGTTACATTCCAAGCACAAAAAAGGGTAAGGTGATGAACGCTATTTAAGAGAGTTCAACCTCTCTGTTCCTCCTCCACCTCAATGTTCGGTATAGTCCAGTCACGTGCGTCCCTTAAAAGCGTGTGTTAGGACCGCGAGCATCGCCAAAAGCTGTAGAAATTTTCAAGGAGAAACCTTTGGTGGAAAATTCCGTCGTTTGTATAGAATAGCATTCTGTGGTAATATTGACAAACTGTATGTAGTTTTAGCTAAGCGGAAGTTGGTCCAGTATATGTGTGTGTATTCAACATTAAGGTCGAGCAGTTGTAGCAATTTTTCATCTTGAATACACAAACGCCCACATGGATCCGCCAACAAAGAAGGGTGTTTCCGAAAACGGTCCATTTGAGAGCGGTCATCCAAGCAGACCTCCCAGGAAGGATATGCGATGACGTTTTAAAAAGAATCGACCTGCAAGAAAAGTAGAAAGCTCTTTGGCATAACGTCAGTCCAATTAAATCGCATTACACGCCTGTATCTCACCACCGTTTGTTCAAATCTGAGTAGGAAACAAAATCAACGGTACGGTGATTGTCAGTAGCTGACTAAATGAGGAGTGAGCTATGCTGAAAATTACGGTTAATGTGCATAGAGAGCCCTCTAGAATTACATGCCTATAATTACGATTCAGGTATGAGACTATCTTCCCACGTAATGACACCTCGAAAAATTGTTTTCGGCTTCTTTTTTTCGGAATTTACTCGTCCGATAGACTTCGATTTACGTTAGAGCGGAAGGTACGTAATGCACTTCTCTCCGGCAGCTCTTGCAAAAATTTACCTCTGCGATGACTCCCGTCTAGTCGTATTTAGTTGCTAACGAATCACAACAAGGAATCTGCTACCAAATCCGGAGATGTTGTCGCTGAGGCTGAGCAAGCTGTCTATTGATATGAGATTTTGGTAGGTGATGCGCAGACTTACGTAGGCGAAGATACCGCTAGGCAGGCGCGCGTGGCACTTAAAGGAAGCACCCACGATAACCTTCATGTCCAGAGTTGTTGGAGTCTGAACGATAGTCTCAGTAATTCTACGCAAGTTGCACAGCCGAAGGTATCGGCGTTCCCAAGATTTAACAAGTTAGCCTTGGTATCCGAGTATCCGCGGGGTGAGATGAGGTGCAATCCGAATCAGCTGATTTCTGCCGCAGTCACTCAGTTTTCCTAAGAAAACGTTTCCTTTCCATGCTCATTTCGAGAATTTTTACATTGTTCTGATCTATTTATCCCATTTACGCTCGCTCAGTTGTTATTAGACCGTATGATCCATTCTCGCTCCCAAAACTGTCAAATTTTTAAATATGGTGTGAATTTCTGTTTGTTAGCTCTTCGCAATTAACCGTAAGTTTTGGTTCTTTTCTTGAGGGGTGTCCCTGTGGTGAACATTCTATTTCCCTTTTGTTTATGCTTCTTCTCCTCCAGGAAAGCTGAAAAATTAGTCGATTATCTAGTTGCGCCAAGAAATTCGTTGACAATAAAGGCAGCGTCATCGAATTCCTTGATCTGCTCCACCAGCGTAACTCGGCCGAATTGCTATAATGCAGCAACTTGGTAGCATCCAAAAACCATTTTAACATGAGTTCTGACAAAATTGACCACATTTTTCATGCTCCACATAGTCAGAAACCCAAGATCGCTCTAAAACCTGAGTGACAAGGTTTTTCGTGGGTGCTGCCTTTAACTGGTGAGACTCACGAACTTCCTTGTTCACGATTCAAACGGTAGGAAAACAGCTCCTCGATACCATGTGGTTCTTGCCGCGTATCTCCCAGCATTTCCTCATTGGGTATGAAACTACGAAACGAGAAGCCCAAATATGGCAACGTCTCAAACACGTAGAATCAGTGAGGGATGTCTTTAATCGTAGCGGTTATTTGTTTTGTAGTCGTAACGCTATTGTGTACGATAAAAAAGTTAGGAGTCGCTAAGCAGTGACCTCTTAGAGCAATTCTAGCCTGGCCAGAGTTCGCGTTGCTGCTCAGAACACCAAGAATAAGTTGTCGGTCCACCGTTTCCCCAAAACAACTTGCAAACAACCTTTCAACATGCAAATCGTTGTCGTCAAGTTTGACATGTTCAACAAACGTTTATGAGCCAGTTGGTTTTGGGGTACTGAGCTGTGTGTTAGTTGATAGGGTATTGAGATTTTGTTTCAAGCGTGCTCTGCGAGCTGAAACCATTTTGACTCCAACTTTCTGTCCATTCATTCAACCCTCACATTACATTGCCTGTGTCGCAGTGAAGTAAGGGTTCGCGTAATAGAAGAGCAAGGAGCGATATCTCTCCATTTGAAGCAGCTACTTAGTAATTCGGCAGTGTTTCCATTAGTGTGGCTAGTAGCGACTGTCATTGAGATCAGCTACAGGCGGCATTAACGTGAAAGGCTGCCTGATAGGAGGTACGCGGCTGGGCTGTGATTGGTCGATTTATGTGCGCGTCGCGGCTGCAGCCTTCAAAAATAGAGCAGTGTTGCGGTGAAATGAACAAGCTTTCAAAGCTCGGGTGGGAGGGACAAATGCTATCAGAACTGACAAACCGTCAAGAGATGGTCATTGATCTGAGTCAGTGCGTCGAATTTAAAGGAATAACGTGTTTTGAGAGGCTTATGCGTGCGGTGCGGCTACGTCGCGGCGCACGTCTTGACCGTGCGTGAACGATGTCAAAGCACGAGGAACGTCATTACTCTTGCAACGTAGGGAATTCCGTCTAACGGAACTGTACGAAACAGTGCTGATGCTTTTCTCTTTTGTTTTTTTCTCGGTGTACCAACATCCTAATTCTATTGTTCGGTCGATTGCTGCCCTCATATGCATATGTATATGTAGGTGGGCCAGAAATACGGTAACAATGAAAAGGGCAATCAGAAAAAAGATTTCCAAGGGAATTTTGAGCATTCTCACTTATCTATGTTTAATAATCCCGAAAAAACATAATACAAGAAATCATTTGGAAATGTCATCTCTCTGCCAGGAATCAAGCCTTGAGACATCAATTAAAGTCGCAGGCCTCCGCACGCAAGTGGTTGAGCAAAAATTTATTTCTTATGTTTGAAGTTCCTTTATGAAGATTTCCAACTCCTAATAGGTTTTGAGGAAGCTTATGTCTCAGGTGCCGTGAAAACCTACTACGTAACACATTTGATTGTGTACTATGCAACTAAGTGGCCACTCGACAAAACTAGTAGGTCCTGCAATTTACCTTCTTTACCAGTGTTCGATGAGCGCTTCTGTGTCAGTATTTATTCCACGAGCTCCTCTGTCCATCGTACTCGGTCTGAGAAAGGCGCTAAGCGCCGAAAGCTCACCGGAATAAATACTAACACAGAAGCACTCATCGAACACTGGTAAAGAAGATTAATCTACATGAGGCTTCATGACAGCACAATATTGAAACATTTACAATATACCGTTTACTCAGATTTGAACCAGACGAAAATTAACTTGCTGAGCACTGTACTGGTAAAACGTCCAGAGATGGCCTTTCAATGCTCCTTTGAAAGCAAAACACGTCTTGTTACCATATTTATGAGCCACCCTGTTCATAGAAGCTCGAGGGAATTGACTCTATATGATTGTATCAGATTGTTGCGAAAATAATTGCCGTTTTGGGGTGTGCTCAACTAAACTTTTCTCTTCTGCCAATTTGAGTAACATCAGCCTAGCTTTGTAAATTTCTTGTGGAGCTTTTCTTCCTCTTTCAAACGCTTCTTGAAAGTTCTGGCTAACTCCTTCCTGAGAATTTTTATGAAGTCGCGAACAAATGATGAGCCGAAGCGATTTTCGGGTGATTATGGTTGATCATTTCAAACTCAATCACTATTTGTAGGAGGTATGCGCTAATCTTGCTCTTGTTTCGGCTTTGATTCGCCTTCCTAACGGACGGTGAGCTAGGGGTTCGTGGAGTTCTTTTCCTACGATTTTAAACTCAAATGCAACCATGGTCGTGGTCGAGGGATGTCGCAACACGATCAGGCGTTGAGGACAGCCGTGGAGTCTACACCGGAGCGTCCACCCCTGCTCTTACTATCTGGATGATAAGAGCAGGGGTGGACGCTCATATTACATTTTCAATAGATCTGACTTCAATCAACAGGATACGAAAGATGCGGACGTGACTGATTACCAGCGTCTTACCTGGTGTGACAACTTTTCTAACTTAATTTTTTCGTCCAATGCGAATGGTTACGAGTGGAGACGATTTCCCACTTCGAAGTTTTCCTAAACCAGATCTTCACACTAGGGAAGTTGCGTTAGGATTTTGGTGGTGCTGTAAGGGTGTGATTGACTGCATCCTTCTACATCCCAGTTAAAGGTTGACAGCAGAGTCTTTGTACTGTGATTTCGAGTTGAAATCCGCAATTCTGCTATAGACGCGATCGGGAGTGGTGAACAAATGCTGGTTTTCCCCAGCTGCAGGGTAGTGTTAAGCCACACATTCCAAAACACACCCGACAAAAACTGATGCACTGAAACATCGAGGTTCTCACTCAATGCCCTCATTCCTCAGACCATTACCCTATTGCATATAATTTTTCCGAGCTCCAGATACAATCCTGCAACAACAGCAGATTGCTGATCTGGAGCATGCTGAAATCGCCTTTCAAAGGTTTGCGGATTCTTGTGATCTCAGTTTTTATTGTGGGGGCAGGAAATCCTTCCTGGCTTGTAGTGGGAGATCCACCAAATTGAACGGTTGCTAAACTGATAAAAAAGTGGTGTTTATGGCGAGGTACAACACTTTGAACTGAAGGGTCCATTTCGGCAATTAATTTCGCAACAACCTAATTAGTACTTAGTAGTACTAGGTTGGGCAATAAGTTCGTGTGGTTTTTCTGAGCATTCAATGTATTTTCAAGGAGTGGATTAGTTTAACTCAGATTTTTCTGAAAGTTAGTATCCGCAGTACTTATTCTTCACATCTAGAGTAAGTCCTTGCAAAAAAAATCGCCTCATAACTCTACGAACTGTGCGTAGAGAACAAGATGCATCCTCCAGCCCAAAATCGACCTCTCTGAAGCAAACATCTAATTCTGCGCTTTCCTTTCAACACCTATGGCTTCCACATATGTACACCCTGTTAACATCCCCAACAGTCTGCGCTGCATTTGTTCCACTGTTGTAGTGAAACAGTTGGAGGTGTCGGAGATGTGCGCTCTTGTCGAACTGGAGGGTCACATTTGATTCGGCAGGAAAGGAGAAGTAGCGGGAATTGGAAAAATTGGAAAAACTGGTTATAATATTCGTAGGCAGCAAAACAAGAGTTACAAGATGATCTATGACAGGTTATCGGAATGAGTTCAAATCCTCGTGAGAAATTGAGTTGAAAAAACCGCACGAACATATTGCCCAACCCAATATCTACATATGATAAGTTACCGCGTCTTGCTTCCATTTATTTTTCGTTTCGTTTGCCTGCTTCGACCTCAACCGGGCTCCGGCGACACTGCCGTATCAACAGCTGGTACTTTCCGTCACATTCCAAGGTTGTTTGTTCTTTCACCTTGTTGCACATCTTACGTACATTCATCATTATTTATTTGAATAATTTTGCAGTGTATAAGTAGATATACACTCTGTGAGTGATTTCCACAAATTGCCTTTTCATGTGGGTTGAAATCAAACATTTCTTGGTCTTTTTGGACGTTCTGTGACTTTTTTTCAAGAATGAACCTCTAAGCTCCACATGAAAAAATCACCATAAAAATAAATGTCACGCAAGTGGTGTAGGTACTTTCATGAATTGCTCTATTCCAAAGAAGCATGCTCAGACAAAGAAGGAGGGATTCTAGAAAAGGGTTTAGTTTTGCATATTTCCAGGCTCTCCGATGATCCCTTGATCCTGTGCGACTCTTTATAAGTGAGCCTACACGGTTAACACGTTAATTCGTTGCATGTAACACGGATCCCTACTGCCATTAAATTCACATTAACAATACAATGATGCCGAATGTGTAAAGAAAGAATAAAGAGCAAGAACAGCGCTATTCTAACGAAGGCAGTATACTTGTTTAAGTTGGCCATATGTGGTAAGAAGAGTGTTACCCTGTGCAGCCTTCAAACTTGATCTCGAATCTTTGGTACAAATTTTCTGTACCTTCGACAGACATATGCATGAGTTTCTCTTTAACTGATTTAAAATACGGAGCTCATCTACGAGTTGAATCGGGATTAGCAGTGATCAGTGGTTTCAATGCTTCACCACAGCAGTCATACTAGGATTGTGACGTGCATAGATGCGTGCATTTTGTTTAATCTGTGAGAAAAAACAGTGTAACTCAGTACATATACATATACATATATACATATATAACCAGCTGCACTAGAGATTTGGCCAACAGATTCGAGATCAGCAATAAGAGCTGCACGTGGTGATAAACTTTACTAACAAATGGTCACTTAGATCAATTACCTTTTCCTTGAAGGTATTTTGAACATAATTCAAAAAAGGAAACGCGAGGTGTTATGTTACCGTTAGCGAAAGCAACTCCAACTCTTTCAGTAGATATCGTCAACTCATGAGCTCGGATTGATTTCGCTACGCAACCCACGTACAATCATTAACATAGTTCGTTTTTGTGAGAACGACGGTAATAGCCTGAGATATGCGCGCAATGGCCGATGCTACGGCGAAGTGAAATTGTGTCACACTGTCACTTTTCTCTCCAAACGTCCCTTTTTTAAAAAAGCGTCTTTCGTGGAAAGAATTCTGGAAAGTTAGTGTCAGCCTGTTAACCCTATTGAAAATCTCTGGCTCATTTGTATGCATCTCGTATGTCCGTCTCCGGTAGGCTTCCAGACACAGAATCAGTAGTAATCCTTGAAAAGTGTATTTATTCGATGTACCTGCTGTAACTGCAGAACGAGCGCTTCATTCAACTTGTCGCCCTGAGAACTCGTTGGTTCTTCGGTCCAGCTGTTGGACCAACTGAATTCATATAAAGGATGAAATATTAAATAAAAAATTCAGATGAAATTGTAAGCTAATGACCAGGGAGCTATAAAAGCGGTCACCTTAGTAGGGCGCTTTTAGGCTCCATTTAATGCATTTCCCCTGCACGGATTGTTAACTGTGAAATGTGCGTTGTACATGAACATCTGTGAACATAAATTGAAAGTTTGTTTGTGCCTTTGGTCGCTAGTATGTTTGTGTGTTTCGAAAGGAAATCGCTAGGGATGAACCGATCCGGATCAAATTTTGCTTGTATAGTATTAGGTTGTCGGGAAAGTTTCTCACCACTTTCTTTCCTCTCTTGGCGAATCTTATCTTCGTTTGGCTCGACAACTTGGATACCGGTCACGGGAAATTGGCTCCCTATATAAATTACATCAAGAAGTGTGGGTGGCTCGAACTTTGGTTACCTTGAATGCCACTGCCGAGACAACACCTACCCCCTCAGAAGGTAATGCACAGTATTTGGTAAAACTGCAATGGAACCACTCACTCGCCGCTGCTGCCAAGAAACCCACTGTTACCTCCGGAGTTCTGTAAATGATTATAGCACGTATTTTGCGTGACCTTAGTTGTATTGAGGAAGAAAAATTAATTCAGAAAAGAAGTTCGAAAGCGGCGGGAAACTTTTCCGACAACCTCAGGTTTACTGGCCAGCGGAAGTTATACGATACTTTCCTCTCGAAATTCCCGATCAAAGCCCATGCAGCCCTCGTTGCTGCATGGACTTTGACGGTAAACTTCGTGTGAAAAGTACCGTTTAATCTAGTGAGAAGCGCTCTTTGTTAACTTAAAGCTTCAGCAGGTGGTGCAGACTATAGCACCGCTGAGCTATTTACTGGCTATTTTGGGACTCTTCAACTATAACACTAGAATCACCAGGTCGAGTAAGCCCAGAAATGTTGATATTGTAGAATAAAAAAATCATATGGCACATAGTTTGGAGGCAACCCCTGTTCAATCGTTACCCTCCAATCACCTTTTCTACCCAGGGTGACGGTGACGAGCCTCACAAAATACCCTCATCTAACTGTGGAAGGCAACGGTGACGAGCCTCACAAATTACCCTCATCTAACTGTGAAATGATGCTGAATTATTTAAACTCAGGCCGATCACACAGTGCGGCTATTGACCCATTTAAAACGATTTCGTTGTGTTAAGAGGGTTCTATTGCGTAAGAACACATTCAGGCGCAATGTTAAGAGCACAATGTTCGACCCAGTTAGCTCCGATCCCCGTTGCAACATCACTAAAATAGCTTGCACAAACGTGGTTCAGCTCACCATTTCCGGCTTTTCTCGCATTTGTTACCGAAGCCACCTACAGTTCCACGCTTGATCGACTCGTGCCATCCGTGCCGTGCCATCCGTGTAATGGCCTTTCCCTTTAACCTATACCCATGCCAGAGTCTGACTATGAATTACATATAGCGCTTGAAAAGAGTATTCGACACTCGTGCTCCTCTTCACTACACTTTTCGACACTACGCATGGGGTCGCTGAACTAGCACAAGTGGGTCGGCTGCTCGAGGTAGTTCTTTTACAGTGATCAAATGAGCTCTCTACTTTCACTGATACCTTTGAAAAGTATTAGTAGGCTATGTAACTTGCCTTACTTTGCGTGGAAAATCTTCTTTCCCAAATTCGTAGCGCTTCTATAAAAATGATTCGTTGGTGCTCTTGTACAAAGTCAAACTTAGCGTTGTAGACAGGTTTTCCGTGGCTATTTTACTTTTCACAAGGATTTGTGTTTGTGACGGCTAGCTTCAAGAGGTGCCGTCACAAACACTCTTTCAAGTGTGCTTTCATCGAATGTAGGTCTCCTTAATCGTTACAATTAGCACTATTCTCTTGTATTCTACAGCAGTGTTAAAAGAGTGCTGCAGCAATTACTGCTAGTATCTTCTTAGTTGTTTCCAAATGCTGCAGCTGGAAAAACGATAAACACTCTGGACTATTTCCTAATTAGGACACAGCAAGGAGCACTAGCTCGTTTCGTCTTGCAGCCCACTGATCTATGCCTTCTATGGATTCTTAGTACTCCCTATCGAACTGGACCATGTGACCGAGACTATGCCACTTCCGGTGACTGACTGTGGCAATGCCACTTCCGGTGACTTCCGTTTTTATGGTAAGCTACTTTGCGTGGAATTTCCACCTTTTGGTCCTTCCGTGTAGTGCTTCGACGAATTTGAGAGAGAGAGAGAGAGAGAATTTCCGGGGTCTTTTCTGATGGCTTCGTTTCCGTAAGCGGTTCTCGTAGCGGATGCCTCCGCAGTTCAGAGATGGTTATCCGTGAAAGAGAATGCGATCATTCGCTTTGATACACGCGTCGAAAGTGCGAATCCGGTTGTAAGCCATGAGCTCGGCCGATGAGGAATGCGCGGGGAGGAGCCGGGCGACCGATCCAGGCGGGATTGGGGTGGGACCGACCGACCGACCGACCGACTGGGGCAGCTAAGAAGCAGTGATCGTCGCGCGGCGAAGTGGGTCAGTGGAATCGAGGACGCAGCATCTCAACGGCCCGACCTGCGCTCCGCCTCAACGTCTCCCGCTCTCCCGCCTTATCCCTTATCTCCACGGACACACAGTCGTGTTTTACTTTCTACCATGAAGCTCTGGCTTCTTCTCCTAGCCTCATTACAGGGTGAGCCTTTAAGATTATGTGCTACTAAACACAGAAAGGAGCAAAAGCGAGTACATGCCCTGAGGCGATGTTTGCCGAGATGTGCTATTCTCCTTTACATACCGAGTTTATTCATGACGTATTCATGCTGCACTAACTACTTTGCTCTACTCGTTAAATGCACATCCAATAGTTTAAGTTTGACACGAGTTATGAAACTGCACTTTAGGGTCAATCACTTCTTCTTGGTTAGTTGCAGAATAACAGTAATTAAAGCTTGAAAGCACTGTATTACTCGTGTACAGTTCTCCATTCTATCATTTTATCATCTTTCACATCCAAGTCTTTGTTATGCTGGCCTGTTTCAACTTTGTTTCCTCCGTCACTACCGTAGTAATCTCTTTTCTTAAGTTGTACTTTCCATTTAAGAGTATCCAGAGTGAACGTGCTAACCCTCCTCAGATTCACACGTCGTTAACATTGGCACCAACAAGCTTACCCTGGGTAATCTCAGTTATCCATGCGGCCTCATGTTAAATTCGTTTTTCATCGTTTCTAGAAAAGGGATGGGCTTCCTCCTACTGGCTAATTTCTTACCATGTATTTATTCTATTGAACATTACTCATAACCGTTATTCTGTTAGTCTCACACTTCTCCAAGGCGTTTACTAACAGTGTAAACTCGCGACCTAGTCGTTCAATGGAGTAAAAGTGTAAAGAATTCCTTCTCGACGAGAAAGAATCTCCGTATGTCATGTTCTTTACTGCAAAAAACTTAACGCCGCTCTCATCTGCTCCGATTTTCATCATTTTTGGTCATTTCTCAACGATTCGCAAGATTTTTACACGCTCAGCACGCAACTTGTCCGTGCATGTGCACTATATTCAACGTTTTCTGTTTGTTCATATTCTCGAAATTGGTCATTGTACGATTAATATTGTTTACATAGGAGTGCTCCATTGAATGGTTACAAATGTTACATCACGATTCGCTGTGAAACTATGTCCTAATTGTTCACGAAAATTGGGGTGTCGTATCATTAACTGACAAATCAGTTTGAGTTCATCACGATCAGTGACGAATTAAGAGCGTCACGGAACGAGAAACGTGCGCTGTTGAAATTACTGTCTTGAGTTTACTGGTGTATTTTGGTGTATATCTATTACCTAGGAGTCTCTGAAAGAAGTAAGAACTGGTAAATAGCTGTTGAGAGGAAATTTCATCAGTTTCTTGATATCGATGTCTTGCACACGATACATACACAACATTTTGATGTCTATGTCATCCTCAGTGCAAGTTATTCATGTGTTTAGTTCAGTTTAATACAACACCACCAACTGCTTTGAACAACTAAATAAACAATTATCCTTGAAAAACTGCTTAGTACTTCGTAGTTTTGTAACGATTTGTTGAAAGATGACATTCTTATAGTTTCAACCGTTTTCGGCTGCTTCCCTACCAACGAGCGTCAGGTTCAGTATGGAGCACAGACTGTGCAATTCCAGCAACCTCCTCCAGCACCACAGGTACTGCTGGGAATGCGGGATTTCTTGAGTACTCTTTAACATATAGTACTCTTTCTGTACTCATGTAGGCTCTTTTTGGTGCGGAGTGATTAATCTGGCTCGGAGCTAACAGATTTTGCTTAGTCAGCAGTGTATGCTTAAATTCTTACCTACAAAACTTACACTTCAAACCCGACACACCATATTTAGCCCCAGGGTGTGCCGGCGTTCGGCGCCACTCAGGCCAGAGTGGCAGCTGCAGGAAGAGGTCCGACGGCTCCAATCTCAGCCAGAGCACAATGTGAGTCTTTGCTGCTATTTTAGTTTTTTTTTATGTTTATCCTTCCATTTTCTCTCAATGCTATACTTAGAACCGAATAATGCATCTGATACCTACCGATTCATTCGAAATTTGAAAATTCGATTTCGAATAAGTCCATAGTTCGGTTGTTTGAGGAAGTAGGAGCAATCCAATCCTTTAGGACTGATAAGAAGGCATTTATGTCCCTCTTCTTTTTCTTCATATTCGAACTCTTCGGATCTAGCCCAGAATGAATGGTTGAATGAATTGAGTAATTCGATTTTTATTCTGTCCTAAGTATGCTCAGTACCTTCCCTCCATTGCCTCTCCATCCCTGCCAATCTGTCCCACCCAATAGTCTCTTTACTATGCTACGCCTGGCCAACTGGTCAGGTTTAATTTCCGCACGCTATTCACTTTCACTTCGGTCAATCGGGAGAATGTTCAATTGCGATTTTCTCTGCGAACTCAAGTACTTAGTGCGTGTGTGAAGGGTTTTTTATGACTAGAAATAGGCCACGCGAAAACGACCTCTCGTTTATGGGCATGGTTTCTTTTGCCGTTCGGCTTGGATGTGAGAAACTGTGAAAATCAAATCGACCGTGAACCGAGCGCGTAAGATTTTTGCGTAAGATCCTGCATTGCTAGTTTTTGTGTAGACTGTTTTATGGTCTCCAATCCCTAGACGTGAGTTATTTACTGTGAGTTCCTCACAATACTGGTCCTGAAGACTTCCAGGATGACCCGTATCCCTGTGCTCTTCTCCTGGTTTTGTTCCCGTGTTGAAATGTGTCACTCATCCTCAAGAAAAACTAGCGTGAAGCCATTTGCTCGCCCAGCGTCAGCGTTTGACAATTCGTTGAAACGCATACTGTCTTCATTCCTCTCTCTCTCCCCCCCCCCCCTCCTTGAAAACGAAAGCGAAGCGCCAACCTGTACGCAGGATGACTACCGTACCGAGAAAAAAACTAGGTCGGGAAAGCGAAACCGCTTCAATGAGATGTAGATGTTACCGGATCTCAGGGCAGCGACCGCACTCAATGAACCACATTTGTTTTTCGAGACACGTACGTACGTAGTCATCACACATTCTTTTTCAGATGGTCTGGGCGACAGAGTCACGCTGACTGAGTTTGGTGCCGATGGATACAATGCTGAGGGAGGAGGCCCGGTGAATTCTGGTTAGTGCCGCTTTGGTCGGATTTGTTTTTTTCCGCTTCTGGTCTCTGATCAGGTTTCCGTGTCACACTATCAACGAATTTGGAGGTTAATCCTCACATCCGTGAAATTTCTCGGGAACTAGTATATCCCATTGTGTTCACTGAATTTTTGATGGTTTTGTTGCTGTAAGGATAGCCCTATAGAATCAAACATTCTCATCAAACGCTGATATAGTACCTGTTCCTACTTTACCTATGGTATAGCCAACAGTGGCAGGCATCAAGCGGAATCTCAACATTTTCTTTGTGTTTTAGTAACAGTTTAGGTAATTAGTGGGCGTAATCTTCTTTAAAATTAAACGTTATGCTTTCATTCTCTATCACTCTTAGTATTTATCAGACCTATTTACTCATGAGCTAATGGAACTAACAGCCTGATCAAACTAGCTGTCAATGATTTCTCAAGCATTCTACTATTTCACGAAGTGAAAAAAATGGGAAAATGAAAATGCTCAGAATGCAAAATAGCTCATGGTCCCACCTAAGTAGGAATCCAGAAGAGGAGCAATTTTTATGGGGAGCTCTTCTTTGAGAAGCTCTTTATGCCTATCAATTCAGGAGTAGTTCTTTATGAACTCGGCAATAAAGTATTAACTGTCCATGTACAAGGTCATTCACGATGCATTGAGCTAAACTTTGAATGGTACGAGATGAATGACCGCCAACTACAGGCAGGGGGAACGATGAGAGCTCTCGGTGGTTTCCTTGTCAAAGAATCCAGAGGACTCGCTAACAAAGTATAGCTGACAAAAATATGTCCTGTTATATAAATCCTGATAGTTCAGTCCAGCAAAATTTTCTAGTTATCTAAAAAACTATGAACTTTCCAGATGTAAAAGCGATGACTGTATTTTAGCTCTAATGCGCTACGACCAAATATTTGATATTTTGCTTTTATTGTCATTGAAACCCTTACCGGCTTTTTTCCACTCTATGTCAGTACTAATGCAAACTTGGGAAAACACTTTTTTCTTCCCACCAGGTTCGCTGCCCAAATACAACGTTTAATATTCGCGCCTCCACAACTTCCGCTTCTCCCGCTGTGCCCACATGCAAAAACATTTTGTTCGTTGAGTGATGATTGAACCGCAAAAGAAAATTTCGGAGCGTATGTCTGTGTGGAACAATTTGCAGGTTTGCACTGTTGCAAAACATCTTTCCGACTGCTAATTGTCCGTTCGAAATGTTCCTTCTTTCAAGTTACTCAGGTTTTGCGTGCTAATGTCTGTGTTTTGGTGAGAAATCCTGTTCTTCGTTGGAAATCCTGAACTTTTCCCGGGGATTTCCACTGAATTCTCCAGAAAAAGAAACAGCAAAAAATTTGCTCTTATAGGGATGAATTGGCCATCTCTGTCCTCGTTTCGATGTATTGACTCAAGGAATGGAGACATTTCACATTCAATTTTGATGAATGAGGGTTTTATAGCAAAATGTTCTCCAAACTTCCGGTTCGAGAACTGTTGGGCATCGGTGACCCTGTAATTGATCTGCGTCAACATTTGTGCTATTATTAACCCATGAATTCCCTCGCACTTTTTCGCACTTTCTCACGTTGTCATATGTTTTTATTCTTTCTTTAAAGTAGTCTGCAAATGTTGATTCTTACTTCTACATTGGTTCACGAATATTACTACATTACTGTCTCGTAGAATTAAGAAAGAATTATGGGCTTCAACCATGGGCTGGAATGTAGCAGTGTGCTAAATTTTCAGCGTTGAGTTGAAGGGTTGTCGAGGGGTTTTACGCTATGGTTTCTAGCTCACATCCATTCAAGGGAGTTTGTTCTGGAATCCACTGAGGCCACTAAATACTTTTCTCTCGAAGTTTCTGAAAGTTCAGAAGACAATTCAAAGTATCGCTGTCTGGACAGTTACGATGCTTCTATTTATTGATTTTTTTTTTTTGAAAAATCATCAGTTCATTGTGATTTTTACCACGGTGCTATAGTGTGTTTCATTGTAGATATAGTTGTGAAGAAATTAGAGAAGTAGAGAAAGCGAGAAAGTGTCCGGCGTTCGAAGAGACATGCGAGAAATGTAGACCATGTGCCCTAGTTCTCAGCTGTTGTCGTTTTTGAAATGGACTATATTTCTGCACAATTTTCTACTGCATTTAACCAGGCTTGGGAGCTTGAAGTGGGAAAATTACCTACAATACGACTTAAAAACCTCAAAATGTTATCTAACGTGCTAATTAAAATGTCACTATTAACGTCGAAGAGTTCAAGAGTTCCTTCTGGATATCCGAGACAAAAACGTGTTTAGACATCGATTGGTGACGATAAAAGTCACTTACGCAGTTTTCTAGTCTTTGCATACTTCAGGCAGTGCACTCACGTGTAAATTTGACGGTCGTCCATGTTGCTGGGCTAATGTGCCTCCACCGGATGACCAACTCGACTGGCACGTTGGTACTGGACCGATAAATAACACAATATGGAGGAATGCTCCATCGCCTCGTGAGTCTTCATTCATGTATTTCCCTTCACACCTCTCAATTATTGCCCTTAATACTGGTTAAGAGTTATCTTGTTTTCTAAGTTTTCACCCAGCTCTTGAAGTGATGACCCCACCACACTGAGACTTCACTCTTGTAGTCACCATGGTTTCTGTAGAGCAAAGGAACCGGAAATTCGAAGCAGAGCGTGGATAAGTGGTGTCCGATCGACAGTCCTCATAAAACTACGCCTATAAAAGTGCGAATAGATTTGTGGCGCTTTGTGACATGTCTCGGACGAATAATCGCATGCGAATCGAGTGCGAACTTCACCATATAACGCTGTATGCGGATCGGGATCGTAGAGAACGTCGATGTTGCTCCGAAAAACGGCCGACCTCAGTAGGCACATCGTCGTCGATCGAAGGTGTGCCGTAGCGCAGGACACTACGGGAACAGGATCGCGCTCGTAAACCGCGCCTGGTCCTTAAAATGTTTCGTCGTGCGTGTTGTTTTTGCTAGTGTGTTCGCGTGACCGCAGGAATATCTCTCTGCACGTGCGGATTGTAAAATATTCCTGTCTTTTTTGATATGATAGTAACTGGTCATTTAATTATTGAGCATCTAAGATTGTTTTATATTTCAATGGGTCCTAGGAAGGAAGGCCAGGACTGCTATAGGCCTCCTGTTTTTTCTAGAAAAAATGCGACAAACTTTGCTTTTTTTCATTGTTACCTGAGCCTAACCGTTCGGGCAGTGTAACACTAGACTTAGGACCGAATAATGCATCAGATATATTCGAGTTCAAAAATTCGATTCCGAAAAAGTTAAGATTCTGGATTTCCAAAAAGGAGATGTAAATACTACCCTTGGGAATAATAACAAAGGGTTTGAAGCTCCGTTCATTGTCAACTTTTGAATTTTTCGGTTCAGTTTCTGGATTTATATTTAAATTACTTCAGTTATTTAATTGTTATTCGGTCCTACGTGTAATGGACACCCATCCCCACCAGGGGAATGCGTTCAGTTTGAAACAGCGGCTAGATCACTATCTTCCGGGAATGTTCGCCAATCCCGCTATTTATCCAGTAAGGATGATGGCAAAAGAAGATTCACTCAAGTACTAACACCTATACTGGTCCTACTTTACATGCATTTTTGCCTAAGTACTTCTCATGGTCTTCACTAGTCGATTAATTCTCCTTCCTGGGCCCACTCCCCCATATGACGACTTCAGTAACAGGTTTCACGATCGTTCCCGGAAAGGTAATGGTCTACCCTACGCTCCAGATTGAAAGAGATCCCCTTTAATGAGCATACATACTTTTTTTCGGATTGGTTCGGCTTAGTCAAACAGTGATGTAATAAACAATGATGAATATGACGAAGTACATACATCACGTCTGATGGAAAAATTCGTCCATTCTGGATGAGCTAAGAACTTAGAATCTTCCAGAGGAGGGTGATAAATCCCGCCACAGAATCCACTTTCCTAGAAAACCACCTCAGTGTTTTATTACATACACACCACTCTTATTGAAAAGAGATGAGAAAATGTTACAGCGAAGTACCTTAGATGGTATTGAAATTAACTATAATGGAAAACCTTACAAGTTGTTTTTTTCTTCCGATAAAACAGCTTTTTAAGATAATGATGTGGGACAAAGGGTATGGTAGAGAATTAATTGCTTCCAAGGAATTCAAACTGAAGCCACATAGGCAGCCATTTCGACCAAAAAAAAACCGCTACATTCGCACTGGATTGCTAGGAGGTTCACGTGTGAAAAGCAGCATATTGCCCTCCGTCTATTTGAAGCCAATCTTCGACCTCCACTAGTTTGAATAAGCCGCTGAACCCGCTCCCAGCTATGTGGGTTAAGATTCCGTTGGCGGGCGGTCGCTCAGCGGGGCGAAATAGGATCGCGTAAAATTGGGTCCGATTCAGTGATGACCGTATGAACAAGTGGCGATGATCCTCTTAAGTATGCAACGATCGCCGCGTTAACAGGTGACCATTACAGCTGGCAGTTATCTGGTCGCCTACGCTCGTGGAGCAGCACCTTCGGACGAGGCGCAGTTCGCGTCGTGCTCGATTGGATGTTCTGCTAGTGACATTACTGTGCGAGCTAAGTAAGCCGGTAGCGTTAAGACGACGTTAAGGTCAGCAGCATGGTGAGGCAAGTGGCAAGATCCATGTGAATTCAGGCACTGGACGTCTGAGAACGTTCTTCTGCAAGTGTGTCTCCGTGAATCCTTCCCTAACGCCGGTGTTGTTCACAATCCTCTGCTCAATTGTCAGGAGTTCCCCGCATCCGACGGATTAACCGCTACCGAACTTGTTTTGCCTAAGACTTCCCTGGTCGATGTGAGTAATCCACAGAATTTCTAAGTCGGTTAATCCTGTGAAAATAATTATGTATAGATTGTATTCGTCGCCTCGAATTTCATCGGCGAAAATGGAGATGTCGCTATTTTGAACGACATTGAGGTGTCCTACGATAGAAATGGTCCCGAATGTGAGGAGCCGGTGAGGATCTCAACACCACCTCCCCCTATGTTATTTCGTTTTTCTGTAATTGTTCGCTTCCAGAACGAAGAGCAACTACAGAACTCCGTTTCGCAGCCACAGCCAGCCCAACCCGCGCAACCTCCACCACCTCCACCACGGCCGACTGAATTGCAGCGCCCTGAGTTCCATACTTCGGCTCCAGAGACTCACAAATCTGCAATCCATGGTGAAAAGATCCTCTCTGGAGAAGGCAGTGAAGACATCGCTGTCCATGAGGTACTGTTGGAGATATTTTGTAAATGCCCTTTTATTTTGATAAATCCAGGGATTTCAGAGCGCGTTTGAGGAGGAAGTAAAGATGGCTGAGGAGATCGAGAAACGAGCGAAAGAACTGAGGGCCAAGGCTGCTGCTGTAGAAGGTTCCAACGCAAAACCCGCCTCGGAACGATTCGGAAATGGAGGTTTCCAGGTGAGTTCCGTGATCCCATTCATTGCTGTAGAGTAGAGATATCTTTAGCGCAGGATCAGGCTGTCACATTCTGTTTTGGAGTGTTGCCAGTAATAACCCGACATCGATACCTATAAGAGTGATTTTTCAGGGAGGACAGTCTGCTTTCGGTTCCCATAAGCTTTCCACTGAAAACCTCGCTCAAGAGATTGAGGAATCCGTCATCCAAAGCAGTAAGACGTGAGTCTACGCACCCTTCTGTATTTATTTTAAGAACTGATTGTTCTTCGAAATGCTCGTTTAACAATTTTCTATAATTGCAGGGCGAAGGGTAGCGGTCAGAATATCGCCAAGGGAACAAAAACGCAAAAATTCAGCGAGACCATCTGCTCGGCGACGAAATGCGATTTTGAAAGCGGTAGCTGTTTATCCTTCGGGAATCCGTATGAATTCCTGGTATCCACATCTTTCAGGAAACACGTGTCATTACAAAGACGCTTATCAATCACAATCAATTCGTGGGCTCACTACGAAGTTCCAGGTTGTTAGTGGGCAGTTTATGAACAGAGTAACTGGTGTAAAGGAGAGCAGTGGTGAGTAGAGTAACTCCTTAGTAGAGTATTTACTTGTTTGTTTTTGCTTATATTTAACGCTGTCGAAGAAGGGTCATAAGAAAAAGAATAAAAAAAAAACAAAAGACAAAGCCAAAAGTTTCCCTTTTAGTCCAGGAACACCGTAACTTGTTAGTAGCTGGTCCAGTCCCTGATCCATGGCGTGAGAAGAAATTATGGATTACTGTCTTAAAATGTGATGCGTATGATTTTGCAGAAGGTGATTATTACGCCGCAACGTTCTTGTTTCCTCGAGAGATGGCCGGTCTCGAGGCTTCTACGGAGCCCTTCACAGAAAAGTCCCGGCTACGATTCCAGTACTATGAGGGCACGCATGGAGTGCAGCTCAAAGGTTGGTTTTTCTCAAGGATGAATTAGGAATTAGGGATAATTAATTGAGATCCAATGAAATTCGAATAGAATGCCTATCCAAACTGTAGATTATCACACATTCTAAAATTTCTTTTTACAGGATGTTGCAGCTCCATCGAGACCTGTCCATTCAGTTCTGATAAGTTCGTAACTGTGTCAGATCGAGTTTGGAAGACTGCCAGTTTCCGATGTCCTAAGGGGACAGATAAGGTACTGTAGTTGCATAGTTTTTCTTTGTTATCCACAAGATGCCCAGTTTTTCTATTTCTACAGAAGTCCGTGGTGTCATCCATGGAATGAAAAAAAACTGACATAGAACCCATACCTCACCAATGAAATCCTCAAATTCCAGGTGATCTTCCTTTGCGAGAACACACGAACCAATCAAGGCGCATGTGCGATAGACGACCTAGGAATGGTCGAATCAGAAGGTTCACTCAAGGATGTTCGACCTCTTTGTTAGAATATCATTTACTGACAGCTCAACCTGGCCATATTTTTTTGTTTTACCATGTGCAATATTGTTCAGATGATTGTTTTGAAGATTATTCTTAAGTTAATAAGAAATTGTTATTGCTCACTTCTTTAATATAATAAACTGCCGATACTACTTGTATCGAGATATCTGTCCTTTGTTTTGTCGATCATAGAGCATTTGTGTAAATAAGAGAATGGATAGAGCATAAATAGTCTCCCTACTTAAGTGTTCTTGTACAGAATGGTGAAAAAACTTTGTTAAGAACCAAAACAACTATGCAATGAGATGTGGCGAGCTGAACATTATACCACACGTTGAAACAACTATGAATATTGTGAATATGAACAAGCACAGTCGATCCACAACCATTGCGGCAAACTTCCAGTCGTTTGCGGCCTGCTCATCCTGAACGAATATCTATGTCGTGAGGTCACTAGTAGATACATACATGTAGAGTAAGAAGAAGTGGTGTTAGGTCACAAAAGAAACCATTGCGGAAAAATTGGATTTCAATCCGAGAGATCTATGAGGTTTTCCAGAGAAGATTATGTAAGGGTTCACTCTAAAGTAAAGTACACCGAAGATTTTTTCCAATTATGGATTTTATACTGGCTCCCGCGGTAGATTAAAAGTTGAAAGAGTCGGTGGAGAACGCCATTATGCTCTAGGAAGTCAATCCTCCTCTTTTTTTCTGAGATGGTATGCTGGAAAATTGAATAGCTTCACAAACAGTAAAGTAAAGTAATTTTTGTGCTATTATGCTACAATTGGGACTCATACTTAGGACCGATTACAATGTATTTGAATTTGAATAATTGATTTCGAATAAGTCGAAAATCAGGAGGTTTGTGAGTAGAAAAAAACAAGAAGAGCCCTCGGATTCTCTCAATCGGGTCATAAATTATCAATTGAATTTAGTTTTGATTCGGCTTCAACTATGCATTATAGAGACGTTCACCAAATAACAACTGATTTGCTTCCTTCTCTATAGTCACCACCCTGGTATATTCGAAGTTTTCACTACTTCGACTATTCGAATTCGTTGAAGCTGTGGTACTGGGTGGAGGAGGGTCAAGGAAACACCATCGACAATGTGGCAATTTCCCCAAAACCACATAAATTTCACCAATTTTGTAACCTAATTCCAATTTTACCTACGCACACCGCTCCAAAATAGTTTTTTTGCTGTTTTACCTTGACCATGAACATATTTAACACAGAATTTATTTAGAAACAATATGTAGATTTTCATACCCGCTCGTCTTCCTCCATCCTTTTCCTCATCACCTTAATCTGACCAGATATCGTTTTCAACTCGAGGCACGCCTTTTGCATGCATTTATTCACTTCCACAAGAGTGCCTTCTTAAAAAACATCTATTATCCTTGAATCAGAAAGAATCCTCGAAAAATCGTTGGTAATCACTCACGCTGTTCGTGATCGGAATCGTATGAGGCCACCTTGTATTTCGGCGGATTTTTCTGAGTGGGTGGTTTCCCGATGTACGCATTCGGCAACGCTGTGTTGACCGACTTCTCGCCGTGTGAATTTCCTATAAAAACTTGAAATGCTATTGTCGAGTGCTTTTTCACGAAATCGTAAGGACAGAGATAGGTGTCAGAAAAACGCTCGAACAACCATGTTCGTTCGTGACCAGGGCAAAAAACTGGTGAGTCGGTGGAATCAGTCTGATTATCCTGAGCGGAAAAATGAGATCAAATTAGGATCATCGACGCTCTCCAAAGGACAAGCGTCATTGGAGATTCGATGTTGCTTGCGGTTGCGGATACTGCCTAATTCGAACGTGGTGGACCAGAGGGTTATTACAGAAAAGAAGTTTTCTTAATGCTGACTACTAAGTACTTCACTGGGTTTGACATGGATGAAGCTGTTGCACCTGAATTCCTTTTCTTTGCTCAGGTATTAGGTACTATTAAGCACAATATCACGCTATTACTTTGTTGTGGTATTGAGGTAGTATTTTACGTGTAGCGAGTTGCCAAACTGCTCTAAACGTGACAGAAATACAAGGAATCGTCTCTTCTATAGTTAGGACCAAATAAAGAGCGAATAATTATACCAATTCACTTATCAATTCAACACTATGCTAAGGAATGAATGAAAATCGAGCAACTGAATTCATTTGATTGTTCATTCAGGCTCAGACCCAAAGACTTCACAAGAAAGAGAGAGATCTAAATGTCTTCTTTTTGTTCCTAAAGGATTGCATTGCTTCCCAATCTCAAAGGATTCGAACTATGGATTTATTCAAAATCGAGTTTTCAAATCTCGAATAAATCGACGGGTATCTCTGCATTATTCGGTCCCTAGTGCATATTCAGGATCCGATCCTAGTGCTCGAAAAAGAGGAACGCCTAAGGGCCCCTTATCAGTACTCGCACATTCACTGTCCTCTCCTCTTCAGACAGCCAAATTTCTCGAATTCTTTGAAGTCGAACTTTCGAATTCATGAATTTCTAGTGCATTATTTGATCCTAAGTATAGTCTCTTTCTTCTGAAAGCATTCTACTCAAAATTGTGAAACGCAATGAAATACTGGATCAGCTATACTAATACGCAGAGAAAAAAGTGAAAAAAGGGAGGTTTTAACAATGCGGTCATTTTATTTGCTGAGAGATCTAGGATCTATCAAAGTTGCGCTGGTATAACAGTATATTAACTTTCTTGGGAGGCAAATGGTGAGTTTCTATCACAGTTTCGCGGTTCTGAAACTCTGACAACTCTGTAAAGATTACATGTATTTTCCCAATAGGCGGCCCTTTTGAGAACTCGGTCTTTGTTTTTCATCGAGGGCACCCGATGAGCGGGGTAGGGAGGGGGGGGGGGGAGGGGCGTGGGACTCTATGGACACTTTCTTCGGAGGGCGATTACCCACGTACCCAGACTAATTTGTTCATGTATGAGATACGATTTGTGATGTTGCCAGAACCCTTAAGCGGCGACAACATTGAAAATACAAGCTGATGACTAACTCAATCTCGACCTCATCTACGAACTGCCTCAACAAAGTATTTATATAACAAGTTAAATTCCACTTCCAAAGCAAAAAAGTATCTTTTAGCAGCCTAAATAGTCAGAACTGATGGGGCTAGCTCTAGCTCTAATATGTAGACGTCGTTCACGGCATGTCATCAGACCCATTACAGCAAGAAAAAAATGCTCTCTAAAAAATGTTTGCGGAAACATGCAATCAGCGTCACTTGTTCTACCATGGTTGCTCGCACATGCCGGACAAATATCCACGAAGGCACAATCATTCCAAAGCTAAGGTCAGTAGGTGACGATCTTCAAATAATGAACGTAACAGAAATACGGTGTACGTTGTCAAATAAAATTTCATTTCTGTGGTTATCAAATTCACTTTCTAGTACTTTACCACTGTCACTATTATCTTTTGAACGTCACATACGTAATTTGCCGGTGCGTTTATTCCATTTTCAGGCAAATCACTACAATCCTCGAAATTTCGACAGTTATGAGGCCAATGTGAAAGCGCCTTTTCATTGCGACCTGAATATCCGAATTTTTCTTTCCATCACATAAACATAGCTAGGTCAGAGAATTACAGGGCGCGCCAAAAGTAAAGTCTTTGGACAAGCGTAATCGCTCGCTAAATACAAATGGAAGAGCAACCTGAGAAGAACTAATGTTTCTTCTGTTTATCACCTAGTTGTGAGCAATAATTTGATATTATTTGGGATTCCAAGATTTCCTTCTCTCGTACGTTCACAGACTTCGAAAAGTCCACGTTAGACGTGGATTCTGGCACGCACGTGGTAGAGGTCGTCCCCTCCCCCAACACTTCTCTATCTATTTGCGAGGGGACTATAATTACCTCTCGGTCTATTATTAAACCTATTAAAATCTCCAGAAATTTTGGATAAGAGATAAGGTATCTCTAGGTATATTGTTAGCTTCGCTTTTGACAATGGTCAAAATTTTTGCAAACATACACGGAAACTGCACTACAACAGCTATTTTCGTTTGGTTATGTGTAATATAATCACTCTACTTCATTGGGTACTTGTTGAATTGCTCTTTCCGGTATATTATTCTAACCTTATTTCTGTAGCATGACAAAATTTCCTCCTCAAATGAGTATTGTTCTCTACTGCAAAGGTAGTGATTTGAAATCGCGTATCGAGATCCTTCCTCTATCCTGGGCGAATCCGTAGTATTTTATAGACTCTATGGACTGAGGCCTTCTTAATGTTATAGAGGAGTTGGGAATGTCTATCGTAACTCTGGAAAACGCCCGTAATGAATTTCATTTCATCACTGTGCACGCTGGTCCAACGTCTCGCCTACCCTTTTTCAAACCTGGGTTGCTACCAGTGGAGAAAATTTTGGAATCAAAAATATTGATCATGTACAAAACTGAACTACTAACATTTAGCAACTACTTACATATTTGCCCACTTTTTCTTCCTAGTGTTTTGAAAATCGATTACGCTTGCCCAAAGAATTTTGGCGCATCGTGTGATGAAGTCTTAGCTGACAAATCGTAAATCGTAAATTCTAATCCATCACTTTTAATTGCCAGCCTAGATTCCCAAAAAATCCAGCTGAAAAGGTCTTTTTTCAAGCTAGTTGTCGTGCATACCGAACAAGAATGCGGTGAAACTTCGCATGAAATTGAGCCTGAACGCGACCGTTGTTTTTTGGAGAAAACGTGAACGAAACTAGGCCTCTGGGTCCAGAGACGTCACGCGTGATTGCACTGCAATAAGAAACTCGTCTATGCTTGCAAATCACAGCTAGTTGGACAAAAATAAATATCTGGAACGTGTAGCATTACGTATGAATATCATACTTTCAATTATTATACTTCTAATTATTATACTTTTATCATACATTATACAATTATATTATACATAACTATTTTTCCAGCATTTTTGTATTGTATCTTTCTTGTGGACAGCGTCTCCTGATGATTTAATTTCAACAAAAATAACACACTAAAATGAGCTATCGAATCCGCGTTGGGAAAGCGCAGGGTCAGTGAACGCTCGTAAAATGCGCACTCTTACCCCAGGTCAGTCACATTCTAGAGGGTGTAATTGGCGTTTCGTGTTTTCAAATCCAACACTGACGCGATTTATTGCCGGTAATTAGTTGTGAAGGTGGACATGGAACTGGTTCGTGATCCGAACGTCGTATCCGACCTCATAGCATACCTTGGGAAGTGTCTTCTCCGCTGCTCCTACCTTTTCGCTACCAGCTTCCTCATGGGAGAATTAGTGAAATGATTGAAATGTACATGTCTCGATACCTGCTAAGCCTCCAAGCTTTGGTAGCTCATCAAACTGAAGTTGGATTGCCAATTGTTCTGTGCAAGGGTAGTTTCAACGGAAACTTCAGCGTCCTTTGCCGACTGGTAATTACTGACCACTTTCTCTTGTAGTTTCGCTCTCAACCAGGGTCATCCGACAACGAAGCGAGGTTTCCCCTGTGTTACTAACGAAAAAAAATCCAAATGCATCCATGCGCCTGTACACGCGCGGTAAAAAAGTGCATCCATTCACAATAGCTATTTTGATTATTTGTAAAGGAATTTCTACGGCTGATTCCAAAACGTTTCCAGTAAAGACTGCGACGAAATTCGCGGAGTGATGTTGCGAGGTGCTAACCAACAAAGGAATTTGTGTGGATTTCATTCCCAAGATCCTTCCCGAGATGCGCATATATTATGCGTATCAATGCATCGACATGTCACGCTGTGCGTCTTCACTTTCCAAATCGACATAAAAACGGATATCAATCGCTGGTCACCAGGAAGGCGTGATGACGCCGCACCCAAGTGATAAACGCTGGTTTTAATGGGAACACCGCCCTTTTTTTCGGTCGATTCTCGATTTTTTGTGGTCTTTTACTACCAGGGGGCAAAAAGTGAACAGAAGTGAATTTCCATAAAGCTCGATAAGATCCCAATGCGTGTGAGACTTTGTCTTGGTACGAATGTGGCTAAGAAAATGTGGGCAGCTAGACTTGTCATGTCATTGCGGCATTTCTTCGCAGATTTCCAACACATATTCTGGTTACTGACTTCCGTTGAAGCCTAGTAGATGCCTCCAAACCAACTGGCTTCCTAGACTGGTTTTTTTTTAAATGTAAATCGCGCAACTTCCAAAACACTTACGGATCTTGCCAGAAGGCAGTGAAATGGCGAAATTGGTGTTTAAGATGTTCTTATAATCCCAGGTACTCGACAAAGGGATTACATTCATTCACCAATTTCATCTACCTATTTTGAGCACTCCAGGTGCGCCAAACAAATCACAGTAAGGTTAGTGCTGTTATCTCGAAGTAAAACACAGAAAAGAGTGTAAACCTGGAACAGGTTAGTGGAACAAAAAAGTGAATAACAAGGCCAATATAAGTAAGCTATTAGACTTGCCAAAAGACGCTATTCTGCGAAAATCTCGAATGATACAACAAACTTTAAAAAATTCGCCACTGTACTATGCGTTGGGCGGATTTATGGTTAATAGCACTTGAAATTTAGTCTTGCCAACCAGTGGGTAGCATGTTACCCATCACTACGGTACGGTTTACATCTGGGCAAATGAACGTAGGGAGACGTCACTTCCCACGAGTACATAGACATGCATGGGAAATCTGACTATAGATTTTCTGATTTTAAGTACTCCCTCCGCTAATGTTATCCAAACTTACTAGCAAATCTTACTAGGACTATTGGTTTGGACTATTGAAAAATGATGGCCGAGCTGAGCCGATATGACGAATTATGATGACTGGAAATATTTTTCAGATTTTCCCAACCGGTGGTGGGTTCAGCAATTGGAGGCATCAGTGCACTTATGAAGTTTTCGGTGCATCCGCTCGTCTATTCACTCAGCTCTTGCAGTTGGTGCATTTAATAATAATAATGTAATCAAGTACGCAGCATACGATGAAGACGTAAAACCCTTCATGTTGGTTGCATAGTGAAACTGTTGCAAAGAAAGCATCCCATTCTTTCTATTGGTTCCCGAAATGTGTGCAGTGAGAACATAGGAGTGATGCCATTGAGTCAATGCTTAAAGGCAGCAGGAGCTGAAATCCTCGACTCCGAGCTGAGCTGTGGGTGATGAAGTACAGAATCAGCACATCATAAATGTGAAACGAACACAGACAATGATGGCTTACCTGCAGAGAAAATAAAACATTCGTCGCGAACACGTCTGGCCGTGCTCGCGCGCGGACGAGTTTTCCCCGGCGCAAAAGCCATTGCGGTGCGTGGTTTTGGCCGAGTCCCGCCATGAAACCCTGTGAATTGAATGCATTGTGTTTTCCCTTTGCGCCAAACCACGCACCGCAATGGCTTTTGCGCCGGGGAAAACTCGTCCGCGCGCGAGCACGGCCAGACGTGTTCGCGACGAATGTTCCATTTTCTCTGCAGGTAAGCCATCATTGTCTGTGTTCGTTTCACATTTATGATGTGCTGAGTTCGTACTTCACCACCCGCAGCTCAGCTCGAAATCGAGGATTTCAGCTCCTGCTGCCTTTAATAGAAATGCTCAAGAAATTTTCCCACACTTCCGGTATCGGGGCTAGGAACTAGACTGGTTTTGTGAATTCCTTGGTTCCCTTGTCTAAGACCCTTTCATCAATATTTCACAAGGAAGTTACAAAAACAATACGATGAACTCTGAACTGCACTACATTTCCATGTACATGTATACGCAGCTATGGAAAACAAATTTTATGAAGGAGAATGTGAAGGGTGGCAGAGAAAACAGGCGATGCTTATGCTGCAACTGATCCAGGTTTTAGCCACATCCACCCCCTCATATGAAGGAAACGCTGATGTTCAAGGCGATACAACTTCCATAGAATGACGTTCTGCTTGCGAAGCTCTTATGATGTTAGTCATGAAAATCTCCGGAATCAATCCCATCCGGTTTAAAATCGGTAGCTTCCGTTCAATTCCTGAGCGAAATCCGTTCATTTTCGCGCCGCATTCTTCAAATTTTCTCCGAATTAGGCTGAAGAGAAAGGTGTATAACTACCAGAACAGATAAAACACTGCTATGAAGAATATACATATTGAGCCACCTTCAATGAAAAGAATGTTGCCAGAATTTTTTTATTTACCTTAGGAGAAGAACTCTGAAATGGGAGGAAACTCCGTAGCGTGAAAACTCCTCAAGGCAGGTTGTCACCTCAGGGACTACGTTCAAGTCAGTTAGTCCTCACGTAAGTCGAACCTATGTGAGCTGCTGAGCACAAAGATTCACCTCAAGTTTCAGGAAAACGTCGGAAACCCCACGAGCTACCGGAATCCTTGGCCGAGAATTTCGAAATTCTCAACCGATAGACGAGAGGATTCATATTTTAGCACAGGCTTGCAGTGCGCCTGGTTTTCCAACACGGCAATACATGATTAAACGATAATAGCTACTGCTGAGAAGTTGATTTTGATGTGCAATCTTAACTTCTCATCTATTTTTTCTAACTTTCTAGCAGAGAAACTCGTCCACGTCGACATCAAATTCAGCCTAAAAATAGGGGTTTCTGACGGTTTTTTTTTTCAGATTTCGTGTACATCACTGGAATCAGCGCGTCGAGTTGGACCGGATTCGGTTAATCCCGATACCCATCATGAAAAGATATGTACACTGCTTTTAAAACCATCCAAGTCTCACACTTCTCATCTTGTTGAGATTGATTTTTGGGGTCGAGTTAAAAGTGAGCAGTGTTAATTGTAGTTCCTCCCAATGTAGAGTGCATAAACTAGGATTGCTACTCGATTCCATACCCATTAATTATTGCGAGTGGAGGATTTAGGCAGGTCCCAAAACATGACTTCTTTCAAGAAGTCTACAACAACCTGCTTATCCCAGAACGACTAACCGATCGGAACGTGCTCCATCTCCATGCTCTGCTGTTCATTCTTGCTCGCACGAATGCTCCTGATTAGTGAAAGACTATCCGTAGCGGTCATCACACCTTCCAGAGACCGGCCATTGCGCATCTCCGTCTTCTTCGCCATGTCCTCGGCCTTCCTCGCCTAGTAATTGTTGCATATCGAACGGCAATTAACTTGAAACCTATTTTTAGAAAGTTCTCGTGGAACTGGTTCCGTGGTCAGGATCTTCCGAACCTTGATCTCCCTCCGATTGAATACGGTAGTTCCAGGTCTTCGCATCATCAGAATCCAAGGAAGCCAGATAAGGAGGCACTCGCGTAGCTGGAATAGTAGAGGCGATTCCAAGAAATGAAACATGAATGCCTAACGGTGGTGCCTGGGCTGCGAACTCCGGAGAGCCTTAGAACGTGCCAGTGGAGTTAAAAGAACTCACGAAAGGGCTCATCTCATGAGTTTCTGGTTTCCTGTTGTGCAAATTGAGTACAAGAACAGTGAAGACAACGGAAGCAGAGACCACAAGCATGCAGCAAGAGAAAAATGCACCTAAAACGATGAAATTTCCTCCAAAAAGCTTCGCTTCACCGATATGTAGCGTTCATCAGCTTGTTACGTACTTATTACTACAAATAGTTACATAAGCCCGCAAGTGATAAATATTTACGTCCAATTAGGTTACTGCCCAAGCAAATCATGGCAAATAGTACAGTGACATTCAATTTTAGATGAAGAAAGTGGTTATATATGTAGTACGTCTTCCAAACACTTGTTCACGGTTTTCAAGGTTTTCGATGTCCGTCTCCCCTATTTAGCTAGCTGCATATTTGTGTTAACGTGCTCCAGCCATTACCAAATTTGTACTTGTTCCCGTGCGCTTGATGAGAAGCTTTAAATTTTTGTGAATTTCAAATTCAAACGTGTCAATCCGCGTGATTTAGCATATCTCCAGTTCCGGATCAACTGATCAAAGTTTAAAACCCGTATCCCAGCTTTGGAATGGGCTATCAGGTCGACGCTCAAGGAGGTGATAAGGCATAGTGCGTTCCGTCTTCATTTAATTCTACTCCTAGGGAATATGATTCTGGGAGGTTCTAATGCATCCGAAGCTAGAAACTTTTCAAAGGTGCTTCTGAGATATTTGTGTTCTTCCCCTAAATCACTTCGCTAAATTTGGTGTGAAATCTATTTTTCACATTTTTCACTCTTGCTGGAATTGCGCGTTTCGCGATGGTAGAATCGATGCGCTGTTTCTCAGCTTAGGAAAGACCAAAAATTCTCAACAGGACTAGAAAGTGGTGTTGTACATACAGCTCTGGCCTTTGTAACTAAACGAAGAATAACTAAATGTCGGTGGGTTAAAACCTATGTAGTTAAGACCTCCGATTATCAGAAGTGAGTGTCATCCCCTTGGTTCGTTTTCTTTCTCTTTAATGATGAATAACATTTATTACCAAGTTATCTACACACAGTAGGTGGTCTCAAATCTTTTTGCTTTCATGTCTCGTAATTTTTGATCTCCACGTTTCAACTACTGCATTTTCCGTTGCTACCTGGTTCCAATTCTTCTCCCACGATTCCCACACGGAGCACAATAGAATCAAAATGAGATGGAAGCGTTTGGAAAGCAACTGGATACCTTATGTTAGCGTGCTGTAGCCTTCCCAAGCCTTTCCATCATAAATATGATGAAATGCAGTAAAGAACTTTTTCAAATTCCAACTCTAAGCGAAAAATTCTTCAACAAAGAACAGTGATAGACTTTTTCTTTAAAACAGTGTTCACAAGCATATATGTAAGTATGTTATGTATTTGAAATGAAGACAGTGATTCTATGAGGTTTTTTTCCCGAGTCGCAGTAAATATTTCAGATAACTCACCTATGAGTGGTACAGCCTCGGAAGTAGGTGGAGTCATATCTGCTACCATGCTTAAGAAGAAACAAACCGATAGAAGAATAGTGATTTCTAGAAGAAAAGAATTTTAGAAACATTAAACAGAAAGAAAAAAATATGTACATAGCTCGTATGTATTATAGTACTCCGGCCTGCTTCATAAGATCTGACTATCTCTTCAAGAAAGATCGTAAAACCCATAAAACTCACCCAAAGTGATCTTCTCTCCGGCATCTGGAGGCAGCGTAAAACCAAGAACCGTCATAAGTGATATGAGGAGCGAAGGGATTATTAAATTCAAACCTGAATTTTTCGATGGCTCAATGTGGACAATATACGTGAAAAAGACGTGAACAACATACCGTAATACAATGTTCTCCTTTGAATCACAAGATAAAAGTACAGAGATGGATATGGTTGATCATCAAAAACATTTGTTTCATTACGAGCAGGTACCGCTAAAAAGATGTGAACCATGCGGGTACTATCGAAGCCATAAGGTCAGAAAAAATGTGTAGGAAATAATGTGATTAACAGATAAGTACCAGCACAACAGAAGGTTCTGAAAACCATGTGGGTAAAGAATTAACTGCATAAAGAAGTAAACATTTAATACGAGGTTACTTACGAAGTTTCTGGAATGGCAACGAGAACAAAAGAAGCTAGCTCCGAGCAACAATTCGTTCTTCAACATTATATCGTAGCAATTCAACACATTTTTGGCTATATGTATGGTTCCGGTAAATTCTCTCCCTCGAATCAATCTTTCCGGAACTCCTCAAAATAACCCCACAAAGGCGCAAGGCGCGATTAAGTCGTCACTCGATCCGAATCGCTTTCTAGACAAGCGGAATTTCGCCCCAGTACTAGTAAAATGACGCGCAAGCCAATGCGGATGAATGTGTAAAACAGAAAGAATTTTGAGATTCATTTTGGAAATAAAAAATGAGCGATTAATGGAAAATAATAATAACCAATAGCAACGTAATCCAAAAAAAATTGAACAAAAAAAATCTGATTACCGGGGTATTACTTTAATGAGAGGACATATCATCATGAAGATGAAAGGCAGTTTCTTTGTTAGCCAAATCTGAGCGCTTCTTTTGCATTGGTACGTACTTGTGCAGCCTCCAAAAACATGATTATTATAGACCAAAACCATCACAAAAGTCCGAAAATTGTAAAAATTAAACATTCGTACATTTTCGCTTTGGAGTGCGTCTACCTGCGATGCGATGCGCGTTTTCCGACTTATCTCAAGTTTTGGCGTTTTGCATTCAATCTTTTGCTGTCCATTTGTTCAATTGTACAGCTTCTTCCAAAACATTACCTAACACTATGATTTTTAGGAACAGCTAGGCCGTCAGCCAAGCTTAGTTTTACCACCCAGTTTCATTTTTTTGTGTAGGCATGGCGCGCATGTTGTGCTAATGTGCAAAATTTTACAAAACGCACACTAAGCAGTATATCGAAAAGTACAAGGTGTGGGAAAGAGAAAAACGTTAAAGTCATTGTGAATGACCACCTACCTTGGTTATGAGATCCAGAATTTCTTGCGGGTACGCCGAATTTAACGCGGGCTGAGGGTGCTTTTCAATTCTAATCACCATTATTGAATATATTATGAGGGAAATACTTCCCATAACTTTGAGAATGGAAGTTGATGAGCCTAATATATTCCAGTCCCCTTCCTAAACAGTGAAAAATAAGCCAGAAACAGCCTTAAAGTACGTTTTTGCTCTGTTTTTGCACAGGAAGTCATGTCCGCTTCCTTATAAAACTTATTTTCAGTACTCATTCGAGCAAATTTCTCGTTATGATAATCATTCGAGGACAAAAGCTGACTTCACCCTCATAAACATTGTTTAAAAGTTGGAGCAAACGCTTCTAGAAAAGGCAGATTATCTAGGAAGACTGCACTTCCGCGCCACAGCAGGCGACTAGTTCGAATTCTTCATATGTTTTCTAGCCGGTGGTAGGAGAAATCGTGAGATGTGATGGTAGATTTTATTCAATGTAGAGTGAAAAATATCGTATTGGAAACAAAATTGCCCACTCGCTTTCCAACGTTAGATATGAACCTTTTAGCGTGTCTCCGTAATTTTGGATCATCCTGTAAAATGGTTCTTAACAAATGTCTAAATTTGTGAAGTTCTACTATTTCTTCGGCTTGCATAGCGTCTTATCATAATCAATCACTCTGTTTGCCATATTTCGGTCATTTATATTTTATGTCGTTCCTTCTCTCTTTATCAAAAGGTATGAGCATATGATCACGTAATGAATGATGATGATGTTCCTTAGAAATCGGGGGCATTTGTTTGTCATCATTCTTTCAACTGTAGGTTGGCTCCTGTTGGAGTTCCTTACAGGCCAGGCTTCACGAAGGTCATCAACCATGAACCCTACCGTACTTATTGTCAGTCGAGTATATCGCAGTTATTACTCCAACAGAGTTGACCTGGCCTTCCACATATCGACTAACTAAACTGGAGTTGAAGCTACTACATCATTTCATTTCAATTTATTACCATTGGCCTACCTCCGCTTACCGACGAAATATGAGAAAGCCTATTTTGCGGTTTATTGGTTTGTTTTGGTCTAAAGACTAAGTGCTAGACGGAACACCAAACTATTATTTCTTTCTCTTTCGATTAAAGCAAAAAACCTTGTGAAACTTCCTATTTTTTATTGGTAAAAGTTCGCCCATCGTCTGCTTCTAATGAGGCAGACTTTCCTTTGACGTTCTGCACATGGTTCACAGTTTGTTCGGACGTAGGAACGCCTGCTTGTCCAAGACAAGAAACATGAAGTGAAAAGGAAGATGATGAGGCTTCAAGATCAGATTTTGCATTTATGCTTGATTGAGCGGAACTGAAGTTGCTTGACTCGAACCAGTTGTCAAATGCAGATTCTTTCCAGATTCCATCTTATTTTTTTTCAGTCAATTCATTCGAAAGCCTCGACGACGCAGTGGGCTAAAACTCTTTGGGATAATAACAATTCGGAGGTCATTCTAGGAATTTTTCGAGCGTCATGTACATTTGAAACGCATCATGGCAACCCTTGAGACTTTCACTGTTGAAGTTTTTCATCATTCATTGAGTTCAAGCGTGTGGTGCTCCAAAAAAAGTGAATAGTACATAAAATATACCGTAGAATTATAATAGTTCCTATCGCTAGCTCCCTATAATTATGAGAGAAGTTTTTTCTTCAAGAAACCATAGGATAATATGTTAGAAAATTGCCACCAACAAGGAAGCAAAGGTTTCGCATTTTAATAAGAACTGTGGGAATTTCGGAAAATGTTGTTGGAATTTCTCAGAGAGAAGTGTTTACGCTAATTCTCAAAGCAAGTTTCCGGTATGGTGAGGGAATGACGGTGTTCCCAGTACTACCACATCCTTCAACGAAAAACCTTCTATTTTCGAGTTTTTGGGAACTTTTTCACTTCCTAATAGGACTTCTTCGCTCCGATTCCTTTTTTTTCTAGCGAGGTCATCAAGGAAATTTTCTTCGTATCCGGATGTTTTGAGATGTTTTGAGATTAATGTAACCCAATTCACGTAAGAACTTCTGCCAGTTATGTTAGGCAGGTGAATCTCCTCCAACCTCTCCAGAAAAAGTTCATTGTAGGATAAGAAAACTGAGAAATATGGAATCTCACGCACCTAATAAATTCCACTCTCCGTTTTCGACATAGTATGATATGTCCATCCCTTGTTCCGATATGTTCATTCCCTCGGGCCCGTTGATGCGTAAATCAATGAAGTTGCCGCTGTAGGTCCATGAACCGAACTGAAATGCTGACAAAGTACCTTGGATTAGTTGAGAGCAGATGTGGATTACGTACGAGACGTCGCACTACGCGCTCGGTCATCCCTTAAAGCACTTTCTAAGCTCGAACGCCGTGAAACTGCGATCCCCTAATGACCGTCATAAATCACAGCGGTGATGGCCGAGCTGGACGTGCTCCATGACCGCAGGGCTCACCACTGAACTCCAGTCTCCCGCCCATGAGCATTTTTACCTTATACAGGACCGTGAGGTAGTAAAGGTCGAGTAATAAGTGTAGTATTGTCTTACAAAACTGTTCTTGAACAACTTACAACTAATAATAAACAACAACACCACTAAGACATAAAAATTTCTCTAGCTGATGATACATTTGAAAACACACTTTGGAACTGAAAGAAAAAAACAATTTTCATGTACTTTCGCCCTCTAAATTTGGGCATACCTTAGTAAGATCTCCAAAATGTCTCACCGAGCCTTGTTCATGTCCAGCCAACGGGTAGAGATATCCACTTATGACAAATAGCAGGCACAGCACATACGCTCAAAAAAAGTTTTCCGTCCTCTTCTTTTACCGTGACAGTTTAATTTCACCTATTGGGATGACAGCATCCGACAACTCTTAAGGTCTGTCTGAGAGAGGTAATCACAACGAAATAGCGTTGTTTTTGAGAATTTTTTGGAGCATCCTGAATACTAATAGCCAAGTCGAGAAATAATATTTAAGTACGAGGTTGTAATGTAATAGGCACCCAATAGTACACAGTTCAACTTCAAAAAAAGAAAACAGCATTGTTGTGGTAATCCCTACTGATAAAAGAACCAGCACGGATCCCATGGTCATTCAAACCAACTGTCTCATGCAATGGATGTCATCCGATAAAAAAATGCTCTGTTCGCATCAGCTTATAACTGCATGAAGCTCAACATTGTTCAACAATTTACTACTTGTGCGGAACTCTCAAATCCTGAGCACATAGAGGCACAAAGAAAGTTTCATTAATTAGTTGGCACCCGATGTTTCCGCGTACTTCTTGTCAAGAACTACAAATTTATACAGTGTGAAATTGTCGCTTGCAATTTAATGACTATGTACATCAAAGTACATCTCAGAAAACTTTCTAACCAATATAGCTACAACCTCCTCATTTCTCATCTTGCATGATTTGAATGATTTGATGTGTTTGCCTTTTCAGATGTAGCCTTCTTTCCCTACCCAATTCTGCAACTTGGAATGACCTGGAGTGAGCCGTAAATATGAGCAGAGCATCTTGAAGTACAGAACAGCTACGGATGACATATATGATCAGATTTGCACTAGCTTTCTTCCATACCTAGACGTACAAGATGTGCATTTATTTTTTTTTGTTTTAAAGGCAGCACCCACGGAAAATTCCATCTCCGAGATTGCAGCGAAATATTAAGTTTTTGACCATGAGGAGTATGAGTGAAGTGTTCAATTCTGCCAAAACCTTCGCAAAAACAGTGTTTGGTTGCTTCTATCTTGGAAGGTTAGAGCGAGACGGTCGAGTTACACGTATGGGATCGAACAAAAAAGTCGATAACGCTGCCATCATCACCGGCAATTTTCTTTGCACCATCGGATATTTGGCTAGTAAAGCGACTTTCTTGAAGAAGAAAGAGCACAGAGAGAAAGGAAATGAGATGTTTATTATAAAGACATTCCCCGGGAAAAGAACAAAGTCATATAGTCCTTCTAGAAACCAAGTAATTCAGATACACGCAATATTTGAAAAATTGGATGTTCTGAACGAGAAAAAGGGTTTAGAGAGATTATTGACAGATGAGAAGGAAGTAAATGAAGGGAAGCTGAGAATAAAAATGTAACTTTGATCAAAATGAGTTATTAGAACGTTGAAATGAAGGACTTCCACTCGCAATCATTGCACAATCAGCTGATGGCTGCTGTTTTTTGCGCTCCAAGGATGATTTTGGAGCGCGGTAGTGGCATGAGAACTCGTAAAACTTACTGCCTTCTGATCCTGCTGATCCAGGTATTATCTGTTATTACTTGTAATGGGGAAAGTTCGGACTAGTACTATTATTGCAAAATTGACCCCACAATCGATTGGATCACGATTGGATCAAGATCTAAGAAGCGAAATTTTCCGTGGGTGCTGCCTTTAAGTTCATGTGTTCCGAATAATTGCAGCACCCGCATCTGTGGCGCTGTTTTATCTGAATAACGATGTTTTATGTTTAAGAACAATGTGCTCTCGACATTGTTAGTATTGCTTGTGTTATATATTGTATAAGGAGCATCCTCTATGTGCATCACGTAATTAGAAAAACAAATGAATATTTGTCAAAAAAAAGATTCTTGGGTCATGTACATTATATGTACGTAAGAGATAATCTGGGAGCAAAACGCTCCCTGAAATTCCTGAGAGCAGTGAGTAATGTATATGTAATTCTTTTTTGACCGTAATCCACATCAAAAGTTCAGCAGCTAGCATACCTTAGCAACCACAAGGAGAAATAGAGAGCATTTTCGAAACAAAATAATTAAAAGATGTAGCAAGCAAAACGGCCAACCTCCTATAGAGAATTCATTGTACGTTCTTTTCACAACAGGTGTTTTCAATTCCGCATACTCAGTTGCTGAATCTGGATACCAGAACGTATCAGATAGTGGGGATGTAATGATTTGGGTACGAACGGACGAACGGAACAAGTAAAACAGTACATTGTTCCCTGTGGTTCGTTGCGACGAACTAAAAGCTGTATGCATATACGACTCAATCGAGTGAGGAGCAAAATGGAGTCGAAAATATTTGAAATCTTCTATATCTTCCAATTCTGAGCTATCAAAAACTGTGGTCATTGAGGATTTTGATTTTTCCAGATTGTGCTTTTTTTTATTCTGTGGAACTGAGCTTAGTTGAGGTATACAGGGGGTAGTATGAGGTATAGATATCAGGATAATCTTCCCTTGATCATTTTTGGTAAAGCAAATTTCTCCCACAGTTCGCAGATTCGAGTATATAAGCTTAATCTTGCTCAAGAAAGTGCATACCACTCCTCTCATGCGAATGACAATATTACTCTACATCTTCACTTTTCAAGCGTTTTTTTTTTCGCAGAACTAAGGCTGAAATGTTGTTTTTTCTTGTCCAGAATACATTTTCTGCTCGATTTATATAAGAGGATTCACGATTTTTCACTGTCGCTCTCCAAACAAAACCGATAAGAGTTGAGCAGTAAAGTATGGCGTCATCAATTCTCAACCAACACAGCGAGCAGTATACATTATACATACAAGTAGCTATCGTTGCAAGTTCAAAGGCAGTAACCATGTTCTGAAGTTTTTTCAAGCGCACTGGAAGCGAATGAGAATTTTAAAGACCATCCCAGTTGCCGTGTTAAGAGGTCATGCTGCGTGCTAACACCCGAAAAAAAATAATCCTAACACATTTGAGTAGAATTTTGAAAAGATTACAGAAGGTTAGCGGAAATAAAATGACTTTCTATCCTTCCACAAACCATCTAGAGGGCTAATTAGTCCTCAGTCTCCCTTTTTTTCCATTTAATTGAATCCAGAGCGAGACAAGACTCCATCTAGAATCTGCTAATGCGGTCAGATCCCAACTGAGGTTGAGGTTTTCCAGCAGTGAGACATGTTCTAGCTTCAATCAAATTTTAGGAGCGCCTTGCTGAAAAACTTGGTATGTGCGGGAGTGTTTTCAGGTTGTTCTAGATGATTGTTTTAGTTTTTTTTTGCACAATAAAGCTTAAAAATCTTCGCACAGCTATGAATTTTTGCTTCGAACTCTTACCAAAATCTTCAGGCTTTAGTGAAATACTGAGAAGCAACAAAAAGATGTTTTCACCTCCCGTTTGCCTACTCCTTGAAAAATTCCATACTATGTACATAGTAGGGGCAGCGCTCGCTTGAAACATCCTTGTTTCGCTTCATGCTCTCAACACAAATCTCCGCTTAATCTGATACCGGACGTGTGGGAGTACATAGAATCTTCCGCTGAGGAAATCCATGGATGCAAAAACTTGTGCTTGGAGCACATTGAATGAGAAAGAAGGTAGATAGGATGCCGGATGAGAGAGTCCATGAGCCTGTTAGTGCTGGGCTTTCCCTACGAGATGCTGGAATGGCTACTCAGGAAGTGCGGTTTTGGTGGCACCCAAATGGATGGAATGGGTCATAAGTAGGTTCATGCAGCATCCAAGAAAACTTCCTTGGTGGCACCACTCCCTCAAAGCGATGACTAGCAACAGGTCTAAGAAGGGAGTGGAGTGAATGATTTCCATGAAAACTAACAGCTCATAATCAAAGAGTACTGGAATAAGAACTTGCCGTAGGGACTATTTGAGCAACTTCTGGTCTGGCAAAAAGCATATACTATACATATAACCGAATAATATATTAGGAAGGAGCGTTGAAAAAGTCAAAAAACGAATATTCGAAAGAGAAACCAACAGTTTGGGTGAAAAAGTAGGGGAACTGGGAACTCTCTCTTATTCGTGAGTTCAAAAATCTAGTCTTTTTCGAAATATTTATTTTCGAATATTTATTTGAATTTCCATTCTCATATGTAAGGCCACAAGTACAGCAAACACCACGGTAGAAACATAGATGAGCTCTAAATAGTGGATTGATATTTCCAAAAATGTTATGGTGTTTCCGTAACAGTGCAGGGGAAAAGTCGCTATAAATTCTGGACTGAGGAAAGAATTGTTAAAATTTGTGCCAAATGCACTTAGTTTGAAAAAGAGAAACAAAGGGATGAGTCAGAAGATGATGAACAGGTACATACACAGATTAAAATTTCAGCGAAAAGAGGAGGGAATCCTAAGGGACTCAAAAGGTCTCAGGATCGGCAGTAGCAATGATTCAAGAATTTTTCAAATGAAAACTGTGTTGCTACCACACAACCATCATACGTGTAGCCTATAAACGAGCAAAAAGGAAGAAACTTGAGCTTCACCTTGCAATAGTGTTGCTGCGATAGCAAAGGCGAAAGGAAATTGTAAAGAATTATTCCAGTACCTATGAGAAAATAGGGAAGAAAAACTTATATGAAGCGAAAAAAGCGTGCGATCTGAGAAAGATAGAGCTAAGGAAGTAAGTGAATGTGAATGTGAAGTAGTGAAATAATGAACACATGAGTAATACATGATGTAAGTAAATACATGAATCGTCAAATAAGACCCTAGAATTTAGGCGACTGGTTTGATTAGAGCAATGAGGCATTCGTTTGCAGTGTTGCTATGTAATAAAAATATAGCACACTGGACGAAGTTCAAATCTAAAGGTCGAAGGGTTTGGAACTATAATATGGCTCGCGTCTATCATTACGAAATGACGATTTAATCAAGTGTCAAGTGAACCATTGGTTCGGCGGCAACAACTAGCACATGGAATTACTACGATTTTTGAAATGAAGAAGTAAAAATCAGCTTGTGAGTGTTCGTAAATCTGAGCAGATAAATACTGATGACTCGATTGTTTATGCGTTTGACTATTGACGACCACCTTCGTCACGTAATCATGAACCTTCATAGAAAATAGCGATCACTCCTAAAGAAGATCCTAGCGAGTACGACAAACGGTTGTGAAGAGAAAATGGTGCACCCAATACGTTTCCGGTGACGTTTGCGAAGAGAAAAGGAAATCGGCAGAAAACAGTTGAGATGATTTGAAAACACTGAAACAAACCTTCAAATGGCACATTTGGTCATCGAACGGGAAATACGTGATGTCAATCTTGCAGGAGAGTTTCAAAATTCCCGGTGGGACTTGCAGCACGTGCCCTGTGTGACTAACAACGTAGTTCACCGGATATGTTGAGTCGAAGTTCTCATCGGCACTGAAGTGCGTCACAATAAAAATATTATAGACTATAACGACAAAAAAAAAAACATAACATCTACCTATTATATAACAGCACATCTGGTTTCCATATCGCGTTTGCGTTTCCAGGGACGCGAATGTCCTTAATACCACCGTATTCCGACGGTTGCCATTTTAATTTGTAGTCAGTCCACTGGTACTCAATCCACGCAACTAAGGTGATAACTTGGTTTTTCTCGTCCTAAAACACTATTTGAGTATATATCATTGTTACACGCATTTGATGGGGATCGATCACTCACAACATCCAGAATTTGCTGCAAGTAGATTTTCACGCTAACTACCAGCGGTTCGGATGCATTTGCGACAGGTCGCTCGTATGGATCATAGTTGTGTCGAAGATCCGAAAGAAGCCGGTACTCATCTGGGCTGGCTAGGCTAATCTGGGCTGAGTGGAGATACACCAAACAAAGTGATACAGTACGGAATACCAGCTAAAATAGTGAAAACAACAGAGAATTGTGGGAAAACATGCCACCACAAAGTATCCTGGGCAAGAATCCTGAAGTGGCGAAACTCACCATAATGTTGAAACGTTCGACGGTGTCACATAATGCGGAAGCGGAAAATGATTGGTGAGTTCAAAGGGAGGAGCGGCGAAGGAGAGGAGAGGGATGAGGAGAGGGATTCGCCTGCTCACGCCACCATTCCTTGCGCACACCCCCAGAGACCAGCGGCTTCATCAATAGCCCCATTACATCTCAATTCGTTTTTGCCGCAAGAGCAAGTAAATCAAGGATTTTCTCTAGGACCGCCATTATATGCTGTGTTTGGCCAGCTGCATGTCCGCTGAAACTAAATACATTCAATATACATAGTAACTGTTTCAAGCCTCAGCTAATTATCAATGTGGTTTTGGAAACGATTGAAATTTGCAGCACACAGACCACACCACTTGATATCTTGTTGGTATCTCTGAGAAGTATCAGAAGATTGTGGTCACCACGATCCCCCCACAGCTGTTCCCTAGTGAGTTATGTAGAGTGAAACTCCGTAGTGCACAAATACAATACCAATCTATATATTATAGATTGAACCATCCTATATGATGACTCAGGAGCTCCATCTAAGACTCTTGCATTCTCAGCGGAATTTTCACTTTGACGCGATAAACTGATAAAAAAAATTACTACAACATTCATAGTTATTTTCACCAAGAGGTTATAGAACTGCGACTGGACGAACGAAGTAAATATTCTATGGAACTGCACGGATGTATAACTTCTCCCCAATTTTGAGGTCGTGAAATAATTTCTGTGGCGGAGACGTGAAGATTCCAATAGGATGATCAGAAAAGAAGTACAAACTTAGCCAGCTACTCGTTTACAGAGCCATGTTAGAACGAAAAGATGCAAAAGATGCCCATCTCATTCCTGCTCGTCCTCTCGACAGAAGACACAAGTCGTAGTGAAAGCTGTTTACTTATTTCCATGACTTGTTGTTCCTTGGTAGCACTCTCGTGGAATTTCTCAACATTGAAAACATTCCAAAGTTTATTATAGGAAATTAACAAGTTTGACTCAGCAAAATGCGACACTTCAAAGAAATCAGAACAAAAAAGAGGCAAAACCGAGCAAAATAAACAAAAACACATTCAAAATACGCTATATTTTATCCATTCCCTTGTAACCATAACTGGGTCACAAGGGTCTCAGAAATTTCATTGAATTGTCTTTGTCTTCCATGCATTTTTATTCGGTGACATATCAAATGCGGTTGTTGTTCGTCCTATTACTCGGATTGATGGCTGGAAAAAACCTATAAATTCTTAGGAGAATTAGCAGCGGATAGCTTCAGACAAATGTGCATAGCTTTCTCAGGATTAGGGTAATGCCCTTCCCACTCTCATACACTAAGCGGAAAGAGCAGTAAACGAGTGGACGAGCACTTACCACTTGCAGACTAGTGTCAGCTCTTCCCAGCAAAATATTTCGAAGAGCTCGTTGAGTGGCAAGAAATATCACAACGTTTATAACACCCTGGAATATCGAACGTACTCATCGGTGGGAAAGTGATACAATGTAGTACAAACTCTCATGTAAAGCCCATACATATAATTACATAGACGGTATGCTCGGCTCTCCTCGGATGTTTTACTACCCCGGTTATTTCACATTGATGAGGGCATTTGCCAGTGTCGATAAATTCATTCAAGATGCTCGCCATTTTGCTGAACAGCATTTTGACGGACCTGAGTGGCTTTTTCAAAACCAACCTATTAGCGAAAGATGAAATAATGAAGTTATTTGGATAAAAGTGTGGAAAATTCATGCTAAATTTGTTTGTGTTCCTCTTCCTCGAGGAAGCCACTGATTGTGCCCCTACCCGTTTTTGAGAAGAAACGAAAAAAAATTTGAAAAAAACTCGATCTGAAAAAAAACGATAAAACCAATGTTTGTGTTCAGCGCATCCGGGAAGCTACCGTATACAGGGAGCTCCAAACGGACAGGGACTGTCAGGGAACCAGACGACCAGGCCGGTAGCAAACCCCCATGTCGCGACAGCCAAGATGCGAACGCGTTAGCACCTGGTTGACATCTGCACATATGTCGCAAGAATCTCGCGACATCGATGAGCGTATAGCGAATCAGTGTGTCTCTGCTGAACCCTTCAGCAGGAAAAACATGTGCTCATGGCGCAGCAATTAGCGTGATTGCCGATAAAAAGCACTATTGTACTAGCCGGGTTCGATCTCAGTTCATCTTAACCCTTTTGCAAAACCATAGCAGTACGTGTATCCACTTTATGACAAATTTGGATGTGGAATTAGCTTTGCTTATGGCTTTTCATTGAATGTCAAGCTGTCACAGACGAGCTTCGAGAAGGTCTGAAGCCTTCTCTCCATATATTTCTAGGTAGATGCATAAGTTTGGTGCGGTTTTTCAGGGAGTTACAGTACAATCTCCTCTTCTCTTCCACTGCAAATTTTGAATCATCCTAGGAAGTCTGGACTTCACGGGTGTTTCTAATCTTTCCTCAGTTCGCAAAAATCCTTTTTTGAAATTCGTGCCGAGACGCAAATCAAGCAGTGATGAACAGGACCCTCGTATTTGCTGTTTTGCCGCATAGCCGCTACTTAGTTGCCCTATGCGCTGAAAAAAAGATATCCATGTCGATAATTCATAAAGATCACTTTTTTGTGGATTCTCTTTACGGCTTTTTTATCATCTACTTCGCAGATCTTTTCAAAAGGTCAAAGGGTGCTCAACATGGTTTGGATATCTCGAAGTCAAGTCATTTTGTGTCTTCATATCGAACTGTATGTCGAGCTTGCAACTGGACAAAACAAGCGATGTGGACGAAGGCTTGAGAGCTGCGTAAATTTGCTCTGTTTCAAAGAAACTTCGTTTTGATCTTGACCAGGGGCCTGTGCCGATGCCTGACCGTTGTCGGCGAACGGACGTCCACCAACTCCGTTCGGATTCGCGACATCGCACCTAGTTGAATCGCACACTATTTTCCCCAACTTTTGGCTGTCTGCGCCTCATGACGAGATTATGAACGTGGATCGCGACCACATTCGTGAGAATGTCATTGAACTGAGCTGCCAACTATGTCGCGACATCAGCGAGAACACACGCTTTATTATAGGAAGTTCACGAACATCTCGCGACAAATGTGAACGAGAATGTCACGACATTTTGGCAGCCGAGAGTTCACGACATCAGAGGGTTTACTACCAGACCCAGTGACATGACAAGTCATCAGCTACGCGGCGCGGCAGACCAGGTAGACTCTTTTGTTATTAGGCGTCGCTGGCGCTAATGTTTTTCTTATGTCTTCCATCGTTTTCTTTGTGTCTTTGCTTTCGCTCAAAGATGTGTGGGTCACATCAGTACCGGTAACTACCTACAACCACACAGCACAGCTGGTCTGCCGCACCGCGTAGGTGGTGCAGTGCGGCAGAGCAGATGAGCGATATTTTGTGATGCAAGAATGGTTAACTGGCACTGTAATATGTAATTTCTCTCAAAAAAAATTATCAGATATTGCAAGCGCAGGAAGGGTGAGACATACTCGACAAGCTCACCCAAATGACTGCGCGCGTGCTCCTATAGCATCATTCGTTTAGGTCCCACCGCGGTTCTCATGCGCACTACCCGAGAATCCCTTTGAGACAGAGTGACCGCAACTTGGAGTCACATGGTTAAGAAGCGAAGACGAATCATCAGATAGGGAACGTTATCAGCTGCCACGATTTTGGAAGGGGCAGGACAAAGGCAGAGAAATAGTGCTCTTCTAAAACCAGTACAAAAGGATGGTAGAGTTGTGTCCTTCAGCTTAGCGTCTCTCTCCCTGAAATTCTACATAAGGTGTACGAGCTTTGCTGATCATAATGTTTCTCTTTCAACATCGACATATCTATAAAGTATTGCCATTTTTCAAGGGTAGCTTTTTCTTACCCATGTCCAAGGGTAGCTCTTCAAATACACGCATGACTCAGATCCTTACCTTATTTTCCTCACTGGATCTCAATATGAGCAATGATCTTACCTTATTTAAATTCATCAAATAGAAGATATTCGTAGTATATGATGGATTTAGGATAAGAATTATATCAGGCACCGTGAACATGAGTATAGTGTTAGATGTGATGAGAGCAATAGTAAGAGTCATACGGAGAAGCTTCTTGTGATTTCGCTCGTTGTAGTAGGCGACTTTATAATGGGTACGAATATTCTGCAATACTTAAACTTTTAGCTTCTGGTGTCTGCAAGAAGTTGAATGAGGGTTGGGCTTATTTCCGGCAATTACTCGCAGGAAGCACACTTTCAAAGTATTCGGACACTTCTACTTTTCCTTTCGAACCGACAAGAGCCATAGTTTCAATTGGATACAAAGTAAAGAACTAGTTCCTCTGCATATCGACAACACCTTTATTTGGTTCGATGGCCAATGAGAATATCACAGTGTGTGGTTTTAATCAAGAAGTTATAGGGCAATCGTTACCTTCCACGCGGAGTGTGGTACCATGCGTCGCCGACGCTTAGGCGATGTAAATTTTTGATACGTGTCTATCATCGGTGGCCCGTACAGCAGCGACGTCAGTGATGTTCCGCTCAGAAGCGGTACCTCTCGTATTCTTCATCGCTAAGCCAGAGCCGCACAGGGTGCTATACTTCACGTGGACTATGTCAACAGCTTATGTGTATGAATGAGTGTCGCTGTAAAAACGACACTTTTTACAGTGTGGAGCGAGAGAGGTACCTATATCAGTGCACGACTTTCGCTCAGCTATTTCCAAACTATGAGCCCAGGCTTTGCCGAGATTTCTCCTCTGCTAGATAGAAGAAGTATCGAAATATATTGGGTCTAGACAGATTTTGCGTGAGGTCCCTTCGATGACAAATGATCTCAATACAGATTTCCGAAAGATGCGGTCGTGTATGATTTTTGACAGCCAAATTAACATTTTCAATTGAGACGGCCTCCTGGCTTGGGTTCTTCAAGCGGTGCAAGAAGTCTCACCTGCAATGGTACTCATGGTTTTTCCATGATATCGGTTTTTTTAGAAGGAATGGAGACGGAAATTAATGGTACTGCATGCTCTTACGATAGCCACTGCGTACCTATCTCGCTTTTTGGAAGCATTCTCATTAAAAACGTGATGAAATAGAGTCTTATTCAGGAGCTACAAAATTAGCTCGCCACTTAAATCGTTGAGAAACACAATGGCTTCAGACAAAAGTTATGGCAGTGAAAACAATATAAATGAGGGTAAGGGTATAGATCTAGCCCTTGTGAGTCAATTCTAAGATAAAAGTCGTTGGTTTGATGCTTTCAAAATAGCAGGAATACATCCTTTAACTCAATTAACGACAAAAAAGATAAGATAGCAGATAACACAAACCTTGTACATCTTAATGGATATAGGGATATAAACAACCACACAAAAGAGTGTGAAAACAACCCGTATAAGACGAAGTATAGTGAAATTTTGCTTCGTCAGGGCATTGCTAAGGTTACACGTCATGGGCTCCTGAAAAAAAATATACTTATTCTTATCATATTTTCTGTTCTCGTGATGCGCAAGAGTAGAGGGAGCTTCCATCCAAAACTTTCGTAATTATTCGTAGAAAAGGAACTGGAAATCAAAACTCGTACGAATTCGTCCCTGTGTTTTGAAAGCATGCTCATCAAAAGAGGTAGGAAGGGTTCTTTTAATTCAAGTAAATCTCAATCAACTCTCACATTTTTGACTCTGTAGTGATAACTATCCACTATTGCTTTGATAATTGGGGCCGACGCAATAATATATGGAGCAATCATCACTAAGAGTGCATATCTAGTTCTAAGCTTGAGATACTTTATAGGAAACATAGCACAATAAAATCTATCGAGCGATGTTACTAAAGCAAAGGCTCCTGAAACACTAGAGTAAATCGGTGAAGGATTTTATTTAATTATTTATTATAATTCGTATATTCAACTAGCTGCTAACCTGCTGTGGGAGTTATAACAATGAACAATAGCGCTGGTGTTCCAATACACTCCCATTTCGAAACAGCAGGAAAGTCTGAAAATGCTAAAACTGGTGCACAGTAGAGTTGTAGTTTTTTTTTTTGAAATACGTTTTCTAGGCGAGTGGCAAACCTGTCCCCCCAAATCCTCGTTAAAAAAATCACATTTTTGCCCAAACAACAATATCCTATAGCATAACTTTCCTGTAAAGGTGCACTACTGTCTCTAAAATACATGTGGTCAGCGCAACCCCACGAAAATTGTGTTACGTTACAGAATGAGAACAATTTTTTGATCAGCTCATTGAATGACACAGTCGGTGAAGCCAGAGGCCAGAATTTTCTGCTCTGGATTTTTTGCGTTGTGATGGATGTCGTCACGTGACACTGTTCTTCCCCTTCCCTCCCCCCCCCCCCCCACTACACCGGTACAACCGGGATTTCGCTCAATCTGAATACCTTTCCACGTAGGAGAGTTTATGCTAGTGACACCACTTTCTACCCGAACCTGGTGTTCTTCTCTTAGAATAAAACCAAAAAGGGTGAGGCATCAAAACCAAAAACATACATTCGTATGAGTATAGAAGTGGAAGCCTGTAAATACCGGTGGACATGTACGTGAGTCCAAAAACCGTATCGAAGATGAGGCATCCTAAAAAACTATAGAGAGTTCATTCGTCTTTTGCATTCCATGGCACAGCCCCCACCGTATTTTTGGTGCAGGCAGCTTCCAGCTTTCACAAATAACATAATTGTAAGGTGTTATGCTAGAGTCGTAGTACTTGCAAACGCCCACAACATTGAGGGAAACGATTTTTCATTCGAAAATTTCTACGGGAACGTACACATTTACAGAAACATCTCCTACTAGTATGTAGCCGGAAAACTGTGGCAGCAATGAGCCCAAGGTAAATTGATCAGAGCCAATCACTCTATAATTTTTTCTTTGTTATCGCTAACTCGATGGCAGGAGCGTTGTGCGACAATGAGATCACAGCTCGCTCCAAGTCGAAGGTATATCGAGCCGTGGTTCGACCCGTCACGATGTATGATGCAGCGTGTTGGCCAGCCAACAAGGAAGAAGAGCGCCGTCTGAGTGAGAAGGAGATGAGGATGTTACGATACTTGGCTGGTATTACGTGCACAGACCGCATCCACGATGAAAACACTCGAGAGCAGTACGGCATCGCCCCGATTGCAGGCAAGCGCTTCTGCACAAATACCGACCCTGGGTGAGTTTTCCTGCGTAGACACCAAAACGTCCCCTTTGACATCCGTGTACAAGACAATATCTTCGCAGGTAAGTGGCCAATATTGGTTTTCTACTTACCGCTATGATTCTTTAGCGACTCCCTGCACGGTACACAGCCTACTTCAAAAGTGAAAATTTCCATGAGTTCCTCCTTTAAAAACGACCGCTAAACCTTCTTGTTTGATATTTTGTTAGATTTTGGGGTTTTGGAAAACCCAGAACTCATTCCCAACACTGAAATGGCGCTAAACACACGAGCAATTCACGAAATGCTGTTTCCCGTGCAAGTAAGCGCACTCTGTTTGACATTCGTGGATCTCGTTATTCGGATGTCACATGCGTTTCTACGTTTGTACGTTCAGTATGCTCTAGCCCATACAAGACAGCTGTGTTCGCGAATTTGATTCGGATTCTTTTGCAAGTATGTCATGCTTCTTTGTGTTTGTTGAACATTTGTGATGCGCTGACAATATGTGTCCCTGTTGGCGGTTTAACTTGGAGTCGAAGGTTTAGATGAGTGCTGCTTTTGGATAACAATAATTCCTTGATAAATAAATTGCTTTGCAGTAAAAAAGCTGTCCATTGAAACGCACCTACGATTAACACACTATCTTTTTGTGCACGATGATATCTGCTGGATAGGAAGCGACAAACAACGAAAAAGTTGAAGCCGAACAACAAACTCCCTTCGATAGCGTACAAGTATGTTGATGTCTGAATAAAACAATCATTTGAGTACAAATACGGAATTTTTTGCTGGCGACCAATATCGAGGTCACTTGTTCTTATTGGTGGTTAATGCTAGTTCAGTTTGCGTATAAGGATTTGTTAGAGCGGAGCAGAACTCTCACAAGTTACTGTGATTCTCTTTTCTTCCTAGTAAGATCTTCAATATCCTTGCGTATGCGAAAGGGACTTTTCTTGCCTTTATGAGGAGCCTACTTTTTTTGATACAGCTGAACTAATTCTTAATCATGGTATGAGGTTGATCTGCGGCTGCCAAACATATCGCAATCGTTACAGTACATCTTATTTGAAGACGAAACGTCGAGGTATGCACATATCACATAACAAGTTTTTCTGCTCCTTTTCTAGTCACTCCTGCAGACCTGCTTGGACATGTTGGTCAACATATTGGTGTCTCTATCGTAACCAACTGCAGGAGGGCTTATCTCGTTATTTTACAATTCTCTTCGCCTACCACTGATGTGTTACTTACACATTTTGTTTTACGTTGAGGCACACTGTGAAGGCAGTGTGTCGAATAAATAAACAGAGAACAAAATACGACACAGCAAAAAATTTACCTTATCATAACTTTTAATTGAATAGTTCGTGAATAACATGGAGATTTTAGGTCCCGAGCGTCAGTTTCTAGAAGCAAAAAGTTATATACACAGATGATTCAAGAAATTTCTACAAATTCATTAGTGCATAGCTCATAGGCTTTGACGATTCACATTACTGCCTTCACAGCAGTAAAGTTCCGTCAACAAAGGAACCTGTCCACACAGAAAGGCTCATGGATAGTGCTCAAAACGAAGGCTAACAAGTAAATGCATAGATCCACAGAGATAAGTTATAACTACACCACTTACTGAGAACAATGAAAAGAACACCGTGTTGCTTGCTACAGAATTTTCGTGATAACATTTGCATTCCTACGATATCTCTACCTTATAGCTCCTTACATTTGTTTAACCGAAATATTCTTTGAATGGAGAGTACAAAAAGTAGGTTATGAATAGAATGTTGGTAATTACTACTACAAGTGCACATCTGATCTGTGTGCAAACAAGTTGAGAGGGTGTCTAGTGCAGCACAAGCACTATAGATGGATTCTATTTTTGACAGAGCAGGAATAATAGTTGTTTTTTACTAGCAAACTATTCCTAGATGGATACTGGCGTGATGTACCAGTTATATCAGGCGTGCTACAGCTATATAAGTGTAATCATATGGATGAGGTAGAGAATATACATATCAAAGGTTTTGCTGGAATGCACAAAGCACCATTGAAACAGGCATAGAATCAGGGCATGAGTGGTTGGTTTCGGAGGCGGATTTCACAGTAGTTCTCCAGGAGGGATTCTGAAGCAGAATCTCAACATGCCTAGCGCAAACGCTATTTTTAGGCGCTGACGCATAAACCCGTCTAAAAACGCAAGCCATTATCCTATTAAAAAGAATCCATGGGAATAGGATACAATTGGCCTGATATTTATACAATTTTCGAGCTTAAATGACAAGCACAAGTAACGACATCGGCATGGAAATGTATGTATGCACGCAATCCGAAAGGAAAATTCTTAATGGGATTCAAGGAAAAGACACGGTTGAGTTATTTATTAGTTTTGCGGAAACACCACCTTTCGCAAGAGGGCAACGTCTCTCAAAAGCTTCACTCGGCATTTCCTCGTCTCCCATTCCTCTTTGTGCGCAACCACCTGAGCTGCGCAAGACGACCTCAGCACCATTGTGCACCATTGGGAGCAGCAGCTAACGATGACTGCTTCCAATTGTGCACAACCGTCCCTGATCTGCTGTGCCATAGCATGAGCAGAAGACCGTGAATGGACTGTGCAAGACGTGGGTAGCGCGCCCGCGACAAGATGAAAAGTTCAGTCTGGTGAGCAGGCAGTATTACCGTAACCTTCAAGCGTGATGGTGCTGTACCACCCTCCTCTAAACTAAAAATCGGCACTTATAGGTGCCTTGGTGTTCCTTTAGACTCTGGTCATCTACATCATAGGTGATTGCCTTCAGTATAGTTAAATATAAACTACACCATATTTCGTGCACGTGATTTACTGTAACACCGTCCGCTGAACGGACTGAATTCTTCATCTTCTGTGATCGCATGGCGACGAATTTTCCAGCAAGTTGAGCTTGCTGCACGGAAACTTCACCACAAGCCCAGCTTCGAAGGTTCATTATCACCTTTGAACATCAGAAAAGAAGGTTCATTCTAATTTAGAAAACGCACGAAATACTAAAAATTAATAGGTCAATTGAAGTAAACAGTGGCCAGACAGCATCACTGTACGAAGCTATCTCTCATGAGGGGAATCAAGTAAAAGAATGTTGATAATAATCATGTGCCGATTTTTTGCGAATTTCACATCACGAATAAATAAGGACAGAGGAAATTGCAGGGCAATAACGACCCTCTGTTTCATGTAAAGTGAGCTTGATTTTTTCCTAGAAAAATGACTCTCACAAGTTATCAGCTGTCACGTGGATGCTCCATCACATTTACATCAATTCGAACGGTAGGAAGGAAATGATCTAAGTAAAAAGCGAATCACCTGAAATGAACAGTGCAATGATAAAAGCAGTGTAGTATTTATACTATCTGTTCCAAAAATTAGAGCAATTCAATGTTTTGCGTGTAGCTACAAAAGACACGTCTAATCTTGAAAATTGAGCGCTATCAGTTACTGGAAACGTGCCAGAACATGTCTCGCCTATAACAACTGGCGAGACTTACCTCATCTTGGAAGCCTGCCAAGTGGCACGATTGGTGAGAAAGAGAGTAGATAACCTGGCCTGCTCAAATGTGAAGTAATCTGTTCTGCTCCTTCCCAAATACAAGGTACGATTCACCATGAGTTATGCCTCAATTTTTTTTTTTGCCCCATGGCACAAAAAGTATTATAGAATATGAAAAAAATATTAATGAGTTTCTATAATAGAAATAGATACGTCAGTGAAAGCTACTGGGAACAGGAAGCATATTTCTTCGGTTTTCTCGATAAGGTCTGGATGATCAGGAACCTCCGTAAGCAGCTAAATTTACTCCGTTCCTCCATTATAATACACCTAAATTGAAACTGATTACAATTCGTTCTTTTCTGGTCGACATGTTTTGAACTGCTGACGAGCAAAAGAATAAGAGAGCACCAACAACAATCTCTGCGAAGTATTTCCACACGAAGATACTACTGTTTTAGTTGACAAGGAGAGTACTCTAATCCAGAAGATCGGAATGAAGTGTCTCTATTCGGAAGCACTGCCTAGCATAGTGTCAACTTGTACATGGATATTATTTTCGCTCAATCGTTCTGGAAAGTTCGATAGGGCGTGTCTAAGATCTCCTATCGTGCAGTTATGCGAGTTCATACAGTAAGGAGCTCATGGCGAACTGGTTGAGTTGGGAATGCATTGGACTGGTAGGCAAAAGCTCAAAATATAGATACTGCCGATCTCTCTTGTTTCGCGACTTTGAATAGCCAATTGGATAGTTAGCGCAATCTTCGCGCAGATAACAGCTTCCTAAATGAATATTACTACATTAAAAGTGTGCTTAGTACGTGCAGGATATTTTCGTGAAGCTAAATAGGTTATTCGTTCTGTGCTCAGCTACAAAAAGCCCTAATTTCTGCTCATTAAAATATTGTATTCATTGTTAAAAAGGACAATACATCTTGAAAAAAGCAGCAGAGTCTGTGATAGCCTTATCTAATTAATCATCATATTAGTAAATCGAATTGCTCGTTAGGACACCCGTAGTGTTTCATGATTGTTATTAATGAACAAGAGACTGTACGAAAATAACTTTCTGCTAAAGGTATCATCATCTACGGTCATTAATTCCAAACAACGAGTGGTAAATTTTGACCGCACTTCATCAGATCCACGTAGGTAGTTGTGCAATCTAGCTACGCCAGGAATTCACAATTCTCGGTTGTTGCTCACGATGCATGGGTTTCTGGTCCGAGTTAAACGTTGAGCAAAATAATACATTTAAATCCTCTGGCTTCACCTCTTGTTCACAAAACTTCTAATAGAAAGTTGTGACAATTGGGATAGGTGCAAGAGTATGCGCTACAGTCTCTGATTGCGGGGTTAAGGTATTTTTGATTGATATAATATTTTATTAAAGTTCTACGTAACATTTAGAACCATTGCTTTCTTCTTTCATGGTAATGACACAGCGCTGCATTAGCGCCAGAAAGGACAAACACAGGTGGCCATATAATACAATTAGAAAAAGCTAGAAATGCCAAAATTCGTGCATGACGTGAATCCCGTTCACATTGAGTGACTGCAGTGCCAGGATGCTTCCAAACTCTCTCGAGAAGAGGCTTTGGAACCAAAGTGCAAGAGTTGAAGAGTACAGACACAACTAAAGCACAGTGATCACTGTAGTAAAAATCAGGCTAACAATTGAACATAGTTATTTATCCCGCGTTTATTTCTGATAGGTGCCTATTTCTGATAGGTACTCAGTTACTTGGAATACCTAGGTAGTAGTCTACTAGCATTGGTAACGTTCTTCTCATAAACTGTAAGTAGTAACAGTTTTAGCTATAAATAGTAATAGTGTTGTTTATCCTAGACCTATTCTCAACGTGACAGCTCCTCTACTCTAGTAATCCGAGCTGGTGTTCACGAAAAGGAGGTGAAAATTGGTTTTCTAACCTGACTTAGTACGGTTATGTGCCCATCAATCCTAGCCCTGAAGGAATAACTTCAGGTTGTGCTTTATGGTTGTGCTCTTACCATTTTACTCCTACCATTTCACCATTTTTCTACTCTATTTTACCCCTTCTGTTAGTTATTCGATTTTTCTATGCAGATAATTTATGCGGAGGCACCACGTTGCGGAAGTGAAAATGCAAAAGGAAGTAAAAATTGAACACCTGCTCAAGTTCACAACATTTCTCATTCCCACAAGATGTTCTACGGCATTTTGACCTATTCGGTGAGAACATTCGGATTTTTCATGAGTTCCACGCTACTCATTAAGTCTAGAACGGTCTAGCCACGGTTTCCATATAGTAACAGTGAGGGACATCTCACATCCAACTCGCTAAATGGGTCTTGGTATTGCTTGCCTCCGCACTGCTCACATTTTAATATAAAGTGAAGAAGGCCACTAGTAGTTGGTGTGCCTCTTTTAGGTACTCAAGCCCAGAGTTCTCGCAGAAAATTGAAATACTTCCATTGCTACTTACCCAGGGATTTCCTTTTGATGGTTTAGAATTGTACTCTTTGCACAAAGGTCACTACATTTCGACTTTTTTGTTTCTCCAGTGCAGATATATAGTAACAGTGAGGGACATCTCACATCCAACTCGCTAAATGGGTCTTGGTATTGCTTGCCTCCGCACTGCTCACATTTTAATATAAAGTGAAGAAGGCCACTAGTCAAGTTTTCTAGTGAATTCTTGATAGAATGTGTGTTTATGTCTCTATGAGGGTGTTACAGCCACACCGAGGTGAACTCAGAGAAAATCTCTTTGCCTCGAACTCGTTCGTCGCTATACCCCTGGGCCGTGGGATGGGTGTTATTATATTATGTGGTTGTGCTCCTTGAAAACCATTTCGTTGGAATTATTTTCTCCTCGTCGCAGATAGAAAAGATAAAAAAGAAGCGAAGAGTAGTTCGTTTCAATGAGTAATGCAAAGAGCTCCCAGCGAATCGTGCCTTGCAACCACACAAACTTCGGTGTAGCACATCTGGCTCAGAAAGTGAACCTATCTGGGGTATGCTAGTTGTGTCTACCTTCTACTACGGATGACTCCACCAAGGCTCCTTGGATGACACATCGGGGAGTTAAAGAGGGCGCGGCCTCGTCTACTTTAGTGAACACATCGGGCACCCATAATAATGAACTTACGGTAGACATATGGAAGAGTTCGGAGTGCTGGTGGAGTCATCCGTGGATGTTAGTGGACACAACCAGCATACCCTGGGATGTGTCCACTTCCTCGCTCGTCTTGGCTACTGAATGTGTCCAGTTCTATTTCTTAGATACATAGAATTGAACCTATTCCGGCCAAGAATATTGGAATCCATCATTATTGACCCCTTACCGATCGCATTCGCCGTACAATTCCTAGAGTCAGGTTGAGCCTAGATCTTCCCTTATGTTGCCGAATATGGCCCGCTATCGTTGAAACTGGTGGCGAGGTGTGAATGTTGGAAAGCCCATCGAGGCATCTCTGACCTGGGTAACGACGGTATAAGAGTGTCATGGGTAGGGCCTGTAAGAACTACCGAAGGCGATGGTGGCGGTTTGAGGGTATACCATACGAGGCAAGAGGTATAGGCACAAACTGTGTGTGGTAACATTATTGTATGTAACCAAAGGTTTGGACCATATACCCTTTTGGTTCATACCGTGTCCACAATACCGATAGGCACCTGAGAGTCACTCGCACTTCTACAGAGTGTAGGCCAACCTATTAACAGCATTACGGAGATGATAGTAAGTAACTATGCAAGTGAAACTGTCTCTATTCTGAATTTATCACTTGAAATGTGCAAAATCATAAGAAGCACGACACTAAACGAGCAATTATAAAGAGACTCAATCTATAACTTTCACAAGTTGTGACGATACGTTATTCTAACTACATATATCAGTCGCAGCTCCTGGAACATTTACCGGCGGAAGAATGTACCCCATATAACGCGAAAACATTCGTTATGTTAGTACTTTGAAACTTATTCGGGCACTCTCACGCTGTCCTTAGCTACTCTACCCAAAAGGTCGTGTTTTCAGTCACGTCGTAAAGAAGCACGTTATCGGGCACTGTTACTGTCGAGGAGAGAAAGAGTTGAGCCAGCTTCTTCCCACACACTTGCTGGGTTTCTTGAAAAAAGCGTGGTCGTCGGTGTGCCACCCACTGGTCGGGAAAGCTGATCAGCGACAATGATGAGAGAGTTTGAAGAAAAACTACACCTCTCAGTAATCCTCTTATTACCAAGTCTTATTAAATGATGTCATCTCACAGTGTTCAAGGTGATGCAGAATGTACAAGAGGATGAGAAGAAAAAGTTATCTGACCGAAGTTCTGTAGTGAATTCACCTTCCATCTCAAACAATATTTTTAGTCAAATCGACATCATCTTGACAAGTACTTCGTCCAAATTAAGCCGCCATTAGTTCTATTACAGCTGAATGACATTGTCCCCTTTTTTAGCAAAAAAAGATCTTCAGATCGCTCTCTCAAGAACTGTGATAGGGTTGTAATCTCTAACACAGTACTGAAATCAGGGTTCCATTCTGGTAATTAGCATTAACGGAACGTCGAATACATTCAGGCAACTGGTGCATAAGGTCAAAAGATAGCTTAACGACGCTTGCCAGGGGGAGAGGGGCCTTTCATACGAAAGAAATTAATGAGGTGGTCGTCTCGCACCTCGCTCACACCCCGTTAGGTGCTATCAACTTTCCTCTCATGTATTCAATAATTCCGAACTTTCCTGTCGCCTACTGGATGCGACTAACCAATACTTCAGCATCCTGCTAAATATTGACTTCCTGAACAACTTATCATTCAGTCAGTATCAATTAGCAACCTATGAGCACTCCTGCACCTAATTTGGAAAGCGTTTCTGCTATGGAATGAGTAGATTTCTTCGTTCTCCATGTACAATCAAGCATTCCATGGAAAGCTCCTCACTTCAACTTCCCTTTTCACTTTTCATTCCCTAATTCTCGGGCAAGGGAAAAATAGAGACGTTTTACCGCTTTGGAAGAGGTGAAACAAAAAGCGGCAATGCCACTAGAAGATACCAAAAGAAGGACGAGGAAATTGTTTCAAGAATTACAAAAGTCTGTGGTCAAGCACCATGCATCAAAAAGAGTACTTTGCCCGTCATCAAACTTTGATAACCTGAAAATGAGTGCATAAGTTATTGTGGCGAAAATAAGGCAACTTTTACGTCTAGCATGTTCTAGTCAGGATGCGAATGAACTGGCTAGTTACTCATTGAGTCATCAAGATAGAAATATCGGCTCAAGTCGATCATTAGAGTTAAGTCAGCTGTCCCTTAACAAGGTGTGAGCAAGGTGCGAGACGACCTCGTTAATTACTTTTCGTATGAATAATCACCCACCGTGATAAGGTACAGTTAGTATTTTGTGAATCATGACCAGATCATTGACTTTTTTCCGTTCCAGAAGTGAGCTAAGATTTAGATTACGGGCAGAACTACTGGGGATATTTTCGTAGTTAAATCCATTCATTCTTAGATATAGCCTTCTAGTGAAGTTGTTTTGAGATCGGGTGAGTCTGATGGCCAAAAATCCATCGTCCAGGAACACAGAAGAATGGCCCCACACCATAGAAATTTCTTCTCCATGCCGTGAGCTGGTGCCCAATATTGCTGGGAGGTACATTCAATGCTCTTGGTGTTTTCTTTGGTCAAAGTTACCATTACATCCTAAAGGATTTGCTATCGATACACTTAGGCATCAATTTTATTCCTTGTTGGACAAAAACAAGCTTGATCTTGCTTAGGCCCGATATTCCGGCACACATTATCGCGAACTGTGAAGTATAAGTTTTTTTCGACCTTTGCTGCTCTTGGAGACCCTTTGCTGTCGATTCTGCGCATTTCGGAGTGGTTCAGCGATAAATCTCCTCTCGTCTGTGAAGAGAATCTGGGCAAGCTTGTCACAAGTGATACCACCTTTATGCAAAAACAGTGAATAAGACCGAGCACAATAGGACTAGAAAATGCGGAAGAAACGAATAACAGCATAAAAAGCACAAAAAGCAGAACAAAATGTCCGAAAATTGATTTTCCCGTCACACTTCATGTGGACCACCCTGAAGAAACCGTACATAGTTTTCTTCCTCAGAATCTGTTCCATGCTCACAAAGGGGTTGTTTCACTTGCTGATCCCGAATATGGGGTCGAGGTGCGCCTCTAAAAAGTTACGGGACGCATACAGTACTTCTCGGACTATGGGGTAGCGTGCAATTACGAGCCGACTTTGCGTAACTTCCCAAAAATGTGTTGAGATGCACAATGGATCCTACACTCGTGGACAGCATCTGAAATAACCCGTCTGCAAGGTTTCAATGTATTCTGGAAGAAAAACTGTATCTACTATGTGGCTGCATTAACCCTGTAAAGATGCGCCACGCGTAGTCATATTCGTATCCAACGTGCGAAACCTTGCTGTGCCAAGTTTCATTGAATCATGTGCGAAAATACATGAATACCATTGACAGTGTGCCTACAGTAACCTTACGGCACTACGCTACAGTACGAAATGGATATCGTAATTCTAACCAGCGTATGAAGTAACACCCATGTGGAGACTTTGGGAAAATTCCACAGAAGAAAGCTAATGAAAACATACGTATAGGACCCGCGTGAAATCCGTATAGGATATAGGACCCGTGTGAAATCGCGCGCGCAATCCATCTACGTACCTTCTTGACAAGGACTGTACATGCCCAAGCACAAGTGGTAGAACTCCCAACAAAAAGCAAAAAAAGCCCAACAAAACACCAACAAGAAGAACGAGCTCAATCATGAACACAGCGGAGTCTATCTACAGCATATACGAGAGAGCAAAATCTTTGTGGTATATTTCGCTTGTGAATAGTGAGCGAAAGTAATGCTGTTTCCCACCAATTATTATACGCTATTATAATTAGCAATTGTTGTGGGCTTTACCTGCATGCAGAACTAAAGTAATAGATAAAACAAAAGTAGTTGCTGAACAGGAAAACAGCATTCATCGTCAATCATGTGATAGAATGAAGTGAACGAATTTAGCACGACTGACGGTGCTAATAAAACGCTGCGAGTCTCATTAATCCCTTTGATACTATTGCAGCAATTCCGCATGAATACGATGGAATGTTGAGTAACTTGTACGGGGCACAGACTTGCTCACATCGGAAGCGTAGACCTACCTGCTTGCATAACTACAGTGGCAGTGAGAACCTTTCAGATTTAGTTTTTAATTACATGGCATACGTCACGGTGACACTCGCTCTACGCGTACAGCAGTATAAGATTGCCTGAAAAGTAGGTGCACTTCTTAGTGAGTGAGAATTGCTGTGATCAGTCTAATCAGATGTGCACTAAGCAAGTTCTGGGAAAGAATCCTGAGAACTCGATAATTGACGTTGATGAGAAAAACACCTATTTTGAACTCATCACATACCTGGTAAAGATTCCTGTTGTTTTCATAAAAAATACCTATTTTATTCACTACTAAGGCGAAAGCAAGCCATTAAATAACGCCCGACCTAGGTCTCTGATGTGACAAGGAGGATATATTCTATATGAAAAATGTGGTGCACTACTAATTTGTTCTGAAACTGCCGTTATAGAACATTGGGTACATCGCCCAGCACACCGCGAAATAACCAGGATATAAGTGTCGGAATGTTGGGTACTATTGGTACGTGAAATTACCGTTCCGAAAGTTCGAAAGTTTGTGCATTCTAGAGGGCCGACGAAACCGGGATATCACCTGCAAGTAAACTCGCACTTCGACGGCGAACTCGTAGATAGCCATTCGTGCTGCTAGTTTACTCGCAAGTAATGTCCCAGTTTCGTCCCGGCACTCACCTACAACACCTATACATATTTTTTCCAACAGAGTCTACCTTGCTTAAGTCGAAGTTCTACGCTAACTGCAAGTTAGCTGCAACTCAATGGTCTCCGTCTTGCCGTTTTACTGTAGGTCATGTTTTAGAAAAATCTGACTTTGATGGATCTTACCACTTCTACAAATGGCTGGCTGCAATTTTACTTTTACCTGAATGACGCGTATGACTAGCTCCCGAGAAATCTTAGCAAGCAAAATTCGAATGATGACGTGCATAATCGGAAGCAATCTTCGGTGATTACGTTTACAAAGAAAAAGTCATGACTTCAAAACTAAGGTAAAGAGTCTGGGAGAATCGGTGAGTCATGTCTACATCCAAGATGTTTTTAAAGTCAATGATGAACAGGAAATTAACATTGTCTCAAAATTAAGGCCATGAAGATATTAGGAATTCACTTAGTAATCTGCTTCATAAACATAATGCAGAAAAAAAGGGCGAGGTGTCAATAGTATCCATCATTATTTATACATATATTTACATATACATATATCTAGTACGCTGCCGATTTCGAGGGTTCAGTTAATGAAATTTCGGAATCTGTATCTGTCTTGAAGTGAGCTATCAGGTTGATACTCGTGGATTTCGTAAGGCATAATGGACTTCTTCTTTCCTCACCCCTGCTTTTTCGGAAAATGTTCCTGAGTGCAATTACTGCATTTAGAACTCAAAATGCAGCACCTTTGGAAACAACGAAGTTCCTGCCCTGCATCACTTCATTGAATCAACTTTGGACTTGCGCATTTTGCTATAAAAGTATTGATGCACTGTAATCGAGCTCAGGGAAGAACAAGGACTGTCAAAAGAACTGACAATTATTCGCGTTGATAACTAAGGCGAAGTATGCACTTCGGCTGCCGATTTTCCTTCCGATTCCGCTTTGAACGAGCATTCAGTGATGATCGGGAAAATTTTGAAAATTCCAATACACCCTGATCCTGAAAAAAAATTGATTTTTTGTTCAAATTTGACGACTTGCTTCTGCCTTTGGCCATGGCCGATGTGAGGGGTAGGCCAATAGCCATTAGAGAAAAGTGTTGAGCAGAAATCAGCCTAATTCACATCACCTCCTCTTTCCCCTTTCTGTGTTGGGGATATATTTGGGCTTCCTTTCGAATACCTATCAGTGGCAGAGATTCAATCAGAACTGGATTAAGAAATTGAGACCCCATTTCCGTCACTGTTTCCAAATTTTGTGCAGGATTTTTCAGTCTACCTATGACAGTCTATGAAGGAGGGGAAAGAGGAGGTGATGTGAATTAAACTGATTTCTGCTCAACACTTTTCTCTAATTACTATTGGCCTACCCCTCACACCGGCCATCACCAAAGACAGAAGCAAATCGTCAAATTTGAACGAAAAATCAATTTTTTTCAGGATCAGGGTGTATTGGAAGTCTCAGAATTTTCCCGTTTGTCACTGAATGCTCGCTCAAAACGGAATCGGAAGGAAAATCGGCAGCCAAAGTGCATACTTCGCCTTAGTTATCAACACGAACAATTGTCAGTCCTGTTGACAGTCGTTCTTCTTCCCTGAGGTCAATGACAGTGCATCAATACTCATATAGCAAAATATATGTGTGTATATGTGGCCGCTGTAGGACAATCCTACCTCCTATTTCCTTGTGTAACTACAAAGACGATTCTATGCACTAATTTCTCACACACATACGATACCCACGCACTTGAGTACATTCACTGATACAATCGATGATCCCATTCACATGACTCATCACGAACGAAGCTGCTTGATAATACGCACCTTTTCAATTCAAGTTTCGGGGGCAGAAACAAGAATGCTGAAGAGTTGCGACAACTTTATTTCACGTACTTGTATGAGGATAAATAAAAGCTGACCGCTTTCGTTAAATTAGTGGGTAATATGTACTATGCTAAAAATCCCTTCAGGTAGGAAGCAGTGCTCTCTAATGGAACACAAGGTCAGGTAACACAGCACAGGTTGCCCATCAGTTTTCTAACACTGCTTCCATAACTCTCTTTCCTACTTTCATTTATAAAATTTTTCTGCATTATTATTCGAGCTAGTAGTTAAGTGCAGGGGGCTCCAAACGGCCGTGTGCAAGGGGTAGGTACCGCGGCACGGCTTGGCGATCGAGTTCTCTACTGCTGGCAGAAGTAGACAGCCATAGCCAGCATGCAGAGCACCTGTGTCTCTGTCTGAAAGAGCCGCGCCGCGATCCCGCCCCTTGCCCACGTCCATCCGGGGTTTCTTGTACATAGATATAACTAAATCAGGGGTTAACAACAAATGCAAAAGTCTTGTAAGGAATAATTCCAAGAAAAAATCTTGCGGTCTTCAAGGCACGGTCGCATCTAAGAATCGATCTTGTGATTTTGATTTACATCGAAAGGATCGCTAAGTGCTGCTAATCACAATGATGTACATGATTCCAAACAAAAGTACAAAGGTTTTTAACACCTCCTCTTGAGCAGAAATTGGGCGGAGATGATGCGAGATCATGAGAGCATAATCCCTACATGGCAAAGAGCACACCACCTAACATGTTATAATCAGAACATTCTTCACTAGTAAACGAGATTCATTATTAGATCAATGATGACATGAGCCGTAGAGTGCTTGTTCACAACCTGTTTTACTTCATAATTCGTGAAGAATTAACGAAATTGTGCTATTGGATGAAGAATCATAATGAGCTTTAATGCTTCAAGGTTGAGATAACTAGGAACTGCTAAATTTAGTGTAATCAACCAGAACGTTCACCACAATTTCGTGTTCTCTTGTAATGGAATCTGAAGGGCAATAACATAGTCGAAAATGAGCATCGACCCGGTGTTTGTGAGTGATGAAGGAGCTTTCTCTAAATAAATTTAATTTAAGCGATGTTAACAATATCAGATGAGATTTTGCCAACATGATGATCGAAACTTGTGGAAAATATACCAAAATAAGCCGTTCTTCAACTCGATATCGTGCTCTGAGCATCTTGCACAAACTATCAGCGGTGGCTATTATCGGTAAAGTCTCTGGCTAAACAGCACATCCTGCCACTTCTTCTGTAAGTCCTGTACATGGATACAGTAAGATTACCTGGTCAGGATCTTGGAATGGAAACTGATCAGAAAAAACCACATTCCTCTGCAAAAGCCAAGTCCGTTGTCGTACCACGGCCAGAGGGAACGGCCTTTGCTACGCTCAGCACCCCTTTTAGAAGTTTAACATGTAACAGCAGGTAAGTAATAATGTATGCCTCTTGGTCGCAATAATGCCTGACGTTGCTTGATGCGTTGTATTTGGAGAATAAGCTGGCATGGTCTTTGAATCTTGTTTTTTTTTTGTTGTAATTCGAAATACGCTTAGTTCCGCGTGAACTGTTATGCAGCACTTGTTCTGCTCTCTTGAGTTGGTCCATCTCTTTTTATTCTTCACTCTAGTAGTTTTGAATTTTCAAGGATTGTTTTTGCATGGTTTCGCACTGTTATTCGCTGATGAATCCTAGTTCTAAAGGCAGAGCATCCTTCACAGTCAGTACTTCTTCTTCTTAGTGAGATGGAAAATTTTGGGTGGTACAGTGGTTTGATTTCCACGTCGATATCGGCAAATGTGGTGAGCAGTTGCTTGTTAATTAGCAGATGTGAGAATATTTGTAACTTCTTCGGCGACTGTTTATCACCTCATAGGCGAGGGGCTGCGCTCTGAGGTCGAACCACGATGTACAGCAGGTGTGCTTAGGACAGGATAGAGTAGGATCTCCAAAGCTTGGAAGGAGTTTGAACTTTTCACTCGACCGCAAGTTTAGTTAAGGATAAACCACATTCAGAATCCTTCAATGTCCTGATATAATCAGTCACAAGGCGGCTTCCCTGGTCCATTTAGCTCGGCGACTTCCTGTGGTGATAGGTGAGCACGCTGCGGAAGGGTTGCTCAGTGCGAGAAAAGCTTTTACTAACCTGTCCGTCACACAATCTGCTTCAAACTGTTTATTAATACTGAGAAAACAAGCTCGGAGTGGTACACGCTTGCGCTATGTTCGCACCAGGTAATTCATTCAGAATTTTTTCTCATACCATCACGAGATATAGAATGGAAATGCTGTACTTCAAACGTAATTTGTATCGGGAGTCGACACCTTATATCACAAGCTGATCTCCTTCATTGATGAATTGAGAAAAGATTGCTACACTAAACTAACAGTGCTATTGTTGTCGTAAGATCTTCTCAAGGACTATATGAGTACTGAATGGGAGAAGTAACGATGTTTGATTGCTTCTCAGATTCCGCTAAACTCGTCAGAAAAGGTGGGAACACAACCTTGTACTTCCATCTGAGATTGTTAAAGGGAGGGCCCACCTCGTTTCTCATGTTGATGATATCAACAGACTCTTGATCTCCTTGCCACGCTGGTTCCGACAATGTAAGTCAGCAGTCACAGAAATGATGAGAACCCTCTTTAATGCTGAGGTCGCACTTTCTACTCCTTGTAGCCGGTAGGTGGATCACTGCAAGCTGTGCTAGCTTTCCCCTCGGCTGCAGTATTGGCTAACGAGTCTTGAAGTGCCCAAATGATAAGATCAGCGGCTTCACACGTCAGCTCCGGTTGGCAAACTGTTACAGGGTCCGTCCCGTGAAACAGGGTTTGAGGCCGTTTTAAAACATTTCATGCATACCGCTGGAATGTTTCGAGGATATTCAGAATTTGCTTTCATCTCAACCACGGAAGTGAGGTGGTCGCCTGCCTTTAAGGTTTATTGCAGGATAGTACAAGGCGGCCCAGGATTATACCAACATCAGGCATATTGAAAAAATCTGTTTTGTTCTAGAGTTGTGGATCGCTTATGAACACTGTTCCTAAGCACATGGTATGATTGGTACAAGTCTAGGCAAAAATTTATTCGAGAACCTTCATAATGATTCCCTTGAGCATCCACTTAAATGTACAGATCCCAATCAACTTGGTTACTAAGTTCTGGTGGTGCTCAGCACGCAAGCTTTCTCAAAACCTAGTCAGGATTTGGATTCGTTAGAGAAGTGCTGTAAAAATGAAATCTTCTAAAGTGTTTCAAAGATGAACTGTTCCATTCCAAATTATGTTGGAATTATTCAGCTGAATTTAATTTGTTAAAGAAGTGCATGAATTCAGCTTAGCAGGCTATATGATAGCAAGGAGTGCGGTAGTTGGGTCTACCTGCTACTGTGAAGCTTATTAGTGACATTCTGACATATGCTACTGCACCATGACTCCAGACAGAAATTCCACAACATTTACCAAGAGGGTATGAATTCATGTATTGACCAGTAAACAAGGCCTGCATGTTTATCGCTTTGCATTTGATGTCATCGCTGACGTCATTTGACGCCTAAGCATCCCAAAATTAGGGTAGGACTCGAGAACAGAATTTCGGAGTTTCCACAGAAAGCCAAGTGGAAAGCGCCAACATGAAGGAAAACTGCTATTAAAGTCAAGCACAGCAGAAAAGTAATAAAAGCATAGTATGAGTGTATTCTAAAGAAAAAGTTGAGGTGGTAATTGCATCCGACACCGGTGGTTCATTAAATGTTTCATCGCGTGATTGCTCGTTTGTCGCTCAACACGGCGAATATCAAACAAAGTTCCTTCACAATTTCCGCATCATTTAATCCTTCGACGACACATTTCTAAATGAACGCCCTAATTACATTGACAAATTGAGTCATGCGAGGTCAGTTAGCCAGTGTTGACTATTTTTAAAGAATGTCCTGCAACGGGAAGGGGAATATGTAAATAAAAAACCTGATTTCGTCAGAAGGAAAGAAGGGTTGGAAATCAAGGCACAAGACAAATTATGACATCTCCATCAGATTCTTTTACAATCTTTATTTGTAAAATATTAAACAGCCATGCAATAAATGATCTTAATCACAAATACGCGATTTTGCAAGGAACAACGATCGCCTTTCGAAGGGGTTTTTTTCGTAGCAGCGTATCATTGTTACAACGCCACCAATCTCCACACTTTCCATCTTTTTTGTCGTACTCACTATTTTTATGCCTTTTAATCATGTCCTTGTTTTTGAGCACTGAGGACAACAATCAAAGCTACTATTAGACTAATTTGGCTTTGAAAACAAAAATCAAAGCAATTAAACAGCATGAAGGAAATTCCCTCACTTAGAAGTTTTCCTGTGCGGCATTTTCGCAGATATTTACCTGCAATTGAAAATGTTTTGCGATCTGAAGTAAATAGTTATGGAGTAAAAAAGACATCCAACAATGTTTACTGTTCCTCGCTCTGCCATAATTTCTTTTTTTTTTTTTGGAATGTATCTGCTCCGAGATTACACTGCTACTTACATGCGCCTCTGTGTGACAGTGTGCGAAAAGAAACAGAAACGCAGGATGCAAATGAGGGGATCTTACATTGTAGGTTTTTTCTACTGAAGATTTCTTCTTTGATATGCTATTTTTAAAGAATCCTGAAAAGAATCTAAGCGTGAGTAGGTACCATCCACCGCTTTGTGCTAAGGAACCGAATTTCATGAAGAATAGTTTTCTTAGAAAGAGGTAAGCCGTTTATGGATCGCACAGCCATCATTGTTACGCTAAGTTTACTGAGCCCTGGCATCCATGCTGTAGTACAATGCATGCTCTTTACCTGTCAAAACTTAGTTAATCTGCATCTGTTTGATATGTTCAAATAAATAGTGAGTTCAGAAATAATGAATAAAAGATGATGAAATTGAAGATAAGTTACCATTGCGTAATATTATACTAGTACTTATTTATAGACAGACAGATTAAAGAACGTCAGAACTAAAGAAATCGATGATTCGCTTCCAAAACATATGCTGATGATGACGTGTCACTATGAATGCAATGCAGAAAGGGAGGTCTTTTGTAAGAAAAGACCACTTTCTTATCACTTGGAAGAGCAAAAATAGTTGCTGTATTTCACGTGCAGTATCTTCATCGCTCAGTGCACAGACAAAGTAGTTCCTTTCTCTAGATTTTGCTGTTCTCAGCGAAATTGTCCTGGACGTTTGCTCTTGCTTTTACGTTTGCGATAATTGGACTACACCCGATAAGAACAGCCTGCTGTTCATGACCTTCCCGGCGTCTTGTTATTATTTTTACCCATCAATGACCTTTTCATCTATGTAGTTGTTGTGGCACTAATCCATATTGTTATTTGTTTGATTGGCTTTAAGAATATAGGTAGCTGACGGCGAAGTTACCAGAAACATGGCGAAAGTTTACGATGTCGTTGTTGTCGGAGCAGGAATATTTGGTTCTTGCGCAGCCTATCACTGTCAGAGAAAGGGTCTGAGGACGCTTCTTGTTGAACAGGTGCGTAAAACTCACAATTTATGCTCACTTTGAAGTCCTCGTCTTAATGAAATAGGTCTAGAAGTACATTCGCTTCTTCTTCCTCCAGAGAAAAGGCAAAATCATGTCGGTGTGTCCTTCGTGTGAGGGGGTGTTTGTAGTAGTGTCTTGATATGATTTGCCAACGGAAAAAGAGATAGCCCTTGCTTGTTTAGATCACACATATTGTTCAGACGCCCCATTGTACAAAGAACATATAGGGAAAGGTTGTAGGAAACTTTCTGTGCTAAGAATGTTACCCTCAATTCATTCCTGATCAATTCAAATTTCACCGCATCATTTCTCAAGCTGAGACATGCATGATCCAAATCTGACTCGCTGAAGGTCTTCGGTTACCCAGAAAAATTTAAAATGCAGTTTTAATCTTGTTCTGTAGATGCCATTCACTCAAATCCATAGCTTAACAAATGAAAATCCGCATTCTATGTCGAACACTCGGCATGGACATCCGATAATGAGCGTTCACTAGTATGGAGTTGGATTATGAACGCCAGATTTGCCCCTCAACTCTGGGAAAAATTTGGAGCTTCGCGACAATTCCTCTACAATGACCTCTTGATAAGGCTGCCGTTGTCGCTCAGAGTTCTCTATACCGCTGCAATACTTCATGTTGGCCCTACGTTTCCGAGGCCTGCTATGGAAGAAGAAAAACTGGACCACCATGTACTCACTCGACGGTCATCAATGTGACCAAACCATTGACGGCCATAAGATTGTGCAGGAAATTTCTTGATTTATTTCTCCGTCATCCTAGTCTATACCAGACTACAAATTCTCAAAGATACACGAATTAAGCTGTTTTCTCATCACAGATAAAGCCTGTAAACTCATGGTCCATAGGGGAAATTATAGTGGTAACGTCGAGCGTAGATTTTTGGTGCTACAAAATACATTTGCTACGGGCAGTGTCCAGGCGAAAATTTCAATACATTATATCTGACATCCTCTTATTCTTCTCGTCGAGCTCATTGGAAAAGCCTAGATGTTAGCCACAGAAACCTTAAAAATTGGGGTTTGTAAAAGTGGTAAAAGTTACGATGTGGACGAGTTCGCCGGTGAAAACTGTAAAGGAAGCGATGGAGCTTCTCTATTTAAGGAAAACCAGATAATTTTTGCTAACCATGGCGAACAATACATAGCATCACTCGATGAAACTTTATTCTTTTTCTGGTTGTCTTTTCGACCAACCAGTTTTTTTTCCTGAAATTTAGCTGGAAATTCTCAATTCTCTCGAACCAGGATCAATTGAAACACTTGTTAAATTTATAGGGATACGTGTTCAACAAGTACATACATGTTTGTGTGAGTACCGTCCGCAGCATAAGAGAATTGAGAGGGACCAGAATATCAGACAGTAAAACATGTCTTGACTATCTTAAACAAGATTCAATATGTTTTAACGAAATCCTCGAAGGGGCGGAACGGGCACTGGATGCTCTCTAGGTACCAATAGTGCTGATTCTGCCTGGACATTACCTTTGAGCCGTCAATTTCTCATTAGCTCAAAGCGAAAGAAGGAGGCCTTGAGAGCGTTGTTCTATGGGATGTACCCCTGCTCCGTGACATGGATCCGCAATTATTGCGTAAAATTTACACAAAACCTTTATTACTATGTTTATTGCAACAGGAAACGAAGCTGTACCAAAAATTGCTTGGTCGACTAAAGTGAGCTCTCCTTTTCGATAGTCGCAGTTCAGTTGTGGCTGATTCAGATCAAAGACGTGCTCAAGGTGCGTGCAGTATACTCAGTATAATACGAGGGTGGGTTGAAAAACTTCCGGAATGACAATGAAAACGAAACAAATAACAGCAGTCAATAATTCATTCTTTACCACTGTCGTCTCGAAGCTCAAATCATGTGGTCCGATCTTTCGATTTTTGATCCTCTTCTTAGGAAGAATTTATCTCAAACGGCGTGAGCAAAAACAGAAGTCGCTACCATGCCATCTCAATGAATTGACCCTTCCCTTCCGGAATTGGTTTGGAAAGTAAAACCCATTGATTTCTCTGAACTTTTGTAACAAGCGTGTAATACATAAAATGATCTTCATTACAGTTACAACTTTTGGCTCAAAATCGTTTCCTTCGCAAGCGAAAAATTTTAAAATTTTCCTGGGATTCATTTTGGACAGCGATCCTGCTCGGAAATGAGCAAATGCGGCCCCCATCTTTTAAAAGGATTTTCGGACACAACCTCTTCTTTAAAATAATAACCTACGGCTAGGAAAAAGAACTCCTCTGTTTTGACCGAATTCACTGGCCCTCTGCGATACCCTTCTTCGACACCGTTCCCATGGGTCATTATTTGCTCGCGTGCAGGTTCGCTTGATTATGCAAATTTAGCAACTACAGATGAAACATGGAGTTTATGTGTCTGCAAAATCACTATCCGAACAGTTCCTAGTTCACTTGCGGTTTTCAAATCCATTTGAAAAATTTCTCGTACCAGAAGCGGGCTCTTTCTCAAATCAATTTGGCACTTTTAGTCTATTCACGTGAAGGTTTTCTCGAAGCGCTCCTATAAAAACAGCAACTCTTTGATAGTCATTTTGGAAAATCTTCAACCCACCCCCGTAGTCTCCAGCTGAAACTCTAAAGCTGACAGTTATGAGGGAGCACCCCTTAGCAGTTTTTTCCCTACCTTTGTAAATTGGAACAGAAACGTTGTGGATACCACTAGATTGAATGTTGCAGTTGCAAGAATGTGCCGAAGAACATTTCATATTTCCTTCTCTACAAAAGGGAAAAAGGGAGTGCCAAACATGTGTTCATACTACACTTGGAATACATACATATATTCTTAGTACACATGGACTGAGATTTACTGTTCAAACGGTACCGCCACATAAGCAAATGACTTCACCTATTTATGCTCTCGAGCTCAACAATGAAATTCTCGTGTAGCTATTCTATGGTGTGAATGCAAATTCGGTCGAAGTGCAATACTATGTTTAGTTTGAGCTTGGTCACAAGCATGGAAGTTCTCATGGTCGATCAAGGATAATTCGTTACGCTCATACCGAACGCGAATACGTACCGCTGGTTAGTGACACATATCAACAAATCGCAGCTCTAGAGCAGAAGACTGGAGAGAGTTTGTGGAAGTGAGTACTTTATCCATCTGTAGTGCTACCGTATATACAGCGTGGCCGAAAAGTATGGGAGCCTAATTTGGCGCTTTCATTTTTCATTTGTGAGCTTGAACACGTTCTTGTTTTACACATTTTTTGGCACGCCATAAGGTCTTCTTTCTTTAGATATACAATTCACTCCGTTGCTTGAAGTTATGCTAGCGTGTCTGCACCGCGATTAAATTGTTCACTTTGAGCAGTCTGTAGACTTCACTGCAGCAATAGTAAGAAAACTTGAATACTCCCACGCGAACAGCGCAACGATCACCAAACTATGGAAACTCGGAGAGAATGTTATCATGAAGGAAAAATTCCTCCCCCCCCCCCCTTGGTGGACAAAGGGAGGACTCCTGCGTCCATCAATATAAAAATCAGTTGATATGATGGGGTGAGTCTGAACAAGATGAGGAAGGTCTGGGAATTACACGTTGTCCCGTGCAGATGATTGTCAATGAAGATTCGCAGCCTTGCTCCCCTTGCCTCTGCAAGGATAGCAGACAGGATCAAAAAATGCCTGGGGTGGGTCTGAGTGCGCCGCATCAAAGGTGTGCTACAGGCTTGTAAAAAACTTTTCCCTTCCAAGGTTGTCCTCGGCCCTCAAAATGACAGCTAGTTTATTAATACATATGAGCGACACTCTTCATAAAAGAGACGTCAGAAAGTTGTTGTTTCCTGTGATGGCTTGAAGAGAAGTGATCACGAATGCAGAGACAACTCTGGTTTTCGGAGTGAAAATGACAGAATTGGCCAGTGTTCTCATCAGAATAAGATTGATAGAAAAGTACTCGTCACGTGGACGCGGACAAACGCTAACGCTATTCTTCAGCAGGATGGTTTTACCAGACGAAAAGGTCAAAATCACCATTGCCTACTTGGATGATGCAATTCCCGGATTCCTCTACAAGAATAAATGGTCTTTTTTGCATCTGAGGTTTGAGTAGCATGGATCTCATCGTGTGAGGTTCCATTGCAGGGAAAGCGGAGAGCAAGAATACCATAACATTGAACATCAATGTCGCGAACCTAGACATTCCCGGTCAGAAATTGGTGAGAACTACCTATGGCGCACAGTGCATTGCGGGCAAATACTTTTGAAGGTATGTCTCTAAGCCAAAAGGGGCAACTATTGCAATCTCTAGCGGAACTAATTTCTCATGCAGTTGCACAGCTGATAGAACAAAAAAAAAAGATGGAATAATTGTGGCCAGTAAGCAGAAATATCATTCAGTGTGACGCCCATACTTTTTGGCCACCCTGTACTCGTAGCTTCTTGCGTGGAGAATCCAAAACAATGACCATGCAACAGATAGAGCAATGGGACAGATCTCATCTATGAACCTCAGAACTGTTCTCCTTTTTAGCTTCGCTCAAACCGGAACGGATATAACAACGTTACGGTTCTTCAATTCCAAATGTTCTACCGATTTGCACGAATCTTTTTAGATATTAGATATTAGGTTGGTGCGCAAGTCTTGTCGTTTTTCCCGTCGACTTTATTTTTTCTACAACTACCGAATTACAACCTTAACAAGGGGTATAATTTCTATGATTAGTAGAGACGATTACTCACTTTACGATCCCATCCCTGGTGTTCTATGAATAAGCGGAGTCTGCATTTTTGGCGACTTTTTCATGATCTAACAAGAGCTTCTGAAACAGGGAAGGTGGATGCGAAGCCGCAAATTTTCTCAATAATGTGATGGGTAGAGAAACATTTGTCAGCAAAGTTATCGAAACCTAAGGCAGGTCCTCGAAGCAAATGTTGGCCGATTTCGACAGCACAGGAAATGCGCCTTCATAAATCCCGAGTGTTTTTCCATTTAAGTATCTCCGTTTTTTCTGGACCAAGTAACAGCAGAGGGCAAAACTTAGGGTACTGCTTCGAATTAGCAGCATGGATTAGATCGTCCAGCAAGAATTACAGGGAAAGCAAAAGAAACGCTTCAAAAAGTGCTCGTCCGCGCATCTCTAAAACAGCAGCCATTACGCCAGAGGTCAACTGCGGAAGTGGCTCGTAGTATGTCGGAAAACTACGCGAGAAGCGGAAAACTGATGATGCGGTGTCCGTGAATTTTCAAATATTTCTCGCTTTCTAAGCGCAATAAACAGCCACTGAACATATAGAGAAGAAGAGCAGGATTTAGACTACAATTTTCTTACCAGACATGGTTGTTATCCAAAAAAATCTAGCGAGAATTATAGCTTTGAAAAAAAACCGACAAGACTTTTGCCCCAACCTAATAAAATTAGGGTTTGTCTTCAGGACTCTTCCATAGTCAGGATGTTGAACTGACATAAATACGCAAGTAATGAGCACTTGCCTATATTGTATATTATGTTATTAACAAAAAGTTTTGATGGCACCTCGCTTTTATTTCAAAAAAAAAGTTCCACTAACAAAGATTCAGTCAAAAATATGACAATGACCACTATCACAGAAAACTGCCACAGTCAACGGTGTAACTATTACTACAATTACAGAAACACTACCAAAGTTTGTGCATATTGAAGATGCCACGCTCGCAGAATAAGCAGAACTTCTTGTCAAAAAAAAGTTTCGCAGGTGCACTTTCAAATAGCCTTTGTCGTTTAAGATTTCTGCCTCCAAGTCTGCCTCCAGGAAGGCGACTAAGAGGTGATCGGATATGCGTAGGTGCGGAAAATGAAATGGATGAGGATTTACGGTTCACTGCAGTGCGCTCGCAAGCACTGCAGTGAACTGTAACATGGGGCCTGGTGTTTTGGTACAGATAGTAAACGTTGCTTGTCCCACTTGCCACAAAGGGACAGCGCTTGCCGTTCCAACTGCCGACTGTACAAATCTAATGGAACTTTTGTACCGTTTGGAAGCAATTTGCACGTTTTCTGCAGTACCACCGAATAAAATGTGTATCCATAGCATAAGTATACCCCAATTCTCCTCATAACGTCTGGTTTTTAATCTGCTCAATTCAGACTCAAGATCAAGAAACCTTCAGACAATTAGTTTTAGTGGATAGAATGGACACGTAGAAATATCACAATTCTTCGAAGGGAAAAATGTCAGGATTTCTCTGTGTCAGAAGTATAAATATATTTGCTATTAAAGCAGCTATTGACAACGCTTTGTGTATTGCTTCGAAATTGCAGCACGAATTCTATCGTCCCTGAATTCCATTAAAAAAAAACAAAGGAAGTACTCTAAAGAGTTCGTGTGTGCGTTTCTCCGTGGCCGAAACCGTCGAGTCAGGTCTCTACACTGGAATCGATAGAGACCTCTAGGTTAAGGACAGCGTTCCACCTCTTCTCGCATGTTAGAGATATCAACAACAGTTCTCTGATCTCCTCGCTAGGCTGTTTTCAAAAATGTACATCAACGGTCACCAAAGTGACGAAATTCGCTGGATACCCTGAATTCCTTGATTGACGAAAATTTGGCATTCCATTGAAGTCTGTCCTTTTGTACCAGCTCCTATTGCTGGCTTGCACCATAGAAACCACTTCCAGAAGAAGGAGTCGGACACGTATGAGAGATGAAGTTGTTCTGTCTATTATTGCGATTCCTCTCTTGACATTTGGCCTGAAGTATACTTTGCATAGACACTCAATACATTTTGAATTGAATCCTACTATGGAACGGGTTCTCGTCGTCACAGCAGGAACGGCAGAGCACATTCTTCAGGGAGGATCTCTCATATGTATGTTCCACAGCACGCTGTTGCTCCTCGTTTTTTTTTGACGCCAATTTTTTCTGAAGAGCAATGTGTGCAATAATTCCATGTCCACAACATATGCTGGAGCAGGCGCTCTAGCTCATCCTCATGCTTACCTTACGATGTTCTCCGCATTCTATCAGATCCATCTACAACAAATGCACTGCGGCGATCAAGCAACCCGAGAGGAGTCTACCTCTCCATCAGCTTCCTTGAGAGCAGCCTAATCCTCTATCAACTCTTAAGATCATCACCTCGGCGTCGGCGTACATGCAGCTTCAATGAAGTGGTGGTAGCAAATCCTCAGTCTTTTGGTAGCTGAGAGTTTGTACGGGCCTTTCAACAACTCGGCTCTGAAGTTATAAATGGCAAGAAGAGCCGCGATGAGGGCAACCCTTAGGGCCTGTAGTAATTCCCTCCGCAAGTTGGCAATTCGTGCTGGCACGTCAGTGCGAGATAATTGTAAGCCTGAAAGGCATTGAGGTATCTCAATCAAGTGGGTGGCGAGGGAACAGAGAGTTTAGAGAAGCGATATGAAGTAATGCACCAGTAGATCAGAAGAGGAGGTATGGATAGATCAGCGCGCCGGCCAACCAAGTACACGTCAGAAGCATAGATTTAGAAAAAAGAGCAAGAACATGAGTTAACAAACATGAACAACAATATTTTCTATCTACTTTACATTATATCATCACTGGAAAATCAAACGAAATGTTGCCAAAGGGTTAATGATAGCCAAAATCAATCTGAAAACACAACGGAAAGACGCGAAACTAGAGAGGAGATTTGATCATACAACACGAGCCGTAACAACAGCAACTAACAGCAATATGCTGTTCACAATCAGACAGTCGTGACTTGAATAAGGCTTCCATTTTATTTTAGGGTCTCAATCAATGCCACATGAACTGCTCTAGAATGACCTGACCAAAACTTATCTTAGTTTATTGACGTTGATGTGAAGGTTCCATCTTACCCGCAAAATGTGTCGCCATGGGCGAGTGCTCTCGTCGCATGTTTCCGATAGTGGTGGAGTTGGGTTCGATATGGCGAGCACTAAACCAATCTGTATGCTGAGCCTCCTATTCCTCCACATTCATATCATATGACAAATTGGGATGACGAAGTAGTCAAATCCCACAGAAGTTGCGCTCATCAGGAATCACTTTAAAGGCAGCACGCACGGAAAATTTCGTGCTCAAAATTTCGGTGTAATCTAATATATTTTATTGCGCTGAACACCGTCGAATTTCTGGAACTTGCCAAAACTATGAAATTGTTTTCTGCAGACCTCCTATTCAATGCCTCGACGTGGGTTGGTTTGAGTTGCGCCTGCCCTGGGGTGTCGACCGATCCGAAAAAAATCGATGATGCCGCTTTTTCGCCACTTCTTTTCTCGCGCAATCACTTGTTTACAAGGCAGTCGTAAAGGAGTAAACATCTGCCACTACGGACCAGACGTGCGAGCGGCTGAAAACCGCTCACAAGATAGCTGCAAAGACCATTGCAGAGCGTATTTCGGCATTTTGCCATTTTTCTGTTGGCGCAGCACAAAAAAACTGGAACTGCGGTTTTTTTCTTTCGCGGCGGTTTTTAGCAGAAGTTTGATGAAAAAAGAGATTTTTCATACGCAATTATCAATCCCAAATTCCTCCAGCATCGACGATGGTCTACGTCTCACATTAGACGTATCCACCAGCGACCTACTGAAAAAATTGGTCGTAAACTATGTAAAAAAATGAGAAGCAAAATAGCATTCAACAGTGGTGGGCAACTATTAGGGTGGTAAGAAAGTCTTGAGCCGATTTTTTTGAAAGTTCCAGAACTTTTGATTATTGATCGGTACCCATGATCTACCATGTGGTAATCGTAGACCAAACTCGGGGCTTCTCCATAATAGGCATATATAGCCGATTTGGCTTTCCTAACTTTAATTACGACGTCAATTCCAAGAGAGGTCCTCCTACCCAAGGTCAGTTTTTCCTTCATTGACCACACCGAAAGGAGTTTCGGGAATAACTAATTACTGGAGATGAGAATTGTGTCCTCTACGATTCTAACATACATCTTGCCATGTAGCTCCGTCGAGCAGAAGATCCACCAAATCGCACCCCCACCCAAACAAGTGTTTCCTTTGCTACCTCTGGAATTCGCCGGGAATGTCGTATTGTAAGCTGCTCCCGCAAACACATATGGTCATCAGTAACACATACGCCAATCAGTTCCGGAAGGTCGCGGATGCTGTTTGAGAAAAACGGCCAAGACGAGTTTTTTGTACACCTACGCCATGGTGACGCTAGGCCCCATTTTGCTTAAGGGACGCCTGAAAAATAGGAGGAGCTAGGTTGAGACACGCTTCCCCACTTACCGTATTCTCCTGACGTTGCCACTTCTGACTGTCTTTTATTTCATCCCCTCGAGGCATTCCTGGCTAAGAAAAAATTCACCAAGTTGACCATGTTGGAACGGAGGTCAGCGATTTCTTTGGCTTCCAGTCTTCCCAGTTCTGGGAGAAGGGGAACGCTGACCGGCCCATTAGTTGGGGCACAGCAGTGACTAACTGTGGCTATTATATTGTTGAGCAAATTCCACTGTGGGCTGAGTAATAAAATAAAGCGCAAAAGAAGTCCAAAACGGCTCAAGACTTTCTTACCACCCTAATATATCCATCTGGAAGAAGTATCCTACCAGGTGAATTAATACAGTCGCAGAAATACGCAAAAATCAGCTCGGAATAGCAGAAATTTTTGAGTAGCAGTTCCTGCAGACGAAAAATTGCATCATGTTACGGCCATCGAATGATGGCAAATCGATCGCAGCGGCCTGGTCTCACAACACACGCCTACGGTGGATCCTTGATCTATTAAGATGCCTGGACTTGAAAAAGGAAGAAGTCTCCAACTTATCCAAAACTATGAAATTAAGTCAAATTCGAATTTCGCGGAAGAAATTATTCAACAAACGAATAAACGTGTTGTTTGCAACAAAAGGAAAAAATAGGAGGAAAAAATAGGTTTCAGCCAAACTAAAGCAAAAAGAGAGAAAAAAGTTTTGAACGCTAGCACAAGTTAGGGAAAAAGCAAATGGATAGTGAAACAGCTGGTCTCCTACAGCGCTACCGTCGCAGAATTGTGGGGTTTATGCCTCGGGTTTGAGAACACTTGAAATCTCGGACACGATGTTTATCGTGGTTGCTGCCTTTAATTCTACCCAATACCTTCTTGAGCTGCGCATGGAAGCGAAATTCCTTGTCAACAGAAAAACCTAGGTCTAAGACCTCGTTTATTGGCTAGGCTGTTGTTTGTCCAAACATATGCGGAAAAAGATTATTGTTCTGCCCTAGAATGTGTTAGATCTTTGCTTTTGTTTCTGACATGGGTGGTTCCCATAACTGCAACCAACCTAACACCGCATCGATAGCTTGTTGCCGCGGAAGTTCTCTGTCGCCCATTGTCACCAGATTGCACTAGAGGCTAATACGATGATGTTCTGCTCCCTTAGAGCACTTTCTACATGGAAGCTCTCAGTTTTGCTGAAAACCGTCGAAACGTACATAAGCCCAATCCTTGGGTATGGTAGGGTAATGTATATTCTTTCTAAACCCAAAAGTATTTTAGTGCTAGAGAATGTTCGGAATAGATTTACGCGTGAACTAATGATTAGGGTCCTTGGTTTTCAGCATGATTCCATCCCTCCAAAATAGTGAGAAATAAGAACTTAGGCCCTCACTTGTTGAGCAACAGGAGAAGATAACATGTCTTGCTCCTGGTGTATGAAATTGTTCACGCATTAGTTGGTCTTGCACCCAGAAGTATGTTCCAAGTAAGGGCGTCAAGTACTCAAGGTTCAACTAGCAAGCTGATAATGGCTAGGCCAAGGGAAGGCATCAGCCAACGGTTCTTCGTTTGTAGAACTGGTACAGACTACGAAAGAGTCAGCAAATGACAGTTCTCCAACACTTCAACTTCAAAGCAAAGGACAGTTCAGTCCTCCAAAATCTTGTTCGTTTGAAAGGGCGTTCAACTCGTACTTGAATTCGTGGCATGACATCACTCGGTGTTTGTTTGCATTTGTTTAATATTACTTGGTTGTGTTTATATTTGCTCTTTTGTTGTTGTTCTTTTATGCATAGCGTGCTTTGTAACAGATACAATATAGAATACAGAACATGCATGTTCGAGATGTAAGCATTCTGTCAGCATACAAAAAGTATCAATACTGTTCAAAAAAGAGCTCTTTCTTGTGAAAGGAAACATAAGCGAAATAGTGTTGGGAACAATGGTTGCGTACAAGTTTGCGTTTTACTGTCTTCACGGAATCCTCTCATAATATGGTACTCTTACAGGCAAACAGGACTTTTGTGGGTCTCGACAGTTGCAGAAATAGATTCAATATCTCAAATATTACAGAACTTTGACATTGATCACGAGAAGATCGAAGGAAAAGAGGTATTAAAATATTATTACAGTATTTCTCAATATCTCATGCTTTCAAAAATAATAGGTATAATGCTTTCATTTGCCAGTCGTTCACAGTTTGAAAATTGTCTGACGCTTCGTCGGTAGAGTCTCATATGACAACATTTTTGTATGTGTCGGAAGCACAACAGCGTTGATGCCATACGCGTTGAGCGAGAAAATTTTACGATCTTGAGTAGTTGACAAGTCGCAGGTTGCTGGTCGTTTTCCCCAGTTCACTTTCAACGACAGCAAATGGGCAGCACTAATCGATCCTAAAGGAGGTGTCCTGTACGCGGATAAATGGCTGCGAACTTTCCAGGTATGATTTCAACTCTATCACAATCCAATTGGCAGCAAAAGCTTTGCTGTATATAAATCTTTGCTGTATAAAATCACTCAAATCATTTATAACGGTGCCTAAGACATATGTGAAAAATGGCGCCAAAGAAAGATAACAAACACGGGGACTCAAAACTCAATAACAGCATATAAAATACCTCAACTTTGTTTTGCTAGTGAGATCTGTTAGAACTCAACCAGGAGATACAACCACAATGTTGAAACCTGTATAGCCCAATAGAATACACCGGAGCGTGACAGATAGCGAGTGAACGTGCATGCTTTGTGCCAATTAAACTGCCATACTGCGACGAACGGTGCTGGTACATCTGTGCCCAAACGTGGGAGCTCCCTGTGTTTCACATTTTATTCATATTTCAGTTTCCAGGGTTCAGACTCTATGATTTGATCGACTTTTATTTGGCTAGCTTTCGATGTGCCAACGCCTTCTTCAAGCCTACAACATAGCACATTTAGGAGGAGAACACCGAGCAGATTTAGAGCAAGAACGCCTCTGTGTCTGCCTGCTGTTCTTCTCCTAAATATGCTACGTATTCTATGTTGTAGACTTGAAGAAGGCGTTACCACGCAAAAGCTAGCCTAATAAAAGTCGATCTAATTGTGGAGGCTCAACTCTGTATACTTACTGAAATATGACATGACAGTTCGAGACCGGCACCATTCGGCTAGTTCTACCCCAAAAACTTTGATGAAAAAAAAATTCCACCCAAATGTCGTGTACGGGGGTTATTTGAGGTGCTGAACGCGAATGTCGTATCCATTTTTTACCGTAACTCCGTTTTTGTAGGGTCACGGCAGGTATACCGTGGCTGCCGCATCACAGAATCCTCTCAAATTCTGCACAGAGGGGTCGTTCCTTGGCGCTGATCACGAATATCAACTTTATTTTGCATGCACGCTTCATTTTCTTCCCGAAATCAGCATTTTGCCCCAATTTGCTACCGCAAACCTACCGTATCTCTATGAAAATGAGGTTACGGTACAAAATGTGCACGATATTCGTGATCAGCGTCCAAAACAACCCCTCTATGTAAAATTTGAGGGGATTCTGTGAGACACCGTATACACAGCAGTATACCTACCGTAACTCTACAAAAACAAAGTTTTCACAAAATGGATACGATATTCGTGTTCGTTAGGGCGAAAATTTTTACTTCGAAATTTTAGTACAGAACTAGCATCGAGACAGACCAATATTGCAATTTATTCATAGTGCAATTTATTTTCTTTTCGCAGGACAAGTTTTTCAGGACGAGTTCATCAAACTAGGCGGAAAGATAACCGAAAATGAAGAAGTCCTGTCTTACAAAGAGATCAGTGATGATGTCGTCGAACTGCAAACCTCAAAGACTTTGCTGCACTCTAAAAAGGCAATCTTCACAGTTGGACCGTGGATTAGAAATGCGTTTCCGAAAGCTCCATTGAACATTCAGGTAAGACATTCAAGTCATGCAGGCGGTTGCCAAGACACTTCCTTATACAGGCTTCATAAAAGTACCGCTGTTTCCGAAAAACTCCCTATAATGTTCGAATACTCGAAAAACAAAGAAGACAGGCGCTCAAATGTTTTCGTTTCTTTGAACTTCGGCATTGTAGATGTCCTCTAACATACTATGCCGTGCGAGGTTCGTAGGTGGAATTATTTATATTTGCCTTACGTTCCGGCGCTCTCGCCGTCTTCAGAGGCCTGCAATGAGATGGATCTGAACAATCTAACGCCAACCCGCCAAGCACCTCACCATCCCGTGCTTGCTTCTCGACATCGTTAAAAGCAGTAAAAACCGAATCTCCACAATGCTAAAGACCAGCTCACCCTTGATTCCACCGTCGGTGCTAACCGCACTCAACTGCCGACAGAACACCAATGAATGTGTACTGTTATAGACAGACGCGAGTGATAGATGGTTACTGGATTTATACAGGCACTACCAGGCAGCTTATAGCTCATATAGTGGCACGAACGGCAAGAATTCGTTTGTTATCGACAGACACTCATTTTTTTTTGTTCATTGAATGACTTCGGACCGAGATCTAGGAGGCCTCCAGTGTTTTCTTTGCTGATATGTCTGTTTCGCGGGCTAAAATCGTGCACTTCACATCGAAGACCCCTACGCAGTGTGATTCGCCTCTCAAGCGGTGCCATTAAACTTCCACGCCGCTTTCCTGCAAGGCGTTCTTTAACCCTCACCCCAAGAGCCCTTCCAGTTTCTCCAATGTATTATAGATAGCGTTGCATGTCATGCATTCGATTTGGTAGATTACTACCTCTTGTGCGCAGCCTCCTGTTCTTCCGTAGGGACGTATGTATATACTGCAGATACATCAATGGTTGTTGTGTTGTCACATCAACACAGCCCGGAATGCACGAATGTTTCCGTATACTTAACCAGCAGTCGCAATACTTAAGGCTCACATGAGACAAACAACGAAATGGGTGGCTTCCGTCCTTTAATACTCAAACCAACTTATCTAATGGCAATGTTACGGTGAAGTGGTACCGCAAAGAAAGTTGTAAGAACATCTTAAAGGCAGCAGGAGCTGAAATTCTCGACTCTGAGCTGAGCTGCGGGTGGTGAAGTACAGACTTAGCACATCATAAATGTGGAACGAGCACAGACGATGATGGCTTACCTGCAGAGAAAATGGAACATTCGTCGCGAACACGCCTGGCCGTGTTCGTGCGCGGACGAGTTTTCCCCAGCGCGGAAGCCATTGCGGCGCGTGGTTTTGGCCGAGTCCCGCCATGAAACCCTGGGAATTGAATGCATTTCGTCTTCCCTTTGCACCAAACCACGCACCGCAATGGCTTTTGCGCCGGGGAAAACTCGTCCGCGCGCGAACACGGCCAGGCGTGTTCGCGACGAATGTTCCATTTTCTCTGCAGGTAAGCCATCGTCGTCTGTGTTCGTTTCACATTTATGATGTGCTGAGTCTGTACTTCATCACCCACAGCTCAGCTCGGAGTCGACGATTTCAGCTCCTGCTGCCTTTAATACACGCCCGATCAGCACATCCGATAGCTATGAAGGGTTGTTGCGAGGTTGTTGCGAAATATCAGGGCTGGGATTCATGAAACGATAACCAAGCAAACCCAGGCTAGTAAACCAAAATTTGCCGTCTGCGTCTCTTAGCACTATGTAATCAATATGATAACCAATCACGCTAGCCATCCTTGGTTTGCTTGGTTATCGTTTCATGAATCCCAGCCCAGGTTGTTGCGAAATTAATTGCCGTTTTGGGGTATGCTTTCTGCCCAATTTGAGCAACTTCAGCCAAATTTATGTGACCTTCTGATAGGGCTTTTCCTCCTCTTTCGAATGCTGCTTGAATATTCTGGCTAGCTCTTTTCTGAGGGTTTTTGTAAAGTCGCGAACAAATCATGAGCCGACGTGATTTTCGGGTGATTATGGTTCATGACTTCAAGCTCGATCACTCTTTGTGCTTGCGGTAATCTTGCATTTGTTTTGGCTTCGAATCGCCTTCCAAATGGGCAGTGAGCTATTCGGTCGCAAATTTTTCTTCCGTCGATTTTGATCCCCAAAGCAACCACAGTCGTGACCACTGGTTGTTCTCTGACGATCAAGCGTTGAGAAGAGTCGTGGAACCTAATCCGGGTCCAACCATTTGGACTTTGAGGGCAGGGATGGGGGCTCACTATGTACAGTTTCAAAATATTTGACTTCAATCGACATGACAAGAAAGGTGCGGAAGTGAATATCCCACGATCTGACAGATGACCAGCGTCTCACCCGCTGTGTCTTCTTTTCTAACTTAATTTCTCGCCTCAAAAACTACCCATTTCTACACCGCTTAACAGCTATCAAAACTTTGACGCGGGAGTAGCGGCTTATTTTAGCCGATGCACCAGACTGTTACGTGGGCGCTAGAGGCTAAGGGTTGTTTCCCTTTTTGAACAGACCCTTTGGGTGGTTCAGTGGTTTTGAATACAGTACACAAAGAGAATACGGACGCTTTTATTGCTGCAGACAACCGCGCATCGTGGGTGCTAAGTAGAGGAGTGAGGAGCCAAGGTAACTATGCACTGACCACGCCCCCGCGATCATCGAGGGTCGATGATACTGCGCCGGCCACCATTCATGGATACATTCGAGTGAGAGATGAGATCATTCTTGTTTACATCCAAGTTTCAAACACATTTTATCTACATGTCGGCGTCTTCGCTGGACTGGCAATCGTCAGGTAAGGCAGAGGCGCGACGGAAACAGCTCGGACGTGGCAGAAACGTGGCTGATACAGCTTGGGTGTGGCAGGAACGTGGCAGCAACTCAGGAACGTGGCGGGAACGTGACGGGAACTTCAGGAACGTGGCGGGAACGTGACGGAAACTTCAGGAACGTGGCGGGAACGTGACAGGATCGCAGGAACGTGACAGAAACGTGGCAGCTACTCAGGTACAACAGGAGGCATCAGTGCCTCGGTCGTTTCTGACCACCCTGGTGGTGGTGTGGCCGCCTCTGGTGGCAAAGCAGCACGTTGTGGTCGAGACCACAAGCGCTGCACTTCACTTCGCACTGGTCCTCGTGCACAGGCTTTAGGCAGCAAGGGCACAGCTGTAGCTTCGCCGCCTGTGCCGTGCGAGATACGGGGTCTTTGAATCGGGAACAGCGACCGGTGTGGTGGCTGTACCTATTTTCATCGACCCCGCAGAAGGCGCACTCCGATTTTGGAGCGGTGCGCTGCAAAACCGTCGCGAGGTCGACATCCAGACGACCATCGATGGAGTCCAGGCGGCTGTCGATGGCATCGAGGCGTGGCAACAGGTGGTATAGAAGAGTTGCGATGTCACAGCGACCGAGGTCGTCGAGGGCAGCTCGGATGTCGCTTGAGGATGACACGTTGGTATTTTTTTTTTGCTGGACCGTGGCTGCTTTTATATGGAATGGTGTTGACCCTGTCTGCTTCCTAATGTAAGACCGCCTTTGGAAAATAGCCCGGATCATGCCCGCAATCGAGATGAGAGTGCTAATTGCTGGAGGTTGCCGCGGGAGCATCATTTGGGCACAATTAATAGCAGTGATGTGACATTATATTGCTGTAAATTAACCTGTAGTGTGCATGGAGGTGATAACTGGATGAATTTAGATAGCTTGGAGTGTCTGGCTGATATCACCAAGTTTGAAAAAAAAATATGTACACTGCATTGAATTTCACAATGATGAAGGCATGGAGTAAAAACGTGTGGTGTACGGCGGGGCAAATTTGTGCATTCGCACCTCTTTGTATCGGTTTGTTAATCCACTTTTGCACACCTTGCACTGCGAGCTGTGAGCGATCGATTTTTCCGAATCGCATTGTTCTGACCTCTCCGTTCTCTCCATCTCTTGCTTTTGCCCTCCAAAATCCGTACGTCGACTTTTTGGCATCTTCCGTCGACGTTTGAGTATCGATTTTGATCTCCATTGATTGGGTGGTAGGAGCGCCGTCGACGCCGCCGCGGCGTTGAAAACATAGTGGATAGGATGAAGAAAACGAAATTAAGGATATATACTAGCACAATAGGACCTAGTAGGTATAGCAGGACTGCTACTGTCCATCCTGATGTGACCGCAGCCACGGTTATTTTCCAGTATTTAGTGATTGTCTGTAGCAGTGGGTTTAAATCAGGTATGCTGACGTCTGATAGCCACTGATGTTTAAGTGGAGCGTGATTGTCTTCCACTTCGAATGCCGAGGTATTAGGGAATTCTATATGGTAGAGTAGTACTGCGTGTGACATTATATTTGTCCCTGAGCAATCAGTTTTGCATTGTTCATTGATAACGGCATGATCGAACGCAAGTAGGGTTGTCGTGGTTTCGTTACTTGGTCCACATTTGATTGCGATTTCGTGATCTTTGCAGTCAATGACGACTTCAGTTGCGAACTTTGCTTGACAAGTAGTCACTAGCTGTGCTCCATGTGCGCAACTGTAGCAACCTGTGAGAGTTGTATGAATATCACAGTTTTCGACCACCACTACTTCTGCTACTTCGGACATGTGAGAGAATTTTTCGGAACTCAGGGCGAGTAGGACTTCTCCCTCGTGTGTGTAGGCCACCACGTTGAGACTGGGTGAGGTTCACGGTAGGTGTATTGATTGGTAACGCCGATGGCGTGTTCCTCAGCTGCTGTATTGATTCTTCTGGACACTGACAACGATACACCGAGTTTTCGCAGTGGCATCTTGTACAAGTTGAAAGTTGTCGGCTTATTGATATCTTGGCGTGGGTGATTTCTCTGCACAAAAGGTTCCATCGAGTGCAGGTCTCCTGTGGAAGTAGAGTTTTCCAGTCCACTCCCGTGTTAAAAACATCTCTCATCATTGATTTGAGACCCACGGTCCTGCTAGACCTATTGGATCGAAGACAGAATTTATTTGGCTTAAAATGTCCTTCTCTGTTAGTTTTGTATAGGACGAGAAGTTCGTTTCGATAGTGAACTCGTCCGTTGTAGTGTCGTAGCAAACTCCCAGTAGCTTTTGTGGACCAGATCCCAGCTTGTCCTGCTCTGGAATTTTTGCGTTCACTTCACTTGAATTTGACACGTATTCACGTAAATTCATTCCAATTGTGGAAAAGAGTGCCTTAGATTCACGATACTTATTGATAGCTTCTTGTTCATTATCTGCCATCAATAATATGTTATCTACATATAAGTTCTGAGAGATTTCTTCGGTTAGCCCCGAGCTTTTGCTGTTCAAGTAAGCTTGAATTGCCATGCTCAAAATGCTTGGGGAGGCTGTTACTCCAAAGGGCAGCCGGTTGAACCTATACTCAACTAGGTTATCTTTGGTGGGTGGATGTCGAGAATCTTCTAACCACAAAAATCTGCAAAGATCTTTATGTGCGTTTGTCAGCCGTATCTGCGTAAACGCAGCTTCGATATCACATGTCAAAATGATTCTTTTGAAACGTGAATACATAAGGATGCCATGAATTTTGTTGACAAACGATTCTCCTTCATAAATAATGTGGCATAACATTTCTCTTCTTTTTGATGACGCATCAAAAACTATTCTGAGTGGGACTTTTTTATGTGCTCTCCATACTCCAGAATGTGGCATGTAGTAGATCCCTGCCGTTTGAGAATCTGCTGTCCTGAACCTTTCGATTATACCTTCTTTTTTGTAGTTTTCTATCAGCTTACAATACCATCTCTTTTGATCCGGGTTTTTTTGATAGTGTGAGGTGTAGGGATTGCAGCCTTCTTAACGCTACTGAGTAGTTATCTCCAAGGTCTGTCACTGTTTTCCTTAAGTAGAAATGGGGCTGTAATGAAGCCATCGTCAAAGGAAATGTGCTTGGAATACTCCTCGAGGTACTTGTGAATTTTTTCGTCTTTTTAACATTCCTCTGGTGTTATTCCCAATCCTTCAAGCTCGAAAATTTTTTGGAGCAGCTCCTGTTCTGCATTTTCGCATATAGCTGTCAGACTGTAGTTGACAGACTCGGATTGATTCACCCTACTCCTCAAGCCACCACCATAAATTGTTGGGCCGAAAACTGTTTTTGCGATGTGAAGTCCAGATGGAGTTTTTGATCCATGGATGGGATCGATCACTAATTCGTAGTAATAGTCAAGACCGACTAACACGTGCGGAATTTGGTGTTCTCTGCGTGTATTTGTGTTTGCCAAACAGATGTTATTGGCTTTCAGGAAATTAACGTCAACTTGATCAAGCTTCACCGAAGGAAATCCATTTGTCATGACCGGTTTGGTTTGGACGGTTATCTCAATTTCTTCTCCAAAGACTGTTCCAATCTTTAGAGGAACGATATGCCTTTTGAACGTCTCCATGTGCCCACCAATTCCTGACATCGTACATATTTCTGACGTGTGCTTCGGTAGACCGAATTGTTCAACAAGTTTCTCTTCAATTACAGTCTTCTGTGCTCCTGAGTCGAAGAAGAACAGTATTTTCTCGTATTGCTGCCTTCTGTCGTTCCATAGATTACCCTTGGCTGTCATCAGCACTAGTTGCTTGTTTATTGAACTATAAGCGTAGGAGTCGACTTCTGGCAACGTTTCTGCACACATCTGTGTATTTGTTGGACCTGGTCCTGCACGATTGGACTGGTGGTTGCTAGTCCTTTGGTCACGGTTTTGCCAATTCCTTGGATTTGAATGGCTCGGAGCTGTGTTTCTCGCACGTTGTTCGCTACCGTAATTATTCTGAGGCGTAGCTTTTTTGAAGCACAAGCTATTATGATGCTTTTGGCCGCAAAATGAGCAATCTTGCTTCTGACAATCAAAGCTGTTATGACTCTGTGAGAAACATTTCCAGCAGCGATTCTGATCCCTGAGAACATTTCGGTGCATACTTTGATCGCTGACAGTGCGGCATTGTGCGGCTGGGTGATTACCCTTCTGGCAGAATATGCATTTATCGCTGTAATTATGTCGAGGATTGATATACTTCTCTTTAGATTGTGTGACCTTGCTGTCATTTTTGTGGCCTAATCTGTTCTCGACGTATGCTTTGGCGGCAATTTCTTTCTTGAGAAGTGCCATTAAGTCGTCAATTGTCTGTTTGTCATCTGATTGACTGGCGACCAGCACGGATTTTACGATGTCCTGTGGGAACTTGGATAGTATCGTCTCTCCCCACATAGGATCGCAGGTCTTCTTGACATCGTAGCCTGTGGAGATCATATGATTTGTAAGCATTCGAATTTGGTCGAAGATATCACTGCAACTAGCAGCTGTGTTAATGGCTGGCCTCATACTGACTAATTTTTGTACGATCTGAGCTCTGTTTGTTGGCTGGTCGCAGTAGTTTTCTTTGAGTGTTTCGATTATCCAGTTATAGTTGTCAGGAATAAGTTTGATTCCTTTTATTGCGGTTTGAGCTTTCCCTTTGAGGCTTTCTTTTAGCAAAAGAATCTTTTCCATCACGTCAAGCTCACTACTTTTATGAACCAGGTCTTCAAAAATTGCCCAATATTCTGGAAAATCCTCACTGTTTCCATAGAATTTGGGCAGAGACGCTTGCGTAGGCTTTATTGATCGAAAATATGCCCTGCCGGAGCCATCTGTGTTAGCTTTCTTCCGATTCGAGTCTGATGCTTGAGATCCTGATGGTAATGACTCGTTGTTTACGTTCTCCTCACTATTTTCAGTAGTGTTTTCAACGACATTCTGCTCACTATTTTCAGCAGTGTATTCAACGATTTCTGGATCGTCGTTGACTGGAACATCGTCTTTTTGTGCTCTTAGATTTACATGTCCTAGTCGAATTCCCATATTTTCACGAGTATTCTTGGATTCGTCGAGTCTCGTCGTTAACATGTAGATCAGATCTTTTGCCTCTGCCATTGCTACCTGTAGCTGAGAATACTCTTCGATTTGTTCAATTTCGGCCATGATTTCCTTTTTGTCTGACTTATTTTTGCAGTTTTTGTACTCGTCTGTCTTTTATTTCATTGTACAATTTTTGGAGGTCTTCTTTTGCCTCTCTAAGTTGCTTTATGCTGCTGTGCAAAAGTGCTACGGTGGAACGACATTTTTCGTAGTTCACGTCGTCGATTCCTGTGTACTCTGCGGTTTTAGTGTACTCTTTGTAGCGGGTCACTAGTGTCCTGAGTGAATTTGCGCTGTAGTTAATAGGAGTTTTATAGAAGTGAAGCGCCATATCCTTTTTTGGGCTTTTTTACCTTATTTTCCTATCAAATCACTTTCAAAGTAACCGTATGGGCTTTAATTGGCTCTCGCTAGTGCGTTAGTGCCGAGTGAGCTGGTTTGAATCAGTGCTGATTCACGATCCGCAATTAGATCGATTGGTTTAGGGCTCTTGGGCGCCTAGGTTAGAAATGGCTAACCTTGTGTGCAGTTGCGTGTTAGCAAGGCACTGAAAGCAAGCTTGGTTACTTTCTGCGATTAGGATCGCGAATTTAGACTGGACTAACTTGACGGCTTGAATATGCCGAAAATTTGCTCAAGATTGAGCAGTCTCTTCTCCAGGGGTCAAAACTTTGACGCGGGAGTAGCGGCTTATTTTAGTCGATGCACCAGACTGTTACGTGGGCGCTAGAGGCTAAGGGTTGATTCCCTTTTTGAACAGACCCTTTGGGTAGTTCAGTGGTTTTGAATACAGTACACAAAGAGAATACGGACGCTTTTATTGCTGCAGACAACCGCGCACCGTGGGTGCTAAGTAGAGGAGTGAGGAGCCAAGGTAATTATGCACTGACCACGCCCCCGCGATCATCGAGGGTCGATGATAGCGTGTACCGTTCATGTCTGACACCGTGAACGCCGCTGTCCAGCGTTGCATAAATTGAGCACAATCACAAGATGATGTGAGATTGGTTAGCATTCCTTACAGTAATCTCATGCGAGGACTTATTCGAAACCGACTTTATGATAGACATTGTATCTCGGAGAGGTGCATTGTCTGTCCCACGGAAGAACAGGAGACTGCGCACAACTGGGAGTGACGCCGTTGCGAATGGTTTCGATGTGGCTTGTTAATACCGCTACCACTTGAATTTGCAAAGATGACTAATGAGGATGGGATTGTTTTCTCATCAACGATGTCTACCCTGTCCTCATCATTGGCCATTCATACTCATCATTGATATCTGCCGCATTTATTTTTATCATTACAGCCAGAATCAATCGCGGTTTGCTACTGGAAAACTACACGCCCGGACGACACACCACTGTTGGGGGCGAACAGCTTCCCGGTCTTCATTGTTTCCGGAGATTCTGGTTTACCTTTTGGTTTTTATGGGTTGCCTTCGATTGACTACGAAGGATGCGCAAAGGTGGATATTTCTGAAAGTTCATGTTATATCAGAGAAATATCATCATTCTTTTGCTGAACACAGTTTATCATCATAAGCTGTTTTCGTTTTGTTCCTCTTCTCACTAGTTATCCTCTCGGAATAGGCAGATTTCTCAAATTGAAAAACGAAGACTTACTGAAAAAAAAGTAAGTCCTCAGCAAAAGCATAAAGGGAATAGTAGCGAAGTATGCAGGAGATACTAAGGTGGTTTGACCCAACACTGCGACTCGAGGCTTCCCTCATTCATCTACATTTAAGAACAGGGAATTAGCTCATCTCTTTTTAGATCAACGTATACGTGCTTGCCTTAACTTACCTAAGTTATCTTGCGTGGATTTGGCAGTGGTATCCTCACTATGAAGCTCCTAATTGTGATAGGACTATTTTCGGATTGATAGGGCGTCATAAGTCTAATGTGGCACTGTCCTGTTCGTGACTGCAGTCATTTAAAGGAATAGGTTTAAGATTAAATCGTGCACTATGCATCAAATGCCATTTGCACAACGACTATTACGGTTTCTATTGTTTTTATGTCTTCCTCTCGCATCCACTTTCAAGACGCTTATCACACCTACACCTAGATTTGCTTCCACAGTGGAGACCATATAGACGGAACTAACCATCCAGAATCTCCTTCCCAGGTGAGCAGGTTTTGCAGGTGTTTGATGATGGTGTAGTAATATGATTTGTGCAGCAAAATCTCGCCCAAGCAGGTTTCCGTGAGTGATGCCTTCAAATTTTTCATACCGTTTCATGTCTTCTAAGTCCTTTGAGCATTTTCCATCTCCTGCTATGCGCCTACTAGATCCCTCTCATGTGCTCGAATCTTTCTTCTTTGCGGCTGCGATTATTTCGTGTTTCTATTTGAAGATGAAATTTCCATCGTAGAAGGACACTTCTGTGTTTCCCTTCCGTTTTGGTTTGAATTCCTTCCGGTTTGACGTTGTTTATGTCAGAGGTGTTACGTTGTTCAAAATTATGTCTCAGCATACACTATCATTTTTTACTCCGTGCATACTCTTCTTTTTTCACATGAACCTCTTCTTGATGAGCTTTATAGAGAAAGAACCTGAGCAAAGATGAAAAGAAACATAAACAGCAGTTCTCTTCGGTGAAAATTTTATCTTCAGATGAGAACAGAGAACAACAGCTATAAAGAAGACATTTACAGAAGAAACACACGAAACAAATATACTAGGCATTCTTGGACAAGGCTAAAGATCTTCAATTTGTCCTTAACTCATACAATTAGTATTAATGATTACAGGGTGCGGCAAAAGTATTGTCCGCTTGAAATGGCTCGTGAAAACCTCGGCATTTGGCATAGATGTGACGAGTTTGTTCATAACATATAGAAAATAATGTTGCGAACAGTATGAGACTATGTCCGGTCAGTTTTATCTTCATTCTTGACAGCAACTCTAAGGGAAACATCTAAGGGAAACACAAGGGAAGACGTAAGAGATGGTGAAAATCTTCTCAGAAAAGGAACGGCCTACTTCTAAACTTATAGCCGATCCTACGGAAAGTGCCCTTCTGCCGAATATCCTTTTTCGGTCATGCGGTGATTTTGGGGCTAGAACCAAAGGAAATGAAATGAAGCTTCTCTGCGCCGTTAACAAATAAGGAAACAAAGTTAGACCATAGCATCGACAGGAGCAGCTGGAACTTTTCATTAGCGGATTTGTGGAACGCCTAACACATGATATTTCCTAGCACTGTTTCCATTCCACAAAAACATATTAGAGAAAACTCTGGATCAAGTCAAATATGACTACTTGCATCGCAATAGTGAAGCCTTCTCCCGTCCTGTCTGTTGACGATAGGCAAAATTGGGGATAAAATGGAATGAATACTTGTGCGGGATAATTTTACATTGTTCTCAGGATCCTAGGCAGCAGAATGGTCACACTTGGTCTTCCATCCAATTTCGATTTTCTATATAATTTATGTGTCACAAGAGGCGGTCAATACTTTTGCCGCACCCTATATAGAGAGAAACTGCGTCACGATTATGGAAAATACTCGCAATTGAACGTTCATGTTTTCCTGCTTCACTTCTTCGCCAAGGATTTGTCCCTCTTCCTTTTTTTTTTGCTTAATTTCAGAAGTTTCTCGACCTTCCTGCTGCATTCATAAGGAATCATCTTCCAATCATAGATGCCACCCAACCAGCTCATGTTGACAAATGCAAGTATACTGTAGGTATTCATGGATTTCTCTCACATAAATAAAAAAAGTGAATAGTAGCTCTAAAATTACGTCTTTCACCTCTTCTACCCTCTCCTTTAGGTATCTGAGGACAACCACTATGTTATTGGCTATTATCCTGGTGCAAAGAATGTTCTAGTCGGAGGTTGTGGGTCTGGAAGTGGTTTCAAGGTGGGTTCAAATGCTGCAGAGACGTTCAAAGCGATTTTTACACCACATTGTACGATATTTCAAGGTGGCTCCGGGCATCGGAAAAGTCTTGTCCGAAATGGCAGCAGGTGAGAAGCCAACCATCGACGTCTCCTTCTTCTCATTCGACAGATTTGCAAAAACCTCATGAGATTCGATGCAGCGAATCATGTGACGTATGATTTTACACTGTCTAGGAATAAGTGATTCATCAATGAGAAGATTTATCATCATGCAACGCTGAATTTCTTAATTAATCCACAAGTAAGCCCATCGTAGTCGCCTTGAGCAGTTGAGAAATATGAAGTGTGATCCTTTGAATTCGTTCCTGCAAAGTCAACTCTCCTTAGCGTTACTGCTGTGAGTTTCACGACAACAGTGAGCCTCAAAACATGGAAGGAGCAAACCTGTGTTGCAGCTTGGATCTTCCGGCATGTCGCATGTCTCCACTTCATTCACTAATCCACCAAGCGCCCATTGCTTGTAATTGATTACGAACTAAAGGAAGTTTATAAGTACACACACACACACGTGATCGGAAGAGACGATCAGAAACCGGTGTTTTAAAGAGTCACTATGCAGTACGATATTTATGTATTCAAGAATAAAATGGTACGAGAATTGTTCCCATCTAGAATACATCTCTTGTTGAGTGCTGTCGAGGGAGTGATCAGGCCTCACCCAAAGCTGCTCAATGTGACCGCGAGAGTTGTAAAACGTGGTAGTAAAAGTGGTAAAAAAAATAAAAGATAAAGTATTGGAATGGCGAATAAGTTCGTGCGGTTTTTCATGGCCATAGAAACCAGTATTTTCCGCAAACAGTATCAATCACACTGTGTGATTTACATAGCTCGTTCCCTCTACTACTAACGCTGCCAGAGCCAAGGCAGCTTCTCACCTACTTGTTACGAAAAATCTAGTTGTTTAAGCTGACTTATTTCGTAGCTCGCCACTGCAACTCTTGGATCACATTTCATGGAATCATTAGAAACCTGACAAGATAAGCTATATATATACTGCTATATATATAATTGCTGAATTTGGACTATGGTTTTTGAAATTTTCGAGAGAGATTGGTGAACTCGGAAAGTAGAGGTCGTGCTGATTTAAATGGTGTATGTCTCGTTTCTCGTACTCCTCAATGAACGAAGTTATGCGAGGGCGACGCAAAAAACGCGAATCCTCCGAAATCGCGTGGTTTTTAAAGAAGATACCGCTTGTATTGTATATATATATATATATATATATATATATATATATATATACTGCTCCGCGCCTGAAATGTCGGCTGGAATGGGAACCTCCTACGTTCGATTTTCTTGCTAGTCATTAACGTGAAATTTACGCTGAGAAATCGAGCATATCCAACATGAAAGGGCACCTCATATCGAGCATTTTAGCGTCTTTCACGGAATGCGTTATCTAAACCTAATCATGTTCAGAGTTAGCATCAGTAGTGATTTCTTCTCACATCTAGAGCAAACCTGAAGTAAAATCCTCTCAATATCCCACAAAAGTGACGTCCAGAACAAAGGACAATTTTAAACCAAAATTGCCCTGAACAAAGGGGGTTTACCACCTCTATGCTGTACCTTCAGCAGCAAAGGTTTTGCTACGAACGTAGTTAATATCTTTGGTCACTTGAGCCACATCTGACCCACGATTGAAGTAGAGCAGTGGATAATGGCGGACAGTTTACTCTTGTCGGTTCGGATGGTCAATTCCCATACGGCAGAAATTGAGGTGCAGCGACAATTGAGGAACGCCACTGTGATGTCGGTAAAGTGCAAAACAAGAGCTACAAAATTATCCATAACAGTCAGTCAAGCAGAGTTCAGGTCACTGTGAAAAAACAAAATGAAAAAACCGCACGAACTTATTCCCCAACCCAATATACCCAATATGTAGTGGAGCTGCACTACTTGGTCCACTTGAAAAATGGCTCCCTTGCCTGGACACAGAGGAAATGATGGAACTGGAACGTTGCAAGAGATTAAGGAATGCAGTTCAACTTATTATTGGAGACCTAACCACCCCCATTTGGGAGGTTTGCTGGATGCGCGCGGTTCACTTCAGCGCGATGAGCTCAGCTCGCCGCACAAGTGTGCTCTCAGCAGTGGCTCAGATGAGATGAATTGCTATTCTACGTTGCGTGGAGGTGACCGCGCATGCAGTCGTTGCCTCAAACGTGGCGGCGAGTTTTGAAGTTGAGTTCATCACCATAGAATTTCATTATGGGCCCAGCTTTCCCTATCTATATTTCAAACAAAAGGAACTATCTGGTCAAGATGTGGATATAGAATCGTTTAATTATTCATTGTTTATCTTGAACGGCTTATTGTATTGCTAGTGTTAAAAGAAACGTCTTTTATGAAGTCTCCGATCACCACTTAAGACTAGCTGGAGCTTTATGTATGAGACAGGCAAAACACTCATTTGGTTTAAAATTCATGGAAATATCAAAATGCTAGTCCTAAAAACCTTGAAAAGTGGCTAATATCTCAAATATGGACTGCCAAGCAAATTCATCAGGATGCGAACAGTGCAGTCACAAGATACACGTTGTCACTATCACCGATGATGGTTGGTCTCTCCTCTCCTCAACCAAGCCGTGCATCTCTTCTGAGTCAGTTTATTGGCGCCAGGATACTTTGCGGAATGAAGCACTGACTTATTAAATTGGGACCCTATAAGTGCCTGTTCAGAGATTATGCACATTCAATGCCTGTGCAATTTACAAGAGAAATGCACGGCGCATCCGAAAAAGAGACTGGTTGCCGACGAGCACTTTATCCCTCATGACGTAGCCACGAGTGGTGAAACAGTCGTTTTCGTATAATGGATGCATTTAAAACAGAAGTGCCTTCGTTAGGCCTTTACTATGTTCTCTGACCAAGCAACAGAGCCAACAGTCACAGTGTAACTGTACACTTGCTAGGTAAATGAAGGCTACTACAGTTGTGACCTTAGGTGTGTGACAAAGTCACAACCATCATCTCAAAATGCGCAAAGTTCAGAGATCAGTTTGTTCAGAATGGTTAATAACTTCACACTGGAATGTCAGAGTTCGTCTGCATTTTTTTACACATGGATATAAAATAATCAACGTGGACTTACACAACAATGGAACCAACAGTCCGTACCACTACCGCGTTGTGGTTTGCTGTAGCGATCGCAGGTTGTAGCTGGATATTGCTGAAGAAGGGACTGTTTTAAATCCGTACTACTTAGTTAGTCAACAAAGAAAAAACGAAATGAAATGAATACGAAATAGAATAAGTATAAAGAAGAAAAATGCTAATTGGTTACAGGGACGTTGTCGGCGAGCCAGTTGATACGATACCTATGGTATGCGGATTCATCCATTCTAGCAGCAAACTCCTGAATGCGTTTTCACATAATGGATGCATTCTAACCAGTAGTAACCAAAAAGGCTTCGTCCTTGTTACCTCATCGCCACAACGAGGAGTTCCATATCCATAATACACAATATTTTTCTTTCTCCACATGTTCGCATTCCTTACAGATACTGCTGCCATTTGCGCATTGCAAGACGCTACTGAGTGACCTCCGATTTAAAATGAACTATTTTAAATAACATCTCGCTATAAAACTGTAGCAAAACTGTAGAGAAATCTCACCATAAGTGTGAGATCGCAGTACTGATCCCAAAGCTCATTTACATATGTTCCCAAGCCTTGTACATTCCAGAGCCTATTGAATGTAATGAGAAATTGGTCTCCAACTCTGCCGAGACCGTTGAAATCGACCAGCGTCTACAAAGGACTTATAATGTGCAGATTTTCAGTATACAGTAAAAGTTACCTGAGCTGAAATGGTGGTAGCAGCTGATAACTTAAAATCAGCTATTTTCGATGGTCCCTTAAAAAATATTCCCAATGTGAGTTCCTTCGCACTGAACACAACCTAAAATTAAGTTCTATGGCCTACAGAAAGTTTACCGTGCACAACGAATACCAGTAAGAAAAGGAGATCAAAAATTGAGCTGTCGCTCGATCCTCCTCTGTTGAAATCAGAGGACACTTCGAAAAACCAGGAATTATTTATGCATACCGTAGCTCGACATTCTCCTTTCATTACGGTGTCAGAACAATCAGCAGTGAACCTACAACATATATTCAAGAACGATCATAATAACAATAATCATTCAGATAAGAGCCGAATACTGAAATTGGGCCGAAGAGTGATACTCACGTCTTGAGTATCGAGTACGTACTGAAATGTTGAGGAATACACTTTTCTGGATTGTTCGCACCAGCACATAATGTCATGAATAGCATCTGGAAACGCATTTTCACTCCTCACTCTCGTTCGACTACAATTCGAAGTTCAACTCAACGTTCTTCCCCGGCTTGATATTATATTCGCTAGCAAGTGAAGATACTGAGATGGGTAGCATCAGAAGTAGCACCAGCGGCGTCATGATCGGGCGGATTTGGCAAAATGGTTGATCGACGGCTTACCGGTTTTTCATCCCATTCTGCGAGTTCGACAAGTCTGAACCCGATTGGTTTCAAACAGCAATGATCCGTAATTTGGTCGTTGGTGGGATCTCGTCATTTTTTAAAAGTTAGTTACTTATGTCTTGTCCTGCCTTAGTTATATTGAGCGACGGAAATAGCTTTGATGAATGCATGCGCAGATCCTTGTTTATGAGATAATTTTTTTGAAGGCGATATTTGTTAAGGTAACAGGATCGAAATTCGAATGAATATCCATACCCGAGTGTTACCCACTAATTGGACTAAACTGGGAAGTGGGAGTCCTACAGCTCCTTGTATTTTCCTACAGGTCTGCGAAGCCTCCCTCTCTCTTAAAAATCCAAACTTTGGACGTACTCAGGAAGCCTAGGGACCGTGTTTTGCATCGATATGCATGGGTTCTGCACGAGACTACAAGAATCGCGGGTTCTTTTTATCGCGCATTATGCAAGGGATTCGCATCGGATTACGTTAAAGGCAGCACCCACGATAATCTTCACCTTCGAACTTTTGACAGTTTTCGAACCTCGGGCATTGTCCCGACAATTCTGTGATGGGAATGCTGTCAGAAACCCCGCATTTCATGAGATATCACAAGTATAACATCAGTTCAACAGTTCGAACCCAGCCCGCTGGTACGAGTTGACCTGCTGTGCAGAAATAGCCGTGGGGCGATGCTGGAACGAATCAGCTGTTTTCACATACAATCGCTCAGTTTTTCTTTGAAAAAAATTGTTTAGCGGACTTTTCCGTACCATTCTTGCACTACTATGACTGCAGCTGTCTGTTTGCATTCTAATATTACTTTCCACTGGCTGTTCTCCATCTTCTCTTTTCATAACATCCATTTCTTCCTATTTCGCGTGTTTGTACTATTTCTTTTCCATTCTTTCCCACATACACTACCGGCCGTGGAATCTCAAAAATTCCCGCGAATTCGCGGGAAATCGCAGACTTTTCGGGATTTTCTTACAACTTGATTTAAAAATCTTTTTCTTGAAAGCAAAACATATCAGAGAATTCTGCGGGCCATGCTTTACCTACTTACATCAATTGCTCCACAAATGGTCTTCTCGTTACTTTGTAGTCTGCATGACCTCATTTTTTCCGCGTACTTCCCCTATGGCAGTCTATCATATGACCAATTAGCAATTAATTCGCCACTTCATACTTAACTTTTCGTGAAGGAATCTTCAATAGCCAATGTTGTCATAATCTTACAGGTGAATTCACGAGCATCGTTTTGATACCTCATTCGATATCGAAATTCGGAAAACAATTTCAATTCGGATAGAATCATGAATTGCTAATTTTCCGTGGTTTTTTGATGGTGGAAACAGAAATCAAGGGAATAATCATAAAAATCGTGCCCTACTGTTTTTTTTTCACTCATGCAATATAGTATACGAAGAAAAGACGTTAAATGTAAGCGAAATATTTTTATGAAAAAAGTTCCAGTAACCGTCTAAGATTTCTTAGATTTGCACTCAGGAGGGAGCCCTAAATGATGGGAGCTATTGAGGAGTGGAACAGTGATCAACTGTCACGCGCTGTCTCTAATAAAAAAGAGTGGACATAAAGGTTTGTTTAAAGAAATTATAAGTTCAGAAAGGCATACTTGAAATTTCTAAAAAAATATAGAGCTGTCTTGAATGCGATACTTTCGACGCGATTCGACGATCATCTTGATCTAATTCTTACAGCGAATGTTGGTTTAGCTAAGTGTGGCTGAGTTACCCAGTTCACACGTCATACGATTTGGGTTGTTCCCTCGCCCATTTCTCCAGGCAATTCTTCAGGCACTCACAATGCTGCCATCAAATCTCTCAGGATCTCTTATCTTGCAGAGGGCACATAAAGGAACGAGCGCCTCTTTACTGTTAATCAACGTATCAAGTTCTGTATTTCAGCACTATAATTTCCGATACTTTGAATTTTTCGAATAATTTTTCAAGTCCACCTCGTCCTTATTGCCTACCATTCCATTCGTCAGTACATAGATTCCATCACCCGATTCTTCCTCCTTTTTGTGTTCAAATGATAGAATTCCTCCCATATCGATGTTGAAGGTGTTTTTTCCTTTCAGAAATTGAAAAAAAACCAGTTCATGTTCAACATCATTTTTTTCTGCATTAGCAGAAGAAACTGTGGAGCATGATGATGATTATAAGCCATTACGGGTCACTTGATTCCTTGTATTACCAGCAAGAAATCCCGAGAATTAGCATTTCTGGTTCATTTCAGCTTGAAAAGTTTTTCGAATTTCGACACTGAATGAGGTATCAAAAGTATGCTCGTGAACTCACCTGTGAGATTATGGCAATATCGGCTGTTAAAGATTCCTTCACGAAAAGTTAAGTTTTGAGTGGCAAATTAATTGCTAATAGGTCATATGATAGACTGCCATAGGGGAAGTACGCGGAAAAAATGAGGTCATGCAGACTACAAAGTAACGAGAAGACCATTTGTGGAGCAATTAACGCAGATAGGTAGAGCATGGCCCGCAGAACTGTCTGATATGTCTTGCTTTCAAGAAAAAGAATTTTAAATCAAGTTATAAGAAAATCCCGAAAAGTCTGCGATTTCCCGCGAATTCTCGGAAATTTTCGAGATCCCGCGGCCGCAAGTGTATACTCGTTTTTTCTTCACCAGTAAGTCTGTGCAGCCCACACTTCATTTTCTTCAGATTTCTGTTCTTTTCTGACTTGAATATGCTGCAAAACCACGAAAATATCAAATCCGTTGAGGAAATACGTGGCGATCAAGTCAGTGTTATCGACTTTTTGCCCTACCCCATGCCTGACAACTCGACCGTTTTGTTCAATCGCAGCAAATTCAGAGTATCCGAAAATTGTTTTCCTGTGACTTTCAAGTGGAATTGAACCTCATATTCGTGTTCTTCATGGTCGAAAACCCAAGGTTACCTTGAAATCTTGGAGTTGAAAATTTCCGTAGGTGCTGCCTTTAAGTGGGCGTTCTGCATGGGTATACGCGGCTTCCGCACAGCTTTAAAAGCAGCACCTACAGGAACTTTTGACCCTCAAATTTCCACTCTCCGAAAAAATTTAGCGCATTCCGAATGGTTCTCGTACAAGCCTCGCAGCGGAAACCCCTGCGTTTGACTCAGTAATAGGTATTCTTGCGTGATGGCCATCACTTTTGACGAGTTACCGCGCATGTCTCTCGTTTCTTTTGTTGCCCCAACCGAAGTAGAATTAGCTGTTTTGATGCAGATCTCACAAACTTCACCGCAATTTTTCTCTTTTGCTCCTTTTGATAATCTTTCTGTGTTTTTTGTTGTTTTTTGCAAGCCGCGATCCTTTCTTGCTAGCACTTCACGGCATTTATACCTGTTTGACTATTGTGGCATCTAGTTCTGTCAAAATTTCAAGTTTCAATCATTCTTCCTCTATTTGAGGATTCCATGACGTTTTGATTTCTATGTAACACCTAGAATGATATATATATATATATTTCCAATGATAAGTTTTTTTTTCGATAAAATGCAGAAGGGCTGCAGTTTAGGAAAAATAGATGATTGCGCGAAGTAAGTGAAAAGGCGATTTTGTCGATCTTTCGATCCCGGTCCTCATCCCATGGTCCGAGCAACTCGACCAACCCGTTGCACATTACCGAACCATGAGCTTTAAAAAGGAGAGTTTCGGTGGTATCGGAACGTTTCAGCTTTACGAAGGCATTGAATGGCCCCAGCACCACCAGAGTGCGCTCAAGTAGTCAGGACGAAATTTTCCGTGGGTGCTGCCTTTAGTCTGGCAGATACACACTACATATTTTTAAAAAACCTTGTTGTGCAAGACCATTCATGGGTTGGCCGTGGGATTTTCATGTTTCATTCTCATGCACAGCACCAGTCAGTAATTGGAATCAAGTTATTTTTCGAATTTCTGTTCCAATGCCATAGTTCGTCCTAAGTAAAGAGTTGGTCTTGCTTCTAATCATTCAAAGGCTCTTAGCAAACCTTTTGGAATACTAACCAGCCATGAAACTAGCTCAAGTCACGCCTGGCATAAAATATTCACTGTTAGGACTCAGAAGTCTTATTCACCTTTGCCAGCGATTACAAAGTCTAACACGAATCTTTATTCTCAACTGCAGTCGTTCTTATTACCTAACGTCATAGGGTATACAACTATAAACATGACCTCGGCAATTTAGCGTGTTCTTACACTGTATTGAAAAAATACAAACACTGTAGTTTACAAGAGTTCAGTGCTTTTCTAGCATTACTGGGAACTAATCGTTCCTGGACAGTGCGACTGAGAGTGTGAGGATAACAACCTCAAAACAAACTACATCACTACAAAAAATTTGACAATTCATCCATGTTGCATTACATCAAGGTACAGTCATTGCTGTGGAAAGAACAGCGTGTTCTTCATAGAGAAAATGTAATGCATTCATGTACAAAAAGAGGTAGGAATTCAGCGACTTCACTACAATGGGTATGGATTGCGACCTCAATGTTTCTGCTAGGAGAATCAACTGTCATATTTTTGCACCGCTGAAGCCCGACAGAAGCCGATGAGCCATTGCAGCTGTACGTAGTGGAGTCCGTGGCCATTACAGCTTCCTAGTGATGTTTCTCCATGTAGAAGAAACAAGAAATCCTCAGACACAATTGTCCCTCCTTCTCTGCTCGCTGGTTCTTCGACATATAGAAAGTGTCCGATGTGGCTTCGACGAAGCTTAATCATACAAAAGCAAACACTTTTCAACCCAAGGTCAGCCCGCGATGGGAAATTGCTAGGCACGCTGCGAAATAGAAGCCATGCTTCAGAAGAAAACATGTAGACCAGGCCCTCATTAGATGAAGAAGCCACTAGATTAGTCATTCTTAAGTGTGCTTAACACCAGAGAAATTAATTTAATTGCTTGCAATGAGAACCTATGAGAAGCTGCAAATTATTGCCAAACCTCTCACTTCTTGGATGATAATAGCTGCTGCGGACAAGGAAAGGAGAGAGGATTCATTGGATTAGCGGTTCTTAGCTATTATTTTGATCAAGATTTGATAGAGCATGGAAACTAATTCTATGCGGCAATCACAAAGGTAACTTTCACATACAGGCTAAACCCTTGGAAGACCTGGATTCATGTTAAAATCCTTCGAATGGAACGGAGAACGGACGAAGCTGAATCTTGTCCCGTCGCAACATTGAAATTGTAGAACCGTAGCAGCATCAAATATTTCTTAAGTAATAGTGCAAAGCTTCGTTTGCTTTCAATGTCGCGGGAAAAATTGGCACCTCCGCAACTCCTTGGACACGAATAGCCGGATTTTTTGGAAGTGAAATTACTGGAAGTAATGATTTCTGCACCAAACAGAAACTGCTCTGAGAACTAATAAAAATAAGAGACTGAAAGGAGCTAGTATAAAACATCTATTTTATAAAGTGATGTTGAACATTTTAACACGATTCACTTTCGGATAGAGGTGAGGAATCCGGTATATGGTGGTGAATAGTTAGTTAACGTGTGTATTTCTGTGGAGAGAAATGCCTTCCTGATTTTGGGAGTGTGTAGACAAGCTTGTGACTTGCATTTTGCAATCAGCTGAGAACCTTTTTTGGGATTTCTTTGATTTTCGCAAATTTGGAAGTCTCTATCGAAATTCTCATACTGACGCTGAAATTTCTGATAGAACACATGATGCACCAAACGTTCCAATTCCACTAGAGACGTGACCGTTCGTACGCTTTTCCTTTAATACTCGCATTCTGGTGTTGATGGCTCACAGCTTAAAAACCATCACATCTGGGCCTCAGCACCGTAGTCGATAACGTTTGAAGACGTTAGGTTTTTCAACTTTGTTAGATCATTAGGATAGAGATCAAATGGTAGGTCACGGCCCTGGGTCTTATGACCATCGCGCTAGGTGGTCCAATTCGCATGCAGATCAATGGAAGCCTTTGTCCACAATTCACTTTCCTTGAGCCCACAACCAAAACAAGGGAATTCCGGAAAGAGGCAGCTGATAAAAACTGGCAGAGAAGAACTCTGTGGTCAAATTCTGTGAGGGTATCACTTTGTAAGAAATACCATAGCTACTGAATACTGACTGGTAATATTAGGTAGGTGCGAAATTAATTCGCCGAAACGAACACTTCAGTTCAAGGTGTTATAACTTGGCTTAAGCACAACGTTCACATCAGTTTGATGCCCATTTAATTCGCTAAATCTTCCCCAACAACACAGTTAAAATGTCTATACATATATACAGTCCACATCGAAAACTACGATAGCAAAAGTTTGCAAACTTTTGGAAGGCAGTTTCGGCATGCTCTAGATCACAAACCTGCTGCTTTCACAGGTTTGCATCTGGGACTCGGCAGAAGTGATGCGCAGTAAGGGAATGGTCTGATTAATGAGGATAATGAGTAAGAACCTCGATGCCTCACTGTGTCCTTTCTGCCGGGTGAGTTTTTTTTAAGTGAGAGGCTTGCCGCTACCCTGGAGCAGAGAAAAACTGATGCTGTCCACCACCATCAGTCATACCCACAGCAAAATCTTTGAAACACCGACTCGAAATCACATAACTAGGATTCTGCTGTCAATGCTTGACTAGGTTGGAGAAGGCTGCAGTCAATCACACCCTTACAGCACCACCAAACTATTGACACAATCTCCCGAGAGAGATCTCGCTCAGGAAAACTTAAATGTGGGAAAACGTCTCCGCCAATATTCATTCGCATTTCTTCTTATCGTACAGAAACCGAGCTTTATTTACCGCAATTACTTGGTCTAGAAATGAGTCGTTTTGGGACGAAAAATTAAATAATAAAAGATGTCAGAGCGGGTGAGACGCTGATCGTCAGCCAGATAGTGGGGTGTTCACGTCCGCACCTTTCTTACCCGGTTGATTGAAGTCGGATGTCTCGAAACTGTAGTAGTGCCGATGCCTATGATCATTTTCATTTTCTCGCCGGGAGTATGCCTTAGATATTAGTCCAGCATTTTTAAAGGGTTTCAGTGCCGGTTAATCTTACTCAGCGGTGTTTCTTTTTCGCTTGCCTTTTTTGTTTCTTGGCGAGTACATGCGTTTCCTTTTTCTTGCCGGGTATACTCGTTGCACAATAGTGAAGTAGTTTTTCCAAACCTGTTTAATGGCAACGATTATTACCTTGGACAACAGTGGAGCAATTCTAACATGTTGAGTGCCGATGCCTATGATCATTTTCATTTTCTCGCCGGGAGTATGCCTTGGATATTAGTCCAGCCTTCAAAGGTTTTTAATGCCAGTCAATCTTACTCGGCGGTGTTTTTTTTTTTCGCTTGCCTTTTTTGTTTCTTGGCGAGTACAAGCGTTTCTTTTTTCTTGCCGGGTGTACACGCTGCACGATAGTGGAGCAGTTTGTTGTAACGTTTTGAATGACAATGATTATTACTTTGGACAGTAGTGAAGCAGTTTTTTTCTAACGTTTTAATGCCTATACCGTTGGTCATTGATTGCTTTCTTGTCGGGTATTCGCATTGGATATCAGTCGAGCATTTTTTTAAAGGTTTTCAATGCCGGTTAATCTTACTCGACTGTCTTTTTTTTTCGCTTGCCTTTTTTGCTTCTTGGTGAGTACAGGCGTTTCTTTTTTCTTGCCGGATGTACACGCTGCACGATAGTGGAGCAGTTCTTGTAACGTTTTGAATGACAATGATTATTACCTCGGACAATAGTGAAGCAGTTTTTTTCTAACGTTTTAATGCCTATACCGTTGGTCATTGATTGCTTTCTTGTCGGGTATTCGCATTGGATATCAGTCGAGCATTTTTTTAAAGGTTTTCAATGCCGGTTAGTCTTACTTGGTTGTGTGTTTTTTTTTCGCTTGCCTTTTTTGCTTCTTGGTGAGTACAGGCGTTCCTTTTTTCTTGCCGGGTGTACACGCTGCACGATAATGGAGCAGTTTGTTGTAACGTTTTGAATGACAATGATTATTACCTTGGACAATAGTGGAGCAATTTTAACATGTTGGATGCTTTTATACGAGTACTTTTTTTAAGTTTTAATGACGCCGATGGTCATTGTCGTGATAACCTTAGTTGATCGGTACTGTTGTACTTCAGCGGATTCATTATCGAACTCAAGCTCAAATAACTTGTATGAAGGGTTAGTCGAGGGCGCTGATTACCTATCACGGCTACATTTATCGTACTCTGCATTGAATATTACATCTATCATTCAGGATTGGATTGCATGACAATGTCGATTTTATTGATCGTATAGATTTTTTTTCAAGTTGACTAACCTGTAATCTAGATTAGTGCAGAAACTTGCATGTGTAATAAATACTTTTAATTTCCTCTGCTTTTAGGCGTTAGCTAAACTATCGATACTGTAAACAACTGCTTAAGCGCGGTCGGCGCCCCCCTGATTTATGGACCGACCGGAGCACAAAGGAGGAATGGTAAAGTGCAGGAAGAGGCAGAGCTCAGGCCAGATGGGAAGGACTGTTAGCTCCATCTTGGACATTCGCAACACTCGACAGTAGCCGCAGTGGCGGCTTCCGCTCCCTGATGTGATCCTTTACCTTTCGATTCTGTTGTCCTCTTTCTATAATTCGCTTTGCTTGTAGTGCCTCGCTTATGCATCACACAATAAAGCATTCTAACGGTAACATGTGGTAAACTTTCAAACCCATTCTCTCTCTCGTCTCTCACTTTTTCTCGCTAAGGTTCGGGAAGAAAAGCCGACACTCATATTTGGGAAAGAACTCGCAACCCGAACCTTACATGGAGGTTCCGGCACCCTCCATTTGACATCTACATTCTCTTACCCACCAAAACGAGTTGACATTTTGGACATTCTCTCCCCCCCCCCCTTGAAATTGAAAACAAATTTCATTATTTCTTTCTATTTCTCTCTCTCTTTCTCTCTCTTGGTACTACACATTTTGAAGAAGGAAAAAAAACAAGTTCCTTTTTTTTCGCATACCAAAAGAAATCAAACTGTCATGACCACACCTCTACTCTCTCTCATACTTTCCATCAGTCTTTCAATATCTACATCTATTTATTGTCTTTCCCTACACCAATTCGAACCCTATCCTTCTGCATCATTACAAGTGTAAAATACAAGCGTAAATATGCTCTTTGAAATGCCATTTTTTTTCAGGTGCGTATAGGTCTTTAAACGCACTATCTTTCGTGCGCGAGAGACAATGATTAAACATAGCGCGATAGAAGTGGCCACGCGAAATTTTCGAACATAACGCACCACATGAGGAACAAACATAGGAACATTGTAGCCCATTTTTGAAAATCGACGAGATCCATAGTCAGAGATGGGACCTTCAAACTCTTTAGGAAAAATAGCAACAAATCTCAAGTTCTAACACAAACCACAATCCATGTTCCATCTTTGAGATTCTAACTCCTCTCGTCCTTTTTCGAAACGCTTTAATATGTAGTTAGGGGAGAAGTCACACGTGCCGCTTCACATTCTTATGCGAAGTTTTATAGAAAAGGTACTGAATGAAACAAAGGAACACGTGTGACAATTTTATGATGTTTACGGGTAACAACGAAGCGAGCAGAAAAGCGCTGGCCAGGCAGTCTCGGACTTCGCATAAAGTAGAAAAAAATACCGAGATTAACAAAAACTAAAACACTCCCAATGGTTAACGCATCAGCTAAGTAGCTAATACTTCACATAAATGTTCCTCAGGCGCAATTTTGCCTATTTTTGGAAATTTTCGTAGTCACATCCGTTTCATTGCAGCTATCTACCCCACACAAGTGATCGCAATGCCTGTCCACTCCGTCATAGCAAAAATCAATTTTCTTGCGGAGGTAAATCGCCGAATGCAGATCGAACGCCCGGCCGCTGATAATACCGCGGACGAGAGACGTCGCCTACAACGCAACCTCTCACTCCTGCCGCCGATAACAACCGAAGCGGATTATTTTACGCGCATAGTACGCCTCACCGATGTGATCGAGGAACTCCACGGCATCCGCCTGCCACAGATCCCGAAAGAAGCCCTACGCTTCCTCGTTTATGAAGTGCTGTGTCATTGCATAGCAGCCTATAACGGCACATGTGCGGAAAAGCTCCCCAACCCGATAAGAGCCATCCTCAGGGAGGATATGAACAGTTTCAACTGCGAATTTCCGTGCAAGAAATGTCACATGAAGCCTCACAACCTTCACCAGCACTTGCTGAATAAATATGGGGCACACCTCATCTACCCCAACGCCCCCCTCCTGGATTTTGCCTTTGGAGAAAAGGCCCAACTCACGGTAACCCTGGAGCAGACATGGGTCGAGGTACCCAAAGTCCAAATAAGGAACCAAGGTCTCAATTGGAAGGACCTCACCCTCCTCTACGCGGACGATCATGAACGTTTTCAAACCCGCTGAAGTACAATAGTACCCAAAAACACTTGTATTCTCCATCCAGCAACATGCAGACTCCACGATCATTGCATCGATCCAAACAAAATCCTCTATCAACCACCCTGGACATCCTAAAAAAATGACGAAATCGCGAATTTCAACATCAGCAGTCACAAATCATCGCGACAAATCGGTCATAATAACAAATTGCCACAATACATATGCTAGGATACCATAAAAGTAGGAAGAATACTGAAATAATAGTATAAACAGAAAAGAAACACTCAGTAACATCCGAGTGACCAGAAGTGCGAATGGCTACCGACGCCAAACATTTTCGAAAACACGCGCAATTAAAGGACGCGCCCGCCGCTACGGTATTGGCACTAGGTCGACCCATTAGCCATAGAGCATACATTCTTCCATACCTTATGTATTGTTGTAATTTGAGTGTATTTCCCATTTTCAGTGTACTTCCATCCCTTTTTTTTGTCCTCCTCACATGTCCATTCTCCTTTTTCAGATTTGTTTCTCACATTAAGCCAACACCACAATGGCACCTCCTCCACTCATGTCAACTCGTTTCGCGCCAAGAAAACGACATCGCTCCAGCTCATCGTCGGACTCATCTTCTGGCTCCGCCTCCTCCTCTCCTTCGCCATCTCCTACACGCTCCGGTCGCCCAGCAGGATCCGTGACACCGCTTAGTTCCACCCGAGCGGAAACAGTACACAAAAAACCGAATAAGAATAAACCTAAGGCCCCTAAGCAGATCCCACTCGCCTGCAGCCTGTGCAAGGGCTCACATTATACCTCTGCATGTCGCAAGCCCTTGCCCTTCAGCTACAGAGCTGCCATACTTCTGGTCAAGCGCAACCTTTGCCCAAAATGTGTCCGCAAACATCACCTCTCAACCTGTCTGGACACACAACTTTGCGCTAACTGCGGCGGCAACGACCACGCCACCGTACTCTGCCAGAAAGTCCTCACTTCCCCTTTCTAGTTCCGGAGGACCGGAACTTTTTGGAGGGGTAGGATGTAATGAATACTTTTAATTTCCTCTGCTTTTAGGCGTTAGCTAAACTATCGATACTGTAAACAACCGCTTAAGCGCGGTCGGCGCGCCCCCTGATTTATGGACCGACCGGAGCACAAAGGAGGAATGGTAAAGTGCAGGAAGAGGCAGAGCTCAGGCCAGATGGGAAGGACTGTTAGCTCCATCTTGGACATTCGCAACACTCGACAGTAGCCGCAGTGGCGGCTTCCGCTCCCTGATGTGATCCTTTACCTTTCGATTCTGTTGTCCTCTTTCTATAATTCGCTTTGCTTGTAGTGCCTCGCTTATGCATCACACAATAAAGCATTCTAACGGTAAAATGTGGTAAACTTTCAAACCCATTCTCTCTCTCGTCTCTCACTTTTTCTCGCTAAGGTTCGGGAAGAAAAGCCGACACTCATATTTGGGAAAGAACTCGCAACCCGAACCTTACACATGAAGAGGTTTCTGAAGCCTGCTGATTAGAAATATAATGACCATGTAATTCAACTATTATTCTGATTCTATTAATTTTCTCCTTTTTTCTCTACTAAGGCATAATTTTGGACTTTCATGAGGTTTTCGCCGTTATTTTGGACATTCATGAGGTTTTCGCCGTTAAATTAGAATTTTCATGCTGGGGTTGGGGTCGCTGAGGTATCGCAGTATATATATACATATATATATAATATGTATATATATATATGTGTATATATAGAAATATATACGCATATATATACTTACTTTGATACCTTGATGGTCCATCTCCACTGCTGGGTTGGTCTTCTCCGTGTGGACCACATTCGCTCCAGGTTCTCCTGTCTCGGGCCACTCTCATCCAGTTCGTCAGTTCTCTTTGTTTAAACGACCTGGAAAATGTATCAGACCAGCGCGTGAAGGGTCGGCCGAGGGGTCTTTTGACGTTCAAGGGAGTCCAGAGAGTTGACCTCGTGCTCCATCTGTCGTCAGTTCGGCGCATCACGTGTCCTGCCCACCGATGCTTTGCGGATGCCATGTAGTCTGTCAGGTCCTTGATCTTCGATTCCTTCCTCAAGTCTTTGCTACTGAGGCCGCATTTCCATTGCTTCCTTCTATTCGTTCCCAGAAGACATCTTTCCAAGGCCCTGTGTGTCGTTCTCATAGCCAAGGAGATGTTTCTGTTGTCCGTCCATGTTTCAGTAGCATAACACAGTGCCGGAAGTACCGTAGAATCAAACAAGTGAGCTCGCAGCTTCGAGTCCCTGATTTGGCTTGTTGTTTCTCGAATCGTGTCCATGGCTGCCCACGCCGCTTTTCTTCTTCGCCCAATTTCGCCTGTCAAGTCGTTCGTCATATTTACTTCACGTCCCAGGTAAACGTAGCTGTCTACTTTCCTCAAGATAATTCCATCCAGCTGTACTATTCCGTTGTCACACCACTGATTTGCCATCATCTGTGTCTTCTTCATATTCATTTCCAGCCCGATGCTCTTGCTCACTTCGTTCAGCTCGTTTAGCAGCTGGTTCATCTCTGATGTGTTGTTGCTAACAAGAACCACGTCGTCTGCGAATCGTAGGTTTGAGAGCTTCTTTCCGTCGATCGTGATACCTTTGTCTTCCCAGTTCAGTCGAGACATAGCATACTGGAGGGCTGACGTGAACAGTTTTGGCGATATTGTGTCACCTTGTCGGACACCTTTTCCGATCGGAATGCGTAGTTTTTTGTCAAACAACTGGATTGTCGTCGTTGTTCCGACATTGCACTGCTCAAGAATGTTCACGTAAGCTGGATCTACTCCTGCATGTATGAGCGCATTCAAGACTGCATTCGTTTCGACGGAGTCGAATGCTTTTCTGTAGTCGACGAATGTGAGGATCAGAGGCATCGTGTATTCCCTGCATCTCTCAATCAGCTGGACGATAGTGTGAATGTGGTCCATACAGCAAAAGCCTTTTCTGAAACCTGCCTGTTCTATTGGCTGGTACTCATCAAGCGTGGTTTCAAGCCGGTTCAGAATGATCTTCGTGAACAGTTTGTACGGTATAGACAACAAAGCAATAGGGCGGTAGTTTTCGATATCTTCTTTGTCACCTTTTTTGAAGATCAACACTGTCTTGGAGCTCTTCCACTGATCGGGAATGATGCCAGCTTCGAGATAGGAGGTAAAGTGATCTGCTAAGAGTTTATGCATTGTATATCCTCCGACTCTAAGCAAGTCCGCTGTAATGCCATCGGGTCCTGGGGCCGTCCCCTTTCTCAGCGAATGAATTGCAATTCTCACTTCCGAGACCAGAATGGGTGGTGGCTTTTCTTCTGTGGGGGATGGGCGTCTTGGGACAACCGTTGTTGAGCGGTACAGATTTGTATAAAAGTCCGTTACAATGCGTTCCATGTCCGTCCTCGTCGTTTTGGGTATTCCCTGTTTGTCTTTCAGGCACGTGGTCACAGCAGAATAGTCCGAGAGTTCTCGTCGGCATCTTTTCAGGCTTTTCCTCTGAGCGGCTGTCGAAAGTAGCTTATTTTTGCGGTGCTCTCTCCTTCTTAACTACTGCTTCCAGCTTAGAGTAGAAGTTTTCTTTGTCCTCTTCGCTGGCAACAGAGTTAGAAGCGTAGCAGTTTACAATGGTGATGGTCGCTTTCTTCGTCGTTCGTAATCGTAGCACAGCAATACGCGGACTCAGAATTTCGTGCGAATGAATGCTGGGCTGTACTCTTGGGTGGATCAAGAAACCGATCCCCCCCCCCAACGTTCTTCGCATCAATCTTTTGCCCCATTATAATCAGTTTTCCGCTTTCCATTCTTCTTGCATACGGGGTTTTCGTTTTCGTCTCTTGCAGACATATGACATCGTACCTGAGCCTCTTAGATATGTGGAGAAGAGTTCTCAAGTCAGCGTTGGATGCGGCTGACCGGCAATTGTATGTGCAGATGTCCAAGCATTGTCCAAATCGTTTATCGGGATATCCAGTGGCGCCCCGTCCCTTTCCTCTTCCGTCCTCGGCAGGGGCATCTCCGGGCACCGTGGGAGAGCATGTCCGATTTCGGGCCGGTTTTCTTTCTGTTGCGAATGTCGGGCTTTTCTGGTGGCCTGGTTACCCCTGGAGTGCCTTGCCGGAGCTATCCAAGGGCCGACCGTTCACGCACTACAAAGAGTGCGGCTCTGAACTGCGTGGCCGTTTGTGCCGTTGGCCATCTCCCAGAGATGAACTCTGGTAGATGTTCACCCCTTCACCGCGATGAGGTGGCACATGAAGGGGCATATATATATATATATATATATATATATATATATATATATATATGTATTGTCTGTATTTATTCTTGTCGCCTCTGTATTGTCTGTATTTACGTGTTCACCTATGGCTGGCAAAAATTTCGACGAGTCCTCTGCGTTTAGGAAGTTGCAACGAGCTAGGGTGAGTGTTTATTCCCACATTTTATGCATATATATATCGTTGCAAATAGCACTGTCACTATAGCGCTTAAAGGCCGTGTTTCACCTATTTTTTGTCCATAGACTGTGAGTGACGATATATCATGAGATGTCATGATGATGACACCTGGTGGTAATAGAAGATCTTAACTCCGTGATAAATGTTGTGGATACAGTCTCAGGATAGGTGTGGCACTGCCTTCGGTTCTAAGGTGCACGAAAGCCAATACACTGATACCTGCACGCGGATGTAACTGCTGTGTGAATCTACAGCAACTTAAGCTGGGATGAACTATTGAGTTGTCCCAATAATAATGGCCTCAACTCAGTAGTGATGAGTTTCTTGCTTATAACTACTCTGAATTGGAAGCTAAACAGAAGAGTTTTTATTTACTCCGGAGCGGTAGACCTGCATTGTCTATGCCCTAAAATCATTTCATAGTTCTCGAGCTCTTTTGACTTTGGCAGCTGTCTTGTGCAATGACTCAAACGCCTTTTTTGCTTCACATTTTTTAAAGGTTGTTGAGCCACCCACTTGCTACAGTGTGGGTGTCAAGCTCGAGATTCGGTGAAGAGTTGTCCCAGTTGCCATGATTCTAACAACTGAAAACCTTCTGAACGGACGTATTAATCTTGATGGCTCAATACATTGTGTTGGGCAGACTTTTGCTTAATAGGATATCGTTCTGGGCGTGCAGCTAGAACGTTTTTAATTCAGAAAGTTATCGTAAAACGAGAGTTCCTGAAAACTGTCCTTCCGCACTTGGTTCCATCCAGTCATTTCGGCGTTCTTTTTCGTATAAATTCTAGAAAACAGCATGGTTCTATTGGGCATACTCTGGAAAGAGTTTTCATTCCAAAGCAAAATCTCATTTCTAAGCTTAGTTACGGGCGAGGAATACGCAACTGAAAACCGGCTGTTGTTTTGGGGACAACCAAGTATATCCAGCAGGCACTAACGCTTTCATGTTCAGATTTCCAAATAGATTAAATGCGGATTAAAATTAAAGCGAAGTTATAGTGGCATGAGAGCATATCCTTTGTAGTGAGCTTTGCTTTTAAACCCAGTGCCGCTATGCAATTCCACTGCGGCCACATATACATACTAGGTTGCAATGGGAACATTGTAGCGCTGAGAGCATAAATGTACGCGATAATTTTGCTAATTATAGGACGCATCTCGGCGCAACCCCGCCATTTAGTTGTGTTTATGTTGCTATATATATTTGTATCCTTGTATAATAGATATGGAATTCCGGTACACAGACCCGGATAGGGGGTCACGATAGCAGTAGGTTTTCGGCATGCGATTTTGTAAGTAGAATAACGGAAACTTAGCGGAATTCCCGGGAGGGTGCACGGTACCCGATGTTACCCAAGACACCGCATATCAATCCTTCAAATTTTTGCCTGCTTACTTACTTGAAAATCGCTATTAACTCCGAAAGATAGTCGGACGCATTCAAAGAGTGTTTCACATGAAGTTGGCAGATTCCAAATTTTTGTAGTGGGGTAGGACTGGGGATTCAATAAACTTAGGTAGGAACGCGCAGAAGAATGGTAAGATTGAAAGAACACGTGTTTTAGGAGTGGGTCAATGGGGCATGGCCTTAGGTTTTGATCAATGGCGTCAGCTCTTTCGACGCTCACTGTGTGGGTGACAATAGAGTTAAGTGTGAATGAATCTATTATATTATAACTGTGCGCGAGACGCCAGGGTTACGCATCAACTTGTAGCAGTTCTTTCATTCGTTTCTCTTTCGTGATGGCTGTTACATGATGCGGTTCACCTGGATTAAAGTAAAGTATTCCAGCACTTAATATTTAGTCGATACCCATTTGTAAGTTCACCACAGATGAGAGCGCTAGCTTTGGTGCACCACATCAAGAGTTTAATTTGATCGATCTTGTGTACTATTCTTACTGTATTTGGTGCATATTTGTTTTTCGTGTCTCCTTGATATTTTTCGTATTTTTTACGTGTTATATTGGTGACCGTTTCCGTTCATGTTCATGAACTTATTAGTGAAGGCTCATTTTAAGGTCGAAAAAATTACAAAGAGGTCGCACGACGATAGAAATTGGGAATCAACAGTCGATCAAATGATTTAGAAAAACCTTGATCTTGTGGTCGTTATCGACCTTATCGATGGCTTCGGAGATGGTACGGTGGAAGTAACATTTAAAAATTAAAAAAGGCATGAGCTTTTCAGATCAGTTCGCGGAAGCAGCCGCCATCTGCAGCGCAATTGATGTGGATGCAGAGGATTATATTGAAAACGTGTATAAGAGCGGCACCGGCCTTTAAATACATTTTATATCAATTTACAAGAGAGACCGATTCTTGGACAAGTTTCGACTACTCTTGAAAGAAGACAGGTATTTGCGTTTTAAAGTAGTCTTTATGCCACAGCTAAGGGCACTTGTGTGGAGGTGGCATGGGTATTTCAGAGGACTGGCAATTCGATGCCATCCAATGGCGAAGAAACACGAAGAGCGTGAGTTCATGAAACACTACTCCCACAAGAACTTTTGAGAAACTGGCTTTAGTTTTGCTAAATTTATTTGTTAGCGGTGTAATACGTTCTCCAAAATAATTGCCGTATGGGTACATTCTTTCTTGATTTCAAAAGTTTTTGCTATGCACATGAAAAGAGCGGTCTTCGATTTGTAGTTTCCCATATTGTGAACCAAACCGGGTACTTACTCGCAAAATATGTAGTGTCAATCATAATAATCAACTTAGTTATTCGTCGTGGTATATGGCCAAAATGCTCTTAAACAACAGTTTGTTAAGGGCCTTTCCAGAGTTTCGGCGATCTTCGTCTGATGAGATCAAAAAGGCGAAGAGGTTCCTTTTTTCCCCTCTGATGTCATCATCTCTATGTAACTTTACATTTAGAAGCCGATGAAGTAGGAGAGGAGCACAATATAGGAAGCTTTTTCAATGCTATTGAAAATGTAATAAATAGATTCAGAAATAAAATCAATTGAAAAATGAATTGTTACTAACAAGACACCATCGGTTTGACAGAGTTACCCATAATTATGGCGAATTAGGAAGACGAATTTAACATAGGCAACCTTTTTCTAGCATTAAAAATTCAACACTCATACCTTTCACTACTCTGCCAATTTTATTTGGCCGTATAATCTCACAGTAGCCTTCTTTACCATAAACTATTTACTTATTTCCTGTTTACACATAACTGGGAATGTTACTTGCACACCAAATAGTGTGCTTATCGAAAGTTACCAGAGCGTCTTGACTTGACTCATTTTAAGCTAAAAAAAAGTTAAGTTCCTCCAAACAAAAGAAATACTTCTAAAAGAAAAAGACGCGAAATTTCGCCATGATTTTGGGTCACTTCGTGTGTCACAGTTATCGATGAGTAATTCATGGTGCCTTTCTAGGTAGTAATGTACTTCTTCGGCACCATTGTCTACCCTTTGTCCAAAAAGGGAATGAGTTCTTATCCATGCAAGTTTTTATAGAAATTCGTTCTTTCCGACATCAAGGTAGGCAGCGGGGCCGTCAGAGTACAACACTACTTCGTTTTATTGAGACGATACTAACAGTGAATAGTTTTATCAACTTTTTTTGTTCTTTTTGTATAAAGTACTCCATGAATACAGTAGAATGCCTGAAAAAATTGTGTGGATCATTAATCTATCTACGATGAGCGAGGATGGAAGTCAGAGGAGGTGCGACTGCGTCGTACGCGCTTGATACGGAAAATGCAAAGTTTTTGTGATGTATTTTTTCTCAATTCGAAGTATTCCTTCATTCCGTTAATTTCAATACTTCATAAACGTAGCATCGTTTCTTTACTCAAAAAATGTGACAGCAAAAAGAAAGCAATGTGAAGGGTGAAAAAAAAGAACTCGCGGAGAAACATCGGATTGAACGAAAAAGGCCATTGCAAGACCTTGCGGTTCGTCGTTTCAGCGCACGCGCTAAAAGAGAATGGTTTTCATCGACGCTCATAATTTTCGGTTACTCATGTAGATAATATTGTAGGTTATTTGTTGAGTATGAGTTCGTTGTTTTCATACTTGTCAAAAGCCTCTCTGTTCGACGACGTGTATGAATAGCATGAAAAGGTAGTTTCTAATTACAATGGACAGGTAGGCTTAGCAGTTGTACAATATTGTTGGTAATATAGTATAAAAGGACGGTAAAGGTGCAAGAGTTTTTTTGTTTGTTTTTTTTGTTTAAATGCAGCGTAGGTAATCTGAACAAATTATTTTCGTAGGTAGACATTTAAATCAGTCACTATATGTAATCCAAGTTTTTCTTGTTAGAAAACGGGGGCACGGAAAGGAAACCTCTTAATCCGCTCACTCAGCATTGAGCTGAGGCTCATTGAAACAAAGAACCTGTCACAGAAAACGCGGTTTTGCATCTTTATACAAAGGCTAACTGATGCTGTTCCACTTATCGCCCTTTAGAATTTTTTTTTCAGGGTCGCGCGTTTGTGGCAACTACAGAAGTCTCGGTTAATAGTGAGTTAATAAGTGGTTTTAATTGACGTCTTTATCAATATTAAGTTGGTAATTCGTTTCAATTCAGGTGGACAAACTTGTCGAACAAATCAAAGGAATGGACGCCAAACAGAAAATCGACTATGTTAAGAAATGGTTGCAGGAAAATAAGGGTATGTTTCATGAACATCTCTGCTTCAATTGGCTTACTATTTTGAATTGAATCAATTTAGGTATATGGGAGAAGTCCTCCAGGAGGACAGAGTTTTGCAACTACAAGCAGGATGTTGCGATATGCAACAGGAAAAAGGATGACTGAATGCTGTTTTTTCTGCTAATGGGACCTTGTTTTTATTAGATGTATATCCTATTAAATTTGTTACCATTTATGTTGGAGATGTAATTTGGTATGGTCCTGATAATGTCTAGTAGTTGTTTGCATTGTTTGCGAATTTTTCTATATTTCAAAACTGTACTGCCTTAATTTAATAATAAATTAATATCTCAAGTAATGTACTTCTGCATGGCATTCTTTGTTGAGAAGAAAAAGCTGCAAAGTAACAGTTCAAAAAGTGTCAACGCAGACCAGTGGTGTCTAAGGCATCCGTTTCTTTCGATCACGAAAGAATGTTCTTCTCAAAACCGGGTTCTTCATCTAAGTTCTCAATGTTCTCTATTTCTGAAGACATTCATCGTTATTACGAACATTTCTCGAGGCCACTATTGAAGGCAGTCGGTAATGGTGTAGCTTACCCTCATCTCGATTATTGTAAGAGGTTTGAATCTCTGTTAGGAGGAGGTTATCATGGAAACCCTCAAAAACTGGTTGCAAATCCTGCCAGGACTGAAGCGGTTCCGCTTGACACGGTCAATATTGCACTGTGCATGAACAGAAGTCATCCATATCAAAAGATTAGATGCTTCATCGACGAGCACTTGGTTGTTTGAAGGGGAATGATTGGCTCAACGATGATGTAATTTTTGCTTTTATGTCCTTAGCATGTTCTGGTACGTCCTTCTTAGCAGTAGACGCGTATGTTTCCTATATGCCTGAAACATACCGAGTTTATGGGTATCCTGCTAATGAAGTGGAATGCCTTTTCCCTCTCCACATGAATAAAGGTACGCACTGGGCCCTTGCCAGAATGCAGATTGGCTGTGGAAGAATTGTTCTGTATGATTCCTATGCCCACCATTACAATTTTTCCATCGGGTTATTAAACGCTGTCGATAAGAATACTTTGTCGTTGACATGGAAGAAGATATCTGACCTTCCTCTAAAAAATATCACTGTTGCTTCTGATTTAAATGTTCATAGACAAGGTGATTCCTCTAGCTGTGGTGTGTTCACCTGCTTATATGCAGAACGAATTTGCATTGGTGTCCAATGGCGAAGAAACACGGAGAATGTGAGTTTATGCGGCACTATTCCCACCAGAACTTTTGAAAATCTGCCTTAAGTTGACCCTAATTATACGTCATGGTTTAGATATGGTCGAAAATAACTGATACAAACTGCTTATGTTAAGGGCCATTCCAGAGGATCGGGGATCTTCGTCTGATGATATCAAAAAGATGTTATTGAAAATGTAATAAATAGGTTCAGGGATAATAGCAAATGGAAAATGAATTGTTACTAACAAGATGCCACCGTTTTGACAGAGTTAGCCATGATTGTGGAGAATAAGGAAGACAAATTTAACATAGATAACCGTTCCCTGGCATTAAAAATTCAGCATTATCATTCCTTTCACTGCTCTACTAATGCTATTGGCAGTCATACAAAGTCATGAAATTTTAGAGCACTTCAAATTGCTTTCTTTAACAGCAATTACCTACTTCTTTCCTCAGAACTGGGAGTTTTACTTGCACACCGAATATTTCTTTGTTGAAAGTTACGAAAGCGACTTAACAACTCATTTCAAACTGAAGACAAAACAAATTCCTCCAAATAAAAAAGTCCTTCAAAAAAAAAAAGACGGAAATTTAGACGTGATTTTGAATCACTTTGTGTGTCACAATTATCGATGATATGACATGGTGTCTTTTTAGGCCAACTTTTACGGTTCCTTTTATATGAAGGATTTCATGGATACAGTAGAAGGCTTCAGAAAATTCTGTGGACCATTAATCTATCTATAAGAAATTAGAGGAGGTTTGATTATGCCGCGCGCATTTGATATACGAGATGCAGAGTTGTTGTGATGTCATTGCTCTAATTAATTTGAAGTATTTCTCCACTCCGTTACCCTTGTGCCGCCCTCGTTTCTCTCGTCTGCTCATTTCGTTTATATTGGAGTTTTCCGCTTTCCAGGCAGAGTTTCGCTCTCTATTTCGTTTGAAAGTACAGTTCCAATACTTCATAAACATAACATCGTTTTTTCACTCGAAAAATATAAAAGCAAAAAGAAAGCAATGTGATGCTGAAAAAAAAAGTCATAGAGAAACATCGAATTAAACAAAAAAAGGCCCATACAAAACTCTGCATTTAGTCATCTCAGCGTGCACGCCGCAAAAAACCGACTTTCATCGACGCTCATTGGTTTTCGTTATCCAGGTAGACAATAACATTGTAGAAAATTGAACATAGGCTATTTGTTCAAGAGCTCATTGATTTCATATCTGTCCAAAGCGTCATTCTTCGCCGAAGTCTTTGAGATCATAATGGATAGGTAGGTTTGTTAGTTGTATAACACTGTCGGTAACACGGTACAAAACCTTGGAATATTTTTTCAGGGTCCTGAACAATTGGGTTTTTTCGAACCATTCATTTTACAACACATTTCTCCTCAGGAGTTCACTGAGTACTTCAAAGACGTTGAGAAAGAGCCTGTTCGGGACAATTTTGTGGTCATATACGAGCTCCTCGATGAAATGATAGACTTTTGTTTGCCACAGACTACCGAAAACTGTATTAAGCAAGAGTTAGTTGCACTCTTCACTTCAAAATATATCTGCGTTTTCTTGCAAAGAATTCATTCCCCAACTCCTCGGTTATAGGTTTATTGCAGAGGAGGTCCGCAACCGGAAGCTGCCCCACGATCACCGGTGGCTGTTACAATTGCTGTTTCATGGCCGTCATAGGGTATTAAATATACAAAAATTGAGGTGTTCCCTGACGTGACTGAGGACGGCAGTATGCATGTGAGGGTTCGTTGATCTATTAAAATTATTTTTTAGTTCCTCTATCTTTGCCTACAATCTGTTTATCGCCTATACCTCCAGAACATCTCTACTCTCAAGTCGAATTTGACTTTAGATGCGTCATTACATGGAGAGAACATCTAACCTCTTATGAGTGAAAAGTTATGGTAATCCACAAGGTTCTATTGCATCCTCTACACCATGCTTTGTCTTGCAACTGCGTATGTCTGTCATCAAAAATGAAATAATAATATGGGGTACCTTGCATCAGTTATGTTGACTTTGAACGAGATAGTAGTGATACGCACGAAAGGTCCCATCTAATCGTCGACGATACGTCTTGAATCCAGCATACTGTGTGGACTGATGCGCAGATGTTCCTCAAAAGTCGTTAAAAGTATGGAGAGGTTCCGTTCTCAAAGAAGTACAACAGTCTCCCATATCAACCTTAGTTATTAAAAAAACGTCATCATTACCTTTACTTTAAGAAAAAGCAGTTTTCAGTTCGTAATTACAGTCAAAGCCACCTTGCGCAGCCGCCTTACTCCTCGGCAAATTTAGCGTTTTTGGCTGCTGCACCTCCAGCTATTGGTATTCATCGATTTGAAGCCGTCAACACCGACGACAACTCTGAAGACGTCCACAATCGAAATGTACCAAAACCAGTGGCACTGCACCCCCAGCAACTCTAACCATCATCCTCGTCGACAAATATAGCGTTATTCATGGCTTCCATGCGGAAAAGATTCTCTCTATCCTAGCGGTACATATAGATCGTTGCGAACAGCGCTATCGCTAAACCACTTAGAGTTCGTGTTTCACTTCATTTCTGTACCTGAACGATCAGTACATGATGGCGTTGAACTGCCTTGATTTGAATGCATGCAAGTCTTGAAGCTTATGTTCTTTTTGTCAGTTTTTTACTGGAAATTCTAGGTAAGGTGCAAACTCAGGGTGGGTTTGGTTTGACATATATTACGTCGTCAAGTATGAAATGTCCGATTTTATGAGCGGTCAGTTTGACAGTCTCTATCTTTGAAGATTGACTACATCTCTTCTCATTTTTATGTTCATTATGAAGTTACATCCTTTCGCTTTCAAAATCACTTCCTGGATTTTTGAATGGTTCCCGAATTTTTCTCTGAAAGCATTTTTTGTAGAACTACTCAAAAACAAAAAATCGTGTCGTTTTGGAACGATAGGTTCCATTTTCGATCCTTTAGAGCTGAGAAAGCTGGGAACATCAGGGTAGTGTTAGCGGGCATTTGGCTAGTAAATGCACTGAACAGCGTTTGCTTGGGAACTTCCGCTCAGGTGACATGAAGCTCCAAAGTGAGCCGAGCCTTATGATGAACCTGGATATCGATGAGCTGGAAGCCGTAGCGGAAGCGGATAGGAGTCAAACAAGGTCAGCGTGAGCAGCAATGTGTGACTTTTATAATCCAGTAATATTTAGGTACTCAAGGCAATATGACCATTAAAAGTGGTTCGTAAACGAATTTTCCCCAGTTTGACCGTCAAAAATGGGTGCCAATTTTTGACCATTTTTCACAAATCCACGCTGCTCAAGCCAGAGGAGCAGGGGTGAGGACCCACCTGCCACTCACTGTTTTGGGCAAACCTTGCTCTATTAGATCACAACTCCTTTCAGGGATTAGCTCACTTCTTGCTGGAGAAAATCTTTAATTTTCAACATGATGTTGGAAACGCTCTTCGCTACTTGATTGCTGCTAACTTTCCACGTTTCCAAGCTGCTTGCGCAATCAAGCTGCAGTTAAGATGTCAAGGCTGTGGGGATAGTATAGGAGCATATTCGGATATCTTATACTGCATCTTGCTTCAGAAACAAAACTCGAAATCTCCTCATCCAATATCGGACATTTCATACTTGACGACCTAATAGAATTACCAGTTTTCCTTTGCAGAATATGACGTCACTTAAAAAGTTTCAAGCCCGACAAAGCCGACAATGAAAAGAAGCCTCATGTTCTGTAATGTTCTATCAATCGCGCTACGTTTAAAAAACTAAACGATTTGTTCGTAAGTCACTGGCTGGGGGAACCAAGAGCGGATTGTGGATTGCTTGCATTTCACAGGTTTTCTACAACCATCCTTCGTTTTGTACTCTGTCATCAAGACATGTCAAGAAGTCTTCTCAGAAAATCTTGGCTGGAGTAGGTGAGTCAAGAACTTACGAAAAATAAGAGCTGAAGAAGTTTTCCTCTAGAATTTGAGAGTATCGAAAGTTTGACATTCATGTGGAGAAGTTGTAGCTTGAAAAGTAATAAGTTTTGTTTTGCAGCGATCCTCTATTTTCCACGAATAACTCCGACTTTCTTTTTGGAATGGAGGAATATCAAAAGTTGATAGAAAATATCCAATGCAGAGAAGGAAACTACACTGGAAGAACCGTACTTGTAATTCGCAGAACCCATAATTAATTCTTGTCTACTTAATAGCTTCTTGTGGTTGTTGTGAATGTTTTTTTCCAAATATTAGAATAGTTTTTTTTTATTATAAATACTATAGTTTCCATGAAGTTTCATTATTTTTTCTCATATCTCTTATTGTACGAGTATTCATCAATATTTTTTCCCTTGGACTTCACAATCGTAACCAGTAAAATGACTGCGACAAAAACGAGTGTTTATATTGCTGAGGTAATCATTCCAACTATTCGTTTTCGTTGTGGATTGCAACCATTGGTTTTGTTATATTGATTGGCAGAACACTTGAACAACAATGCTCCCAAAGACAGCCATCTCTATCTTGCAAATCATTACTTCCATGTCTATGGGGTTTTTTTTCACAGAATTTCGAATTAATCTTGCTTCTCATAATAGACATTGACACAGACAGTGAATTGCACACTTCCACTCCCTATGCTTACAGAAACGCCTACGCAACTTCCGCCGTCGTGTTCTACTCAACCCATGGATCACTTCGCTTAAAAGCTTTTGCAAATTTCTGGACAATAACTCCAGCACCCATATGTGTCTTACTACTTGGATCACATCCTTTCCTCTTGAAGCTTATGTTCTTCCTTTTTGTGAATACTATGGTGTCAGTGACTCAGTAAATTCTGGAGAAGGTACAAACTCAGAGTAGGTTTAGTTTGACTCATAGAAATGTGATTGTCATACGCGAAGGTATATATATATATATATATATATATATATATATATAACCTTCGCGTATATATGTACATATATATATATATATATATATATATATATATATATATATATATATACTAGCGCCCCTTCGGGACGCTAGAAAGTGGGGTGGGGCAGCCACTTGAGGCATGTGCAAAAGCTCCACACGTGCAAAATGCTTAGAAAATTAGCAAATAAGCAAAATTAATCATTAACTGAGCTCAAATTCAAAAACCTTCTTATAAATTACGTATAAGAGAAGCAGAACAAATCTTCCAATGGGCCCAAACATGAAGTCCTTCTTATGAGTTGAGTATGCGAATGAGAAGTTCGTTCGCCATCGTATGGCGTATTCGTGCGTATTCCTCACTATCGGGCCAACGCAGACGCGTTCTCCATCGGAGGAACTGTATCCTGCCGTACCCCACATTATTGGACAAAGCGAAATTGTATCCGAGTGTTTTCCACACTACTGGACCGTAGCGGACTTTCCTCCATCGGTGGACCCGTATTCTGACGCCATCTTGACACATTAGGCCTGAACCGTATCCTGGTATTCTCCACTTTACTGAGTCACAGTGGACCAATCCTATGTTGGCGGACCCGTATCCTGGTGTTATCCATACTACTGGGCCACGGCGGGCCCTTCCTCCATCAGAGTGCCCGCATTCTGGCGCCTTCCTCACAGTTAGGGCAACCGGATACGTTCTCCAGGGGCGGGTTCGCATCCTGTCATTCTCAACACTAAAGTGGACCCGTATCCTGGTGTCCCCCGCACCATTGGGCCCTCGCGGGCCTTCTCTCCATAGATGGACCCACGTCATGGCGTTCCCCACAGCACTGGGCCACGGCGGGCCCTTTCTCATCGCTGGACCCGTGTCATTGAGTTCCCCACGGCACTGGGCCACGGTGGGCCCTTTCTTCATCGGTGGACCCGTGTCATGGCGTTCCCCACAGCACTGGGCCACGGCGGGCCCTTTCTTCATCGGTGGACCCGTGTCATGGCGTTCCCCACAGCACTGGGCCACGGCGGGACCTTTCCCCATCGGTAGACCCGTGTCATGGAGTTTCTCGCACCACTGGGCCACGGCGGGCCTTTTCTCCATCGACGGACCCGTATCTTGGCGTCCCCCGCTCCACTGGGCCCTAGCGGGCCTTTTCTCCATAGCTGGACCCGTATCTCGGCGTTCCCCACAGCACTGGGCCACGGCGGGCCCTTTCTCTATCGGTGGACCCGTGTCTCGGCGTTCCCCGCACCACTGGGTCACGGCGGGCCCTTTCTCCATCGGTGGACCCGTTTCTTGGCGTTCCCCACAGCACTGGGCCACGGCGGGCCCTTTCTCCATCGGTGGACCCGTGTCTCGGCGTTCCCCGCATCACTGGGCCACGGTGGGCCCTTTCTTCATCGGTGGACCCGTGTCATGGCGTTCCCCACAGCACTGGGCCACAGTGGGCCCTTTCTTCATCGGTGGACCCGTATCCTGGTGTCCCCCGCACCATTGGGCCCTCGCGGGCCTTCTCTCCATAGCTGGACCCACGTCATGGCGTTCCCCACAGCACTGGGCCACGGCGGGCCCTTTCTTCATCGCTGGACCCGTGTCTCGGCGTTCCCCGCACCACTGGGCCACGGTGGGCCCTTTCTTCATCGGTGGACCCGTATCTCGGCGTTCCCCACAGCACTGGGCCACGGCGGGCCCTTTCTCCATCGGTGGACCCGTGTCTCGGCGTTCCCCGCACCACTGGGTCACGGCGGGCCCTTTCTCCATCGGTGGACTCCTTTCTTGGCGTTCCCCACAGCACTGGGCCACGGCGGGCCCTTTCTCCATCGGTGGACCCGTATCCGTATTTAGTTGATTGGATATACAATGTCATGCCTTCCTATTTAGAGGCGATGCAGCAATAGCACCCACCAGATGAGGCGACCGCGTAGGTCCACCCTCACGAGCTTCCGAGACGCGGCAGCCCTCATAGCACCCGTCCATCTCTTCCTGCAAGTGCACTCAGCGTCGCATCAGTGAAAGGCTGGTTTTCCTGCTGCGTATATTGTGCAGCCTGAAAGCTTGTAAACACTCCCTCATTCCTATGCGGCGAGACCGCCAGCGAAGGTGATGAAATCACCATCCCGTGCATGCGGGAGAGCCAGCAGTGACGTAATTTCGGGTCCCGAAGCGAACGTGTCTGCGTCCATGGAAATCGGCCATTTCGCCACACAGTCTGTGCCTCAAGATTGCGGTGTCTATGAGTGCCGCCCCGTATCTCTAACCGCTCTAGCCCCCTTACGGCGCTTTGTTTAATATATATATATATATATATATATATATATATATATATATATATATATATATATAGTCTAGTATATATATATAGCGCCCCTTCGGGACGCTAGAAAGTGGGGTGGGGCAGCCACTTGAGGTACGTAGAAAACGCATGTGAAATGCTTAGAGAATCAACAAAAAAGCAAGACTAATCATTAACTGAGCTCAAATGCGGAACCCTCTTTATAAATTGCGTATATTCTACCAGTCTGGCCGCCTTCCCAACGTCGGGCTTCCACACTTCTCGTGGTCCTTGCCTTCTTGCAAATTCTTAATCACACTCTTACATGTAGAACTATTTTCCGATACAATGGTACTACCTACTTTTTTTTTGGAAAGTGCATTCATTCAACGCCTATGGACCCGTCATGGCCAGCCACTCCCAACTCTGCACAGGAGTATCTTCCAGATGGATTAAGAACCTGTGTACAACTCAGCATAATCATAATGATCACTTCTTTCCACACTACTGGGCCGAGACAGACCCATTCTCCATCCGTGGACCCTTATCCTGGTGTTTTCCCTACCAGTGGCCATGGCAGACCCACTCTCCACCCATGGACCCTCATCCTGGTGTTTCCCTACTATTGACCACGACGGATCCATTCTTCATCCGTGCACCCATATCCTTGCGTTTTCCCCACTACTGGCTGCAGGCAGACCCAACCTCCATCTGAGAACCCGTATACTGACGTTTTCCCCACTACTGGGCCAGGGCAGACCCGTTCTCTATCCGTGGACCCGTGTGTTTTCGTTTTTCCCACTACTGGGCCACGACGTACCTATTCTACATCCGTGGACCCTTATCTTGATGTTTTCCCTAAAATTGGTCACGGCGGACCCATTCTTCATCGTGGCCTCGCATAGTGGCGTTTTTCCCACGACTGGGCCAGGCCGACCAATCCTCAATCTGTGGACCCGTATACTGGCGTTTCCCCCACTACTGGGCCAGACCGACCCATCCTCCATCAGTGCCTCCATATCCTGGCGTTTTCCCGACTATTGGCCACGGCAGGCCCATCCCTCATCGTGGACCCGTATACTGGCGTTTCCTCCACTACAGGGCTACGGCCAACCCGTTCCCCATCTGTGGACCTTTATCCTGGCGTTTTCCTTACTATTGGCCACGATGGGTTCTTTCTCCGTCCATGCTCCCATATCCTGGCGTTTTCCCAGCTATTGACCAATTCTCCATCAGTGGACTTTTATCCTGGCGTTTCCCCCCCCCCCCCCTACTGGGCCACGGCAAACCCATTCTTCATCGTGGACCCGTATACTGGCGTTCTTCCCACTACTGGGGCAGGCAGAGCCGTTCTCCATTCGTGGACCCGTATGTTGGAGTTTCCCCCATTGTTGCGGCACGGCGGACCCTTTTTCGATCGGTGGATTCCTATCCTGGTGTTCTGGTGTTTTATTTCTGAACTATGGAGCCCCGGCACATTTGTCCGTCATCAGTGCACCCGCACTCCTTGTAAATCTCGAGAATAATGGAAGAAAGTTAGGAAAATTCAGAGTTTGGTCAATTGCATGTGCTTTCAGAAAATGTCACAACAGCTTAGGATGACCCGTACTTCCTGTGTGTTGGATTGTACTGTCACTAATGTAATCACATTTTCTGGAATGTAACACATTAATGTAACCTACGGGGCCACTAGTCGAAAACTACGATAGCAAAAGTTTGCAAACTTTTGGAAGGCAGTTTCGGCATGCTCTAGTTCACAAACCTGCTGCTTCCACAGATTTGCATCTGGGACTCGGCAGAAGTGATGCTCAGTAAGGGAATGCTCTGATTGATGAGGATAATGAGTGAGAACCTCGATGCCTCACTGTGTCCGTTTCTGCCGGGTGAGTTTTTTAATTGAGAGGCTTGCCGCTACCCTGGAGCAGAGAAAAACTGATTCTGTCCACCACCATCAGTCATACCCACAGCAAAATCTTTGACACACCCACTCGAAATCACATAACTAGGATTCTGCTGTCAATGCTTGACTAGGTTGGAGAAGGCTGCAGTCAATCACACCCTTACAGCACCACCAAACTATTGACACAATCTCCCTAGAGAGATCTCGCTCAGGAAAACTTAAATGTGAGAAAACGTCTCCGCCAATATTCATTCGCATTTCTTCTTATCGTACAGAAACCGAGCTTTATTTACCGCAATTACTTGGTCTAGAAATGAGTCGTTTTGGGACGAAAAATTAAATAATAAAAGATGTCAGAGCGGGTGAGACGCTGGTCGTCAGCCAGATAGTGGGGTGTTCACGTCCGCACCTTTCTTACCCGGTTGATTGAAGTCGGATGTCTCGAAACTGTAGTAGTGCCGATGCCTATGATCATTTTCATTTTCTCGCCGGGAGTATGCCTTAGATATTAGTCCAGCATTTTTAAAGGGTTTCAGTGCCGGTTAATCTTACTCAGCGGTGTTTCTTTTTCGCTTGCCTTTTTTGTTTCTTGGCGAGTACATGCGTTTCCTTTTTCTTGCCGGGTATACTCGTTGCACAATAGTGAAGTAGTTTTTCCAAACCTGTTTAATGGCAACGATTATTACCTTGGACAACAGTGGAGCAATTCTAACATGTTGAGTGCCGATGCCTATGATCATTTTCATTTTCTCGCCGGGAGTATGCCTTGGATATTAGTCCAGCCTTCAAAGGTTTTTAATGCCAGTCAATCTTACTCGGCGGTGTTTTTTTTTTCGCTTGCCTTTTTTGTTTCTTGGCGAGTACAAGCGTTTCTTTTTTCTTGCCGGGTGTACACGCTGCACGATAGTGGAGCAGTTTGTTGTAACGTTTTGAATGACAATGATTATTACTTTGGACAGTAGTGTCGGATGTCGGATGTCTCGAAACTGTAGTATAGTGAGTATCCATCCCTCCTTAACACTTGACACGCACATCAAGGAACAACCTGCTATCACGACCATGGTTGCCTTGGGGTTCAAAATTGCCGGAGGGGAATTTCGAGAATCAGTAGCTCACTGTCCGTTGGAAAGGAGGTTCTGAGCCAAAATAAATACAAGACTACCGGACACCTTCGGTGAAAAATGGTCGAGTTCGAAGTCATTAACCATGATCACCCAGAAATCGCGTCGTCTCATCATTTGCTCGCGGCTCTACAAAAAGGCACTGAGGGAAGAGCTAGCCAGGACGTTCAAGACGCATTTGAAAGAGGAGGGAAAGCCCTTTCATAAAATCACACAAGCTGGCTTGAAATTGCTCAAATTCTATAGAGGAGAAAAGTTCACATGTGCATACCCCAAAACGGCAATTAATTTCGCACCAACCTAATACTTGACTCCTATCTTCTTCATATCATTCCCCTCAATCGTTTACTTCAGGACCTCAAACTAAACTAAGCTTTTATCTGCTTTCCCTAAGTAGTCTATAAGAAATCTGTCATTGTGTAAAAAAGCAAACATGGCATGATTCATCCGCTCAACCAAGTAAAATACTCATAAATACACCACGTAATTGATCATCAGATCCCATTGTTTGATTGATGGGACTATTCAAAACCGATTTTTCTGGAATGTCAAAACCAGTGGAAGAGCTGCTCCTCATGATTTTTACTATTTTTATTACACATTCTTTGTAATGACTCATCCACTCCACCAACAATGTCTAGATTTTGCGGGGTAGAATGGTAATGTAAATGCAACTCGTGTTCAAGAAATACGTTTTTATTAAAACCGATATTCCACCGAGATTTTGCGCCTGAAATACGGTTAACACGCTATGGTATGCACAAAGAAACAGATGTATATCTGGCTATATACAGTCAAGTGATTCAGGAGGCGCATACAACTAATAAGCTTTGGAACAACTCGTGTCCGGTCATGAGTATGATACATAAATAAAAACGGACCAGATGAAATCTCCACGTAATTCTTTTTTTACAAACGCAACTATGACAATATCTGTAGCTCTCACAGGTAGATAAAACACTAGAACACTTGTGACGATCACAACTCTTGAGGCAATTGATCCTTTTCAAATACCCAAGCATGGGGACAATAAAGAGGATGGTTCACATATATCCGAACATATATGCCAAACCACACGATAAAACATTCCCCACAACGGTGATTATGTGAAACGCGAAAAAAGGAAAACGTACGCGACACCTCACACACACACACACCACGGCGAACACCCGCGTTCAAACGATCGGCGACCAATCGATATTTTACGCCGTTTCAGAGGAGCCGGAAAGAAAAGAGGTGAGTACGGATAAGAGAAAACCAGGGCAACTAGCACGTTTGTGCATAGGGTTTACACGTAAGGACGGCCGGTGTGGGATGACCTCCCCAACTTCCGCTCTTCGAAGACGGCACACGACTCCATCGCTGCGACGCTGCACTGCTCGTGTCGTCTCCACGACCGGATGAGGCGATGTTCGATGGGCGAATCTGCCAAGAAATCAGTATCGGTCAGGCCAGAGGATGAGCACCGATTTTCGCAAGAATACTTACCGTTTGCACCATGTTGTTTATGAGTTGTTGATCTTTACTGTCAAGAAGTGCGAATGTTTTACTAAGTTTCGCAAGATGAGCCATTACAAGAGCACATTGTGGTCGCAATTCCAACTGACCTGAAAAAGACTGTTCAATAGTGGCGCATTATTGTTTTATTTCGAAGTTACTGTATAGATTGAAGCAACAAAAATTCACTAAGCAGAATACTATTTGAGAAGTGCTACCTTCCTAGTTATTCTTCAAGTAAATCCCCCGTCCCCCCCCCCCTTTACTATTTTGAAAAGTAGCAAGTCCTATTGCTGTTTCCACTTTGTTTTGAAACAAATGTAAATGCAACCGTAACCATTATTAGACTCAAATGCCGAAGATGACGTCACACCTCCGAATTCTGGTTCATGTCCACTGCTTAGCCAATAAGCAAACTACAATAATTTTAAAAAATCCTATGCAGTAGCGACGCCCTTATATTCAAAATTCGTATTAATCGCAGCTATTAAAACTAAAAACTAATCTCAAACAATTCACCATGATCTCTTTGGTGATGGCACCATGAATGTGTAAACTCTGCGTGAGTTCTTTCTGTTCCATAATGTCTTCTACGAAAATTGGCTATGAAATCTTCAAGAACAATGGCCGATTAGGCACCAAATGACAAATGACACCCTCACAATTTTTGAACGACGAAAAATAAAATCCAGTAGATAGATGAGGAATATTTTAGAAAGCTCTGAAGGCCTACATGGGATACGTAACTCATCATGGCAATAAAGTTACCAAGAGATGAAGTTAGATGGGCCTAGCCTTCGAGCGATTCCCCCAATTACATAATGCATAGCAATAGCAATCGGCGTATACATATTAAACTACAGATTTAGATGCTATCCTGTGTCAAAAATATTGTAATCATTTGAGTAAAGTTGCCAAACACTTTGTGCGGAATGCTAACAAAAGAAAAAAAAGTGACCATATCAACAAAATCCCGTTAGTGGCGAAAGGTAGGGTAATGTGAATGAACTGGCGTTTGGCAACTTCACAAATATTGAAGAACAAAACCGCCAACTAACCCAATTCGTCCCAGTGTTTCGATGCCAAATGCCCGCAACAATGCCACAGTAGGCGGATAACCCGTCGAATGTGGGACTCGAAATCACCCGAAAATTGATTACCTGAAACAAAATTAATAGGTAGGAACAAATTTTAAGAAACACTAACCGCATCTTCAGCATTTTTTTTTGCCCAATACCTTCCGACCGTTCGAAAAATAAGGTAGAAAAACAAAAAGCCAGTAGTAGCTGGAACGGCTCGCAGCAATGATACTGCACGTCAAACACTTGCGTAAACCGTGAAGCAGTGTTTTGTGATGGTCCCCATCATGGAACGAAAAGTAGCAAAAAAAAGCAAAGATGTAGCACAAGTTAAAATGGGCTGTAATAAGAGAGATCGAGATTTTTGGCAAGAAATGCGAAAGAAAAGCACGAATGCGCGTCCACCGCGACCTTTTATTATAACGGCAACATCTCTTCAAATGCAATAATTGCTTAGGTTTTGGGTCTGAGGAATGAAATATCGACTGAACAGCAAAATGGTATTTTCCTCTGACAATCAAGCAAAGTTGAAGAGTCTCCAAAGTTGGTCCAGATTCGAAGAAAAGCTGAGTGTGATTGCGAAAACGTACTCTCATTCGCCTTGGCGAAAGTGGCGGTTGGAATCATGCAGCAGAATGATTAAGTAATTTTGGCTTAACAAGCTTATAAAAGCCGTACATCTGAGACACGTGATGTTTCAGTACAACATCATGGGTTTTTTTTTCCAAATCGAGCGCTAGGAGGCGTAGGGTCCGGTTGAGGTTAAATATTATATATATTATTATATATTATTATGTTAAATATTATTATATTATATAAATATATATATTAAAAACCGATGTAGCTGGCTATTTCGGAGGTAACTTCTTTTTTGTTCAAAGCACAGTTCCTTCGAGAAGCTTCGACTGGCTTTAAGAACCGAATGGAATACAGAGAGAAGCTGATGTCGAAAATCCTCTACTTCTGACAATTCAACACTCTTCTTCTTAACCCTAAGACGAAAGTATTTAATGTTCCTAAGAAGGAGATGACACATCACATTTTTGTAGATGCAGCACCTCTCCAGTGGAGAAAATGCTCACAACTGTAGGAATCAAAACCGTGGCTACCTGGCTGTTTGGAGTTCCCTGCATTTATGTGAAACAATGCATATATGATTCACGAAGAAGTTGAGGAATGAGTGAAACACTCATTTACGTACTAGTTTCAGGTGCAAGTTCCTTGAATTGTTTCAAGTATGGAAGAAAGTGGTGATCGTTCAGCAGAGGTAGCAATGGTTTCTTTATGAATGAGCATTATGGCAGGTACGAGAGGAAAATTCAATTCTGGTTGAAATTGAAGAAGCAGATACGAGATTGCACGCTAACTGCGAAATTTTCAAATAAATCACCGCTGTGTATATCATCTATGAGAATCAAAAATTATTATTAAAAAATTATACTATTAAATTAAAATCAAAAATTTTGTAAAGGGTTCAGAAAGTCACAAGGTACTGCTGCTTCGTCTGCTATACCCAAGCGATTTGCTAATCGAACCCTACGAACCCGCATGCGTGAACTAGAACAGCACCAGCCATGGAAGTGGACACAGCTGCAAATCAAGGAATGTCGCCAAAGCAATAAAGAAGCGGCAAACATGTATGGCCTATAAAAACCGTTTCACATCTATGTTTGTGTCTCAGCAGTGCAGAAAAATGGTATTCACTGCTGGACAGTGAAAACTAGCATTCTTTCGGTAAAAAGTTGGAATCTCTCCTTATAGGTAAAAACATTTCTGAGGAATCACTAGAAATGTCACAAAATGCGGGCTCAAAACCCCATAGTCTTCAAAAGTCAACCTATTTCGACATCCCCACAACGTGCAAAGAATGAATACAAACAGTGACTCAAGCTATTCATATATGGTGAGTATTCTTTTGCAAACCATTTCCTTCCAACTTCAACAGACACATTCACTCGCCTTCATATGAATAGCGCCAGAGCAAATAAACAAATCTATGACAGGAGGCAAAACGCCCACGACAGTCAGATAAGATCCACACGTGCAAACGGGAAAAAATTGCTAGGACGATACAAAGAGTGAAGCGCAAACATACATCACGTCAGCAAACGGCCCAAAGTCTCCGTTATAAAGCTCTCGTAAACATATCGACGTACCATATTTGGTGGGAAATAGCTCCTCGCTTCTGCTTGCCTTCTCACAAAAAGACATAACACAGTCCATGTACTGCATTGCTGAATACAAATGCCTCTTCCCTCGTTCGTCAATATAATATGCCTTCCTAAAAACACATGCGTATAGATTAGCAAACACTTTGTTTAATTCCCCTGCCTACCTGACCGTTGTATTATGCAAAAATTAAACACAGATACTATGTTAGAAGGAGTGTTTGCTGAAGCGACCCCCCTCGCCCACTCGGCGCCTACGCAATAAGTACGGCTGATAGAGCAGCTGTTATCCCTCAACCTGTAGCCACTCAGAATAGCTATTACCACCAACGACACTGGTTTCGGTGCATATCGGTTTCGGTTGTAGACGGCGCCTAGCTGATGCTTTCGCTACTGTCCTCGAGAACCAGTCGATAGGTACGAAATTCAATGGCGCAGCTACAGCGATCGAAAGCACTATACTACTCGAGAAGTATAGCAGCAGTTTGTGCTGGATTTCTCGGAAACTTCAGCGCATGCTCCAAGTTTGTTGCGCCCAGACAGAAATATCCGGCTAATGCCTAGCGACAAAATAAAGAAAAATCGGTTTATTTACAAAAAAAATCTGATACCAGGTCCCTCACGATCATCTCAACTACTCATTTCCTTATTATCGCTACCATCATTGAACCTTGCTTCTGAAAGGAGGTGAAGAACATTTTTGCCATCCAGTGTTATATTATTTCCACAAAGCAGGAAAGGCAAATAAAAATCATCAGAAGGCTAGTAACAGATATGTCATACATAAGCTAGATAGCGAGTTTGCATCGGCGCACAGATGGTTTTCATCGAGGTAATATGAGCTCGACTGTTTAATCCGACCCCGTTTTTACAGTAAATGAATCCGCAATGAGTGGGTGGCCGAAACACTATCATGTATTATATATAAACGAAATTATCATAAAATTCACTGTTCAAAACCACTGAAATTTTCGATGACCTACTGAGATAGTGGGGCTCTCACGCATGTTTTTCAAGAGAACATGAACAGGAGAGCTTTGATTCATATTGCTGCTAGCAATTAGCCGATCATTTAACACAAATGTCTATGATTACAATGCACTTCTTAAGATACGAAAAAAAGTGAAATATCAAACTGACGTCGTTCCAGGATAGCTCATGTACTGGCAAGTGGCCGGCGTGCACAGCTCCGATAAGCTTCCGCACAATGCATTGACATGATCGAACAAGGCCAACGCTGAAATTTATGAACTAATCCAAAACTTCAAGCTCTTCGGAAATATTGAAGTTTTTCTTTACAACGCACAGAAGGAAATGAAAAAGAAATTGGGAGCGGTCATTCCCTTGGAATCGTGATAATATTTGAATAAAAAAAATGTCCTTCATTATTATGCACGGCTATAAAAAAATATATATCCTTTGTTATTAAGGCACGGCTGCCAAAAATATGTATTTGCAATAAGTTGGTTCCTGCTTGAAAAACAATGTCGAGGCAATCTTGGGTTGTCCGCAACGCTTTGTAGCAACAGAACAGAATCCAATTTTTTTAAGATTCAAAAAATATGGATTGTAGTAGCATCCACTGTTTTCAATCCTAAAAGCTTGGATATCATATCGAAAACAAACTTGTTCCTATAGAATATCTATGAGATTCTACAAAAGAAAATTCAAAGCCGTTGCGATTCAACGATGTGGGAACTTTCTACGATTAGAAATGTGCGCAAAAGCTTCTCCGTGAATAGAATGAAAGCGCTACTCATCAAAAGGATGAACAATTCAGAAAGCAGATAAAACCCATTTTTCTCATTCTCTATCAGAGTTGAACAGTACGAAAATATTAAAGTGCTTCCACATCGTTTTACTCAGACAGGGGTTAAAAAAATGTGAGCGCAGTTGAACATGTTTTGCAGAAGCAGGCATGAATTAACTTGCCAGCAACTTCAACGACATCTATTTGTTAATTTGTTTACTAATTTATGATTTATTCATTTTAAATTAATTATTGCACAAAAGTATCCTGGAAATAACAGAAAAACAAATAAAAGGAAAAGAAGGAAAACACTCACTGTGCGTAGCTAACCACTCACGCGGATCGATACCTGGAGGAAGAGCGGTGAATTTTTCGATAACCTGGAGGAAAAAAATTATTTACCAGGAAATCGTCGCGCACTAGTCAAACATAACTGTTTAGCACCTGAAACTGTGAACTAAGCGGAGAAACACTTACGTGGTCCTCTATCGAATCACACACACAGAGTTCGGCTGACTGCGATTTTCGCGTGGATGATCGCTGAGCAACGGAAGCGCTAGCGACACGTTTTGTTTTCGCGTCTTTGACATCCCTTCGCCGCGATCGACTGAAAACAGAAACATGATCGATCAGAAAGAAGCAAACAACATTCGTGGATTCTCATGTCCATCCATCTGGAAACAGCTTAAAGTCTCCTTCCAAAGAAATATCATAGGCAAACCAGAGTACAAACACTAACTCTTGCTCCCCCGCTAGGGCACGCAAGCAAACAAATCAGCCATATTTCGTAACTTGGAAGCAATGTTCATATCTAAGTGCGGTCCCGTTCAAAATATAAGATGTTACGTGGAACCTAACTATTAGTCCAGTTACTACTCTCCTAACAAACCTTCGCTCTTTCCTCTTGATAAAATTACATCCATCAAACAACTGTTTCCACTCGCCAAGAACAGTTCGGATAGAATTGAAACGGCCGGAGTCGGAGGCACTAATTGGAGGATGAGTGACTACATCAGCTGTCATCAGATACTGTAAGATGTAGAAATAGCAGACCGGATTGGTATGGAGGTGAAATGCTTTCGAAAACAGTAATTGCGAGCCGGGAAATAAACGAAGAGAGGGAGGTTAGTGTGATAAGCGTCTTATTATTGAGAAAAAAAATCGCTACTCACACGACCGCTAAATCAACAGAGAATTTGCGAGAAGCATCCAGTGAACGAATTTTGCACAAGAATCTACGGCAGTGATTGAAATTAATCTCAAATCTCAGGATTCTGAATAAATCGAGTGCTTTAATTGATGGCATTGCCTTGATAAGGTGTTACATAATAGCACTGCACGATGCTGAAGAAAATCCTATCTCATTCGGCATTAATTCTTGTAAGGTTCAGATGTGGTTAAGCTGATTGATAAATCTGAAGTTTCAACCAGCATGTACAAGGAATAGACGACTAAAATTGAGCGATTTCAAAAGGGTAGTTACAGCAATGATTAAAGCTAGTTACCCCATATTTAATAATGAACTTCAAAAAATGCTTATTTAAAAATGAACTTCAAAAAATGAAATCAAAAGAATTGAAGAAAATAAAAATGAATGAACGAGTTCGAGTTAATAAACTACTGATCCTGAACCTACTGATCACAAAAGAACAATGCTGCCGAGTTCCAGCTTCATTATAAGAGGCAAGGTTGGAACGTTTCCTTGAACGTGTTTTGTATACATTCTTCTTTTGATTCTCACTTGATGTTTTCCTTCTCAGATGTGATGAGGCAAATTGATGAAACACTGTGTTTCTACACAATGGGGTTAGAGCGCATGCAGTTTTTCTTCCCCATGAACAGGATAGTTTACAAAACGCTTACAATCACCATAAAATGTTATTGTTTTATGTAGCAGAGGAATTTTGACTATTCAGAGAAGAGAGCATGTTACAACAAATAAAAATAAGAAAACCACATAGAGCATATAATTTGCCATCATTCCAAGACTGACTAGTAAAGATACACCTGGGAGCGATTATTTATCAAAATGTGGAACCGAATCAGAAATTCGAATACTCGAAAAAAAAAGAGTCCAGAAACCATTCTTGTAAATCTCTATAGATATATTGCTCCCTATTTTCCGGATGTTCCAATTTTCGAATAACACGAAATAGAATATTCGAACGGTTGCGGATCTAAACTAACGTGAACTATATCTAATATGTTATTCTATCATAAGCATGACCTAAGGCACAGATTATATTCGCGAAAAATTGAAAGCTTTTCTTTTGAGATTACCTAAACACGGGATTTCTCAAGTACTCCAATGAAGAATGAAAAACACTTGAAGGCCGCGATTTTAAAATGTTTATGATTTCCTTCCATTCTCAATTATGGAACTGTTGTTTGAGTAACATCATAAAAAGTTTCGAATAGTTGGCTAAAGTAAAGCGACAGTAGTCCTTTACAGGCTTGTCCAGGCAGCTAGCTGAACGAGAAGATTAACAATTTATAGCTATATGGATTGTGTTGAAAGTAAACGCAGATTAAATTGGTAAGGTAAGGAGTGGATTGGCTTCTATCACTTCTCAAAAACAAAAACCTGAGAGGGATATGTGCAGCAAAATAATGTCGTATCACAAATGAAAATATAACTGTAAGGTGAGTCACTTTCTCAGAGATAACATATCAACTATGCAGTATTAGCGGTTGAAAAAAAGAATCTCAACACCTACACCTATTGAGGGGAAGTAGCTAAATTGCAAATCGCGGTAAAGAAATCCTGAATAAACTGAAATAACAGATAGCGTGCTCCATTAAAAAAATAAACCATATAATTTCAAGGTGCTCTATTATCATCGTAACGCATGCATGAAATTTCCTCACATGTTCGTTCAACAGTTCCACAACAAATTATCTAGCCACTGGCGAGGAATCTCTGTCCGATGAATAGAGAACGGAGATGTTTTGACGCTTTTCAGTCTTATACACTCAAATGGTGAGGAACGAAGCGAACGCAGCATCGTCCATGTTAAGAATGGTGCCGTTCCATCGATTGAACTACGTCTTGGGCGCGATGTTGTGAAATACAAAAGCGCGTCAGAACGTCAATAACAAGGAAAACCGGAACACAGAACAAGATTATCCATTCCGAGTTCGCATCGAAAGGCATCCACGAGGAGTAATAAGTAAGCCAGCAACGGCAGTTGCAAGATAGGTGACGCGGAACAAAAAACAAGACGAAAATAACCACTGACACGTGGAACTCCCAAGACCACTATCCGGTACGTAACCAGCTTCTGCTGAGTTACGACTTCATCAACTCCGGGTGGTAGAGATGGTGATGCAAGGAAAGCAAGAACATGAGCAATTACGGGCAGAATCTCGTGGAACTGGTCTCGCGCCACGCGTCAATGCTTTGCACCAACAGATGCTTCCAGAAACTCGGGTAGCACGCTAACGTACATGTGCACGAGCAGAAACGTACAGTGCAGAACCTTTATCACGACATCTAGCATTAGCAGTCATTAATAGGGCAATTTGAATATCTTAATCTTCGAAAAGACAGCGTAGCAGTAAATCCTGGGTACAATTAGCTATTCAATTGCTGGGAGGACAAGTGATGTGAAAATGCTCAAAAAAAATCTTATTCAATTTCCTTTCAAAAGCATGCCAGCCAGATGAAGGGCAGCTATGCAAGATGTGATTCTATACGTGCATATTTGGATTTAATGCTATTTGAGTAACAGACCTAAATGTGCACGTTACATCGAATTCCTTTAAAATAAAGAAAGCAAGAGTACCGTCCAAACTGCTGAATCGCTCTCTAGAGAACTAATGCGATGACCAAAGTTCAAACAAATGAATCGTTGTCAGCGGCGAGGAGAAAAGAATGCAATCATTAATTACGATTTTGCCTCATTCCGAGAACTTATGACTATGACTTTAGCCACTTTTTCGAGATATCACATCACCGGCACATCAGATACGTGCAAGAATGTATAACACGGGCAAGGAACTATTAAGACATTGAGTAATGGGAAGCAGGACGGCAAAAGCTCTGCAGAATCTTGTTACTTACACCTACAGAAGTTTCAGAATCAAGAAAAAATTAATGAAACCCCATCTTAGTTGTGGTAATTAGGGCACCTACCAGCGTTGAAAAAGCCAAATATTCCAAAACAAATTCTAGAGAAAAAGAATAGAAAAAGCTTTACTAACTATCTATTCAATAAACTTGAGCATCACCCACTTCTATAGAAACCAGGATTTTCAGCTATCGCTTCCTCTTGAAGCATCTCCGGCTCACTATCACATGAATGTTGCATGGGAAAACCGATAACAAAATGTTTGCTTACTGACGTGGCAGGGCCAGAAATTGAAGCCGTACGATGGAGCATTATCTGTTTTTAGAGCAAAATTCTACCTTAACGACGTGAACACCGTCAAACACACTACAAAAGGTTTCAAAATTCTCTCAAAAATTTAATTTCCCCATCGTTTAGGATGAAATGTTACTACATATTTCGGTGGAGCAAGCTCACCACTAGAAACATGAAAACTCCTCCGACAATGAGCTATGAGAAAAATAATCATTCTAACCACAAAACATTATTTCAAGCAAAAAAATCTGGTTTCTCAATGATGTCGAACTGTACCATTACTGAAATAGTGAGCAAATTATGGAAAAAAAAAGTGCGATACGCGTTTTCCGACTCCTCAGGTCAAGTCCTAGGCGCTTTAGTGCTCATCGTTTCATTCTTTATACAATGAGTTACTCGGAAGGGTTAAGCCGTCAAGACAGCGAACTTCTACCACTAAATTTCATCTCAGTGCAAATCCGGAATGTTATTACAGGATTCTGCATTAGTCTCACTCACAAATAAATCAAAAAATCCAATGATTTCTGAACCGAGATTTAAAAAAAAAAACAGTGTGGTCCTGAAAGAACACTGATATCTGTCTCGAAGACCAATATCTAACAAGGGAAGTGCACGGAGAAAAGCTGCTAATCCATGACGAGACCTACGGTTCGCTCCGCAGCCAGTAGCAAATGGATGCCCCCGGGCGACCCGGGGTCGTCCCTTTGCGTCCCTCTCTCAAACATTAAATTAACGAGGCCACAATTGAGTAAATGGATAAAACCACTACCGGATTTCTATGAACGGACCGTGTGGAAAGTGCGTGCAGTAGAACTAGTGCTCTACGATGCTTTCGAAAAATTGACGATTGAGCACATTTTCATTTTTTCCAATTTTCACGGTGCTACTTCAGACGAACTCCAAGCTTTGTCGAAATCAGTACAGCACAGTTGATTAGAGCTAGTATTGCTCTACAAGATTCCTCAAAAAATCAGAGAATCAGAGAAATGTGATTCTAGATTTTCAGCTTGTGAATTCCGAATCGAATGCATTGAGCGCTAGACAAAAAGCTAAAAATCAATTGCTTCCCTTCTCTCAATATTCTGAGGAACAAAATTGATGATTACGAAGTAATCGGGTTGGATTGTTTCCAAATACAGTTTCCCCGTAGAGTCTACAAAATTTCTAAAATCATTGAAAATTCTGTGGCTTCGCTCCAAAAATGCCAAGTTAGTGACAGCTGGGTGTCTCTTCCAGCGAGATGGCAACCTCAGCGAAGATCATCAGCAGTTTCGTCAAACTATACAGCGTAGTGCTGTAAATTTCATTTCATCTCAGACGGAAAGGTGAAACATAAATGAAGATGATAAATTCGCCATAGAGGATAGCATCATTTGATTGAAATAGCTATCAAATTAGGCCAAATTCAGAAATTGGAATGAATTTGCATCTGCGAAGTGTTAAAAGCATGACAGCAGATATTGGTGTTGGGCTGGCTTGCGTTACCATGCTGTATAACCAACGTTACACTGCTTAAGGCGTATTATCGAGTAGTCACGAGGTCAGCACAGCGATTACGAAAGGATCTGTGAAAGTCACGCCAACCCTTCAGGCATTGTTCTGGTTTTCCATGTTACCTACAGGATTAGAGAGGTCATATCGGTTGTCGTAGCGTAATTGCTCTTTCAAATAGTCAAAAGAACGTTATAGCTATATGCAGGCCGCAACATTCTGACCATCTTTCTCATTTTTAATTCCATTGCAGTCTTCAATCAACAACTTCGATTTGGGATGCATCCTTCATTTTCTCGAAGTCTTAATTCGCTGATGTCTGCTGGTTTGAAAACGTACAACATTCGGCTCGTTTGAGCAAGCTTTCGAGTACTGCTGAGGAGTACTGCTGAGACTCCTAGCTCGCTGTGGGGGACAAGCAGCTGTCACTAACTTCGGATTCTCGGAGCGAAGCGACCGGATTTTCGATTTTCTTTTTTCGAATTTTGAAATTCTTGGAGATTTTATGGGAGACCCGTATTTCAATACATTCCCTTGCGGATGTAACGAAATGATCAATTTCGTTTCTCAGAACATTGGAGGAAGAGAAGGAATTGACTTTTGACTTTTGAACTTTTCGTCTAGCGCTTTGTACGCTCGATGCGTAATTCACAACCTAGGAACGTAAAGTTATAATGTTCGGATTCCCTAATTTTTAAGGGTTTCATTAGAGCAAGACTAGCTCTAAGTAACTGCATGGTAGTGGTCTCAGCAAACATGAAATTCGTCTGAAGTTGGACCGTGAAAATTGGAAAAAATGAAAATGTGCCCAATCGTCAATTTTTCAAAAGCATCGTAGAGCACTAGCTTTCCTGTGCAAACTTTCCACACGGCCGGTTCATAGAAATCCGGTAGTGATTTTATCCATTTACTCACTTTCGGCCTCGTTAATTCAGTGTTTAACAGAGGGACGCAGAGGGGTGACCCCGGATCGCCCGGGGGCACCCATTTGCTACTGGCTGCGGAGCGAACCGTATATGGATAGAGAGCCTGTCCAGTGTGATGTTACGACCTATACTTGAAATCTGCTAAATGGTCTACAGAAGCTCAGAGTCGCACGTCAAGCGAGGGTAGAACATTATGGATACTAAGGAATTGTGACTTGCTGTATACTGCCTTATGCAGCTCGCGCCTTGGTTTCGAATATGTCTTCACTCTTCCTGAGCCTTGTCTTTGTAAGAAGACGCACGTTTTTGGTTGTACGAAGGCAGGAGCACTAGTCAGCAATATCAGTTGGTTGTGGCACAAACGTAAGTTTCTCGGTCTTCGAGAATATGCTCGCAGGACCAAATTGTGCAGTATACAGCAGTTTTGCATTCTTTTCCTGAGCTTCTACTAACCATTTGGTAAATTTCAAGCATGTAGTTAAACATAAACATAGACATTCAAACAGGCTCTCTAATCATATAGGTGTCGTATTGAATTAGCACTAAGTAGCAGAGATACATTGAAATTCAGCACGCTCTAAGTATGTAGCATATCAGAAGAAATCGACATCAGTCAAGACCTAACAAAGAGCACTGTTCTCAGAAATCCGATTTTTGAAACTTTACGAGAAGGAGAAGCGTCAATTGCCTGCCGAAACAGCGAGAAGCATGCGGAAACATGGACATTGGAAGTTTTTGCTGGTTTTATGTACAGAACTCATTAGCGCGGACTCTCACTGCGGTATTCATACGGGGCCAAACCATGCTTCCAGTTTCATAAAACTGTTCATCAAACTGTGGAATATTTGGAGCGCATATTTCCAGATGAACGGATTCAACCTAAGAAACGAAACCTTGCCACCCTGAGCGCCTATCTCAAATCCTAGATTAAGTGGAAAAATTGTAATAGAAGCAATTGTCTCAATTTGTTTCAAACGCCAGGTATGTTCCCATGATGTTTGACCTCCCCGTAAAACCTGCTCATAGCGAGAACTAAAACAATATTACAACGATATCAACGAAAATTCAGCTCGATTTTTAAGACTAATTGCCCTCACTGTTCGCTTTCATTTTAAGGTAACTACTGAGCGGAACCGATAACAGCGCAGTTTTAAATTAGCATTGTTTTAACGCCGGTAAGGTAAACTGTGATGATGATCAAACAGCGTTGTTCAGTGGAACCTAACAGAACTATCCAATCGCATCACAACGCAAAAACAAGCAGAGAGTTCTCACAATCCCAAGAATGTGGTTTCACAGCGCAAATACATAAAAGAACAGTCTACAATAGCTATAAATTGAATAAAAATAACGCATAAGGACCTAGTCCAGTGAAAGCGGCAAAAAAGTTCATATTAGGTTCCACTGAGCAAGTCGTCGCTGTTTGATCATCATTACCGTTTTCAAAATTATTATAGTATGCCGAAGCAATGCAAGAATGAACGACGGATAAAAAATACAACTCATTTAGCCTACTGTTACAAACCTGCACAGAAGAGATAAAGTTAAGCTAATAGTAAAGGGGAAACCAAGACGTCACCAACGTAAGCCCATTAGTGAAACGATCCTTCGTATCCGTGGCCTAACAAGGTGAAACATGAAACCATGGCGAAATGTCGAGTCATGTTGTGTCATATTCAATCAAGGATTATGCATGCGAAAAACGGGACCAGGTGGTGAATACGAATACATATAACAACGACCTCCAGTGCTGCAGCTTTATGTATCACTACCACATCAAAGGTCGAAAGAGCACAATGGAAAACCACATAGGGCGCGAGGAGAACGACGAGGGGAGGGATCGGGGGAGGGGAGGTGCACAACTTATTCAAATATCATTTCTTGAACGTGAGGTTAGTCGTGCGCCAGATAGAGGTGCGTGGCTGTGCGGCAGGTGTTTCGCCGATGGTCAAAATGGAAAGGATCGCTGTGTGTCCGCCAACGACCAAACGCGGCCCTATCCCCCTTCTTTGTCCACCCGACGACGAGCGCGCCCACCTCGTACAAACATCTTCACAATACATGACAGGTCAGGCAGTGAGCTGTCACCAAACCTTCTAATGGCAGCAGTCACTGCAAACATTTCCATCGATGGATTCGTAGAAAATCCAAAAAATAAAGGAATTCCCCCGTGGGGCCAAATGAAGATAAGAAATTGAAACTAAGAGTGTTCTCTAGACCACAACAGTAAATGAAATTGATTTCGAAAAAAAATATCTGACGAGAAACAAGAATGACCTCATGAAACTACACCCAGCGTTTTCTTTTTTGTATACATAAACAGTATACATTGGTATTCGAATTTTTTTCTGTAGAATATTTGAATATTCAAATAATCGGATATTTCAACTTTTCGAATTATTCCAATATCGAATAATCGAAAATTTCAGCTTTTCGAATTATTCGAATATTTCGACTTTGAAAACGAGGCTTACTTTCACAAAAAAAAGCAGGAACAAAGTGAATGCCAATTTGGTGTAGCTAAAAATGGATCCACTAAAGTGATGCACCTTCCATCTACTTGTTATAATAAAGTCTCTTCACGGAACATTTGTTTTCACGTATGGTCCCAGAAGAAAAGCAACAAAACAACAAGGGTTTTATTCTCACCAGTCAATCTTGTGAGTCCAAAATTACTTAATTATGATCTAGAGCGAAAAAAAGTGACTAATATCGCAATGGACGCAGAGATAGGTTAGGGTAAGGGAGCAACAGCAACAGAAAAAAAAAACAGAAGAAATGCAAGACTACACTAGAAAAAAAGTGATCTTCGACTGCAACATTAAAATTACCCCCTTGTATATACAATTTAGATCAAATTGTCCTGAAGAGCAATTCACAAAGTGCAGGAAGAAAAACCTGTTCAAGGACAGTTTTTCACGACTCGGATTCGACTCAAACCTGCGATCTATGGAAGATTCAACTTCCGTATGAGGTCGAAAATGTCATCGAGGCAAAGAGTGTCGAATGAGTACAAGATGAGTGATTCACCCCAATATGAAGTAGGAATACTAACAGTCACCAGTCCTAGCCAGCAAATAACATAGCATCACATTCTTGAATTATAGGGCTGTTCTACAACACTGCTGAAATAATATGTATACACATGCGTCCACGTGAACACTTGTTTGTTTGACGGAAAGTGTTTTGAAATTTGCAAAATGCAGACAGCGGTGAAAGAACCGCATGACGATGCTTTCGACTCGCCGAAATTGGGAAATGTTTAGCCCAAAGGACATCGGTGCGCAGTCCTTTAACTCTTCCTGTTTTCCTTGATGAAAATCCCAAGCAGTGTCCCCAAAGGATTTTTTTTCAGAAGAATACAAAACAAATCCTTGAGCGGTTCAATAATCGCAACAACGTCAAATCAGTTATGGCAAACAATAATAGCATCACAAAGCGAACTCTAAAGCGTACTCCACCTATGGGTAGTGTTCAAACTGCGATCACCAGAATTACAATCGCGTTTATGACGATGTGTGGTAGAAATATAGATCGACGACTGAAAATGGACCGACCAAATGTAGACCGCCTCCGCAAACGAGGAAGCGTTAGGAAGCAGTAGAGGGAAGACTATCGACGAAACAATAGAACGCTCACAATTCGTTCATATTTGCAATAGTGTAACACAAACCTTAACGGCTTTTCCTCACATCTAAACCAGAGACATTTTCCAGACTTTAGTGAAAATTACATCTCTCACGTACCTCCATCAAGACTATGGAAATATGATCATGCAAAACCACTTTCGTATGTTTCTACCTGAACATTTAGTACTTCTGCGCTGACCTTAGTAGAGAAAGATTCCTTACTCCAAGACCTATTTAGAATTTTGAGGCATTTGTCGTGACAAATCAAAAACTTTAATTTTCACACGATCGCCCGTCACGATCGAAAAATCCAAGGGAGACGGTCAAGCAAACAAAACCTGAGCTACAAAGAAAGACTCCGATCCTAATCGCCTTGACACATAGTGGCACATCGGTGAAGCTTAGCCTGGTAGGGAGTTTGCGGGCACTCACGATAAGAAGCGAAAAAGAAAGACAACTAGCATTTGTAGAAGCCGAACGAAACATGTCTTCCAACTAGCGCCTGTTGAAATACGTCCCACCGGCGTTCGATGACAAACGATAAGTCCAGGCACGTCGGAGTTCCCAAGGAAATATCGCAAGAACCGGGTGCGCGATAACCGAGAGAATACTGGACGGAAAAAAGCGCATCGATTGTGTGACGAGGGAAAAAGCAGAGTTGATCCTTCGAGTTGGGACGAAGACGCAAAGAGACGCCACGACTATATCGGTTCCCCAAAGCAAGTGCCCAGCGACAACCATGCCATCTAACAATAATTTGATATCCATTTAAGCATTACGTATGCAGTGAAAGAGGACCATGTATATCTTATAGAATTTAGAGGGTGTAAGGGGCGGGGAACGTATTAATAAATACTGTAGGACAAGTATGTCAGGGGAACAGAGTGGAAGAGAAAATCAGCCAGAAACCTTTCGTGAGTCATAGATTTCTTAAGGACGCTAATGAGAGGTTTTGGACCGTTACACGAAAGCCAGTAATTCCCGGAACCAAATAAACTACATCTACGAGAACATAGCATCCAAATAAGCAGAAAATTAAACGATTGCGAAATTTTTTCAACAGTTACCTTTAAGAATGTTGTTGGATAGCAAATTACAGCTACAAATTAGTAGGATGTATTCAGAAAAAGCAGCTAATTTCAGTGGACTGTTTACTACGCATAAAGAAACGCAGGAAATGAGTAACGCCGCGGGCGCCGGTAGCGATGCAGACAGCAAGCAAGAGTCAGAACTCTTGCGGAGCCACAGTTAAGGGACCGCGGCTAGAAACCATGTAAACAACCACCGGTAATGTGAAATAAATTGTGAGAAACTGGTCTAATGAAGCCACAAATGCGAAGCAAATCATAAGAACATTGGTGCTAATAATATCTAAGCGGAAACCCATCAGCCGTTTGTCAGGCGCCGGCGGATATGACGTGCGATGGAAGGGTCGCGGGGAGAGGGACGGGCGGTATTGCGACGCATGCGGTGGGAAACAGGCTACATGGGGCGAGTTCGGGTTCGGCTGATTTTGTGACTGCATCCGTGCCGAACGTACTACGGCGGCAATCCGCTTCAATATTTGCTCCGATGCGTTTATTGCGGAACGCTCGGAGCGCGCTCTAGAGCGGCGATTTGGATGCAACGAGTCCGGCTTCATACAGAAATTCCCACCATGCCACGACCGCCCAACAAATCTGAGGAAGCTAAGATGAATTGTGCGATGGTCGTAAAATCTCGCTGAACAACAACGAGAAAAATGAATGCTGTAATTAGTCACAAACAGGAAAACGAATACTGGAACTAGTCAGGTGCTGCAGTAGATAGATTTGCGAACTCTTTTCGATGACTAGGTCGTTGTCAGATAGTTGCGGCGACCTCGAAGGTGGCGCGTGCACATGTAATGTGTTCGGCTCGGCGTATCAAAGCAAACGCCACCACAAATGAAACCTTGAACCAGAAAGTGTGAACGAACGGAGAACACACACGTACACACAACGCACCAATTACTGTGTTCAGGTGACTCTGTCTAGAGGAGCCGTTTAAGCGGATGCATCAAGTACGAAGCGCTCGCAGCATAACCATTCGGATCGTTCGACAATGGATGAATGAATAGCGCACGAAACAGGCTTTCTCCCGCGAGGAAACAAGGGAAACATGTGGAAACGCCGAGTGTACACGCACACCAAGGAAATACCGGATTCGAAAATGCATGGCACTTCCAGTGCCGCCAGCACACCTGTTCGGCGCTTTTTCTGATCTTTTTCTGGGTTAAAAACGGCAGCAAAAATGTAACACGTAGCCGCTGTGAGTACTCTAACGAGTGACTGATACAAAGAAAATAGTTCATCAAAATAGAGCTCACAGAAAAACTAATGCAAACTGTGAGAATGAAAGCATCCAAGTTATTATAAATCAATTAGAAGTGAAAAACAGTTTTCTTTTCTAGATGTTCCCGTCACAGTACCATCACGGATACGCACGAGCTTTGCTCAAACCTCTCGAATACCTGGATTCGTGACATACTATGCCCAAAAGAAAAAAAAAAGCTAAGAAAGCAAAAGATAAGCCACAATATCTGGGAGCATATCAATTTCAAGTAGACGTATTCTTCGAGTAAAACTAAAAACGGTGCTAAACATCATTAACGCGGAATAATGAGATCATCCACTCAAGGCGCAACGTACACTTTGAGAAGAAAATTTCACAAACTCACCAAATAATTTTGAAGAATCCCACTTAAATTAACGTACTTTCTGGAGCGAAAATAATGTTTTGGTCACTCAGAAGTCCACACTACGCAGTAACAACTTTTTGAGTTACCTCAAATTGGAATGTGGACTGGAATCGCACGAAGAACAAGCATATTAAAATTCACACAAGCGATAAAGTACGTTTTTATTCGATGCGTCCACATACTTCATGACAGACAGAGGCGGACACACAGCTGGCCAACTGAGCCTGCACTATAACCCAACCACGGAGCGACTTGCACGATACCATCATAATCAATCAACACATCGGCGAGAGCTCTCTCATGAAGTACTTTTTTTCTGCATGTGACCTTCTCACAGTACAATGCAGCAGGTATGACGTCTTCTCAAAAAATCTTTGACTGCTTAGTCTTGTGGTCTTAGAGAATTTGCTTCTTTCAGCTGTGAGGACTATAGGGTTTATGCTAACATAGAAAATTAAATTCGAGAAATTAAAATTACATCGCTAGCCAGAATGACGGTTTTCATTAATCGAAAAATCGAGATCCTGGAGAAGCACACGCGAAATCACGTTCTAGTTAATCTATCCCATATAACGAAAATTTCGAAATATGCAGAGAACTCCAAGAGTTTGACATTGGAAAACGCCATATATTCAAAAGAAGATCACACTGTCCGGATAATGATGGACAAAAATAATTACCATCAAGCAAAAGTGCACAGGATTGAAGGAAAGAAAACTGAATAAGTAATCTTGATGACCTCCTAGGCTATTCTTGAGGCCTGTCACACATTCTAAACTCCTAAAATTCAAACAATAGGAAAATATTTCTGCATGATGGGTACGTGGAAACACATATTACAAAGTGGCAAAAGCCTAGTTTCCTTTCTTTCAAGCAATGTTCTGGTTCGCGATGAAGCGCTAAGACTAATGCACTGCAATAAAAGGTGGAAAAGTTCATACAATACCCTGACAAGATAGGAATCATGCAGGAAAAAGGTTTAGTCACATTCACACTGACGTTCTCGCATCGACGTCCAAGAATCGAAAACAGTAATGTTCCGTGTGTAATTTATATCACTTTGAAAACATACTCACGAAAAAAATTTAGCAAATCAGGATGGGGTAAATACACTCATTATCCTACACGCTGCTCTTGCTCAAATTTAACGGATGGAATTTAAGCATGATAGTAGCCTCGATCAAATAGGCACAAAATTACCAGAATTGAAATGATTGCTTCCGATTAGTATATCTATAGAAGTGGCCAAAAATACCAATGTGAACTCGTAGCAACTGATTCAAACATAAAAATGGTCAAACCATTAAATAAAAGCACCGTGAATGGATAACAAAAAATACGACAATGGGAGTATTGTGCCATTAAGCGGCACAAAACTGCAGTTTTATTTTACAACTAGTTATCCTCACCCAGCCACGTGTTTAATAGAAAACATCTCCGCATACTTACGTGTCATATAAAAGAACGAAGTTACGCTGAGTCACTTCAGGCCCACAGTACACTTGCAGAAACTCAAGTAGAAGGAGGTAATCTGATATGAAAATTGCTGCCAGGGAACTAGAAACTCTATCCAGTACAGAAAGTGAAAAACCATTTCTAGCCTGACATTAGTCGCAGTTCACTTCGAAAATAGCGAAACTTTAGAAAAAAGAAAATAGAAACTGAAGCTAACACCCAGAAAATTCGTTTGCGCACTGTTGTGAAATTTCTGGAGAAGTGCTTCATTAGAGAACCCGGCTGTCTCAAAGATCTCCATTAGTGGTTACAGCATTAGAAAGAAGAGATTTCGGGAGTATAATACTTCGTACCTTCCTTGGCATTCCTCTTCATACCCATCCACTGTAGGCGTAATTGGTCACAGCAAACAATGACAATTTGGAGACAAACCGAATTGCACATGCCATATCAGGATGTTTCACAATTTCGCATTATTTACCATTTTTTGTTAGGAAAAGAAACAACAACTATCAATCGAAGTTTGAAGTACAGCTGCTATGTACAGTTTTTCTGTCATCTTCATTCGAGCTCAGTTCTGCAGTGACAGAATCTAATACTGTGACCTAGAGAACAGAGTCAGGCAGCATAAGAAGTCACTCACTTTGGCAAGTAGGTTTTCAGGTTTAAATAACTCCGTTGGCCCCGATAACTGGCAATCGGTTGGGCTATAAAAAGTGGATAAACGATGAAGTGGTCCGCGTTAATCAATCTAGTTCAACGGATGCGCCACGCATTCGACTTCAACTGAGTATCGCAGAGGCACTGAATGTGTATGTGCCCTGAACAGTGACTCGAAGAGAGAGGGGAGGCATCCTTTATATCAATTCAGCGCTTTGCCCTCCCGGACTCTGCTCGTATTCATTCACCACCTCGAACAGAAGGATGGCTTGGTTGACCAGAGGCGCGTTCGAACCATCGATTGTGTGCGCGGGCAATGCGCTTCTTACCACTGCGCCACACGCGCACGTTGGGATACATACCGTGTGATTAAAAATTTCCCACTGAATCCCTTGTTTTAGGTGGCATAGATTATCGAGATTACACAGGGTAAACGTACTAACACCCCAAACTTACCCTTCATTAACAATCGAGTAGATACGTTTCCCCTGGATAACCTCAATAATGCATCCAGGCCCAGTTAGGGTTTCGTCCGGACACATGAGATCCCGCGCCGGAGAAAGACAAAATGTGTAATTTTCACTTAAAGCTCAAGGCTTGCTACAAAACTTTGCAATTTTTTAAGATGTTGTTGCGGGCCATAATGCAAATACTTGTATGTGAATTCACTTCATTAGCAGAGAGAAGCTCTGCACCAACAGATTCCAGGACCTCTTGTTCGACGCTCATTCTTGAGATTGTTAGGGAATGGGGGGTGGTACCTGAGGTACCACGAAAAATGAGAGTGGCCTCAAGAATCTTCCGCATATTCCTCTTCAAAAGTCAAGACTTTCTGAGAGTGTTGATACAAGTAGTTTTCATTTCCAAGGGAGAAATAGCGTGAAACACGCAAAAGGCCACGGAAACGCGGTGCAGTCTTTTGAGCGTTTGAATGATCGCCTTTCGACACTGGGAGGTCCCGCAACGCAGATTTGACGCTCGCTGGTACAAGTGACCGAGTCTGACGCGTCGTCGTCACATCGCCAACACATCGAAAGATGGGTCCTATTGGGATTCGAGGCTCTTTGCAAGTAAGTTACCATTTTTTTGTGCTTGTTTAACATCTGTGATACGCTGACAGTGTTTGTCATCACTAGCACCTAACTCATATTCGAAAATTCCAACAGCCTCTGGGCTCGTGAAAAGATTTGATGTAATATTGGTGAAATAGACAAAGTTCAAACAATTGCGTTTTTGCAAGATTTATCTTGAAATCAATGAACACAGAATAGGAATATAGTCTGATCCGAATGTTCGCAAAATTACAGATAATGTTGGAATTAGTGTATGAGTAGGTGAAAAATCGAACTAGGTTTCCTCATTAAAGATTTTCAGAAATGCTTAAGCAAGAACAGCGGGAACCTTTGTAACGCTCCAATCAAGGCTTTGTTGCTGTACAGTTAACTCCAAAAACAAAACAAGTAGCATAAACCCTCATCGATGGCTCTCTCTCTATCAAACACCCATCTAAGAAGACAAAAAAGTATGCATGCATTATCAGAAGAGAGAAAACTGCGTGACTAATCAAATCAAGCATTTCGTGCACTTGCACAATGCGGCGCATCTCTCAACTATTACGAAACTGTGGTTCTTTTAGTGTTTCTTCTATGTGAAAAAGTTCGCTGGGAAAACACTGAGAACACGGGTGTAAATCAGGTCACATCTGCGGGTTCCTTGCCAACTCAGATGTACAGTGAATGCAAGGTAGAACAAATAAATGAATAGCTGACTATTGGCTATAACAGTAGAATTCGGATAGAAAGGCAGCTCTAAACATCAAAACTATTGCGTGGAAATGTTTCAGAGGAAAAATTAGTAAATATGCCCAACGAAAAAAAAAACAGAGGTTTAAAATTTTGAAAAAAAAATCTGAAAAAAGAAAAACTGTTGACGATTGCAGAAAGAGATTTCTAGAACATCTAAGTTTAACGAAAAGGCTGGCTTGTTGTCAAAGTTGATATGAAGTCAATGGCAACAGTAAACAATGTACAATAAACTAGCCGACACGTCGTTTTGTTGGCGATTTCATGTAAAACTCGCCGAATTCGTGTTCAATAAAGCATGCTTCGTACCCGTCTCAGCTCAAAAAAGCGGGAAAAGAACAAATTGAATAACTGTATAACAGAACCGACATGTTTTTGCAAAGCTGTATTCATGCTCAGTGTGTTGAAGTCCCCGGTAAATGTGTCTTGACTGACCACTTCACAAAAATAGCAAACAATAAAATCGACAGGTCGATGAACGGATGCTTGTGTGCAGAATTGTTGTCATATTCATGTTACGCTTAAGAGAAGACCCCAGTTGACATGTCCTCACTCAACCCTGGGCTAAAGTGTTGAAATGTCGCTAAGATCACTAAATCGATGATTTCATGCAAAATCGTTGTCATATTCGTGTTGAGCATACATCCTATGGGTGAAAATAGCGAAAAATCAATAACATCGACAAATCAATGTACAGGTCTAGGACGCATATCACATTCGTGTTCAGCGTATTAAAAAAAACTCAGTATACAAGCCTCACAGGCTCCTTAGCAAAGAGGGAAGATCAACAAAATCAATACATCGATAACCGTGCATAAACTAGTTGTTATATTTGTGTGTTCGATGTATTGAGGAACCTGAGAAACAGTTCCTTTCCCGACCATTGGGCAAAATTAGCAAAAAAAACAATAAAATCGATATAGTCAATAAATCAATCGACAGTTTCTGGGGAGTTCGAGCCTAAAACCTCTTGCTGCCCTTGAGGGATATGTGTGCAAAGTTTGGTGCCGATTGGTTGATCGGCTGCGATTTCAAATTCGGTACATGCAAACACACCGATATTTTACCTTACATATACAGATATTGATGACAACAATAGCTTTTTTCTTCTCTACTCAGGCTCAACATGTCTTTTTTGAGTGAGAGTACAAAAAAAGCAGAAACTTTAATCCTAATCATCGATGAACCACAAACATCAGCGAACTTACGTAGCAAAGCCGACCAGGTTTGAGATTAGAATTTTGGCGGGACAGCAACCGGGCGCTTCCTCCGTATCAAATGAGGTTCGGCGTGCCAAGGACACGACTCTTGTGTCCGTTGCAACTGACATGAACTAAACATGCAATACTTGACAACACGGAAGAATGAAATGAGGCGGATGAGAGGATGAGAGCAACGTGCGTCCGCAATTCCCGGTAACTGCGAAGTCGAAATGAGAGGGCTGAGAACGAGGTCGTCGCAAAGCACGAGGCTTGACAAAGTTCGACAAAGTGCAACGGCCATGTGTGACACAGTGATTTGTGGTCTACGGCATTCACTTGGTAGGATGCGGGAATGCGATCAAAAGCATACAAGAGCGGAAGAGCAGATAGCAAGCACTTCGCGATAACAGCACTCCACACTCATGTTCACCACTATCCACACACATAGTCGTTATGTATGACACAAGTGCGCGAAATCAAACGTTTACATGCTCTGAATTTACAATACGAGTTGCACGATTAGTTAAACAGTGAGGAGAGGGAGAAAAGTGGGTTGAATAGAGTGAGCCGAGCGGCGACACACTTCCCACAGACTACATGTCAACATAAGCGCCGCGTGGCGTGCTGGTTTCGGATACAACATAAACACTTTCGTATTTCGACAGCAAAAAACCATGATCATGTGTCGAGCATGGGCCTCGTCAGGTAAGGCAGCTACTGTCGTCATGCAAAGGAAAAGAAGGTATGTGGAAGCGAAATCTACAACACTCTGCTATCTTGCAAGGAACGTATGAGCTGTTCGAGTTTAAACAAAGAAGGCGAAAAGATGCGCATCAGGTAAAACGCGATGGAATGTTCGATAGGGATACCATTAATCGATGAATTTGATTCGTGTGCTGAAAAAAAAAAACAAGCACGAAGGATTATGGGGACGATATATGTTTGCACTTTACTTGACGAAAACACAATAATGATGCCGCTGCACAAAAACAGGCGCATAAGAACATTAAACATAAGTGAGTTAAATGCAAATAATAGAAGAAAATTAAAGAGATTAAGAGCGATAATATACACCATGCAGAACATTGAATAATTGAAGAAAAAAAAAACCACTAGGCAGCTTAAGAAACACTGTTAGATTCGTTGCAAGCCCAGAAAGCGCCTTCAAGAAATGTTCAGAACTGATATAAAAACAGTCCCGTTTGATATAAGTTTCTGTGCGCATACACAACAATCACCTAGAATTACGCAACCATCACTATATGTTGGCCGAATTTGGCGCAGAGAAACCAGATATTACAATGCATAGAATAGAATTTTGTGCTATATCATGTATAAAAATGAATACCACCGAAATTAGTAACTCAAAAAGCAAAATGAACATTTAAAAGGAAGAAGAAACAATTTTAAAAAATGTGAATCTTAGCCCCAAACCAGTTACCTGACCACAATACAAGACAGAACTACGGTTGTGCGTTAATCGCTTATGAATCTTATGCAAGTTGTTGAGGTTTTGAAGGGTTCCATACAATCGCATTCCCTTCACGACTACCACATTCAGAACAAAGTACAAGTGGACTGGTTGTTCCAGTTCGACGACACGACTACAGAGTGACTTCACACATCTTGAGTTAATGCCGCCATACCTAGGATTACCTATGGCACTACTTTAAGCGAACATAGCGTTGAACACAGTCGAAGTAGCAAAAACGAGGATAAAATGAACGTCTGGTTTCAAATCAGAGATTAGACGTGGCAAATTAGTTACGACTTGCGCACACAAAAATGTGGAGCTAATCGATAACAGAACTCCTTCTCCAGAAAAGAAGAAACACAGGATTCGATGCGCTTATATCTAACTTTATCCTACTAGCTTATTAGTTATGCCCTACATTACGTATGAATAAGCAAACATTCATTAGTTCTATTCTGACAAATATTAAGCAATTAAATCAATCTCCAATCTCTAGCAGAATGTTCTAATTACGTGCAATCAGATCTAACCAAAACGGTCCACCAAAGCGAGCTCGCAGTTAAAATTACTTTGAAAATGGTGATTTCACCAGAACAATAAGTTCACGCCCTTTCATGGATGAAAGAGAGAGTGCGAAATCAAGTAACCTCAGTTGCTGCATGCAAAAGTAACATCCACCACATTAGTATTACTTCTAATATTTTTATATCCGTGCAGTGTAAAATATACTCTCGGTCATTTTCAGCATACGAGACGGTTTAAAAGAATGTGTACAATGAACGCTTTACAACCAAAACCAATCCCTTAACGACTGCTTTTAAAAAGATGGAGTTCTAAGAACATAAAAGTTTAACACGCCAAGGCTTCAGCATAGCATTCCAATGACAAGTATTTGATATAAATGTGGTGCAGGTCGTTTGTATAAAGACTGAAAACAAGTGTAAATCCACATAGCTCAAACAGTTGAGAATAAGGATTCGATGTCCTATGACTACTATCGCACTGTATCATTAGCGAAAAGAGTACCTCTGCTGGGAAGAATAGAACAATTTGATACCACCTCTCTATGTTCCTCCATCCCCGTCCACACCTTGTTAATAAAACGAAAAACATTGTGGGCGCTTCACAGGAAAAATTTCATCCCAGCCAGAAGCGAACGAGTGCACTTTAGCCGAAAAGACGTGGTGAATGGAGCTTTTGCTCGATGAGGTCTGACAACTTGACTAGATGCACTCGAGTAAAAGTGACGGAAACCTTGTACATAGTCGAACCAGTTCCCATGGAATTCTCAATGAGCATTCAAGACTACTGATGCATTTTCAAAAAAAAATGAACTCAATTTTCATGTAACAAATTCATTTTAACTGTGCATCGCAGAAATTTTTCTAAACAACTTAACCAAAAAATTCCTTCCTGATACAGCTTCAAAAACTCCATCGCTTTTTGTAGGTCATCTCGCTGAGTGTTTTCAGCGTCTCTTATGTCAGATGCTATGTTGAAAAATTTCAAAAAGAATCCAGAAAAGCACAAATTTCATATGCTCCCATGAAAGTGGTGGTGATTGTAAAGGGGTGAAATGGTTCAGTTTCTCATCTGTATGCCTCCCCTGCATGCTCATCAGTTGATGAAATTCTGCATTAGGTGATACATCAAAACGAACAGCAGAATAAAAAGCAATCAATACTTCAGTGTGCTGCAGAAGCGCGACCCAAACCAGTTATAGGCACTGTCACTTGTAAAACAATGTATTGTGCATTTCAAAATCAAGAAAGTGTGGACTACCAATTGATGACGATGTGAGTTGCCCAAAATGGTAGCGAAAGACAAAACTAGTTGGCAAAAAACCGGTCAATTACAACAATATTCTGCAGCAGATTTCAGAAAATGTGGGCATTTACGGGATAATTCCACACTCCAAGAAGAAAAAAGGGTTTGCGCACCATGAAATCATTACAGCAGTAACCAGAAACGTGTTGAAGCAGAGATATTTCCATGTAAACTACACGGATTTGAAGAAAGAACTCTTGACTGAGCAGTAACCTAATTTCGAACTTAAAATCTCTACCCCATAAAAAGGATAGGAAATAGTGCCAGCCCTTCACACTTGATCCGATATTGTTTGAAGTGCAGCTTTCGTTCACGTATCGAGCAGACGAATATGCCTGTTTTGCCCACCACCAGTTGTCCACGTACGACGTACAGTACCTGTTATCAGCACTGTTTTTCACAGGACTTTTTGCGTTCAGTAATCAAATCTCGATGCAATTTTCGCTTGATAACCCCTCTTTTTACTAGCAGTTGTGCATTGCAAACCACCAGCCAACCACGTAAGATATTTTTGCAACATGTGTGGCCATAAATTTCCTTAATGATGGGAAAGATGTATGAAAAAACCACCTGAAATGAGAAAATGGCTGAAATTTGCTATTTTGAGCTGGGAAATAGATCCTCATCGAATAGTTTCTAACGAAGCTTACTAAAAACTGAAAAGAGGACTAGAGGTAAAAAAGGTTAGCAGGACAATAACACTACTGCGCCAAATAAATCAATAGATCAACATAAACACATCATTAATCGATTTTTAGAGTAGCATTAAATGATGGTGGTTTTAAGCGGAGCCTCCAACGTTCGTTAGAAATAAAAATTCAAGCATTCAGCCACATCAATACATAAAGCAACACTGCAAAGAAAATGTGGAACCTCCCACACTGTATCTTTGATGAATGCAGACCATTAGCGAAAAACAGCGGCTACAAGATGGAAGCTCCAAAAGATTCAAAGGGTTCTATAGTGCAAAAGGGACGACCAGCTTGGTGACAACCAGTCCTAGCCAACCACATTTTCTGATATATTCGCAAAGCTATGGAACGCAATGGATGCCAGAGTACGAAAAACGGTTGTATCGATGAACGATGGTATTCAAATAAAGTTTTTTAACTCGTGAATAAAAGTGTTTGAAGAAAAGACCACTATTTACCATTATTTAAATATTTTGTTTAGCTCAAAATCTATTGACTATATCAATTTACCAAACGAGATCTGGTGAAGCTCACATTAGTAACCGCCTAAATTACAGAGATGAAGTGTCGCCACCATTAATTGAAAAGCAGGACATCCAAGTGGGCGATTGCAGGATGAACAGTAACAATATGTCAGGAATGAGGACGAGTGGCTAATGCGGCATGACCTAGATGCGTCTCTCTGCATGAACACTGAGACAACTGCACGAATCAAAAACGGAGTTCGCTCGAATTTTAAGAGGGCACTACCGAAGAATTTCGCATGCCGAACAAGCGTGAGCTATACTTGCACTTCAGCTTCTTCATCAAGCCAAGAACTTTAGCTAAGAATAACCAAGAAAATGAAACAAACGAGTTGGAAGAATCACAAACATGGTCAGAACGAACATGAAACGAATAGGTGGTGAATCATGAGATATAATGAGCGCAGACAGAATCGCAGTGGCGTGCAGCTCGTTCTCAAGGACACCATACACATTGAAATCGTCGAACAGTCCGGCTAATGCCCACACGAATCCACGCTAACACAAATTCATGCACTACTGGTTGATGCTGAGCATATGGAAAGTTATGTGGATGTTGCGTATGAGACTGCGCAAGGAGTCGATTCCGGTCAATCAATGTGAATTGGAGCAGCTTTTCGACGAATCGCTCGCGAAAGACAAGTAGGGTGCGGGCAGAGCGCTGGCTTCAAGGATAGTTGTGGATAGGAACGTCCTCCGCGGCGAGTGGGCGCCGACCTTGCATCGCCAGCGTGTTAACACTTATTGTCAACGCCCAGATGTCTAAATAGCACAAACAGTGATAACGAAATCACCACTCCATAACCCTCCCGTAAACACTAATCTTATCGCGGCAAAATCAGACAATAACAACCGAACACTCCACTTTTCTGTTCTATTTGACAATGAGGGCAGAGTAACGTTCCCAGACTAGGATGCTTCCAGTGATTGAGGCAACACAGGGCAGGGGTTTTAACTAAGTCTTATCTTACTATTATTATAATAGGAATGGTTGGTAAGCGGAAAAGTACTGCTGAACACGACGGTAATTCACATGGTAGCAGCAGTGGTAAAGACATGACAACGTAAACGTCTTTAATTCAGCACTGAGAAAAACTACGAGGAATTTAGTGAAATAGAAAAACTTAAAACATCCATGACAACGAATACAGAAGTCATTCATGCGTATTCGTCTTGAGGTGGAATGTATGGTTCACATTTTATCACATGCGGTAAATTTACAAAATGTACCTCTCCACCGAAGATGTTTAAGCATTCAACATGGTTTTTACACCTGCGAGTGCAAGTTTTTCTTAGTAGTAGCCAGAAAGACAGCCGAATTTAAATTGGAACTAGAAAATTGGTGTATTCAAACCAGGGACAGGTTCACGCTCATTGTCTTGATTGCAATGCCTTACTAATTTCATTCTGGCGTTTCTAAACTAATAAAGCAAACAGAAAGAATCGTCATCTTTCTTATCCAATACAGAAGTTTTATGGTCGTCTTTTTGTTGGTTGTGAACAAACTGACTATCGCGAAACAGCAGATACAGAGGCGCTTGATTCGATGAATCCGAACAAGATATTTTGACGCTTTTTTTTTGCCAGCACAATTAATGAAGTTTTTTTTTTTCGAGAAGATGGCTAACTATGTATTATGAGGATTCTAAAATTCATACACTAAAAGATAAAGGGCGTTGGCACACAAAGCTATTGGAGAGGAAAGCAGTCTATGAAGAAGTTATCAATGTAATCAGATGTGATCAATCACTACTAAAACCAGGCATGTCACTGATAAGCTGACAATTATTACTAGTATGACGATAACACCCAAAATATGCAAGACCCCACAAGACAGCAGTCATATCAAAGGAGAGACTGGCGTATTAATTCAAATTCAGAAGAATTATGTTCTTTTTTAGGCAAAGATGATGATGGCAGAAAACTCACCTCTTTTTTCGGATCACAAATCGCGGAACGACAGATTATGACGCGCTAACATTTCATGAAAAAGGCTTTTATTAAGCACAAAAGACGTGAACGTCTGACTGTTGTTATGTAGTCAAACAGTCTTCATATCGGGCGGACAGAAGATGATACGCCTAATCTGCGAGCAAAATGCGATAAGGCTATGCTATTCAAGAATATATAGTAGAAAAAAACTTCGTAGTAAAGATAAGAAGGATGTGCCGTTCAGCGATACATGCGAGTAAAGTTAAAAGCTCAGCCGCAATATCAGGACATGTTGAGATCGATGCCAACAGCTGCATTTTCAGATAATAGCAACGAATGAAAGATGAAATGTTACCTCTGGCTCTGTTCCTGAGCCTGTTTCTTGCCCAGGTATAATTCTTCAGTGCCAGTGAAAGACTGATTCAAACACAAAGTTTCTCCAGGGGGTTTTCGAAACGATAGCATCCTAACGATGCACTTAAGAATTCTCTTTCGTAAAAAGAGCTTGTTGTCGAGTAGTTTCGAATGAACAATCAAGCGAGATGTGAATGATAACCGGCTTGGACATCATAAACAGAACCCCAGCCATTTCCATTCAAGTTCACTACCGCATGAATCACACGAACGCTGTGACCTTGGTGGCGACACAACTATGCACCAGTGATTTACGGCAAGAAACGTGATGCCGAAGGGGTCAATCGTTTCCTTGTGCACTGGTCAGCACCCGTTTTACGGTCACAAAGCTAGTTTCCGTACACAACCAAAAAGACGAAAATGGATTGTATTTCGTCAAAAAATTAAAATTATATGCATACCACTTTTTCCAACTATAGTGCAGAGAAATGGCGGCCACTGATAACGTCGATTTAACTAACATAAATAAGACAACAGCGGTAACGTACCCGATGATCCAATCAACGGTTTCACGGAGATAGTCAGGAATGCGCTCCAGCTTGAATTTACGTCGGCAGTTCGGCGATCTACGTACAGAAGGACGGCCCATTAGAAACTCATCCTAGAAGCAAAACTATGAAGGGGAAGACAGGACTGAGCGCTCAAAACGAGAACAGATGAAAACATTACGAAAAGTTCAAAGCAGGATAGAGGATGGGAAAGGAGTTGCAACTCGAAACAATAGCATGTTCTTGTTACTGGGGTAGAATCAGCGTTTCAATGAAGGAAGACAAAAGGAAATGTATTAACATTAAATTTCATCAGTACATAGTGCAGTAATCGAGTGTATGAACAGAAAAAAACTCCGCTCCAACGTTTGAACAACACAGCATCCAGTGCGATAATGATATTCAGGCGAACGCTCCACTATCGATCGCGAACAGCTGATGCCCAAGGTCGAGATGGCGTTTTTCTCGCAACGCTCCATACTACTCTGTCTAACACGGTTATCAAAGTGTATGAAGAGTGCGTCGAAACGGACAACTGTTTCATGACTGAGGAAGAAACTGACATGATGCAGAAGCACAGACTTGGCGCCTCAAACACGTCAGGAAATCAATGGCGAAGACGAAGATTCTCAAAATAATTTGAGGAAAAGAAAAACAGCTCAGTTCTGTCATCGCTAATCAATGCATGACGTATGACTGAAGACAATGGGATGGATGAACGGGGGGTATGCCCAGTTGTAGATCCACTGATGTTCTCTCGTGTCACAAAAAACAATGCGCAGAGAGCAATGTGGGTTGAAGTACAACACAAGGGAATTGGGAACGTGTTGCTACGCTTTTCAGATTGTAATAGATTGTATCGATCGCGCAAGGCCTGAATGGCGGAGGACTGGGTAGAGCACGGGGAGGCGAGTTCGAAAAGGGGACGCCTCCTCACTTGGCCTCCTCCCGTCGTCGCGCAATATCGACCAGCTCCGAGTCTCGCACTCACCTCATCATTTCTGATTTGAGGTGCCCTAATGTGAGCATTGACGTGTGAATTCAGCCATGTGTGCAGAACATACAGTAGCGGGCCGAAAAGAAATGATCAGACGCCTTTTTGGCGATCGAATCTTTTGTTGTGACTCGTATCTGCGCTCACCAGGCTGGGGAGGGGGGGGGGGTCCGACAACCTAACGAAATGTATGCTGTCATGTGCAGTTTTTGGTGCTGTTCCCAGATCCATTCTCCTTGTTTGCCGCGGAGTTCTCTGTGAGGAGTCACGTGGCATGATTTTGGCTGGTCTAGACTTGCCAAGTTTAGCTTTCGTGTTATATTCCACTGAAAATGTGCGCAAACACCATTTCAAACTTGTCAGCTAATCGAAATTATTAGGTTGGTGCGAAATTAATTGCCAAAACGAACACTCCAGTTCAAAGCATTGTAACTTGGCTTAAACCCAACGTTCTTCATCAATTTAATGCTCATTTAATTCAATAAATCTTACTTAACAATATAGTGAAAAGGGTATGCCTCTATAATCAAAATTGAGGTCACAAAAATCTAAAAACTTTTGGAAGGCGATTTCGGCACGCTTTAGATCAGCAATCTGCTGCTTTTACAGGTTTGCACATGTGAAAAATGATATTCAGTAAGCGAAAGTCCTGAGGAATGAGATGAATGAATGAGAACCTCGATTCCTTACTGCGCCAGTTCTTGCTAGGTGAGTTTTTAAGAGAGAGGCTTAGCGCTACCCTGGAGCAGGGGAAAACTTGATTCTGTTCGCCACTGCCAACCATATATACGGCAGATTTTCGGACATCAACTCGAAATTACAATAATAGGACTCTGTTGTCAATGCTTTGCCAGGTTGGAGAAGGCTGCAGTGAAACACACTATTACATCACCACAAAACTGATACAACCACCATAGAGAGATTTGGTTTAGGAAAACTTCGAAGTGGGAACACATCGCTACCCATATCCATTCGCATTCCTTGTTATCGTACAGGAACCGAGCTTCATCTACATTAAGTACGTGGCCTAGAAATGGGTCTTTTTTTTTGACGAAAAATTAAGTTGGATGTCACACCATGTCAGAAGCTGGTCATCAGTCAGATCGTGTGGTGTTCACGTGCTCACCTTCCTCATCCGGTTGAGTGAAGTCGGATGTCTCGAAACTGTAGTATAGTGAGTGTTCCTCTTTGCTGTAAACGCCCAGATAGTATGATCCGGTTTATGTTCCACGGCTTCCCTCGACGCTTGATCGTCTAGCGACATCTCGCGACCACGACCATGGTTACATTTGAGCTTGAGCTCGTAGGAAGAAAACTTTGCGAACCCCTGGTTCACTGCCCTTTGGGAAGGCGATTTCAAGTTAGAACAAGTGCAAGATTGCCGGATACCTCCGATCCAGAGTGATCGAGTTTGAAGTTATTAATCATGACCACCCAAAAATCATGTCGGCTCATCATTTGTTCGCGGCTCCACAAAAAGATATTGAAAAGAGCTAGCCAAAATATTCAAGCGGATTTTGAAAGAGGAGGAAAAACCCTTTCAGAAGGCCACACAAATTGTCTTAAAATTCTTTAATTAAATTCCACAGGAGAGAAAAGTTTATTTGAGCATACCCCAAAACGGCAATTAATTTCGCACCAACCTAATAATTAGTTTTGAAACTTTCTTAGATCCAGAAAAGTTCCTGCAATTTTTGGCAGGATATAATCAGGAAAGGGAATTTTGGGTGCCTCGGACAAACTGAAATCACGGCACGTAACTCTTCATGGAGGGCTCTGCAGCAAGAAAGGAAAATGGATCTAAAATCAGCATTGCAAACTGCATATGAAAATACACAACTCGTTACTCGTTGTCGAACTCTCTTAGTATCCTCGAGCTCCGGTATGTGGCCCGCTTTCTCAGCCTGGCGGCCGCTCGCGCACTCTGTGCGTCGCGGCTTTCCGCAATAGGGCGCGTCAATGCCCTCTGAGTTCTCCTTGCTTTGTACATAAGCAGTTATGACTTGGTCTTCCTAATGTTAACAACCGAAGTTGATGATTTTTCAACTGTTGGCAATAGGAACAACCTGGAAATCAAAAGTAAATTGAACGTTGTCGACAAGACGCTCGATTTCCTTGATATGCCTTTTGAATTCTGATCTAGTGATAAAGTAATAGCGGCATAGAAGATGTGAACCGCCACTAGCAAATTTGTGTTTTATGTTTCCATTAAATTTTGGTGATAGTGTTAATCCACGTCAAGTTGAGTTTTCACTTTAATTCTTAAAGGCAGCAGGAGCTGAAATCCTCGACTCCGAGCTGAGCTGTGGGTGATGAAGTACAGACTCAGCACATCATAAATGTGAAACGAACACAGACAATGATGGCTTACCTGCAGAGAAAATGGAACATTCGTCGCGAACACGCCTGCCGTGTTCGCGCGCGGACGAGTTTTCCCCGGCGCAAAAGCCATTGCAGTGCGTGGTTTGGCGCAAAGGGAAAACGAAATGCATTCAATTCACAGGGTTTCATGGCGGGACTCGACCAAAACCACGCGCCGCAATTGCTTTCGCGCCGGGGAAAACTCGTCCGCGCACGAACACGGCCAGGCGTGTTCGCGACGAATGTTCCATTTTCTCTGCAGGTAAGCCATCATTGTCTGTGTTCGTTTCACATTTATGATGTGCTGAGTCTGTACTTCATCACCCGCAGCTCAGCTCAGAGTCGAGAATTTCAGCTCCTGCTGCCTTTAACTCTAACTCTCACTCCTTTTTTGACTACATTGTACTTATCCGTATATCGGTCTGTATCGTGTAAATGGGCTAACTTTCCAGGAAAATGGACCCTTTTAAGGGCATTTCGGTGCACTGTACAAAATACTTGTATGAAATGAAGTAGTAATTTGCTCCTATATGTCATAGTAGATCTGTTCTTTCAACTGCCAAAACCGCGATTCGATATAAGCACTATGTACAACAGCTGAGGAAAGTTTCTGCTCAGTCCAACACGCTTCATTCAACAGCTCTATATGAGTATGGTGTTCTGAAACATTTCTGAAGGCAATGCAAAATAGCAGGCTGCCATAGCTCTCTCTCTCTTGACAGCCAAGGGCGCGATCATGTGGAGATGATCAACAATAAAATTAATAGGAGAAGACCATGGGAAAACTTTCTATATTTACAAATGTTATGTTCGCTGCTTTTGCGCTGAGTAGTGTAAAACTGTAGAGGAAATGCCTGATGCTAGTCAATAAGTAGATTAAAACGTCCTGCACCATATAGGATTTCTCGTATCCTCAACTTATTGTTAGAACGAGTAAACAGCTCTACACTGGACAGTTGTAGTTAAAAACTCTACATGAGAAGTTAAAAATATCGATGCCGAAGGCATGAAGGCGCGGGGACATGTAGTGGAGACGCTCTGCTGCGAAAAACCGCGACGCACGACACACGCGTGCGGCGGCCAGGCTGAGAAAGCGGGCCATATACCGGAACTCAGTATCCTCTCCTGGTGAGCTGTTAGAACAGAATTTGAAAATGTGATGAGGTTTGATGTGGGGCTTTTTAAGCCTTCTTTCCACAACATAATCTTTTTGTAACTTACTTTCTGACAAAATTGTAGTATTCAGAGTCCAAATTCACTTTTACATCAAAATCTTCATTTTCACTATAAAAACAGCGACCACAGAAATTTACATGATATAGATTTTGCCGTATTCCGAGACAATGACGAACACAGAACTCATGCTCAACGGTGAAATTGCACGAAACACCAGGAAATTCCAAAAAAAAAAATAGATGCGTTGATTCGCACAAGTTTGAATGTGCACTCAAGTGGTGTTAGTGGGTCCTGCCATCGAATGGGAGGGTCACCAGGCCCCGGCACGAGCCTGTATTACGGTCGTAGCCAAAACGAAGCCCCCTTTGAAAAATGCAGATTTTACGAAGCCCCTCTGAAAATAACAATAGATAGAAGGGAATGACCGCATCCAATGATAGCAATTCTACAAGCATTCTCCGTGATTGCAATTAAAGCAATTAGTAGCAATTAAAGGACGATAACTCATTGTGAGACCACAAAACATAACTGCAATAACCAGTGTGAACCGACAAAACATAACTATAATTCTTTACCAAGAGCAATCAATGAATGGACCATTCCATTCCATACTGCGACAGAAATTATACTGACGGAATCAGGAAACGATAAGGTCGACATTGGTCGCCAAAAGCCGAACAGAGCAACAAACTAATCGAGAATAAAGGAATAAAAACTCTGGAAAAAAGTAGAGACCAAACTAATGACAGTAGCCTTCGTAGAAAAAAAAAGACCGAGGCTTTCAAAGGGGCTTTCAAATGATTTCAGTTCCCGCGCAGGCTCGATTGGGTCGGCGTTCCGCTTTGGAGCGCGGCTAAACGGCTTGCGATAGTGCCTTGGAGCGAGCGGAGAAGGGCAAATACTCACAAGATAGGAGATGATAAGTGATAGTATGTGAGGCGTATGATAGCACATACCTACAAGTATAGGGAGCATGGTAGGAGGTTGGAAACTTATGTGTTTGAATAGGGAAATTATTCCCCCGACAGGCTCAGCTTGTACCCCAGCCTGTCTGAAACAGGCTGGCCCCTTTACCGAGCGTACAATTCCTGGATTCACATAAGTTTTGTGATCTGATAGCATACGTTTATTTTGAGTGCTATGACGCTTCTTCACCCCAAATTTGGTGTCAATCGGTTAAGCCTCGAGTTAACGGGAGAGCCTTGCAATCACTCAGACTCAGAATGTGAGCGTATACTTTTCTAGTTCACATAAGTTTAGATTGTCTCTCCCAAAATCTTCTAGTGTTGCCTCAGTTCTTATCTCACTGAAGATTCCAGCTCAATCCATGCTGCAGATTCCGCGGCGCAGGAGTCGTTTAAGTCCTCCGGATTATGGGAACCTGTACATGATCTGCTCCAATCGAGCTCTTCAACATCGATCGCCGCAATTTCTCCGCTAAAGCTACGAGCAGTTCTTTTGCGAGCCTTTTTCGTCTTTCATCGCCTTTATCAACGCATTTCTTTTCTTTGGACCAACGAACACCTCAAAGTTTTTCCGGGGCTCGGCCCCGAACCCGTACGAAGCCCCTTTTGCTTTTCGAGCCTTTTACGAAGCCCAGCTTGCCCACCGACAAGCTGCGCTGGGGCCTGAGGGTCACACATGACTGAAGTGGTCGAGCTTACGTATGTTAGCGTGTCGTTTAGCTGCTTGGCAATGACGGAAGCAGGGATGGCCAAGAAGCCACCCCCCTTCCCCCGAGAGTGGGTCGGCGATTTTCTCGAATTACTTTATAAGATAGACAAAATATTGTAAGAGTTTATTTTTCATTGTTTATTGTTATTTTTGCATATCTATTACTAATTACTTAGGGTTAAAATTAGTATTTTTTTGGTAATTTTAGAGTTCCCACTTCCCCCGCCCCCCGCCCCGGACCAGCAACTCCTGCGTCCGGCACCGCCGCTTAGATATATCAGCGAGCTGTGGTGATGACCTTCGTTGCAATATCTTTGCAGGTATCCTGAGCTTTAGCACCACGGTGGATCCACCGTTATGCCATGGTTGACATACATGGCATGTTAACCAGCGCAAATGCAGGGGCCACCGCGGGCTATTTTTAGGCGCACCGTGAGCTATTTGGGCAAGTTCCGAGAGTAAACCGGGAGAGGGGGCACCAGGACTACTCATGAACGCATAATTAAGCAAACCCAGGTTAGCAAACCAAGTTTGACACCCTATGTCCCTTAGCATTCCGTGCTCTATACCATAACCAATAATGCTAATCATAGCTCGGTTATCATTTCCGTAGGATTTTTTTTTCATTTGTAACTTTCTAATTTTTCTTTTCCACTGACGAGGTGCTCCAATTTCCTGAGTTCTGCTGTTTCTAACGAGTTTTTTATCTAATCAAAATATGTGCAGTTAGGGAGGTCAATCCCTATGAATTTCATAAATGAGTGAATGAGTGAGTGAATGTGTAAAATAAATGTGTTTATCTATACTTCCTATACCACAAACAGCTGGTCGATTTGGTCACGGAGCCATATCGAAACCAACAGAATCACATCAAAAGGGATCCTAGCACTACTCGGCTAGTTCTGCCTCAAAATTCCAAAGCAAAAATTTTCGCCTAAACTTCGCCTGAAGGGGAGGGGGGATTATTTCAGGTGCTGAACACAAAAAACTTATTCGTTTTGTATTGCAACTCCGTGTCTGTAGGGTTGCTGTAGGTATACTGTAAGGAATTCAGAGAAGATGCCAACTTTGGGCAAAAAAAACATGCAAAAAAAAAACAAAAAAAGGTGGCATGCAAAATAATGTTGATAATCGTGATCAGCGCCTAAAACAACCCCTCTATTTAAAATTAAAAAGAATTCTGTGAGATACCGCCTTCACGATATATGTACCTATCGTAACTCTACGAAGACGGAGTTACGATACAAAACGGATACGTTCCTCGTGTTCAGCAGTTGAAATAACCTCCCCGGAGGAGTTTGGGCGAAAATTTTCACTTCTAATTTTCGGGGCAAATCTAGCCGAATAGTGCCGGAATTACAGTTCTTCTTGTAGGATATCGACTGCTTGGGGACTGCTTTTTTTTTCCTCTGACCAGCTCTACTCAAGAAGATGAACTCAGACCTGATCTGCAGCTGTTAAGAGTAAGTGGTTGAAGTGATCAAGCCTCCTTTGAAAAACCTTAACTTTTCGGAGCTGCAGACCTTCGTCCACACAGCAATCAATGTAAACTTAATTAAGTGGTAACATATTTACAAAAAAAAAATGTGGAAGGCCTGGATAGGTATTTTATGTATTTATTTATGCCCTCAAAGGTGCGCCGAACAAAGAAAGATAATATGTTAGTAGCAGGAACAATACTCAAAATCTGAATAATTTCTTTGAACGGTTAGTTAAGCATAAAAAAGAAAAAGAAAAGATGGAGAGCTGCTGCCCTAATCAGGTAAAACTTATAATACTATCACTTAGAGAAACAGCTTCATCATTTTGAACTGTAGGAAAAGGAGAAGATAATTTTTTCAGTGTAACAAAATCCTATACAGAGACGTACCATGACGTGATTAGCTGAAAGGTCACGTTATAATCAGCATAATCACTTTCATTTCATTTCATTTCATTTATTTAGTCAAAAGCGAGGAAAAGCTGGAGGGTAAAAATAGTAAAGTGCATCTGTTGACTATAGCTTTTAATGTCGGTTTCTCTTCCCGAATGCGTCGCATAACATAACCCTGTAAAAGAATGTAACAGCAAGCCTACGGGCGGAGGCTAGCTGGTGGTCCCCATTTAGCGGTGGAACACGGCGCATATGTGAGAGGGAAACAGTAAAAGAAGTATTAGGTGCCTGCAAAAGTTCCGGGGCAGTTGCACCTAATTCTTCAAAACGCCATAACTTTACCCAAAGTCAGCAATTTTGTTCAAAACAAAAAGCATTAGCATCTGCATAATGTTGCCAATATGGCATAGAAAAAATTTTTCCAGAAGCTAAAAATTTGACAACTCTACACCTGTAATATTGGCACACGTCGTTTTCCAGTAGGGTCTGTTCATTGGAAGTTTTACAGCGGAGGTAAAGCCATATAAGGTTGAAATGGGGGTAGTCTGTTAGAAGCAGGTATAGGGAGTAAAATAAGTTAGGCTAGAATTTTGGAGCAGTGGCCAATTCTTTATACGGTTGACACTGCAAAACGCGCTGGTGTGCGTTATCCCGCAGCCGGAACAAACCACATATTTCCGCCTGTGTCAGCCCCATGCTCAAGAGTTTTTTTCCGTGATTACTTTAGGGAAAAGAAACTAGTAAAGAGCGATTATTGTGCATTTATTAGAAAACAAATTCATTGCAGATGAGTCACGTTGCTGACCATGGAATGTCAAAATTCTTTTAAAGGAAGGTAGTGATGGTTCGGCCATTTTTTAGGTGGGTGGCAGGAGCCCGGGTTTGGAGTGACCTCCTCCTATTGTCGTACCTGACCCACTCTCTATCAACAATAACAATTCTTCCATGAAACGAATTGTTAGGAAATCTGAAGGTCGAATACCTGCAGACTTGCCAGTGTGGACGTTGGTGCTCTTCGCTCAACTCATGCAAAATCCATCTACTCACCTTCCCCTTCTTACCGACTTTTTTCAGGTGACGCGGCATTGTTGACTAAATTCCTCGTAATGTCTTGCGCACTTTGCACAAGGTCTGGTTCAACCTGCTCTTTCCTGCCGCCTTTGCGATGACCAAATCACTGACCAACTAGTGAAGCATTCTCCAGGCTCTCATCTCCGCTCAGAATTCCTAGGAACCTTTGAGCACCTGGCGTTTTAGAGAACATACTCTCCACAAACGCATTATTGATGCTAATGGTCGCTCCTCTCGTTGATCATCTAGATTTGATTTCATAAAGCGAAATTCCTCAAATTATTGCACAGCTCACAACATTGGTTTTACACCCAAAACAGAGCAACGTGTGACGTAGACCCGAGCCAAAAGTGGTATAGGTAGCAGAGGTCTTAGGCTATCGGTATACATGGAAACCCTTGCAGGATATCCCAAACGCAAGGAGCAAAACGACGTTGAACGGTGAAATACCACCAACTGCCCCGGAACTTTTGCACGCACCTAATACAAAGCGGAACCACAGAGTAGGGAGGAGAGAAAACCAAATGTGATCAGTACATGTAAAATTGCTGGCATTGAGTGGAGGAAGAACATAGTTTGAGCAAAGAAGATAAGATTATGCGTGGAGAACAGAATGGATGTGTGATATAGTATGACGGATCCTGGGGTAATTCTTCTGTTGAACACTAGCTGGAGTAGAAGATCTGCAACTGGCTGGTTGTAGGCAAACTCGACGGCTGTAAAAGAGAACTGAGAAGGATGAAGAGACTAAAAAAAATCCTAATAATAGCCCTTCTCTTTAAGATATCTTTCCAGTGCTCTGTTGAAAGCAGCTGAGGACGAAGATCGGATTACTTCTTCCGGAAGATCGTTCCACAGTTTTACAACACGAATAATGAACGATTCCCTGAATTTTTGACTCCGTACCCTTTCCATACTGAGTCTGAATGGATGACCTCGAGTAAAATTGTTGCAACTTGATAGAGTAAATAGTTCATGTAAGTCAAAATCGAAATTCCCGGCAAAGATGTTGTAAAGCAAATTCTGATCATATATCGTCCTACGCAGAGCTAATGTGCTAGCGTTCAGCAGAGTCAGCCTCTTTCTATATGGCACATGAAATAGACCGGCTCTAGCTAGTATTCGCGCTGTAAACTTCTTTTGGACTTCTTCTAATTCATCAATGAGGAACTTTTTCGACGGTGACCATAGTGGTGTACAGTATTCTAGAATTGGCCTGAAATGAGTTGAGAAAAGTTTGAACAAAGTTTTTGGATTACGAGTTGAGAATGCCCTCAAGATGTAGTTTGATTTATATTTCGCGCTTCTCGCGACGGAATGTACATATTCGTCATAATTCAAGGAATCAGTATAGTGTATGCTTAGGTCACGAACTTGGTGGGATAGCTTCAATTCATGACTGCTGACGTGGTAATTCGGCGTTATTGGGTGCGAGATCCATTAATAACCATGAGCGTAGTTCTATCATAGGAAATATTCAGCCCCCATTTTGAAGACCAGTCCGCCACTGCGTCGAGAGCTAGCTGTAAAGACTGTGTAGTGTTGTATGCGAACAATTTAGAATCATCTGCATATATAGAACAGCAGACATCATCAGGTAGGCAGCGTTGGAGGTCGTTAATGTATAGAAGAAACATGAGGGGACCAAGGCATGTTCCTTGCGGAACTCCGCTGGGGGTAGGGTATTCATTAGAGTAGGCTTTGATGATAAATACTTGTTGTGTCTTGTTAGATAGGAAGGACTTCAGAAATGTTAGTAGACTCCCAGAGATACCAAAAGCACTGATTTTCTGGAAAAGCAGCTCTAATGGAATTGAGTCGAAAGCTTTACGGAAGTCTAGGTAACAGACAGTAACAAATCCTTTGCGGTCTACTGTTCTCTGCCAAAGGGGGATGGTATACATTAACGCTGTTTTAGTTGACCGCCGTACGAGAAAAGCATGTTGATCCTTTGTGATTAGAATACTATTCAGAAGATATTTACTTAGGCACTTACAAATAATTCGCTCCAGAACCTTGCTGATGCAGGAGGTTAAGCAGATGGGTCTGTAGTTTCTAAAATCAGATTTAGAGCCCTTTTTGAAAACGGGTTTCACAAGGCCCAAGCGCCATATCGACGAGACCTCACCTTGGAGCAAAAAACGGTTGAACATCATGGTTATAGCAGGAGTAAGATCAAGGGCCGCTTTTTTAAGGAAGACATAAGGAAGATTATCAGTAGTCGTCGATCTACGCAGAGGTAAGTTCGTTGGCGTTTGAAAAACTACCTCATTATTGACATCAAGAAAGTCTATTTCGGCGGTTGTGTAGGCATCACATTCTGGAATGGGAAAATCATAAGAATTGTACACTGATTTGAAGAAGCATGCAAAAGTTTCTGCCACCTCCTGATCAGTTTTGCAGGGCTCACCTTTTTCGTTAATAATAGTCCCTATTCTAAGGCTGTCCTTCATGTACTTATTACAGTGGCGGTAAAACGCTTTCTTATTTTTACTGAGTGCAATTTTCTCTTCCGCACAAAGCTTATGTTGAGCCAGAAGTCGTTTAAGTTTAGCTGCTAGGCGCAGGTATTTTCCATTGCCAATTATTGGTCGAAGATTGAAGAGTCGGGAGACTTTTTTTCTCAAGTGTCCTGATTTTAAGAGGGTATACTCTGTTGTGTTGCTCAGCAGTGACTACTGGGATGTACTGCGAAATTGCGTCTGAGCAGAGCTCCAAAAATTGGATATAGCAATCATCAGCCGATGCGGCTTGAAAGATGAGATCGCGCCAGTTAACACTTAGCAGTTTGCTGCAGATGCCATCATAGTCGCCGTTTACATAGTCAATGTAGCATAATTTCCTATAATCACATGCACTGACATCACAGATATGAAATGTTATAGAGCAGTGATCAGAATTTGAAAAGGGAGAGCAGAGGCAAAGGTTCTGAATTGAACTAGGACTGTTCGTTATTAAAAGATCAAGAATGTTAGCACGGACCAGACTATTTCGAGTAGGTTAAAATCGCCGACTATAATGCGGTTGACATTTCTGTCAAGAAATTCACGGATACGGTCGAGTGCATCACAGAAATGCTCTAGCTCACATGAGGGACTACGATAAAGGAGGATAAGCATCGTTCGGGGAGTTCTATTCAAACTGAGTGCCAGCATTTGACAATATGGCGAGAAATTTAAGGAAAAAACTTCATTGTGGGGTATGCTGCTATGAACTAGTGCAAGAACTCCTCCACCAACAACTTGGGACTCCCTATCACATCTGTAAACGTCGTAGCTATGTCCATCCGAAAGGGCGCTGTTATTGATCAGACTGGGCTTGCACCAAGACTCTGTGACCAGTACCACAGATGGTTTTAGCGAAAGAAGTGTGCAGTTCCGGTAACTTATTACAAATAGATCAAGCATTGAAATATATTATGGGATCGTTTAAATCTTGATTGAAAGACGCGTATATTGAGTGGTATGAGTAGTTGATAACCGAGTGGGTGCAGTCCAAAGGTTGTTCTAGCTAAAATGAGTGAGGGGAATTAGGCGGAGAGTATTGCGAGAATGAGACTTGAGACAAGCCCAGTTCGATTTAACCACCAGCATACCTCGATTCAGACGGGCCAGAGGCTCGACTGGGGAATCGTGCTTTGGTAGAAGAGTTAGTTATTCGGAGGGGGCAGCGGGCGCATGGGTAGGTCACGCGGCGCCTTAAGTTTGATGATCTGAAAATCCCTCACCACGTAGGCGAGCTTCCCTGTCTGTGCGTTCAGGTCGCCTGCCTGTTTACGTAATGAGCGGTCGAAGTTAAGCTCTTCGGCAGTGTAATCACGCCTGGCAAACGAGTGTATGAAATTTTGGGTTAAACTTTGCCTACCAGTCCTCATATGTGCGAGGAGCTTGTCTCTAAGATGTTGCGACGGGAGAGATATTTTGATGATGCGCCCCTGTTCCCCAACACCCCGAGGATTACCAGGCGAATGGCGCTGCCAAGAGACGCGACCCTGCTCAAACTCACGTACTAGCTCTTCGTCGCCGGATGTATAGATCACTTCTTTTACGATATCCTGGTCGAATTTTCTAGTTGTCGCCTCGTCCCGCTGCTCGCCAATGCCGACCCATGTGATCCTAGTAGCTTTATCGTTGATTTTCTCGGCATCTGTCTTAATTTTAACCATTGTTGAGTACAAAAGGTTTTGACGATCCGCATGAGTAGATGAGTTACAAGCGAATTTACTTTCGAGCTCAGGGAGCCGCGACAAAATAAATGCCTGTTTTCTGGAGATTGGCAATATCATTAAATACACGGTCAAACGACGCCGAGAGAGTGCGCTCCAGAGAAGAGGAATACAAATCAAACTTATCTATCAGTTTACACGCCCAGAGGGGCATAGCCTCGCAGTTCTCAGTGGTATCGTCGTTTTTCCTTCTGGTAGATTCACGAACCATTGTGAGCGTTGGTCGGACGTACGCACGTAGGTAGCAGCCGCCCACGCTGGACATTCTCGTGCGATATAACGAATGGTGAGCACCGAGGCGTCAGATCTTAATTCCTTGCGTACCCCGGCGGGAAATTTCCTCTTTCGGCCACCAGTCAATGACCACAAATCATGCTGTTAGTACAGAATCATGCAGGAGAGCACCGCGGCAGCAGAAAGCTAGTCGCTAGATAAGGCTAAGCTGTTTCTATGAAACGAGAGTAGTTTGAAGTGGGAATCAATTAGGGCAACATCACTACTCATCTCTAGGAAAACTGCAAAACAACAAACATAGTGACATAAAACATCATCTTATCATAAACACTGAAGTTCAGATAGTCCTAGAGTATCAGAAAGATTGATTCTCCGCAAAGGTTTGTGTTGTGGAAGCTAGGCACAAATGTAGACTTCAGTAACTCCAACGGTAGCATGGGTAGCCACCGAGCAGTTCTAACAAAGAATGAATTGTAAAAGCTGGAACTCAAGTTGGAAAAATTTTGGGAAATAAAGACAACCTACTTCTCTTTCCATGGCTTGGTCCTAACATCCAGTATTTACTTGGGGTCAACCTAATTTGAAGTTTTAGAATACGGAATGCAAAGATGAAGCCCTTCACTATTTTTTTGTTCCAGACTGTCCATTTTCAAAAGATTTAGGCGTTCTTTCAGGAAGGAGGCGTGGAAGGATAACCATTAGACGGATATGCTTTTGTAAAAGTTTGCTGGATGTTTTCTACTTTCCCAATGTGCTTCAGAAGATCAGGATTGCAAACTTGCGAACAATATTCTGTTCGTGGAAGAACATAAGACTTAAGCATCCGTATAGCGATTTTAAAATCAGCAGACACACGTTAACATAAGTCCTCGCGCTTTTTTTGGATGCACTCTTCTCCACTAGTTTGCCGTCTTTCAGGAACAGGTCATATATGATTCGAAAGCGCTTTTCTTCCTTTACAAGAAGGTTGTAAATAATTTATCTCAAAGCGATAGTTTGCTTAAGTTTTAAGCCTGCGAAGTGGAGCAACGAGTCATTGAAAAACAGCGCAACCGACAGCCACCTATCCTGTCAATCAGTTGAAGCTCGAAAGGCCATCAAAACTAGCCAAAATCCTTGTTGCTGACTGCCTCCGTGTTATTGGCGAAGTGCAGGAAATACTAGGTTTTAACATAAGTCCTTGCGCTTTTTTTTCGGGGTCACTTTTCTCCACCTATTTGTTATCGTGCAGCTACAGCTCATATACGATTCGAAAGCGCTGATCTTCCTCTACAAGAGCGTTGTGAAGAGCTTTTTCTAAAACGACAGTATGCTTGAGTTTCAAGGTTGGAAAGTGGAGCAACGAGCCAATGAAAAACAGCGCAATGGACAACTACCCATCCTGGCATTCATTTAAAGCTCGAAAGACCATCAAAACTAAGCAAGCGACTTCTACTAAGTATGGAAGAGAAGTTTTGCTTGAAATGGGTGGTTATCAGCGCTTTTCTAAGATCAAAGAAGACATATTTGGTCTCGATGATACCACCCGTTTCGACCGAAGAAATTTCCAACATGAAAAGCCGGAAATTGCTCCAAAGGAATCATATGGTGAGATTGACACCATACTTCTCAAAGCCACCAAACAACTGAAATAATTCCGCTAAAGGAATCCAATCGCGAGGGTCTAATCAACCTGCCCCATGGTGGCGTCAGACCCCACTTTCCAAAAATCGTCAAACTGCCGCCACAACAGTTCCACTGTCAATGTTCTCTAGCGTTTATATTCTACTGAGCTTACACATTCAAACAGTACGGGAAGCGTTCTGCTCCCTACTGGATACTGGGAGGAGATTGAGTTTTTCCCTAAATTGACGTTTTTCTTCTTAAGCCTAAAAATTGAGTAATTCAATAGCTCTGTGAAAGCACTTGATAATAACAATGTAGAGGGAGAAAAGCGCTTTCGAAAGTTATGGCGCATGTTAGAGAAAATTGCAATTGGGCCTAGAAAATCGCAGCTAAAAAAGCGCAAGGACTTATGTTAACACCTAATACATTGCGGAAGATCAAGAACAGCATTCTCCGAGCTTTCTCAACCAAACAAGTTATGTGACTCGAAAAATTGAGTTTACAGCCTACTAAAACACCCAGATCTTTTATTTCGTCTCTTCGGGTGAGAGGACTGCCATCTGAAACATACTTTTCATTTGGAAGTTTACTCAAAGGTAATACGCGGTTTTGCTGAGATTGATCGGTAATCCATGGCTATTCGACCATATGAGCGTAGCTTCTATCGATTAAAATAGCACTAAATGCACCGTGGAAGTTGTCCGATAATGACTTGCATAAGTTTCAATATCGTCCGCGTACATCTGAACAGTTATACAAGGGTCAACTCTAAAGCAGGTTTCAGAGTTGTGCCGCGCCGCCCCAAATGATGAAGGATAGGGCGCGGCAACGCAGAGCGAGCACACGCGGCAAGTGCCGCGAGCAGGGAGGCTTTCAGAGAATTTGCCTCGCACGAGCCCTCCGTGGCATTTTGTCAGCTCGCTCTGCGAGTCGCGGAGTCGGATCGTCCAGCTCAGATATTCGGGCACGCGCCCCGTCTGGCAAAATCATGACGCCCGCTCGAGTGTGAGCGGGAGTCATCGAAAACTGCGCGTTTTTGTCCCGCAACATCCCGATTTTGGCCCGCGAGCTCCGGTGGGAGACCGGATTTTGTCCCGACGATGATACCCAGCATCGTGATCCGGGAGATCGAATTTTGTTCTGGAACCGAAAAACACAAGAAAGAGAAAAAGCGCGTCGAGTTCAGGAGCGCACGCATTCCATCCACCGACGCCGGCCGCGATTATCGGATCAGGATGCACTTCTGCATCCGAGCCGCATCTGTGCGCGACCGCTCCCCACGCATCTCGCCTGGTCCCTGCACTGGGCCACGGTTTCAACCGGGCCTCAGTGGGCCAGACGAGTCCCGTAGGACTCCACTCTCCGCCGAGGCGGAGAATAGACTGAGTTCTACCTGCAAGCTGATGCCCTTATGTACCCCTCACTGGAGGCGCATACCACCACGTGACGATCACAATCCTGCAATATTTTCCGGACAATCCTGCAATAGTACCGAAATGATGTCTCAAGCCGGTGCACCGGATTCTGTCGCGAAATTGAAAAGGGGGCGTTTTGTCAGGCGGGACTCGCGCTCGAATGTCTGAGGGGGTATTCGTTGCCACGTGGCAAATCGGACGCAACTTCCAGAGCGAGAAGTTTCCCGCGCGCGGATCACTATTCGCACCACGCGGCGCAGATCGGGAAATGTCTGAAACCCGCTTGACGCGGTAGGCAAGTCCATCGCGTAGATCAGGAACAGCAGTGGTGATAGTACTCCACTCTGAGGTACTCCACTTTGGCATTTGTAATCAGACCAAAAAATGCTCGCCACCTTCACAGTCATACCTGTCGTTTAAATAAAATTTTTGCCAACTAAACAGTGGATCACTTCCTCCCAGATTTCTAAACTTCCGAGGTAGTATGCCATGGTTTACTCTATGGAAAGCCTTTGAAATATCGAAATATATTACATCAACCGAGTCTCCTTTACTTGTGGCTGACACTCAATAAAAACAGAGTCAGATAGTGAGGTGGAGGTTGATGGCCCAGAGAGAAATCCATGTTGTTCACGTGGAATTACACCACGCTTATCCAACCAACAGAAGAGCTCGGAACGCATTACTTTCTCAAGTATTTTTACTGGAGGCGGAGTAATACTTATTGGTCTGAAATCAACCAAGAAGAAAGAATTCTCTTTTTCCGGGATAGCTGTTACAATAGTTCTTCTCCAAACTTGCGGGACTTCATCATAAAATAACGATATGTTAAAGATATGTGTAAGAGGGCAATAGAGAAATTTTGCGCAATTGCGACAGATAATTTGAGGTACTCCGACAAAAGTTACGGAAGTTGAAGTTTTGAGAGCTAGCAGATATTTCAAGACCGGGCTAGGAGAGATGAAAACATATGGCGTACTCTCGTTCGCACAAAGAACATAGTCTCGCATGAATTGCGGTAGTGGGATTTGGCAGGAAAATGTACTGGAAAATTGCTGCGCCAGAGCTCCAGCCTTACTTCTGTCATTCACGTAGAAAGTTCCGCGTTCATCTCTGGAAGCTTTTTAGAAGTGCGGGAAACTCTACGCATCAGCGCATGAAGTGGCTTCATATGCAAATTTTTCGCGTGTTGTTTTTCACGACTGCGGAGAAATTTAAGTATATGATAGTCAAGATCTGCGCATACTTTCTTATAGAGTGGACTAGAAATCTAACGGTGAAAACTTTCAAATATCTTAAGCTTCTGAGCATATAGTCTTAATGTGAGGTGCGTACTCAGGAAAAGCGGATCGACGGTGACTGATAAGTGGTACAAACTTGCCTAACCCTTCATAAATAACGGTGCAAAAACGGCGATAGATATCACTTGTGGATCTGTAGTTCTCGAAAACATTCCACCTGTTAATACACTCACGATAACTATTAAGACCATAGTCAACCTTGGTATAGTCGGGGAGTGATAATGGAATGTCATCAAAAGGTTCCATTTTCAAAGTAAATTGTAAAATACAGTGGTCAGATGATCTAAATGGAGGAAGAAAGACAAGCCCTTCTACTACAGGCGGAGAAGAAGAGATCGAAAGGGGATTGACCCCTATAGGAGTCAGTACCTGCTGCCGAAGCCCAGTACGTTCAAAAACCTTTAGAAACCTTTGGGAGGAAGCGGTAGAAGCATCTTTGGCACACCAGTTTACTTCAATATTGAAGTCACCAAGGACAATAATTGTATCGGTTGTAGAACAGATACAAGCCAGAGAGTTCAAAAACAAATCATCACCACTCTTTTGAGCGTTTGGAGGGCGGTGAACCAAAATGAAACGAATTCTGATAAGAGAGAATACGTCTATACAAAGAACATCCGAACAAACCTCACAGTAACTTTAATTTCAACAGCAGAGAAAAGCTCTTTCATTAAACAAAACACGCCTCCACCTCGACAAGCAGAGCGGTCAAGACGGAAAATAGAATAAGGGAACCTGCTACTATTTCTGTATTAGAGATCTTCGGGGAAAGCCAGGACTCCGCAACGAATAGGAAATCAGGTAAAAATTCCAACAAAATGAATGCAGTGTATGAATTTTGTTCACTGCGCTCCTAGACTTCAAAAGGAAGCATTTCATTACACCATGGGTCATTGGGAATTTCCCGATAGTTTACCCTGACTAAGTTCTGCAGCACGCCTGATTCCCCCCCCCCCCCCGGTAGACGACCTACTTTTTAAAACCACTCTCTCGGTTCTTTTCTTTAGCTAATTGCCGCAATTCGTAATCCTGTTTCCGCTCCAATTCGGTCATACTCTTCCTGATATAAAGGTCAGGATAAACTGAAGACTTCAAAAAGCGAGCATTTGCTAAGGCTATAGACCAGTGCTGCTTCGAAGGGAAAACAATCTTCACCAATCTAGGATGTACTGGATCATACCTTCCCATCCGATAGAGTTCATGTGGACGGCATTCTATCTGAAGCGCGTCCATCAAGCTCTTAATTTTGCTTTCTAAGTCTTTCTGGGGCAAATTTGGACTCAGATCTATTGGTACTTCCTCAAGTTCAGCAAGAACCACGCTCCGTCTTCTCTTTTCGGATTCAATATTTTCGACTTTCAACTTGGATTCTATCACTTAGCGCCCGGAGCATCCTAATCGAAATCGGATCGGAGTTACGCGCCAAAGGGGCACTAATAAGCTCGGCCGATGGCATCTTTTTATAGTCGGATTCGTCAACACTCGCAGCCGATTCCGATAGATTGAACAGGTTGTGTCGACCAATGTGTTAACTGACTTACCCGATATTAGTTCGTTCGAGCGGCTAGATTTGAGAGGCGTAATTTTGCAATAAGGACGAGAGCAAAGTACGCCTTGTATCCTCCTGGGAATACAAACTGAGCAGTAAGAATAATTAGGAGCAAATAAGGTGACTGGAATGACCACAAAGCAGTGCTTGAGGACAAGGACCACTAGGCCACAAAAAACTTATGGCAAAGTATTTAAAGTATTTACTTCAAAAAGAGGTTATCGAGTTTTAGTGTAGAGCAATATAAAAAGCAAACGCACGGCGTTATGACAGATGTGAAAAAAAGGTAACCAAATCCACTTGTTTAATTTTCGAGAACCATGAGCTGTGTACATAGCTCCTGGCTATACACTGTATTTTGTAGCGGCTCTCTTATTGTGCCCATTCGTAAACTCTATATACAATTCGATATAATTTCACAAAATGACGAATTTCGAGCAGCCTCTCACCTTGTGAAGACACAAGGCCTAATGATTCGTGACAGCTAGAGTTGTAACGTTGCGATGTGAAACGAGTGTGATTCCTGAGCATTTGAAATTCTTTGCAGAATCGTAGCAGCAGCTGTACGTAGTTTTTGTGGAACAGATGTTGAACGGTCCATAAAAAGAATATACAAAGAAAATGGTTTTCATGAATTTTCAACGAAAATAAAGTCGACGAGAAAAAAAAACGACAAAACTCTTGCAACAACCAAGTATATAAACCGATTGAACGAAGAATTTCGAGCATAGCTGCTGCGGTTTGGGGTACTCCTTGGAATACTAGGGGATTGGAAAAAGTCATCTTCCGCGTCTATGGCCAACGCATATGTATAAAATCTACTCAGGAAATTTTCCTTCTTTCTATCCTGGATTTCCACGGTTTGTACACCATGAATTGTTCATAGTCAAAGCCAAAAGTCAAAGCTTTCAATAATTATTAGCTTGGGAGCATGTAGTTTTGCCAAATTATCGACTTATCGTGTAGCTTGCACATCATCTTGTGAAACGCAGCTATGTGAATCACAAATATTCTGAATATTCGAATATCCATTAGCAATTATTGGTCCAATCGCTACAAATATTATATTGTTACAGAAGTTTCGTCGTTTTCTTGTCGTTGTCTTAATTTTCGTTGGACTTTATGAAAACCTTTTTTGATGGACACCTTGGTTGTTGGACAGGAAAAAATAAGGCGAACCCTCGTCGTTTTCACCTTTTTTTCTTTATAACTCAATCGCTCTTCCTCTTTGGCAGAGATGCTTCACATCAATCAATTCGTGGTGAAGAGGTTTACCGAGAGAGCTTAATATCGTTTTCGTCGCTCCACTAGAAAAGCCTGTACTTCCCAATATACCTGAGGATACACATTAGCGGACAAAACTCAAGATAATTGTGTCCTAAGGACTTCTGCTATACGACATGCAAACTATGCTATGAACGAAGTGAAACAATTATATTCCCGGAATGTAGAGGTGAAATGCTTGTTTTGGTAAACCATTCAGCTATATTTTCGATTTTTTCTCTGAAAATTTCGCACTTTTCATCCGCGCTCAGGTAAAAGCATGTTTAATTGTGTATTCAGTTAAAAGAGATTTCCTGGAAAATCGGTCGAATATTATGTAAGTTTCGTGTGCAGATGCTAGGTGGGGGGAGAGGCGATTGTGGAGAACCGTCCCGCTGAGAACGGATGGTAGGCGTAAACGTATTCTCGCTAACTGAATCTCTTGCCATAACCCACCTTTGAATTGAGCCATCCAGAAAAAAAAGCAGAGGTTCCCTCCACTTCTCGTAAATGGGCGGAGAAAATTACAAAAAAAGGACTAAGAATGTCAGTTTTAACACAGTTTTGAAAAAAAATCTGTGTATAAAACATAGCATCCCTACAATACTTCTTTTTCGAAAATCTGGGCGACGGGCGTGGCACGAATCACATAAGACTCGAAAGTGCTTTTCATGCACTACAAGAATATTGTTATCAACCTAGTCTGGATCAACATTTTACTTAAGCTCTAAGCTCACGAAATGAGATAGTGAGCCCATCAAAAAACGGCGCTACTGACACCCGCCTCTCCTGGCATGCAGTTGAAGCTCGAAAGGCCACCAAAGAAGATAGCATAACAACAGCAGAAGATGTCGGTCTTGGCGCGCGCGGCGCGGTTGCGCGGCGTCCGTCTCGAGGCCGTGGATGGGCCACCTCCATTGACGTCCACTGTAGGTTTGGAGACAATGTAAACATACAGACTAGAGGAGTTCCACGAAGGGGTAATTTTAGCCCACTTTTGGCACACTTGACCTCTTAATGTTTTGAATATAATCACTCTATACGCAAAGTTAGAATTAACAATCTCTTCATACGACTTAGGTATATGGATGATATAATCCATAACAAAACTACTAATATGATTTCTAACATGTTGAAGGATGTTTATATGGATCAACTATACAGAAGTACTACGTATAGCTAGGACTTGCGCCCTTCTTGTAGATTTCATAGATAGAATAAAACATTAAAAACTATTTGATGTACAATGGGTATGCACAAGTTATTGTAGATAGTTGTGTTTTCAAATGCCTCTATAAGAACAAATCTATTCTACTTAAATACTGCGTCACACCCGATTTGAAACACACACACACACACACACACACACACACACACACACACACACACACACACACACACACACACACACACACACACACTTCTACTTGAAATTCCACATTTCTACTCAATATTCCATAATGTGCTCCATTACATATTCGTGACCTTTTTGAATTTCGCGCCAGTGTATACAGGCGGGCAGGCCTTCAATAACAAAATCGTATTTCATGATTTTGGGACCATCCCTTTCTATTCTATTCTTTCTTTCACCTCTTTTTTCTCTTCGATGTCTTCCTTCTACTTCTTTTTTATTCTGCGATCCTCACTCTTTTGAGCGATGCTTTCATGCCGCATAATTCTTTGTTTCGGACGCGCACCAACGGTCTGCTCGAGTCCGAGGACAAACCAGAGGAAGAACAAGAAGATGCTACGGCAGATCAGGCTTGTTTAATTCTTATCAATTTTTTCTAACTTAGAAGACCACCTTTCACTACTGACGAGTTCCGGTGGCGGTCTTATTTCTTTTATCTTTGTCTCCGTATAGTGGAAGGAACGGAACGGAGCATAGGTATTTTGTTCTTTTTTTATTCCATGATAAGGAGCACCCGCGCCAAACGCACGCATCTAGTATTAATTGCCTTTTATTAAGTGCAGCATATTCCAAGTGCAATATCAAAAGGTTGATAAATGTGTATTTCTTCGTTACATTCCATTATACTTCACTTTGTCATGCTTGCACATGATTCTTTGCATTTCAGAGCATGATATCAGCCTATTGCTATTACTGTTATTGCTTCTGGGTAAACCATGTACTCTTGCACTGTTAGGAAACAACCTTCACTCGTCGGCAATTGTTCGCCGACCATTTAATTCGTGCAGAGCCTTACCTATTGTTAGATTTTCGTAACCCGGCTAGGTTTTTCTTCGATGTTGTGAGTTATTTCTGCAACTTTTACTTAATTTCCATATACATATAACTCTCATTGTGTTCCCGTAATGGTTACGATGAACGCCTGGAAATCGTCATCCACGTCACGTTTCATGTTGCAGTAGCAGCATTACTTGACTCCACCTCGTAGCAGTAACAGTGGCGAAGAATGATTCTTGTTTACAATGTAGTCTTGAACAGACTCCAAGAAGACTGCAGCAGGCTTGTACACGTCAAGAAAGTAATCGCGGATAGTATGATTGCATGCATGGCTGAATGCAAAGGAAGAGAAGAATACTACATTGCAGCACATGTCGACCCACGATTCAAATATGCATACTGCGCAAACAGGAGGGATGATTTTTCACTGAAGGTGGAGCAGAGGACATTTGAGGTGTATGGTGAAGGAGATGGGGGGAATAGTGCTCTGGGGGTGGGAACCCAGATTCTGATGTTGTCAAAAACGATGAAACCTTTTTTTAAAATTCTGGAAAGAAAGATTTTGTTCCAGAAGGTGATACACCTACACATACTCAGAGCCCTTTGACTAACCGCTTAGAACTAGAGCTTTTGAGGTAAGTTTTTCAAATCCACTGAGATTATTTGTTTTTATATCTTCGATATGCATATTCCAGATAATGCAGGATTGGGCGCATGAACCTCCGTAGGTCCGTTTGAATGGTGGTGGAACGAAATAAACATAACGAACTACTTCCTCATTAAAAAGTTGGCTGTGTGCTATTGGAGCACTCCAGCAACTACAGCTGAGTGTGAAAGAATGTTTTCTGACTTGAGAAAGAAATTGACGGCCAAAAACCTTGGAAAACTACTCTTTATTTTCCATTAATTATTAGCCATGGTGTTCTGATTCTTGGGTTATAGAAGCTCCTCAAGAAAAGAAATCTGTTGGAATGATTGCTATGATAATGCATAGGTGATGTAGCGCTGCTCAGCAGATGTGTGGTGAAGCGTGTAACGTGGATTTTTGAGAAAGTCTGTAGTTGTTATGCTTCGAGTAAATAAGTACACCGCTACACCATGCTGCTTACTTGAGCAGTAGAGTATACCCTCCATCGCCATCGCCAACGGCATCTATCCCGATATCTATCGATATTCGGCGGAACATCTTTGACGTCACTCTGTTGTTGTAGAAAAAGTGTTTTCTCTCATTGATTCAGGATAGAGTCCTAGACTATCAGACATTCTTGCCCATTCTCCGTTGCCTTTTCCCCCTCTCTTTTCAGTTTCTGCAAAGGCACTTGTTACCTTCGTTTCACTCTATATTCGTAACAGCAATTGAGCATTCAGAAGAATGATTTCGTTTATTTTCCTCGTTGTTTTGTTTTCCTGAGTTGCTGAGACTCTTTTCGATGCCTTTTTTTCTTTTTATTAGCTCTCGGCTTTCAGCCTTCGTCAGACCTTAATATTCAGAACGAATACAACAACATCAGATACAACAATCGTTAGCAACGATACTGTTCGGCAAGACGTTGAAGATGACTCTACCAACACGGTACGCAAACCTACATATACAGAAAATTCTCACTTAGAAGGATAGAGAAGAGCACGCTGCATAGAAGGACCTCGTACCCCCATTTGTACCAGTAGATTGGGGGGGGGGGGTGTCAGAACCAGAGCTCCTTAAATGGTTGAGCGATAACAATTAAGAGATTAATCTTAATATTTCCCTTAACTCGTCCTTGTTGTTATATTTCACTTAACTCGTCCTTGTTGTTAATCTCTGGCTTATGTATTCTGATTGCTCTATCTTCCATTATTTTTCTCTCCAAAATCCTAGTTAGATGTCGATGCAGCACACGGACCGTGAATATTGGTGGTCGCTCATTCGTGTGTCTTAGGGTCCGGTGCCGTGAAAAACTTTCCTTTGGGTAGGAAGCAGGTTGTGACAGTGCTCTTCTGTGTTCGTCCGAACGTCTTCGCAGTGGTCTCACCGTCTCACCAATATATTTTTCGCCACAACCAGTGCATGTAATCATATACACAGTACCTCTGAGCTCGCATATCTTTTCTTCAGAGCAATATCGGCAATTCATCCCATGGCACCTACTTTCGTGTGGAGGTGAGAAGGTCTTTTAGGGTCGGTGGTGGGCAGAACACAAGTTGAACTGGCAACCGGGATTCCTTCACGGCTTGATTTAGTTTCCACGCTGAACTCTCTCCCGCATATGGAAGGGAAAGTGTCAACCCATCCATATCTTCCTTGATGTTTTTCACTCTTCATCATTTCTACACCTTTCTTACTCCTGTAGATTGGTTGTTTAGAGTGGATTGGGGACTGTTTCATAACAATCTATTCTGGAAATGAGATCTTCATGTACTGGATGAGTTCTGTCTTCTGTAAATGTCAGGCATAGGATGAAAGGAGTGAAAGAAAAAATACATTCCTCATTAATGGGCCAGTAACAATCCTAACTATAGTTGAGTATTGACATTCTGGTGTACCATCAATGCTCAACAAGAGGTACAATCAGGGTCAAGCGTCCGATGGGAATTTCCCATGAGCGGGGCGTATGGGAGGGGCCTGGGAGGGGGGGGGGTTGTCTCAGAGAGGTGAGGGTGGGATGATTAGAGGGGTGGCTTGACCTTGAATGTAAATTCATGATTGTTTTATAACATTATGGCAAACGGCTCGCCCTTGCCAGCAAGAACGATCACGTCATTACGTATTAAAACACGGTTGGTTGGCAGCGTATGAGAGAAATGGGCCTCAGCGCACCCACAGGCTCGATTACCGCCGCCTTCAATAGATTTTTCCACGGGTCGGAATCACATCAAGATCAAGTGTGAGGTAAAATTGGTGGAAATGTTAAGAAATTAAGTGTGGGTAGCGAGATCGATCGATCACACATGCGACAATTCGCCTGCACGGCCTGTCTGTTCGTCGTGAAAAACTGTGACTTAGACTTCGTGCTGAAGCTCTCTGACTCGAGATCAGCAAACGCTTTTTAACCTATCCATTGAGGACGGTTAGCTCTATCCTTTGCCAGAGTTTCAATTCTCTAGAACTCCATGCGTTTTTGTGAGCTCTATGGTGAATTTTCCAATTTTTCGGGTCTCCGAGTGAAAAATTCCCATCTAACTCACTCAAGTAGGAGCAAACGTTGAGGCGCGATAATGGATAACGAGCGAACTTCTTCTTCTTTTTCTCATAAAGACAGTTTACCGAAATTTCAATATCTTCATGTAATAGAGCTCCAAGCATTCATTCTCCATCTCCATTATCGATAAGCCACTATATCACAGTTGGTGGACAGATTTTATTGCGGCGGCCGCGTTGCGGCGTCGCCTTGGAGCGCGCCAACCGTTGCTTGCCTCGTGTTTAACGCTCATCATGTTCGTATGAAGTTTTATCGCGATTTCCATGCCTAGCCAAGTAAGAGCAGTCGTTTTAGCTCCGCAAAATGCTCTTCTAATTGGTTTTGCTATCGTCGCACGTAATTCTTTCTGCTGAGGAGCTATTCAATGCGTAATTTTTCCCTGCTGCGCACAGGAAGCATAATAAAGGTAAGCTGTTTTATAAGTCTGCACTTTTATGTGTGATTACGAATCAAGGTTCTGCACAATGTCTTCTGTTAGATACGCGTTGTTTTAGTGGTATTCTGAATAGTTTCCCTGTCATAGTGTGTGAATCTTTTTGTTGACGAGTTATTCTAAGTGCCATTTTTCCGTGGTTGTTGCGGATTGGGTGCGTAGTAAGGGCAAGTTCTTTTTACCTTGTCTGTGTTTTGCTATGTGATAACGAATTAAGATTCTGTGCAAGTACTTCTTTGAAGGAAGCGTTGTTTTAGTGCTTTTCTGAATAGTTTGCTCGTCATTCTGGTTGGATCTTTTTTGATAAGTTGTCTACGTGCGATTTTTTCGTGCAGGTTGCCGATTTGGTGCTAATAAAGGTGAGTTGTTTTACTATGTCTGTGCTTTCATATATGTCGACGAATTAAGATTCTGTGCAAGTTTTTTATTGAAGTACGCGTTGTTTAGTGCTATTGTGAATAGTTTCTCTGTCATACAGCGTGAATCTTGTTGTTGAAAGTTATTCTGGTGCGATTTTTCCGTGCGCATTGACTGCGTAGTAAGGGTAAGTGATTTGACTAATAAGTTTATACTTCGATATCTGATTACGAGTAATGATTCAGGACAAATTTTTCCGTTAAACTCTCGGCTTTTTGAGCTTTCGTTCTGGCATTCAAAAGTGTTACACCTGTCAGCAATTTGGTAACGTTTGCTTTTCTTTCTACTTTGTTGTATATGTCGCACTAATTATCAGTTCTGCAGCTAGATGCACTGCATGTTGAGTGTTAATAACTGTTCTAGTGTCTCACCCTCGCATCTACACGTTGGCTTCCATTAATACGTGTACAACCATAGGCTCAGATTTTGCCGAAGTGAAGGTGAGTTTCCGCAACAGGCTTTTGATATTAGGTCCGGTTGCATATCTACGATGCGTGCTGAGTTTTATAATGGAGTTGAAGCGTTGCTAAGTCAACTATTTCAGTTGCGCATCGTGGTATTCCTTACTGGTGTCCTAGCTTTAGCAGTTGACGGGTTTTATTGGAAGGCTTTGTTTTTGCTTGTCTCATTTCTTCTTTCTTCAGGATTTTCGCGACTCCTAGGACGGTAGGTTGACGCCTTCATTAATTTTTCTCCCAGATCTAAAGTGTGAATCCTTCGATGTTTTTGTTGGTTTCCAACGCTGTCTTTCTTTAACGTCTTTTCCATTTCTTCACTTTCTTCTTTCCTAAATCTATGAATTCCGAAAAAAATGCAATGTTTTTCCGATTTATGATTCCCTCACCTACCGAAAAATGTCCTTAGCTCAGTTGATGACTGCTTTCTGCATGTCCTCCATTAATTTCGTATGCATGCGCTTTTATGTTGTAAGTAGATTCGTTTGCTCACCCACCTTTTGTAGTGAGAATCCATGCACGCCATACACATTTTCTTGTCAAAGTTCCCTGTCATGTTCCTGCGGTGGTTCACGGAAGTAGTCACTTGGCTATGATACGTGAACCTCTCCGTGCACTGCCAGAAGCATAGGTGCTTAACTCTATCCACTTTCGCAACGTTATCATATTTTGCATGTCTGATTGTTATCCGATTCATCAGATTGGTTGTCGAATTCATTTCTGGAATTTCAGGCTCACGATCGTGACAACAGAAGTAGGAACTGTGAGTTCATTTTTCTCTATAGAATTCATCTTTGGCGCTCGCATGTCATTTGTGATCATAAAATTTAGGCTAAGAAAAGGGACCTCGTGTTGCAGTGCAAGTTCTGCGAAAAATGGTTGAAATTTTACAATTTGCTGAGTCATCTTCGTAGCACGCACGGCGAGGAAGGAAGAGAGGAGGCGCGATTCCTATCAGAAGGGAAGCAGAAGACTGTTGCATGCACGGTGGTCGGGTGCTCTTCCACCAGCTCAAGCGAGGAAGGACTGAGAAAACATATAGGGAGGGCACACCCCTCCTTGCCTAAAAAGAGTGGGCACAGCATCTCCTGCCCATTTTGTTGCGAGGAGGTTGCTGACCAGGAGGCGTTTGTAACGCACTGTCGAATATGCCACGACGATGACGCTTGCCTCGTAGAGTCTACAAGCTTACCTGATGAAGACGCGTTTGAGGTGGTAGTCGTTCAGTATCGGAGTCGCACACTGCTTGGATGTCTTTATCACTCTTTGCAGCGTTGGAAAGAATCGACTGAAAAAGGGTTATCTACTTTTTGAAAAGAGGTCACCGTTGTGAAAAGAGGGAACTACGTTATAAAGTACTTTAATTGCAGTAGGTAGGGATGTGTTTAGTGCTTGGACTCGGTGGCGCACATTTTCTAAAACATTTCAGAGCTGGTCGATATGTTCCCCGTGGGAAGGGGCTCCGAGTAACTCGAAAAACTGTAATTGCAACGAAATATTACACCACTTCATTTGTCAAGGTAAATAGTGCAACATCGCCTATATCAACCTTAGGACAAATATTCTGCAAATATTTCCAAATATCGCCACATTCAGGCAAAGTTTTGGACAGGAGGTGGCGTCGACGTTCGATTCTGTACTAGGCACTGTGGCCACAGCCTCCCTACTGCTTCTCTTCCTCTGTCGAAGTCCGACAAAGAAGAAATAGCCCGATATCTCCAGCTGCGCATACCAGTGCAGAGTATTCGTTGTGCTTTGTGGATCAAATATACAGATTCTAGCCATAGACTTTATTTCACCACTGCTGCCGATATTCGCAATGTCGAGTCCAGTCTATCGCTCCAGCCAGGACGTCTTGATGACGACGACATTGTTTCTATCACCGCGAGATTCAACTTGCACCTGTCTTCTGATGGGATAAGGCGTTTGGATCTTCCCGAATCCGGAAACGATGGATGCTTCTGTATAGTAATTATAACGCTTGAGCAGGAAAAGTTGCTGAAGAAATTTTCTGCACACGGTGTGTCCATCGATGATACTCACTGTACCACTAGGTACCAGATCAAGTTGTCTACTTTGATGGTAGCTGACAATGATGGACGAGGCTTACAAGTGACTTTTATGATTTCTTACAAGGTGGACACGGAACAGTGCGTTAAGTTGTTCGAAGAAGTCCAAAAACTGTATCCAGAGTTCGGTCCGAGTTGTTTTTTATCAGACGACACACAGGTTTTTTGGAAAGCGTACAATTCTGTTTTTCCGGCGAACACTACCAAGAAACTACTCTGTGCTTGGCGCTGCCAGCGAGCGATACATCAGAAAATCGACTATTTTTTCCCAAGAAATCCCAGGAAAAGTCACGTATGGAGGCATGGATCAACCTGATGTTCAATACAAGCAACATAGTTGAGTTCACGAAAGTGAAAATAGCGTTACTGAATGAGCTCCACAGCATGCAGCTATCAAATTTTATTGCTGCTGTCAAATTTCGGAACTACCTAGAACACTACTATTTCACCAGAGAGAAAGAGTGGGCTCCCTATTACCGCACGGATGCGATTGCCAACACAACAATGTTTAACGAAAGGTGGCATCGTACGCTCAAATATAGTTATTTGAACCGCTCTGCAAATCGTAGGATTGACTACCTCGTTCAGATCCTGCTCGAAGCTGTTCCAAATATCATTAGAGATCACTACATAAAGGTATGATCAGTTCTTTGGTGTATTCGGGTGAGAGAAATTCTATTATTTAAGGACTCTCGTGGACTTTCTGAGGGCAAACACAGGGCCCCACTTCAGCAGCATATTTCAAATGAGCCTTTAGGCGCTCAATCCATTCTTTTTAGAAGGATATAAGTGCGCCTTTCCGAGTCGTGAAACCAGTTTCGTTTTCGAGTGATGCTTGGCCAAACTAATAGCTTTTAAAAATCAAAGATCTGCTTATTCCTAAAGAAATTTGTGATAATGGCGTTTGGTTTACCTCTCGAAGGGCTTTGACGAGGTATCGTCTCAAATGCCATTCGTCAAAGTATCACTTCATATCCCGAGAGAGAAGCTCATACATTTCGTTTATAACTCGTTTGAAATGCGCATGGCGGTCGCTAGTCATAGGCCGGATCGGCAGGCCGAGTTCATCAAACCAAAGTAAGAGTCGCCAAAACCCTTCTCTTTTCATTGGACCACTAACGCGGTCTACAGAAGTGACATGTGAATAGGTTAAAGAGTTGTTCTTAGCTGTGACTACCTGTTTCAGAACGATGCACCACCGCAGTATGGATGCACAACTTAGTTTTGAGGCCAACCGCAAGCACCTTGCAAAACGATGCGCTACGGCCTCTAGAATCGTATGCTCCATCGACTGCGGTCCAAAGGGATGGCCCCGAACTCATGAACCCGAAAAAACGCAGGAATTGATTACGAGAAACTTTCCTGATTTCATCTCGGCGGTCATAAGTCCTCAACGATCTGGCCACTGGCCAGCAAATTCACATGAAAGCTTGGAATATTCTTCCAATGGACATCATCACCAGAGCAGTGGATGACTTCCCAAAGCGAATGAAGATGTGCATCGAATTGAGTGGCGGTCATTTTGAGCAAGACTAATTGCTACGATATGTACTCTCTTAATATAGACAAATAAAGTTGTTGACTTTTGATTAATGAACCCAAAATGAAATTAACCCAGCACGAAAAATCCGTTCCATAATTTTAATTCCTTTAGCAACAAGTGTGAACTACTTGCGAAGGAGGTATATGTACTTGGTAAATGTGGGTGTGCATAATGCCAACTGTTCTACCATACGCACATTGAACACAATTTTGTTGTCTAGATTTCCTGTGCTCTTCTGTATGAAAATTACAGCTGTTTTCGCTGCTCAAGCTCATTACGATGCTCGTGTACGATGTCAGTTCGGGATGAATCGGTTGCATCGACGGTGCACTGGTAGGAGTGCTCCTCCCGACAAGGACTCAGCGACATGAAGAGAATAAGACAGTTAATGCATGATTGTCCCACGTGAGCGTTTCATGTCAAATGTAGGTGCCACTTACAACAGAGGACAACACGGAAAATTATTTATTTTTATTTTTTGTTATTAGTTGGTATGATAGCACAAGCCCAATTAGCTGCCTTCACTATTTCGATAACATCGGCACGGTGGCGGTCACAATTTCTCATGCTCGGAGCTGTCAAGTTTTGTGAAATTCTTTTGGGAGTGTTATTAGAAATAAATGCAATGTTCGCTTCTTTTGCCAATCGAGAAACATCCTAAACTTGGTAGATTTGAATTTTGAAGAAATTCCAGAGACCTCTAGCAGAGACGCGTTTATAGCAGAGACTCACGGCATATTGAACACCGGTAGTAATTGCGGCTATCGCGGTGTTGACATTCTCAAAAAAAGCGCGAGATCGAGGATGATCGACTGCGTTCTTCTGGCCTTTCCTAATCGGTACTGTTCGGGTTGCTGCCAGCATTGCTCGCAGTTGATTTTGACGGTGGGTGCTGTACCAGTTACTTGCAATCTCACAGAACTTCCACCTTCCTCTAACTGAGTCCCGCAGTCCAGCAGTGGGGTAAAAGCGAAATAGTTCTTTCAATTGATTTCCGTCTACGAGGAATACTTGGTCCCATCTATCTGAATCTGTGTGCTCATCAGATCGTGCCGGAATTCCCGTTTCAGATCCCGATAGATCGCTCTCGGGGACGTAGTCAGTGTTTTAAAGTAATACGTGAGCTATTATGCAGAGCAAAACCAGTAGATCCTTTTCTTCACCAGTATGCTAGCAATAGACTGTTGAGTGTGTGATGACGACGGCATCGTGTCCATTGTGCGACCACTCTGTTGCTACAGCGGCTGAGATATATTGTTAGTTCCAGGTACTGGATCTTCATCTAGCACTTTCACATTGTATCATTACCCGCCTGAAATCTCGCATGTTTCGTAGCCATGTGAGCAAATACATCATTCCTATCTTTCCTACGTGTTCGTTTAATAATCATTATAGGCACCCCATTATGAGGAGAATTCAGAATTTCCTGTGTAAGTTCGTGCCCGATTAATGTGCTGAGGCCATAACGTAATAATGAGTCTAGGGACGGCACCTGCGCCAAGTAAGTACATCTTTGGCACCAGTGCAGTCCCACATCGCGTGGACACTACCTGGAAATTTCCGGCACAGGAAAGGTGTCCACATGGATGATCGCCCAGGAGATCTCAGAAGATCCGACGAGATCTTTGGCAACCGCAGGCGCGAAGTTTGGCAGAAGTCCAACCAGTTTGAGTTCAACATGATCGCGTTTGCATTTTTCGTGTTTCTTCTTTGCTGCTGTGTTCAATTTCTTCTAATCACTTCGCTTTCACACTCACTGTTATCACTCCACAGGATGTTCGCCACCACTTCTGTTGATTTTAGTTATGAACCATCGCTTGCGGAAGAAGAGTTATTGGAAGACACCTGAAAATTATCGATCGTTTGACAGCACGGGCATGATCTCAGTTGTTGCTCCCCGCATATTCTCCGAGTTGGTAGTCGAGAAATCCATTTCTAACCTGGTTGGTCTAGTTTGGTACTTTTTCTTATTGGGTAAGATTGTTCGTCTTAGACTATGAAATATGATGTTTTCAGTAAGAAGATGCGTCTCCAAGCGCCTCGTCGACGCTGTGCAAGGAGACATGGGTCACCTACGCAAACAGGTGACTCGTCATCGAACGAGTTACAAAGGTTGCATGTATGAATGTTTAAAATGTTTTGAATTTTAAGTTGTTATTTCTTCTCTAAAAACAAAAGACAGTGCTTGTTGATCTATTGCCGCGCGGGTATGTCTGATTGTGCACCTCAAACTTGGGTAATTAAACTTTGTCAAAAAGGTTCAATAACTATGAAAAAACGTGCAAAATGCAGAACACAAAATAAATGAGAAAACGAATTCCAACTGAAAAAAGTGTGGATGCTGACCTACTCTTCCTTGTAGTTGTTATCGTGCCTTCAAATTGGACAATTCGTGCCCCTATAATAAGTCAACTAGGTAATAACCAGCAGGATGAGTGCGTCATAGAGAAAAATACCAAAGATAATTTCGAAATAAAGTTACAAAAATACAAAAAAAGTGCAAGAAAATTCACAGGGCGCGGAGTGCAATCTACGCGATCGATCTTTATGAGCCGCAGACAGCAATATATAGAGGAGCATAGCACTCTTTGGTGCTCAACGCGCGAGATAAGACACCAATAACATTCAGATCATGAAGAAGCGAAAATCACAAGGATGTCACAATGTCTAGCTTGAACAAATTACGGCGAGTAAACTAGTAAACGTTGCCTTGTAAATGAAGCAGATTGCTTTCTGAATTTTCAATTATTTTCTTTCATGTTGCACTATTGTTGCATTAGTAATGAGGCAGATAGCTTTTCGAATTATTAGTTATCATTATCTCTCATATGTTGCCTTGCAAATAAGCCATATAGCTTTTTGAATTTCTAGATATTATTTTCTGTAATCTGGCATCGTATGTTTGTTGCCTTGTAAATGAGGCAGATTGCTTTTTGAATTTTCAGTCGTTATTTTCTCTGACGTTGCATTTTATGTTGCCTTGTAAATGCAAAATATTGTTTTTTTTTTCTCGATTTCTAGTTGTTATTTCCTCTCATCTTGATTTATGTACAGCCTCATAACTGAGGCAGCACTGACATTGGATTTCTTCTGTCACCTAGAAACTGTTGTTGTTATCTAGAAACTTATTCGTAGTTCTCGCAAATCGTTTGTTATCATGTTGATGGCATGGGTCTTTTTCATCATGAGCAGTGGTGACTGGTATTGTTTCTGATAACTTTTGACGAAGGAGAGGCCGAAAAAAAAACACCAGAAAGGGCGGAGCGGACAAAGCTTAGCCTTTGAGTTGGCGATGGTTAAGTCGTAGACGGGAAATTCGCCGATAAAACCGCCGATGAACTCCCACGAAAGAAAGCGGGTAAGGTAAAACAAAGGCACTGACAAAACCCCAGAAGCAGCGATGGAAGAGGGCCAGCAAAGGCACCGGGAAAACCTACGGAGCAGCGCTGGGAAAGCCTCAGCAAGGGCAACGGTAATACCCCAGAAGAAGCAGCGGGTATGTTCCAAAAGGGGCACTGACAAAAGCTTAGAAGCGGTGACGGAAGAACAACAGCAAAAGCACCAAGGAAGCTCCGGGAGCGTCGCTGGAAAAGCCCCAGCAAAGGCAACGATAAAGTCTCAGAAATGGCAAGGGGTGAGTTCTGAAAGGAGCACTGGCAAAACCCTAGAAGCTGCGATGTAACAGCCTCAAAAAGGCAACAGTTAAGTTCCAGTGAAGGCATCGATAAGAGCCCAGAAAAGGCAGCAGAGAAGTTCTCACATGGGCTACGATGAGGTTCCAGGAACGGCGTCTGTTGAGCACCTATACTGGCGATGCTTTTACGCTTTTATTCCCCCGACACAGGCACATATTAAAGAAGAGGTAAACAAGTGGCGTATGCACCAATAGTTCAATCAGTAAATGAATACCTAAGATGTCTATCAATGCTACGTAACAGACTATGTACAAAGCAATTGATGAATAACTAGAGCCTTCTCTTTTTTCACACTTCCGGGATTTCGGGGCTAAGAACTAGACCGGTTGTGTGACTTCCTTGGTTCCCCCGGGTACACAACCCTTTCATCAGTAGTTCCCAAGGAAGATACAAAAGGTACATGAATCGAGGAAATCGTGAAGAAACAATGAGGCAGCTAGAAATACACAGGTAGATAGCAGGTGAACAATAAACTCGTACAATAATTGCTTGCCCTTATATATGGCACGTTTTCGAATCTCCCGCCATGTTGTCTGCCCGCAGTATCCACAATGTTTTATGGAGCAGTTTATTCTAGCATATATAATAGCTCTAATGGCTGAATGAAATATGAAATGAAATGATCCGTAAGTATGAATATTACTCAACGATCACTTCAATACAAGTAGTCGTTACATTATCCTGTAATCCTACCATATGCTATGTTATCAAGTTTGTTTCTAATTGAATGTATAAAGGGAATAGCATGTGCCATTTCAAACCCATATTTTCTTAGCATGAAAGGTTTAGCAGCTACTGTTCGATATAACGTATTAATGATATTAGGAATACTCCATCCATTATGCATATTAGTCACGCAAAACTCTTCCGACCTAAACTTGAAGTCTTCCCACATGCTACAGGTTCTATGTATCCTAATCAGCTCAGCTGAAAATGTATTCACTATGATGTTTGGCGGAATGTTTGAAACAAAATTAGGATATCTAATAACTTCAAAGTCATAGTTATCTGTCTTGTTATAAAGTTTAGTTCTTATCGACCTACCCGTTACCATAATTTCGACATCTGAGAATGTGGTTGTTTTGGTTGAGATATTGGTCTTCTCAATTTTTAAGTTGTGCCGTAAATTTCTGCTAAACTCTCCTCAAACTTCTTTGCTTTGTGCGAAACGTGCAGGATATCATCTATATATCTGAAAGTATAGTTGAAGATTCTTAGTGAATTATTAACCCTTGTGTTCGAGACTTTGTTTCTAACTAGCGCCCCTTCGGGACGCTAGAAAGTGGGGTGGGAGAGCCACTTGGGACACGTGCAAAAGCTTCGCAGTTGCCAAATCTCTAGGAAATTGATAAAGAAGCAGTACCAATCCTTAAATGGGCCCAAACATAAAGTCCTTCTTATGAGTTGAGTATGAGTATGAGAAGTCCGTTCTCGCGTATTCCTCACTATCGGGCCAACGCAAACGCGTTCTCCATCGGTGGACCCGTAATCTGGCGTCATCTTCACTATTAGGCCACAATGAACCCATTCACTATCGGCTGAACCGTATCCTGGTATTTTCCACTTTACTGAGTCTCAGCGGACCAATCCTATGTTGGCGGACCGTATCCTGGTGTTATCCACACCACTGTGCCACAGTAGGCCCTTCCTCTATCTGAGCGCATTCCTCACAGTTAGGGCAAGCCGCATCCGTTCTCCAGGGACGGGCTCGCATCCCGGCATTCTCAACATTATCGGACCAAAGTTAACCCATATCCTGACGTTCTCCACACCATTGGCCTACGACGAGTCCTTCCTCCATCGATGGACCAGTGTTTTCGCGATTTTCTCACTGTAGGGCCGTGGAGGACCCTGTCTCCATCGGTGGACCCGTATCCTAGCGTCCCCGACACCATTGGGCCACGGCGGGCCCTTTCTACATCGCTGGACCCGTGTTATGGCGTTCTCCAAACACTACGCCGCCACGGGCCTTTTCTCCATCGCTGGACCCGGCGAACCCTTTCTCCATCGGTGGACCCGTATCCGTATATTGGTTACACAATGTCATGTCTTGATATATTGAGGCTTTTACTCTGTGTTAGTGCAGAAGCTTTCTCGAAACGAACGGATGGCGTAATTGCACAATCGCTGCGAGAGCTCCGGAGGGGATGCGGCAATAGCATACAACAGCTGAGGCGGCCGCGTAGGTCCATGAGCTTCCGAGACGCTACACCTCCCATGAAACCCGTCCATTTCTTCTCTAGAGATGCATACAGCGTCGCAACAGTGCAAGGGTGGTTTTCCTGCTGCGTACATTGTGCAGCCGGAAAGCTTGTAAACACTCCCTCACTCCTATGCTGCGAGACCGCCAGCAAAGAGGATGAAATCACTACCTCGTGCATGCTGGAGAGCCAGCAGTGACGTAACTGCGAGTCCCAAAACGAACGTGCCTGAGTCCCTAAAAATCGGCCATTCCGCCCCACAGTCTGCGCCTCAGGATTACGGTGTCTATGAGTGCCGCCGCGTATCTCTAGCCGCTCTAGCGCCCTTACGGCGCTTTGTTTAATATATGTAGCTGAACTCGTATTCCATATATGCCAGGGTTATATCCGCTATTTGTGGACTACATGATGCTCCTTGAGGGATACCCCTAACCTGTTTATAGATACTACCTCCATAGTAAATGAAGCTTGAGTTTAGTAGAGAATCTATCATGTAGAAAATATCTTCCTTCCTATAATAGTCAAAAGTATTACCTGAATCCACTTCTGCATACTTCACTTTGTCACCATATACTCTAATAAATTTAAAGTCTTCCATGCATATGGAGATAATTTTCTTCATGTTAAAATTTTACTACACTATGTGGAAGACTAGTGAACAGACTAATGTTCTTCATCTGCAACTTTGGCAAATTATGCCTCATACTCTTCCGAAGAGTAGGCTCACGACGACGGTCAACTCGCAGCGAACGCTTCGCGGCCACGTTGGCAGTTGTAGCTTGCTTGGCATCACAATATCACGTCTGGGCTACCGCATGTCAACATGTCAATGTGTTTGAACATCTTGCCACATTGTGCACCACCTCCAATGGCCAGGAACGGTGCCAGGTTGAACTCACTGAGCTCTTAAAGATCAACACATTCCACCGAGAGGCATGCCTTCGTTTGACACATAATTCCACACTCGTCGCCAATATTCGTGTGCGATGGAAAGGATTATATCTACGCTGCGAACAGGAGACGATTTATTTCACACGAGCAACCTCCTTACATGTCATGGATAGTAAACGCTGCCCACACATGGGTTCATGCGTAAACGGAAAATGTGCCGATGTGTCTAGCTCCAGCCTCATCCCTGAACTACATCCGGCAAACCAATTTACCGGACGCACAGTCTCGAATCCTGCGGTGGATTGGGATGTGACTGTTTTTACCCCAGCTCAGGGTGCTTATTCTACCGCATATACGCCGTTCCCCGTTCACCTACAGTACATGAGGCTTTCCGATGCTTGCGATGGTCAGAGCAGGTAAAACTCGAACTTACCATCGACACAACACACACCTTCAAGGGCTCGCATCGATTTGTGGAAACAGCAGCACCCAACATACCGGTCATACTTCCTTCGCTCCGAGTTACAATGACGTCCTTATCACTACCACCCATACCGTCACTGAACACTGACTTCATCACTGACGGCCATGACACCTCTCTTTGGACATCCACACTGAAACCACACTTCCTTTGCATATCCAAAGAAAACGCCACCTCTGCTCAATGTGCCTTCACAGAAGACTGCCAGTGCGACGCCGCCGAAAGCAGGGTCAAATGTCATTGCTCTGATTTTCCCATCGAACGAGAATTCAGCAAGGTGGAGCGAAAACTTCCCCTCAAAACCGCCTCGGGGGGTTATCGCAACGATATGACCATACCATCATAGCCAAAATTCCAAGAATGGTATCCGCGGAGTTCGTTATCAACTTTAATGACACCTACGACACCTCCTCGTTGCTCATCCATCACGACAGATGTACTATAGAAAACAGCGTTTTACAAGGTTTTTATCATTGCCCGAAAGGGGCTCAACCTCGCGTAAAATACAAAGCGGATACAGAAACTTTGGGTGAAATTCTCTGTGGAAATGATGCCTTTGTAACACCTTGCGCCAACGACGCCCCAGAATCCTTACTAGGATTCAACTTCGATTCAGCGCATCAATTCATCAATTGTTCCATATCTTGCGGCGCAACAAGATAGTACTTCATCTTGGCTGGCGTTTTGAAATATGTCGGTACCTTGAATATCCCAATAAGAACCAAATTTTACATGGGAATGGTACGCTATATCACGAGATCGAATGGCCCGACTTTTATCACATTTTCGACGCCATCTGTATCTGGTACAAAACGCTCCTTCTTGGCATTGTAATCGTTGCATTCGCGCTTTTGCTATCCTATCTTTTTCTACCGACTGTGGGATTGGCCCTTCTGCGTTGTCTCGCACGCAGCGTTCTGATGCTTCTCATATGCCCATGGCACGTTCTCCGATTCCTACGCAAAAAACTATGTCGCCGAAAACTACCCACTAAAACACACGAAAAAACTGTTAAACTCCCTTAACTCCTCACTGCTCAGTTCACCAAAAATATATAGTTCGACAATTTAGACCACCAACTCCGCCAACTCATTTTTTTTTGTAGACCATGGACGACGCAATTACACCAATCGCTTAAAATGGGACTTCTCTCGCCTACATGCAACGATTGGCAATCTTCCACCACCTCAACTTGTGTACGATCAGATTATTTGTTCATCTGAACGCCTACGCTTATTGACACTATCTTTGTCCTCTATAGGCAATCGTATAAGTATGCTTCGTGTACCGCTCCTTAGCTGGCAAGAACGCAGCGAGACACATCAAATCCTCACGCTTACCGCTGAGAACCTGTGCTTGAAATTTTTGCTTGTGCGCTCAGAACTACGATCACTCTGGCGAATTCCACCTCTGCTCTTCGCGACTGACTCGATCAGACCTTTTGTGTGGCACACGACGTTGAATCGACCACACTACGACGACGACGGCCAACCTCTGATGCTTAATTCCGATGAGATTGAAACAATCATTTCGGATTCCTTTGACACACTCGACGATCATCTAGCATCGCTACACGACATTGGAGAGGACCTTTTGGAACATCAGAACGCGTACGAGCTTTCGTTTCGTGATTATGTCCTCCGGAATCTTTCCAACATTACCCATCTTCTGCATCATGCTGCGCCAAAGCATAGCCGCAAGGGCTCGCGAAAACCCGTCAAAGCCGATTCCAACTCTTGGCAACCAGCCACTCGAAAACGGGGGCGGGAAGGCGACGACGACGACGCTGACAAAGAGAATAAAAGGAGAAATCAAGAAGAAGATGAAGAACGCACAATCAGTCGGAACGCGGACTACATCGAGTCCATTGACTCTCTGGAAATAGAAGAAGGAGAGGACACTGAACCGGAAGTGATGCTTGTCATGGTGGATGAGTCCGGAGAAGATGACGATCCAGCAGAAGAGGGGGGAAATTCGAAGTGCTCAATCTCAAGAGGACGGTGAGGTAGTGATCTTGAGCGACGATGATGCCGAGGATGGCGCTCCACCAGAGGGAATTGACGACGCCGACCCGTCTCCGGGACGTGATGATGCGGAAGAAATCGACCGCCTTCAGAAAGACTTGCAGCGCACCTTGCAGGCGAAGCTGGAATTGGAGATAATGATAGAAGAAGTAAAGATCGAAAAGATATGTCAACAAAGGCGCTTTGATCAAGGACGGATTAATAGCAAGGAAGAAGAGACAATGCCTTGCATTTTCTGCGGTGCGATCGGAGTTCACTATTCCGACTCATGCGTAGTCCACAGGGAAGCGCTAAAACGCGTAGAGATTCTAAGAAAACAACGCAGATGCCTCATGTGCCTACAAAGACGTTGTCCTGGAGGGAAGATGTGTAAGAAATATGGGACGCGTTGCCGTCACTGCAAGAAAATAGGTCACAGTCCTACTATATGCTACTTACCGGAGCGAAGCCAGGTGATCATGGAACGTCGGGAGATCCTGCATTGAGCCTACAACGAAACAATCGACACCATCAACGAATTGCGGAGGAAGCTACGAGAACGAGGTGTCGACCGCGTAGAGCAGAGATGAACATTTTTTGGGCCCGGGAGTAACGCGGATAACGCGATCAAAGATTGCTCCGAGCATCGAGCTTTTTCGCGCGTTCTTATCGTGCATTCCATCGCACGACAATCGTTTAAAAGGTCTCGATGCTCGGAGCCGTCAGCGTATGATTGAAACAGTCCCTTTTCTCTTGTATCAGTTTTTCCTTTTTTTCTTTATTGTATCAGGAATTCTCTCGCTCATTGGTGCTGTATTTTTTCCCTTAGTAGATCACGATGTTTTAGTTCGCAGAGTGGTTTGTGTCGCTGTTTTATTCAAACTTGAATTCTGGGTTTAATTACCCAAGTTTGAGGTAAAACGCCTTTACCCTGGTGTTGTGGTGACAGCGGAGCCCAGTCGGCAACACACGTACAGAACCACCGAAAAAGCAATTTTATAATGAAACATCTGTGTAACATCGCAAGTTCTCTTTCATCATATTCATACTTTCCTACTTCTGCATTGTCGAATAAATTGTATAGTCTAGATTTTATGCGATCCAGTATATATCTACTGATAATATTCCTTATTACTGTCTTAAATCTAACATTAGTTTTAGTTACTCTAGTAAGTTTTCCAGCCATAGTATCCGTAAGCAGATTGACTTCCTGCAGAACTTCACTCTTGGTTATCCGCCTAACCCTTCTGAATTTGGTTCCTTTTGCGAACAATCTTCTTAGCTTATCATTCCTTACTATGGTTAAATCTCCAGTACATATATGGTTTAGATTTACATTGATGTAGTCCTTATAGTCAGCACATATGCGTGTCGCATTTCTTATCTTTCTATTTCGTTTTTGTCGAGTTTACGCAGAAATTTATTGCAGTTGCATAGCGTTGGAGAAATTGGTAATTCGGTTTCATAACATCTTCTAAATCTTATTCTGTTGAGGACGTCCTTATCGTTGATATGCTGTTTAACTCTAGTTCTCAACTCATTATTGTTTATAATTTTATTGAGATTCAACTTACTCATTATATTCCCAATGTAAGTAATACTGATGGAGACTAGTTCTTTGTCCTTTATGTCATGTGTCTCTCTTCTCCAAAAGAGAGAAGCCAAGAGTCCATAGATTTTACTTTTTAAAGCGAAGGTGTTGCTTTGGAAAAGAGGATTAAACGTAATATCAATTAGTCTATTAATATCAAATTTGATCAGTGACCTAAAATATCTGTAGAGATCACTACCATTAATTGTATCTATATAATCTATTATGTCTTTTGTTCGATTCCTACACTTATTTCTTTTCCTAGATCTCCTTTTCTTACCCCTAGTTCTCTTAATTGGAAGAGGAAAGCAAAAATATGGATGTGTACTTTTTTCCAGAGGGTTTAGATCATCCGAAATATTGCGATATCCTTTAATTTGGCCATTACAACCAAAAGGGAAAGCAGTGATCATTAATTTGATCCAAAATAATTCTCTTTCCCTCAATTTTTGCTTAGTCATTCCATCATCATCAACGTAGTCTAGTATATCTATGTAAAAAGAATTGGGATCATGACCTGTACTACTATACTGTTTGACTAAAAAGGTGGAAAGAGAACTTTGCTTAATACTACGCAGATGTTGACTTATGTGAATCTTCAAAGCTTGTGTGGTCTCACCGATGTATTGTAACTCACAAGTTCCACAAGCACATAATCATATAAATTACATTTTTACTTTTACAAATAGAGCCAGATGGTTTTCTTGTTTTAACATAACAATTAGTGGTTGTGCTTTTTACGTAATTAGTGAGCCTAATTTCATCACATATATTGCATTTAACTCTTGAACATCTACTACCTATTTCATCATTGCTACTTTTTGGGTCTATATAAGTGCATCGGTTATTCCTGTATACTTTATCAAATAAGGACGACATAGAACACGGAAGGTTTACAAGAGATGGATTGTTTGTGGCGGACCCATTTCCATTGAGTCAGAGGCGGTCCTTCCCGGACTCTTATGCAGTTTCCTTATCGGAGGTTATTTCCTCCTAGGCTAGGGCAAGCCTCTTCGTCGCTGGGGAGCGTTATCTGTGGTGCAAACTGCATTGGAATGTTTAATGCCCAACACCACGCCAGGGTTCTCCCGCATGATTAAGCTATAGCTTCTTGTTCTAAAAGGGAAAAATAGCACAGCGACCAATTAATGCCCGATTTGAAACCTGCTTACAACTAGGTACACCTGAGTTCAGATAAGCATTAATTCCATTAACCTAAAATGAAACTACAGCAATGGTTTCCTATTGCTAAGATAATGTTCGAAAACTTAAGCGCTGATTAATTCTCAGTTAATCAACATGTATTTATATGTTCGTTTAGAATAAAATGTCAAAGTGACGTAATTCCGTCTACGGTAAATAACTTATTCGAAGGTGATTAGGTGATGATGAATTTATTTTTATTAAATAAGACTTGTATACACCATCAGGCCTTGTGCCTCCCTAACTCTTATAGTACACCACATGTAATATCTAGTAAGTCAGCTATTATGGAATATGATATGGAAAACCAACTAGATGTCAGTCAACCCATATTTAAATATTTACGCTTTGTATGTTATATCTAACTTTTTTAATTGAACGATGGACCTTCACGAATATTTTGTAGATGCTGATAAGTAACTAATTGAAGTTCGAGAATCGAGGAGTATTATGCACCAGAAGGCCTTATGCCTACTCTAACTCCTAACATCAGAGGGTGCATATCACTCCCAATCTCAATCCATTATATACTGTGATCCAATACCTAGATGTAATTACCTTTTTTACTAGATTTACTATGAGAGCTGGATGTTAGATGAGATAATATGAAGATGGTCTACTATGACTTCCCGTATTAATCAAATACCTAGGTCAGAGGAATGGTTTTGAAAAGCTTGTTGTCAGTATTTAATTCAGTCCTTAGTTTCCCTTAAAACCTTCTGTCCTACCCTACGATTGACATATGAGATGTTTGCCTTATTAATATATGTAGATGCGCGTACTGAAGATTGCTTAAAGAAGTTTTTGACCTACTAATGTACGGATTATGTGCGATCTCTACTTTAGTGTCGGCGGGCGCAAGCACGGGCGATGTGGGTACAAATGTGCTACTGATCTATTACCAGTATCCGTACTATGTCGCCCGTCACTGAAGCCTCTCCTCCTCTACCATCTCAACTGAAGTGGGGACTGCTTTCATGTCACTAGCGGCCTCATTAGAACAAGTCCGCACTAAGTGTGATGAAACAGCCAAAGAGGTGGAGTTGGTCAGAAAAATGGCTAGGACTAACTAGGTTATGGTTGGTTTATTTATTATTAATCCTAACATCCTCATTAGTCAGGCTAAATTAAATGTGATCTTACGAACAGGTGTTCAATCTCCCACTGCCATTCGGGGTGGGCAAAGGGCAAGCCCTGCAAAACATTTTGGAAAAGTTGAGCTACGGTAAGCCCTTATTTGATCACGATAGGGACTTGCTGGCTTCTGAACTAATCTACGTAAACCGCAATGGGTCCACGTGCAATTTGTCTGTAAGTGATATTATGTTTATTATACTAATTACGTTACAAAAGTGATAATGGCGTATTAATTTCAGTTTTTTTGTGGCCCAGCGCCACTATGACTATTTTCTTTCTGCACCCTTTCAAAAGAAGGTCATGCAATACAACGAGCCTTTGGATAGAGATGGGTCAACTTACCATCGTAAGGTTAAACTGGGTATTTGCCCTACTGGTTCTAATCAGAACTTTTGAGGTGTTAAGTTTAGGGTTGCAGAATTTATGTAAATATCTACCTTATTGCATTACAATGTATCTAGATGCCACTAGGACTTGTACATGCCCAACACTCTGGGTCCAATATTAACAGTAATCTATTAAATTGTCCAATCAATAAGACTTTATACGTGTTATCGCTAACTGATGGTTATTTCTTAACACCGGTAAACAACGAACGCTTCACTAAATGCGTGTAATTATCTCCCATGTAGAATTGAGGAATACTTAAGGTTGGGTTCGGACTTAGTATTTATCCATTGTTTTACTTCAAGGAAGTTGAATGGGATAAAGTTATGGCTAGCGAATTAATGGTTTGTGCAAAAGGCACGCTTTTTGTAACTAGGCTTAGATGCTAGCAAAGGTACATGCTAGACATGTCGAGGGCTCGGCTCGTATGTATCAATACTTCTTTCTATATCCATGCATAGCAGTCAATCAATAAGATTAAGCAATCACCGTTAAATAATGAACACTTCACTAAACACGTGTAATTATCCCGATGTATTGGGTTGGGAATAAGTTCGTTCGGTTTTTCATGGGCATAGAAACCGCCACTTTCCATGAACATTGTAAACCACATTGAAGGGGTTGCGTAGCTCCTTCACTCTTCTATTTATGCTGCTAGAGAGAGGGCAGCTCGCAATCTCTATGTCCACGAAAAATTGCATTGTTTGAGATGACCAAATTTCCAGTCCGCAACTGCAACTCTCGGATGGACTTTATGAAAGTAGGAAACTGTACAAAATAAGCTGTGTATGACTGCACTGGACCTTTAGAATCGGGAGTAGTTAAAATTCCCTACTAGTTTTTTTTTTGCTAATGATTTCAGTGAAATTTGCGTGGAGAGATCGAGCATACCCAATGCGGACGATCACCTCATTTCGAGCATTTTCGGGTTGTGCACGGAATGCGTTTGCTAAACTTACACATCGTTGAGAGTTAGCATCAGTAGTAATTATTCCTTACATCTAAAACAACCTTAGCAGTTAATTGTCTTTATTTCCCGCAAAATGGGCATCCAGAAAGAAAAACAACTTTGAGGCCAAAATTGCCCTGTCTAAAGTGAGTTTACCACTCCTACGCTGTCCTTTCAGTAGTAAAGGTTCCTTTCCAAACATCATTAGTATCCCTAGGCAATTCAGCCACATTTGATCCAGGATTGAAGTGGAACAATACTCGGTTGCGGGGAGGTTCAATTTTATCGACTTGGGGAGTCACGTTCCATGCGGTAGAAAATAAGGTAAAGCGAGAATTGAGAAGGGAGGTTGTAACGGCTGCAAAGAGCAGATCAAATGCTACAAAATGAGCTGTGATGGCTCATCAGGCCAAGTTCACATCACCGTGAAAAAACATGTCGAAAAAAACCGAACGAACTTATTCCCCAACCCAATAGCATTGAAGAATACTTAATGATGGGTTCGGACTTAGTATTCATCCATTGTTTTACTTTGAGGGAAATAAATGGGATAAAGTTATAGCTAGCGAATTAATGGTTTGTGCAAAAGGCACATGCGGGACATGTCGAGGGCTCATATGTATCTATACTTCTTTCCACACCTATGTGGTACCAATCGATCAATAAGATTGAACAATATTACTTGGCACACTGTTTCGCTTCATTATGAAAATTGCCTAACATAGGTAACTGAGATTTCACTAAGAAAATTAAATACCCCATGACCCTAAGATAGAAGTGGGAAGTCATTCGGCACATGTGCCATTCTTGGGGTGGTACATGTGCTTCAAAGTTTCTGAGTAGTACCTGTTAGCCTGCATCGGCTAAAAGAGGGCAGGTTCGCCGCCGGTACAAACGCCCCAATGTCCGAGTTTTGAATCCATTGTATTAATATAGCTGAATTACTCGTATCTGGTATTATTTACCCAAATAATTAGTGAATGTCATCTCCATGATGTTTTTTTCGTACTGCACACATATCCTTGGAATTGTATTGATCAGTGTGGTATACCCACGTGCAGATAAATCTGTTCATGCGAAGATGTGTGTATTCTCATCCGCATAGATCTATTCTCACGGGGATGAACTTCTTTCGCTCTCAACCCTTCTCTCTCAGGCGAAGGACAGGTGTGCCCTTGTAGGTAACGTCCCAGGTTTTGTTTCTCGCGGTGGAAGTATTGAAATAATTGCGAATTTCATTTTTTTTTTCCATCCTTACAATAATTGCAGTAGCTACGAATTCTATTCATTATGTGCAGTGGTACCATGTAGTAGTATTAGGTTGTCGGAAAGGTTTTCCGCAACTTTTAAGCTGCATTTTGAAATTTATTGTTCTTTTCCAATGCAGCCAATAATTACGCGATATAAGTGGCGTCATTATTGACAGGAACCCGCCATGGCAAGGCAACTCGTACAAATCCCACCCCCTATGTCGCTTTGGGGTTGTTTACCAGACAGATCTAGTTAACGATGAACAACGGCGGTCGCAATGACGTATATTTGTAGCAGCTACAAGTTGAGTGGTTCCATTTAAATTCTACCAAATACTGGGCATTCCTATCCAGGTAGAGTTCTGGTTTTGACACTAGAATCCCAGCTTACCAGCGACCAAGCCACCTGCACGTTCTCATGTGATTGACCTGGTAAGCCCACTTCCCGTCACCAGTAAGAAGTGTGTGAAAAAGTCAAAAAGTTTAGGCACATCTCTCAGCACTTGCTGTAGCAGCTTAGATCAAGATGAATACATGAGTCGTATTTCCTTGTCTCTCTGAAGCGATGTAGATGAACAGCTATTGTATTACGACAGCACTGATGTTCCTTCACTAGCTCATGGGCATCGTGCCGCTGACTTTCTTTAAACAGCTCCAGGAAGCTGTCTCCAACCACCTCGACCGGTCGAGCAAATCCTAGTATGTTTAAAACTGAGATCGCCGTCTTCAAACCTGTGGGACCACACTTTTACAGTGTGTAAGAAGCAGTGGAGAGGCCTATCTTATGACATACATTTTTGCCACATCGCGTTCATTACCGTGTCTTATGAGTTTTCAAATCAGGAACAGTCCAAAACGCATCTAGTCAATGACGATTTTTTTCGGCTGAAAAGACTATTGTCACGCCTTCATATATGTTTTGGATGGAAAGTTCCTGAACAACTTCATCCCGAGGTTTTCCACAGCAATGGTCACGCCAACACACCCTTCTCCATCGGTGGAACCATGTCCTTGCGTTTTTCACGCAGACGCACCCGTCCTCTATCGGTAGACCTGCGATTCACCCACTATTGAGGCCCAGCATACCCTCCTCCATCGGTGGACCCAGTGTTTCCATGATACTGGGCGCCAACGCACCTTTTCTATCTGTCGATGTGCCCGTCCCCAAACGTTTCCCCACTATTGAGCCACGGAAAACTTCTCCATCGGTGCATCATTACCTCAGTGTTTTCCGCAGTACTGGACAACGGCGCACCCTTCTCCTCCATCGACGCACCCACATCCGTAAATCTCAAGGGTAATGGAAGGAGTTTAGGTAATACTCAGAAAGTTTAATTAATTACGTAGTTGGTTCCCGAATATCATAATAACTTATGATAGCGGATTTTCTCCCCTGCGTATGTATCACCCGCCTCGAAAGTATGAACGGATTTATTGGCTGCAGAATCCGGTCTGAATCTGGTCAACGGACGCGGCCCTAGTGTGCTCATGATGGAAGGGTTGACCGGAGATCACCGCTATAATGCGCCATCAATTCTGAGAAAGCTGGCACGTAGCTATCCACATCGCACGAATGATAGCGTGCTTGAACAGGAAGGAAGGAGAGTGGTAATCCTGCTCCGCATATTATGCAGCTCGAAAACCTCGTAAACACTGTCTCACCCGTAGGCTGCGGGACTGCCAGCGGAGGACATTGGTCCCATCACGAAACCCCGATAGCGTGGTCTACTTCTCTCGCTTTTATCAGCGTTAACTGGATCTGTCTGGTAAACAACCGTCGACACAGGGGGTGGGATTTGTACAGGTTACCTTGCCACTGCGGGTAGAGACGCAGAAAGGACGCGGAATGTCTTGCAATTAGAAAGCGTCCTCGCCTACATCGATCGCTACTGATATCCTTTTTTCCTGGGCACCAACAGATCAAGACAAACACTGGTCCCACCGCGACCTCCATTACATGTTGTATTTTGAACTATTGAGATCCCGCTCAGGAGATCCCGAGTTCGGTAAAGGGCGGGACCACCGCAGCGCTCCTCCGGGGGACGCGGATACTAATCATCCGAATTTTTCGCTTCTTGCTGAACCTCACCCACCCGCCAAACTGCGAGCAGACTCTTAACATCCCCAAACAATACGTATGTATTAAGAAATGTTATCGCTGAAGTTTCACCAAGGTGGTCCGTCATCGCTAACGCGTTGAATGTCAATAGATCGGATCACAACCAACATGTACCGTAAAGAAGTCGTGAAATTTTAAGCATGGAAGGAATCGGTCGCCCTGAACACCATTCCTGGACCGAAAGCGCAGAACCTTTACCTGGCGGAATGCGTCAGTGAAGGGAGACAGAAGGGCTTCCCTTCATCACTGCATCCCTCAACTGCTTCTGCCGGTAGCTGACGCGAGTAGACAAGGAGATCCAGACGTCCATCGAAAGGCCGAAGGAGGATTAGTCTCCAATACAACATAAGCCAAAGATCGTTCAATTTTCAATGCGAAAGTTGACACTCCTAGGCACATCCTCTACAAATCCTAAGCTGACACATTTTCTGAGAATCAGCGAGGCGAGACCATTTCGATGTACCTATGTTTCAAACATCGGCAATCGATTATGTACCATTTCGCTCGCAAATTTGAAGCTCCATCAATATGGGTCTGGGGCTCGGGTTTCACATACAGCTAGACGAGACAGAACAAAACCTCTTCAGTCAGTATCTCAATTCCATGCAGGACTGCTCATTTCTTTTTGAATCAACATCTACGGGCCATTTCCACACTTAATAATAATAGACTTGAACTCCTCCATGCCGCAGATTTAGACCATCTGATGTATATAATAAGTAAATAAAAAATCTTTGCATCACCTCACAGGTGGTGCTGCTACTTTGGCGATTAACTTAGGCACGGATCACGTCAAAATAATGCAAGCGGGGAGGTGGAAGACCACGAAAGCATTCCGATCTTACATCTATCCTGAACCTATCGATCTTCCTGGCTGTTCATGACAGTCTCCAGTTCGCTTCTTTTCATGAAATAGACATGAGCGGTCTTCCATCATATTTTTAGAGAGGTTGGTAGATTGACAGCTTCAGAATCGGCGACCAGTCTCCAAGGCACATATTTTTGTATTTTATATTTTTTATATTTGGACCCTTTTACTACCATGAGAAAGATTTCATACTTTTCATTGACCAAAGCTCTAGACTCTAGCAAATCCATCCATCTTAAGTTGAATAACTATCCACACATCGCATCGTAATCGCAAAGAGAGAACAACCGGCGATAGACTGGAAAGGCCTGGATTTCACAGGAGTTAATGACAAAGGAAATGCTACTATGGTGACTCAGTCCTACAGCGGAAGAATGCCAACCGAATTCACAGAGGTGTTGCTATCACACAGGAAGAAATCAAGAATGTTGTCTCCTCTAGGGGCTCTTTTACTAGCTGAAATTTATGGCAGAAGACCATGTGTAGAGGTAGCACCCTCACGTAGATTTTGGCAGTCAATTTTTGGCATGTTGAAGTCTTCCATGATAATAACCATGAGGTGAGGTCACTTATGGCTTCGCTAAGTCGTTCTTCAATGCAAGGGGGTGCACGGTACACAACCAGTGATCTGAACGAAGAATCTTCACAAAAAAATGTCGGCGCAGAGTAGTTCGTATGCATCGTCAACAGCTTCCAAAAGTATCCGCGAGAACGAAAGGAGATGGTGAGCAATGATGATGACGCCACCTCTGCCTTCTTAGGTCAGTCACAACGCAGTATGTCATAGTCTGATGTCAAATGGTGCAGGATCGAGGCCATGGAGCTCGACCAGGTTTTTGAGAACACGCAAAGTTCGAAATTGTTGCCAAGAACATAACTGAGATAATCCACGTTTCTGGACACGGATCTAACATTAGCATAAAGACATCTCAAAACACGTGTAAAGTCCGAGGGGTTCGAACTAATTTCCCTGACTCACGTGATTTGGTTGGCTAATCCATGTGGACTCCATCGCTCCCGGGTGCACCTTGTGCGTAGTGCATCGCTTCTCCCTTTGCGGTTCTTCTCTTCAGCAGTGAGTGACTCCGATAGCAATACACTCCTTTCACAAGAGAAACGTAGGCGAGGTGCGCGGGTAATTGCGAATTTATGGAAACTTCTTGTCGGAAGGGCACCTTTCAACAGCCTATTTTTTCCAAGTATGGGCTTGCCTAATCTATAAACAGGTGTGGGGTTGCGCTCGACATTCAAAAAGCCTAAGATGTTACACACACTCTGAAAATCATAGGATAGTTTCTCACGTGAAATGGAGGACTTGATCACATGTGTACCACTTGTCACACCAGGTCTGAGCCCATCGGCTTCATGAAAGGAAAGAGAGTGATCAGTTGGGCTTGGAGTTCAACCAGCCTGATCAGCATTAGGAATCGACAGATCATTGGAAACAGACAAATCTAACTTATTGTGTAAATCACTAACTTCGCTACATAGATCACAATCTTCTGATCGAAGAAAAGTTAGCTCCTCATTCATTGCTGCTATCACTTTTTTGACACAATCGGGAAGCGGAGTTGAGTCCTTAATCATCTTCAGCTATTCCTGGAGGTCCGTTGATGAAGGCGAGTCCGGAGTCATAGTGCACGACCTCTTGTTCCCCTTGATGACAGCTGAAGGAGTGGTCAGGAAGGAGCTCATCTCGGGGAAGCAGATCAGCAATATCGACCCACACAAAAAAATCGACAAGACCACTATTCCAGTGAGGTCATGAAAATAAGAGAAACACCTAAGTGGCAATTAAGGGTAGTCGGAAGTTCGCCCACTTACGACGACGTATGACACCCACCACCCCCTGTCTATGCTCTAGCATCTCGCCGCCGCTGCAACGCAGCTGGGGAACGTATCTCATGTAATCATGATTACTAGTCTTGAAATAGAAGAAGTAGACCGGTCGGAAGAGGTAGAAGGCAAAGTGCAACCCATCTGTGAGCTGGCAATGCAGACAAGAATTGATTTTATCGCAAATTTTAAAATTCAACCAAGCAATTTCGCGTGTGGCGCACTCTTTTTTTATATGCGAAGCCGACCACTGGTTTGAATTGTCTACGTCTGTAGAATAGAACTGTACTCATCATACCCCTTATAAAAATGTCGTAGTATGGAATACATTATTAGAAACGTTTTTATTAAAGTACAAGAGGAGTTATAAGTGAATAGACGAGAGTGTTAAATTTTAGAAAAGTTATGTGATAGTTGGTGGCCTGAACGAGTAGTCGGGTACGTAGTTGTAGTATGGATACGTTGGATTATTGAACACTGGCATTAAATACTCGTACAAACAGACGAGGAATACCACACAGCAGGAGTATACGATAACGAATATCCAAGCCTCTCTCTTGCTGAACGGATTTTCGACAGTTATGTCTGGTGGCAGCGAATACTTCCGATTAGGCATCTGGAATTCAATAACATGATATAAAGCGAAAATAAATGGTAAATTACAAATATGCTACGCCAAAATTAAATATGCTACGTCAGAATTGAGGGATTCTATAAGGTGCCTCAAATAATACGAAGTTATGAGCCTATATTGCGTGCAGTTTGTGCCGACAGAAGCGGCACTCTTCTCTCAAGTTTCCTTACCGTATCTGGTCCCTTTGTATTGCCCGTGACAAGGGTCATTAATTGTATCGTATATGATATGCTTGTGGGACATGCTTAGATACTCTATGTAAGGTGGGGAGCCACGCCCCTATATGTCATTAGAATATCTACCACTGCACCACTGAGTGCAAGTCGAGCGAATAAAGTCTTCGACTTACTGTGTGCCTAATACACAGAAAGGGAGCCAACATCCTCCCACAACTAAAAGCCGCCACATTTTCTGGTGCATCGGCCAAATAAGCCGATAAAATCTCCCGCGCCAAAGCGTAACAACTTTGGGGCCAGGAGTACTTTCGTGCCTTGCTCAGCAACGGCACAAGAGGTTAGCACCTAAGCCTAACCTTGGGACAAAGATCCCTAAAGTTTCGCGCCTTGCTACCAGCAACTGCACAAGAGGTTAGCACCTACGCCTGACCTTGGGTTACATAAGCCCCAAATTTTTGCTTAAAAACAGCAACTGGCTCAAAAACAGCCACAATTTCAGTTTTGAGCTGAAACTCTACCAAAGTGCCAAATATAGGCACAAAAGCAGTCAAAGTCTGCAAAATAACGGCTCTAAAGCAGCTGATCCGAAAAAAAAAAGAAAACTGGACTAAACCAACATGTCCATTCACCTTCTGGAGAAGGCTATATCAGCGAGTTCAACCGCGCTCGGGACCTTACTAATAAAGTATGCGTCGTACGGGGACGAAATCGAAAACCTACATGGAGAAAAGGAAAAAAGTGACAAAGTCTGCGAAAATGTGCACTCACTGACTTCATGCGTTTTGGAAATAGGAGATGGAATAAAATCTCTTCAGTCAGAAATTGATAACGCAGAGAATCTCTACTCAAAAGAGAAGTCTAAAACTGCCCAGAAAGACATTCTGGTCAGGATGGAGATTCTTGAGAAAACAACAGGATTTTACCAAATAATAAGTAATGCAGAACCGCTCGCTTGAATGATAGAACAACGAATAGTGATTGCAAAAGTGCATGCAGCAAAAACTGACTCAAGGGGAATATTGCGACCAGTGAAAGGCTATCGCAACAGTCTCACATGCTTACACTCAGCTGTAAATGAGGCAACTCCTGAACAGAGAACAAAAGCTTTTCGATGCTCGACAAAATTGAATAATTGCAGTCCAACAGCCAGGATCAAGGATGGCGTTGACGAGCATTACAAATCAGCTAATCCTATAGTGAAATTAGCTGGAAAACCTGATATAGAACAAGCGATCCTGGCGGTGTCGAGAAGCGATGATAACACTAGCGATAATACCATCGATCCTACAGGTCTAGGTTCCATTCCGGCCGAACCACTACTAACATCAAGGGTCACCATTAAAAGTAGTGGCAGGGTCACCTGTTGTGCCCTCAAAACGCCGCAGGCAAAAATGTGCCATGCAGGGACACCCAAACACATGCGAGAAGGTGCACACAACAATGTCGTGAATCCAAGTGTTGCTACAGCAGCAAAATTCTGCAGTTGTGCATGAGCATGCCACTACTATGGCTGAAGTTGCCTCAAAAAAGAGGCGGAAATGCGTTGAACAAACGCCAACCTCTCCACTACGATTTACTCATCATCAGTAACTCCTCTTCCTCTCAATTACTACACTACTCTGCCACCGCCATCCCGCTCTCGCCACTTCACACCTCAACTCGACGACTGCCTGGACTGGACGACCTACAGCTGCACAAGAATTCGCCTCGGAAAAGGATATTGCCACAATCTCGCTAACTGGGTGCACAGTCGTATGATCTTTTTGCTTCTGTATCACGATTACATAAGTTTTTTTTCCTCATTCCATGTTTTCTCTTTGTCATTCCCTTTTTGCGCCCCGGAGGGTGTCGACAGAAGCGGCACTCTTCTCTCAAGTTTCCTTACAGTATCTGGTCCCTTTGTATTGCCCGTGACAAGGGTCATTAATTGTATCGTATATGATATGCTTGTGGGACATGCTTACATACTCTATGTAAGGTGGGGAGCCACGCCCCTATATGTCATTAGAATATCTACCACTGCACCACTGAGTGCAAGTCGAGCGAATAAAGTCTTCGACTTACTGTGTGCCTAATACACAGAAAGGGAGCCAACATCCTCCCACAACTAAAAGCCGCCACACAGTTTTCCCATGTTTTTCCCATAACTCCAACGAATACATGCAGTTCGTGCCACTTTGTGAGGTATAAAGTGCCTTACACTGTTTGTATAGGTCTTACATACTGCATCATTTATAGTCCTTGTCGAAAAGATAGACGGATTGCGCGTGCGGTTTCATATCGTCGCGGTCGCAGAATCGCGGTGGGACCCTCTTACTTGGAGTATGCACTCTCCGCATCCATAATTCAGGTCCCGCCGCGTTTCTGCAGTGACGGAATCCGTGTATCTTTTCGACAGGGACTGTACGTACATCATTCTCATCTACACATATTGATACCCACTTCTATCAGTTCAGGAGTCCAGTGCAGAGACACCGTCACCATCGGTGGAAGAGCGGGTGGGCTAGTTTTCGGCAGTTTTCCTTTATTTTGCGCCTTTAACAATATCGAGGTTCTGGGTTCATTCTTGAAAGGTGCTTGGCGGGATAGATGACATGCCAAGCTCTTTGTACGCTTCTGACGACGGCGATAGAAGCCGAAGCGTCAGTGCGAAAAGAATCCTTCCAACAAACCTTGTAGGCACAAAATTACACTCAAGATACACTATGCCGAGGTTTAAAGACAAGAAAACACTTGAACTATATGCATAAATGTGCCTATCTTTTGTGCTGGTTGCAGCATGATTGCCGTGACCTAGTATCTTCTTCGAATTTCTGAATAAAACTGAACAAATTCATTTTGAAAAGTGAAACTCTTGGTAGAAGGATAATACCTAGGAATGCATTTAATAAACTTCAATTAGATCCGTGTAAGCTACAACTGGTAACGTGTGGAAATGCTGCTGCATTTTTGGTCTCGCATCACTTTCCAGCTTTGTGATTTGGTGGCGACTGCATTGAAAATTCCTTCCGGGCACCTAGAGCAGTTGCAACAGGCTCTTTCAGGGTTGGTTGCAGTATTATGTACATCAAACATGATTACTGTGAAATTTTCAAGAATTGACGCTATTTCTGAAAGCTGAGCGGAATACCAGCATCCACATTTGTAACGACCTGGCTCTGCATCCGCGATATGCAAGAGGACTAGAAAGAAGACTGTTATTTCACTCTATTTAATGTTACACAAGGTGGACACGAAAGGAAAATAAAAGGTGACGAAGTAAGGAATAAATACGCGAAACACGGAATCAATCAAAGTATGAACGTTTTAGATCTTGCGTATGTAGAATGAGGTTTGTTTGATCTTATGCCAGAGTTGGCATGGTCTTCAATTCATTAAAGATCGTTAGCAGAATTATAACTGTGTTAATGGTGACGACACAGTTGACATGGACAACACTATGTAGACGTAGAATAGCTTCGGAGATAGAACACGTGTCATGGGATGAAGAGCAACATATGACAAGCCTGCAGAAAATTTGACGCGCTACGCTTCAGCAATACACAGCGTTTCATGATTATACGTCCACCCTATTTTTTGCAGCTGTGTACCATGCAGCAACTGTGGGATTTTTCTGTGGTTGGCAATAGATCTAGCGGGCAAAATAACTACGGGACACAAATATCTGCACTGCACACTTATTTCCTGAGTTTTGAAATGCTGTGTTACCTTTTTCTCACGCTTTATATTTATCCATGCGTCCACTAACGAATAATGAAGATTGATGAAAGTTTGTGGCCCCAGCTTGAGTGTGGAAGACTGACAAATAGTAAGTTTCACATTTTTCTCAATATCCCTCGCGGTACATCGCTAAGCACAGATGAATAAGCTCAGATCCGGCCTCTAAACGATGCAGGAGTAAGTGTTCGAGCTATCGGGATGAAGACTGGTCATAAACTGCCTCGTTCACACTTATTTGCAAAATTCTGACAGATACAATAAGAAGAGGGATACTAGAAGCCGAGACTTCTCACAGCTCACAACGAGAGACAGATCTGCAGGCGAGCATTCAGCATTTGCTTGTCGCTCAACCAGATCCGAGCAGATTTGAAACTCCCTGTCACGAATAGCACCGTGTGGAGAGCGTTGAACCTCAACGGAAATGTTTTGGGAGAAATTGGAAAGAAGGCTCCACGTCTGAGATTTCTTCAAAAGTAACTAAGGAAGATGGACGCAGGACGAAACATGACAAAAGATTTGAGCACGGTAGTGGTGATTTTCCAAGTCGGAGTAGTACAAATGAGGCTTTGAGAAATGCTTTCAAATCGTCCTCACAGATAAGCAGAAATTCCATTTGGATGAACCTGACTGCGTGAATAGCTACTGGAACGGCTTGCGAAAGAACCCCACAACTCTCAGTTGCCGCAACTTTGGAAGCGGATCATTCATGGTTTGGAGTGACTTTTCTGCCGGGAACAAACTAGCGATAGCCTTCGTTTCGAATCCACTGGACTCGATGGAGTACTCTGCAGAGGCATTTACTGCCGTTTTTGAGGGATATCATCGGCAGAACTATACCTTCTAGGTCAATGCCATAGTGCATGCCGGCCAGACAACCAAAAGCTGGCTTGCGGAGAACAGAGCGAACGCCCTGGACTGGCCCACATGCATGCAGCCCGGCCCTGAACTCAGTGAAGAATTTGTCAGAATCCTAGCACGAAGGGTTTACTGCAATCATCATCAATTTCAAACGATTAATGAGCTGAAAACAGCAATGATCAACGCCTGGGAAGATGTAAGAGCGATTTTCTGAAGAATCTGGTGAACATTATGCTTGACTAGCGCCCCTTCGGGGCGCTAGAAAGTGGGGTGGGGCAGCCACTTGGGGCACGTGCAGTAGCTTCTCGCCTGCCAAATCCCTAGAAAATTGACAAAGAAGCAAAACTAATCATTAAATGAGCTCAAATGTGAAATTTTTCTTATGAGTTGAGTATGAGTATGGAAAGTTCTTTCTCCATCGTAATTGTATGTTTTCGCTTACACTTATCAACGCAGACACGTTTTCCATCGGCGGACCTGTATCCTGCCGTTCTCCACACTACTGGGCCAAAATGAACTCGTATCCTGGTGCCCCCCACAATATTGGGCCAAAGCGGACCCTTCCTCCATCGGTGGACCCCAGTGGCGGACGCAGAAAGTGGGCGGGAGGGGGGGGCGTGGGAAGAAAAGTGGGGTCTCCGCCGTTTTGGGGACCCAGACGGAAAATAAAAATAATAATAATATTAATTATAATAATAAACAATAAATAAAAAATATATTAAAAATAATAATAAAAATAAACAATTAAAAATAAACTAACACAAGATTTTTATTTGTATTGTAAAGTAATTTCGAAAATTTGGCGACCCATTCTCGGGGGGGGGCGCGCGCCCCCCCCCCCCTGCGTCCGCCACTGGTGGCCCCGTATACTGGCGTCATCTTCGCTGTTACGTCACAGCGAACCCATTCGCCGTCGGCTGAACCGTATCCTAGTATTTTCACTATTGGACCAAGGCGGGCCCATATCCTGGCGTTCTCCACACCATTGGGCTCGGCTGATCCTTTGTTCTCCTTTAGTAGATCCCTATCTTGGCGCTCTCCATGTTACTGAGCCACAGCCACCCATCCTATACTGGCGGACCCGTATCCTGGCGTTTTCTACAACATTGGGCCACGACGGGCCTCTCTTCCATCGGTGGACCCTCATTCTGGTGTCTTCCTCACTCTTGGGTCGAAGCGGACCCTTCCTACATTGGTGGACCCGCTTTCTGCCGTTCCCCACTCCATTGGGCCACGTCGGACACGTTCTCCTTCAAAGCGTGTCCTGGTATTCTCCATGTTACTGAGCCACAGCGCACCCATCCTATACTGGCGGACCCGTATCCTGGCGTTCTCTACAACACTGGGCCACGACGGGCCTCTCTTCCATCGGTGGACCCTCATTCTGGCGTCTTCCTCACTCTTGGGTCGAAGCGGACCCTTCCTACATTGGTGGACCCGCTTTCTGCCGTTCCCCACTCCATTGGGCCACGTCGGACACGTTCTCCTTCAGCTGAACCGTGTCCTGGTATTCTCCATGTTACTGAGTCACAGCGGACCCATTATATATTGGCGGACATGTATCCTGGCGTTCCCCACACCATTAGGCCACGAGGCTCTTATTCCATCTGAGGGCTCGCAGTCTGTCATCTTCCTCACAGTTAGGGTAAGCCGGACCCCTTCTCTATGGGCGGGCTAGCACCCCGTCATTCTCCAACTACTGGACCAAAGCGAGCCCATATTCTGGCGTTGTCCACACCACTGCGCCATGGCGGGTCCTTCCTCCATTGGTGTCTTCCTCGCTGCTGGGCCACACCGGACCCTTTCTCCATCGGTGGACCCATATTCCGGCGTCCTCCACGCTAGTGAGCCAGAGCGAACCGATGCTATAATGGCGGACCTGTATGCTGGTGTGCTCCACACTGTTGGGCCACAATTGGCCCTTCAGCGGTAGTTCAAACGTTATTCTGGTGTTTTCCTGCCAGTTAGGCCAAACTGGACCCGTTCTCCATCGGCGGAGCCGTATCCTAACGTATTCACACTTTCGAGCCACGGCACACCTGTTTCCCATCGGAGCATCTGCGCCCTTTGTAAATCTAGAGAGTAATGGTGAGTGCTTGGGAGTTACTCAGAAATTTTGGCTAAGTATGTATTTGTTGATTTTAATCAACTATTGGTTGATTGGTGACAGAATATCATGCTTGCTATTATGAAGCTTTTGCTCTGTGTGTTAGTGCACAAGCTCTCGAAAATAACGGATATCGTGACTGCACAATCGCATCGAGACCTCAGCAGGGGATGGGTCAGATGCATCCCCCAAATGAGCCGACCGCGTATGTACACCAGCGAAGGTGGTGAAATCACCATCCCGTGCATGAAGGAGAGCCAGAATTGACGGGGTGTGGGTCATGATGAGGCAAAAGTGGGTGGGCGATGTGTCTGCGATTGGCTTAATGAAACTCTCGCTCCGCCCTTCAGGGCCTACTCGCACTGATTCGCGCGCGATTTCCCCATACTTGCCCACGCAAATTTGAGTGTGAGTGGGGACGAGTCGACGCCAAAGGGCGGGAAGGCGCCGCCCCATTTTGCCTCATCATGACCCACACTCGAATTGACGTAATTGGCAAGTCCCGAAACGAACGCGTCGGTGTCCCTAAAAATCGGCCATTTTGCCTCGCAGTCTGCGCCTCAAGATTACCGATTTCTATGAGTGCCGCCGCGTTCATAGAACAATGTGTCTAGATGCTTTAGCCCCTTTACGGCGCTTTGTTTAATAGATCGCTGAGGGAGATCTGGATAAATTCAACAAACCTCGATATCTCAGAAAAAGGTGATTTTTTCTGATAGGCTCGAGGTGTTCGACAGTAGCTAGACCAGGCCACGAGAAGAATTTACTAAATGCCTCGCCTGTTACCATTCTGTTACCAATTCGTACAGGTTCACATCCTACTCAGAAAAATTTCACTGAGTGGGGCGTTGGAACTCTGCTTGTAATATTGTGTTGGCCAGACCTTTGCCTAGAGTGTCCTTTTGAGCTTGCGGTAAATCCAGTTCTCATCTAGAAAATTCATGTGAATCAATGTGCACATAATCCGAGGGAAAATCTCAAGTTTGAGCTGAGTTACGCACCTTGTAATGCGCACCTCCAAAACGGCCATTATTTATGGGACAACCTAATAGTAATTAAATGTGTTTGAATAAGAAATCCTCCTTATGAGTTGTGTGTGTTCTGCCAGTCTGGCCGCCTTGCCAACTCCGGACTTCTTGTGCTCGTGATGCTAACCTTTCTCGAAGATTCTTCCTCATACATCAACATGTAAAGCTACTTTCTGATGCAATGATACATCCCACGTTTGTTGTCACCGCACATTTCGAATGTACATGGACCTGTCATGCCAGTTACTCTCAACTCTGCGAACAAATTATAGCGCAGTGCGCTGTCCCTTCAACAGTAGCGGCTTCCACTTAGACGCTCTTAACATCCTGAGCAGCTTGAGCTTAATTTGTTCCAGTGTTGTGGTGGAGCAGTTGAAGGTGTCGGAGATGTACGCTCTTGTCGACTTGGACGGTCACATTCCATGAGACAGAAAATGAGAAATAGCAGGGACTGCGGGAATTGGTTGTAATATGTGTAAAGAGCAAAACGAAAGCTACAAGATGACCTATAATAGGCTATCAAAATCAGTTCAAATCCTTGTGAAAATTGAGTTGAAAAAAAAACCGCACAAACTTATTGCCCAACCCAATTCATGTGGGAGCTGAAGCAATTTTGCAAAAGCAGTGGACTCGCTGCAAAGACTAATACCACCTTAAGCATTCTGGGATGCTTACAAACATCTCTCACTTATCGAAACATCGCGTTTTCCGGCCATTTGAGCGAGCACTTCCATGTACCCGTATCTTCGCGTTTTCACTATTCTGGGCACAGCAGACCCCTCTTCCATCGGTGGATCCTCACCATAGTGTCTTCGCCACTCCATCCATAAGCCCAGACCCTGTAGTTCCCTTAACTTTTGAGCCACAGCAGACCATCGTCCGTCGGTGGACCAGTATCGTGGCTTTCCTCACATCTGGGCAAAGCGGACCCCTACTTCATCGGCACAACCGTATCCAGGCGTTCCCCACACTTTCAGAACACAGCAGACCCATGTGTCATCAGGGGATCCGCATCCTGGCGTCGCGCACCCCATTCAAGCCACAGTGAACCCCTCCTCCATCCGCGAGCCCATATTCTGAAGTTAACTTTTTGACCACAGTGAACTCCTCCTCCATCGCCATAGCCGTATCCTGGCGTTTTCCACACATTCAGGCCATGGACTACCTATGTGCTATCAGAGACCCGCATCCTCGCATCCCCCACACCTCAAAGCCACAGCGGCCCTCTCGTCGTCCTGACATCTCCAGCACTTTTAAACCACAGCAATCCCTTCTACATTTGCATAACCGTAGCCTGGCACTATTGGCCCTTCCTACATCTGTCGCCCATCGTTGCATCCATACCCTTTGTAAATCTCAAAAGCAATGGAAGGAAGTGGTTATCCAGAAATTTTGTATAATTACATACTTGGTCACAGGAAATGTCACAATGACTTATGATGGCGCATTTTTGTTCTATGCATGTAAGTGTACAAACTGGAACTGATTCCGTAGCTGCAGAATCGCTCAGGGACTTTCGGACGGATGCTAGGGCGAAAGTGTGCAAATTGTGAGAGGTGCGACGGACACCACCGCAGCAGTGCGCCTAGGAAGCTCTCATGCCGTTCAGAGATCTCATCGCCTTCAGCGGAGGAGCAGCATGCCTATCCGGCTCAGGCCTTTGTGTCACCCCACAATATGCCTGCAGAGTGGTTATCCTGCTCCGTACATTCTTGTAAACACTCGGAGGCGGATCTCACGCGGAGGCTGTGAGACCGCTAGACGCGGGTCCCACAGCGAATTGGTCGTGAGAGATTTTTTGACTCTATTGGAAGCGTGTGAGGCGGTTATGAAATCGCAGGTCCCGCGACTATCTAGCCTAGGGCGCTGTCTGCGCACTCTTGTTTCTCGTTATCCATTCATCGGTTCTCGTCGCAAATCTGCGCATCCACCCTCCATCATTGTCTATGCGCTTTTTCATATGATGACAGGTTAGAGAAACAGACGGACCCTCATCGTCTGCAAAATGAGAATCAATACGCTATCATTCTTTATATAAGAGATCACTGCTTTGAAATGGCTTCTAAGCCAGGCGGACCTATTAGCGAATAAATTTCTTGTAAGTGGTGCTGTTCCGTTGCTATATTGTTAAAGTTGAATTGTTCGCGAGCGGTCGTATAGTTATGAAACGTTGAGGAAATTGATAAATTCGAAATTAAAAGTTAAGAGAATACCAGCGCAACAGAAATTGGTGCTCAGAGATCATTCTTATCCCTGAATCTGATGAATGAAACAGAAAAATTCTCCCGTTGCTGCATCTTTAGTACTGAATTGGTGGACGTATAGTTATGAAACGCAGTGTATTCCCGGACCTTTCCGATAAAAGCGTTAAGACCAAATAGCATAACGCAAAGATAATTGACAGTGCGCCCAATTTAGATTAGAATCAACTGAGAGTTGTAGCAATTACGTATACACAGACACGGATGCTACACGTGATACGTACACACATAAGGATTTGTAGGTTTGTTTTCACGGACAAACATAATCATTTTGTCTTCCCCAGAACTCACTGTTTCAATCATTAGAGTGTTAAGAGGTAGGGCTGGGTGGTTATGAATGATTGCTCGCAAGACTCCATTGGATGAGATGAAATCATCTCGTTATGCTAAGCTAATTGAGCAATTTCAAAATGAAACCAAGAACTTCGACTTGTTCTCTGTGAGGTTGAATCGCTCAGGAGTGTGGTTGCAGAAATGCAAAACGGAGCAAAAAACCGGGATCTTTTGGGGCACGCATGGAAAAAGTAAACTAATAAAAATATTCCTATTGATATTTAATGGCCAAAAATAAATATTTGAAAAATGGGAGTATGGCGAATTTCATTGGGTCAGCCAGCCACGTATCGCCCAGCCTTGCATGGTCGGGTCAATGCTGTGAGCAAATGAACGATTTCCTTGCGCGGCCTTGTCAAAGTATGTAGTGGGCCATCTTTGACCCTGCAAGTTAGAAAAGTTCTAACATCCAGCGTTCTGCACTTGAAAAACTATGTTGCCTCCTGCATGCGGTCTAATAGGTTATGAATAGCGCAGAGGGACATCGTGCCTGGATACGTTTCATGAGAAGGGTAGCAATTCCAAGAAGATAATTTCGAGTCGTCAGAAGAAATGGAGGGAGTTTCAGTGTAAATTGTTATCAAATTAACTATCGCCTTTTAAATGCACAAGTCTTGAGCGAAGCATGCGTCCTCTGATGTTCTTAAGAGGAGGAGAGAAATATGCGGCAGCTTCGGAGAAAAGCTATGATACAGAGAAGTGGTTCTGGTGTAATAGTTGGAAAATGGTTCGCATTTTTGTCCTGCTATTTTTCAGTCAACATTAAGAGTAACGACAACACTCACAGATCTACGTACAGGGGTATCAAAAAATTTCCGGCCTCCGCTCGCCTGTTTCATATTTCTGTACAGCTTTGAGAGTGTAATGTAGGATGAAGCCTTCGATGTTAGTTTGCAAAATTCCATGAGATTTCGTCAAAACTCCCAGAAATAAGAACGTTTTGTTCGATCCATTGTATGGTTGTCGCTCAAATAATCTGTATCCAGCGATAAGCAACCGACGAATTTTCGTTTTGTAATCGAACTTTATTGGACAAACTCCAAATCGGTCCCTGAATTCTGAACGAAGAGCAAGTCTTTCTGCATTCTCACATAAAATTTCTGAACTCAATGTTTTAATGGAGTGACAATCGGTCAGAAACAGAGCGGTCTCTGATCAATGAGCCGAGACAAGACGAGGACAGATAACTGCGGCTGTAGAAAAAAATTATGAGCATCGTAGACAGACTTTAGGAGCAGATAGTGTGCAAGAATCTAAGCTATTCAAAACTCCCTTTGGAAATCTTCAGGGCTACCATCCAATAATTTCAACCATCCGCAGTACATTGAGCCTCTAAAAGCTTTTCGGGGTTCAACAAGAAAATTCCAGTTGAATATTCAAAGATTTTTTTAGGGGTTTTGTTGAAAGCGAAGAGGACAGTCTGTAGTGCCTCGACGGGCAGATCTCTGAGACCAGAGCGATCGAGCACGGAACCAAAGATGAAAGTTTTGCCCAAAAGTTCTGCGGGATAGAGAAAAGATCGTGCCACCTACCGCCGGTATGTAAACTCCAATGAAGTGGATAATTACTACTTTGATCGACCCCTTTCGGAAACCAGCCAAAAAAAATGGCCACAGAAATTCAACCATGGAAATCAGGCTCTTTAATGGCACATTCTTTTTCACAAAATTGTATTGCTTCATGACTATGCGAATGCATTTCGCTTATTCAGCCAGTTTATAGAGGAGTCTAGAGATTAGCTACTAGAATCCGTGAGAAAATCTGAAACGGCACCAGCGGAACAAAACGAATAGCGAAAAAGATTCTACGTTCGGTGTTTATATTCGCGTGATAAAAATTCTTATAAAATTGGGTAAGTCCAATAAAATGACAAGATGAAGAGCGATTTAGTCTTTGAGGGATGCACATTTATTTTCTTCGAAATTTCGCTGCGGTAGCTAATCTGCAAGGGGTCCAGGCCGGAAACTTTTCGATACCCCTGTAGTTTTACCTGACAAGAGTAGCCGAGGTGGAGGCAGTATTCGAGTATTTGATTTTAAATCTCCACCTGCAATTCGCAGTTCAAAATGTTTTCTCTGGAAGAGAGCGTATGGGCGCCGGAGTGACGTAAATATTTTACCCTAACACCTCACTTCGCAGAAACCTTCAGAAAATAGAAAAAACGTGGCCAAAATTTCATGAAGAATTGCTTGAGTGGTACGTGACTCTTCCGCGAGGATCATCTATATTTGGAAATGATCGCGAACTGTCACGTATTTCCCACGTTTTGATTTGCTTTCTCCGATGGAAAGGCCCGAAATGCGCATTGTTAAGACCAAAGAAAGTCCACTGTTTTAGTAGGTGAGATAACGTATGGTACCTGTGAAAAAGGCATTTTTATATGATTCTGTACAAAAGCCTTCAAAGGCTACTGAGGGCTCTAATTATTCTAGTATAGCTCTTTACTGTACAGCCTTATCGAAGGACATGAGAATCCTAACGAAGAAGTTGGTCAATTAAAGGAGTTGTTACAACTTTCCTTGTGCCGCTCATGAGAATGAAGTGATGTCCCTTGACTTGTTAATGAGATGGATGCATGGAGCCATTAAACTTCACTTTACAGTAATGAATTGCAGGTGCTCATTTTTCTACAGCACCAAGGCTCGCACTTATTTAATTGAAGCAGGTGAAATTTAGGAGAGATGGGGCTCATCCAATAGATAATTGTTCCTTAAGATATTCTTCAAGATCGAAGATGAAACCCAATGTTGACTAGAAGATTTAGCCAGTAGGACACCGAAGAAAAAGTTTTTCCCGGATTTAAATGGATTAATATAGGCTCTCACGGAAGGAGTAGTCAGAGCTTTCTCTCTCCTATTTCCTCATTCTCATAAAAAATCGCACTACCCGTTGGAAGCACCATCCCTTGCCCTTTCCAAATTATACAACCATTGAAGCTCTACTTGAGTAATTCATTACTTTTGTAGGCAAGGCTGCCCTTGATGACTCGCATTTCCCAGAAATGTTCCAAGATCAGCAGCTACTGAGCTGAGGCGTTCTGCCGGGACCCAGAAAATACTTGAGACATCCTCTAGATGGCAGAGACAAAAGCACTAGAAAATGTAGGATACTAGCCGGAGAAATAATTGGGCACGCTGTGCAATAGCTCATACCCTCTACTTTACCCCTGCATACTATTTGTAAACGGGAACACTGTAATCAAATATTCTAAGTAGTTCGGAAATGAAATTCTTCATTGTTAGGACAAGCTGAATAACGAAACAATAATAATGATTGCTTTCAGCAAATATAAATAAATATGCATATCAATGTCGAAGCCAACTTCAACTACTTCGTCACGTTTTTGTTGGTAAAGGTCATACCGTGAGTAGACAGTGAGATCCAAGCAACTGAAATGTGCATGGAAGCCAAACGAAGCCTTTATTGGCTCAGTCACCCAGCACGCATGATTCGGTCAATTCTGTGTACATGTACCTTGCTGATTTCATTTCATAGGCCAGTAAAATGCGGTGGTCCTTGTGCGGCCCTTTGTGCGAATGTTGTTTCAAAATTGAAAAATTGAGTATGGTGCTATAGAAACACTAGAACATGTTCTACACGCTTGATCCAGGGCCAAATCGCGGCCGAATATTATTATTGAAAGAGAGTATACATGTTATTAACAGAAAAGGGTTCAAAACAAAGTCCACAATGTTGAGAATGCTATACCCAGTTTCTTCCCCACTGTCCGAAGTAAATTGCCTATTAAGTTTTTCGATACCTCAAGGACAGTAAATTTGTTACTTGAAGTCCTTCGGCAAACTTACTTCATCGAAGCGAAGAGAGGCGCTCGTCGGAACCTCATCGAAACTTGCCAGGCGAGGCGTATATATGGGCCGATGAGTGCCCAGTGAACGCTGTCCTCTCGCAGATGCAGAATACATTTTCACTTTACAACTGGAGAAATTTGAATGATCTGCGCATGCACAATCAGTGCTCATGAGGCTATAATAGATCTGACGAGTGGTATACTCATGTTCAGGTTTCGCATGCACACGTTAAGGAAAACACTATGCAAATTTCGAGCAAAATCTAAGGTACACCCTCAAAGACGATCAAAGTGAGGAATTACAAGGAAAGGCTAATTTCGATAGGGGAAATGCCAATGGCATGCGAAACAAAGTCATTTTCGTGCTCAGCATGCATATGAAATGTTTCTTCCTTGTTGCTAATCTCTAGAAAATTCAGGACATGAATAGGAATTTTTGGACAGATGTGTGCCACATTTACATGGCCTATAGTTGCCGTAATTGAACAATATTTGACTTTTCGCAATCAGCATATCAAGTACAGAGTTTGACCAACTTCCTTTCGTAATTTGATGGAGAACATCCGAATGATACTAGGATTCTGAGGAATGCCTCGATTATGTTGCTTACGAATAGGCCGTCACCATTTATTTCACAACTACTTACACTATAAAATTATTAACTGGTTATACTGTTCACTCACAATAGATGGTAGTTATTCGGCTTTTCGGTGAGAGATATGTATGTTATCAAGATGCAACCACACGCGGCAGTTCTCAAGTTTTTAAGAGAGCAGAGGGTCAGAAATTGGAATTAAATTTTCTGTAGTTCTGCCTCGGGAGAATTCGATGATCAGAAAGCAGCCATCAGTATTCACTCAACAATCACCACTCCATTCGTTTTACCATAGGGCAGAAGTGATAGAAAACAACTATGTACACTTCATCCTTCATGCACATTTGCTGTATTAGAAAGGTTTTTCAACGTTTTCCCTCCAGGCTACTATTCACTACTTTTTCAAAGCATGTGAAAAATGATCAGAAGAAAAAGTGGACAAATAGAATAAGGAGAGTACCTAAACTAGTGAACATAGATAGTGGTTATAGAGATATGGGTTAGGAACTACGAATCACTGGAAGAAGTGTTAGCGGATTAACGTAAAGAGAAAAGACAATATTACCTTGTTGACAGTAGCTAGCGCAACTGCAGAGAAGAAAGTAGACAGAAAGGTACCGTGGCCATCGACCGCCTCGAAGGATTATCTACGAAAGCAAATAAAGAATAAAAGAGGTTGACTGTGAGGTGCCTCTTCCAGCTTTTCGACCGCATTCTCGGAGGACTTGGCGCTAGAAGTGACAACAAGACTGGTGAGGTCATGTAACAAGATAGTGTTTGGTACACACTGAATTCATGCTCCAATCGTTTTGTCAATATTGATCGTCACATTCGGGAGATCCTCTCCATAGATTTCAGCGAGAAACATCATTTTCCGACAGTAAACAGCTTCTCAGCAAATTCTGGACTGCTTAAAGGCAGTGTCTCACCTCAGGGATCGTGTCTAAGTTTCCCACGTCTGTCGGACATATGCGAGCTGTTGAGCACAACGATTTAGTTGAAGTTTCAGGGGAACGTCGAAAACCTTATAAGTTCCGGGTTCATTTGGCCGAGAATTCCGAAATTCTCGACCAGTAGACTAGAGGGGCTTCATTCTGCAGCTAAAGCTTGGTGAGGGTGCGGCATGGTTATCGAACACGGCAGTACTTGTTCATTCGATAATAACTACTGCTAAGAAGTTCATTTTAATGTGCAGTATCAACTTCTCAACTCTTCTTCTTCTAGCTTCCTAGCAGGATAACTCATCCGTCCCAATATCAAAATCGGCTTCAAAGTAGGGTTTTTTTGGTGCTGTTTTCGGATTTCCAGCACATCATTGAAATCAACGTGTCGAGTAGGAACGGGTTCTGTTAATATCTCGATACCCATCATGAGGTGACATCTGCCTTTAAGGCATCATAAACGTATTGACAAGTCACCACTCTTACTTTTTTCAAGATTATGCCATCCTCTATCACGCCGAATCATTCCACTTTTAAGTTCACTCTGAACGAGTTAGTTTCAAATTGAACGTTATGAATCGTACGGAATGTTTCTTGGAGAGGTCTATTCCGTAACCAAGGACGTGCGTGGGAACGTTGGGGCTACCCACCCTTCTAAAGTGAACGATTCCTCAAAATGCAGATCAGTGTATTATGTTAGAACGACTCCTTTCAGTCAGCGGTGAAGGTAGTGGTAAAGAGAGGAAGATATGTCATCTTTGGACCGAGAACTCGTCCACACTGGGTGAGCGAGGAGCTCAAAACTCTCCCGGTAACGTTCATGAATATCAGCGCTGGAGAATCATCTTTCATGCACCTTTCCTTCTAAAGCATTATGTTGTATAGCGATAATTTTTCAACCCTATCCTCAATGATTCGCATATTTCAAAACCCATCTGCCCGATATTTGGCGTAAAGAGTAAAGAAGTGAAGCTTAGAGTAACTCGCGGAAAGATAACTTATTATGAATATGTATGTGAAATGGACAACACATTGTCAAAATTTACTGCACTACAATTCGCAAAATGACATCAGAATTTAAAAAAAAACATAAAACACAAGATTAAACGCTAAGAATTGTGCCAGCCAATTGCTACACGTTCTACATTGTTTTTCACTTTCCATTTTCCGATCACGTTTCACATCTTTATACATTTCCTCACCAGCTGACTTGCTTTTTTTATATTGATTTGCACAAGTTTTTCATCTTTAGATCTTCTTACAGTTTATATTTCACGTGTTTACCTCTACTTACAATTGCACGTTTTGCACCTTTGCGTTACCTTACCATTGCTGTTAAAGAATTCATGCAGCATTACCCAACACTTTATTATTACCCTAATTCCCATTACCCTAGTTTCCTTGCTTGAGAGTCATTTTTCCCTAAATACAGTTTTTATATTCCCTTGGCTGCATTCTTATCACATTAAATTTCCTTGATTGTGTCCTCATTCCCTCAAATTAAGTTACATGTATCTCCTCTAGTTTACCCTTCCTCAATTTTTCACAGTTAAATTTTCGAAATTTCCTTACTTGTGGTCTCACTGCCTCATTTCTTTTTGCTAGCGTATACGTTACCGCGAATTTTCTTACCTAATTTTTTTTGATTTCCCTTACTTGCGTTCTCTTTACCTTACATTTCCTCACGTACTTTTCCAAGGGTTTTCCTTACTTGTATTCTCATTATCAAGTTCCCTTGCCTGCATTTTCATTACCTCAAACTCTCTAATTTGCATTTTTGCATTACCTGTCTTCCATCCTCATCACTATGAATTACCTTACACATATTCTCAATATCTTATATTGCCTTGCTTGTAATTTTCTTTTACTTTTCCGTGATTGAGTTCGTTGGCCTTCCTTGCTTGCCTTCCTTACAATTCCTTGCTTGCATTCCTCGCATTTCCTTGATTGGTTATGAGTTGTTGGATCATGACCGTATCTTTTCCATTTGCATTGCGTTTGCACGATTTGACAAGATGAAGGATTTCATAACAGCATTACAGTCGCGTCGGTAGAATGTGAAAATTTTCGCGGGATTCGCGATATTCGCGGGGTTTGCGGGATTCTTCTATAACTTTCTCCAAAGTGAAAATTTTTCGAAACTTCAATGACGACGCATAGGGGGACAGCGTTCTGCATCTTTTCATCTCTTGCACGCCTCGCACTTTTGCAGCTGTCACCAAATATTTTAAAAAGTTCTATAATTACCCTGACCCCGCCCACCAATTAGGGTCAAGCGTGGAAAACTCAGTGGTTTTTTTTTGGCTTCAGCACTGGAAGTTTACATTTTGGAACATTTTGAGCAGACGAAACGAGTTCGTTAGATGATCACGAATAACTTGATGTGGAAATTATTCTGAGAGCTCAAAATTTTCTCAACTGCAAAAATTAAGGATTTTCATGTATGTCGTCCGTTTTCAGCTCATTGGACTGTTCCGAAGTGTTGCCTTTCATTTCACAGCATGCACAGTAAGGATACAACGAAATGCATAGGTTTTAATTGGGATCGCCTCCAACACTGACTCAGGAACGTGCAGCGAATTTGACCACACGTCCAAATTTGCTTTAAATTCGCACGGATCAACTTGCTAGAATTCTCACTTCTTAAAATTCATGTGGGATAGTCTTGGGAAGATAGAGAGAACTCAATGCGCTACCGTTGATGAATAGTTTTCCTTGAACGAAAACCTAGCACTGCCTCATTTCTGAGAGTTCGCAAATGGCCGAAAATCGCAATTTTTGGAATTTAAGTGCCCAACTATGATGTTCTGTTTGCTCACGAGAAATTTTGCTCCAATAGTTGTATATGGAATCACAACTCCTATCGTGCCATGGTGTTTCTACGTCATCATAATCATCTTGACCTTTTGTCAATTTCAGGTGCGAAGGTTCCTTCGCGCCTGCCCCTAAAACTACAGTTCCAGGGAGGTTTGACCCTTCGAATGGTGTCATTGGATTCCACCCTTCTCTAGCAACCACAGCACCTCGAATCTCGTTCGAGAAGTTTGGAAATCAAAATCTCAAAAAATTGATTTTTCTCGATTTTGGAATATTTTTCCTCACATAAGAAAAATCGTTCTATCTTCTTCTTTTATCTTTCGCATTCTCCTCCACTGGAAGCAAATGAAATGCTAGCAAATATGACAAAATACACTATCTCATTTTCATTATGGAGAATTTCAGCAGTTATTTTCCTCATTTCTTTGAGACCTATGCAGGCTCTTCTAAAAAATAGTACACTATTTTTTGGGTAGATAAGTGTTGGAGAGGGAAGAATGAGAAATGATGTTCCTCCTGTGAGGAAAAATATTCCAAAATCGAGAAAAATCAATTTTTTGAGATTTTGATTTCCAAACTTCTCGAACGAGATTCGAGGTGCTGTGGATGCTAGAGAAGGGTGGAATCCAATGACACCATTCGAAGGGTCAAACCTCCCTGGAACTGTAGTTTTAGGCGTAGACGTGGCCCGCCACCCTGTAGCAACCATGGGGCAGGCGCGAAGGAACCTTCGCACCTGAAATTGACAAAAGGTCAAGATGATTATGATGACGTAGAAACACCATGGCACGATAGGAGTTGTGATTCCATATACAACTATTGGAGCAAAATTTCTCGTGAGCAAACAGAACACCATAGTTGGGCACTTAAATTCCAAAAATTGCGATTTTCGGCCATTTGCGAACTCTCAGAAATGAGGCAGTGCTAGGTTTTCGTTCAAGGAAAACTATTCATCAACGGTAGCGCATTGAGTTCTCTCTATCTTCCCAAGACTATCCCACATGAATTTTAAGAAGTGAGAATTCTAGCAAGTTGATCCGTGCGAATTTAAAGCAAATTTGGACGTGTGGTCAAATTCGCTGCACGTTCCTGAGTCAGTGTTGGAGGCGATCCCAATTAAAACCTATGCATTTCGTTGTATCCTTACTGTGCATGCTGTGAAATGAAAGGCAACACTTCGGAACAGTCCAATGAGCTGAAAACGGACGACATACATTGAAAATCCTTAATTTTTGCAGTTGAGAAAATTTTGAGCTCTCGAAATAATTTCCACATCAATTTATTCGTGATCATCTAACGAACTCATTCCGTCTGCTTAAAATGTTCCAAAATGTAAACTTCCAGTGCTGAAGCCAAAAAAACCACTGAGTTTTCCACGCTTGACCCTAATTAGTGGGCGGGGTCAGGGTAATTAAGGAACTTTTTAAAATATTTGGTGACAGCTGCAGAAGTGCGAGCCGTGCAAGAGATGGAAAAATGCAGAACGTTGTCCCCCTATGCGTCGTCATTGAAGTTTCGAAAAATTTTCACTTTGGAGAAATTTATAGAAGAATCCCGCAAATCCCGCGAATATCGCGAATCCCGCGAAAATTTTCACACTCTACCGACGCGACTGTAGGTACTCGTTTCCCCAGAAAAATACATCTGACTTCATGAAATAATACAGTTGCTTCCCTAAGAGAACAAAATTCCATAGAAAAGGATTGTACCATCAAGACCACATGAAAAAATCCTGATGGTCCTCGCTTTTGCCATTTATTTGGATAGTGTGTGATGTGATAGCTTCGGAATTTCTCTTCGATTCCAGGAAATTGTCAAGATTCCTCTCATTTACTTCGAGCCGGTGGGCAATGTCGTTCAGAAGCGACTGGAATGACATTTTTAAATTCTCAGAAAATATTTCAGTCTGATGATGGTTTCAAATGCCTTTAATTCTTTCTTTAATTCTCTTAGTGGGATTTCGTCACTAGATGTGTGAGGAGGTCACTATTTGTACATGAACAATGCAAACTGAACTTACAGCGTTATTGTCGATCTTTTCTAAAAGTGTCCTCATATCTCGCTTGACTCGCGTAAGATGTCTGGCTTGCCGCTGTATCACCTCTTGTGGAGCCGGCATGATGTTCACTCCAAGTCCATCTCCACATCCGCGGTCTTCGCTTCCTTCTCGTTCAGGTTCTGGGCCCTCGGCTCTATGCAGGTCCTCATACCCAAGTAGATTATCAGTCATTCTTCTGAAATTCAAATTAGTAAAATTGTTACAATTGTAATCAGGAAAACCATTCGTCCCTACTGACGTCTCTACCAGCTCGAAAAAGAAAAGGCTTTTTGCGTAGAATATTGGGTTAGAGAATAAGTCTGTTCGGTTTTTTACAATTTGTTTTTTTTCGCTGTGATTTGAACTTCGATTGATCTGTCGTCATGGCCGTTTTGTAGCTCTTGATGTCTCTTTACCGCTGGCACAACTGCGCTACTCAAATCTCGCTTCACCTTGTTTTCTATGGAATTCTACGCATGGAAAGTAGCCCTCCAAGTCGACAAAATTAAACCTCCACGCAACCAACTACCGTTCGACTTTAACTGTGGACCAAATGTGGCTCAGCTGTCTTGGGATATCAATGACGTCCACGAGGAATCTCTACTACCAAAATGAGTGCATAGAAGTGATATGTGCGCTCTAGACAGAACAATTTTGACTTTGAAGCTGCTTTTTGTTCCGAACGTCCAGTTTGTGAGACGTAGAGGCGATTATCCGCTAAACTTGCTTAAATATAAGAACAAGTCACCAATCACGCCAACTTTCAACAATATGTAAGTTTAGCTAACGTATTCCTTGCAAAGCCGTGAAAAGCTTGATTTAAGATGATCGTCCGCATGAGGTATGCGTGATTTCTCAACGGAAATTTCACCAAAACGACAAACAAGGCACTCGAATGTGAAATATTTCCACCAACGCGGACTCAGCAGCTCTGGTGCAGTCATACCTCACCTATTTTCTTGAGTCCCTTTTTCATTTCATAAATTGTGATCCAAGAGTTGCAGCTGCGGGCTATAAAATGAGTCGTCTGAAACAACGCAATTTCTCGCAGACATGGAGCTGAGGAGCTGCCCTGTCCCTGGCAGCATTAACAGAAGAGGGAAGTAGCTTTTGAATACATTCAGTGAGATAGACATTCTTCATGGAAAATAGTGGTTTCTGAGCCCATGAAAAACCGTTCCAACTTCTCCCCCTACCCAATAATGTGAGAGCAACATCTTGTTATTGCGTGGGAAATGTGAAGTGGAGAGCTGTGCTAAAGAAAAAGAACATGAGTTTATACGAGTGGTTCTGCTTGCGGAGGGCAATGCTATGCTAAAGGAAATGTTGCAGCCCTTTATACAACGCTTGAGCATGTTGCTAGATATTCCACACTGATAAGTATGGACAACAAATGCCAGCGCAGCAAAACATTGATGGTACAGAAAGGACATTTCTCAAGGAGATGATTATGGGAACACAACGTCTGAAACTCGATGTCCTCCAGTGAAGAGAAGAGTATCCTATTCGTAGTTAGAGTTGTAAAAAATAGTTCGAATTATGGTAAAAAAGAGATCCCTATAGATTTTGGTTCCCATAACTATATGCTTCTAGGTCCTGAGTATGGTTTTCTTGATCCGCTTATTGGAAAAGATCATCCCAAAGGATAATGTTTTAATCTGATAAAGCTACGTAATCTATGAGAGGGTATGGCAACAGATCAGTGCATTTCGCTGAATTCCATCATAACGTCTGTCTGTGTCTTGCGTATTTGTCCCAGAAACGTTGGCTTTACTTTTGCTCTTGAGATTGATAGCGATTTTGCTGTCTCTACACCGCTACTGTGCTCTCTTGGAGTTTTTTTTTTTGAAATTTGAGTTCAAGTCATTTGGCTTTTGTCGATCTTCCTCATCCTTCTGTTTTTTTTTCTCCTTTTTAAATTGTTTATCTTCATTTCCGTCACCAAACAACGCACATTGACTAGTCATCATGAACATTGTACTGTTCTCTTTCCTTTTTTGGAATATATTTCTTCATTGGATTCCACCACCAGTTAACATCTGCTAAAAACCAGGCGATGGATTGTTGCAGCAGTTGCTGAGAATTGTGTTTAGATTTTTTACGTTTGTTCTATATTTTGAAAACATGTATCAGAAATATTTGAGAAACAAGCGAATTGTGTTTACGCCTGAGCTTTTCAAAACGCTCTGCAACAGTTGTAACGATCAAATCAGTAGACTCCGGATCTCTTTCCGGTAGAGCTCCAGTGACTGTGTACCGAGAAATTTGGGCTTCCAACATGCTCAATTGACAGAACTTCATTTTCACAAGAGATTGGTGAGTGGCCTTAGATGGTGGTACCTAAGATATTATAGTTATGACCGAATATTTGTATCCGAATAAATATTCGGAAAATTCGATCAATTGAATATTTGCTCAACCGGATCTTCGAGAATGTCCCATTATTCAAACGTATTCGAAATCGAATACTCGACAAGTGACAACCTTCCAGTATACATGTACTTGGACCCATTTCCAGGGTCTTTTTCATCAAAATGTCCTTTACGGGTGGGATGAGAGAGGGAAGTCTAATGATGGTCATCCGACACGGCACGGAGTTCCTCGGGTTCTTACCTCACTATTATTTACAGAAAGAAAGATGTCTCTTAAGTGGTGTGCAGGTGGAGGTTATAGGAGCAATCTATCTTATACATACATGGAATCTCATGCACTTAGTTTTATTGTGGTATAGAACCGTGAATATGAAGCGTTGCAGAAATTTGTAAACAACCCAATAGCTTGGGATGATCCGCCTTTACCAACTGCAACGACAATTTGCGAGAGCAGAAAGACGAATCCCTACAAGTTTGAATGTATAGCACGCAGAAGGAAGCCGACTTTAAAGCTCAAGTAGGTTCACTTCCTCGTGCAACAGACGATGCTTTTTGGAATCAACATTCCTTCACAATCGGGAGGAATTTTTAAGGGAAATCAAATATCCTGTTCTGAGCGTCGTAGCCTCTAATGAATACGCCTTGGGAAATTTATCAAGCTCATACTAAGAGAGCATAAAGAACATACGTTATAAGTCTCCCGTCAAATTGTTATCAGTTGTATGAGCATGGAATGGAAGAGGCTATACAGTACATACAATTTACTAGATTTATTAGCAGAGCATTACAGTACATTACAGTACAAACCCACATTTCCGCATTTCTTGATTCAATTTCATGCTTTTCCTCACTTACACTTCCCGTTATGTTTCACTTCCCTATCGTGATATCTGTCGAGAATTTTGCTTTTGGTTTCTTTCACCTCTTACAGAATGACACCTATACCTCCCTAATAAGCATAACTCACAAAGAAGATCATCTCACAATCAAATTCACATCGACAAAAAGGTGACTGGTGTCTTGTGCTGTTCATTCCTCTTCGTTTATGCCGTTTATTCGGATGAAACCTGCGTCTTCTTCTATGTTCCCTTTCCATTCGAGAAGGTCGTCGAGCTTTCTCTCAATTCTTCCGAGCCGTTGAACGATGCCTTTGAGCAGAGACTGAAATGAGCTCTCGATAAATATAGAAGATTCCAGTTCGTTTTTCATTTAGAGTGCCTTGATTCGTCTTCTTCTGAACTTTTTAGCATGGATTTCACAGCAAGAGTTAGATCAAAAATGGACATCAGTGATTCTGAATAGTGTAATCAACAATTTTTTTCGGCCTGGGAATAGCTTTTTGTTACTCTTGAGTAAATGGAAGGCACTGAACCTACAGCGTTGCAGTCGACCTTTTCCATAAGTATCCTCAAATCTCGTTCGATTCGCGTGAGAAGCCTGAGCTGACTCTGCACCACTTTCTCTGGAGCCGGGATGACATCCATTTCTGGTCTATTTTGCAGTTCGGTTCCCTCGTGTGATTCCACATCCTTGTCCTCATTTGGTTGGGATGCCATTATAGCTGAAATTTGTGCTAATGAATCCCAATGTTCTCAGGCAAGCAACACCTGAAATCTTATGAATATTCTTTTCTACAATGAGCTAAGAAAAAGCTTCTCACGATCATCAGAAGGGAAGGAGAAGGATAACTCCCTCCCGCCGAAGAAAAATCCCTGATGTATCCTGGAAATAGGAAGAAATCTGAACTTACACGTGTGGTTCCTGCTAGAGTGAGACGGCTCCAGTGCACTGCTGGAGGAATGGTGTTGGCAATTTACTCACTGCTTGTGCATTCTGCCAGATATCCCACACTGATAAGTATGTGCAGCAAATGTCAGCGCAAGCAGAAAAAGCTAGTGGTGAAGAGGGACGTTTCTCGCTGAAATCGATGTTGAGCACAGGAGATTCGAAATTCAAACACAGTTGTTGTTGGGCTACTGCAGCTACACGGTAGGTGTGGAATTCCACAAGATGTTATGGAACACTGCTCAGCAGTGGCGGGCGGTCGTATGGCGCGATTCTTCGGGTGGCACTCTGGGCAGACGAGGTCTGAGCGCGATCCTACCACCCGGCATCCTGTCCCGCGTCGCGGTTGCCTGGATCTGCAAGAAGAGCAACTCGTCCATTCAGCCATCATTCGACCGTGGAGAAGAACGTTGAACTAGGTACTGCTGGTTTTTAGGGTATACGGATGAACAAAAGTTTCGAATACATATAAAGCTCATCTGAATATCCAAGTGAATGTAATGTCAAAACAAGGAAATTTCTACGGGAGCCCAATGAATACTCTGTTAGAATAAAAAGCATTCTGGAATATCCGAACAACTACTTCTAATATGTAGATTTTTCCAACTGCTGAATGACTGAGTTACCCGAACTTCTGCCTTTCTGAAGTTCCTCAACATTTCGGGGGTGCTAGGAGTGACTCCTATCAAAGTTAATAAAGTTAATATTAGTTAATAAATACGTGAAGTTGATGTATGTAAAGATTAGTTCCTTCAAAACTATCAACTCTATATAAAGGAGCAGCGCATTAGAAGTGAGACTTAATTTCAAGGGTTTATACGAAGAGGTATCTGTAACTCTGTACGATCTCTTCCACCGCAGGGTGATGCCGGTGGACGAGTTGCTCCGTCAGGCAGATCCAGGCAAACCGCGACGCATGACCGTAATCGGGTGGTAGTAGTGCGCCCCAGACTCAGCCTGTCTATTGTGCCACCCGAAGAATCGCGCCATACGACCTACACCCCTCAGCAGTGGTGCTCACGATTACCAGCAATATTTTTATCCATATTTACCTGGCATAAGTGGAATCATTCTTTTTCACAACAATCCCAATATAATACGCAAAAAATGGCATTATGGTACAGAATGAATATGATTTCTTGATTACTACATCAAGTTCTTAGCAAAGTTTAGGCAATAATTTTCTTGGGGTTTGTAGGGCATAGGTGGCGTAATGGTGCTGAGGTCTTTCTTGTAAGAGAAGTATTATATATGATTCTGTTAGCGAAACATTTTGAAGACAGTGTGTCATCTCGTCTTCGTGTTTGAGCTTTTAGCGGATTCTGAATCTCCTCGACACGCTGTACATAAAATGTTACAAAGCGGTATTTAAATCCGTTTTCAAACTTTTTCTGGGACGGGATTTGGAACAGTTTGTCAAGCCGAGTGGACGCATGAAGGCTGATATTATCGATCGGACATGTCTAGACGTGTTCGCCAACGCCGCAGACGTGGAGGACAGCCAGCACAATCACGGACCGCGGCCCATGAATTGCACTTCCGGATCCTTCGAAAATGGTGTTTTCGTCACTTTCATGAGCTTTGACGTATACCATAGGAATCAGCGTGACGAGAAGGTTTAGGGTATGTTGATAACTACAATCCACTAACAATAATCGAAGTGACGTACTTCAAGCCGCAGCCGAACGCAGCTCTCTGCCCGCTGAAGGTTATGCCTGTGTTTGGTGCAAATGCAACTATTCACGCGATTGCTCAAAGCCAGCATCCATTGTAATAACACACAACTACTTTCAACCAGCTTTGGATTTTCTCTTTTTGCTAACATTTCAGTCATATACATATGAGTGAAAAACTCATGCTTACAGATTTGCAATTCACTAAGATGATTTCGTAACTTTTCAGTAGGTAGTGTATGATTAGAGCTGGTCGGTTCCATATGCTCAACACCTTTGTACTACCAGTCCTCATCTGAACGGCATCTGAACAACCGTCGTTCTGAAACATCGCCTTGCTTCTCCACTGTACTGAAATTGAGAAAGAAGAATTTTCAATAATTTCAAGCGAAAAACAGCCACTCCGTAGCAGGATATTTCTATGACACAAGCAACTAAGAACAGTTCTTATATTCAAATGAAATATATGTTAATGCCGTGAACATTGTTAGAACGCAGTGGAATAAATTCGATTTTTGTAATTTCGATCAACTATTTTCTTCACATGTGCGCAGCGAAATTGACAATTAAATTTCAGCAGTAAATAGTCAGCTGCAATCAGAACGATAGGCGTTGTAAAAGGGTATATGAGAGGTTTTGGAAGGTGCCGGGAAACATCGTGAAAATCCTGAAGGCATTTTTTGTCAGAATTTATGGCGCAACCTGTAATATTTGCTTACTTCTTCATGAATACTCCTATTGTTTTGTCCATATTTGGCGAACATTTAGTTTATTCAAATTCCTGGCTGTAATGCGCCCTTTCAACAAAAAGCAGGATTCCAGCTTGTCCAAGATGGGCAAATTTGGCTCTCAAGCTACATACACTCTGTTAATATATGAACTTTGACCTCTCAGTAGGTGAGGGTGATCGTCATTTTTACATATCCGGTTGTATCCAAAAGTAAATGAATTCATTTGTTTTTAGTGAAGTTTCGTCAGTTTTAGCGTAGTTCAAAGACTATTTTCCGATTACAGTTTTCAGAGACTAAACGTGGCCACGTTGGAGCAGCCAGGATCCACCCACGTGAGTGTTGCATTCTTCTCCTTCTTTTTTTTTTTGCGTGCTGCCGTCGATTAGGAAGCAATTCAATACAGAGCTCAGACAAATCTTCAGAGCGGATTTCATTGCCGTTGCTGCTGTTGGCTTAACTTTTAGAATAGACATGCCTGCTAGACATCCACAGAAACATTTCATGATCACTGAAGCTCTGTTTTTTAACCGTTACTTTAGCTCCACCTCTGTCTTTATCCGTGTATATAGAAGTGAAAGTTCTTTTTTTTTTGTGTGTGTGTGTGTGTGTGTGTGTGTGTGTGTGTGTGTTTTTTTTTGTGTGTGTGTGTGTGTGTGTGTGTGTGTGTGTGTGTGTGTGTGGTGCGTGTGTGCGTTTGAATGTGTGTATGTTCGGAATAGATATCGCGGAGGATTAACCGATCTGAATCAAATTTTGCATGCAGATCCATTACGGCATGGCGGAGGCTATAGGCTACCATTCACCTGATCTTAGCTAGCCTATGGAATTTATCGATTTTTCACATTTTTTGAGCTCGGTGAGGTCATCATTGGCAGGATTCTTGAGTAAGCTGAACGCGAATATGGCGAAAATTTCTGATTCCAGCATCGATTTATTGGTTTTATCGATTTCTTCCATCTTTGCTCGAGGATAGGAAAAGAGATGCATACTGCTGTTTCTCAGTACGCTGAACACAAATATGACAATCATCTCGCACGAATACATCGATTCACCATCATCGAAGTAACTTTTTTGACTTTTCGCTTGCGAGTCTGTGGAGAAAGGTTCAGCTTTACCAATACGTCGATCACCACAATTATGGGCAATTTTAATAAACTTACCGGTTCTCAGCAGTGTGAGGTAGTTGGGGTAGTAAAACACCCCGAGCGAAACCAGTTATACCGATTAGTTGGATATGAGTAGTAAGAGTTAAATGTAAACTAATAAAACAGCAGAAGTGACTGAACTAGACTAAACAGACTAGAGGAATCTTCAGCACGCTTTATAAACATATTGATCTTCTCAAAATTTACGTTACGACATAGAATCCTATCTATGTCTCTGTGAATGTCTCCTCAGCATTCATTGCTCTGCGATCTCTGTGCCTTCACAGTACTTTAGCCAAAGATGCACCTTGTCCTTAAAACATCCTATTCCGCCTGTACTGCACCCTCAGAAGGGAGTTGAACAGTCACAATTTAACAAGACTCTCATTCTTCCAACGAAAAACTAGTCTTATCCAATTCCAATTAGGGATAATTTCTCCTTGCAGAGAGCAAAATGTCCCCACAGAAGCACTTCAGTACTGTAATAGAATGACAGTTGCATTTTCGAGAACATTGGCTTAATAGAAGAAGGAGCTTCTGTATGGAGTAAATGTACACAAGTGAGGAAAAGATTGAGTTAAAATGCTAGTGCTCACATCTTTTAACTACGATTTGAAGGCAGAGTCTCACCTCATGTTGGGTATCGAGATATCCACAGATTCAGTTGCAGCTCGAGGCGCTGATTCCAATGATGTCCTTAATGTCTGAAAACACCGTCAAAAACCCCTATTTTTAAGGCAAAATTAGATACAGGATGAGTTCCCTTGCTAGGAAGCCAGCAAAAGCGGAGCTGAAAAGCTGAGATTGCACATCGAAATGAACTTCTCAGCAGCTGCTATTATCAAACAAACAAACATTTCCATGTTGAAAAACCATGCCGCACCCTCAGCAAGCTCTTGCTGCCGAATGAACCTCTCGTCCACTGGCCGAGAATTTCGAAATTCTCGGCCAAAGAAACCCGTAACTTAAGGGGCTTTCAACGTTTCCACGGAACTCAGAGTCCATCTTTGTGCTCAGCATCTCGCGTATGTTCGACTGAGATGGGAATACGGCCCATGAGCTGAGACACTGCCTTTAAATCTAAAATGATCAGGTTAACCTGGTTGTGAAGAGTCAGTGAAGGTAATTTTCGTTTCCGTCTCCTTTTCCTTTTTTTTCGTTTTTATTTTCCATGAGGGTTTGATTCTACCATGTACTCGCGTTTGTATAACAAACTGAGGACCTTTGTTATGACTTAAAATAATGGACGTCATACACACGCGTACGAGTGGTCGTAGTTATTACAATACACTGTGGCCGTCCATCCGCATATTTATGGTTACCACTATTCCGGAGTAGTACTTTGAAAAATGAATTCATGCATTGCAAATTGCAAAACTTTGCCATGCAGTTGCAAAGTTTTCTGTCTGAACGAAAAAAAAACGGAAAAAGCTGAAGGTTTTCTTTTATTGAGCCACATTATGTAGCTGAAGAAAGCAATCCGTGGAAAAAGCCGATGTCTATGAGCTCTTACGACCCTATATCATTGCTCCTGATTGTCGTTTTTTTCCTAAAATTAAGGCAGAAAAGAATCTAGTTTTTCTAGGATATCACTTAGGAAAAGCTGCATGTTGAAAAATGCGCCTGCAGCTATTCGTTGAAAAAAATCTGTGCTATTGAGCTTTGTTACCACCTGTGAGCTATTTATGTGAGAGTTTCGAAAATCTGAAGCATATCACTACTATCACTTCTTTAGCGCAATGCTTGAAGAAAATGAGAGTACTCGGCGACGATGAATTCCATAAGAAACTGCCAAGTGACATAGAATTTAGGCATAGAAGTCTATCCTTAAAAATAGCCAGACACTCAACATCTAATTTTCATTGGGGTTTGTTCATCAGTTTCGAATTAACTTACTTCTATGGCGCTTTCACCTTGCCTGAGCACCCATGTCTGAAATCAGTTGGCAGTAAGTAGCGGTCATGGCTACAAAACTAGGGACATTGCAAAATTGAGTGATTATAGTAATTTAACTAATAATATGGAGAACTCGTAGCTTTGAGTCTCAATATTAGCTATGACTATTACCCAACAATCGAACAGTTATATGAAGCAGTGACTCAACTCATTTCAGAGGAATTCCACCGTTAATTTGAAATTCTGCTTCTCTGCTGAAGAGGTGTCACTAGAACCCTCTGAAAACGCATACAGACAGTTTTTCCAACCCCGTCTCATCCAGAAATTACAGGACATGTATTAACTAAGCGCACAATTTATTATCAACAAATGATCTCGGTTGTCAGAAGCTGCTCGGCACATAGATATCCGTGAGGTTCGTGCCCATTTTAGGCGTCGTATGCTTGTAAGGACCGCTTTCCGAGAGACTGACCGGCTAGACTGTCGAAGTACCTGTGAAAATGGACATCACGTTGATTGCTAGGAAAAATTTGAAGCAAAATGTTCATAGTTCATATTGAGGATGTGAAATGAAATACTTGACTCTACTTAGCAAAAAACACAAAGGTACATAGACACACACCTTTTTTCAAAACGATAGTATGGTTGGAATGCTCTCTTCCCAATCGAGTCCAAGAAGGGGTTCAGAGCTCTTTTGCCCATTGAGTCGAGGAACGGGTTGATCGCCCTTTTGGCCCTCTGGAACAGAATTCTGAGCGAGAGCAGTCATTTAACGAATACTGGATGGGATGGAGAAACTCACCATTTCAGCATAGGCTGTGAATACCAATGAGACGAGCACCAGCAGAGATAGGAACACCTTCTTCAGCATGTCTTGCCGTTATTACTAAAATAGTTAATGGCGGAGTAACTGGTGTGGAAACATAGTTTAATGAATCTTAACGCGAAGTACTCGAAATAGAGTGAAGCCCATGAAAAGGAGCCCAGGCGAATCACTAAGAGAGAGACGCCCGTGATGGGTTACGATAGTACAGCGTGAAACCAGCGAAGTTGTAGTAAAGAGCCACGTGATCACTGGAAAGCGGATGTGCACTGCGGTTCAATGGGCAAGGTGCCAACACGAAGGCGTGGGTCTTAATGACGCATATTCTTTCACCGTGTCTCCTTATAACCTGAATTCAAATGAGTCGCCACGCTGACGCATCCGCCCCTTTCAAATTGCTGTAAATAAGATGCACAGGTCGGCTAGAACGAGAAATGAACGCTAACGAAGCACGCACTCTCGTTAGTATCACCTTCAACAAGTATCCAGCACTTGTTGGACTCACTCCAACATGTTGCAAGAAGTGTCAAGAGGAGATACTTATGCTTTCTAACCACTCCATGTTTCCATACGCTAGATCAAGGGAAACTCAAAAAAGGAGGAGAGGCCGACATCAATGACTCCCTTACGGTTCTCTGTTGTGCACGAATATTCCAGAAAATTAGGGAATGTTTAGATTCCTAGATTGACTAGGAGAACACTTGTTTATGGGAACAATGTGGGAACAGTGCCAATCCAGCTAGGGATTACCCATGCGCCTACTATATTACGTGATTCACATCCTCCTCATAATGTTATCTCGCTCGCTCATGACATAGCTCCAAAATATTCTGGGCTTCTTTTTCGGTGTGAACCCTGAGTATGTAGTCCTTGTATCTAACGAAATATCTTTTTTTTTCGCAGATAACTAGATTACATTGTATTGTTTGCTTGAAAAAGATGGAGAAATTTCAATTACTAATCAGATCTTCGAAATCTTTCAAAATCAACGAAAAAGTCAACTAAAATAGTATCTCTTGACTGCTTACTCGGAGCTACTTATTTTGTTATGATAAAGATCGTATTACCCTCTCTCATCATAATGGAGAAGAAATGTAATCGACTCCGAAAGTTGTGTTTACTCATTTTACTTGGTCTAGCCACGGAATCAGGGCTTTACTCGATTTTGCAGTCCTTGTCGAAAAGATATACGGATTGCGCGTGCGGTTTCTTAGCGTTGCGTTGCGGCGGCAGTATCACTGCAGGACCTACTCTACCCTCTCACTTGGAGCATGCACTCTCCGCATCCCTCATTCAGGTCCCATAGCGATTCTGCAGGAACATAATCAGTCTATCTTTTCAGCAAAGACTGTACATTGGGTTGGAACTGAGTCGAAGTTATGGACAAGTTTTAATATTTGAATGACGTCCAAGGTTCTTCAAATGAGCGCTATGCTACTTATACAAAATTCTAGAAGGTGAATTGGTGTTGATCTTAGATTTTTTGCTTACTAGTCTTCAGACATTCCGAAATTTCAAGCAGCTGCGAACCATTCTATTGTGAGAGATTCAGAAGTCAAAAGTATAGAGATGATATGGGTTTTCAAAACGATGACCAATTTTTATGTTGTAGGTGCTCACGCCAGCGGTTCGTCATACAACCAGAAAAAAGTCATTGCATATTGAACGCGTTTGACGTAGTAAGAGTTGTTCAACGATCTCTGGAATACCAGCTTCTATCAGGAGTCTTAAGAACCGGATGAGATTAAAACTAAGTAAGGTTCCCAAGAGAAAGTGAGCGGTTGCTCTGCACCCGTACACGGCGCAACCAGTGTGAGTGGCACCTCAGAAGTGCTGCCATTAGACCATCCCTCGTCGAGGCTTACGGAGGGAGGAGCGAGGCGGTGTTACATTGAAAGCCTTAAGCAGGTCTTCTAAATAGGGAGTTGTTGAATGTTATGATACATAAAACCCCTGGGAAACACAATGAATGTAACGTCAATAAATGGATCTTTTCTGATTTCACACTACTGCCATCGTAAGCGATCAGTGGACCTTCTTTTCTGCTCACGTTGTTAGTGTTCCGATACCATAGCCGAAAGCACTTGTATTATGCCGTCATTCACTTCTAAAAATGCTCCGACGACCATTGCCCATCCGTTGAGAACAATAAACCAGGCCACGAAGGCGCATCGGCTCTACCAAATTGCAATGATGTTTGTGAGTACCAGATCTCAATTACAAATTTGCATATCTCTGTTTTGCCATGAATTAGACTGCTGAGCCCGTCGTCGTGGTGTAAATAAATAAAGACGTTACAAAGGTCAAAGAATTAGTGAGAATTTTCTAGTCGATGAACGTCATCAAAATGAAATATATTCTGCCCTCCTTCTCCTCATTATTGAAGAGCAAAACATTCAGCGGGGTGGCATTTACTTTATGTGTGCTCAAGTGTCCGAATTTTCTAGAAGGAAAAAGCTCAACATCCCTTCTTATCCTTCCTCTAGGGCCGTGTAACTCCTTTCCCCGCTTTCCTACTGCCCTACAAGTGTGATTTTTGACTTAAGAATCGGAATTTGAATTCGAGTACTTCTTAAACTATACTTGAAAGTATAACTTGTAATGCGAGTTATTATGTTGTAACTGCATGTAGGTGGTTGTGAAGAAGAGATGTTGACGAAATAGAGTTCCTTGCACGAACGCAAACCTTGCGCTCAAATGGTGACATTGTTCTGAAGCAGATGCTGGCAATAAAATATGCTTGGTTGCCCATTAACCTGCGTAGAAATCACATTGCCTTGTACATGGTTATTCAACCCAGTTCCTGGATTGGCTAATCCTCCACGATGATGGAGTGAGAACATATCATTAGGAACACCGCTGGGGTTTTGAAGTTTTGGAGGCCTATGAATGAGACATAATGGAATACTGAAATCTATCTAACTGTCTGTATCTTAGAATGCTAAAGCCTTTGGCGGTGCTACTTCCTTCGTATTATTCATACCATTATTTCCTTTTTAAAGCATTCAAAGCCTTGCATATGGAAATGTTAGCAAGTGCTGCCTTTAGGCCCGGTATATTTGTAGTATTTGATTCTGAGCCTGTCAGATTGGTAGCAAAAACGTTTCATTTTTGGATGCCTGACGTTTCATGCTGTTCAGGGGCTTGAGGCTGGTCTAAACGTTATTTATGACTTGGACCGCCAAATGTCTCATTCCATTCAGAAAATAACCGACATTGCCCTTAACCCAATAGGACATCTCTTAACAGATGCAAGCAACATACCACGGAGTTCAACGACACAAATAATTTGTCCCTTTGGCCTCTGGCACCTAACCTTTGTCTCGAAGTAAACATGAATAATTAGAACGTATGACGCATGCATGTGCAATTTATAGGAACATGAGCGGATTCCACTGGCTAAATCTTGATCCACGTGTTACAATCAACCATAAGCTATTTCCCTGGATGATCTCCGTAGGCAACTTTAGTCTTCCGAAGTGCAAGAATGTCAGCGTACCTATGACCTCCTCTAATCTCTCTTAGTCAGGCAAAACTCCGGATGAAACAGGAGAAATTTACGGGGTGATCTCCGTGGTATCCTCGGGTCCACCCGGACCCCAGTAAACTCCTTCGAGTCGTCCGGTAAATTTCTTCGGTTCGCCCGGTAAACACTCTGGGATCGCCCGGCGCATGCAGGCTTTCGACAGGCTAGGTCTGGTTGCTCGGTGTACCGCTCACGTGCCGCTTATTGAAGAGGAGTTTTATTACAGACTTTCTCAGAACACAATGTAAAGGAAAGATTGTCATATGTTTATTTGGAATGATTCAAACGGGTTTGAAAAATATTATTTAAATGCATAGTAAATTGAGAGCCGGAACTAAAACTAAAAGTAATAACCGTGTCAAAATCAGGAACGACCGAAAAAGTTTGCAATCATGATGTGCCGTCAGACGCTGGTTTGCACACTCATGTCTGCTTCTCTTCTATGATTAGGACGAAACTTCTTGGTGGATGCGCAAGGATTTCGTTTTATGAAAACTGAAGAGAGCTGTGGGATTAAACTCGCGAAGAAGAAGGTTACGAATTGGTGAAAGGATGGAGGTAAATTGATAAATTGAACACCAACATTCTCCGCAAATCCTCTCGGCTCACCCGCTAACGAAACAGGAGCAAATCCTTTCGGCGACCCGGTAGCCTGCCACACCCACAAATGTGGTCTATTGACAGACCAGGTAGGATTGAGATTCCTCTGGGGTCACCAGGAATAATTGTTTGAGTCGTGGTGGCTCAAGCATTTTAGATGAAAGACCTTCGCACAACATTTTGTTGGGGCTCATAAAGATTTTGCACTGGTGACACAAGTCATTTTTGAGACGGGGATGACGAAAGAATATTTCAACATGGCAAATGCGATGACAAGCCCATGGAGTTGTACACGATGTCAACACAGAGTATGGTGGTAAAGATAAAGGTAAAGATCTTGGAGGGTGTTAAAGTGGAATCAGGTCTCAAGCTTGAACTCGTGGGATGGAAGCACATTCTGACATCTATTTACATTGAAGCATTAGGAAGATTTTATCAAGTCCTGGGCGTTCCATTACCCTTCACCATTCATAATTATGCCCATAGTTCATTATTCATATTATTCATATGACTATAATGTGTCAGAATACTGAACTTCAAGTTGAATAATATAATTTCGCGTTGAGCCTAACATTTCATGCTATTCTACAAAAATTCATGGCGTAAGAGGAAAGAGGAAGATATTATAGTTGTTTTACATGTTATACTCTCCACTGGGGCTCACTCAGCCATCATAATGTCTTCATTACAGAGTACCTGTTGCTTTACAAGTTAAAAATTGAGATGAACAAGTGCATAATCTCCTGCAATCCCTGGATTAGATAAATCAATTGGAGACACGGTGATTACGTTATAAGATGACATGTTATGTTTGTATACAATTTCTGTATACGGCCAATAGAAGAAGTTCCAATCAGAAAAGGTGAAGGGCAGAAATGGGAAGTATAAATTTTTGTGATAATTTTAGCGGGTACCAGGATTGAAAAATAAGTAATAGCTTCAAGTGTGAAGGAATAAGGAAACTAGTGGAATGCTGCAATCTACATACTTACGTTAGACCTCTACGTTAAAGATTTGTCTCACAGCAATCGGCGTAAGTTCAGAGACTCGGCAATCACAATATGATGGGTGTCACTGTTATTCTAAGACAATCATTCATAGAGCAAGAAGTAATTTCTAATTGCACTCTTCTCTGATAGTGCGGGTGCAGACTATGTCAAATTTGGTAGTAAACAGGAAATGCGAACCTGTTAGATTGTTCAGGGAATTTCCTGGCATCAACCACCTACTTGAGACAACACGACAAGTAAAATCTGCCTCCCTTTCCTGGGCTATATGAGTTACGAACATTTTTGGTGATCCATTTAGGCTTTTGCTACAGTTTCTCCTGTTGCTTCGTCGTTCACATATTATGTGGTCATGTTGAACAAATAGTTAACTCATGTAATAAACGTGAAAGTGGATGAGTCACAAGGACTGGGTTCGCCTTGTCGTTGTTCAGATTATGCGCATACATTTGGAACTACTGTGACAAAAACATCAGCAAACTTGAAAAAGTGTTTGTCATACTTTACTATGACAGTATCGTGAAAACCAAAGCCTTAGAAGAAACTACGGCAGAGGCGACAAGAAGCAGTGTAGAGCCTGGAACACTGTAGAAATGACTAGTATGTAGACGCACATACAAGTTTTCTCATATTGTAGTATAGGAAAAAGAGACCAGAATGTGGAAAAAAGGTAAATAACCGCGCAATAAAAGGAAATTAAGGAAAAGATTGGAAGTTCATGGAATTTGCTCGAAAATCAGGTGCATGCATTTAACGGTTATGCGCATATTAAAATTGAAACGAATAGAGGTATGATATTTCCCATACCAATCAAACTCCTATAAATATCAAATGAAGACCCCAGTGGCTGCAATTAGAAACTTTTCCCTAGACAATTGTTAGCTCACATTAATGATGTTTTGCTTATAAATGCCGTCCCTAGCAAAAGTAGTCAGCAGTGGCTATTATTATTATGTTCGTAAGATCTTTAATTTTTTAAGGTGGATGCTCATATAATTTCTTAAGGTGGATTCTCGGAAATCAAATAGATATCCTTCTTATGCATGTGCTGGGACACTTCACATACCTTGTAAGACTGGTACTGGAAGCTACATATAACGAGCCACTGTATAACTTTCGCGGTTGTATAATATAATGAATTGGTTCAAATAAAGAATAAAGACATAAAAATAATCGGAACGAATAAATAATGTGAATGATTCAAATTTAACAGTCTCGGAAGAATAACGATTTGAAGAGGAGACTTCTATAGCTTCATTCTTGCTAACGGCTCTATTCAAACTTCTATAGCTTTGCTCTCTATTTATTTATTTATTTATTTATTTATTTAATGCATTGAAAACGTTGCACTATAAACTTAACATCGAAATCTCCTGCAGTATAGGGATTTTACATGAGCAAAGAACTGGCAAATAAGTGAACACTAAAACATACCCGTCCAGGTGGCACCAACCAACTGCTGGCACCAATAATGAAGAAAAAGGATTGCAGCCCACATGTACATAGTAGCCGTATCGAGATGACTAACTAGGCATTGTATGAGAAAGATTAGGTTCAAACAGGTGCCTAAAGAGCTATGCCAGTTATACTCGTACCAACCAGCAACGTAACGTCTGGCAAATAGCCTTCAGAACATATTGGGACTTCGGGACGCAGGTATACCGGCTGAGAAATCATTATTTTTAAAGAAAGAAAATAAATTCATCGCATCATTAGCGTTTTCTCAATATTTTTTCTCCTGCCATTTTTCGGTTCAAACAAATAAAGAAACTGAAAATGAAAAGTGTGTTGGCTTCGCGTAACTGGCAGCAGGTGAAACTTGTGCTCAAGGTTCAACCCGACGTGCTCAAATTATGACACACCTCGTACCTACTTGAGAAAAAGAATAATGGAAAAGGCAGAGCTATAGAACAAAGCCTTGGTTGGTGACTGCATAAGAACTGAAATATGATGCTGACAACAATGAGCGGATCTTCTCCCATCGCATACACAAGATAGAGCTCTATCGCATGAGCTATGCTGTATTTCATTTCGATGCGATGACATCAGCTAGTCACAGACCCATTTCGTTTCTATTTCAGCTGTCCAACAGCAATTTGTTTTGCGCTCTGTCGTGCATGTGCACACCGAATCTGTACTAAATTCTGAAGATTCGTCTCAATTTCCCTCCTATAGTGTGGCTTCGGGCGCACATGGTAATTCCCTGGCAATCCCTGTAATCTCGTGTCCGTGGAGCGTTCAGCACTTTAAGAAGATTCGATAATTAATTGTACTTATTTTCTGGTTTTCGTCATTAAGATACGGTAAAGGTCTCGACATTCTCCTTCCATTAGCAAGTAATTCCAAGCAAATGTAACGGTGGAGAGGAATTTGGCTTTGGAGACTTCAGATTTTATCAGAAAGGGAAAACCAGTTACCTCGCAGGGAGTAAACATTCAGTACAACAGGTCCAAAGAGCATTCAGTACAACAGGTCCAGCAAAATCAACGGTGTGCAAGATTTATTCGGAAGACTACGCGAATTTCCGGGAATTATCCTAGATTTTTTGTGTACATTTGAACTCAACAGGGAAGGTATCGTCTATATGCTTTGCTCATATCTGGTTCAAATTGACTCTTTCTGAAATTAATCGACATTCAGGAACTGCTGATGCTGAGATTGCGAGGACGATCCATTCGCCCATGGCTTCCACCCAACAGGTGTTGCGCCTCCTCCGCCGCCTGCACGAACAGCCTAAAACTAACTTGTAATGATGGTTGAAGCAGCTTTTTTTCAAACCCGCAAGATATACACAATATTCAGCATGTTCTTCGGTTATCCCCCTCCACGAATTTCTCCCTGTTGATCTTCCGAATCCGCCAGTACATTTGTTCGAAAATTTCGAAATGAAAGATCGGAGAATGCGCAAGAAATGATGATTTCCACAGCAGTTTTACAGCTACAGTTTTGATCAATATAGTAACATATATAATGGACGTCAATGGCGGTGGCCCATCCGCGGCCTAAGGACGTCACACAACCCCGCCGCGCGCCAGGATCTGTCTTGTCTGCCGCCGAAATGCTATTTCTAGGCACTTTTCTTCCCGTTTTGGTCGAAAATCCTTAAAAATCGGCTATAAAGCTGCTAGAAATAACATAGCAGCAGCAGAGAACATTGGTTCCTGCGCACGTGGTTCCTGCGCGCGCGGCGCGGTTGTGCAGCGTCCTTCTCGAGGCCGCTGAATTACGTCCACTCTACCTAAATGCACCTTTAATAATCAAAGCTTTTCTTATCACTCCCTGTTATGACTGAGCTTTAGACCAAGTTCTAGAGGAAAAATTTCTGGATATGATGAAGTTCAATGTAGACATTTTCCCTCCAACATCATTCGCTGGGGAACCGCTTTTAAACGAAGTTGCAGAGGTTGAAGTTGAAATTTTCTACCTTAATTAATGTCTGAGTTTTCCGCTCACATCGCCTTATTTCAACCCGAAAAAATTATTTAGAATCTCATCTTTATTGCGTAATTTGCCTTAGCGGCTACTACAAATACGCTCTCACTTTCAAGCATAGGAACTGCTTAAAGGGAACATTCGAAGTTCTTAGGTAGTCGTGTAGTTGTAAATTTCCAGAAACTAAATAATTTGAAGAAGAAGCAAAACTGCAGTCTGTAAACTCACTCCTCCCATTCTTCCTCGTGGATTCCGCATTGAAACGTTCCCTCGTGGTAAAGTGGGAGAAGATGATCCTGTTGGTTCTGGGGCCGACCCCGGAGGCCTAGACGGTCTGTTGCTATGAGGACGACCTCCGAAGGGCACCGATGCTTCACTAAACATCCTAGAATAAACGGACCTCTAGGAAATAGCTTGATTAGAATAACCATTGAGGTTTTTGATGCTAACATGTACTATGTAGAGTTTTTTTAGAGAATGATGTATTGAAAACACCAACGCAGATCGTGGAGGTGAAGCGTTATTGGAATGAGTTAGTATTGGACGCTCTTCTGCACTAAGCCTCCGGCTGCGTTTGCTCCTGTCTACCGGGCTAAAAGACAAAAAAAAAACACAGTTTTTATCCAGCAGAAGCCAAGGAAGCACTGCTAGGGTGAATGATGGAGCGGGAGCGTTTGCTTCCTTTTACTTTGTAGTTATAAGAGGTTACTTGAACTTCCCTTTGTGAGCGGGTCCTCTTTGGTGGGATTTGAGGTGCTGAGTCAATAGTCTCTTCTGGAATTTTCTCCTCAGATCCGCCTCTTTCTACATTCTCTTTCGGTGGTGATGGAATTCGTCTCAACTGCGGGCCAGGCCGCTTAGCAGTTGGCGGTGATCTCAAAAATGATCCTCAAGAATAGCTCCAGATGTAACATCCCTAACAACTGCTGTATATATAGTACATTTGTAACTACATACTGCGAAGAGGGCAGAATCACCAACCTAATCGTCCTTTTACTAGGGGGTGCTGAATTCTCAGCTGGAGGCGGCGACCTGCAATCACAGCGATGTGGTCGGTGTTTTAATGAATCCAATCATTCTTGAGTTTCATGGAAAAATCAAAAGACCTGAATCGTCGGGGCATACCAGCCGGAACCGGTGGATCCTTTTGTGGTTTTTCTTGCTCTTGCTCATCTGGTTCCACCACAAAAGGTGCTGAAGTGGCTCTTGGCGGTTCCTTGGGAGTTCCTTTTGGTTTGGGGTTTCGTATGAAAACGAACGGTGTATTGTCGGCTACATCACCTTTCGGGAGTACAGTCTCTGAAAAAAGCAGGGTAATCCTTTTCCTTCAATTCCACAACTTCTTCTACACTAGCAGAAAAAAGACGCTGTTATAGAACAGCTAAGTAATAGTATAAGCGTCCAATTTTACATTTTAGATCTCTTTTTAGAATGAGTGTGCTGTGCCAGTCAAGTATTTCTATGAAAATTAAGCATGGGGTCTCTTTTATGGAGGGCAAAGTACGTTCACATCATTCACATTAGCTGATCTCTGGTTAAATATGGAACCAACCTAATTTGGGCTCTCTTCTGGACCGAGTCATAATTCAAAAGTGCATTGTGGAGACGCCGACTGCAAAAGCATTCGACCTTCTTAGCTCGCACGAGATATGTAGATTCGAAGCATGACAGTGGAACACATACATCTCAGCTCAAGATGATAGGAAAACGAACTCATTGCTGGATGCATATTAGTGTTCCTCTATTTTCAATTTGATGAACTTGAACCTTCTTCGAGGTACTTTAGCACCCTAAAGGTATGAAGTGATCGATTGGGTTGAGGAAGTGCAGTTTTTTTTCATGGGGATAGAAACCACTATCTAATGTGAACAACTTCAGTTCTAACGAGCGTATTATACAGGGAGGGCCAAAGATACGACAGCAAAGAGAAGGCCAAACGGAAAAAGGTTTTCAAAGCAATTTCGAACACTGTCACATGATTTATGTTCAATAACTCCCATGTAATATAACACAAGGAAACACCTAGGAATATCCTTCATCTACTGGGAATTACAGTAGTTCGATAGAACCAGTTGGTCCCAAAATTTATTGTTTCCCTCGTTCTGAACCAGACGAAATATGAGTTCCTGAGCAGTGTCCTGGTAAAACGTCCTGGGACAGCCTCTCAAATGAACATGACTTCAAGGCAGAAAGTGATCCTTTGGAAGCAAAGTAGGTCTTATTACTATATTTATGGCCCACGCTGTATAGCTCTTTTCTCACCTAGTCATCCCTCCAGATGTAGGGCGTCTACTTAATTGAATGTCTAAGAAAAACCTCAATATTTTAGACGACTCGAATTGTGGCCTCCGACTGCAACACTTGGATCAAACTCTATGGAATGCATTGGTTACTCAACAAAACAAAAATATGTATCTGCTGTAGACTCCTAGAGCCAGCGGGAGTGAAACGCTTTCTCATACATGTTTTTCAGTGGTCGTTTCTGTTGAATTCCTGCAGAGAAACTAGGCATACCCAGTGTGAAGGATCACCTCACTTTGAGAGCTCGAACATTTTGCAAGGAATGCGTTAGCTATAGTTGTTACAAGTTGTTGTCAATTAGCGAAACACAACCCAAAAGTATCATCGCCCTAGAATCACTTAACCATATACGTATAGATGAAATTCTTTTAAAGGTTTTGCACGATCACCTGCACTATGCCAGCGTTCCAGGTGCACTGAAACATCGTCGCCCAGATCACCGTCGACTTCGACAAGAGGTGAGTGGATGACTGGAGCTTGTCTTACTTGAACCTATAGAGGAAGATTTCTCTTGAGAAAAGTGGGTAAAATCTAGATTATCCAGCAACCTTGTCAATTTTCTTAGCCTTGCGCTTCTTTTCTATTGGCCATGGATCGGTGTTAACCCCTAGAAAAACGATATGTCAAAGGAAAAGAAAAACACGATGATACTGGGAACTGCATTTGCTCATTGTTTTGGATCGTTGGTTTGGAATCCATACCGACGTCGACGGTCTCCGGTTTTGGTGGAGCGACAATTCGGATTTCGCGTTCGACTTCCTTCACAAGTGATTCCCTTCTATCGTGTACAGGGATCGGAACAAACACTTAAATTCGCAGTTTCCAAGGTACGATGTAATTCCGCAGAGGAGGAGAAAAAATCACCTGGTTGCGTAACTGTGGCCGGAGGAGGAAGAATTGCCGTGGGCTGCTCCGTTTCGTAACGCTTATTTTCGGGAGGGGGTTCTGGAAAAGCAACACGAGTTTTTATTTAAATAGATTACTTGCTTCATTAGAGAGATACTGCTTTTTGCAATGAGAGAAGGCGTTGGCTTGTAGAAGTTGGCCGTGCAGTGGTTTCAGTTGTAGCCCTATTCGAAATGGATGATCACCACGAATCCCAGCCTTCACAGCAGAAGTTTGAAAGATGGTTTCGTTATATTATTGAAAAATCTTAAGAGGAAGTGTCAGTTTGACCTAGAGTTTTTTCCTCACTATTTCAGGGTTCCGGTGGTAGAAACTCAGGCTAAATTTGACCTCCTTTCTTGGAGGATAATGCAGTCCTTCAGGGAAAAGAGCTGCACCTGGAGCGGCATTTTGTTTGCATAGACAAAAACAGTAGTTTTTTCATCAAGTTCATATCCTTCTCTTCTAATATCATAATCAATCCTCACGATCACAAACAAAGATGGAGATGAGGATAACCAAGGGCGTGACGGAGCCTTTGTGCTCAAAGACGGCTTCTCCATAGCTGTCAAGTTCTGACTGACCTGGTAACTTTCTCTGAGAATTTTTCTCAACAGGCACAGGGACGGGAATAGGAGCATCTTTGACTTTTGCTTTCTTTAGAACTTCTTCTTCCTCCCTGGAATAACCAAACCAATACTTCCAAAGAAAAAGCGCAAAATTACAACTACAACTTCTTCTTCTCCTTCACTTGGCAGGGGTCGACACAAAGTTTGCAACAGCAGTGAAGAAGGCATATGAGCAGGAAGATGGCGAGAAGAATGGATGCGAAAATGAGGAACAGACGCCAGTCCATACACCACCCGAAAATGTTCCATTCATGTCGACCGCAACCTGAGAAAAGCACACAATTCATTAAATTCAATAGGTGAGGGTTATGACGTACTAGTTTTCGAGGAACTATCTGGTTGGTTCCCTTGTATGTGTGGTATCGTCGTGGTCGTGTTGGTAAGGGATGTTGTCGTGGACGTAGCAGTACTAGTAGTAGAAGAAGTAGCTGTGGTAGTAGTAGTAGTAGAATTATTGAGAGAGATATTGACAGGAAGGGTTGTTGTGGTTGTAGTTGTGGTTGTCGTTGTAGTTGTAGTAGAATTCCTGCCAGTTCTCCAGATTACCTTCATTTCATAGGGCCGGCAAAATCAAATATGAAGAAAACTAACGGCAATGCTGCCGTTGGAGGTGTGGTGCAGTTCATCATTATATTGCAGTAGTCCACCTTCTCCATAGCTTAACAAAGTTCTCATTATTCCACACCTAGCTCAATTATGATTCGAAATTTTTAAAAAAATCGTCTAAAACAAACGTCGGTCACAAAGCACATTAGCGTCTTGTGTGCAGGATGCGAACGAAAGCTTTTCACTCTGAGATGTGAGATACGCGCAGGTGTCCGTATCAGTAGGATCCTGAAAAGTGTAGCTTCAATGTGAATAAAGTATCTGTAAAATTGCAAAAGCCGATACATGAAAGAATGTGGTATTCTCCGGAAGCAATCCATAGTACTTATTGTTTGGACACATTATTGCGTACAGCTTTGCTTGGGCACTTCCTGCGACGATGCCTGTTAGCACAGGTTTTGTGTAGGTCTGTAATAAAATCGTTGAGGTAGCGAGTTTTTGGGATTAACCGATTCAAAGCAAAACTAAAAAAGTTAAGGTTCACAACACTGTCGGTATTTGTTACGTACATAAATGTTTGCATTACTCTTTCTTAGTTTAGTCTGAGAAGCTGCTTAAAAAGGCAAAATCTACAAAAAAATTAACGTGCTCGTCTGGTAGCTGTCTCTACACCTTTGATGATTATCGGACAATTATCAACTGCGTTCGTCAGGCCCCAGTAAAAGAGCGTATAGAAAGTCGTTGTAGAAGGTCTTTTCCCAGGAAGGACAGTTTTTCTTCGATCTAACATGAGCAGAAAGGTAGTATATTTAGTTAGGTTACTTTTTCAATCGTTTTGCGTGTTTCTTCCCAAGTTTAAAGGGGAAAACAGCCTGACACTTCTCGAGCAGGGGTAAATGTGGGTGAACTATCTAGTAGAATAGATGCATGCGTGCTGTAAGCATTGATGTGTTTTTCCTCTCTATTCTTTTTCTTTAAAATCTTTTCTGAGACGTCATTTTACAGCCACATACGCTGGTGAGATGTGATTCTTACGATGTCACTTTTTTTCAGTTTTTCCTTACAAAGACCTAGTATATGGGAACTTGGGAGCTCACTTTTCAGTCCAGCTGGATTAAATGCTTCCTTATCTGTAAGTTTTATGTACAGGGTGACAACAAAGTTTTTGGCCAAAGATTTTATTACAATTATTTCTTGCGCTTTGTAAGGAAACCCATGGCTTTGCATCCGCGTTGACAACTCAAATGTATCGAACACACATGCAAAATTTCATAATGCATAGCCCTATTTGAACCTTGTATGATCTGCAAACATGAAACTAGGCAGACATGGAAATGGCCGCAAGTAGAGTCTCGGTGACATCTTTTCCAAGAACTTCTTTCAATTGTCTCCTTAAATCACCAGTTTTCTGCCCAATATTGAAGAGGGTATAAGCTTTCAGTCCTAGGGAGAACCATGTGTAAACTTGTTTTATTGACTGAAAATGACCAATAGATGTCACCACCACTTTTTCCTACTAGAATGCATAAAACAAAGGACAAAAGTGAGCAGACCGAAATCCGGAGAGGTATTTTATTTCTTAGGCTTGAGCACATCTGACAGAAATAAGGTGGGCTTTTCACAAAAGGTTCCCATCAAGTTTCAAGAGAAAAAGCAACAAAAACTTGGTTCAGACACTTCAGTTAATGATTTCACCAAACCATCAAATTTGCTTAATAATTATTATATCATGCTCCCTGAAACGGAAATCTCTGGATTTCTGAATTGTAGTCCCTAAAGCACAGAAGTTGAGCTAATCTTCGCTGAAACACCAGCTTCCCTAGCATAGACCTAACAGGGTCATAAATTCTCGACCAACTTGCGGTCTACGGAGAAGCCAGAAAAGGTATCCGAAATCCAAGACAGGATTCTTAAAGCGCATGAATTCTACATAGCCCAGGTAAATTTCCCGACTGCTAGCCCATCTGATCCCATGTCTTACAATTTATTATATTTGGCCAAAGACTTTGTTGTCACCCTGTATTTTCGACTACGTCTCGATAGGCATCTCTTTTGGCGCTCTTCTTTTGTTTTAATCGCGAGTGTTGTAATGGTATTCACTCAGGTTCGACATATTGCTGAATAAACTAAACCATTGTTTGCAGTACAAATGACTGTTTCTTTTGAATTACTGCTCATTCGTACGCTTGAAGTATTTAGGTATCTGCAGGGGGACCTCATGTGCACAAAGCCCAGTCTGGAAAATTAACCGCAAGCGGGAAAATGTCAGCGTGAAAGGAATATCGGGCAGGCCTACAACGATGGTTTGCGAAATATAATAGAGAAGGTGAGCAAAATTGGCGGGACTAGGCCTGAACAGAATGAAATTGAGAAGATTCCAGGAGTCACAGGTTCGAACGCCCCGCTTGACCTGTGCGCTCCAAAACTCTAACCTATGTGGGCGAACCAAGAGTTTCAGAAGTGAATGGGGATAAATTCCAGATGTGCTATGCGTTGAAGATGTGTGGTAGACCAGTGATGCTTCACTTCTGAACTCACCAGCAAACCTCCAAAACAACCTTCACCTGATCATTTGGATTAATGACAATTCCAAATAACAAAAGCCGTCACAATTTAGCTATTCTTCTGAGGATGTGATGATTTGGGAGAGACTAACTGTAAACATGCCGAGCACCTTTGGATTCACGAGCGTGAACGCTGAGTTTTGCCGATACCAAGTTTGAAGAAATTGTTCCCCACCACGAGAGCGATTATTCGACAAGATTGAACGAAAGCCGGCCTATAATTCATCGCATATATAAGGTTAGAAATCCCCGAACGCTCGACAGGAATCAATGACTCTTCCTGCAGACCAGACTCGAATTCATTGGATTTCTCTGTTCATAGATCGATGAAGGAGAAGGTGAAGGACAGGAAAATCAACCAGCACCACTTTCCATGCGAACACTGACTAGCTTGGCCTGAAATAACCGGCCAAGCGATTCATTACAGAGAAATTCGAAGGTCTGTGCCATGGCCGAGAAAGGCAACATTAGGCAGGAAGCAACCATGACATAACATGAAATGCGGACCGCCAAGTGATTCTCATTTGTCCGCAGCGACAGTGTTCTGCGGGTTTTCGCAAGAAAGGTGGTGACAAGGTTGGTTCACCCTTGGCCCTGGGCTTTTTGGAGTAGTAAGCTGGGGTAATGTTGGAAAACTGACAGGGTGAGTGGAGTTTGGCGCCTAAATCACAGATATGAATATATGCGAGCCACTTTAGGCCTCTGAAAGCGACGATCTGTTCGAAACGTCAGGCCAATAAAGTTTACCACCTAACAACCTGGTTGGCAGAAGAATTGAAAGCATCACAGGAAGTAACGTTTCTTATGAGGCCTGTACGTGCTGGCCGTAATCCATTTTTAACAGTACAACCATGACTATGCGAAAGAGCAAAATCGTGCAATGTTGAGTAAACTCAATAGTAAAATTAACAAGATCTTACACGCTAGTGAATTATATTGCATTATACTAGGGATTTCTGAATATTCTTAAACCTACCGCTTTGACATAGGCGTATACTTTCATTGCAGTATTCCCTTGGGGATGACCCAAATGACCGCCAACACTCTGACATGCTATGTCTGCATCCACCCAGGTGGTTGCTGCTCGGGAGTGAACTTCCCAGCAGTGCTTCTGTTCAGATTCGGCGACCTCGATCCCACTACAGGAACAGGATGCATGTACACCTAAGAAGTAAAGATTACGTCGAGGGTCTTAACTTTTTTTCCACAATGTGATCTATGAAGATGACACTAAAAAATTGTGGAAAGATGTGTTCTTCTATGCCTTGGGTTCAAAATGCGCTTACTGTACTGGATATAGTCGTCTTCAAAATCCAAAAAATAAGCCTAAGCCTATGTAAGTGGAGAAGTATAATATAAGACCGTCAACTTGGCCTCCATCTTGTTTGTAGGAAACTGAAGCCATGCAGTTTGACTGAACGAGATAATACAAAGAATGTGTCGCAGATGGCTGTGCACCACCTTAATGTTGAATCTATTCCCGCTCTGGATCGTAATTCTTGAAATGAAACTTGGCAAAGTGGCTGCGATATCCTAAAATTGTGTACAGTAAGCCATCTTTTCCTGGTGCCTTTGCGTTGGAAAGAGCTGTTTGAATCACCAGATGAATTTTTTTTTAGTGTTGCGAGTTAGGATATCTCACAAATTCATTAACAGAGTTAGGAAAAAAGCAAACTTGATAGTTATCCTACAGTCGCTGTACATTTGCTACTATGTAAGTAATATAGTGAGTACTTGCCACTTTTAACTGCAGTATTAAAACGGGAATTCTCTGGGGCAGGAAGTGGTAATCATGTTTCTTGTCAGAGGTGTGTCTATAATTATGAAACGCTTTAGCTAAGTTCCAAGTGCCGATTATAGCTATTTCCTTCACATCTATGAAGAAAAATTCGTTAACAAAGTTTTTCGGGCACGCCGAATTGATTGTTGATGGAAGCGCTTGCCAAAACTCCACCTAAAACTGAGACCCCTGGAAGTGTGTCTACATTTATGGTACACATTGTATTCTGCGACCAAGGATCTGTCAAATTTGATTGCGCTATGTAACTGCGTCATCGAAAGAGATACATAGAACATACTGATGAACGAAAGGCATAACACTACTGTCAACGTATCAACTGAATGAAACGAGAGTTATCACGAGTGAAGTGCACGAGATTATACCCAAACCCCTCCCCAGATCGAAACGAGACATCCATGTTTAGGGGTACTGTGTAAGATGATGTTGATGCATGCACTAGATTGGTGCATGATCAATGCGACTTTTTTCGTTAACGCCAGCGTTTTTCAAGATGAAGATTCAAGATTCACTGCAATAATCTTTTTTTTTCATGCAGTAAAAGTGCCATAGAAAATGATATCCACATCGGCCATCATAGTCTCTAGCGTTTTGGGAAATGCTGAAATGCAGCATACTCACTTCGCAATCCCAGCGAACCTTTTGGCGAAAATCAACAATGACAAGCTGAAAATTTTTCAAAAAAAAAGTTGAAATAGGCCTCGTAGATGAAGAGGGAGATTGACAATGAAAACGAGCAGGAGGCTTTGGCGGCCGTGGGGAAAGAACGAAAGCTTGACAACAAGAATACTGGCCGAAGACATCATTGTGGACCATCCGACCATCGTCTTGAAAAAGCATGTGGACTCGGATAAATGGCTTCGACCTTCGCTTCTATGGCGGCAGAAGTTCATAGTCGTTGAGATTTGTTTGTCAGTCTCCTTCTTTCCATCTCCGAGGATCTCCTCATAGCCGTCTGAAGGCGCTTTTCTTCCTCTACAATTTTGTCATGATGGGGTTTCTCAAAATTGTTAGTTCACTTAATTTTTATGCCTAGAAAGAATAATGCCTAGCTGAGAAAAAACGCCGTTTTCGCTTTTTCCATCCAAAGAGACCAGAAAGCATCCGATGCTGGGAAACGAGTAAGCTCGATGGAATACAAACGTGAAAAGACATTATGAGCTAAGCTCTTAGAGTTTGATGATGTTGGCAAAGTTGTGCCAGACGCTATCAACCGGTAGGATTTCGGGATTCATGAGACTGGATTTTTTCAGCTGAATAATCCCATCTAAATAGTACATTTGAGAAGTGCGATATCCATCTATTCATAGACCCATGCAATTCACATGGACCACGACGTCATTACATTGTAGGAACAAAGCTACGGTGGGCACGGCAATCGACGCGCACTTGCGGGGTCCGGTAATTGTGGAAAATATGCGAGGATCCCCGATGTTTCTAGAACGGTGGCTTCGGGGGGGGGGGGGGGAAGAATGCGAATCGTTAAGAATCACAACGTAGCCAAGACTCGCATTGCGACTTTAAACGTCGGCACGTTGACAGGCCGCTCATATGAGCTGGCAGCAGCACTGTAGCGCCGCCGAATCGTCCTGTGCACGGTACAGGAGACTAGATGGTCCAGAAACAACTCGAAAGACATCGGATGTGGCTTCAAGATCATCTACAACGGTAGCCCAAGCACCACGAAAGGCGTGGGCGTAATCGTTTCTGAACGCAATTCAGAAGTGCAGAAGTACAGCGTTGTGACGACCGGCTTATGAAGGTCGTTGTCGCCACGGTTGAATGACAGCTTCATTTTTTCTTACCGTATGCACTACAGACCGGGTGCTCAGACTAGGTCGAGGATGATTTCTGAATGCTGCTCGATGAGAAGACTGAAGAAGTACGCCAGAAGAGACGATCAGCGTCACTGGAGACCTAAATGGGCACGAGGGCGCTACAAAGGACGGTTTCAGATGCCATGGGGGCTTTGGCTATGGAACACGCAACAGTGATGGCGAACGCATTCTCGACTATGCGGATTCTCATAACCTCGTGATAGTCAACGCAAAGTTACGGAAGTCTTGGTTACAGACGCAAAGGTAGTGTCATACGACGTGATTGCTCCGCAGCATCGACCAGTGATCTACACGATGAAGATGCGTTGTTTCCCGCATCCGGCTTCCGCCTGTCACACTGTCAACAAAACTTGGGAGTGCACAACCCGAGCGATCGTTGAAGCACTACGCTCCGACCTCGGCATGACGAAGCCCAACAGAAGAAAGATTGACAAGAAGACATGGCTCTAAACGGAAGAAGTGGAGAACATGGTTCGTGAGAAGAGGAGAAAGTATTAGGTTGGTGCAAAAATAATGTATATCGTTTTCCCTTGCATCATTTTCGATGCAGAAAACTTCCTAAAGTTGTGCGAGACATTATGTAATATTCCGTGGCAAATTTCAGGGGCTTTTCAGTCATCCTATCGGCTACAAACGAAATTCGCATTTTTGTTAAATTTTTAATTCCGGAGCGAAAGGTGTCAAAACGGATTTTTTGCCTAATCCTCTTCTCTGAACCAAAACTAGACGGCATCACAGCTGCAACCGCTGGGAATGCCACCATAGTTTCGCCGACGGAAGTGTGTGAGCGAATGCATACCGCGAAGTTGCTTCCGATTTTTTCGAGCTACTATCTATAGCTTAGAATGTAAGGAAGGTCTCGTAAGTCTTCCTGGGGTTGGCGACCCTCAACTGATGGCTGGACCCGTCCAAAACAACGTTTTGCAGAGCCTCGGCGGCAATCACTGTCAGAGCATCCCTTCCGGTAAGAATGGGAGGACCAAAAAGCTCGACGAGTAGGTGCCGGACAAAATGAACAAATACCAGGTCGATCTTCGTTAAAAGGTCTACTTTGCGCCTTTGTGTTGAAACTTTGCGGCCCATTTCTCAATCGCTTTGTGATCTACGATGGAGAATATATCCTATACGAGATCAAAAAATGCCCTGCTGGGCAACTGGATGAGGGAGAAGCGCCGGAACACTGCCAGGAAGCCTAAATACACCAGATGAAGGTCACGGTGACTTTATGGGTGTCCGCTGCAAAACTGTTTCATTACAGCTCATGGATTCTCTTGCACCGGAAAAGAACTTCCGAGGTACTTATGAAAATAACCGGCTGTGAGCCTGACATTGTTCAATAGAATGGATACCATCCTCCCATACAGTACCTTCGAGCCACATTTTGCACACCAGACACTCCACCTAGGCTATGAAGCTCTGCTCCATATATCACAATCAGCAAGCCTTTCGCTTACCGGCCACCACTTCCTCGAACATCTAGACTATTCAACCGGGAGAATTTCTCCGAATACTATAAAGCTTCTAAAATTGCCTTCAGGGGATTCGTCGATACTAGAAAGAACATTCCAAGATGGTTGATCGCCTGAGAACAGCTATCCTACTGCCAAAGATTTGCGCATTACAATGGTCTTAAAGTTTTCTCAAATACTTGATTCTGAAGCGAGTTATGGTGTTCGGAAATAAAGATTCTAAAACGCGCATCATTTTTGCACCAACGTAATACCATTTCTTCCTCGAGCACGAGACGGCCGACAATTGGCGTACTTAAGGTGAAGCGAAGAGGCGAAGAAGGGTGTAGCCATGACGAAGGCAGCATATTACGGCGATGTCAGCAAGAAGCTAAGCACGAGGGATGGCGAGCGCTTCATATATCGACTTGCAAAGTCTGGCCAACGCAACGCGAAAGATGTAGAAAGGTTCCACGGCATCAACAATGAACGTGGGCAACTCCTGATGAATCGCCAGAAAGTGACAAAATGATGGCGCCACTACTTCAAAAAGATATCAACAGAAGAGATTGATCATCACCATCCCGAGTGCCCAGCTCACATACGGGCCCATCCAATTGATCACCATTGAGAAGACTGTGGCTGCGCTTAAGAACATGAAAGCTGGTCAAGCAACAGGTCTAGATGATTTAGCAGTGGAGCTGTGGAAGTCACGATACAGTGATCCCGTTAGCTGGCTAACAAAGTTCTCCAATCAGATCACGGAGAAGAAGACACCTGAGGCTTGGCATTGAAGCACAACAGTTCCGATATGGAAGGACAGGGGCAATCCAGCTGATTGCGCAAATTACCAGCCGATTTGTTTGTTGTCTCATACAAAGAAGGTATTCGAGCGCATCCTCGACACCCATATTCGCGACATTGTACGGCTTTCCTCGCTTTCCTCCAATTGGTGTGGCTTCGTAACCAACTGCGGCACCACAGATGTTATCCACTGCGTCCGGCTATCGATGCTATCCACCTTGTCGAGAAACACCGTGAGAAGCAGAAATCGTTACATCTCGCTTTTCTCGCCGAAGAGCTCATTGAGTGGGTTTGGATTCTCTACGCCGACTCAAAGAGTCAAGTGAAGTCGCCTGCAGAATTTCCCATCTCCGTTTGCGTGCACCAGGATTCGGCACTCTCTCCGCTCCTTTTCATCATCGTCATGGACGCCAACACCCGAGACATGCGGTACCCTGGACGCTTCTGTTCACTGATGACACTGTGCTCGCCTCGGAAGCTGAACACGATCTAGAGCTGCAAACACAGGCATGGAAGGACCGACTGGCACAATTTGGCCTTCGGCTCAACGTCAAGAAAACCGAGTACCTGACGAACGACGATCATGAGGACGGCACCATCAGAGTTGACGGCATTGATCTCCCGAGGACCGATGCAATCAAATACCTGGGCTGGTAGTAATCCCCCCCCCTCAAGTCGTCACAACATGTTTTGAACATGTCACGAGGCTGGCTCGAGACTAGGCACGCCAGGTTCGCGCCGAATCGCATGCTAATACACGCGAGAGCGGTGCGTCGCGAGGGTGTTCCGTTGTTGGGAGGTTGTCAGGTTGTCACGTGTTGGGAGGTTGTCAGGTTGTCACGAAGTCATGAACTTCACGACAACCTGACAACGGAAGTGGAGAGCTTGACAGACACAGTGTCAGAAATCGCGATACGCAGAGGGTCTCGAAGTTCATACCCTCGTGCACGACCAAGCTCGTAACGCTTCGTAAAGTATTTTTTTGCGTGAATTTGATGCTAACTGTGTTGCTGAGACCTATGTGGGCAAAATTCGATGCTGTGTCGGCTTTCTGTCAACGGGAATCGAACTTGTTAGGGTACACGTGAGAGCAGCCGACATTACCACTGTGCCATCACACACAAGTGTTGGCACACGTAAAAGGAGTTACAGGAACACTTCTCATCTCTAAGGCATGAAGAAAGCTTTGGTACCTAAGGCAGAACTTGCTGTATAGACCCATCTTTTCATAAGCAACTGGAGATGCACATAATGTCAGCCACACTCCATGATCTACTTGGTCATTATACTGTGTTGGGTATGACATGTATGCTAGCGCAGAGGATGTGCGCGCGCGCATGTTAGGGTTCCCTGGTCACACAGCGGTTTTGCAGGCAGGTGTGCCAGCTCGTTACATTCTCACGGCAACCTCGTTAAATGTTCGTGCCTCGTTCCGAACTATTAAGAGCCTGGCTCGTACATGTTGTGACAAACGTGGTGGGATCACTACCAGCCCTGAGCTCAACGGTTGCATTCGATGGTAGCCTCTCAAGTAAAGTCCTAGCGCGTGTTAACGCCACCTAAATGAAATGACGTTCAATGTCTGGCATACTGTGCGACCAAAGCATCCCGGAGGGCCTCAAATCGAAGGTCTACCGAACGATTGTGCCTGCTGTCGCTCTTTATGGCCGTGAGTGTTGGGGCGCTACCAAAGAAGTAGAACGACGTCCTAGCGCCATGGAAATGAATATGCTACGCTGGATGGCTGGCATTGCGCGACTCGACCACATCTGCAATGATGACGTCTGGCAACGTTTTGGTGTCGCTCCAATAACGGACAAGCTTCGCGAAGCTCGCATGCGATGGTTTGGCCACGTGCTTCGTGCTGACAACGATAGCAAGTGCAAAGTTGGCTTCTATCTCGACGTAGTAGGCAAATGACCAAAACGACGCCCGAAGCAACGATGCATGGACACGTTGCACACCGATCTGAAAGCAGCCGGTATCCACCCGGACCAACCACACGACAGAACAAAATGGCGTCAAGGAATCAGAAGAGCGGACCCCGCCACCAAACGGGACAAACGCTAAAGAAGAAGAAGATAGGCCCATGCAATTCCTCTCGAGCAACTCGATTAGTCGTGGTGGTTGGCTTCTCCGCGGCAATATATAGTTTCCTTGAAGTTATGAGTAACCTGATGAGCGATTTTTTTCAAGCACAATCATCTTTCCTACATATCATACATAAATCGTTTAAGGAGTTTTGGTTCCCTTTCCAGCCTCAACTAAATGCTAGGAGAGGCAGATGTCGATAATGTTGTATTTCATAGATGCAATACTTTATCTCGTAGTCTTGAAATCTAAGCAAATTGTTAGTATAAAAGAATTTGTTATAACATTCTTATGAGGCAGGAATAGCTCTTCCGAATCTACGTGACTCGTTGCCAAAAGATGACAAAGAGCGAGCGTCGATGGCGGTGCGTTTCCCGCGGACAAGGCAAGCACGCGGCGCGGCCGCACCACCCGCGCTGGAGTCACAGCTGTAGTGACAATTCAGTATTTTCTTGATAATTTTGTACTCAGATATGTTAACTATCGAGGAAACTCTTTAGTTTGTTGCCGCGGTGAGGATGTCGAGCGTGCTTCCCGTGTCCGCGAAAAACGAGCTCACAGGCGGAGAAAGGGAAAAGCGCAAAGACTTACATTAACACCAATACTTTGCTTTGCTCTATTGGTGCTTTAGTTTTCCTCTAATATTTAGTCTTTATCAACATTTTGATTTGGCTTGCGTGGATAAGTTAAAGTCATTTGAATTTTTTTTTCAAATTTATTCGCTAGATTGACTTGAAGTGTTTTGCTATTTTTTTACAACAATAAATTTGAATGTGGTCACAAAATTTGGAGTTTTGAGCCTGTCAAATAATTTATTCGAATACTTATTCGAAATCTCGAATGTTCGGAACTTCCGTTTTTCGAATATGTTCGAAATTCAAATATTCAAAAAAGTAAATTTCCGAATATGTTCGATTATTCGAATATTCGAAATTTTTCCAAAAATGTGCAAGTATACTCTGTACTTATACACCAGTGTTCCCACTGTTTCTTGTAACACTCAGACAAAAAGCTTTTCCACTTACCCCTCCATGGACTGCATACCAGAAATGAGCCATTACGGCTGCTTTGGAGGCGTACTTCTAGCTACTAAAAAATTTGGATAACCAACCGATAACAATCTGAAGCAGAACAAGCACAGCAAGCAGCATTGTTGTTATGTTACATAGAAACCAAACCATTGCTCCATGTTTCTATGCGACCAAGTGCATAAAATCCATCAAAAACTAATGCCGCAGAACCGTAGCGTGGTAACCTACACTGCCAAAAGCGATTTGAATAATGCAGTCCAGGAATGATGAAGATATTACTGTTCCATTTTTTCTGGGCATGACTTTGTAATATTGCATATTTGGACTGCTGTGCCTCACAGGTTAATATATCAGCATGCAATATAGTTTACTTATACTACTGGGCCTCATAGATTATTATTACGCTGTCACAGTAGTTTCTCACCTTCTTTTTCGATCTAGTTTTTCTTCTTCAATATAACTACCAATTGCGCGGTATATATGCCATCACTTTTGACGAAAGGTCTGGCGGTAACAGTAGCGTTTGTGGGCAGCAGCTTCCAATAAGCAGTTCTCTTGCAACTTCATCAAACACGGAGCTCTTCCTTCTGAGCAGGTTGTTAACGTTATCGCGGTGGAGTCCAAGGTTACCGCCGTCCGAGCCGCTCACGTTTTCATATGTGATTTGCCTAAGAAACACGCCTCTCACTGGTAACCAAGTTTGCGAGCGAAGCGAAAGCCCGTGGAAAAACTAAAACGTTCAGGCATGCACGTTCCACACTTGCAACCAAAGTCCACTCAAATCATAATGTATCCATACGTGGTATTTCCTTGTCTATGCATGCAGACACAGATGAACAACTATTGCTTTGCAATGGCGCTGATGTTCTTCTGTCAGCTAGGTGTCACGACCTCTATTCTATTCAATCAGTCCTACGAGCTATCCTCTTCATGTGATAGATGAGATCCTTTTTTGTATCTCTAGCCGAAAAGCATGTCTTCAAACCTGCGAAGTCAAACTTACATAGTTTTTTTAAGAGAGAGAGGAGAGCATTTCCGCAGGGCACATGCGTTTTGCCATATCACTTGCGTTGCTGTGTTTTCTGAATTTGTAAAGGAGTAGCAGGGAAACATGCTTGAAGTCAATGACGAATATTTCGGTCGCAATCGCAATAGAATGATAGGACAATTTGGGTCTTTGTGGGTTGTTGATTAACGTTTATATATGTTTTGAAGAGAAAGTTCGAGAACAGCCTCAAAAAACTGTCAATAAACAAAAGTAAGTGATTCGCGAAAAACTACAGGGTGGGCCATAGGTACGGTAACAACTCTCATTTCTTCTCTGCAGAAAAGTTTTTTGCATCTAAGTTAAACTCAATTGAGAAGGCTTTTCTTAACGTATTACTGGGACAGTGCTCCGGCTTACAGGTCATGTCTGATCCAAGACTCAGCCTAAATAACGTTTTAGGTCCTATTGGTTTCATCGATAGACTATCCATTTGCTTGGGCCTCAATCGGTAGGGTTAATAGGCTTCCATGATACGTGGAACCAGAGCTTGTTCATAACCTCTCCAGAATTTGTATTAGTTGAGTAAGCACTCTAAAAAATTTTCGCTGAGCTGAACCATCCCCGCTTGCGCGCGGCGGTCAATGACTTCGTTCAGTACGTTGGGGCCTCCATCGGAACTGAAAGGGGATATCCCGAGGTGAAAGGTTGTGCTTATGTTAGATTTGGCCTACTGAACATAAATCCTGCAACCATGTTTCGAATTACCTGTTAATGCTTTTTCTGCTTACACTTTTCTGTGTTACCGTGTTTATGGCCCACCCTGTAATATATTAGCACCCTTTTTTTTCCGCCGTCTTAACTTCAAGTCTGTTAGCAAGCCCTGAGTATGGTCCAAGGTGAGGTCAATTTACGAGCAAGCCCATCAAATATTTCCTCTTCCAGTGCGTAGGAATTCAGCTGATTCAACTTAATGAATTTAGAAACATGAGACATTTTGGATCTTCAAACGAACCCTCAGAATCCTCAAAATGGATGACAGTGATGAGCATTTAGTGATTATCAGTGATCTTGTGCCATTGCTAACATTATGCGGGCTTTAAGGTTACTCTCAAAGTGACGTCACTTTGACCCTTTCTCAGGCCTCTGAAGACGACATAAAGTTGAGAAATCAATTCGAATGAATCGTGAACATATAACAAGGTGTGAGGCGTAACAGTATAGGAAAACATGCAAAGGTGGTTATTTAATTATTGACACAGAATATGAACAGAATAATGAAATACCGAGATAGAGAGAGAGAGAGTTCAAATGATAAATTCAATGAAGTTGCGTAAATGGAGCAAACGTAGTTGGGGACGAGTTCATGTTGCATGGTCATGTATCGGTACTTTCCGAGGCAAAGGAGTTGAAAATTCTAAAGTTCGACCTCTACTTTCCGATCTGTTTTTGTCGGAGTTTCTGGATCCAATTTATCCTCATCGTGGGTCTGCTTCATTTCCAGGATGGTCGTACACGACGAGTTTTCGGGATTGGCCTGTAAGGGACAAGTTTTTCTCCGTCATTGTGACGTCGATAAGAAGATCAAGGAGCTATATCACTGATGTCCCAAAAAAAAAAACGCTAATTTTTAGCATTTTTCTGCATCCCTATCTTCTAAGTTGATAGAAATGAATCGTACAAAACCTACGTGATATCTATGTATTTCTTTACTGTAAAAAGATATGGAATATTAAGATTGTCCTTACAATATAATTTCCGATAATGTGCACGTGAATACTTTGCTCGTTCGCTTTTTCATATGCATTTTATATCGAGGCTTCCATTTGTAGCTTTAATATTGCCGCAATCGAAAAACTCATTTGTGTGAAAGTAACGCTTTTGGTTCGATGTTATTTTCTTCAGTAATGCATTGAATACTTCTATCGTAGCACTTCGTGTTCTGCTGTTTGTTGTGTTCACCCGCGTTTTACCTGGCAAGTACGTACTTTTAAAGAAAGCGATGCTGTGTACCTTTCATTATCCGCACATTTCCCATGGCATAATCGATATAAAATGTTAGCTGCTATATCCATTTACTATTTGCCCTTACGGCTAGCGACCGCCGCCACTCACAGCGACGACAGAACACAGACGACTAACCACTCCCCAGCCTCTGCGTAACAGTGCTCAGTATCACGATCAAGGATTCAAAAACGCTTTCAATTTTATTCTTTTTCAAGTGTGTCCTCTTTGTATGGAAGACCTACTTCATTGGCCATTAACGTAACTTTGTGTTATCTGGTAGAGGTGATGATGACAGTTTTCAATACACTGTAGCGTGTTTGTCCCACGATACTTTAAACAGTGCCACGGGCTCTCCGAGATCTTAGCAGAATTCGCGATCACCGATGCCACAGTTGCCACGCAGGGTGCTACAGTGCTCAAGGACTATAGCGGCACTATTAACCTGACGAGTGTCTCCACAAAAGAGGTCTGCTTTTTTTGCTGAGGAAATAGTGGAAATTCAAACACGTCCGCTTTGTTACTGTTTGAGAGTTTGTGGGGCTCGCATCACAGCATTCTCTAGATTTTTCGGAGATTTTGAGGGGAACATCGATGGTCGAATGGCCAACATTGAAGTCTTCGGCCAGCATTCTCGTTGTCAAGCTTTCGTCCCCTTCAAAATGTTCCTGAAGCTAAAAATTTGATGTGTGGCTTCCTCATTACTTCGGTGAAGCCTGTATCGTGTGATTATGAACCATCTTTCAATTTGGCTCTGCCAATTGGTCCTCCACAAAAAGGCTTGCCTAGATCACAAAATAACTGTGCTGCATCCCAACTTTTCTCGGAATGATTGCGAACTTGATGATGAATGTGGGCATGATTTTCGATAGCACCTTCAATAATGAATAGAAAAGAATATTGTCATCATGATGAAACCACTCGAAAAGCTCATTTTTCCCCTTATTTTTCAGTACTATTCTGTCTCTGGGCTTTATGAGATATAGCTAATACAGTTCTTCAAAAAAGTCCTCAATGCCTTCGTTCGTGAGCTTTTGCCTTTAGTGCCTTCTTCGGGCATATGTAACTATTAACAATCCATTGCTATCTCATCACAAGCTTATAAATAGGAACATTTGAAGAATACCCAGAGGCAAGAATTGAATAAGTCTTTCTGAGTTCTTTTGCTATTAGGCAATTGCTGACCTATACATCGATAACTTAGGTTGGTGTTCGACAGAATTCAACATCTTAAGAAAAGAGGAACCTCGCTCCCAAGATTTTGGTCGCAGAATGAAACTACTACGTTGCTGGACTGTTAGGCAGAGGGCTGAGGATTTAAACCCCGTCATGAGCATGTCTTTTAGTGACCCTGCACTTTATATGGAAGATGGCATGTATGTATCTGCCCTCTATGGTCAAGAGCGCAAAATTGAACTTTACATCACTTGCAGGCCTCCAAAGAAGACGTTCAGGTCGAATTGTTAGGGCAACAAACGAGTGCCACCGATGCATCCAAAGTACTCGAACAGCGTCATTTTTCAACGAGAAAAAAAGTCACGAAAAAAGCCGTATCAATCATGCACCATCCGAATATACAGAGAGCTGCAGGTGTCGAGGAGTGGCGATACATTACAATCTGTCACACGGCGGCTTGCTAAGGAAGCTACATAGCACCACTCACAATGTGCATTGCCGGGGGAAGGAGTATGTGCAGTGTAGCGCAGAACTCAACTCCTGCACCAGGGAAAGACCTTCTTAGTCTTTCCAATGGGAGTACCAGCTGATGATCCGTACGAGCTGGTATTTCTGGTTCTTCGGTTGTAGTTCTGCGATCATGACCAAGGGAGGTAGGAAATTAATTCATGATGATTTCGAAACAGTTGGAAAATTAAGCAATACACTGCGTTTCATAACTATACGACCACCCCAGTTTTTGCAGTACTAGAAGATGCAGCCGAGAAAGACTTTTCCTGTTCCATCCATCAGATTCAGATATAAGAATAACCTCTGAGCACCAATTTTCATTGCGCTAGTTTTTCGTTTACCTTTTAGTTTTGAACTTATCAGTTCACTCAACGTTTCATAACTATACGACCACTCGTGAACACTTCAATTTTTTCTAATAATCTAGCGATGAAACAACACCATTTACAGCAAAATTAATAGGCAATCAGCCCTTTAGCTTGGAAAGCACTCAAAAGAGGCGATTCAGCATACTGTTCATCAGATTCTTCAAGAAATCGCTCTCTACATCTTCCCAGGCGTCGACGATTGTTGTTTTCAGCTCATCAGTTGTTTGAAATTGAAGATAATTGCAGTAAACCCTTCGTGCTAGGATGCTCGATTAACTCTCCATTGAGTTTGGGTCCGGGCTGCACTTGAGGCAATCCATGGCGTTCGCGCCGCTCTCTGAAAGCCAGCCTTAGGTTGTCTGGCTGGCATGCACCCCGACGTTAACCTACAGGAAGGTCTGCTTCGGTCCAAGAATCCCTCACAATTGACAGTCCCTGTCTATGTAGAGAATCCTGGAACTCCATCGAGTATATCGGACCCGAAACGGAGGCTATCTCTAGTCTGTTCCCGGCAGAAAAGTCATTCCAAGCCATGAATGATCTCCCTCCAAAGTTGCGGCGACTGAAGGAAGTGGGGTTCTTTCGCAAACCGTTCCGGTAGCTTCTCCTCTCGTCAAGCCCATCCAAAGTGAACTTCTGTTCATCTGTGGGGATGTTCTGAAAGCATTTTTCAAAGCCTCATTCGTACTAATCTGACCTAGAAAGTTATCACTGGTTTACTCCAATCTGTTGTCATGTTCCATCGAATGAATTCTTGCTCAGTCGTCCTTCAAAGAAAAATTGGACATGGAGCGCTCTTCGTAACTTCTTCTACATCATTTCCGCTGCGGCGGAGCGCTCTTCACACCTTGCTGTTCGAGACAAGGAGTTTCAATTCTGCTCGGTTCTGGTTGAGCGACAAGCAAGTGTAGGAGAATTGCCTGCAGATCTTCCTCTCGTTCTAAGCTGTGAAAAGTTTCGGCTTCTGGTATAGTTCTTTTTGTGGTATCCATCAGAATTTCACAAATGAGTGGGAGCGGGGCAGTGAGTATGGCCAGTCTTCATCCCGATGGTTCAAGCACTTAGTACTGCATTGTTTGGAGGCCGGAACTGACCTTTCTCTCCTGTACTTAGGGATGTACCGCGAGGGGTACTGAGAAAATTGTGAAACCCACCATTTGCCATCCTTGCACACAAAAGCTGGAGTGACGAACTTTCATCAATTTTCATTATTCGTTAGTGGACGTATAGATATGAAACGTTGGAGAAGCGGTAACACCGCATTTTGAAACTCAGAAATAAGTGAGCGGTGTAGAAATTTGTGCTCCGTGGTTAATTTGTCCGCTGAATCTACTGTCAAGCATATGAAAATTGCAAAGCTGCTGCATCGCGCACAACTGCAAAAAATAAGGTGGTCGTATAGTTATGAAACGCAGTGTATCAAGAAGATGAAAGGTTACATCATCCATGCTGGCAGAAGAATCTCTTTCACAATAACGAAGAATGAAGGAACTTCAGACCAAAATTCCAAAACTCGCGAATCTACGCAAACCTTCATTAAACGTTTGATAACTGTGTGACTAACTTGATCCCCTCCGGCCCTGAAGAAGGCGAAACCGACTGAATCATGACATTTCAAATATGCTGTTGACAACCTCGTGCTGGTTAACAGGATCATAAATGATACTGTCGTACTTGCGAAAAACTTGGACTTCCGAATCGCTCCAATCGTCCAATATCTCTTTCAGTTATCTACTGCAGAAGCGATAAGGATATAGCAGCAGATTTACAAAAACGTCATCAAGAGTGTTATTGTCATTTCACGTGTATTATGCTGCCTCATTCAGGTCCACTATCATTCATGTAATTTGACAAGATTATTCTTCTTTACAGGGAATGGGGAGTGCCTCAGGTGGATTGCGTTCAGCAAAGACTACACCAGAGGTATGTGGATATGAAATGTTTGTTTCTATCCTCCCTCCTTGGAAGGAAGAGTGAATAACTCGAAGCAATCCATTCCGTTTCATGAGAATATAGCCGAATTATTGTATTGGTTGCCTTAGTGTGTGCATCGTCCTTGTTTTTTCAGGAGAAGCTGAAGGCTGTAAAATCAAAGCAGATTGATAAATCGATAGAGCACGAACGAGACAAAGCTGACAGCCACTTCAAGATCCTTCTCCTAGGTGAGCGACTGGAGATTTTCTCAGTTGAAGAACCAAAAACCACATTCAGGAGGGTCAGAATGCGGCAAGACGACGATCTTTAAGCAGATGAGGTTTGCTCACAAAATGTTTTGCCTCTCCGTAGCTATAAAGGCAACGGCTTCCGTGGTATTCCAGGGTACTGCACCTGAATGGATTCTCAAAGGAAGACGCTCTCACGTTCAAACCGTATATCCACTGCAATATTATGAGTTCTCTCACACAGTTACTGAATGCATGCGCCAGTTTCAAAATTGTTCACGAGAACAATGTACAAGTGAGGAATACCTACTATGGTATCACTAGAAGGATCGTGGCACTACACAGACGATTGTGCATGAGATTTTGAAAATTGTAACTATTGTGGCTGAGTAGGAGAATTATTATATTATCCAAGTGGATTATTTTCTTTTTTGAGGAAGCAATTGACCAGTTCACCGAATACGCCGAAAAGATAAAGAACACTGAAGATGGTGTGCTAACCCCAACGATCGGCAAAAGCATTGAAAAGATATGGCACAGTTCGGGTGTGCAAACAGCTTACAACAGAAAATTTCTGTACACCCTCTTGGATAATTGCAAGTAGTGAGTTCATTATAGTTTTGCTTTGACAGTTGTATTGTTTTTTTTTTTTGATAGAATTTGAGAATCGAGGATGGGCAGGGTGCCGCGTAAAACGAGGCCTCTTCGCCATTACAAAAATTGGGACAAATCACTGAATCTCTCGATGCTTGGAAACTGATGGAGAATTGGGGAATTATACAATTTTTTCAAGATTGCTGAGCCAGAAGGGCCACTTATTAGGTTGGTAAGAGAGTCCAGTTTCGGATTTCGATCTCTTTTTCTTTTTATCATAACTTTGTCCAACAACATCATCGACAAATAATATAGTAGTTGTAGATAGCAGTGATCAGTGCTATTTCCTGATATGTTGACCTCATCCCTTTAGGACATGTTTTTTTTTGTGCGTCGAAGAGGTTGAAGGCCGCAATCTCACACCATCTACGTCCAAAAAATTTCTTTGACAAGAGCGTCCCAAGGAGGCAAATGAATTTATAATCAGTATAAGGTCAATAGAAGTGCAGAAATCGATGATCCCACTACAGCTCAGCATATTTATGCTAGGCCTTATTATCGGAGACGTGGGAAATGGGATGGGCGGTGCAGGGTTTTCCATCTTTTCCGTCATTCTTCGAACATTTTCGCCCGTCTCCAACGCTGGCTTTCTCAGATGGTAGCCGTGACTGTCATGCCTCGTGAGAGAAATTCGAACTGCAACATCTCTCCTGTCGTGTAAGTTGAGGTCATGCAAGTAACAGCTGCTCCTAAGTGCTCATATCTCTTGATCCAAAGCAGAAAGATCCGCTTGGTCCTCTCAAATATCTGGTGATACTCTTCTGAATTACGAATGTGACGTTGCCGGCTTCGGCGGTCGCCAAGATGCTCCATAGCAGCTCCGATTAGAAGGTTTCGAAAAAAGTCCCTTCACTAATTTGAGGCACGACTGGAGCAGCAGTGCCTCTACTGTCCACGTATGCTGGAATTGCTTATGAAATATACTTCAACATTATGTAGGTTACACTCCTTGAAAAACAAATTTCGAAAATTTTCGAACAAAACTCCGCCAACCAAGTGGAAGAATGCGACATTAACAAGTAGCTTACCTAACGCTTCAAAATGGTCAACGAACCGTTCTACCCAATCTATTGTATTCTGCTCCATTTATCTGCGCTGAATGAATGCAGAGAGCTCGTCCCACCATGTCAAAAACCGCTACACTTCATTCGTGCTAACACGTCGTTCATTTCCAACAGGCATTGAAAACACCACCCATTCTCCGCGGAAAGACTCCTCGAAAATAGGGTTCTCTGTGGTTTTGAGTCGTTTTCGTGAACCATTGTTCTCGACAGCCAACGCAGACTCTATTTTTGTAAAAACCTCGGGAACGATTTCCAAGATGGAACATTGCTGCCTTTGAGTTTTCTCGACAACATTCGACGGATCACCGAAGAATCGTATGTCCCAACTACGCAGGATATTCTTCATTGTCGACTAAAGTCTACTGGTATCAACGAGATATCCTTCGTATACAAGAAAATTGAATTCAAGTGAGTTGAATCCTAAACTTGATACGTAGTGATTCCGCGTTTTAATGTATGCTGTGAGATTCAAAAGATCCTTTCGAGCACTTCCTATAGGTTGAGTCCCATGATGAAAGAATGCAAATACGTGCAGGCCCCCACATCCACGCTCTAGAAAAATTTTAGCAATACCAGGATTTGCAAAGGAGGATAGTGCTTCATTAAGGATGATCGACGTGGGTGGCCAGCGGAGTGAAAGGAGAAAGTGGATCCACTGTTTTGATAACGTAGACATGGTGCTGTTTGTCGTTTCTGTGAGCGATTTTGATACTATAGATCCCGAAGATCCTTCTCAGGTGCGTTTTCACTTCCAAATTCATTAGCAACTATGCTTGTGATGGGTTCCAACACCATCGGAGGAAAATAGTATCTCAATGACCATTGAGAAGATAATTCCAATCCAAAACAAACGCAGGATTATCACGTACCTCCGACAAAGATTGATCGAGTTTGAAGTCTTTAACCATTATTACTCGAAAATAGTGTCTTCTCATCATTTGTTCGCGAGTCATAAAAAACAGCTGGGAAGAGCTAGCCAGAAAATTCATGAGGCATTTGAAAGAGGAGGAAAACCCTTATCAGATGTTCATACGATTTGCCTTCTAGATGCCTAAACTGGGCGGAAGGGAAACATTTATTTGTGCATGCCGCGAAATGACAATTATTTTCGCAACAATCTAATGCTTGCGACCAGCTATGTAGAAAGCTACCTGATTACTGCATAAATGTGCAGTGTCCCACCTTGGAGCTGTTTTGGAGTTTTTTCTGAGTACCATTATATAATAATTTCAGGGGCGATGCAGAAGGGTCCTTAAACTCTTCTGCAAGCGTTTTATTTTGGGGAGAATTTGAGCAACCAACAAGGTTGTCCAAGAGAAATAAACATGGCATACAAAATTGCGACCAGCGCTACATGTTGACAGTGCAAAAAACTGGAGAACGCTGGAATTGGAACATTTCCTTTAAATGCAACCAAGCCAGCAAGACTTCTCACTGAATTTTCAAGTGTGGAAAATGAAAGTCTTCGGAAAATAGCCTTTCTAGTGCAGTTCGCTTCTAAACCACATAATAACGTTGTGCCAAAATTTTTCATCATTACTATTTTGCCATTACATACTTGTTGATGTGTAATGAAGCAATCTGCATTTTCGCGAAGATTTAAAACAATACAAGGTGCACTCTACAAATCTATATCAAAATGTGCCAAGAGATCACGCGTGAGAGGCATGCATCTCTTCGGAAGTACAACTTTCCAAATTTTGGAAAAAGTAGAGAAGCGAGAGCATGAAGACAAATTTTAATTCGTTGTAACATTGGGCATGAGTATAGTTCTTATGGAGAAAAATCTTAGCGAATAACTGCTTTTCAGTCAATTAACCTGACTTTAACCTGAGGACCGGCATTGCGTGAGGCGGCTTGAGGTGGCGTGAGGCAATTAGCGCTGGGCAAGTGACCTCACCGTATCTCCAGAGACGATTTTTAAGAGATCTTACAGGAACTTAGGCATGGAAAGTATGAGGCTCGGGCCCCGGTTCCGAAATCTTTCACGCGCGAGTCTGGCGGCCCAGCCTCAACAAAGCAAAAGAAAGGGTTTAGGATCCTGAGAGATTTTCCAGTTGTGATCCTCATCGTACTCAAAAGTAAAGGAATTACTCAAGGTACCCCGGATGCTTTTTTCCTTCTCATAATCACAAGGCATAAGGATACTTATTCACTACACCAACCATCACATGTTTTCCTTGTCTTCTTCTTCTTTAGCGTTTGTCCCGTTCATTGGCGGGGTCTGCTTTCCTGGTTATCTGACGCTATTCAGCACCGAGTGCCTGGTCTGGGTGGGCGACCACATGCTTCAGATCCGCATGCAGTGTGTCCAGCCACCGTTCCTTTCTTCGGCCGTCCCTTTGGTCGTCTCCCTGGTACCTCAAGATCGAGGTCTACTTTGCAGACGGTGTCTTTGTTAGCGCGCAGAACATGGTCGTATTGTAAAATCCTCATCTCCGTTACACCTAGGCGGCGTTCCACTTCCTGGGCCAACATTTTGCACCATACAACTCGACGGGTCTAACGACTGCTCGATTCACCTTCGACTTGGAGCGGTCCGGGATCTTCTTGTCGCACAGCATTCCCGTCGTCGAGCGCCACTTCAACCAACCCCTGACACGAGCGACGACTTCATGGGCTAGGTTGCCATCGACTGAGACTGTTTGAGCCGATAGAGAGATACTTGAAGTAGTCGGTTCTCGGAAGGTCATTGCCATCAACCTTAACCGTGGTGGACTCATTCATATCGGTCGTCATACTCAGTCTTCTTGACGTTGAGCCGAACACCGAACCGCGCTAGAAGTCCGTTCCAGCTCAGCGTCTGTCGCTCAAGATCAACCGCCCGCGGCCGCCTGCACTCGAATCCTTGGGTCCGCGAAGAGAATCCTAACCCACTCGATGAGCCCCTCACGAACGCCGTGCCACCGCTACGCGTACCGGATGACTTCATGTGGCATGCGATCAAAGGCTTTCCCCAGATCAAGGAATGCTAGATGCAGTCTGTCTGTTTAGCGTACGCCAAGAAGAAGTGAAGGCGTTGATTTGAGGTGATGATGACGACCTTCTTGAGGCGATCATCGAAACTCTGTACCTCGGCTATTGAGTCCCGGGAGCGTTGAGGGACGGCTATGCCCACACTGCCGTTGTGTACTACTTTAAAGCGGTGACCTATATCTTTTGACTTGTTACCGGACCATCTCGTTTTTTGCACAGTGCACAAGTCAATTCGACGGCGCTCGAGTGCTGCTGCCAGCTCGATGAGCGGCCTGTCAACGTGCCGACATTCAATGTCGCAATGCGCGTCCTGGCTACGTTGTGATCCTTAACGATTCGCATTATTCACTCCCCCCCCCCATGCCCCCGTTCTAGAAACATCGGGGACCCTCGCATATTTTTCACACTAACCGGGCTCCGACAGTGCGCGTTGATTCCCGTGGACGCAGTAGCTATTATCGTAGAACCACTTGTTGTCATTGATCATATGGATGTGAAGTGGGATCTTCTTAAAGGCAGGGGTCCACCTCATTTTCGTAGTTCAGCTAACAGCAGATTCTGCATCTACTCGGCGTGATGGTTCCAGCGGTATACATAAATTGTCTCAGAATGGTCTATAAACCCGTCTTCCAGGACGGGGTCGGTAACAGTTTGCCAACCCGAGTTGACATGTGAAGCCGTTGATCTTATCGATTGGACACGCCAAGACTCGTTGACCGACGCGGCAGCCGTGGCAGGCAGCCAGCACAGCTTGGAGCGATCCGCCTCCGGGCTCCAAATTTTTATCCAGTTCGAGCCTTTCAAAAATGGGGATTTCGTCGCTTCTGTGCCTGTTGATGTACATCCCAGGGATCAACATGATGAGAAGGTCTAGGATATGTTGGTAAATCCAACAGGCAGAACGAGGTGGCCCTCTGCCTTTAAGCCGGCCTGTCACGATGGCCTGTCGCTCGGATACAGTGTTTTTCCGGGAGTAAAATCGCGCGCGATCTGATCCATTCCAATAGATCAAATTCTCAGTCGAAAGACCACGTGAGAGCGGAGGTTCCAGCAATTCGCACGTAGCCTTTGTACTGGGTCCGCAATTGCACCGATTTTACTCCCGGAAAAACACCCTGTAGGGGAGGCGGCGGGATTCGAACCCGGGACCCTGTGGAGAAATGGTACTCTTAAGCAGCGCCTTAGACCATTTATTAACGCTTATTTTCTGCTTTTCCACTTTCTCCTGGCTTAATCACGTTTGCTTGTTTGGCCTATGCGGACTCCTTGTGACCAGTGTATTCCATCCCGTACAAAAAAAAACAAAAATCACAGAGTTAGGTCCTTTTCAACCAATGCATTTCAGAAACCTTTGGCGTCAAAACGATTCTTCGCACTGAATTTCTAAGCATTTTTGCTTCGTGCAACATGCCAAAAAGTATCAATGGATATTTCTCGATAAGGTTCAGTTTCTAATGGGATGACTGGTCTTTCTTTCGAAATAGATGATTTTTCCGTTGAGACATCGTTCCGTGGATACTTTCCGCCCTTCCTCAGATGAGCGGCATTAGTGCCTCTATGGAGATCTGAGTTATATTTCCAGAATCGCTTACTCCAGAACTACTTTCTATTCAAAACCATTGCCCAAAATGAACTATTCCGACACTCAAGCATTGTGCTATTTCTCAACAAGTACGACATATTCAAAGAAAAGCTGCAGTCTTCAACGATTAGGCAGTGCTGGTCTCATTATACAGGTAACTTCCTGGAGAACAATACAATACTTCTTACTACATATAGTTGCCAGTTTTCCTGTAGCTACAACTGTTCTGGACCACTTCTATTTATTTAGGTGATGACTCGCTTCTAGATGCCACGCATTTTATCCAAACGCAATTTCGAAATTGCATCCACGAGCGGCATCGGTACTTTAGCTACATTACTGTTGCCACGGACACCGAGAACATTCAACTGGTGGGCGTACCCTTGAGAAAAGTCTAAATAACGCTGACAATCAGCTGCAACGTAACTAGAGCAGATCCGGAGAAAATGAAATCTTTAATGGGGATATCTATATTGTGTGCGTGCGCCAAGTGTGTGTCAGATGCGCTGTGAAGAAGGCTGCGAAGGACGTTTGTGGATGTTTTTATCGATAACTACCTCAAATTTTGTTGCGGATAGACGAGGATTGTATGGGAATGCCACGGTGTCGCAAATGTGGACGTCTCATTCGCGTGTGGTCAGCAAAGCAACTCGGCCTATACTTCAGAGCGTAATTGCTCGCTCCACACTTGAACACATCTGGTGCTCTAACCCATAAATCCCGCTGATCCGTGCATCTTACAGGTATTCGACTCAGCTACTGCTCATATTATAAACGAGAACTTGAAATCTACAGGATTACGTGATTAATCATTAACTGTGTTAATGTGTCGCCCATTGCTGTTTTATAAACAATTTATGGTGTTTTATGTCAATCAAGACGGAACAAGGCTAGCAATAAAAATATTATGATATCATGTGATAGTAGATTATTTGAGACCGTATGAGAATGTAAAGCGACAGAATATCCCGCTCAGCGTAATACTAAGTAACCGGAAATGAACTAGATCTAAAGCACGACACAGAAAATGTATAGGAATAATGAAACTAAACAATTTTCTTCCTGAGGATCACCCGACCACTTTCCAAGTCATCCATGGTTGCTAGTACTTGTCGAGTGTCTCCTGTAAAATGATATTAAACGAGCAAAATACATAGAAAGCGTATGTGAGCTGAACTAACCAGGGACAGTAGATCTAAATTGAATATATTGCTCGCAGATTGACAGGATCATTCCGGCGAAGGCTCCATAATTCTCCGTTTGCACGACTAAGGCTTGCCCCCGCTGATACCTGGAAATAAACTCAATTTACTCGCTATGAAAATCTCTGGATGAAACTTGATATAGAACTGAATCTACAACAGTTTGTTTAAATGTGATCGCACAACCAGCAGACAAAGGTTGCATACAGTTGCATTTGTAGATGTAGACTCTTTGAGCATATGCTCGATCCCGATAACTATATTTCAGCTCTAGTGAGAATTAGCTCTAGCCAAAGAAAATGGGCTCCTTTAATTAGTAACATAGAGTGGACGTCAATGGCGTTGGCCCATCCGCGGCCTCGAGAAGGACGCGGCGCAACCGCGTCGCGCGCTTTAGCCGATGTCTTCTGCCGTTGTTATGCTATTTGTAGCAGCTTTTCTACCCGTTTCAGGAATTTTCGACGAATCAGGATGAAAAGCGCCTAGCAATAGCATCCCGGCAGCAGACGACACCGATTCCGGTGCACGCGGCGCGGTTGCGCGGCGTCCTTGTTTTGCAGGTGTTTTTACTTGAAGATGTTAGCCTCTACCAGTGCGATTTCTTCTACCGCACACTGTTCTTGTTTGAAGCCACTTCCTTACTCTGTTTGTTTTTTCTCATTTGTCACATGCCTTCATTATTAATTGTGCACGAATACGCACGTAAGAAGTAAATGACATAAGCCTAAATGTTGTGAAAATAATAGTTTGCGGTCTTGTGTGAGTTGCAAGTGAACAGTTTTTACTACGCAGCTTCTGGGTGAATGTATTCTATACAGCACTTTTCCCACATTTTCAAGAAAGGTGACCTGGAGCAGTGAAGTCAACATAGGCAACGGTGGTACTATAGAAGATACCAGAAGCAACATCCTTACAGAAAATCCACATTTCTATAATTCTTAGCTATTTGAGAACTAACCTGCGATTCTATTTGCTCTTTAGCTGTATCCACCCTCCCTCAACAGAATGCAAAACATATACCTCGAAAATATTTTTTTTCTTCAATTTTTTTCGATATTTGTGATAACTTGATCTTTTTGGCAATTCCGAAGACCGCATTTCGGACCAATCGAAACTCGAATATTTCGAATAGTATCTCGAAATACTCTATTTTTGAGCCGTCTGAATGGTTGACCTTTCGAAAGAATTGATTTTCGGACTTCTCCAAACAGTCAATTTTTGAGTGACTCAAAATTCGAACTCGACTGGATTTGACTCTATTGATTCAAATGGCTACAGTACGCAGCAAAGACTGCACTAGAGAATACGTGAACAGGAGACGTATTTTCTAAGAATTACGTATAGTGTACAAGCATTTAGCAGACGGGAGGATAAGAAGACGAAAGATATGCTAATGCAGTAGGATATGTAAAGGAACTATTCTGCTTCCAAGAAAATCCGCTCAGCTCGAACGAAACTGATTAAGTGAGCCAGAGCTTCAAAAAGAACTGACGTTTTGCCTTCGTATATGAGCTTGCCATTGTCCAGGCTGACCTTGTGGTGTTGAACAACGCTCGGAATGCTTTCAGCCGGGACGAGCTGAAAATACTCTCTCCTACTGAAGTGTTCTCTGGAGTCCACACTAGCTAGGCAGCAATAGATCCGTAGAACCGACTGCAGTCTTACAAACTCACCAATCGTACATCTTCTGCGATAATGTGCTCTGGAAGTAAATGTATTATGGCAGGAGCAGTGGTACGAGCTTTCTTCTTTTCGGTGGAAGTAGGAGTATCGTGGGGCCGGCTGAAAGAGGAAGGATGAGAAGCATTGTGATAACTCTTCTCCCCGTGGACTAGATTAGCAGTCAGCATACGGAAGGCTCACCGACGAAGGCATTTCTTATTCATGCTGAAGGTTGGGCAAGCAGGACCAGCTACGTCAAGAACGGCCACTTCGGCCTCGATGAAACGGATACGGTCGTCAACCTCGAGGAGTAACGCCTAAAGGTGCTCAGACGATCACATACACTGTTTATGCGAAGAAGGATCACTACCTGGACCAGATCGTCCTCTCTTTCCTTCAATTCTCTCTGGATTGCAGCATGTTCCAAGCGGAACTTCCTTTCAATTTCCTCTTTCTCCCTCTTAATGATCTCATAGTGAACGTGAATATCGAGCGCAAAACACAAGTATGTATTGTCAACTGACTTCGTACATGATCTCAATCATTTCCATTTCATCTGCTTGTTTTTGCTGGAACTCACGCAGTTTCTCCAAAAACTTTGGGTGTGTGCCACATTCTACTAGCCGCAACTCTTCCTGGAGCTCAGCAATACGTTGTTCCCTGTAATGTTGAGCATTTAGAAAGTTGAACACGAAAATCAGTGGTTTCGCAAAGGAAGCAGGTACGGTTCAACGTGTTCTCACTTATACTTCATGAACATCCTATCTTCTAATCCTTTTCCTAATACCTACGCAATGAAGCTGACATATAACATTACCCGAAAAACCCACGTGGAGGCGGCGAACTTCGGCAGATGCGCAATGCTCGTAGATCCGAAATTCGCTGAAAAATATCGATTTTTTCATAAGCCAAAGAATAAATGACGTAAGAAAGAAATTTCTTCTACAATTAACTACAATTGCAGACTCGGTTGAATATTGTAACAAGAGATCCAGAGAGAACGGAAAAGTCATTTCTCACATTTCTCAGCTATCCCTATTCTTTTAAAGGCAGCACTCACAGAAATTCTCACTTCTGAAAAATAGCAACAGTAAGTTAAAGACCGTGGATGGCCGCCTACCTGCGATGATACTGCCGTGGACACATGTGCCGCTCTGGACAAAAGAGGTTCCCTCGCTTCAGCTAACGCGTCTACTGGGTGTGCGTATGTGGTTTAGCGCAGGGTTTTGTGTGGAATGGGTACCATTTGCAGGGTTTTGTGGCTGGACCTGTCACGGAACACTCGTCCGCCCTGTGGACGCACATGAAAAAGCGCCATCATTTTCTGTGTTTCACGCTATTCCATCATTGTCGATGAGTTCGTCGTCCCTAAAAACCTGTATTTACCGCGAAAGCTCCAGCGAATATTTCAGTGAGTGCTGCCTTTAGAGCAGTGGGTATATGCAAATTGGATAATATGTATGCGCGTTTAAAAGGAGATCGGTCTTCAAGGAGGTGGGTCCAGAAACAATATAAACAATATATCATATGTGATCTATCTAGTAGGATAAAAGAGGTTCTACGGACATGAACGCCTAGTTAGGGGTATCTTTATGCACAACCTTAATCAGCTTCACATAAGCTCGTATTCTCCCTCGCCAATGCACCATAGGTATTTAGCCGAGGAATAGGGGAATGGGCACGTGGACGGACAAATTATATCGAGTAGCATATACAGATTTGAAATAAAAAAATGGTGGGAACGAGTAAGAGCGCCTTTCCTTTCCAAGGCTAGATATATGGAATTCGAGCCCAGAATTACCAAGGTCGAATGCTACAGAGTTTACGTATTTAGGACAGTTGCGTAAATTCTATACCGTTTGGTGGCGAGAAGCTGCCTTGCATGGACGGCTGCACCTTCAGCGGAGGTTCTGGTGATCTGAAAACTCAAAATGATTGAATGAATCGTGGCAGAGAAATTGAGATCCAATTACTTTTGTCTTTTCGGTGTTCGTGGACCATCGAAGGTTGTGATATTCGTGGTTGGAATCAGTGGTGATGCGGTAGAACACCGAACCGGTGCCTTTAGGTCATGACAAGCAGGCGAAGCTGCAAGAAAGGAAGTAGGGATGAACTCCATAATGCAGTGACTAGTAAGGATCAGTAGCTTCGAATGCACCTCCTGGACCGCATTTCTGAGAACTGCTCGTCACAGGCCGCACAGATGCACACCTCCTTTTTGCCGGAGATGGCAAACTCATGAAGAGTGTCAGCAGACAGACAACTGAAAAACAGTAATGGAGCAGCAAAATCGGCTCGAAGTTTCTCAGAAAAGAATCAGGATGAAAATTGAAAGGAAAAAAAGCATGAGAAAGAGTACAGAAGAAATGGGGATCTGTGTGAGATCTATAGCGATAGCTAATCCTCAGATTTTTCCTGCTAACGCGTAGTTCACTCTGTGAGAACGTGTAGCTGCAAGGAATATTAGGTGAAACTACGGACTGGCAGCAAAAACAACTGGATTTATGGATTTATCCCGACACAGAATCATTGATGCTGGTAAAAGTAAATAAGACTGCACAAGACATGAGTGCATTAGGTTGTTTCGAAATCGATATCGAAATCGATATTTCCACATCATGAGCTCTGCCTTCATAAACAACGTGATGGTATTTCAACCGTATATCACTCCATTTTAAAGCTAGTTTCTGCCTCTTTTTAGACTCTGTCTCTCGCTCATACCTAGTCGCTTCTGTTGGCATCTTCAAACATTGTTCGAAGTGTTTTTCATGGCAAAAAAAAAATCGTCCGTAACTGTATTACGAGTTCAAACTCGATAATACCGCGGCTGCTCGGTAAGAGGACATTACCAGCTCGGGAAGGAGAGTATAACGAAAGCGTATATAGCCCAGTGTTGGTTAAACTCGTGCAATTCTGGAGATGTATGTATGTATCTCAGAATACAGTCAGCTTATGAACTAAAATTCGACTTCGTCGACGCCGTTCTGAAGACACTGGTGGAAGGCTTCACCAAAAGACCTGTTCAAAATCTTGACCTTATCATCTATTGTATGGCTCTTTTTAACCCTTAGAAGAAAGGAAAATGTTGAAGAAGTTGAGCACGTGGGTCCTCTTTGAGTTATCCATAGAGGTTGGTGGACACCTTACAGGGCATTTATCTTGGAGTAAACATCGCGCGCGATCTGATCCATTCCAATAGATCAAATTCTCAGTCGAAAGACTACGTGGGAGCGGAGGTTCCAGAAATTCGCACGTAGCCCAGGCCCCGGCACGAGGTCTTCCCCGGGCCAAAATCAAAACGAAGCCCCCTTTGAAAAACCAAAGTTTTACGAAGCCCCCTTTGAACATGCAAACGAAAGGAAAACGTTAACCCACTCCAAAAATAGGAGTTCCGGGGAACAGCTCATGGTGGGGCACGAGTTCATAATGCAAACTACAATCCGAGGAACGTAAAGGCACAACATTCTGATTCTGAAGCAAAAAAAAAAATTGAAAAAGGCATAGATTCGAAGAAAAAAACCTTCAATACGAAAAGGAACGGATTAAAAAGTTGGGCAGACCAAAGGGCAATTTATACTAGATGCGTGCGTTTGGCGCGCGTGCGTCTATATGATGAAGGATAGGGCCAGTCGCATCGCTGACGCGGCTCAGGGGCACGCGTTTAGACGCTATTATGGTTGATGAGCGTCAAATCTGACGCGTCGGCCTGAAATTTCACGAAGTGTTCGCGATGTGTTGATGCGGCGAAGATTAGAACGCAGTTTGTTCGCGGCAAAGCCAGGAACATTCGCATCCTGCCGCGCATTCTCTTCTCCTCTTCGTTTTGCATTGTGCATCGCCGCGTCAAATTTGACGCGCATCAACCATAAATACCGCCTTACGGCCTCGAGGCGGCCGTACATTCAGTAGAGACTATTCCTACATATTTAATTCGGCTCCCTGGCAAAATGCCAAGGTTGGCGGCGTTCGTCGCAGGACCCATATCCGTGCAAACACTGCTGCCCTTTAAACGAACGTGTTCTCATGGCATAACATGTTATGGAACAAGATAGCCAGCAGAGACAGGAGCACCATGGGTGTCGTTGCGCAAGTATGAGATTGACTATGGCTTTCTGCTCCATATAAGCGGATTGTTTGGCTCCTAGTGGGAAGTGTTAACCTGATCTATGGATTGACGTCGTAATAAGTGTTTTTAAAGGAACATCTTGTGCAAATATCGTAAGGCTTCTGTTTATCCGGGCTTTTAGAGAATGTCTGGTCTTACTTGATCAAATGCTATTTTAAAGACAAAAACTAACATGCCACTTACAGTTCTGTTGCTGATACGTTTGAGAAACGTAGTTTCGGTATTGACATTTTAGGAAGCCATATGAATAGGGATATCCAAAGACCACGCGTTATCCGTCGTTGCACACTACTCCATCACTAAGATATCTGTTTATTCGACGATTTCACCAAGTGGACAAACAGCCGATATTTTTGTATTTGCAGCGGAATTCTGGCAATCGTTTGCTCTTTTCAGTTGTACTTTTGGGTTTCATGGGCTTGGTTCAAATTGCTGGCTTTGAAAAGGCCTTTTGCGGTAGACTAGCGCTAGCTTTAGTTTGATGTCACATTCATAATTTTATCCACCAATTTCTCTCCTATCAGGCTGGTGCGAAATTAACGATGCCGCGGAACCGACGCGAACCCCTCGCGACGTTGTAAACGCGTGCGTCTGAGTTGCCTCAGCTATGTGACTGACCCTATCACTCATCATACAGACGCACGCGCGTAAAATGCAAACATCTAGTATAAATTGCCCTTGTCTCTGGTTATCCCTAAAAACCAGATGTTGGTCAACGATACATATGCTATGGGTAACGGTAGGGAGAAAGCTTAGTAGATGTAAACCTACTTGAGCACAGCTTCTCCTGTCTCTGCCGTATACTTGTTCCATAACATGTTATGCCATGAGAACACGTTCGTTTAAAGGGCAGCAGTGTTTGCACGAATGTGGGTCCCGCGACGAACGCCGCCAACCTTGGCATTTTGCCAGGGAGCCGAATTAAATATGTAGGAATAGTCTCTACTCGTACATTCTTTTCATTGAGGATGTACATGCCGAACGGTCCTCATGGACGATCCTTCGCAAGTTGATGCGTGCGTCTGACGCACGCAGCTGGTGTAAATTATCCTATAAACGATGATGGAAGGAAATGGAACGGTCACTGGAACGTGTGAGGATGAACAGGTGATTCTTGTTACAAGGGAGAACGCGTTGAAACTAGTCCGCGGCGTCGTTCGATTGGAGCACATATTCTACAGGCTTGGACTCCGTAGGATTCCAAGGATTCCTGCGCAGTGTAAACGCAACGGAATGATTTGATATCTTCAGTAACAAAAGAACTAAAGGGGTACTACAAGTGTTCACTGCGAAAGCCCGAAAATTATGTGAAATAAAAAAGTGTATGCTCATTATGTATTTTGAACGCCAAATTACCTCAAGTTAGCAACACTCCGAGAACTCCTATGAATTCCATACTTCATGGATCGAATCCATCAGGTGCTTGAATGATGAAGCGGACCTTGAAGAAAAAGTGTATGCTGCAAAAGCCCAAAAATTATGTGAAATAAAAAGTGTATGCTCAGTAAGTGACTTAGGTCGCCCTGGGCGACCTGGGGGCGACCTGAGGTCTCCCTCACATATATTCTTTGCACCGTACATCGGTTGTGGCAATACTGAGCATACGGTTGTAGTGTCCCCTTAGTTCTCCCCACACTCCAATTTTCAAGCCCAATCTTAAAGTCTGGACTTCGCAGCAGCTCCACGAAATTTCCGGAAAAGGGTTTTTCGCGTATATCTTTCGTGCGGTACATAAGTTTTGATCGTCCGTTCAAACAGCTGTAGTGTTCCCTTAGTTCTTTTGTTAGTGAAGATATCATGTCATTTGGTTGCGTTTAGACTGCGCAGGAATTCTTAAATCCTACGGTGTATGTAGAATATGTGCTCCAATCGGAATACTTGGACCGGACAGTCGCCTGGCCGCTCAAAGAGCGAACAGCCTCGTTGCAAGCCATTTTTCGGCATCGGTCGCCCCTGTTGCGCCGCTCAAAGCACGAACAGCCTCTCCACGCTCAATGATGAGGTCACTTAACTTATTTAATGCCCCTACCTCGCCTGATGAACGTGATGCTTCCCTTAGAAGTAACAGACGCAATTTTTTCCAGTACGAAGCCCCCTTTGCTCTTCGGCCCTTTTACGAAGCCCAGCTTGCCCCCGGGAAGACCTGTGCTGGGGCCTGGCCTGCTGGGGCCTGCGTGTAACGTCACCTTTTCGTGATTCAATCCGCGGGGCTATCATGACTTAAAACGGATACTTTTTCGCCGAAGATACCCCACAAGGTGAAATTTCAAAGCATTCGCCTACATACAATCCATGAAGGTTAGTTCATTCCAGATTTTCTTGGAAAACTTGGGTAGTTAATAGAAGCATGGACAAAGATGAGCGATTATGAAAGAAACTAATATCTACAGAGGCACAGGAATGGTCGTGCTCTTGAATGAATGTGGAGGAATGTACATACACACAAAAGTTCATGGTCAAAAGCTCATTCAGTTCAATGCTGCCAATTTTTCGCGTTACCTTTGGGGTCGCTTTCTAAGATCTCGAAACTTAGAAGGTTACTCTATTCTTGAAGACCTCACAAGGGAACCTGTTGAACCTGTTGGGGCAACAAACTGATAAATATTGCACTACATATAGGGAACTCCAAACGTACGGGCGTCCATTTGGAGTTCTCTTTGTGTGAGTTGTGAGTTGAGTTCTACCTATTATTGTCTGATTCAGTCATACACTGCTAGGTAAAGTGCACAGTTACTTCTTTTGCGTTCATTCAAGACTGCACTAACCAGGGAAGGATGGAAGAGATAATTGCGACCTATCCAAACCGGCTAATTTTGACTTCCGAGTTATATTCTGCTCAGAATATGCTCCAGAACCACCTCATACACTTAGATGAATTGAAACTGATTCACGTTTCCGGAGCGTGATTAAATTCGAGTGATTCCCAGCGATCTTTTGGCGAAATACATCTTAGAAGCTAAATTCAGGCTGTCTTGCGCAAATTCTAATTATGCCATGTAAACCTTCCCAGAGTGCTCCGCAGCAGGTAAGTCAAACGGACTTGAGAATCAAAAACTGTACTTGACAGTACACATCTCTCTGAGAAATGCCGGACCACATGAGTGTCCTTCCCTAGTAAGCAGAAAATTAACGGTTAAGACAGAAAATGTAGTGAAAATGGGTGCATGACGACAACACTGCAACCGAAGACTTTCAAGTGCTGCAGTGCACTGATTACAGGGAGAAACTCACATGTTCTTGAAAATGTCTGTATTTATCCAAATGACTTCCTGCAATTTGACATTCTCTGAATTTTTGAGTAAGTCTACCCACAATTTGCATTCTTCTCTCGCTTCTTCTTAATCTTAGAGTGAACTCGGAGAAGTATATGTGGAATTTTCTAGATTACACACTGTCTGTAGGCAATTTCAAATGAAGCCAGTGTAAAATGAGATATAGCAACAAGTTATTATAACTCTTCGGTCCCTAAGAACTTCAACAAATTATCACGGCATAAGAAAACATCACACAGACTTTGAACATCAATGTTTTGGGTCCTTAGAATGACCTTCGCGTAGAAGTAAAGGTGTTTTAAAGATTCAATGTAAACACCCTTAGTATCGCTTGAGTCCTTCTTGAAACAACTGTTATATCTACTGCTTCCTTCACTGTAGAGGTTATTTTGAGCAATGTCCTTTCTTGGCATGAGTCGTACATGTGGCATAAAGGCACTAAACTACCTCGAAGGCATTCATTGTGTTCCATAAGATCCATGGGAAGGTTCTCCAAGACCTGCTGATCAGACTGATGTACATGATTCGATCTGAAAAGTATAGAGAAACGACTCTTTAAACACATTCTTTCCAAGAAAGAGAGAGCCAAGGCGAGCGTTTGATGCTGTTCCTACCGTGCACCCCTACGATGGAAGGGAGTGCATGTGTTCTGCAACCCTAGAAGGCCTTCTTCAGGATACATTCCCTGGAAGGGAATGCACCACCTAACAGTTCGGCAGGTGGCGGGCGTCTGGAAGGCTACCACCAATTGCGAGCACTGTGGGCAGTCCTCGTTCTTTCCCTCTGACCCCGCCTAATGTCTCGCCTACAAGAAGGGCTCATAGCTGTGTTTTTTTGGCGGTTTTCACCGAATCATGCCTACCTTTGTGATCAGTAGCTCCTCGAGTGTTTTTTTATGTGAAGATTTGGAAAGTAAGGTTAGGTGGGACGTTGCATTTAAGATTGCGCTCATCTACAAGGTAAAAGCCCTTTTCCGATTCACCTTTATGTTTTTTTGACACGCTCAGGGTAGAATGTATGTACAAATAGACAGTTAATTAGTCTATGAATACAAACGTGATTTATCGTGTGTATGTGTGGCCGACCGTAAATTTCTTTCATGTGTATAGTATGAACAAAAAAGAAAACACAACAAGGACTAATTCATTATCAGCCACATATTGGCAACGGGAATTAGTTTTTTCCTCCGATAGCATTAAAGAACGCAAAGAATCCCCTCTAAAACTCATGAAGTTCAGCCAGCTACCACTTTCTTTAACTTCCGCATAATTCTGAGGTAAGGAGGTCACAAATGGTGCACATATTGAAGTACCTTATTAGGCAAAGCTTCATATGTACCAGACAAGCTCCATTTCGATCTGCTCTAGTTAACCCCTTACACTTCCGTTGTTAGTTCAGCACTATTAACCAACAACATGGGAAATGTGAAGATGTTTTTGCGGGAATCCGTGGCCTTTATAGACCTTGGCAATTTGAATAGTACGGGCGATTCTGCTGATGAAAGAGAAGATTCTTAATGTAATCGCATGTGCCATCCTCGACCAGATCTTTTTTTTATGCAGGCACAGTAGGACACACAAATGCATTTTTACTCCCCATATGTTTTTACCATATAATTGATGTTCTTACTTACTCGGAAATGTAAAAGATCAAATTAAGAGGCTCTGTTAATCTTAATGTGCACACTTTCGACGACTACACTCAGAGAACATTGGATTTTTGTTTTTGTTCTACAGGAAAACCCGAGTTTGTTATTACCTACTTCCTTAGTAGTGCAAGTGGAAATGGCGAAAACTCAAAAAAGAAACAGTTTCTTTATTATCTTAGGTGTTTTTCTCCTAGGTTCTGAGCAAAACATTAATTCACCTTAGTGAAGGCAAAAGAAAATCTAGTACGTGGAGTACGGTGCGGCAAAACGTTTTCAAACGGCAAAAAAAAGGCAAAAAGCTGTTACTGATACTTTCGAGAAACAGCCTTGTGAGGTGGTGACATGCTGCTGCTGTGTGATTGGTAAATTGCTGATAAGAAATCCAATGAAAAAAGAGATCTATGCAAAGGTAGTGGGATTAGCGTGGATGTCGATTTCACCTTTAACCCCTAGGGAGGCATTCTATCAGGAACATATCCACTTCAAAGCTCGTCATAAGGGGAGTACTAGTCACCAATTGAAGAAAGCTGACAGGAGGGAGGGCCTTTGGGTCCCGTCGAAAAATGGGCGTGGCTAACGATGCCCCCACGGATATGCAGGTGCTACGCAGCTTCTGCTGACAGCCACATGCACTCACAAGGAAGGGAGTGACTACTGAGCGTTCGCAGCACTTCTGTAACCAGTAAAGATAGATAACATCGAAAACTCCAGTAATTGAAAGCAGGACGTCTTTGATGCTTCAAAGCTGTTAAAATTACAGGTTCGAAATTATGAAGTGTATGTAAAAGTGGTTTTACCGTAACTGCTCAAAAATGACATCATTAGATGAAGAGGACGGGGATTTTGTGACTAGCCCAACGACTAACCTCCTTCATTAACAGAAAAAAAATCCCGCAAATTTTTTTTTTGGAGTACAAATCATAAACTCAGTTTGATAGCATAATTTCCATTTCTCGAACCTAAACAAAAATTTCATTCAGTATGCTTCTTAGCAGGTATTCATCGTTAATGGTAAGAAATAGTGGTCCAAATGCAGGATAGTCACCCAATTCTTTGTGAGTGTGCATGGTTGTCAACAGGAGTACCGCAGCATAGAGCATAGCATGATTTTCAGCATAGAAAAAGCCGGTTGTGGTCCTTGAAAGTCTACGTTAGTAAGTTGCATCGCTGCAGAATTGAGGATGCAGACCAAAACGTGACAACATAGGAGCGTTATCCACCTATTAACGAATCAGTTGTAGCTTGACACGATTCAGCTGTTTTTAGCTGCAATAATTCAGTTTTACTTTGTTAACGTTTGCTTCCCGTAGGTTGTTCCATCACTCTTGGGTGGCAATGGTTGTGTTTTCGCTGGCTGTTTAATGTTTTTTCGCTCCACAACTTCTATTCTTCCCTTATACGGTGCGGTTCACAATTATAATATCGCCACAGAATTTTGAGCTCCCTGAAGTAGCAGCTTTCACGTGAAATTTTGCTACATATGGCAGAATCTTTGCCTAGGAAAACAATTGGGGCCAGAATTTCTTTTTAAAATGTTTGATGAAAATTGAAGCATGTGAAAAAGTGATAATGTGGACGTCCATGTTTGTTAGCGAACTTAAAATTCTCCCGATGCCGCTTCGGGGCCCTATTCTTTTCTTTTTGAAGCAATTTTGCTATGGCTCCTCATGTCTTTTAGGATTGCTCAGTAACAAAAAAAAACCACACTCGTCCAAACTGACCTCGCTTGCGTAAAGTGGAGTGTAGTAGGGCAGGTGTGCTGGGTTCACTTAATGATTGGAGTGGTAATGATCACCTTTTTAAAATTTTTCTCACATTTATGATAGGCTGACAGAGTTTTACACCTTGTCGCTTCAATTTGGATTCTACAAATTTGACTCGTAGTGCCTTCAATTATCGTAATTGTAAGTGGAAAAAAAAATCACAGCATGAAAGTATTGGAAGAACCAACTACGTTTCCCTGCGAGAATCCAAATATTTTTTAATTATTATGATTATGAATGAGAATCTAGGCCTTTTCTTCGCTTGGATGATTCGATCCATTGTTTGAAAACCATTATTTTGTCAGAGTGAAAGGTGATCTTAGCGCTTTTTTTCTCATTTGTCACCCAGTAACCCCTTCTAAAGTTATCGGTGAGCTGCGCTAGTTGATAATAAGCACTGTGAACCCATGCTGCTAGTTACTGAGTATATTTCTAACAATCTTTTGAAGATTGACATTGAGATGCCTTGAACGGTATTCTTTAAAATGACATGCGTTCTTCTGTCCAGGAACACCATTTCTTTTCCTCCTCCCTCATAATACTCACTAGGCAGCATTGCTCCTTCTTCAAAACGCAATGCGCTATGACTGAAATGACTTCTTTCCAAATTTGTAGGAACCCCGGGAGAATGGCGTCATTCCGAATTCGTTACCGTCCATTGACATCGCTATAGATGACACACATTGCGCGACAGCAACAGGTGAATCGTTGATTGAGCTGTATACGAGCTATTTTCAGAGCTATTCCGAGCGACTCCTCGTCCTGACGAAGCCTTTGAGGTTGTGGCTCACATAGAGCATGAGGCATACATACCTCTCTCTATATTACAATTAAACTGTGAAGGACTTTCGCCTCTCCGACTTCGTTGCCATGGCAACGCCATCTGCTCACGTCCATTCGAAGTCAGTAAGGGTCGTTTAGCGCTGCTGCGACAGTCGTCGGCTTCGCAGCATTATCGTCGACGCTAGAGAAACATGTTTTGTGTTCTGATCCCTGGCTCCTTAAGTCTAAACAATTCCTCGTACGCTGTGTGTTTTGTAGCTCCCAGGTACTTTCGTTCTCATAGCGGGAATCAATCACACATGTTTGGGATCGTGAGAACGATGTGCTGTTCATCCTCACTAACACAGTTAGAACTCAAGCAGTTCAGAAATACAGGCCCATCCATGTTATAGTAGCTGTAGACCTCTTTTCGAAAAGAGAATTTCCGGAGTTATTTATTGCCCCTTGCAGTTTTCATACTCATAGTTTTTGCCTTCAACTTCATTTTAACACCTGCGCTGCTATTGAGAACTCCCATTTTGCCCCGCTGGGAGGTCCCTGCATTTAGGATCTTGGGTAAAGGACTGGTCAAATTCCATCATGTAAGTTCATTTGTACTAGCGCTCGCTGATCTCTTACTGTCTCATTACTGTCTCATTCCTTTCTTCAAACGGTCTCCCTTTGATTTCTCCTGTTGTTGCTGTTCTTTTAATTTCTATGTTTCACGCAAGGCTTTGTCTGATCTGTTCCTTTTCAGTTCTCGCCTTCTGCATGTAGAAGCACGTGTAGAGTGCAAAATTAGATCAAGGTAAATTAAATCTGGCTTACTCTTGAGGCTAGCTTTCTCCAGAACATTAGGCTTAAGGGCGAGTTTTTCAAAATTTAATGTGTAATACTAGTGGGTGGCCCATAACAACGTATGGTGACACCATGCGAGCCCGCACTTCTGGAATTTATTCTAGGCTGCTGCGTCTCACTGCGAGTCATATTTATTTATTGGTAAGCCCTTGATCATCTCCTTCAATATTCACATAAAACATGGGAGATTTCCGACTGGTTCTTACCTATTTGGTATCATAGCGAGCCGAACACCCATTTTCAAAACGACGCTGTTTTGGCACGCTACGTTTTCAGATTGTCGGCAGTGTGAGAGAAAAATCCTGATAGAGGTGGAAATGGGAGGTTCGGTGATGTTTGCATGAAAGGAATTTATGCATGAAGATTTCGATGATTTTGGCGATTGCCACTAAGAAACCCCAAGTTCGAATCCCTTGCATCGTCCAGCTCATCTTCTTTCCGGGGAAATGTTCCTACCCCTGTGAGGCTTTGTCAAAACCTCACAGGGGTAAGAATCCTTCGATTTTTCTCCCATAAATGTAGCGAGGAAGTTCATTTGGCTGTGGGTGAAGTTGATGATGTCGCCGACGTGTGAGGGTCAACGAAAATATCAAACGACTCAGCGTCGATGCAGCTATAGATGCTTGATTTTTCCAATCTAAATACAAGCTTTTGTTCAATGCTTAATAGCGAACGGAAACACCATGATACAGTTTCATACGAAGTTGAAATGAGTTTCAAATGAGTGCTTGTTTTTATCACCATGATTATGAGCCACCCTAATCTCTACCTCTCGCAGCATCAATCATGTAAAAATCTCAGAAAATACCAGATGGTGCACTGCTGGGAATCCAGCTCGAGAAGAGTCAGGGATGCAAGTATCTTGGATCGTCTCTGGAGAAGAACAGTATGTCGCTCATTACGAAAACGCCTATTTCGAGGGTTGGTAATATCTGCTCTTCTGTGCGGTTCGAAACTTCGGCCCTGCTGAAGATGGTCGTAAACAAAGTTGAGATCTTTCAAATGCGGTGTCTCCGTCAACTATTGCTAGCCGTGTCCTAAAGGAAGCTATCTGTGACAGTTATGGACACCAACCAGTGGTGGAGCAACAAATACGAATACGAAGGCTACACACTGATTTGGACATGTCTGCGAAATGGACTCTACCCGACCACGACATAGTCTTCTGTAGAGAAAGCGACCTACGCAATGCATATAGCAGCAGACAGCACCAAAGAAAACCTGGATCAAAGAAGTCAAGGCAGATCTAAAGAGTGCAGTACCGTCGAAGCTCAAGTTATCACTGCAAATCGTCGAAATCAAAGCCCACCTAACCCGTATGAGGATGATCCTCAACTGGTTTTTTTCGCCTGTGCGCTAAAAGAATTCTAGTGAATGGTGACAACGGTTCCTTGAGAGTTTGGTGATGATTACGGCACACATCAATACCGCTGTAGCGAACTAGCCAACTGCACTGGGTATAACGCAGAAAAATTAACGGTTATGGATCGGATCACTCTCATAAACCTGACTTATATATACTATCTCTCCTTTGGGAATAGCCGCTGCTTTACGTAACCATATCCCTTCTCTGGAAAAAAATTCTAACGAAACCGTGTTCGTCATCGATTTCTTCGCCTTTAGAAAGCCCTTCCCAGTCGGTGATGCAGTTCGTAAGGTGCCTAAAAGATGACATTTATACGTGTAGTGATTCGACGGGTTTCTACTCAGTTTATTACCATGGTCGTGGTAGCCGTAGCCTTGTCATTGTGCTCACCCATAGTCTTTGTTTAGTCAAGTAACCGGGCTGTCGTAATGAATTTTTCCTCGCATCCTTTGCCTCGCTACAGCTCGATTCGTCTCACCTTCAGACTCTCTGCTGTTATTTCGGGTGTAGCTAGTTCACCATAGGCTTTCCATGCTCCCACTGTCCACCTTTTCGTTCCATGCTCCCACTGTCCACCATTTATTACTTCCTTAACTCTGGCCTATTCATGTGGTGCTTGCTGTATTGTCCTAGTTTATTGGTGTACGGAAAGTTGGAATATTCAACAAATGAACAAATAAATAAGTATTAAGGGTTTTAGCCGAGTTGCATCCTTTTAAATTCAACTCTCAGAAAGAACCGTCATCGATTTTGCAGCAACCTAATCGTTTCAATACAGCTCACTAATTCCATGTTTTCGATAAAGTTGAAAGGGAGCAAATAGTGCAGAGGATATCGCTTGGTACCCTCAAAACGAAAATATACTGTTAACGATTTCTCATGGGAGACATTGTCAGCTACAAAACAGGGATTGCAACAGAATAATCTAACTGCAAAACAATTGTTGGGGTTCAGCAATAAAATCTCAGCAATTGCCTAGGGGTTTGGTGCTCAATTATGTGGTAGATAGTGATGTTGTAAGACTCCTTATTTAGACCGTACCCATGAAGGGCGGCTCAAAATTGGCTGAATAGAATAAGAGCACAATTAAGAAATTACTTCGCCTTCATCTGAGACAATGACTCGGCAACTACGGTCGTTACCGAGCAACAGACAGAAGTAAACATTAGATTTCAAAATTCCCACTCTTCTGTTACACCGACGCTGAGATTTTTGGAAATCCCGTTGACGGTGGCACTTAAACGACATTGTCAAACTCACTCTTAACTAAATAGTGTTCGATTCAACAATTACTGTGAAAGTTTGACAGAGTCGTTGCCGCAAAAACCAAGCAAGCTGAACGATCCAACGATTTATGATTCGGAGGTTCTGATGTGTCGACCCGAATCCTTGAAATCGCCACATGCCTTTTGGCTCTCCTTCAAATCGTGTCGAACCTTCGACTTCCACTCCCATCCAAGTGCAGAGCTAGAGCAAGTGAAGAAACGGCTAAATTTTTTGAGTAGGGCATACGTTGTCATCACAATTTCAGACCACCTTGTAAAGAGCAAACCTGGAATGAACGTTAGATGATAGTTTGCCGAAGAGTGCACATGTCAAATTAGCCAAATTAGCTAAACAATTTAATATACTATTATAATATAATATATACTGGAAGCACTGTGATCAATCATTTTGTTCATTTATACCACTGGCTAGCGATAAGAGGAACTAACGGTTGCCAAGATACAAGACGTCTTAGTGCATGGCATTTCTTTTAATTATCGCCTTGTACTTTCAAATGTAAACTGCTCTACTTTGCCCACTCATAGCACCTGACATTTTCCATGAAACGGAAAGGGAGAGGAGCTCAAGAGAAGGCTCAATCATGACAATTTGGTAGTTCGGTCCTAAAGGGAGCACCCGCATTCGTGTTTGAGATATCCTTGGAGTTCGTGTTTTCAAGGGGAGTCTTGCTAATCTACAGGAGCTTTTCTCCATTGGACAGAAATGAGGCGTTTGTGTGACCCATCATTTGAATGCCATGGCCGTTCTGTGAGTGATGAGCATGTTGTCACGTGGTCAGCCTAATGGCACCTCAAAGTACTATCGCAATAATCTTGTGGCAATATTTTTCCAGATAAATGACTGCTCTTTGTGTCCATTCCTAAACATTTTCATGAACTCGGCTATCAGATCGAAATTAGATAGACTTTCGCTGCATTTATGGTGATTTCTATGCTCGATACATGATGCATCGTACTAGTTCTCAAAAGACATCTTTCATTTTCCTCCTGGAGTCTACTAGGATTCTCCGGAAGCTACACCGGCTCGCGAAACTTCTAGTGAACATCCTTGACCACTGATTATCGGCAAAGTGGGTAGGAAGGTAATTATTAAGAAAAGCGTTCCTGGATAAGGATGAACAGTATTTCTGGATAAGCATGAAATGATTAACCCATTTTTGAAGTGTAATTTTACGCCTGGAAAGTTCTGTGCAGTCAAGACTTGCGAATGCTACTTGTGATTATGAATTAGTCTCTAGAAAATTTTCTTCATTTCTTACAGAAAATCATGAGTGATCCTTTGATTTTCATTTGTGCTTATCGCAACCCTCTCTCCTTTGCCGAATTTCTCATCGTAAACATTTGCGGACAAGATCTCTTGCTTTCGAGCATGCGTATTCGCAATTCTTGTGTTTGCGTTCTAATTAAGGAATACGTCACCATCTAAGCACTCATTATGCTCATACGTATACCGTGTGATGTTCAATTCATCTCCATTCATTCACGCATAGAATTGAAGTAGCTGTTTCCCGTGGCAGAGAGCTGTCTACGTTCTCATTGTTAAGTGCTCTTCTTCCAGAAGTCGCTCCCTGAGAAATGCTTCTCCTAACTGGTAACCAGGAACTGATCTTCCAGGTTTTCCTTTTAGGAGCGGACGCATTCGACTAAAAACACAATGGGAACTTCTACATCTTCGAAATTTCTCGGATGTTCCATAGACGAATTCTTGTAAGGATTGCAAAATTTTCTAGAATACCAGTGGGGCTTGCTAGGACACCAAAATTGGTCATTTTGTTAGCACATCGTGATCTGTTTTTCGTAAATCTTTTCTTTAAATTGTTCGAGCATGAGAACTACTTTGCAGTCCTAGTTAAATGATGCAAACCGCTCTCTGTCGCGAATGGCATCGCTCCACGTTCCAACGGGGTACCGTACCTGACACCGTCCAAGGACCGTCATGAGAGGCCGCCGGGGGCTGGCTGTCAGCGCAGTTCAGTTTATCATCGTAGTCGCCCCCTCGAGCGATCACGTTTTCCTTCTTTTTCTCGTCGATTAGATTCTCATTGATTACTGGCACCAAGTGCTACCTTACCACGTCCTATTTAGCCTTTACATCTCATCACATTGGCTGCAGGCCTTATAAGTAAACGAGTGCAAACGAAGACTTGATTAGAAGAGAGATATAGAAAATATGACATGTCATCCGGTTATTTGATCTAATACATGGTCGCCCCAGGGCCTCTGTGCGCTTTACATCTCCTTCATCCCGCCTACTACCCATTTCGCCTTTTTCTCACAATCATTTATTCTCCTGTGACTAACAATGAAGTTTCGGATTTATTCGATGTTGTTACTAAACCCCTCTTGATTTTTCAACTGCTAGCTTCGGTTATGTTCGTTTATTCATGTTTGCTCGTGTCTAGTCGTGTCATTTGGAGAGTTGTTCATATTACCACCAGATGCAACACTCTTTGTTTAGAATACATAGGAATAATCTGTCCCTGCGTGCGCGTTCAATTGGGGCGCGGAGGAATCGATCAGGGCGCGAGGAGAGGCTGATCGGCTGTTGCAGCTTCGCGCCCCAATTGAACGCGCACGCGCCGCTTTGTTCGATTGGGGCGAGGGTGGCAGTGTACGTTTCAGGGAACAGACTGTAGAACTACCAGATGCCAACACTCTTTGATCAGAATACGTAGGAATAATCTGTCCCTTCGTCCTCATGATATCCGTGAATTTTTTTCAGTTAGCAACTCGACGGGACACACTCTTACCTTGTGTTATGGTTAGTTTAAAGCAAACAAGCTTCAATCAGTGCCGAGTCCACTTTTTATATATAGGGGATGTCCTCTGCACCGTTGTTCATCGCATTTTCAGGAAGAGGACACCACTCTGAGAACTCCCACAGTAATGGGCTTGTTGTTAAAGAAGTATTGAGCAACGAGTTTTCGTTCGAACTCAATTCTCAGACTTACAAGTGGAACTCATTCGTATTTATTACCATGAAAGTGTGACAACTCACCACTGTCTGGCGAACAAATAATGGTCTAGACAATGCACTAAATATGAATAGAATATGAAATATCGCGATAACTCCGTGGATGCGTTCTACTGTTCATTTTTGAATGTAGTGTTGACGGTGGGTTCTTAAACAGACTCCCACCACTCCAGAAAAATATATAAATGAAATAAGTAATTATAAAGCAATAAATAAAAATGAAAAAAATACATAATCCGTTGGTTATAAACAGCACGCTCTAACACGCGAGTTTAGTCTGTGTCATCCGCTTCAGATGGACAATCGATGCAACAGAGATATTTTACATTAAATATTAGGTGTTAACATAATTCCTTTTATTGGATGCAGTTTTCTCCATCAATTTGGTATCTTTTAGCTACAACTCATATACGATTCGAAAGCGCTGATCTTCCAAAATCGTTGTTAACATTTTTTTTTCAGGAACGGCAGTTTTCTCGAGTTCTAGGCCTGCGAAGCGGAGCAATGAGTCAACGAAAAACAGCGAAACCGACAGCTACCTATCCTGGCATTCAGTTAGAGCCCTAAAGGCTATCAAAAGTTGTGATGCGTACTGTAATAAGCATAAAAGAGACGTCTTGCTTGAAACGGCCTATCATCAGCGCTTCTTATAGAAGGCGTAGTTGAACTCAATTCTACTGACCAGTTAGACCGAACAGATTCCTTTCACAAAGACCTGGGAATTGCCCCAGAGGAATTGTATGGTCTAGTTGGACATCACACTCCTTAAAGCTACAAAATGAGAGGTAATTCTGCTAAAAGAATCCAATCGCAACGCTCCAATCCTCTTCCCCCATGATAATGTCGGGCCCCACTCTTGCCAGCATTGCCAAACTGGCTCTGCAACAGTTCTATTAGTGGTGGTTTTCCGCGTTTATATTGTACAATGCTTGCACCTTCATACAGTACCGGTTTTTCCGCTCTCTATTGAATACCAGGAGAAAATGGTCTTTTCCCTTGAGATGGCGTCTTTCTTCTCAAGGGAAAAGACCTAAAATTTCAGTAATTCAATATTTCTGTGAGAACGCGTGAAGAAAGAATTGTAGAGGAAGGAGAGCGCTTTCGTAAACAGCGCATTACGGGGAAATGACAATGGGTAGGAAAAAATCGCAGCTGAAAAAAGTTAAAGGACATTTTGTTAACACCTAATACATGCGCGCGTTAGGCGTGCGACTGTATGATGAAGGATAGGTCGTCGCGGGCCCGCAGAACTTTGCACCAACCCAGTATTATCTCATTGGTGCGACAATTATTACCTCCTATTAAAAATCAATGTTATTCATTATTCATATTGAGTTGGTGCAAAAGTTTTTTCGTTTCTTCCTCGTAGACTTTTTCAACAACTATAATGCACTACAACCTTGACAAGCGGTATAATTTCTATGATTAATAGAGACTATCACTTATTTTATGAGTTCATTCTTGACACACAAAGTACAGAATATGGGGAACTGTGAAGAGAAGAGATCGGAGGTTGCAGTTTTTGATTCGTCATTTTTGGCGAATTTTCGCTTGAGTAGGAAGTGCTTCAGAAGCTTGCAATAGTGGCACCCATACCGCAAAATTCTTGGAGAAGATGAACAGTAGTGAACCGTTTGCCGGCAAACTTATCAAAATTCAAGGCTGGTCTTAAAAGCCGAATTTTGTCCGATTTTGCCGCGCAGAAAATTAGCCACTATGCAGCTTGAGCGTTCTTCTCTTGAAGCATCTTCGATTTCCTGGGCCAAGTAACAGTTACATGTCATGTTTAGTGTACTGCTTCAGAGAAGCAGAATAGATTGAACCATCCAGCGAGACTTCTAGGAAATGCCAACGAAATGCTTCAAAATGTGCTTGTCTGACAAATCTATCTTTGGACCAAATTGTGGTGTTATTGAAAAATCATTCGAAATAGGGGAACCGAAATCACAGGTTCGTGCATTATTGAATATTTCCTTCTTTTTAAAAATTTGGTATTAATAGTTGCTCTTGATAGTTGCTGAGAACTCCTGTATGTCAGCTTTATTGGTTAGCTTTCTTTAGGCTCCAGGATAGCTCCATTCTATCATATTTGAAATTTGAGTATTAACATGAGCCCTTGCGCTTTTTCAGTTGCGATTTTTCCACCCCATTGCCATTTTTCCGTGATTTGCTCTATATCACGTGAAAGCGCTTTCCTTCTTCTATAATCCTACCATCATGTGTTTTCACAGACCCATTCAATTACTTATTTCTTAGGCTTATGAAGAGAAACGTCATCTCGAAGAGAAATACCATTTTTCCTTTGTATTCGATAGGAACCAGGAAGCGTTCGCTATTACTTGAAGGTGAAAGCTCTGTAGAATATAAATGCAAAACAACACGATCAATGGAGCTGTTGAAGGCCCAGTTTGGCGTTACTGGCAAGGGTGGGATGCGACGTTACCATGTTCTAAGATGACTAGACCCTTGCGTTAGATTATTTTAGCAAAACTGCCCCATACATTTGGTAGATTTGACAAGTATGATGTCCAACTAGACTATTTATTATTTATTTTTTCATTAATTACGCCATGAGGCGCACCACAAAGGAAAAGGGTGAGACGTAAATTAGAAGGCAAAACACTGGTGATATAAAAAAGGGTGGAGCATAAGATGCATGAACGCAACTGCAGGATAATTGATGATAGAAGATTAACAGGGATCAGGCCGCAGTAAGTAAGTATGGTAATGACTATACGATTCCTCTGTAGCAATTCCTAGATTTTCGTGAAAGAAATGCGTTTGGTCAAAGTGGTTGGTGTCACTGAGATCAAATATGCCTTATATGAGCATCAAAAATCGCTGATGATGGTTCATTCCAAGCAAAACGTATCTCTCATACTGAGCACAAGTGGTTTGTGCAGTTTTCATTCCCTTTCGAGCTTCAATTGAATGCCAGCATAGGCAAGTGTCGGTTGCGCCTTTTTTGAACGGCTCATTGCACCACTTTGCACGCTCAAAACTAAACAAAACTGTCGTTTTAAAAAAATACCCTTCACATCACTGGAAGATTAGCGCTTTCAGATCGTTTATGAGCTGTATCTGAAAGATAACAAATACAGGCGAAAAGTCCATCCTGAAAAAAAAAGCGAAAAGCTTAAGAACTTATGTTAATACCTAATATAAAGGCATACAGTAAACTTACGGCAAAGACTAGCAGGATTTGCTCTACATGCGAAATACCACATCTAATTGCTACAAGACATTTAGTAAGAATTACATGTAGAGGTTCTAAGAAAAACCGACAGTACGTACTTTTGCACAAACCCAATATTGTTATTTCTGCAACAATTATTAGTCTCCTGGGAAATTGCTTAAATGCTAATAACCACCTGTTCAAGCCATGATGAAGGTTACGTCAGCATCCCTAGCGATAGTACATTTGTACTGTTGCAATTAGTGGCCGTCCTTCAAAAGGTCACCTAGCGGATTTCAGAGGAAGCTAATGGACTCATTTGTCACACCCTTCATTCATTCCGACGAGGAGCGCGACACTACTGCTTAGCAACCATTTTAACTGCCATTAGTATGTGTACGTATTCCTTTTTTTTGTGACAGCCACATGTTTTCTCGCTTCAAATCCAACAAGGCATCAGAGGACAGCCGTCACAAAAAGTATAACTCAGCCACTGCGACGAGCCGGTCAACACCTACGGGACTCTGCTTGGGTGCACTCGGAATATCAGATCGCAACTGAAATATTCTGCTTGCGTCTGAACAGAAGGCTCGCTACATGAAGGGACCAAATAGTAGGAGGTGGTATGTACCTTCCGCTGAAAGTTCCGTAGTCTT